>CM072772.1:70327500-72727500 GCA_036936925.1 Cenchrus fungigraminus | reverse complement strand
ACAACATTTATAAAGCAAGGCTGAGTATACTAATACTCAGCAAGACTTAACCGTCGGGTGATAACTACATCACCAAACTCTAGACATGAGAGGCTTTTTGGCCGGTGGAGTTCTTTTGCTGAAAAGCAACAAAGAGTAGGTCCTTACTTTCAATATTTTAGCTCCAATTCTAGTTAATTACCATTTCTAAATGAGCCAACTACTTCAATCAAGAATTGTACAATACAATTAATCCACACAACAATATTCACAATGTTCCATCATTAAGGGATATCATGGCCAGTTGATTAAGCAGTCTCAGATAACGGTGAGAGGCCGACAATCGATTGATTCAAAACCTTGCAAGGTAAACCTAAACACACGGAAGAATGCATACCCCAAGAAACTCCAAACAAAAACGAAATGGGGTATACACCGACCAGATGGTTCCCATCTTTCTCCGAGTCGGGATCAGACCTACAATCCTCGGTACAAGGCTTACTGGAATGTCACGCCGGACCGCCCAGACTCGCACAGGTACCCCACTGTTGCAGGAAGGGGGACACATCAGGTGTCCTAGGGGTAGTAGGGAAAAGTTCCCTTGCCGTGCCCATTGGGTACTAGGTTTACCGGTCCCATTCCCGACAAGTGCTTAGTACGTTCAAAAGCTTAGCCCACGAAAGCCACTGGACCGGAGCCCAAATCCCATGCTCTTACCACATGAGCAATCCATTTATAAAGATCTTATGATTCCAACATAAGAACCTATTCTCGCGAGTGACGAACATCACTTTACTTGTACCGGTCCTATAGCATAGCAGCTATCGACCTAGCATACTAGTAAAAGAGCATAGGTACCTAGGGATCATGCATCTAGGGTTTCATTCAACTCCTGAAACGTAAATGCACAAACATAGCAAAGGTAATTGCATAATTTTAAAAAGAGAGGTTAATGATCCGGGGCTTGCCTTCGTCGGAAAGGTTGGCCTTGGGCCCTTCTAGTCTTTAGTCCAGGTCTTGCTCTACAGCGACGTAGTGCACGTCTCCGTCAGCTCCTCCGTCTCCTTCCTCCGGCACAAGCGTACGGCTACCGTCGGGAAGATCTACACGAGGATGCATATGCAAGGTTTAATTGATGGTTTTCATTTAATTGATTACAAAACAACATATGACAACCATGGGGTGCATGGTTGACCACCTTCACCTAGATAAACACATAATTGGTATATTCTTTCTATTAAAGTAATGTCATGTGATGCTTTATTATTTATTCTTTTTGATAGTGACTGTGTACATATTTATGCAAATTGATTAATTTAAATTCACAATCAGCAAGGGTGGTGACACTTAGCTTCTTAGTATGATTTACCTCATATACATAGGGTCATTAGGTGTGGTGGTGGTGATTTTCCAATTTAACTTAAAATTAAGCTTTAAATGGCTCCCATTGCTTTTATTCATAAATAAATTGCATAAAATTCAGTGGGTGAAGTTTCTGAAGCACTAAAGTCCTAGGTAAAGCCACTGAACAAGGTTTCACATTAACTTGAGCTATAAATTAATTATACCTAAAATAACAAAATCTAGCTATCCAAATATGAGAAATGCATAAAGAAATAAATACACAACAAATGGATTCTAACTTTCTCTCACTGATTGCCTAGCTCAAATCAAGGCTAGGAAAACAACAAATACATCAAGAGCTACTCTAGATCTTGAGCTATGCATTTATATTTAAAACTAAGCATATATCAAGAATAAATACTTCTTCTAATTATAAAATCATGATTAATTCAACAGAGGTGTGTTTTTGCATAAACAGATTATATCCAGAAGTTGAGCACAAAAAGATATTTATTTTAAGCTATAAAATTCATTTAAGTATATTCATCATAAATACACAATAAATCATATTAAAAGATTTACTTGGTAACTTTGTGTAACTTTTGGTGTGGGGCCGAGACATGGCATTACTCAAAACATATCCAAAATTCCGCTTGAGATCACTTGTAGATTTTGAACTACAGCAGATCTAGGCTCAATTGTTTTCAATTTTTCATGCAAAAACTATTAGTCAAAAGTATGGTCATGCTTTGGGAAAGTTGTAAATTTGCTCACGAGGAACCCAACAAAATTGGTTTGGCATTTTTCTGATTTCTCTATGATTTTCTACAAATTTTCTAAGATTCAGCAATAAGCATACACTATTAAAGAATCTACTTTGCCTAAAGGTCCCTGGAAGTTTTCAAATCTTTACATAACAGCCCTTGCTTTACATAAAAGACCCTGGAGAAAGACTGGACCATGCAATGTGGTCCTAGGGGCGGGCTGGCGGCGGTCCGGCCAAATTCCGGCGAGGCCGGCGGTCGTGGCCGGCCGGGCGCAGGCGGAGGGCGGCCTGGGGTCACCTAGGCTCGATTCCCACGCTTGGTCGGGGCAGAGGGGCTGTCAGCGAGCTCGCACGGCGGAGTCCGGCGGCGGCGGCCGCGGGAGCGACTGCTCCGGCGAGCTCTCGGCAGGGGAAAGGAATGGGGCGACGCGGCTATCTCCAGTAGGTCCTAGGGGCGGTGCTAGAGACGCCGGTTTGCGACAGAGGTGGCCGGAGAAGACGGCTCCACGGCGGCGGCAATGGCGAAGGCGGTGGAGCACGGGAGGCGGCGGCGGCACTAGGTCGGGCGCGAGGGGGGTCCTGCTCCTTTTATACGCGGCCGATGCTTCGTCAGGAAGGGAGGGACGCACTGGAGGGGGACCTGGAGGGCGCGGCGCTCGGCACTTGACACGACAGCGGCGTGGCACAGAGGCGCAGTGGGGGGTCCGGCGGCGGTGAGCAGAAAGGCCCACGTGGCGAGGGGAAGGGGTCAGCGGGTGCTCCACTTCTCCTTGCGCCGGCCACGTGGCGGCCGCGGACCTCGGCGTCCGGGCCCCGGGACCGCATCGCGCGACACGCGGGCGCCAGTCGGCGCGCGTGGGGCGACGCTCTGGAGCTGAGTACCCGCGACGTCGCCGGTTTCCACTGGTTTAAACACGTTTGACCGATCCAAACTCCAAAATCGTGAACGTAACCCCAAAAACTCTAGCTACCAAAGTTGTAGCTGAGATACTCCTCTACAAGATTTGCGAAGGCCGACATATGGTTTGGTGAATGGTTTGGCTTGGAACGCGTGACAAAGTTCAGGATTTTCATGGTTCAGAACACTATTCATCTGGCCTTTGACTGAGTTTTTGAGCTTCAAAATTTGAAATGCCGCCAATTAGGAAAGTTGTGTCCCTCGAAAAGATGTACAACTTTTGTATTTGCCGATTTTGGAGTGTTTTAGCGGAATTTGGAGAACGCGTCAAAAGTTCCAGAAACGGATTTGACCGGGATTTGACTCGGGTTTGACTCGGATTTGACCACTAATGAGTGTTGACTTGATTAGCGCTTGTATTAGCACAAATTAATGGTAATTAAACACCTGAGGTGTTACACACCTCTACCTCCTGATCCTCCTGACGAAGCATATCTTGAGGAGGCCACGAAGGAGGAATGGTCAGATGGAGTGACGTGCTTTTCCAAAGCAATTTGGATTAGTTCACCTTCTTTGATCGTTCCTTGTTCAATTAGAGGAATCACCGTAGAGGCCCATTGTAACCCTATCATGGAGGTTAACATCATGCCATGGATCTTAGCGGAAACTCTCTTGGGCAATGTTCCGCTAGCACCATCCGACATACTCCTCAAGAGCTGTCCGTTGGGACACGTTCTTGAATGTCGGGGGATCGCAAGAGCCGTGCCGCTCATCGTAGATGGGATCGAGGTTAGCTTAGACTTTCACATCTTCGATGTCCTCGATCTTGATCTACTCCTAGGCTCCCCGGTGAAGAAATTCCTCGATATATCTTTAGGGAGCCTACATCACAAGCCTAGGGAATTTGCTTCTACCACTTCCATCACAGGTCCAGGACCTCTGCTGGTGAAGCCTCTTCCCAACCAAGACCCGCTCGAGAAGCTGATGCATGTATCTCCGTTTGCATCACCCGAGCCTGTTCTCATAGAGGTTGTAGACTTCTCTACCCCTCAGGAGAATGACTCGGAAGATTCTCTTCACTTCTGTGAAGGCGAACGATCACCATCCCTCTCGACCGAGTTTGAGCCTCTTTCCACTGGCCCGTATGATGTTGCTTTCGATCATGATCGAGAGACGATATCGAGCTTTCATGATAAATCTCTTGAGATAGAGAACTCATGGGCCATGGAATCTCATGAGGAACCGACTCTGGAATTCATAGGTAAAGGTTCCACAGACAAGCATGGTAGTTTCATTCTTGATACAACACATGAACCATGCTTGCATCACACCTATCCAGAGCCAGCTATGCTTAGTGCACCAAGCACACATGAGGGCTGCAACTACCTTTTGGTCCTCTTTTGCAAAATGTTTAGAAGGTTGATTGTGGATGCATATGTTTACCATAAGCATATCAGATTTTGTGTGTGCATTGTGGCACTAACCTTGCAGCTAAAGCTTCACTGATACATACAAGATTGGTGGTGAGACGGGAATGACACCACCAATGATAGCTGCAAGATAAAGTTCCCAGGGTCGAGCTTATGACCGTAATAAACAAAGCACTACCAGGAGATATCCTGGATTAGCATAGGTTTTATTTCCCTTCCGAATAAAAGCAGGAACATGTTTTTAAGATAAAGTTATCCTTCGGGTATTTTTGGTCGCTAACCTTTCAGGTGAGGATTAAAAAGAATGGTGGACAGGTGATGCCTAAGAACATGTGTGCTACATCAACTGCAACACTGTTGTAAGATTTTGGTAAGGGCACGTTTACAAGGGAAGCTTGATCTCCACACACTTGAGTTTTGTTGCTTAGCAATGCAAACTTCAAGTGTGGGGGAGGTATGTGGGCATCCCAAGTAAAGTTTCTGCTCATGCCAAGTCTTATCAAAATGTGGAGAAGATGTAAGCTCTTTCATCTTGCTGATTAGCTAGGTAAGTCCTGCTTTTGACTTTAAACAAAGACCTTCCGGGAGGTTGCCCGATGTTCACCGTCATATGCTCATGCTTATGTTCCTTTTGAAAGTAGTTTGATTTTGCTTGCATGCTTCCTTTATCTTTGTTCGTTTGCTCTAGTTTGAGTGTTTATGGCCTCGTACATTCATAGGCTGTTTTAAATTAAGCATGGTGCTTAGGTTAAAATTGTCTTCTTCAATCAAAACAAGACATGGTGTCGAGTTTTGATTAATGAACCTTAGAGTGATATCTTCATAGATCTTGGTAGCATGTATATGGACTAACCCCTACAGGAAATCATCAAATCCGAATGGATAAGTCCCCGAGCTAGATTCAAATGGGAAGGTAAGTAAATGTTTGGATTCATGTTGCACGACGTACAAATGAGGTACATATGACCTCTCGAAGGTCTAAGGTAAGTATATCCTCCCTTGTTTCTGGAGTGCAATATTGACCTAACCTTGTTTGAGCAAATGACATGGTGACGAAAAAAAATATTTGCTTTTCAAATAAAGGCTCTATTGTTCTCGAACCAGTAGAGTCCATCTTTTGTTCCCACTTTTGTTTGAAGAACAGCACCAGTACAAGCACCAGTGTGGGGGAGTTCTCTCAAGCTCATCATCAACATACCCACTTGAGAACTCCCACACAAGGGCTACATGACATCGGCTACACCTTCATGATAGGGGCAAGGTAAACTAAAGTGAGCTGGCTACCCCACGGGTTAGCCAAATCACCACTAGTCTTCCTTGTTCCCCATATCCTTCAGGAACGATGGTATGTGCACCCTTCATCTCTCTCTCTACCTACGAGTTTGAATGATCTTCAATTCTTATCTAGTGAATCAAACTCAAATAATGGTGCTCAGCTTGCTCTACATGATTCCTATGGTTGGCTTGCATATGTTTTATTCCTTACTCATTGTCTTGATGCTTGTGAACAAATAGCATTAGGGAACTCATGCTCATCTAAGTAGTTGGTGTTTGTGATATGGTTTGATGATATGATCTTCGCTCTAAATGTTTGAGTGCTTGGGAATTTATTTACAAACATGAAAACCCTTTGCAAAGCTCCTCTTTGACATGTCCCAATCCTACCAGAGCCATATGATGTTTTTAGTTGAAAAACCTTATACTCATATGCTGCTTGTTGTTGCATTGAGCTTTGTCAAATTCTGTGACCCTTATGAGAATTCTTTTCATGCTTTCATGATCAAGATTTATGTGCACACCACCTTTTCCCCCTTGCTATGCTTCTACTCTGAAAGTTAGCATTGTATCACTCATCTATTCACCTACATAAATGCTCCATCATATGCATTGATTTCTCTCTCCTCAAGTATTTTGTAAAAGAGGCATGGCTATCTAAAAAAAGAGAAAAAAAGAACGGGACACATGAAGGTCCCTCAGTTATGAAGAAAAAACAAAAAAATGTGGGCACATGAAGGTCCATAAAAAAAGAAGATGATAGCCATGTTCTCATAAGATTTTTCATATATATGAGAGAGAGAATCATGCAATGGAGCCATTCATCTCATTTATCAAATATGGTAATAATTAGCACCCACTCCGGGGCTAGTAACTACCTTACCATATCCACCACATTCATACACGTGCACATCTTGATCTGATTGTATGAATTGCTTTTCTCCTTGGATCCAGTTTTTGACTTTGCAATATATGTGAAACAAGTATGCTTTATCTTTTATCCTACCCCAAGCTCCACATATAGCCACTATTAGAAGTAGGATGAAGAAAGGCAATTCTAATGCCTTGGTGAGGACATATACACATTGAGTGATCTGAGAGGATCAAATGAGGAGCTTAGCAAGGTTTGTTTTGAAAATTATTGCAAAACCCCAAGTTACTTGACATGATGAGCAGAAGTGATTTGATTCATGACCATTCCATTCTTCAACTACCCAAGATGGCATGATAGACACTTCACAGAGTCCACAGGTATAAGGTACGGTTTGGAATATCTCTTATGCTCGCTTCATATCTCTGGATATCATGTCCCACTTGATTTGTTCTCCCTTTACTCGGGACGAGCAAAGGTCAAGTGTGGGGGAGTTGTTGACGGCTATTAAGTACCACTTTTATGCTGTCAACTCCTACATAAAATAAATGGAAAGTGATCATCAACACTAGGATAGGGCTTTATATTGACAATTTCCACAAGTGTTGGTGTTTCTAGCTTTTGATGCAGGACAGGCCAAAATACACATGAAATGATATAGCTGAGAGCAAGTGCATTAATGGCATGAATATGGCATCATCATAAACAGTCCCAAATGCCAATTTGGACTGCACCATTGTGACGAGCTCGTCAAGACGATCGAAATAGATATATCATTTGTATACTTCGGAGCCCGGATGAAAGAGATATGCACAAGATAAGATCACACTATATCATGGACCCGGTGGGACCCACAACAGGCCACGTGGCGACGTGCTGCCACACAGGCGCCCACGTGGCCATGACACCTCATCGATCCAAAGAAGCACACATTCGACCAATCAGGAGCCAGTACACGGATCCAAGGGCCCACTTCCCCACAGAAACGGGCTAGAAACACCGCAAACACCCCCAAACCGACCTTGGGACCCACCTGGCAGTCACCTGGACGAAAACCGGCGCGAACGGAGCTGCCCAGGGATCGGCCGATCCCCAGTTCGGCCGAACCCATATAGAGGCCTCTCGCGCCGCCCTTCCATATGTCGGATTGTCGTGACGAGCCAAAGTCGGTGCCAGGTGCATGCCCGAAGATCCGCCTGAAAGCCTGCAGCTCCTTCTCATGGAAGATTCACCAACTTGGCCCTCACTCCTCTGCACCACGTGTCACCACCTCATTGATCCCTTGGTGGTGCCCAAGGTAGCCTAGGGAGCTCCTCTTGGCCTATAAATATGAGGGGAGGGGGTAAGAAATGAGACACACCACTCCATCCAAGGATGAGAGCTTCCCTTCAAAGGAGAGGCCTCTCCTTGGTAGATTAGATAGTAGGAGAGTGAGATAGGGATTTGTATCTCTGTGGATGCTTCGTTCTTCATTTAGAATAAAGTGAGTATTTCTGCATTTCCTATTTAGACTAAAGTAGTATTCATGCATAGGTGAATAGTTCTTGTGTTCTTCACTTGTTCATGATTTAGAGGCTTGTGTTCTTCATGAGCTTAGCCTTTGATCTTCTGGTGTAGTTCATAAGTTGCTAATTCCGTTTGTATGCCTGCTAGTCCAATTAGAGTAAAGTGGATGCTCCTGCATTCTAGTTTAGACCAAAGTCCTTCCATGATCCTTGTATAGATAGCAGTTACCCGAGTGAGTTCTGGTCTCTCTCTCGTGGGTTCGTCGCTCCGTCTTCGTACGGAGTGCTATAGTGTTGCTACGGGCTAGCAGACGTAGCCGTGCTATAGTAGTAACCAGTGGTGTAGATGTGGTGTCTAGACAACGGGTTATCCTTCGATTGCCCTGTATCCCACGGTTTGTCTTGGGGTAGGCCGCGGTAGTGACAGCCGTTGGACCCTTACGGAATCCCCCACGTCTGGATACAGGTGTAGGCAACCCTTTGCCGTGAACCGACTGTTGTAGCCAGGAGGGTCCGGTGTCCAAAATGACCGAGATACTGTACTCAACTCTACCCACTATCAGCAGGATCCTCTCCATCTCCATCTCGTCCTATAGAGTTGTGTCCTTGGACCGTTCTCCTAGAGTAGAAGGTAGTACACGCCGTTCCTTGGATTCGATACCCTTGGGAATACTCCTAAGGTGAAGTGCTACTACGGAGTATCCGTGCACTTGCGGATTTTGTTCGCACTCATCAGTGTACCCGGGTGTTTCTTACACGCTCACGCTAATCTGGCGCCATAGTGGTGAGGTTAAGAAATACCAACAGTCGCCAGACGGCCGCCGCCGCCGAGATCGGATCTGGGAGGACTTCATCGTCTAGCGAGCGTAGACGTCGCGGGGTGGTCGTAGGCCGAAGGGGAAGGTCCCATGGTGCGACGCCCTCTGCGTTGAGCGTTGGGCTCTCTCGCAGATCTGGAGGGTGTCCTCCATCATACCGATGATGCGCTCCATTCCCTGAATAATGTCATAGGGTTTGGGCGGGTGGATCTCCGATGCTAGATCGGAAATAGGGGTGGCAACAGGTGCCGTCGCGATCTTCGTAGTGGCCACCGGAGAGGTCGTGGCCGCCGGAACGGTCGAGGTCACCGTGAAGGACCCAAAGCAGATCTCCACGGGGTTGGCGAGGATGTCGGCCATGCTTGCCCGAAAAACGACACCAGATCGGGCCACCATGCTGCACAGCGAGTTCCCGATCACCCCTACCTGGCGCGCCAACTGTCAGGGGGTGAGACCTGGACAGATCCGCAAGGGGGCGACCCAAGCGGTTGTAGGTTAATTGGAAGGGATCAGGAACTAAGACCGTAGGTGGTAGTTCACGTGTGGAACTCGGAACACGGCAAGAATGGCGATGAACACGGAGGTTTAGACTGGTTCGGGCCTCCGGAGAGTAAAACCCTACATCCAGTGTGAGGTGGAATTATGCGTGGAAGGGAAGTCCCCTCTAATGGAGCTCTAGGCCGCCTTATATGGTCAACGGGCTAGGGCTTCCATTCGAGTTCGGTGGACCCTCATCGGGGTCGGTTACAAATTAGGAAGGCCATCTGCCTTGATTACAGGGGAAATCCCGCGATCTGTGGGCCTACAGGCGGCGTCGAGCCGCGACCTAGCAGCATGCCTTGCACCTCAAGCCCGGCGGATCCTCCGGGATCTGGATAAGGTCTTCTGGAGTCTTCCAAGGTCGCCGGGGTTGTGGATAAGGTCTCTGGGCCCACTTGCAGGTCGGCGGGGCTTCTGGCAGGTCGGGTCCACTTGACAGGGACCTCTGGGACCCTGGTCGGTGGGGACCCAAGGGTACCCATGTCTCTCAGGGAGAATGATCAACTTGAACGCGCCTCGGTGCCTCTCGCCTGGAGACAACCTCCCCCTTAGCTGCAGCTTCCACTTGATCTTGCTGGATCGTAGTCGGTGTAGGGGATGGGCCATCCTGCACCGTAGTCGTCGTAGTGGAAGTAGAAGGTACAGGCTCGGCTAGAGCTTCACCATCATCACCATCATCCTCTCCAGCATCATCCTCCTCGTCCTCAAAGATCTTCTTGCCAATCTCGTCATCACCTGCACACTCAAAAACAGACGAACTGCATGGCTGGGTCTCGTTGAAGGTAACCTCGCAAGTTTCCATGACTAGGTTAGTATCAAGGTTGAGCACACGGAATGCTCGAGAATGACTCGCATAACGCAAAAAGATCTCATCAAAAGACCTCGACTCAAACTTATCAAGCCTACCCTTCTTGAAAATAAAGCACCGACAACCAAAAGCCCTGAAATGGCAGACTCTAGGTGCTCGCCTGTGCATGAGCTCATAGCACGTCTTGTTCAAGAAGGCCCTAAGAAAAATCCGGTTCCCAACATGGCACGTGGTATTCACCGCCTCAGCCCAATATCTCCTCGGAGTCCTATGCCCGTCGAGCATCGTCTGAGCCATCTCACAAAGGGAACGATTTTTCCTCTCAACCACACCATTTTGACAAGCCACATAGGGAGAAGAGAATTGATGTTCGAGACCCAAATCACGACAAAAGGTTTCGAAATGAGAGTTTTAAAATTCAGTGCCATTGTTGCTACGAATAGCTCGAATAGCATCTCCATTCCTCTCATTCTTCAACCTCAAGATTAGATCCCGCACAAAACCAAACGTCTCCCCCTTGTCAGCCAGAAAGAAGACCCAAGCATAGCGAGAATAGTCATTCACTATCACCAAGACGTACCATTTCCCACCCGCTGAGCACACACGAGCTGGACCAACCAAATCCATATGGAACAGCTCGCATGGCCTCTCTATCATAACGGATGTCAGAGGCGGGTGAGAGGTGGCGACCATCTTACCATGCCTACACGGAGCACATACCAAGTCCTTTTGGTATTTCAACTTAGGCAATCCTCGGACCAAACCTAGCCCACTCAAGCATGACAACAAGTCAAAACTCAAGTGACCTAGTCTCCTATGCCATTTCCAAAGCTCCACCAAAACACCAGCAACCAAACAACGAGAAGAGCCGACACACTGAGAAAAATCGACTCTGAAAATCTGACCCTCGGGGATGATCGTGCACACAAGATCACCTCGAGAATCCAAAACACGAGAAGTGCCCATTTTGAAACGGACAACAAAACCCTCATCAAGAAGCTGGGAAACCGAAAGAAGATTGAACCCCAAAGACTTGACAACAGCAACACGCCTAAGAGTCACAGACTCGCTCACCTTCACTGTTCCCACTGAAAGCACTCTACCTTTCCCATTGTCCCCAAAAGTGATGTACTCTTTGGTCATCACCGGGGTGAGGCTGGAGAACCACCTTCGATCTCCGGTCATGTATCGAGAGCAACCGGAGTCGATCAACCAAAAGCCCTCCAAGCCTCCCACCTGAAAATCAAAAATGAGAGCAAGAGTGAGCAAATGACTCAGCACTGGGGTTAGCACAAAATGAATCAAACCAGTGCCGTGCCGTGCCCCTTGGCACCATCCTAGGCTCAGGCACACCACGAGAAGGGCGGTACCTGTCCTTGTTTGCCATCTCCCTAGCAAACCTCTCCTCACACTTCGTCCTGAAGTAAAACTCAGCTAGGTGCCCATCCCTCCCACAATGCTCACAATGGAAGGGTTTTGGTTTTGGCTTTGGTTTTGGGCTCTCTTTGGGCTCTGGATTCTCCTTACTCGGTTTCTCTCCCTTCTTCCCAAAGAACTCATTCCCCAACTCACTCTTGAACCCGATGGGTTTCTGGAAGTTGTCTGTGTGTGGAGGAAACACAGGTGGAGTTGGGGTTGTGTCTAGTCGGTTCCTAAGAGGATTTGGCTTAGGAGCATAGGCATTTTTGTGGTGGGTATTTGGTGGTTCTGGGATATCACCGATCTTCCCCTCATTCTAACCAGTTCCCTCACCAACCTTATCCGCCCCAAGCACTTGCCCATCATGGCGCTTGTATGCCTCAATCATCATCCTGAGCTGACGCTCATGACCAGACAACGAACCCATCATCTTCCTCAACTCATCATTTTCATCCTGCAAGTGATGAACATAGTGTGCAAGCTCCAAATTCTTCACAGCATTTATTTCACAAGTAGAGCATGATGTGGGAATAGGAGCTTTCAAAGCAGCTTCTAGAGATCTAGCATAAGCAACTGATTCATCTAGTTTCTCATGCAAAATAGGACAAGAAGTGCAAGCACCAAGCAAGGCCTAGATTTCATCTCATCTAGCTCAACCCTAAGCACATCTAGTTCCTCAACCTTGGAGGCATACTTTTCCTTAAGCACAGTCAAATCACCAAGAAAAGTGGAACAATCAGTGCATTCAGGTTCATCGGTCACAATAGGAGCAGGCTTAAGAGAATCTATTTGAGCCCTAGAATCAACAAGTAATGACTCTAGCTCAACCACCTTCTCCTTAGCCTCTCCAAGCACTCTAGCTCAACCATCACACGCTCCTTCTTCTTGTGACCAACACTCCTCCTTGGCCTCCGCTCGGACTTGTTCTTGCCCTTGTGGTCGTCCCTCGAGCGGTGCTTGTGGTCGATCCTCAGACGGTGCTTGTGCTCGGGCTTGACCTCCATGGCTTCTGGGCACTCAGCGATAAAGTGCCCGTGCTTCCCGCACCGGTAGCACATGCCCGAGCTCCTCCTAGCATTCTTCCGGTTCGTGTACATGCGCTCGAACCGCCTGCTCAGCAATGCGAGATCCTCCTTGCCCAGCACGTCAAACTCCTCCTCTGGCATGGACACAAGACAAGACAAATAGAACTATCTCAAAGACATGTTAGCGTTAGTCCTTGGTCTAGAAACGAGAGCCAGACTATGAGGGTCAGTCGGGTTCTCAATCCTTGCTCGCACCCCACGATCCACCTCGGACGACTTGAGCTTGGAGAACAGCTCGTCCACCGTGAGGGTCTCATACTTCTCCGACTCGAGAATAGCCTCGACCTTCTCACTCCACACGGTACGATCCAGAGAGTGCAGGAGCTTCACAGCCCGGGGAGATGAGTGAAGTTCTCGTACTCTCTCCGGTAGGTCACGAACAACTGAGCCTGAACCTGAGGATTTCCAGCATGAGCATTCTTCAACTGCTCCCAAATCCTACAAGCCAAGTCCTCTGTCTGAACCCGATCGAATTCGGATTGACACAGAGCATGAAACAAGTAGTCGACCGCCTTATTTTTGGCGTCAAACATATCCCTCGATCCTGGAGCTAAGAAGTTAATCGAATGAACATAAGTTGTGTTCACCGTAACGTCCCAAAGGATCTGACCCTTGCCGCGGAGGAAAGCAGCCATCCGCCTCTGCCACATCTGGTAATTCTTACCATTAAAGTGTGGAGGACCCGAACCTCGTTCCTGGTATGCCATCTTTGGATCTTAGACTGGTTAGAATCACGAAGATCTGTAACCGGCTCTGATACCAATTGAAGGACCGATTAGGCGACCAGAGAGGGGGGGGGAGTTAATGGGAGCCGATAAAAATTCTTCCTGAAGGATGAACTCAGCCTATGCCCCAAATTCACAACAAAGGATTCCCACACGAGCTTGCCAAGGTCGCGTAGTCACAACGGACCTACCAACCCTAGGAACAAACCCCAACTCAAAGCAACACGGAAGCGCAACTCAAGAAGCGAGAGACTTAGGCAATCTGCGGTGCCTGGGGCGGACCGTCCGCCGGACCAGGCAGACTATCCGCGGGTGCCTCGCGGACCGTCCGCAGGTTCACTACGGACCGTCTGAAAAAGCCTCCCGAACAACCAGTACTGCACCTCAAAAAATAGACTGTCCGTGCCCTACCCGCGGACCATCCGCGGCGAAGAGACCATCCGCACTCTCCTCGCGGACCGTCCGCCAAACTCCGAGCAACCAAAAACACTGGACCAAACGGATCAAACGAAAGGCGAAAAGGAACTAGTGACGAACACGATGAACTGCCGGCTGAAAGCCTCCTCGTGGACCGTCCGCCAGGGGCGTGCGGACCGTCCGCGTGGTGTGCAGACAGCTGCCCGAGCTCGAACACGCGAAGTCAACCCCTCCTACCCATCCAAGAATCTCCCAAACGGCTTAAGCTCTTGAGACAAGATTTGGGGGAGATGTGAAGCGTCCCTAGGAGATGCTATACCTCAAAACTTGAGACCTCAAACGAACTAAAACGCCGGGAATCGAATCGCAACTGAGCTCTACCAAAAAGCTAGGGTTCCAACCGAAATCCTCAAATCCAAGGCCAAATTCAGAGTTTGAGGGGTCAAGGTCAAGCACAAAGATGCACAAGGCATCTATCCATGATCCCCACAAGAAAATCCGAACCCAAACACCTCAGAATCAGAGGAACAAGCCGCGCACAAAAATCCAACGAAAATAGCTCAAAAAGACACGAAAATCACACGAGCCACAAGAAGGAAATCGACGCAACCATGAAAGCTTCCATACACTCGGAGATCAGATTCTCTACAAAACGGTGAAGAAAATCTAAACCTATGGAGCAGGGAAATGAGAAGCAGTCCGGAAGGATGGTTTGCCCAGAAACCCTAGAGCTATATATATGAGTCCCTTTGGGTTGGGCAAAAGACCAAGCTACCCCTAGCACTTAAACTAAGATACAATCCCCTCAGGGGCAATATGGTTAAGTAGCACTTCTCTTCATCAGACGGCCACGCCTTTGCCGCAGTCCGCGTCCTCCCAACACAAGCCCTGCGATCCCGCCGCGTGTCCTCTAGCATCGAAGCTTCGCGGCGCACCCGGACCCCGTCTCCGCCCGTCGAGCCTCCGGTCTTGGTTTTGTGGCTCAACCAAGTAACCCGACGGTTTTGTGGTGAACCACCGCAAACCCCGCGGGCAGACTCCGGTCGTGAGCCGCTACCTTGCACCGGCTCCGGTCGACGACTTCGTCTTGCTTTTCTTGCCACCATGCGGCCCGCACTTGACCCTGTTCGGCCACCGGGTCCATCGAGCCGAGCCTACTTGTCTCTCCACTCCTTAGAGGCCCCGCAAGGCTAAGACCTTTCGCGCCCGCTCTTCACCTACACCAACACGAGTCAAGCCGCAACCTGCACCCGCAATACTCAGCCAAGAGTCAGTCCACACCATGTTGTCAATCACTCATCACACCAGGGAGCGACCATCCACCGGTCCTCGGATGCTCCGGTCCTCAAACATAGTGTGCAAGCTCCAAATTCTTCACAACATTTATTTCACAAGTAGAGCATGAAGTAGGAATAGGAGCTTCCAGCTTAGCATCTAGTGATCTAGCATAAGCATGTGATTCATCTAGCTTTTCATGCAAAATAGGACAAGAAGTGCAAGCACCAAGCAAGGAGGGCCTAGATTTCATCTCATCTAGCTCAACCCTAATCACATCTAGTTCCTTGGGGGCATACTTCTCCTTCTCCTTGAGCACAGTCAAATCACCAAGCAAAGTAGAACAATCAGTGCATTCAGGTTTATCAGTCACAATAGGAGCAGACTTCAAGGCATCAATCAGAGATCTAGCATCAACAAGCATAGACTCTAGCTATATCACCTTCTCCTTAGCCTCTCTTAGCAAAGACTTATACTCCCTCTTCTCCTTGTTGGTCTTTCAAAGCATATTTTTCTATCACGGTTGTCAAGCAATTCATTCAACCTAGCATTCTCCGCTACCAAAAAGGCAGGATCATTGTTTACCTCATCCTCGGAGTTGGAGTCCGAGTCATCCTTCTGGCTCTTCTTGCTCCCAGAACTGTGTGTCATGCCGCAAAAGCCTTGGGCGGGGAATCACAAGCCGTTGATGTTCTTGCTTGATCGCTTGCCCTTGTGTCGGTACTCTTCCTCATCACTTGAGCTCGATGAAGAGTAGCAGGAACTTGAGTCGATGTCGCGTGCTCTGGCAACCATTGCATGCTCCTTCTTGTGACCGCCACTCTTCCTCGGCCTCCGCTCGGACTTGTTCTTGCCCTTGTGGTCATCCCTCGAGCGGTGCTTGTGGTCGGTCCTTGGATGGTTCTTGTGCTCGGAATTGATCTCCATGGCCTCTGGGCACTCAGCAATAAAGTGTCTGTGCTTCCCGCACCGGTAGCACATGCCCGAGCTCCACTACATGAAAAACTCACTTTGGTAACGGGCATAGATTGCCTTTCGTAACGGGCAAAGCGCCCGTTACCGATCAAGTGTTACAAATGAGCCAAGAAAGGTAACAGGCAGATGGCCCTTACTGATAACACATATTCGTAACGGGCATCAAACAACGACTGTTACCACAACTAGCCACCGGTCACGTGAAATGGCTGTTTCTCTGGGCCCACAGGGAACTTTGGTAACGGGCACCAAAACAGAGCCCGTTAAAGTAGCTCAACATCGGAGATGCCTGCTGTGTACCTGCGTCTCCTCTATCTAGACGAAATGAGACGCGTCTATTTCACGCGCGTCTCAGCACATCTAGGATTCGTAACGGGCATCAAACAACAACTGTTACCAGAACTAGTCACCAGTCACGTGAAATGGCTGTTTCTCTGGGCCCATAGGGAACTTTGGTAACGGGCATGAAAACAGAGCCCTTTACTGTGAACTCGACATCGGAGATGCGTCCTGTGAACCTGCGTCTCCTCTGTCTCGACGAAATGAGACGCATCTGTTTCCACGCGCGTTTGCTGTCTCTCGACTAAAGGAGACGTGTCCTTTCAACCCGCGTCGCCTCTATCTCGACGAACGAGCCAGGTCCTGGGGCCCACCGATCAGTACTGGTAACGGGCTTTTACACTACCCGTTACATTATTAGCATGTTTGTAACGGGCTTTCCGAATGAAGCCCATTACTCACTGATCAGTGTTTGTAACGAGCTTTAATTAACGCCCGTTACAGATATGTAGGCCACCCCTACAGTAACCTGCCTGCTTGCCGGCTGCATCCTGGAACCAGCCAGGATTTGGCAGCCATCAGGGGCTGCATCCTGCCATCCTGGAACCAGCCAGGATATGGCAGCCACCACAACAAGGAGACATCACAAACACATTCTCACATCACAGATATAGGCAAGCAAGATCACATTTATAGACAAGCAAGATCACATTTATAGACAAGCTAGGATCACATCAATTTCAACTTACTCTCATCAGGGATTGTTTGGATGGGGTCATGAGAAAACTGCCTGAACTAGGCAGCATCTGACCCCAACCAAGCAAGCCAAGCAGGTTTCTCAGACAACAACACTTGACTAAAGAAGACTGAATGAGTTTCAAGTTTCTGGCTACAATGAACTCACGGTGCACCATTATAGAAGTTGCCCTTTCGGTCGATGGTCTCCTTAAGAATGTACTCACACAGCATCTCCCAGACACGCTTTAGATCTTCTGTGGAAACATCTACAACAGCTTTGAAATCCTGCAAAATACAATCATTTATGAGAATACACGTAGAAATCAGTTTCTAAAATCAGATGGAGAATATGAGCAGAGACAAGGTTGAGCATTATTATCTACTTACAGCAGCCTTCTTGATGTCAGGTATGTCATCGAGTAGTCTTAACATATGGAATGCTACATGGAATCCACACAAAGAGGACCGCCATGGCTGCTGAGCACACTGCATCGAGGTACCAAAATGACAAGTTAATGCAGTACCAAATAGGTAAGAAGGGACCATAAAAAAACCTCGGTCTTACATTGAGATTTGTTTTGTGCTTGAGTATGACTTTTGGCTTTTATTCTTTCCTTTCGTCACTCCGTCCTATGCATGATCACCAAAGGCCCTGCATGATCAGCAATACCGATTAGAAACACTAAGAGATTGAATTTTTATCAACAAAACCTACAAGATACTGTACCAAAGGCCCTGCATGGTCAGCAATACCGATTAGAAACACTAAGAGATTGAATTTTTGTGAACAAAACCTACAAGATACTGACCAGTCCACAACAGATTTGAGGTCTGAGAACTTTAGCAGGGGATGTTGTTTAGCAGAATCTAGATACCAAACCTCTTTGAACTTCATACAGATGATCACTGTTACCCAGTGGCTAGTGTAGTAGGCACCCACCACGTAGTCGTTGTTCATTGCATTTGCGATTGCTTTGGTAACAAGGCCAGAATGCTGAGAAATATTTGTGGAAGTAATAAAACCTGGATCTAAAAACCCAACACTGATCTGCATCTCCGCTGCCTTGTCCATCATTTTCCTACAAAAAATCAAATTGTTAGCATGCATGAACTTTGTGGTCAAAATTAAAGAAATATCTTTTTAGGTTTTAAGGGACTTACAATGTCCACAACCTCAAGAAGGTAACATCCAGAGAAGCCAGGGTTATAAGGTTATACATGCTACTGAATGCAATGTTTAACATTAAAGCACCACCACCACCTTTAAAGTAGTCTTGATCCACCTTTGCTGGAAAGGCAAGTTTATCCTTACTGTGTTCCATGACGTAAGCATGCAACCTGGCACAATTTGGTCTAGCAACCTCTAAGTTTGCTTCTAACAACATTGGTGCACCAGGCTTGTATTTTGGTCGTTTCTGTTCTGTCCCAATAATACAGTTAAGAATCTCATCTTTAGACAGATGTTTCCTGGCCTGGTTCCCCTTCTGCAGTGGAGATTGCCTGGGCTCCTCCTCCTAATGCAGAGGCTGTTGTACATGTTGCATCTGCTGCTTAGGGGGAGATTGCCTGCGCTCCTCCTCCTGCTGCTGGAGAGGCTGCTGTTTCGTCTGTTGCTTATCCTCATGTTGCAGCTGCTGCTTAGGCGGAGTTTGCCTGGGCTCCTCCGGCTGTTGTCGACGCTCCTGCTGCGTAGTTTTGCTGATCTGCTGCTGCTGTTGAGCCTTCTCTTGCTGACACTGAGCTGCAGTACCTCTATCTGATGCTGTACCCCTGCTACCTGTTGCGGCTTCAGGGTTGGGATGTCTCGTCATGGGTGATATAAGGATCCTGTCCTTTGGCCATTGGATCCTTTGAATGAGAGCCTCAGCTAGGGTTGCTATGTCACCCCCATCAATTGGTACAGGCAGAGGGTAGTGACCCGCATTGGCCCACACATAAGTAGGTTGCACCACAACATACCCATCCTGCACCAGTACTGAATGGCAAGCCTTTTGAAATGGAAAGACTTTCACTAGTGCGAGCTCCACATTAATCCCGGTGCCAAAAGGCTGCACGCGGTTGGCTCTGTCAGCTTATCTATTGTGTCCAGCATAGGTGATCGACTATTACTGTGCACTTGATTCGCTTCGTCCTCGTTGGCATTCCAATGGTCTTGCTCTCTGCCACATGCATCTTCCTCGCTGTCATGCGCATGTTCTTCCTCGCGGTCATGCGCATCTTCTTCCTCACTGCCATGCACGTCTTCTTCCTCGCTACTACTAACAGGCGCTGGTAATTGGGAAGGAAGAAGTACATTTTTCGGTATTTCGATACCTGATAGTCTTAGAGCATGGACAACTGATTTAAATGTTATGTCCATCATATCATGAGCATCAGACCTCTTGTTCCTCCTCTTCTTCCTGTACATTCCAGCAAACTCTTCACCAAACCCTTTACCCCAGCCAAGTGAACTAGACATGCCTCGGACCCGACCTCGATGCTTTGGAGCCTCAAGTGCTGCGGTGAGGATATCATCCTCCCTAACCCCAGAGAAAGAACCATCGCTACCCTGAGCTGCAAGTGTTTTCACCCTATCTGCTACCCCCACCACCGCAGGGTTACTGAATGTTATGCCCCCGCTTCCTTCACTAGTATTCTTCCCCTTCTTCCCTACCTTGCCCGCATATAAGGTCTCGAACATCCAGGAAATTGGTCCCAAGGGTTCTATTTTCCTTCTGCAGCTAGCTTTGCATCCTCCTCCTCCCACTCTTTCCTTTTACCACGATAACCTTTTCTTCCCGTCTTGTGTGGCTTATTATGCAATGCTCTCTTTTGTTTCATCTCCTGGCTCAATTGCTGAAATGAAGGAGAATTGGTTTCCTGCACAAACATGTCCCAGTCTTGTTGCTGCAAAAAGGCATGCTTCACAAAGGGAGTCTCCTCTCCGCTCACATATTTTTTTCTTAAATGGGCCTTGAACCGTCGTTGTAAGGTTCCAATCCCTGATATAGCTGCCTTAACTACCTTCATGCGAACAGATTCTTCCAGATTGGTTGGGTAATCTAGCTTTTCCTCTAAAACTGTGAACAGATGTTCCTTCTCAATTGGTGAGAGATCATCAACCGCCTTGTTTATTGACACCCTCTCCCGAGCAATGAGGCCACAGACCAATACAAATCTATCCCTCATAGCATCTGGGGTAGGCCAAAAATTGGCATCAAGTCCAGTTGTAGTCAACTTGTCTTCTGGCCATTTGGTTTGTGTCCTTGACCCGCAGGATCGAGTACTACTCGCAGCAGTCTGTGCTGAGTGACCCTATGAAGAAGGTTCACCGCCGATGGGCTGTGATGGTGCACTAGAGGTAGAGGAGTTTTTTGTTGTGGGAGACTGCATAGATGATATGTCAGGTTGTCAGTAGAGCAACATAAGCAAGACTGAAAATCTAAACAAAATTCTTATTAGATAAATTCGTTTTCCCTGACAGGCAAAATAGCTGATATTACACTAGAAATCATTACCAGTCGTAAATAAAATCAGCATAGACATACACAGTTCATATTTTACTTAATTAGCATACAGGGATAGGTGCTAACCATTTTGACAGGGACACAACAATATGCTTATATATCAAAGTAGAGAATAAATTCCTTCAACTGCTTCCTTGTCCAACTTCAGCAGTGATGGATTGTGTGTTCCATGTGTACATGCAACAAGAGGATAAAGCAATCATGACATTATATATGACAGTAGTGAAACAACATTCACAACACATCATGACACCAACAATAACAATATATATGACAGTAGTGAAACAATTAACACTCACAACAAAGCATAGGATGGTCTAGTTATCACTACATTATAAACCACTGCGATGCAATTCCCACTGACATTATGTGGCCATCAGAATTAAAGTATGCTAACAGGTCCAAAGCATAACTGTCGATCTGGTACATTCAAAGCATAGAAGAATTAAAGTATGCTAACATCCTCAATGCTTTTCATGAATTTACAGTCCAAAAATTGTAGCACCAGGAACATGAAAATGAATTTCAACAATTCATATAACTTCATCTGTTTGCAACAATTTATTCAAACAGACTTGGAGCAACAAAATTCATCCATCAAATCTATAGTCAATCAATTAAAAATGAACTATTAAGGCATGTCTCCCTAATCCACCTTGACATGAATATATAGCAGATTGGGTGGGCTACATTATAAACCACTACGATGCAATTCCCACCGACATTATGTGGCCATCAGAATTAAAATATGCTAACAGGTCCAAAGCATAACTGTCGATCTAGTACGTTCAAAGCACAGCAGAATTAAAGTATGCTAATAGGTCCAAAGCATAACTGTCGATCTGGTACATTCAAAGCATAGCAGAATTAAAGTATGCTAACATCCTCAATGCTTTTCATGAATTTACAGTGCAAAAATGGTAGCACCAGGAACATGAAAATGAATTTCAACAGTTCATATAACTTCATCTGTTAGCAACAATTTATTCAAATAGACTTGGAGCAACAAAATCCATCCATCAAATCCACAGTCAATCAATTAAAGATGAACTATCAAGGCATGTCTCCCTAATCCACATTGACATGAATATATAGCAGATTTGGTGGCCGAGCAGAGAGAGGGTGTTGCGGGTTCAAGCAGGACTAACCTCTGTCACGAATGAAGTAGTTGTTCTCGTGATGGTTGGTGGGGCCGGATCCACGTCGGCTCGTGGCCTGAGGTGGCCGGCTCGTCGTCGTGGCCGGGGATGACGGATCCGCGTCAACCGTCTTTAGGTTGGCCGGGAAGCCATTCGCACGCCAGTAACCGTGTCCTTGTCACTAGTCACGCAGGGAGCGGTGGGGCTGGAGAAGAGCAGGGCTGCGGCGGGGAGAGAGCGGCGAAGACGAGCGGGGAGAGAGCGGCGAAGGCGAGCGGGGATAGTAGCGGCGGCGGTGGGGAGAGTGCGGGCGTTGTGGGTCTGTCTAGCGAGGAGCGGAATATGTCCCCTGAGGAACTGTGCGCGTAACTATGTTTAAGGAAATTACTGGCGTGCCCTTGACGGCTCTCTGGTGGAATTGGAATTCCATGGGCATTATAGTCAATATAGGTGGGAAATTTTGAGCAGCCCGTGCACGGTTTGCCTACTGACGCTGACGCGTGGGCCAGTGTCATTGGCGACGATGGTTAGTGAACCCGCATCGCCTTTGTTGGCAGTTGGGTCCGGCGGGCGGGCAGCGGTTATCTTTTTATTTTGGCTGCTGACGCTGACACGTGGACCAGCCACTATTTTTTTCGAATAAAACGTGCTTCCCTAAAATATTAGAGCCCATAAAACAGCACCTAAAAAATCATAAAAATACGAACAATTCGTATTTGGACATTTAGTATTTGAATAAAATATCAACAGTCACACTTGTGTGCCCAAGATTCTTAGAATTCGTTTTTACATCCCATGTTAATGATATAATAATTCTAATAACATCTAGTGTGCTCTAAAAAATCTATAATTGACTTGGCAACATAATTTGGGTACCTAGACTTGTCTTCAAAATTTCAAATGGTTTCGATGAAGGAATAATATATTTTTGTACAAATATCTACATCTCTCACATAGTTTCCTAGAATGTTCCTTGAACATTGAAGTTTTCCACACTTAACAAACTCATATGCATTTGAAAACTTAACAAAACCTTGTGTTCACCTTAAGATTACGAAAATGCAAAGTTTAATTACAGGAGGTGTGGAAAACAAATATTATTTATATGTTGTACTTACATGGAACAAGATTAGGCACATAAACATTATTCAAGAAACGGAATATACACTAAACAATGAAAATAATGAAAACACGGTGATTTTAGAAAACTGTAGAAAAAATAATCAAATTTGGACTAATTACGACAGAGAAATACATGTTACAAAATTTGATTGCAGATTAAAAAGAGAAATACCGTCGGCGATGCGGGACGGATAAACTGTTCTTCATTCTCCAATAGAACAAAGGAGGAAGCAGAGGGCACCGCCGCCCGCCGTCGCCCCCGCCCCCGCCGTGCCCGCTTCAGTGGTTTTGACACCCAAGAGGGCATCCTAGGCCTCGTCGGCGGCAAATGAGACCACCGCAACCTTTGATTTGACTCACAAACGTGACAAATCAAATATTGTCTATCAAAAACCGATTAAAAACTGACATCCCGATAAAATCAAATCCGTGTTTAGTAATATCTAATAATTTACATTCAAGATAGATAATGTTCATTGATGCTTGCGCCTACATCCCGATGTTCATCCTGCTGACGGTGTACTCCACGGCGGGGCAGAAGTTACGCGTCCAGAGGTCGAACTCATGACGGATGCGACACTCGGTGCTGCAGTAGTGGATGATCTCTGAGGTCTCCGGCCCGTAGCGCCTATATCCCGCTGCCCAAATGCAGACGTGGTGATTCTGGACGGGAAGCAACGGAATGTCGTCGTCACCGTCATCAAGCCAGTACCACCATGCAATGTTCTCGAGATCCCGGTTGACGAGGTAGCACAACCATCGCCGGTTGTTGTTCTTCCACCACCCGTCAGGGGGCGACGGGCCGCCGCTGATTTCCTGGAGCAGTGCCATGGCTTCGGGGTCCGCCGGGTTGCAACGGTACTTCAGCATCGCTAAGAAGTACTTGGCACTGGAGTCTTCAGCAGCGGCATCTCCGATGAACTTCAGACCCTTATCAGGGTTCTGCCACCTCATCAACCTCTCCATCCCCTCGAAGCATAATGCCTCCGGATGATTGGCCTCACGGAAGCGCCGCTCAAAGCACGACCTGACGTAGCGATTCTTGCACACCCGACGAAGATCACGCAGCGACACGTGCAGTAGTACCTCATCGGAGTCGCAGATGCGCCGGAAGGTGCCGCAGATTTTATTATGAAGGTTCAGAAAATGATGACGGGCTCATCCTTGATGGAGTGGATGATGATCTGGGTGACAAGATCATCTGGCAGCAGCTGCATCAAGCACACCGCGGCCATCAAGGAGAAGGGGAGGAAATAAAAAAGCGACGGGGTTTGGAAATTGAAAGGCGACGAGGGTTGAAGTTGAAGGCGACGAGGGTTGAAGTTGGCGACGAGGGTTGAAGTTGAAGGCGACGAGGGTTGAAGTTGAAGAAGGCGACTCGGCCATCTAAAACAATAAATGGAAATTGAAAAGGCGCCGCAGTTTGGCTGCTGCCACTGACGAGAGGGCCCGACATCATTGCCCCTGCCCCTTCTCCTTCCCACGTAATTGAAAGGCGATGCGTGGTTTTGGACGGTTTTGCACTCGAAACGGAGCCCGATGCGCAATTGAGTGGCAGTAGTGGAGTAGTGGGTGGGGGCAGAGGCGCCTGACGGTTCCGCGTCTTGTCAATATAACTCCCCTGCCTTTCCCTGCTTTCCCCTGCTTCTTCCATAATCTTATCATCTCTTTCGCTTCTTCTTCCTCCTCGCGACCCACCACTACAAATCTTCGGTCACCGAGAGATCACCAAGGAGGAGATGGCGTCGACGAGCCCGCCGCCGTCGAAGTGGGGACGAAGGGAGGACGACGACGATGAAAGCCGCCGTCGGAGGAAGTTGGAGAAGGGGAAGGAGCTAGCGACCAAGGACGCCGACGAGGAACTGTTCTTTGACGACACTAAGTTCGCCGTCGACCTGCTCAGGAGCACCTTCAGAAAGCTTGAAAATGTTGGCGCGACCTTCGACATCAAGGCGCATCACGAAGTGGACAAGGACCCGAGCGTGAAGGGTTTCGCCTTAAGGATCCACGGGTTGGCTGAGAAGCTCGAGAACCTCCCCGTGGTCAAGCGGGCTGCTCGCCACTTCGTCTTCGACGACGGCGGCTCCGACGGCGACGACGGTGACGACGGCAGCCACGGCGGCTCCGACGGCAGCCACGGCGGCGACGACGGCGGGACTCCGACGGCGGCGACTGACTAAATGTGTGTGTGTGTGTGTTTGTGTCTTCGTCAGGTTGTTGGACATGAACTGCTTAGTTTCTTTGTCGATCACGAACTGCTTAGTTAATTAGTTTGGTTGTTGGATTTTGTATGTTATCAACTCGATCTAATAGACGCGAGTAGATCCATCCACGTCTCCTATAATATGTGTTCTGTTGTGATGAACAGGAGATCTGTTGTGATGAACTGGAGATCTGTTGTGATGAATTAGATCTTAGAGACAATGGATAGTCATTGCCGACGCGGGTTAGCCTGCTGACGCTGACGCGTGGGCCAGTGTCATTGGCGACGATGGTTAGTGAACCCGCATCACCTTTGTTGGCAGTTGGGTCTGGGCAGGCAGGCAACGGTTATCTTTTTTATATTGGCTGCTGACGCTGACGCGTGGGCCTGTCACTATTTTTTGGAATGAAACTTGCTTCCCTAAAATATTAGAGCCCATAAAACAGCACCTAAAAAATCATAAAAATACTAACAATTCATATTTGGACATTTAGTATTTGAATAAAATATCAACAGTCACACTTGTGTGCCCAAAATTCTTATATTTCATTTTTTACACCCCATGGTAATTATATAATAATTCTAATAACATAAAATTTGCTCTAAAAAATCTACAAATTGACTTCGCAACATAATTTGGGTACCTAAACTTGTCTTCAAAATTTCAAATGTTCTTGATGAAGGAATAATATACTTGTGTACAAATGTCTACATCTCTCACATAGTTTCCTAGAATGTTGCTTGAACATTGAAGTTTTCCACACTTTGCAACATGTTCGAACTCATATGCATTTGAAAACTTAACAAAACCTGTGTTCACCTTAAGCTTACGAAATGCTAAGTTTCATCACTAATGGTTGTGTAAAACAAATATTATTTATATGTTGTTGTACTTACAAAGAACAAAATAAGGCATATAAACATTTTTCAAGAAACGGAATATACACTAAACAATAAAATTAATGAAAATATGGTGATTTTAGAAAAATTTAGAAAAAAATATCAAATTTGGACTAATTACGATGAAGAAATACATGTTACAACATTTGATTGCAGATTAAAAGGAGAAATGCGAACTGTTCTTCATTCGAATAGAACTGGCCCCACAGTCAGTAGTGACACGGGACTGATAACCCACGTCAGCTTTGCTGCTCTTCCCAAAATTTACATAGATAATACGAGCAACATACAAAAGCTAATCTACTACTGATTTCCTATTCCAATACTCCGTTCGAACATCACCATTTCGCGGCGGAGCCTACAATCTTCGCTGCAAAACAGAGAAATTCCAATCCATCCTTTATCCACACCGCAGCCGCCGCCGTTGCCTGCGCACAGCTGATCGCCACGCACCTGTGCCGGAGGTGGTAGGGGTTCACCCCAAATGCGCCAAGTCGAGGAGTGGATCGCGTGCGCGGCCTTCTCGCGCAAAGGCAGACACCCCTCGTTGCTAAGCCATCTCGACGTCGTACTGCCGCCGCCCGCGACCTGCCTCATGTACCGCTTCGCGGTGTCGTCAGCGGTGGCACCGCCATTGTCCCTGTAGAGCAAGATGGCGTATAGATAGGCCACCGCATCGTGCCCACCCTCGGCAGCGCGCCGGAGATCATTGCTTCCCCTGTTTTCCATGAACACGGCTTTGATCCCAGAGAAGAAGCAAGCCTCCGGATTCTCGAGATCGGTCAGCATAGCAAGGAAGGCTTTGTAGGCGGTGGGGTCCCACACCCAAGAAATCTCATCTCTTATCCCCTCTATCGACAAACGCCGGCCAACGTCGCCGTGGCCACACACGTGGCGCATGGTCGAGCAAGTACCGCGTAGGCTGCGGAGGTCAGCCAAGGGCCGCTCCGAGGTCGCACCGACGCGCGCCGCAATCTCAATGCGGAGGTCTTGAGGGAGGTCCAGTAGCGTCGACGGCTGGTGCCGCTTGCTTCTTCCCGGCTTGCTGTTCATCTCCGGCCGGGAATGGTGACGATGAGGAGTAGGCAGTTGCTGTTTTTTTTGCGGGTAGATGAATGGGCAGGGGATCTAAATTATTTTGGAAGGAGAAGATAGAGGAGATTTGTTTCCAAACACGATTTAAGTAAGCAATGGAGATGACGTTTGGCTAATCCGCGTATCCTTTAATTCTCCATTGCAGACGACGTTTGGTTAATCCGCGTATGCTTTAATTCTACATTGGAGACGACGTTTGGTTAATCCGCGTATCATTTAATTCTACATTGGAATCACTGCCTCTGCTCTCAGCCATTGACTGGGCAACTGTTTCCCCATTGACCGGATCTGGCATCAATTTCTTGGGAACCTTCCCGTTTCCTGTGCCCTTGATCTTATCCCTTCCTCTTTTTTTTGACAACCGATCTTATCCCTTCCTTGTTTTTTCTATAAAAAAGACCGACGCCTATCGGTCCTCCTCATTTGCTTCCTTCTTCTCTAGATCTAGATCTAGCTATGGCACAAAGAATAGATCTTGTAGGGCGCAAGCTTTTGCTTTTCTCTCTTCTTCCTCCTCGTTCTCTCAGTTGCTAGAAGAATTCTTGTGATATGGGTGATTGGGTTGCTCATCCCTCTAGCACAGCTGCTAGAAAAATCCTTGTGATATATCAGCTGTCAGGGGAAGGTAGCCTATAACCTCCTGGCATCAGGAAGAACAAGCCGACGGAAAGATCAGGTCTGGGGAGAGAAGCCCAGAACCATCCTGCTGTAGCTTTCTCATCAAACTTGCACTTCCTTTTGCTTTCCCTCCTCCAGGAGGAGGATTTTTGAAGGGATATGTTTCCACCCTCTGCTGTATCTTTCTCTTGTGCTCACTTGTAAGCATGAAGAAGAAGCCAGAATCTGGAGCATATCTCGTCATGAAGAACAAGCCGACGGCGGCCTCCTTTCTCTTCACCTCCAACGATCGACCGATGGGCAGGGAAGGAGCAAGATCGAACTTTGAGCCTCAACATCACCAAGTCAGCACCCACCACCGCAGGGGTCTTCTACCTCTGGCCGGCCGGAGATTCAGCTGGAGCCGGACGCGAGTTCGAGGCTGCTGAGCTGGCCAAGATCCCGAGGCCTCCCTATCTGATGTACCAATGATGATTGTAATCTATGTGTGTGATTTTGCATATCTCATCATGAAGAACAAGCCGACGGAAGTATATCTCTTTTGCTTAGTTTAGATCTATGTTCCTCATCCTGGTAGTGCCTAGTGATGATGAACATAGATGGCAGCTTTGTAACCTTCTAATGTATCAATGATGATTGTAATCTGTGTGTGTGAGCATCTCAAGAGACATGCTTGTGTGATTATCTGTGTGCAGTACAATTTTTTGTATGATTTACCTACTCACTTGCAAGCATAAAGAAGAACAAGCCGACGGGGGCTGGCTAATCCGCGTCTCTTTTGATGTAATCTGTGTGTGTGATTTCGCATATCTTGCCCATAACAAAGGCGATGCGGGTTGGTTAATCCTCGTCTCTTGCCCGTAACAAAGGTGACGTGGGTGGCTAATCCTCGTCTCTTTTATATTAACGCCCGTTACTGAACTGAAGCAGCTTGCAACATACATACTGAACTGAAGCAGAATATAAACAGAGTATATATAGTATCTTAGGCAGAATCTATTACAAAAAGGATTCAAATTCCACCACATCCTATATATTACAAAAATGATTCAAATTCCACCAATACATCACATCCTTTATATTACAAAACGGATTCAGCAGAAATCAGGCTTGCTTTTTCTTCCTTGATTTCTGTATATGGATTTTTCACTATGGTCGCTTCGCAAGTATGGTGTTTTGTTAGTTCCCAAGAGTCGGGGCTTGTATGAAGTGTCAAAGGATGGAATTTCATCAAACTGGTTGTATTCCTCCTCCACAACAACATTTTCAACCCCAACAATCCTTTTTTTCAGGCATAACCACAGACCAGTTCTTCTTTGCAAGGTCAGGTACATAGAACATTTGCTCAACATCTTTGGTGAAGACAAACGGTTCGTTTTTGTAACCAAAGACCCGGAGATCAACAATAACATAACCATATTTTCCCTTGCTCACAGCTCTCTTCCCATTGGTGACCCATCTACACCGAAACAAGGCTACCTTCAATCCTACATAATCAAGCTCCCATATCTCCTCTATTTGACCATAATATGTGTCTGTCTCCATGTCATCATCATCATGACTGTCGTCGACGACAGCCGGTACACGCACACCACTATTTTGATAGACGCTCTTTTTATCCTGGGCCATAGTGTAGAACGTGTATCCATTGATATCCATTGCTTGGTATCTTGTAACAGTGAACAATGGCCCCACTGCTAGATTCCTTATCTCGTCGGTTATTACAGCATTGCTGCATGTCTCGACATAATCTCGGAGCCACCTGCTGAAACCTTACATGTGCATCTTTGCAAGCCAAGCCCTACCACGGTCAGGGTTGTCTTCACGTAGTTGTCGCTTGTGCTCATTGGCAAACGGTGTAATTAGGTGCAGCTGTTGTATCACGGTGAAATTAGCCTTTTGGAAGGCATCTGGTTCCGGAGTGACTGACTTTTTCCCCAGGGTCCCAACACCTGAAAGCCTACCTTCATGCCGTGAGTGAGGCACACCAATGGGGTTTTGGGGGTCCATATAACCCATGGCCCACTCCACTGCTTTGATGGTCTCATAGCCATGAACAATGGCTCCCTCCGGAAATAACCGGTTATGTACCAATGATTTCAGGAATCCATAGAACCTCTCATATGGAAACATCTGATGAAGGTAAGATGGGCCAAGGAACCAGATTTCCCTCGCAAGGTGTGCTGTTAGATGCAGCATGAGATCAAAGAATGATGGTGGGAAGGTAGCTTCAAGCAGGCATAGGGTCTCGAAATGCCTCCTCTCTAAGTCCAATAGTTTTTCCTCATCAATCACCTTCTGTTCTATTGCATTGAAGAATAAACACAAGCTCGTGACCGCGTCGCGAACCAGTTCTGTCTTGATACCTCTAAGTGCAACAGGAAGAAGAGCTGTCATCAACACATGGCAATCATGAGATTTCATCAAGTTGAAATTCATTTTCATGTCCTTCACCGACACTAGCCTCTTGAAGTTTGATGAGTAGCCTAAAGGTACTTTCAAATCATGCAAAAACTGACAGAATTCTTTTCTCTCTGCCTTTGACAAGGTGGTTGCAGCAACGGGAAGGTTCGTCCCTGTCTCTGTTTCCTCTGCATAGAGCTCCGGCCTAATGCCAGTTCTTTAAGATCCTCCCTTGCATTTTTATGATCTTTTCCTTTGGACTTCTATTGTAGTAATGTTCCACAAGTAGCTTCACACACATTCTTCTTGACGTGCATGTTGTCAATCGAATGACGCACATCCAACATCGGCCAATACTCTAGCTCCCATAGAATTGATTTCTTGTTCCACATTCCTTCTTCTTCTTCTTCACCATCTCATTTCTTTCTTTTGCCAAGGGTTTTTTCAGTCTGTTTGGGTAACTCCTCGATAGTTTTGACGTCCTTGACTTTCAAGTGGACCAGATCTCCAGTCACATGCAACGGTGCCTCTCAATTCTCCTTTTCCCCATTAAACTGACAATCCATGGCCCGGTATGGATGTTTCTTGCTGAGGAAACGATGGTGCCCCATAAATACATATTTCTTTGAATGTCTTAGCCATACTGCGCAAGTATCTTCCAAGTAGTGTGGGCAAGCTGCACCTTTCCTTTTACTCTGGCCAGAGAGGTTGCGATGAGCCGGGTTGTCGTTGATGGTGGTGAACAACATGGCGCGCATTGTGAACTCCTCACGCTTGTACTCATCCCAAACCTCCTTCACACCAGGGTTCCACAGTATCTTCAAGTCATCAACTAGTGGCTTCAAGTAGACATCAATACGGTCGCCAGGTTGCTTTGGCCCGGAGACCAATATTGTCAGCATCATATATTTTTGTTTCTTGCATAGCCAGGGTGGAAGGTTGAACAACGACAGCACGACAGGCCATGTGCTATGTGTTGAGCTCTTGTTACCAAATGGGTTCATGCCATTTGTGCTCATAGCAAACCGTATGCTCCTTACATTTTTGTCAAACCACGAAAAGTGGTTATTAATGTTACCCCATTGTGCTACATCTACGGGGTGCCTAAACTTGCCATCTTGCTTAAGCTCCTTTCAGCCTTCGTCATGCCAACGCAAGAGTTGGGCCTCCTTTCGTGTTGTGAACCATCTTCTCAGCTGAGGAATGATGCAAAAATACCATGCAACCCTCACAGGAGCCCCTCTGTTAGCCTTCTTCTTCTTGGCTCTGATCTCGCCGGGCTCGTTCTCGTCATCAGCATTATTATCATCTCCACCATCCTTTTTCCTCTTGTACCGATCATAGCCACACTTGGGGCACTTGTCAAGGTCTGCATAATCTCCACGGAACAATACACAATTGTTCTTGCATGCATGGATTTTTTCAACCTCTATTCCCAGAGGATAGATTATCTTCTTCGCCTCGTAGATAGACTCTGCTATTTGGTTTCCTTCAGGTAGCATGTCTCTAAGCACATCCAATAGATGTTTGAAACTTTTGTTGCTCCAACCATGATCTGCCTTAAGCTGCAGAAGTTTTAGATCACCAGAAAGGCGAGAGTACTTCTGGCAATCAGGATAGAGGGGTTTCTTTGAATCTTCAATGAACTGCTTCAGCCTCGCTAATTCAGAAGGTGTGTACACTCGTTGAAACTCAACATCCCGCAATATTTGATCAACATTGTGCACACGTTGCAACACCTCACCATCATCGAAGCCCCTAACTTCTTGATCAGTGATATCCTCAGGCCTCATCACATTTGGTGGGAATAATGGTTCATTTTCCTCAAAAACTCCACCGTCATCAAGGTCTTCATCATGGTCGGTAGCATGGTGTCGCACTTCACCTTCATTTAGGCAGCCTGCTTCGAGTTCATTAAGGCCTTCCTCACCATGTTTATTCCAACATGTGTAATTTTTTGTGAAACCACGTGTGACCAAATGATGAAAAATGATTTCCCATTGTGCGAATTTCTTCTGGTTGAGACAATCTATACAGGGGCAAAGCATGCCTGAACACCACGGTTTCTCATATCCGCCTCTGCTTGATTTAGAAAACCATTGACCCCGCTTAAGAAATTCTCCCAATCTTCTTGGGGTTGTCTGTACATCCAAGCCTGAGCAGCAGACGCCATCTGCATTCGATACACCAAATGAGCATAATTCATCACACAAAAAAACTGATAACATAAGAGGATTAGGAGAGCTGAAGAATTTCAATAAAAGGAGGCAATTAATTTCCACCTTGACGAGGACTTTCTACGAGGCGAGCACAGCCGAGAAGGATCGGAGGCGGCGTCGCGGCAGCAGCGACAGCGTGGAGGACAGCGCCGAGCCCCAGGGGGAGGGGACACGGAGGCGTCTGCTTTGGATGACGCCGTGGTCGACGTCCGCTGGCCCCTTTCGCCGTCGCGCACGCAGCTGGCAGCGGCGAACGGGGCAGGCCGGCGGGGACATCTGAGCAGAGAGATTGAGCGAGTGACCTTCTGGAGAGAGAGCGAGTGTTGTTGTCGGAATGGGAGTGGCCTTCCGCGGAGAGAAAGCGAGTGGTGTCGGAAGGAGAAGACAGACACGAGTAATAACAACGTGTGTCTCCAATGTGAGAAAAAAGGCGACCCTGGGTGGCAATCAAAGGAGACGAGTCCTAAGAAACGAGCGTATCCAATTGGGTCGCCAGCAAAGGAGACGCATCCTAACAAGCATGCGTCTCCAGTACGAAATTATCGGTAACGGGCTTTATAGCCCATTACCAATATGGCAGTGATCAGTAACAGACTTAAACAGCCCATTACCGATAGGGCATTGATCGGTAACGGACTTTACAAGTCCGTTACCGATAGGTTTAACTTTTATAACGGACTCGATTTAACGTCCGTTACAACGAATTCATGTAACGAGCGCTTAAGAAGCCCATTACCAGAAGTCCACATTGGTAACAGGCGTAGTGGAGGCCAACCCCGGGGTCGGCCTACCGCGCTTATGGGTAACTGGCGCCAAACAACAACCGTTACAGATGTGGGTGCATGTAACGGGCGTTAAGGGCCTGTTACAAATGATGCGTGACCTATTTGAGGTTTTCACATAGTGCTCCTCCGAGCATTCTTCCAGTTCGTGTACATGCGCTCGAACCACCTGCTGAGCAACGCGAGATCTTCCTCGCCCAGCACATCGAACTCCTCATCTGGCATGGACACTAGACAAGACAAAGAGAATTGTCTGGAAGACATGTTAGTGTTAGTCCTTGGTCCAGAAACGAGAGCCAGACTATGAGGATAAGTTGGGTTCTCGATCCTTGCTCGCACCCCATGGTCCACCTCAGACGACTTGAGCTTGAAAAACAGCTCATCCACCGTGAGGGTCTCATAGTGATCCGACTCCAGAATAGCCTCGACCTTCTCACTCCACACGGTATGATCCAGCGAGTGTGCGAGCTTCACAGCCCTGTGAGAGCCATGTGTAGTTCGAGGACCGGTGGATGGTCGCTTCTTGGTGTGATGAGTGATTGACAACGTGGTGTGGACTGATTCTTGGCTAAGTATTGCAGGTGCAGGTTGCGGCTTGACTGGTGTTGGTGCAGGTGAAGAACAAGCGTGAAAGGTCATTGCTGGTGAAGCCTCCAGGTGTGGAGAAGACAAGTAGGCTTGGTTCGAGGGACCCGGTGGCCAGCGGAGTCAAGTGCTGGCCGCATGGTGGCAGGAACGGCAAGATGAAGTCGTGGACGGTTTCTTGGTTGAGCCTCAAAACCAAGGTCGAGCCGGGACTATGTGGGAGACGAGTCATGAGAGGTGATTGGCAGAGGCTACACCGAGTTCGCGGGGTTTCTGGTGGTTCACCAGAAAACCACTAGGTTCCTTGGTTGATCCACAAAGCCAAGACCGAAAACCGAAGACGGAGGTGCAGCAACATCGGACCGGTCTGACCGGTGGGTCTGACCGGTCTGACCAGTGGGTACTAGTCTGACCGGTGAGGAGCACCGGTCTGACCGGTGTGCGACGACGCAGTTCGGAGACTTTGAAGCGGAGGGCACGCGTCAGGATCGCAAGGCTTGCGTCGGGGCTAAGCAAGTTTGCGGTCGCCGGGCATCCGTCCAATGGTGCGAAGACAAAGTTTCCCAAAGTGCCCCTCGGGGGTATGTATCCTAGTATTAGGCCTTAGGGGTATTTTAGTCTTTCGGCTAGCCTCCATATAACCCAAGTGGTGAGAGGATGGCAGCCATCTCTTGGAACCCTAGCTCATTTTGTTTTGCTATTTTCCTCTTCCTTTTCCTTTGAAATTTCTAGGACTAGCTTGAGAGCTTCTTGGGGAGATCTTGTGAGAGGGAAGGATGATCGGGTGGCAAGCTAGACCTTGTATGAACCTCTTTGGTATGTATAATGATTCGGCGTGGTTCCTCAAGGCTTGGGTGTGTCTTTCCCGTTTCTCCTTTTTGGTGATTTTTGGAGCCCTTTCTTGGTGAATTTCTTGTGGCGGTTTCGAGACCTTTCTCTTTGGGATTTGGTGGGGGGTGTATGCTTGAACCCTTCGTGGTTCTTTTCTCTTTGATTCCCCTCCCAAATCCGTGAGCAAAGGGGCTAGATTTTGGGGTTTTCTTGGCTCTAGGGTTAGAGGCGTTCTTGGTGGGATTTCTTCGATTCCTCTCGATTTAGCAAGTTTTGGTGGACCAAATCTTGGCTATGGAGTGCCCATGAGGTGTTCCTACTATCCCCAAAGTCTTGTGCAAATCCGTGGAGCGATTCGGGAGATCGGGAGTTGGATTTGGGGGAGTTGACCCGCGGGCGCTGTTCATCCCGAGCTGCCCAGCCTGACCGGTCTGACCGGTGCTGCTCACCGGTCTGACCGGTGCAGAGGCTTTGTGGGATTTACCACGGGTGAATGTCTTGGTGAGTTCCCTGTTGTCTCGTGTTGCTGCTGTTTCGAGTTTAGTCAGTTTTGGAGCTTGGTAGGTCTGTTTGGTGGATTTGGGATTTCCTGGCTTGGACCGGTCTGACCGGCGAGCTACACCGGCCTGACCGGTGTAGGGGCCTTCTATGGAAGTTCTCAGGTTTTACCAGTTTGCTCCAGCAGGGACCGGGCTGACAGGTGCTGCTCACCGGTCTGACCGGTGCAGTCCAGTGGTGCTCGAGTTGCTTGTTTCGCTGCGTTCTCGAGTAGGTGTATGTGGTTGTTGGTTCCTAGGACCAGTAGCACTCCAGTGGCTGCGTGGTCTTGGCCAACTTGGGTAGTTGAGTCGAAGACGTGCTTTGGAAGACTTGTTCATCTTGTTGGAGTCTCCATCTCCTTCGAGAAGAATTTTTATCGGCTCCCATTCACTCCCCCCCTCTCTAGTCTCCAGTTCCGGTCCTTCAAGTGGTATCAGAGCCGGTTACGGATCTTTGGATTCTAACCAGTCTAAGATCCAAGGATGGCGTACCAGGAACGGGGTTCGGGTCCTCCGCACTTCGATGGCAAAAACTACCAGATGTGGCTGAGGCGGATGGCGGCTTTCCTTGGCGGTAAGGGTTAGATCCTTTGGGATGTTACGGTGAACACAGCTTATGTTCATCCGATTAACTTTCTTTTTCCGGGATCGAGGGACATGTTCGACGCCAACAACAAGGCGGTCGACTACTTGTTTCGTGCTCTGTGTCAGTCCGAATTCTATCGGGTTCAGACAGAGGACTTAGCTTGTAGGATTTGGGAGCAATTGAAGGATGCTCATGCTGGGAATGCTCAGGTTCAGGCTCGGATGTACGCAACTTACCGGAGAGAGTACTAGAACTTCACTCATCTCCCCGGTGAGTCCGTCGATGCCCTCTTCCAGCGGTTTACGGTTGTGGTGAACAACATGAGAGCCAATGTGGCCGTGCTCCCATATGATGTTCATGATAGAGCCGTGAAGCTCTTGCACTCGTTAGATCACACCGTATGGGACGGAAAGGTCGAGGCTATTCTTGAATCTGAGAAGTATGACACCCTGACCGTGAACGAGCTGTTCTCGAAGCTCAAGTCGGCTGAGTTGGACCGTGGTATGACAGCCAAGATCGAGAGCCTGACTGGCTCTCATAGTCTTGCTCTCGTCGGTGGCAAAGGGGCTAAGTCTAACGCTAACGCATCCTCCAGGATGTACTCTCTGTCTTCTTTGATGTCTTTGCCAGACGAGGAGTTCGACGTGCTTGGAGAGGACGAGCTGGCGTTGCTGACCAGGTGGTTCGAGAGGTTGCACGAGAACCGGGTGAACACAAGGAGGAATCCACGGACATGCTTTCAGTGCGGAAAGCCAGGACACTTCGTTGCCGACTGTCCAGAGAAGATGGAGAACAAGGACGGCTACAAGCACTGGTCGAACAAGGACGGCAAGTACCGATCAAGGCGCGATCACAAGCAAAAGAACAAGCACAAGGACGAGCGACGGTCGAGGAAGAAGGACGGCCGAGGCAGGAAGGCCCGAGCGATGGTTGGAGCGAGCGACGTCGACTCCAGCTCCGCCTACTCTTCCTCGAGCTCGAGTAGTAGTGAAGATGAAGGTGATCGGCGCAAGAACAAGAAGTCATCCAAGAACTTGAGCGGGCTGAGCTGCTACGCGAGAGATGGCTTCTGCGGCATGGCTCGTAGCTCCGGCAGCAAGAAGAGTCACCAGAGCGACTCGGACTCTGATTCTGAGGATGAGGTATGTGACGAGCTTCCCTTCTTGCGTGAGGAGAACGAGCGTCTTGGCAAGTTGCTTGATAATCGTGATGACATGCTTAGAGAGGCCAAGAAGATGAGGAAAGAGCTTAGGGCCTCACTAGAAGATGTTAGGAACCGAGTAGCTGAGCTAGAAACCCAGAACCTTGATGCTAAGCTTGAGATAGATTTGCTTAAGGCTTCACCTGTGGTTTCTGATGAGATTGATTGTGGTGATTGCTCTGTGTACCTAGCTGATCTTGCTGCTCTTAAGGATAAGCATGCATCTACTTGTGATGAACTAGATGTGCTTCGGGTTGAAGTGGCTGAGCTCAAGTCTAGACCTGCTTTGCTAGGTGCTTGCACTTCTTGCCGTGTTTTGCATGGAAAAATTGATGAGATGCATGCTTACACTGTTTCGCTTGAGGCCAAGTTGAAAGAGCCTATTCCCACTTCTTGCTCTACTTGTGAATTGCATGCTTTGAAAAATCTGGAACTTGCACATTATGTGGATCGCTTGCAGGATGACAACGATGACTTGAGAAAAATGATGTGTTGGTTGTCGGGTCATGAACCACAGCTTAGGATGATGATAGAGGCATACAAGCGCTATGATGGGAAAGCGCTTGGTTCGGAGAAGGTTGGAGAGTGTAGTGGTGAGGGAGGAGAGAAGATTGGTGATATCCAAGCTCCACCAAAAACCTTCCACAGAAATGCCTATGCTCCTAAGCCCAATCCACTGAGAAACAAACTTGACACAACCCTAGATCCAACCATATTTCCTCGCCCAACAAATGATTTCCAAAAACCGGTGAAGTTTGTGAGCTCCAAGGAGAGTGAGGTTGGAGAGAAGAAGGGTGAGAAGCCGAGTGGGGAGAAACCAAGTAAGCAGCCCCAACCCAAGCCTAAACCTAAGCCCATACGGTTTCATTGTGACTATTGTGGGAGAGATGGTGACAAGGGTGAGTTTTGCTTCAAGAGGAAGCGTGAGGAGAGAATGGCTAAGGAGTGGGCTAACAAGGACAGGTACCGCCCTTCAAATGGTGTACCTGAGCCTCGTATGCAGATGCCCAATGCAAAGGCGATTGTGAGGACGGATCTGGCTTGGGGAGATCGAAAGGTGGCAGGTGGTGCTGCTGGCCGAGCACCACCGGTCAGACCGGTGCACTCCACCAGTCAGACCGGTGCTGGTCTGGGCAGACAGCAGTTCGGGTTCCATGCTCGTACGGATCCTCGGTTCGGTTCTGGTGGTCGTGGTTCTGGTGGTTGGCATGGAGAGTTTGCAGGTGGTCAGTTTGCTAGACGTTCTCCACATCGTGCTCAATACGATGGTGGGAGCAGTCGTAGCTTTGAGATGGAGAGGAGGAACGGTCCACGGTCTTCCTTTCATGGTTTTCGTTCTCCTCCAGCGAGACAGGGGTGGTTCCCTCGTGGTGGTTCCTGTGGTGGTTTTCGTGGTGGTAGCTTTGATAGACGCGATGATTTGGTTTGTGCTAACCCCACTTTGGAGCAAATGGCTCGGCACTGGTTTTACTCTTTTGGTACTAACCCCGGTGCTGAGTCGTTTATTCACTCACGTGCTCGTTTTTGAATTTCAGGTGGGAGACTTGAGGAACGTTTGGTTGATTGACTCCGGTTGCTCGAGGCATATGACCGGAGACAAGGGGTGGTTCTCAAGTCTCGTCCTGGTGGTGTCCAAGACATACATCACCTTTGGGGACAACGGGCGAGGGCGTGTGCTTTCAGAAGGTGATATTAAGGTAAGTGAGAAGGTCACTCTCCGGCGTGTTGCTCTTGTTCAATCGCTCGGATTCAATTTGCTTTCCGTTTCCCAGCTTTTGGATGAGGGCTTTGAGGTGTTGTTTCGGCCTGGTGGTTCTCGGATTTTGGATTCTCGAGGGGACCTAGTTTGCATGGTCGTTCCCGAGGGTCAAGTGTTCTGAGCGAATTTCTCTCAGTCTTCTGGTGTAGCTCGTTGCTTTTTGGCTGGTTCTTCGAGTGAGTTGTGGAAGTGGCATAGGAAGTTGGGTCACTTAAGCTTTGACCTTTTGTCTCGTTTGAGTAAGCTCAATTTGGTCTGAGGATTGCCACGGTTGAGGTTTGAAAAAGAGTTGGTTTGTGCGCCGTGTAGGCATGCCAAGATGGTAGCCTCTTCTCACTTGCCCCTCACCGATGTGATGACGGAGCGTCCATGCGAGCTGCTCCATATGGACCTTGTTGGCCCAGCTCGTGTGCGATCTGCGGGTGGGAAGTGGTACGTCCTAGTTGTGGTGGACGACTACTCTCGGTATGCGTGGGTTTTCTTTCTTGAGGAGAAAGGGGAGACGTTTGGTTTTGTTCGAGATCTTATCTTGAGGTTGAAGAACGAGAGGCACGGAGATGCCATATGAGCGATTCGCAGTGACAATGGCTCGGAATTTAAAAACTCTCGCTTCGAAACCTTTTGCCATGACTTGGGTCTTGAACACCAGTTCTCTAGTCCGTATACGCCTCCCCAGAACGGCGTGGTGGAAAGGAAAAACAGAACTTTGTGCGAGATGGCTCGGACGATGCTCGATGAGCATAGGACTCCGAGAAGGTTCTGGGCTGAGGCGGTCAATACCGCGTGCTACGTGTCCAACAGGATCTACCTCAGGGTCCACAAGAAGAAAACCTGCTATGAGTTGATGCACCGACGCACACCCAAGGTGAGTCACTTCCATGTCTTTGGTTGTAAATGCTTCATTCTTAAGAAAGGGAAGAAGTTGGACAAGTTCGAGGCTAGGTCTGTCGATGGCATTTTCTTTGGTTACGCATCTCATTCTAGAGCATATCGTGTGCTCAATCTTGAAACTAACCAAATCGTGGAGACTTGCGAGGTAACCTTCGACGAGACACAGCCATGTAGTCCGCTTGTTTTTGAGTGTGCAGGTGACGATGAGTTTGGCAAGGAGATTTTCCAGGAGGAGGAGCATGAACATGGAGATGATGAAGATGGCGGTGTGGTGCCCGCGGCTGAGCATGTACCTACTACTTCGACTACGGTGGTGAACGGGCCCTCTCCCACACCTACAACGACAAACCCAGATCAAGGCGAAGCTGCTGTTGAGGGGGAGGTAGCATTAAGGCGAGAACCTCCCCGGCGAGTTCAAGTGGATCATCCAGCTTCGAGGATCATCAGCGACATCAATGAACGTACTACACGATCGAGGGTTCGAAACAATTCTCACTTTGCTCATGCTACTTTTGTTGCTACCTTTGAGCCCAAAGACATTGGACACGCGCTATCTGATCACAATTGGGTTAATTTGATGCATGAAGAGTTGGAGAACTTTGAGAGAAACCAAGTTTGGGAGTTGGTTGACCGTCCACCTGGGTGTAAGCCGATTGGGACAAAATGGGTGTGGAAAAATAAAGAGGGAGAGAAAGGAGAAGTGGTGAGAAACAAGTCAAGGCTTGTTTCTCATGGGCACTCACAGAAAGAGGGGATCGACTACGAGGAGACCTTTGCTCCCGTAGCCCGTTTGGAGGCGATTAGGATCCTTCTAGCCTTTTCCGTGGCTAAAGGGTTCAAATTTTACCAAATGGATGTGAAGAGTGCTTTCCTAAATGGTGTTTTGGAGGAAGTAGTGTATGTGAGGCAACCACCGGGGTTTGAGAGTGAGAAGTACCCCCACTGGGTGTACAAGTTGAGGAAGGCGCTGTATGGGTTGAAGCAGGCACCTAGAGCTTGGTACGGTAGGTTGAGGGGGTTCCTGTTTGAGAGAGGGTTTGAGATGGGGAAGGTCGATCAGACCTTGTTTCTCCTCAGGCAGGGCAAAGATATCCTGATTGTGCAGGTATACGTGGATGATATTGTCTTTGGTGGCACGTCTAACTCTTTGGTTGCAAGGTTTGCAGAAGACATGAGCAGGGAATTTGAGATGAGCATGATGGGTGAGTTGCAGTTCTTCCTTGGACTCTAGATCAAGTAGTCGAAGGAAGGAACATTCGTGCACCAAGCAAAGTACACCAAGGACATTGTGAGGAAGTTCAAGATGGAGAACTCCAAGGCTATGGCGACGCCTATGAGTATGACTACAGCTCTCGATGCGGACGAGGAAGGTGAACATGTGGACCAGAAGGAGTACCGGAGCATGATTGGGTCACTCCTGTACTTGACGGCAACGAGGCCGGACATCCAATTCTCGGTATGTCTATGCGCTCATTTTCAAGCATCTCCGAGGACTTCGCATCAGCAAGCAGTCAAGCGCATTTTCAGGTATTTGCGTCACACTCCCGACTTCGGCCTTTGGTACTCCGCGTCTTCTTCTTTGGCTCTTCATGGATTTTCAGACGCAGATTTTGCCGGGTGTCGGTTGGATAGGAAGTCCACTTCTGGGACTTGCCAGTTCTTGGGTTCTTCTTTGGTGTCTTGGTCTTCCCGCAAACAATCGAGTGTTGCTCAATCCACTACCGAGGCAGAGTATGTGGCCGCAGCTAGTTGTTGCTCTCAGCTCATTTGGATCACATACACCATGAGTGATTTTGGTGAGGAGTATACCCACGTCCCACTTCAATGTGATAGTACCAGTGCCATAAGTGTTGCAAAGAACCCAGTGCTCCATTCCAAAACCAAGCACATAGAAGTGAGGTATCATTTCCTGAGAGACAACATAGAGAAAGGAAAAATCGCTTTGATCCATGTACCCACACATGACCAGCTAGCCGATATTTTCACCAAACCCCTAGATCAAGCAACTTTCACTCGTTTGCGGGGGGAGCTTGTTGTTTGTTTGATTTCTTGAGTTGGTGTGTGGGAGCTCCTTTGTAGCATATGTATAGCTTTCCTTTGTGCATTTCTTGCACTTTGCATTGCATTTGTAACATGATGTATAGTCACCTTTGTATGATAGGTTGCATGAATTTTGTATCATATGCATTTTGTAGGAAAAGCTTCTCTTATATACATTGTTCACCATGGTATGATATATATGATCTTGTGAGCTAGTTTGGTATGATATGGCTTAGTGTGGCTTAGCTCTTGATGATCTTGGTCTATATCCATGGTTGATAGCTATGTTTTTCAAAAATGTCATATGTATGCTCTCTTGTGAGTAAATGCCTTTATATGATCTTGACATGTTTTTGTGGCTTGGCTATGCTTAAATTGTGGTTGGATAGCTCATTTTGATCATATGGGGCCAAAGGCTCATTTGCCATCATGAATGTTTAGCCCCCATGCTTTATCTTGTGGAGGGGCATAAGTTCCTTTTTGTCGCAAAGACATTTCATGTACCAATTATAAATCTGAAAATGAAATGTAAATTGCTTGGAAAATGTGCTCCCATATCATATGTGCTTAATTTACTTGCTTTTGGGTGCTAAACCGTTGCATGTTGCTTACCAATGAGAAGTCTCATATTTAGAAGTAAGCACATGGCTCGGTGGCTTTGACATGACATGAGGTGCTTGTGGGGGTTTATGATGGTCTTATGCTTAAAAAGGTTGTCCTAGCATGAAGTTTGTGTGGCTTTGCCGTTTTGACATGTTTTGCTCATGTTTAGGACTTCGCTCATGAGAGGGAAATTTTTATCAAAAATAGTCATTTCTATCTTAGCTTCGCCCAATGGTTGTGAAACTTGGTGATCTTGTAGTTTTTATCCATACGAAGCTATAGAGTATCTAACTTGCTCATTTGGAGGTGTGTAGCATGCTATGTTGAATTTTGTCTATTTGAGAAGCTCTAGGTTGCATTTTTTGTATTTTTGGCTTGATTCATGCATTGTCAACAAGGGGGAGAAGTTTGAGCATGTTTTGGCTTGCTGCATGCATTTAGAAGGTTTCCAAGTGGTTTCGCGCTAGTTTTGAGCTCGTGCAGTTCCCAGTTTTTCCAAGGTGGTCATCGGCCTGACCGGTGCTGCTCACCGGTTTGACCGGTGTGAGTGTCAGGTGCTGGACGATCTTGCCCACCGGTCTGACCGGTGAGGAGGACCGGTCTGACCGGTCAGAGCAAAGCTGAGGCAGCTGCTCTGTTTCGTGAAGTGGTTTGCATGCATTCGTCCAGGGGGAGTTTCATTGGTTCAGGGGGAGCTTGCATGTGTGCAGGGGGAGCTCTTTGTGGTTTTCGAGCTTTGGATTGGTGGTTTGCGCTCTTTGCTTGAGCGTGTTTTGTCTCGGATGTGTCGAGCCGTTGCCCTTGCCTAAGGGGTCCGAGACTTGTCTTCTTCAAGTGATCTTGCTCTTGCCTTTCCTTTGGCTTTCGATCGCGTGTTAGAGTTTCTTTTAGTCGTTTCTTTTCTTTTCCTTTTCTCTTTGGTTACCAAAACGTGTGTGTTGTCAATGCACCATCAAGGGGGAGATTGAGAGCCATGTGTGGTTCGAGGACCGGTGGATGGTCGCTTCCTAGTGTGATGAGTGATTGACAACGTGGTCTGGACTGATTCTTGGCTAAGTATTGCAGGTGCAGGTTGCGGCTTGACTGGTGTTGGTGCAGGTGAAGAACAAGCGCGAAAGGTCGTTGCTGGTGAAGCCTCCAGGTGTGGAGAAGACAAGTAGGCTTGGTTCGAGGGACCCGGTAGCCAGCGGAGTCAAGTGCGGGCCGCATGGTGGCAAGAACGGCAAGATGAAGTCGTGGACGGTTTGTTGGTTGAGCCTCAAAACCAAGGTCGAGCCGGGACTACGTGGGAGCTGAGTCATGAGTGGTGATTGGCGGAGGCTACACCGAGTTCGCGAGGTTTCCGGTGGTTCACCAGAAAACCACTGGGTTCCTTTGTTGATCCACAAAGCCAAGACCGATGACGGAGGTGCAGCAGCATCCGACCAGTCTGACCGGTGGGTACTGGTCTGACCGGTGAGGAGCACCGGTCTGACCGGTGTGCGACGACGCAGTCCGGAGACTTCAAAGCAGAGGACACACGTCGGGATCGCAAGGCTTGCGTCGAGGCTAAGCAAGTTTGCGGTCGCCGGGCATCCGTCAGATGGTGGGAAGACAAAGTTTCCCAAAGTGCCCCTCGGGGGTATGTATCCTAGTATTAGGCCTTAGGGGTATTTTAGTCTTTCGGCTAGCCTCCATATAACCCGAGTGGTGAGAGGATGGCAGCCATCTCTTGGAACCCTAGCTCATTTTGTTTTGCCATTTTCCTCTTCCTTTTCCTTTGGAATTTCAAGGACTAGCTTGAGAGCTTCCTGGTGAGATCTTGTGAGAGGGAAGGATGATTGGGCGGCAAGCTAGACCTTGTATGAACCTCTTTGGTATGTATAGATGATTCGGCGTGGTTCCTCAAGGCTTGGGTGTGTCTTTCCCGTTTCTCCTTTTTGGTGATTTTCGGAGCCCTTTCTTGGCGAATTTCTTGTGGCGGTTTCGAGGCCTTTATCTTTGGGATTTGGTGGGGGATGTATGCTTGAACCCTTCGTGGTTCTTTTCCCTTTGATTCCCCTCCCAAATCCGTGAGCAAAGGGGCTCGATTTTGGGGTTTTCTTGGCTCTAGGGTTAGAGGCGTTCTTGGTGGGATTTCTTCGATTCCTCTCGATTTAGCAAGTTTTGGTGGACCAAATCTTGGCTATGGAGTGCCCATGAGGTGTTCCTACTATCCCCAAAGTCTTGTGCAAATCTGTGGAGCGATTCGGGAGATCGGGAGTTGGATTTGGGGGAGTTGACCCGCGGGCGCTGTTCATCCCGAGCTGCCCAGCCTGACCGGTCGGACCGGTGCTGCTCACCGGTCTGACCGGTGCAGAGGCTTTGTGGGATTTGCCTCGGGTGAACGTCTTGGTGAGTTCCCTGTTGTCTCGTGTTGCTGCTATTTCGAGTTTAGTCAGTTTTGGAGCTTGGTAGGTCTGTTTGGTGGATTTGGGATTTCCTGGCTTGGACCGGTCTGACCGGCGAGCTACACCGGCCTGACCAGTGTAGGGGCCTTCTGTGGAAGTTCTCAGGTTTTACCAGTTTGCTCCAGCAGGGACTGGTCTGACCGGTGCTGCTCACCGGTCTGACCTGTGCAGTCCAGTGGTGCTCGAGTTGCTTGTTCCGCTGCGTTCTCGAGTAGGTGTAGGTGGTTGTTGGTTCCTAGGACCAGTAGCACTCCAGTGGCTGCGTGGTCTTGGCCAACTTGTGTAGTTGAGTCGGAGACGTGCTTTGGAAGCCTTGTTCATCTTGTTGGAGTCTCCATCTCCTTCGAGAAGAATTTTTATCGGCTCCCATTCACTCCCCCCCTCTCTGGTCGCTAGTTCCGGTCCTTCAAGTGGTATCAGAGCCGGTTACGAATCTTCGGATTCTAACCAGTCTATGATCCAAGGATGGCGTACTAAGAACGGGGTTCGGGTCCTCCGCACTTCAATGGCAAAAACTACCAGATGTGGCAAAGGCGGATGGCGGCTTTCCTCCGCGGTAAGGGTCAGATCCTTTGGGACGTTGCGGTGAACACAGATTATGTTCATCCGATTAACTTCCTTGCTCCGGGATCGAGGGACATGTTCGACGCCAACAACAAGGCGGTCAACTACTTGTTTCGTGCTCTGTGTCAGTCCGAATTCGATCGGGTTCAGACAGAGGACTTAGCTTGTAGGATTTGGGAGCAATTGAAGGATGCTCATGCTGGGAATGCTCAGGTTCAGGCTCGGATGTATGCGACTTACCGGAGAGAGTACGAGAACTTCACTCATCTCCCCGGCGAGTCCGTCGATGCCCTCTTCCAGCGGTTCACTGTGATTGTGAACAACATGAGAGCCAATGTGGTCGTGCTCCCATACGATGATCATGATAGAGCCGTGAAGCTTTTGCATGGCCTGGATCGTACCGTGTGCAGTGAGAAGGTCGAGGCCATTCTCGAGGCGGAGAAGTATGAGACCCTCACGGTGGTTGAGCTGTTCTCCAAGCTCAAGTTGTCCGAGGTGGACCGTGGGGTGCGAGCAAGGATCGAGAATCCGACTGACCCTCATAGTTTGGCTCTCGTTTCTGGACCAAGGACTAACGCTAACATGTCTTCGAGACAGTTTTCTTTGTCTTGTCTTGTGTCCATGCCAGATAAGGAGTTCGACGTGCTGGGCGAGGAGGATCTTGCATTGCTGAGCAGGAGGTTCGAGCGCATGTACAAGAACCGGAAGAACGCTCGGAGGAGCTCGGACATGTGCTACCGGTGCAGGAAGCACGGGCACTTTATCGCTGAGTGCCTAGAAGCCATGGAGGACAAGCCCGAGCACAAGCACCATCCAAGGACTGACCACAAGCACCGCTCGAGGGACGACCACAAGGGCAAGAACAAGTCCGAGTGGAGGCCGAGGAGGAGTGGTGGTCACAAGAAGAAGGAGCGAGCGATGGTTGCCGGAGCGAGTGACATAGACTCGAGCTCCTGCTACTCTTCAATGAGCTCAAGTGATGAAGAAGAACGGCACAAGGGCAAGCGGTCAAGCAAGAACATCAACGGCCTGTGCTTCGCCGCCCAAGGCTTTTGCGGCATGGCACACAGCTCCGCAAGCAAGAAGAGCAACAAGGATGACTCGGACTCGGACTCCGAGGATGAGGTAAACAATGATCCATCCTTCTTGGTAGCGGAGAATGCTAGGTTGAATGAATTGCTTGACAACCGTGATGATGTGCTTGAAAGACCAACAAGGAGAAGAGGGAGTATAGGCCTTTGCTTGGAGAGGCTAAGGAGAAGGTGGTTGAGCTAGAGTCTTTGCTTGTTGATGCTAGGGCTCAAATAGATTCTCTTAAGTCTTCTCCTATTGTGACCGATGAACCTGAATGCACTGATTGTTCTACTTTCCTTGGTGATTTGTCTGTGCTTAACGAAAAGTATGCCTCCAAAGTTGAGGAACTAGATGTGCTTAGGGTTGAGCTAGATGAGATGAAATCTAGGCCCTCCTTGCTTGGTGCTTGCAATTCTTGTCCTGTTTTGCATGAGAAACTAGATGTGTCAGTTGCTTATGCTAGATCTCTAGAAGCAGCTTTGAAAGCTCCTATTCCTACATCATGCTCTACTTGTGAAGTGAATGCTGTGAAGAATTTGGAGCTTGCACACTATGTTGATCGTTTGTAGGATGAGAATGATGAGTTGAGGAAGATCATGGGTTGGTTGTCTGGTCATGAGCCTCAGCTCAGGATGATGATTCAGGCATACAAGCGCTATGATGGGCAAGCGCTTGGGTCGGATAAGGCTGGTGAGGGAAGTGGTGAGAATGAGGGGAAGATCAGAGATATCCCAGAACCACCAAAAACCTACCACAAAAACGCCTATGCTCCTAAGCCAAACCCACTTAGGAACCGACTAGACACAACCCCAGCTCCACCCGTGTTTCCTCCACACAGAGACAACTTCCAGAAACCCATCAAGTTCAAGAGTGACTTGGTGAAGGACCGGAACGGCGAACCAGAGAGGGGGGAGTGAATGGGAGCCGATAAAAATTCTATTTAAGAATTCGGCCTATGAACCCAAAATCACTAGGAGACCTCTGTTAACTTCTCTTGCCAAATCCACGTATCCACTGGAGTGCTACTGGAGCTAGGAGCAAGATCCAACCAACAGCCTCTGAAAACACGCAGCGGACAACAATACGAAACAGCTGCTGGAAGCCAAAACCGGTCAGGCCGGTTTCTGAAACCGGTCAGACCGATTCTCTGGGACTTAGCCTCTCACAGGCAGGGGAAACCGGTCAGGCCGGTTTGGCAAACCGGTCAGGCCGGTTTTGTCCAGGAAATCCCCAAAAGACCTTCGAGACCAAAACACAGCAAAACCACCTCAAGAACCTACCAGCCCTCGAACAAGAAAAGCCATAGCCTGAAGGAAACTCCCCTATCCAAAACTCTTCACGACAGCCCACTGGGGCTAAACCGGTCAGACCGGTTTGGGAAACCGGTCAGGCCGGTTTTGCCTGGACAGTCGGGAAGAACTTAGCCCGCGGGAAAAACTCAACCTTCTCCTTGATCGATCTCCCGATTCGTTCCACGGATTCAAGTAAGACTTTGGGGATAGCTGGGGTACCTCGTAGGCTACCTTTGGCTAGAAGCTCGGTTCCCAAAACCTACCCAATCAAGAGGAATCAGAAGTCAACCCTCAAGAACACCTTTACACGAACTCCACCGAAAACCACCAAATCGAAGCCGTTTCAGAGGGTTTGCTGGAGCAAAGTCACCAAGCAAAGAGGCACAAGGTCCTCATATGTGACATCCAACAAGAATCCCTCAAAGAAACACCCCCATATCTCCACCATGAAAATCGCCAAAAAAAGCTCCGAAAATCACCCAAAAGGGAAAACGGGAGGGACACAATCAAGCCTTGAGGAACCACGTCGAATCATCTATACATACCATGAAGGTTCATACAAGGTCTAGCTTGCCTCCCAATCATCCATCCCTCTCTCAAGATCACACCATGAAGCTTTCAAGCTAGTCCTAGAAAACCTAAGGGAAATAGGAAGGAAAATAGCAAAGGGAAAATGAGCTAGGGTTCCAAGAGATTCCTGCCATCCTCTCTCTACTTAGTTTATATGGAGGCAACCGAAAGACGAAACTACCCCTATTACATAAACTAGGATACACACCCCCGAAGGGCACTTTGGTAAACTTTCGTCGTAGCACCATCGGACGAATGCCCGGCGACCGCACTTCGCTTAGCCTCGACGCAAGCCTTGCGATCCCGACGCGTGTCCTCCGCTTCGAAACACTTCGGTGCCCTGCGACCCCAAATCGGTCAGACCGGTTTCACCAACCAGTCAGACCGGTTTTGGCCTGACAGCCACACCGAGTCTTCGGCCTTGGCTTTATGGCTCAGCCAAGCAACCCAGTGGTTTTCTGGTGAACCACTGCAAACCCCGCGAACTTGGTGTAGCCTCCGCCAATCACCACTCATGACTTGGCTCCCACGAAGTCCCGGCTCGACCTTGGTTTTGAGGCTCAACGAAGAAACCGTTCATGACTTCATCTTGCTGTTCTTGCCACCATGCGTCCCACACTTGACCCCGCTGGCCACCGGGTCCCTCGAACCAAGCCTACTTGTCTTCTCCACACCTAGAGGCCTCACCGGCAACGACCTTTCGCGCTCGTTCTTCACCTGCACCAGCACCAGTCAAGCCGCAACCTGCACCTGCAATACATAGCCAAGAGTCAGTCCACACAACATTGTCAATCACTCATCACACCAGGAAGCGACCATCCACCAGTTCTCGAACCACACAGGCTCTCAATCTCCCCCTTGATGAGTGCATTGACAACACACACATTTGGTAACCAAAGAGAAAAGGAAAAATAAAAGAAACGAACAAAGAAACTCAAACAAGCGATCGAAAGCCAAACAAAGGCAAAGAGCAAGATCATTTGAAAGAGGAAAAACTGGGTCCCCTTAGGCAAGGGCAACGGCTCGACACAACCGAGTCAAAAACAAGCTCAAACAAAGAGCATAGGCCACCAAAGCAAAGCTCAAAACACATAAGAGGTCCCCCTGAACATATGCACACTCCCCCTGAACATGTGCCAGCACTGGGCGCAAACCGGTCAGGCCGGTTCCACCAAATCGGTCAGGCCGGATTTCAAACCGGTCAGACCGATTAAACTCGGCAGAAGCTCACCCCCCAAAAACCAAAAATGCAAAAGAAATGAACAAGCTCCCCCTTGACAGCTGGGATAGGTCCTAGGGATGCAATGTAACTTTTCTCCACCAACATTTCTCCCCCTTATTGCCAATGCATGAATCAAGGCTCAAATTTGAAAAAGATGCAACCTAGAGCTTCTCAAATAGAAAAAATCCAACATAACATGCTCCATACATCCAAATGAGCAAGTTAGATACTCTATAGCTTTGTATGGACAAAACCTACAAGATCACCAAGTTTCACAACCATTGGGCAAAGCTAAGATAGAATTGAGCATTTTTGCGAAAAATTCCCTCTCATGAGCAAAGTCCTAAACATGAGCAAAACAAGTCAAAATGGCAAAGCCACACAAACTTCATGCGAGGACAACCATTCTAAGCATAAGACCATCATAAACACCCACAAGCATCTCATGTCATGTCAAAGCTTACCGAGCCATGTGCTTACTTCTATGTATGAGACTTCTCATTGGTAGGCAACATGCAACAGTTTAGCACCCAAAAGCAAGTAAATTAAGCACATATGACATGGGAGCATACTTTCCAAGCAATTTACATTTCATTTTCAGATTCATATTTGGTACATGAAATGTCTTTGCGACAAAAAGAAACTTATGCCCCTCCACAAGATAAAGCATGGGGGCTAAACATCCATGATGGCAAATGAGCCTTTGGCCCCATATACTCAAAATAAGCTATCCAAGCACAAATTAAGCATGGAAATACCACTAAAAATGTCATGATCATATAAAGGCATTTACTCACAAGACAGCATACATGTGACAATTTTCAAAAACATAGCTATCAACCATGGATATAAATCAAGATCATCAAGAGCTAAGCCACACTAAGCCATATCGTACCAAACTAGCTCACAAGATCATATATAGCACATCATGGTGAAAAATGTATATAGGAGAAGCTTTTCCTACAAAATGCATATGATACAAAATGCATGCAACCTAAGATACAAAGATGCCTATACATCATGTTACACATGCAATGCAAATGCAAGAATGCACAAAAGAAAAGCTATACATATGCTACAAAGGAGCTCCCACACCCAACTCAAGAGACCAAACACACACCAAGTTCTCCCCGCAAACGAGTGAAAGTTGCTTGATCTAGGGGCTTGGTGAAAATATCCGCTAGTTGGTTTTGTGTGGGCACATGGATCAAAGCGATTTTCCCTTTCTCAACATTGTCCCTCAAAAAATGGTATCTCAGTTCTATATGCTTGGTTTTGGAATGAAGCATTGGGTTCTTAGCAACACTTATCGCACTCGTGCTATCACAAAGAAGTGGAACCTGGGTATACTCCTCACCAAAATCACTCATGGTGTATGTGATCCAAAGGAGCTGAGAGCAACAACTGGCTACGGCAACATATTTGGCTTCGGTAGTAGATTGAGCAACACTCGATTGTTTGCAGGAAGACCAAGATACCAAAGAAGAACCCAAGAACTGGCAAGTTCCAGAAGTGGACTTCCTATCCAACCGACACCCGGCAAAATCCACGTCTGAAAAACTGTGAAGCTCCAAAGAAGAAGACGCGGAGTACCAAAGGTCGAAGTTGGGAGTGTATCGCAAATACCTGAAGATGTGCTTGACTGCTTGCCGATGCGAAGTCCTTGGAGACGCTTGAAAACGAGCGCACAGACATACCGAGAATTGGATGTCCGGCCTCGTCGCCGGCAGGTACAGGAGGGAGCCGATCATGCTCCGGTACACCTTCTGGTCCACGTGTTCACCGTCCTCGTCTACATCAAGAGTTGTAGTCATACTCATCGGCGTCACCATGGCCTTGGAGTCCTCCATCTTGAATTTCCTCAGAATGTCCTTGGTGTACTTGGTTTGGTGTACGAAAGTTCCTTCCTTCGATTGTTTGATCTGGAGCCCGAGGAAGAACTGCAACTCGCCCATCATGCTCATCTCAAATTCCCTGCTCATGTCTTCTGCAAACCTTGCAACCAAAGAGTTAGACGAGCCACCAAAAACAATATCATCCACGTACACGTGCACAATTAGGATATCTTTGCCCTGCCTGAGGAGAAACAAGGTTTGATCTACCTTCCCCATCTCAAAACCTCTCTCAAACAGGAACCCTCTCAACCTACCATACCAAGCTCTAGGTGCCTGCTTCACCACATACAGCGCCTTCCTCAACTTGTACACCCTGTGGGGGTACTTCTCACTCTCAAACCCCGGTGGTTGCCTCACGAACACTTCTTCCTCCAAAACACCGTTCAGGAAAGCACTCTTCACATCCATTTGGTACAATTTGAACCTTTAGCCACGGCAAAAGCTAGAAGGATCCTAATCGCCTCCAAATGGGCTACGGGAGCAAAGGTCTCCTCGTAGTCTATCCCCTCTTTCTGTGTGTACCCCTGAGCAACAAGCCTTGACTTGTTTCTCACTTCTCCTTTCTCTCCCTCTTTATTTTTCCACACCCATTTTGTCCCAATCGGCTTACACCCAGGTGGAGGCTCCACTAACTCCCAAACTTGGTTTCTCTCAAAATTCTCCAACTCCTCATGCATCGAATTAACACAATTGTGATCAGATAGCGCATGTCCAATATCTTTGGGCTCAAAAGTAGCAACAAAAGCAGCATGGGCAAATGAGAATCATTACGAGACCTCGACCGTGTAGTGAGTTCGTTGATGTTCCCGATGATCGTTGAAGCGGGATGATCCACTTGTACTCGCTGGGGAGCTTCTCACCTTGAAGCCACCTCCCCCTCAGCTGGAGCTTCCTCACGATTTCGACATGTCGTCATAGGTGTGGGAGAAGGACCGTCCACTATCGTAGTCGAAGTCGTCTGTACCTGCTCAGCCGCGGGTGCCACACCACCATCTTCATCATCACCTTGCTGCACCTCATCCTCTAAAATCTCCTCGCCAAGTTCCTCGTCACCTGCACACTCAAAAACAAGCTGACTACGTGGCTGTGTCTCGTCGAAGGAAACCTCACAAGTCTCCACGGATTCAAGTTGGGGATAGCTAGGGTGCCTCGTAGGCTACCTTTGGCTAGAAGCTCGGTCCCCAAAACCTACCCAATAAAGAGGAATCGGAAGTCAACCCTCAAGAACACCTTTACACGAACTCCACCGAAAACTACCAAATCGAAGCTGTTTCGGAGGGTTTGCTGGAGCAAAGTCACCAAGCAAAGAGGCACAAGGTCCTCATATGTGACATCCAACAAGAATCCCTCAAAGAAACGCCCCCAAATCTTCACCAAGAAAATCGCCAAGAAAAGCACCGAAAATCACCAAAAAGGAAAAATAGGAGAGACACAATCAAGCCTTGAGGAACCACGCTGAATCATGAAGGTTCATACAAGGTCTAGCTTGCCTCCCAATCATCCATCCCTCTCTCAAGATCTCACCATGAAGCTATCAAGCTAGTCCTAGAAAACCTAAGGAAAATAGGAAGGAAACTAGCAAAGGGAAAATGAGCTAGGGTTCCAAGAGATTCCTGCCGTCCTCTCTCTACTTAGTTTATATGGAGGCAACTGAAAGACGAAACTACCCCTATTACATAAACTAGGATACACACCCCCGAAGGGCACTTTGGTAAACTTTCGTCGTAGCACCATCGGACGGATGCCCGGCGACCGCAGTTCGCTTAGCCTCGACGCAAGCCTTGCGATCCCGACGCGTGTCCTCCGCTTCGAAACACTTCGGTGCCCTGCGACCCCAAACCAGTCAGACCGGTTTCACCAATCGGTCGGACCGGTTTAGGCCTGACAGCCACACCGAGTCTTCGGCCTTGGCTTTGTGGCTCAGCCAAGCAACCTAGTGGTTTTCTGGTGAACTACTGCAAACCCCGCAAACTTGGCGTAGCCTCCGCCAATCACCACTCATGACTTGGCTCCCACGACGTCCCGACTCGACCTTGGTTTTGAGGCTCAACCAAGAAACCGTTCATGACTTCATCTTGCTGTTCTTGCCACCATGCGTCCCGCACTTGACCCCGCTGGCCACCGGGTCCCTCGAACCAAGCCTACTAGTCTTCTCCACACCTGGAGGCCTCACCAGCAATGACCTTTCGCGCTTGTTCTTCACCTGCACCAACACCAGTCAAGCCGCAACCTACACCTGCAATACTTAGCCAAGAGCCAATCCACACAACATTGTCAATCACTCATCACACTAGGAAACGACCATCCACCAGTCCTCGAACCACACAGGCTCTCACTTAGGGAATGAGTTCTTTGGGAAGAATGGAGAGAAACCGAGTGAGGAGAAGCTAGAGCCCAAAGAGAGCACAAAACCAAAGCCAAATCCAAAACCCTTCCATTGTGAGCATTGTGGGAGGGATGGGCACCTACCTGAGTTTTGCTTCAGAGGAAGCGTGAGGAGAGGTTTGCTAGGGAGATGGCAAACAAGGACAGGTACCGCCCTTCTCGTGGTGTACCTAAGCCTAGGATGGTGCCAAGGGGCAAGGGTGTGGTGTGTACAATTTACCCTCGGGAGAGGCGTGAGTTTGTGCCTCGAGGTGAGTCACCACAGAGAGATGGTGGTAGGCGTGTTGGGTTTGGGCGTGGGGAGTTTGTTGGACGTTCCTTCGCTCGTGGAAAATACGAGTATGGGGGGAACGATCGCAGTTTTAGGTCCCAGAGGAGCTACGGGCCACGGTCTCCACCTCGTGGTACGCGTAGTCCTCCAAGGGGACGTGTGGGTGTTCCACCTAGGAGAGATAGGATGGATTTTGCTAACCCCACTTTTGAGCAAATAGCACGGCACTAGTTTGATTCATTTTGTACTAACCCCAGTGCTGAGTTGTTTGCTCACTCTCGCTCTCGTTTTTTATTTTCAGGTGGGAGTCTTGGAGGGCTTTTGGTTGATCGACTCCCGTTGCTCTTGACACATGACCGGAGATCGAAGGTGGTTCTCCAGCCTCACCCCAGTGATGACCAAAGAGTACATCACTTTTGGGGACAATGGGAAAGGTAGAGTGCTTTCAGTGGGCACGGTGAAGGTGAGTGAGTCTGTGACTCTTAGGCGTGTTGCTCTTGTCAAGTCTTTGGGGTTCAATCTTCTTTCGGTGTCCCAACTTCTTGATGAGGGTTGTGAGGTCCATTTCAAAATGGGCGCATCGCGTGTTTTGGATTCTCGAGGTGATCTTGTGTGCACGATCATCCCCGAGGGTCAGATTTTAAGAGCTGATTTTTCTCAGTGTGTCGGCTCTTCTCGCTGTTTGGTTGCTGGTGTTTCGGCGAAGCTTTGGAAATGGCATAGGAGACTAGGTCACTTGAGTTTTGACTTGTTGTCACGCTTGAGTGGGCTAGGTTTGGTTCGAGGATTGCCTAAGTTGAAATACCAAAAGGACTTGGTATGTGCTCCGTGTAGGCATGGTAAGATGGTCGCCGCCTCTCACCCGCCTCTGACATCCGTTATGACAAAGAGGTCATGCGAGCTATTCCATATGGACTTGGTTGGTCCAGCTCGTGTGTGCTCGGCGGGTGGGAAATGGTATGTCCTGGTGATAGTGGACGACTATTCTCGCTATGCTTGGGTCTTCTTTTTGGCTGACAAGGGGGAGACGTTTGGTTTTGTGTGGGATCTAATCTTGAGGTTGAAGAATGAGAGGAATGGAGATGTTATTCGAGCTATTCATAGCGACAATGGCACCGAATTTAAAAACTCTCGTTTCGAAACCTTTTGTTGTGATTTGGGTCTCGAACATCAATTCTCTTCTCCCTATGTGGCTTGTCAGAATGGTGTGGTTGAGAGGAAAAATTGTTCCCTTTGTGAGATGGCTCGGACGATGCTCGACGAGCATAGGACTCTGAGGAGATATTGGGCTGAGGCGGTGAATACCGCGTGCCATGTTGGGAACTAGATTTTTCTTCGGGCCTTCTTGGACAAGACGTGCTATGAGCTCATGCACGGGCGAGCACCTAGAGTGAGCCATTTCAGGGCTTTTAGTTGTCGGTGCTTTATTCTCAAGAAGGGTAGGCTTGATAAGTTTGAGTCGAGGTCTTCCGATGGGATCTTTTTGGGTTATGCGAGTCATTCTCGAGCATTCCGTGTGCTCAACCTTGATACTAACCTAGTCATGGAAACTTGCGAGGTTACCTTTGACGAGACCCAACCATGCAGTTCATCTGTTTTTGAGTGTGCAGGTGACGACGAGATTGGCAAGAAGATCTTTGAGGACGAGGAGGATGATGCTGGAGAGGATGATGGTGATGATGGTGAAGCTCCAGCCGAGCATGTACCCTCTACTTCCACCACGACGACTACGATGCAGGATGGCCCATCCCCTACACCGACTACGATCCAGCAAGATCAAGTGGAAGCAGCTGTTGAGGGGGAGGTTGTCTCCAGGCAAGAGGCACCGAGGCGCGTTCAAGTTGATCATCCTCCCTCAAGAATCATCAGTAACATAAATGAACGTACGACACAGTCAAGGTCCAGGAATGTTTCTCACTTTGCTCATTTGGCTTTTGTCGCTACCTTTGAGCCGAAAGACATTGGACACGCCCTCTCTGATCCTAATTGGGTGAACGCAATGCATGAGGAGTTAGAGAACTTTGAGGGAAACCAGGTTTGGGAGTTGGTAGAGCCACCACCACATTGCAAACTTATCAGGACAAAATGGGTGTGGAAGAACAAAGAGGGTGAGAATGGTGAGGTGGTGAGAAACAAATCGAGGTTGGTTGCTCAGGGCTATAGTCAGAAGGAGGGGATAGACTATGAGGAGACATTTGCTCCTGTAGCCCGTTTGGAGGCGATTAGGATCCTTCTAGCCTTTTCTATGGCTAAAGGGTTCAAATTGTACTAAATGGATGTGAAGAGTGCCTTTCTGAATGGGTTTTTAGAAGAAGAGGTTTATGTGAAGCAACCACCGGGCTTTGAGAGTGTTGAGTTTCCTCACCGGGTGTATAGGCTGAGGAAGGCGTTGTATGGGCTGAAACAAGCTCCATGTGCTTGGTATGGCCATTTGAGGGGGTTCTTGTTCAGCAAGGGGTTTGAGATGGGCAAAGTAGATAAGACTCTTTTTCTCCTCAGGCAGGGTGATGATATCCTAATTGTTCAGGTGTACGTGGATGATATCCTAATTGAGATGTTTGGCGGCTCGTCTCACACTTTGGTTGCGAGGTTTGCAGAGGACATGAGCAAAGAATTCGAGATGTCAATGATGAGAGAATTGTAGTTCTTTCTCGGGCTTCAGATCAAGCAGGCGAAAGAGGGAATCTTTGTACATCAAGCCAAGTACACGAAGGACATCCTCAAGAAGTTCAAGATGGACGACTCGAAGCCCCTGTCGACACCGATGAGTACAACTACAGTGCTGGATGCAGACGAGGACGGAGAGGCCGTGGACCAGAAGGAGTACCGGAGCATGATAGGCTCCCTCTTGTACTTGATGGTGACGAGGCCGGACATTCAGTTTTCTGTGTGTATGTGCGCTCTTTTTTAAGCGTCACCGAGGACTTCACATCGGCAGGCCGTCAAGCGGATCTTCAGGTATCTTCGATACACTCCTGAGCTCGGTCTTTGGTACTCGGCGTCCTCTTCTCTTTCGCTTCTTCAGTTTTCGGATGCCGACTTTGTGGGGTGTCGAGTCGATAGGAAGTCGACTTCGGGGACGTGCAGTTTTTGGGTTCTTCGTTTGTTTCTTGGTCTTCTCGCAAACAATCTAGTGTAGCTCAGTCTACCACAGAAGCCGAGTATGTTGCTGCCGCTAGTTGTTGCTCCCAGTTGCTCTGGATCACATACACGCTAAGTGATTTTTGTGAGGAGTGTACCCATGTTCCTCTCATGTGTGATAGCATGAGTGCCATTAGTGTTGCCAAAAACCCCGTGCTACACTCCAGAACCAAACATATAGAGGTGAGGTACCACTTCCTGAGAGACAATGTTGAGAAGGGAAACATAGACCTCATCCATGTACCAACCGAAAAACAGCTCGCTGATATCCTAACAAAGCCTTTGGACCAAGCTACGTTTCCTCGTTTGCGAGGGGAGCTTGGAGTGGTTTTCCTTTTTGAGCTTCGGTTGGGGGTTTGATGTACATATACATGTTGCTTTTTCATTTCTGTATCATATCATGCTTGCATCTTTGTATCATAGACTGCATTTGTGTCATATGCTTTAGAGATGTGCTTCTCCTATATACTTTGATCACCATGATATGCTGGATATGAGATTATGACTTTGCTAGTAATGCTCATGTGATGTATAGCTATGCTCTTGGTAGCTTTGGGATGTATATGCTTGTAGATGGCTTAATTTTGTGAAAATGATATATATGATCCTCTCTTGTGAGTTGAATGCCTCTCATGTTCAAATTGTGCGCTTATGGTTATATCTTGCTTAATTTGTGCTTGGAACCATGTTCTTTTCATTTGGGGACAAAGACCCATCTATCATCATGGATGTTTAGCCTACATGCTACCTTGTGGAGAAGTCTAAGCTTCTTTTTGCCGCAAAGGCACTTCATGTACCGTGCTTTATTATAAAATCATGAAATTGTTATATAAAATGTTTGTGCTTGAAAAATGTGCTTCCATGTCATTCATGCCTTAAATTCCTTATCTTGGGTGCTAAACCGTTGCATGATGTCCACCGTTGAGAAGTCTCATATTTAGAAGTGGACACATGGCTCGGTGTCTTTGACATGACATGAGATAGCTTGTAGGTGTTTGTGATGATCTTGTGATGAGAATGTGTGACCTTGCATGAAGCTTGTGAGTTATATGTTGTTTGTGCTCATTTTGACCATGTTTAGGTCCTATGCTCATGAGAGGGAAATTTTGTGAAAAATGCATCCTTTTTTATCATGGCTATGTCACATGCTTATATGTCCCTATCTATCTTGTTGGTGATGCTTCTACTAAACTCGTGGCTATCTTGCTTGTCTATGTCTCCTTTTTAGCATGTTGTAGTGCTCTTTGTCTATTTGAGAAGCACATGCTTGCATTTGTCGATTTGATTCATGCACTACCAACAAGGGGGAGAGATACTACCCAATTCTTGCTTTGGGGAAGAAATTACCCATTTCATGCATCCAGGGGGAGTTTTTGCATCAAGTGGGAGAAATGCATTTGTTCAGGGGAGCTTGCATTCATGTGCTTTGGAGCTCTTCGTCGCCTGATTTTAGTTGTGCTCTTTTGCCGATGGTGTCAAGCCCTTTTGCCTCACCTTGAGGAGTCGGCAATTTTGGAGCATTTTTTCTCGGTTGTGTCGAGCCATTGCCCTTGTCTTAGGGGACCGAATTTTTCTCTCTCAAGTGGTCTTGTTTTAGCTTTTGCTTGGCTTTTAATCACTTGTTTGAGTTTTTCATTCGTTTCTTTTCTTTTTTTTCTTTGAATTGGTTACTATGTGTGTTGTCAATGCACTCATCAAGGGGGAGATTGAGGACCGGAGCATCCGAGGACCAGTGGATGGTCGCTCCCTGGTGTGATGAGTGATTGACAACGTGGTGTGGACTGACTCTTGGCCGAGTATTGCAGGTGCATGTTGCGGCTTGACTCGTGTTGGTGTTGGTGCAGGTGAAGAGCGGGCGCGAAAGGTCTTAGCCTTGCGGGGCCTCTGAGGAGTGGAGAGACAAGTAGGCTCGACTCGATGGACCCGGTGGCCAAACGGGGTCAAGTGCGGGCCGCATGGTGGCAAGAAAAGCAAGACGAAGTCGTCGACCGGAACCGGTGCAGGGTAGCGGCTCATGACCGGAGTCTGCACGCGGGGTTTGTGGCGGTTCACCACAAAACCACCGGGTTACTTGGTTGAGCCACAAAACCAAGATCGGAGGCTCGGCGGGTGGAGACGGGATCCGGGCGCACCGAGAAGCTTCGATGCCAGAGGACACGCGGCGGGATCGCAGGGCTTGCGTCGGGAGGACGCGGACTGCGGCAAAGGCGTGGCCGTCTGATGAAGAGGAGTGCTACTTGACCATATTGCCCCTGAGGGGATTGTATTTTACTTTAAGTGCTAGGGGTAGCTTGGTCATTTGCCTAACCCAGAGGGACTCATATATATAGCTCTAGGGTTTCTGGCCAAACCATCCTTCCGGACTGCTTTTCATTTCCCCGCTCCATAAGTTTAGATTTTCTTCACCGTTTTGTAGAGAATCTGATCTCCGAGTGTATGGAAGCTTTCATGGTTGCATCAATTTCCTTCTTGTGGCTCGAGTGATTTTCGTGTCCTTTTCGGGCTATTTTCGTTTGATTTTCGTGCGCGGCTTGTTCCTCCGATTCTGAGGTGTTTGGGTTCGGATTTTCTTGTGGGGATCATGGATGGATGCCTTGTGCATCTTTGTGCTTGATCTTGACCCCTCAAACTCCGGATTCAGCTTTGGATTTGAGGATTTCGGTTGGAACCCTAGCTTTTCGTGTGAGCTTGGTAGAATCTCGATTCCTCTCGATTCAGTGGGTTTGAGGCTCCAAATTCGTAGGCATAGCTTCTCCTAGAGACGCTTCATCTTCACCTATGATTTGGTAGCATGTCCTTGGTTGATTCGGGAGACCGGGCAAAGGGAAGGAGGTGTTGACCTTTGGAGGGTCGGGCTCGGGCTACTGTTCCCGTGCCTGGCGGACAGTCCGCTAGGGGCACGCGGACAGTCCGCGAGGAGCCGGCAGATCTAGTGTTCGTCGTGTTCTTCCTGTGTTCTTGCGAGCTCATGTTTCGATCCGTTTGGTCTAGTGCTTTTGGTTGCTCGAGGTTTGGCAGACGGTCCGCGAGGAGAGTGCGGACGGTCTCTTCGCTGCGGACGGTCCGCGGGTAGGGCACGGATAGTCCGTTTTTCGAGGTGCAGTACTGGAGGTTCGAGGGCTATTTTCGGACGGTCCGCCGCAGACCCGCGGACGGTCCGCCTAGGCCTCGTGGACGGTCCGCCTGGTCCGTGCGGACAGTCCGCCCTGAGCCTCGCAGTTTGGCTAAGTTCTTTGCTTCTCGAGTTGCGCTTTCGCTTGGGGTTTGTTTGAGACTTGTTCCTAGGGTTGGTAGGTCCGTTGTGACTACGCGACCTTGGCAAGCACATGTGGGAATCCTTTGTTCTGGATTTGGGGCATAGGCCGAGTTCATCCTTCAGGAAGAATTTTTATCGGCTCTCATTCACTCGCCCCCCTCTGGTCGCCTAATCGGTCCTTCACTAGCAAACGATGCTGTAAATGTTCCAATGGTAATCCTAATGTTTACAAAGAACTCGCAAGCGCATGGATATAACATTGTAGCATTTCCCCAAAGGAGTATTCCAAAGGGTATCGAATCCAAGGAAGGCAAGGTTAGATTAACAAGACCAACATTATTGCAATGAGTATAAGTCATAGACGGGAATAAATCAGGTTCTCAAATACAGGGGTAAGATATAATAATAAGGAGGTAGTGTGAACACACTTGAACTCTCTCTCTCTTTGGTACACTACGGCTTGAGAGCCTGTGTGGTTCGCGGACCGGTGGAAGGTCACTTCCTGGTGTGATGAGTGATTGAAAACGTTGTGTGGACTGACTCTTGGCTAAGTATTGCAGGTGCAGGCTGCAGCTTGATTGGTGCTGGTGCAGGTGAAGAACAAGCGCGAAAGGTCGATGCCGGTGAGGCCTCCAGGTGCGGAGCAGACAAGTAGGCTTGGTTCAACGGACCCGGCGGCCAGCGGGATCAAGTGCGGGCCGCATGGTGGCAAAAACAGCAAGACAAAAGTCGTGGACAGTTCCTTGGTTGAGCCTCAAAGCCAAGATCGAGCCAGGACAACGTGGGGGCCAAGACATGAGTGGAGATTGGCGGGAGGCCACATTGAGTCCGCGGGGTTTCCAGTGGTTCACCACAAAACCACTAGGTTCCTTGGTTCATCCACAAAGCCAAGACCGAAGACCGAAGCACAGCAGCACTAGGCCGGTCTGATCGGTGGGTACCAGTCTGACCGGTGGGGAGCACCAGTCTGACCGGTGTGCGACGACGGCTTCCGGAGACTTCAAAGCGGAGGACACGTGTCGGGATCGCAAGGCTTGCGTCGAGGCTAAGCAAGGTGCAGTCGCCGGGCATCCGTCTGATGGTGCTATGACGAAGATTCCCAAAGTGCCCCTCGGGGGTGTGTATCTTAGTATTATGTATTAGGGGTAGTTTTGTCTTTCGGTTGCCTCCATATAACCCAAGTGGTGAGAGGATAACAGCCATCTCTTGGAACCCTAGCTCATTTGCGTTTGCTATTTTCCCTTCCTATTTTCCTTAGGATTTTCTAGGACTAGCTTGAGAGCTTCATGGTGAGATCTTTAGAGAGGGATGGATGATCGGGAGGCAAGCTAGACCTTGTGTGAACCTTTCTTGGTATGTATAGAAGATTGAGTGTGGTTCCTCAAGGCCTTCTGTTGTGTCTCCCGTTTTCCCCTTTTTGGTGATTTTTGGAGAATTTTCTTGGCGATTTTCTCGTGGTGGATTTGAGGCCTCTCCTTACCGATGGATGGTCGGTTCCTGGTGTGATGAGTGATTGGTAACGTTGTGTGGACTGACTCTTGGCTAAGTATTGCAGGTGCAGGCTGCAGCTTGATTGGTGCTGGTGCTGGTGAAGAACAAGCGCGAAAGGTCAATGCCGATGAGGCCTCCAGGTGTGGAGCAGACAAGTAGGCTTGGTTCGAGGGACCCCGTGGCCAGCAGGATCAAGTGCGGGTCGCATGGTGGCAAGAACAGCAAGACGAAGTCATGGATGGTTTCTTGGTTGAGCCTCAAAACCAAGGTCGAGCCGGGACGATGTGGGAGCCAAGTCATGAGTGGAGATTGGCGGGAGGTTACACCTAGTCTCTGGGGTTTCCAGTGGTTCACCACAAAACCACTGGGTTACTCGGTTAAGCTACAAAACTGAGGCCGAAGACTCGACAAGGAGATGCAGCCACCCAAACCAGTCTAACCGCCCAGGAGGGGCAGTCTGACCGCCTGGGCCGGTCTAACCGCCTAGGGGGGCGGTCTGACCGCCCGGGTCGCAGCCGTCGAGAAGCTTCGAAGCGGAGGACATGCGACATGATCGCTAGAGTTGCATTGGTGCTACGCAGGCTTGTGGTGTATGCGCATCCGTCCAATGGTGCTGAACTGAAGACTTCCTTAGTATTCTAGTAAGGGTAGTTTAGTCTTTTGGTATCCCTAGTATGTATCACCGTGAACCGCTGGAACATGGTGTCTATGGACTCACCGGGGAGATGAGTGAAGTTCTCATACTCTCTCCGGTAAGTCGCAAACAAGCACGCCTTCACCTGGTTGTTCCTAGCATGAGCATTCTTCAACTTCTCCCAAATCTTCCACGCCAAGTCCTCTGCTTGAACCCGATCGAATTCAGACTTGCAAAGGGCACGAAAGAGATAGTCGACCGCCTTGTTGTTGGCGTCATGCATATCTCAAAAACTTGGGGCAAGGAAGTTGATGGGGTGGACATAGGAGGTGTTCTCCATCACATCCCATATGATATGTCCTTTGCCGCGAAGAAAAGTGGACATACGATGCTGCCACATCTGATCTTAGACTGGTTAGAATCACAAAGATCCATAACTGGCTCTGATAACAATTGAAGGACCGATTAGGTGACCAGAGAGGGGGCGAGTGAATGGGAGCCGATAAAAATTCTTCTCCGAATAGTCGAACTCGACTATGCCCCAGAATCACAAGCAAGAGTTCCCACACGAACTTGCCAATGTCACGTAGTCACAATGGACCTACCAACCCTAGGAACAAGTCCCAAACCAATCCCAAGCGGAAGCACAACACAAGAACCCGAGGTGATCTGCGAAGCTCGGGGTGGACGGTCCGCAGTGTACGGGCGGATAGTCCGCGCAGGGGGACGGACAGTCCGCAGGTCAAGCACGGACAGTCCGAAAATCTACCCCGAACCACCAGTATGCACCCGTCGAAAATCAGACGGTCCGGGCGAGCACCGCGGACGGTCCGCGCCTCCCGACAGTTTGGCCCCTCTAGACGGATGGTCCGGCCAACAGCTCCCAACCAAAAACTCCAAACAAAAGAGATCGAATGAGAAGCGCTCAAGAACTCACGAAGAAAATGACGAACAGCCGGCTGGTCAACACCTCACGGACAGTCCGCACGGGACTCGTGGACGGTGCACTAGGGACGCGGAGAGCAGCCCGAGCCCGACCTCTTGAAGGTCAACCCTTCCTTCCCTTTGCCCGATCTCCTTAATCAACCAAGGGATTGCTACCAAATCATAGGAGAGGATGAAGCGTCTTTAGGAGATGCCATACTAATGAATTTGTAGCCTAAAACCCACTGAATTGAGAGGAATCGAGATTCTACCGAGGTCAAACAAAAAGCTAGGGTTCCAACCGAAATCCTTCAATCGGAGGCCAAATCCAGAGTTTGAGGGGTCAAGATCAAGCACAAAGATGCACAAGGCATCTATCCATGATCCCCACAAAGAAATCTGAACACAAACACCTCAGAATCAAAGGAACAAGCCGCACATGAAAATCTAATGAAAAGACTCAAAAAAGACACGAAAATCGCTCGAGTCAAGAGAAGGAAATCGATGCAACCATGAATGCTTCTATACACTCGGAGGTTAGATTCTCTACAAAATCATGAAGAAAATCTAGCCTAAAGAGCAAGAAAAATGCGAAGCAGTCCAGATGGATGAGTTGCCCTAAAACCCTAGGGCTATATATATGAAGTCTCTCCGGGTTGGGCAAATGACCAAGCTACCCCTAGAACATAAAAGAAGATACACACCCCACAGGTGCACGATGGTCAAGTAGGGATCTTTCTTCATCGGGTGGCCACGCCTTTGCCGCAGTCCGCATTCTCCCGACGCAAGCCCTGCGATCCCGCCGTGTGTCCCCCGGCATCGAAGCTTCTCGGCACGCTCGCATCCCGTCTCTGCCCGCCGAGCCTCCGGTCTTGGTTTTGTGGCTCAACCAAGTAACACAACGGTTTTGTGGTGAACCACCACAAACCCTGCGCGCAGACTCCGGTCGTGAGCCGCTACCCAGCACAGGCTCCTGTCCACGACTTCGTCTTGATTTTCTTGCCACCATGCGGCCCGCACTTGATCCCATTCGGTTACCAGGTCCATCGAGCCGAGCCTACTTCACGGATCTCTCAACTCCTCGGAGGCCCCGCAAGGCTAAGACCTTTCGCACCCGCTCTTCACCTGCACCAACGTAAATCAGGTGGCAACCTGCACCTGCAATACTCGGCCAAGAGTCAGTCCACACCACGTTGTCAATCACTCATCACACCAAGGAGCGACCATCCACCGGTCCTCGGACGCTCCGGTCCTCACCACTGCGTGTTGGGAGTGTTTGTTTCGGTTGGTTGAGTGGTTTGCTCCTAGGGTCAATAGCACTTGAGTGGCTACGTGACTTTAGCAAACTTGGGTAGTTTGAGTCGGTGAAGTGTTGGATCGGCCGAGTTCATCTTGTTGGAGAAGACATCTCCCTTGAGAAAAAATTTTATCGGCTCCCATTCACTCCCCCCTCTCTGGTCGCCAATTCGGTCTTTCAATTCCTTAAGCAGGTTCGAAACTGGTCCAAAGTGGTGGTCCGAAGTGAACCTCCTAGATCCTTATTTCAAATTAGTGATTCTTGGTTTCCAAGCTGGTCCGATCGATCGTCCAAACGGAATCCTCATGAATCCTTAGTTCAAACTGGTGATCCTTGGTCCGACTGCTTCGTGTTGTTCACTTCATCTCCATATTTAGTTGTACCATCATCTTCGTGTATATACCTAAGGACAATGAAAGTAGAACATTTAGGTAGTATAACATTCTCATATATTTTGAAGTTAATTTCAGCAGAGAAAGCATGCACCTAATGTTGGAGTTTCTTAGCATTACTTCGCGTGATCGGTCCTTGTTTTCTATTTCTTGGCGTATTCTGTTCATACACTTTTGTAACAGTATGATCAGTGGGGATGTCTGCATCATCCTCCCTCTCTTGAAAAACGAGTCATCCTCGACTCTGATTATTGTGGGTTTGGTCATGTCGATGATCATTATTGTAGTCGAATATAGAAATGTGCTGGAGTCTGTAATCATCCAAGCCAAGTAGCAGCCTTGCTAACATATAACATTTTGATTTTGGGTCAAGTATAGCTTTCACCTTGTATGAATGTTCAATATTGAGAGTATTTGTTGAAGTCTTTGACCGGGTTGCATCATCCTCCCTCCCTTGAAGAAAAGTTGTCCTCGGCTTTTATTGACCTGAAAACAATCTATAAAAAGTAGAGGTTGGAAATATATAGCATTTTTCATGATCAATCAAGTTAGATCCCTCATCATTTCCTTTCTCATCCATATTCATAGGTGTACAATGATAACATGACATATATGGGTTATGCACTTTATTAGGTGGAGCTTGAAACATCAAATTTCTAAACTCACATTGAAAATGTTTCCTTGAAATGACATGTAAAAAATAATGAGCTCACATGCTGCTCCAAATTGATGAGCAAATCACATTGAGTCCAACTGGAAACACAAGTTAAAAAATAATAAGCTCAAATGAGTATGCTTGACTAGGAGAAAACACGTGCTACTGAATTACAATGGAGGCTATCAATTAGAGCCATAAACTCCTTTGGCAGAAGGACAACCATGTTTATGTCAGCTTTTGGCCCATCGTTCTCCTCACTATCGGCTCTAGGCTTAGGGCCTCATACTTGAGACCGAACTTTCTTCTTGTCCAGCGTGTGCCTCTTTGCTTCTTCTTGTTGTTCTAGCTGTCGTAGGCGCTGGACTCTCCTTTTCTGAGATTTGGTCAAACCATCTGGACACTATTGTGGATTTGGCTTTTTGCATGACTGGCTTGACCCTTCATCGTCCAGTTGTAGAGTGCGTTGACGTTCAGGAGCTCAGCACATGATGTCTTCATCAGGAACCAAGGAGTCGTCCATCTCTTCCAGCCGATAGTTTGACCCTTCATTGACTCCGCCACCCAGCCGATCATGAACACTAGCCTTGCCCCGCAGCTGATCGTGGACACTAGCCTTGCCCCCCAGCCGTTGATGAACTGGGACCCGTTGATTGTTGAATTCACAGTGATCCCCAGTCGTAGGCTTTCTGTCATTGAAGCAAACCCTCTTGGATGAGCTGCTATTGTTGTATGATCCGTTGCACTCTGGACAATTTTCTATCGTCGGTAGCTTGATTCCTTCCTCCCAGCAGTACTTGAAGAATGGACATCTCCAATGTCCTTCATTATGCCGCGCCCACTCTTCTCTCTTATTTGCCTTCTCTTGTTGTCGCTGAAATTTGTTGATCAGCATCCAAGACGTGACATGCCGGCGTGGCTTTATGTCTCCCTCTTCAAGCAGCAACCCTTTTCCTTTAACATCGGCAGTGGTTGCTTGTACCTTGGGAGCAACAACTCCTTTTTTGAGCCGATTCTGATGTCAGCAGCTTAACACGTGACGTGTCTTTGCTAGACACCTCATCTGTATTAGTTGGGAAGGGGTGTTGATCAATCTTCATCGGCTTTTCAGCTTTGGTAGGGGTTTCAAATTTAAGTTTCCCTTGCTCAATAGCTGACTGAATTTGTTGTCTGAAGATCTTACAATCATTGGTGTCACGAGACGTTGCATTATGCCACTTGCAATACTTCATCCTTTTTAGCTCTTCTGCAGATGGTATGGCATGGAACTGGGAGAGTTTAATCGGCCCTTGTTGAAGTAACAGATCAAATATCTTATCGGCCTTAGTGATATCAAAGCCGAATCTTTCCAGTTCCTTCTTACCAAAAGGACATGAGACCGTCTTCTTGCCCTTGACCCACTCTGCGAGCCCTATCATATTTTCCTCATCTTCTGAGTCAGAGCAATCCACATAAGACACCTTCTTTTGGAAGTTCCTCCTAGGCTCATAGGACTTTGCAGTTTCCTGACTCATCCGACTGACTAATTGGCTGAGACTCTCGAAGTCATGTGATGCATATTTCTCTCTCAAGGTTGGCAAGAGACCTTGGAATGCCAACTCAGCCAGTTGCTTGTCTGCCAGGTTCAGACTATAGCATTTGTTTCTGACTTCCCTGAACCTCTGAACGAATCCAGCAACAGTTTCATCGTTCCTTTGCTTGAGTCTGGTCAGATCGGTGATCTTCATCTCATGAATGCCAGAGAAGAAATAATTGTGGAACTGCTGCTCCAGATCAGACCATTTGATGATAGAATTGGCAGGAAGTGAGGTGAACCATGAAAATGTTGGCCCTGAGAGAGATGAAGAGAACAACCGTATCCAGAGTGCGTCAATATTCCCTACTTCTCCACATTGTATGATGAACCGAGTGATGTGCTCCATTGTGGATGTATCATCTTGCCCAGAGAATTGGTGAAATCTGGCACCTTGAATCTTGGAGGGAAAGGTATCTGATCATAGCCAGATGGATATGGTGTTTTGTACATATAAATCTGCTGCTTAGGCTTTATCCCAAATTGCTTCTGCAGCGTCTCTGAAAGATGGTCAATCAATTCTTCCTTCAGATGAGACTTCAATTCAGCAGATATCTGCTCTATCGCCTGTATGTCAGTTGATGGGGTTTCTGAAGGTTGTTCTTCCAAAGTTCTTGACTATGGATTTGGCACTCCCGCCGATACCCCTGCTCCAGAAGAACCTTGCATATTTGATTGACCTGTTACAGATGGAATCTGTCCAATCGGCTGCCCAGCCGATGGAGTTGGTTGATGCAGGTTCAATTGGCCCGAGCTGGCCAATTGACTTAGGAGCATCTGCATCGTTTGCATAGGATCCACCTGCTGTGGTTGTGCTGCTGGCTGCCTTGTTACCCCTTGATTGATCGGCTGCTGAGGCGAAGATCTTACGTGTGTAACCGTACTAGCCGGGGTCATGACAAGTTGCACTGACGTTGGTTGCTATAATGGAGTGGTTTGTACAGGCATTCCTAAGATCGGCTGAGGAGCCTGTCTTTGAGGTGGAACGGGGGCTTTCCTTTCCATTGGTATAACCATATGTGCATGAGCTAGACTGATCTTAACTCTTTCAAAAGCCTTGCTCTCATGATTGAAGTAGACAAACTCTACTCCTTCCTTGGTCAAATGCACAGTCCCGGGAGTACCTCCAAACATAGCTTGATAGTGATTTGGGTACTTCACTTCTGGAAATTCCTCAGGTTGGGGTTCAAAGAAATTTGAGATATCTGTCTCAAAGTGATCACGAGGCAAATCCCATCATGCAAGTCTTCCATTCTGATCCCTTACTGCAGGATATCTTTGATGAAGATTTTGAACTAAGAATGTCTGATCCTGGACATTGGACTGTGCTGAATAGGTTTGAACTATTGGCATTGTAATAGAAGGATCTTTAGGCACATCCCCAATATTTTGATTCTGAATCGGCTGCGAATCCGATGAAGTATGAGGAGAAGTGGCATTGATCTGTGGAGATGGCGTAATCCCCACTGTTGGGTCATCAATCGGTTGAGAAGCCAATTGAGCTTTTGGGAACATCGGAGGAGATTGCCTTGGTTGAAAGTATGCAGGTCCCACATATCCCTCTTCTGTTCCTTTCTTGGGCGTCTCAGTCAGATTGTTTTGAATAGTATTTGCAAGGACTGTTGACTGGTCGATCATGGTTTGATGCATAGCTTTATTCATCATGTCTTGAAGCCCCTGAGGATCAGCTGAGAAGGTGATATGCTAAGGTGCTAGTAGAGGATTTTTCTTGAAGACTCCGCTTTTAGTCTGACTATATGAAGCCAAGCATAATTCTTCATATCGTTTCATGTGAGCTTCGAACTCGGCTTTATCGGCATCCTTCAGCTGATCTTTAGTAACTGGTTAACGTTGCTCGGGTCAACTTCAGCATTCTTCGTGTTCTTGGTCATTGTTGACTTCTTCGTGTCTGTTGACATTGCTAACGTCATCGACTAGAAACGGATATAAGATCCATCTCTATCGACGGCACCAGAAATGCAAAGGTATATCTTAACATGATGCTAAGTGTATATCAGATGTTGCTTTCAGATTAAACTAAAAGGTGAACTCCGACATGATTCATAGCACAACTCGATATAGGTTGTCAGCCCTGACAGGTGTGCCAGAAAACACATGGATATGGTACTCTTACATATGCCTTGGATCTCTAGAAAAGAAGATATATATAAACTGGGAATCCGCAAGCGCACAGATACGAATATACCATTGTAGCATTTTAACCAGGAGTAAAACCAGGTATCGTATTTATATTCTACCATAGGGAAAGAAGTCTTTCTAATCCATAATAGCTAATACATGCTCATCTCTCAGTTTTATAATGTAGAGTGGCCAAAATATATCAATTGCTATAAACAGGGGTAAGTCACATAAAGATAAAGATATTGATAGCATTGTTCAAGTCATAACATCATGAGCAGCTAGAAAGTGTCATTATAGCAAGAGAAACATAGCAAAGTCTAGTTAGAGAGGATACTCCTCGGTAACTCTAAACTATATGTCAATGCAAACTATGATTAGTGCAAACATTTAACAATCATGGAAGAAGAACTATTATATCAATGCATGGGGAGACTATCCAGGAGGATCAAGACCGAAACTTGAAACAACCCAAACAGTATAAGGCTCCACTAGTCCTATACACGGGGGGTGGACTGCGAAGGACTCAATAGTGCTGTCACCACCATGATCTACCACACGACCCGGCATATAGGGTGCAATTGCAGATAAATACAATATAAGCACCACGCTTACACTGTCTTTACCGTTCACCCATGTTAACAAATGATCTAGGTGAGGGCTATACGACTCCATACATGAATATAAAGGCAAATCAACTATGCTAAACATGTAATCATAATAAACACCAAAGCATATAATGTCGAATATAATCATTGATAAAAACATATGTCTGTATAACAAATGTAAGGAACTAGATAAGAACTTACAAGAGCGAAGCTAGATCAGTATCTCGATCAGCCTCTAGACGATCAGGAGCCAAGTAGACACCTTGCCTCCTCCTAGATCTAGACTAGCTAGCTACTCTGCTATATGGTGTTTCTAGGGCGTAGTATCTCTGACTTGATGACTTGATCTGGTGTATGCAAACTCAGGTTTCCAGATGCCTCTGCCAGGGGGTAGGGGGGCTGTTTATATAGCCCTGAGGGGTAGACGTGCGCCGTTTGATCAAACCGACCTAACGAGTGGTTTAGATTGATCCTCATAGGCAGTGGAAGAACCTTCTGGAAGTAGGGCTGAGGTGGCGCCCGGGGGAGGCCGACCGGCCCCACCACCAGGCCGATCGGGCTGGGGTGGGCCCCCCTCAGGGCCCACTTCGGCCAGGTGGTCCGGCGCTTCTTCTAGATGCTTCTTTCTTGGGTGCCAAGTCACGTTGAGTTCCGGAGCCTTCTGGTGTCTTCTAGATTTGATTCTTTTAGCACTTTTCCCGAATGGTTCCTTGATTTATATAATTTACCAAATCTTCAGAAAAACTGTTAGTGGCACCCTATTCTAAGTTGATATTAACATTTATGCCCTTTTCTCATGTTTAGTTGACATATAAATATATAGGATAAGATGTGTCAACAAACTCCCCCAAGCTTACCCTTTGCTAGTCCCTAGCAAAGATATGCTTTAGCAGGATCAGGAGTTGCTACAACGCTTTCACACCTCAAAAGTACTATGGTTTTCAAAAAACCAATTCTCCTCAACAAGATTGCTCTCTCTTACCTTCAACCTTTAAGCATAGCCTTTTCATAAATCTTGAGCAAATAAAAGACAAAACAATCAAGTCAAGCAGTATATCTCAAATTCTTTGATCAGCTATCATCCTGGGGTTTTGCACATTTTTCAGATAAAACTCAGAGATCCTGTGTATGACTTTCTCAAGCATGGAGTCACACTTGGCAAGATATGGATGATAGTGTTGGATGGATGAGGGTGAAAGGTGGTAAGCCTTTTAGCCTAGCTCTTGGACTATATCTCTCTTTCTAAGATTTTTAAGATATGGGCTTTCCATTCTTGGAGAGGTGGGCTCTACTCGCCCCGGACTTTTGTCCATTTTTCTCTCTCCTTAGAGATGTGGGCTCTACTCGCCCTCGGACACGTGTCCATTATTCATCTCTAAATTTATTTTAGGGAGGTAGGCCCTTCTCGCCTAGTATGACACTTGTCCTTTTCTCTCCCTCTCTCTTCTCACTTTTTCCTCTCTCTTTTTTTTCGAATGTAGCCCCAGAATCCTTTAACATTGAGAGAGATATATCCTAGAGTTGCATGAGCTATATGGCTTGATGGAAAATGCGTACTTCCATGTCAGAAGCAGCATAAATGGTGGAATGGAATGATCTTGATGTGTATGACAAGCTCTTAAGGATCATAGACACAGGAACTCATCATATAAAATTTCATGATTTTTAAGATAAATCCAGGAATCAAGCTTCTCTAGGAAAATGATCAATAGCAACCCAACTTTTCATGAATCATCTTTCAAAGCCTAGACTCAGATTAAGCATGTACTTGCACAGGTTTTGGGTTTAGAGCAAATTAAGCATTTAAGCTTCAGGAGAATCTAGGTCTGAAAACTAAGCACTTTTAAAAGGAATTACGGCGGAGCAACTATTCATCATCTCCAAGCATATTTCATCAAGATCATTATTAAAGAGAAAAGCCAACTAGCAGACTCTAGCATTTTATTCAAACTAAGACTTTTAACTAATACTCAAATAACTAGCTAATATTAAACACCTAGGATAGTGATACTTATCGTGATAACTGGGGGTGCTCTCCCCCAAGCTGGATCTTGAAGTGATTCTTGATTCATCCTTGGAACTTGTTTGCCTTCAGGTCCTTATTCAATTCTCCCTGTAAATATTAGTCTTCGCACATACCCGAAGGAACAAATTCTAGGATTATGTTGTGAGCCTTCATGTGCCCACTTCTTTTTGGGTTTTTTTATATGCAAAAGGGATGCTAAAACAAAAACATGTGAATGCAATTTTTTTTATGCCGCCACGGTACGGAGTACATGGGGCCTTAAAGAATGCAAAAGCAGAAAATATTTTATGATTTTTTTTCAATGCAGGTATAGGGAAATGAACATGCTAAAATATGCAGTGCAGAATATAAAGATAAATACCGAGTTACCTCTCGGCGAGAGTTTAGAGTACTTACTCCCATGGCGTAGATGTAGTGGCCATTGATTGATCAGTTGATGACGCGGGTAGTGATTGGTCTTCCGAGGATGTACTCTTATCTTTCTTCCTCCAAACTTGTTTCTTCGGTGGAGACCTTTCTGGAGTAACAGGTTTAGAATACTGGGCTGGAAGAAGCTGAGCGGACTTCTTGATCTCTTCTTCAATGTTCTTGACATCCGTCAACTTTGTGTTCAGCTTGCTTTGTAATTTCTGAAGGCATCTCCGCGTCTTGTTCTTCTTGGGCTGCCAGGATCAGTATAAGTATTGAAGTAGCAGCATACCTTTTCAGTTCTGAACTGGAAGTGGATCTCGCCAGTCCTGATGTAGATGATTGCTCTTGTTGTGTTCAGGAACGGTCTTCCAAGCACGATGGGAGGATCTTGCTCATCTCCCATGTCTATGAGTAAAAAGTCAGTCAGGACATAGTGGTCCTTTATCTTGACTGGTACATCTCGTGCAATTCCTTCCAGGAACCGTTGTTATTGATCCGCCATCTGCAACATTATATATGTGGAATACAAAGGCAGGTCACCATATATTAATTCGTAGGTTACCTTAGACATTAGGTTGGTGCCCGATCCCGTGTCGCAGACAACTCGCTGGAAGTTCCATTGATTGATGGAGCAGTGGATTGATGGAACTCCAGGGTCTTCAAGCTTTGGCAGTAATGGTGAAGGGAACAGGTTCTCATTCTCTGATTGAATCGTGTTGATCATCCAAACTTCCTCCACATGCGGTTGAGGTCGATTGTTCTTCTTATTCCTCCTTCTATCTCTTCTCTTCTTCTCGACAACTGGCTCGTGTTCTTGGGGGTAAGGGTATCGGGGGTGTGCAGGAGCTTTTAGGATCTTGTTCTTGAAATTGAATCTCTCCTTCCTCCCATTGATGGTGAAGACGATCTTAGCGGCGTCGGTGTAGATGATGGCTTTGGCTGTGGCAAGGAAAGGACGTCCCAAAATGATTGGAGCGTTCTCACTTCCCCCAGTCTCAACAACAGCGAAGTCGGCAGCCACGTAGGAGCGTCCTACCCCCAGACATATGTCGTCTAGGATGCCCTCGGGGTAGCATAGTGACAGGTCTGCAAGCTGCAGGCACATGGTTGTATACAATAAAGGTGAACCATTGATTTTCTTATATATTACCTTAGGCATTATGTTGACGCTAGACCCAAAGTCACAAAGTGCATTCTTGAAGGTGTAGGCTCCAATAGTGATGGTGATGACGGGCCTTCCTGGATCTCCTCTTTTGGCGGGCATGCCCCAGTCAGTCCATCTTGGGCCTTCTTCTGTCTTACTCGAACACACATCTGCAGAATAGATATCGACAAGATTTGTAGATTCTAATTCTTCCGGCTGGCCCGGAATCTTACCTAGGTTAGCCGTGGGAACAGATGATGCCAGCTGAGAAATCTGAGATTCTAGCATTTTATTAAAGCTATGTTGGTTCTTGATGGCAGAAGAAAAGCTTTCCATTTTATTACTAATAGTTTCTAGCATTTTATCATTGGAAGCTAACTTCTTAGACAGATTATCCATAATTCTACCCTGGTTTTGGACTAAGTCTCTTAAAGGTGAGAAATTATTGGAAGAATTATTACCTTGATAATTACCTGAATAGTTACCTGGGTAGTTGGTCCTCTGCTGAGTCCATCCTTGATTCTGCTGGGGACGATATTGGTTGTTATTGTTGATGTAGTTCACGTCCTCCTCTAGCTGAGGGCATTGACTCCCTGAGTGTCCATTGTTTCCACACTCTTCACAGGTCATGCGGGATTCGAAGAGTTGCATGACTTCCTTCTTCTCAGGGGCTTTGTCTTCAAGCCTCTTCATCAGTAAATCCATTTTGGCAGACAGCATGTCTACCTCCTTGAGCTGGTGCATTCCTCTTTCTTTCTTGCGGGGTTGACGTTCCTCGTTGCAAGCTTGATTGGACGCCATCTTTTCCACAAGGTTAGTAGCTTGAGTAAGTGTAAGGGACAGGAAAGCACCTCCAGCTGCAGCATCCATCGTTTCACGGGTGTTGGTAGAGAGCCCGTGGTAGAAGGTCTGCAAGAGCAACCAGTTTTCCATTCCATGATGTGGGCATTCTGAAATGTAGTCTTGAAAGCGCTCCCATGCTTCAGGAACAGATTCCTCGTGTTGCTGCTGGAAACTCGAAATTTTCCCCCGTAAGGCATTGGTTTTGCCTATAGGAAAGAACTTTGCCAGAAAGGCAGTAGAACACAATGTCCAAGTTGTAAATTTGTCTTTGTTGGAGTAAAACCATTGCTTCGCTCGCCCCAATAATGAGAATGGGAATAAACGAAGTAGGACTGCATCACTTAGCACATCTTTGATCGTGAAGGTGCTACATATCTCCAAGAAATGTTGAAGGTGTTTGTTGGCATCTTCATGAGCTTTTCCACAAAATTGGCTAGCTTGTACCATGTTGATCAGTGCAGGCTTGAGCTCAAAAGCAACATTTCCTACAGCGACTGTCGGACCAGTACGAATGTTGTCCGGGGTTGGTGCGGAGTATTCGCGTAGGGACTTGTTTGTCATTACTTCAAACGTGGGTGTTAAGCTTCGCGCTGTTGAATCTCCCAAGGCAGAAGTCGTGGGCCGAGAATCAGGAGACCTGAGCTTTGACCTTGCCTTCCTTAAGATTTTCTCTGGATCTGAAACGAAGTTTTCTAGAAGATTCTTATTCATACATTACCCTGAAATAAGATAGACAAAAGTGGAAAGAACAAGGGTAAGCCTGTTTAAGCAATGATAATTTGGGTTCTCGATACATTATGTGTGAGAGATGCATGCATGCTATTACTGAAACTTTTTCATCTAGGCTATAGACTTTCTTTCCCCGGCAACGGCGCCAAAAATGCTTGTTGACATTGCTAACGTCATCGACTAGAAACGGATATAAGATCCATCTCTATCGACGGCACCAGAAATGCAAAGGTATATCTTAACATGATGCTAAGTGTATATCAGATGTTGCTTTCAGATTAAACTAAAAGGTGAACTCCGACACGATTCATAGCACAACTCGATATAGGTTGTCAGCCCTGACAGGTGTGCCAGAAAACGCATGGATATGGTACTCTTACATATGCCTTGGATATCTAGAAAAGAAGATATATATAAACTGGGAATCCGCAAGCGCACAGATATGAATATACCATTGTAGCATTTTAACCAGGAGTAAAACCAGGTATCGTATTTATATTCTACCACAGGGAAAGAAGTCTTTCTAATCCATAATAGCTAATACATGCTCATCTCTCAGTTTTATAATGTAGAGTGGCCAAAATATATCAATTGCTATAAACAGGGGTAAGTCACATAAAGATAAAGATATTGATAGCATTGTTCAAGTCATAACATCATGAGCAGCTAGAAAGTGTCATTATAGCAAGAGAAACATAGCAAAGTCTAGTTAGAGAGGATACTCCTCGGTAACTCTAAACTATATGTCAATGCAAACTATGATTAGTGCAAACATTTAACAATCATGGAAGAAGAACTATTATATCAATGCATGGGGAGACTATCCAGGAGGATCAAGACCGAAACTTGAAACAACCCAAACAGTATAAGGCTCCACTAGTCCTATACACGGGGGGTGGACTGCGAAGGACTCAATAGTGCTATCACCACCACGATCTACCACACGACCCGGCATATAGGGTGCAATCGCAGATAAGTACAATATAAGCACCACGCTTACACTGTTTTTACCGTTCACCCTTGTTAACAAATGATCTAGGTGAGGGCTATACGACATCATACATGAATATAAAGGCAAATCAACTATGCTAAACATGTAATCATAATAAACACCAAAGCATATAATGTCGAATATAATCATTGATATGAACATATGTCTGTATAACAAATGTAAGGAACTAGATAAGAACTTACAAGAGCGAAGCTAGATCAGTATCTCGATCAGCCTCTATACGATCAGGAGCCAAGTAGACACCTTGCCTCCTCCTAGATCTAGACTAGCTAGCTACTCTGCTATATGGTGTTTCTAGGGCGTAGTATCTCTGACTTGATGACTTGATCTGGTGTATGCAAACTCAGGTTTCCAGATGCCTCTGCCAGGGGGCAGGGGGGCTGCTTATATAGCCCTGAGGAGTAGACGTGCGTCGTTTGATCAAACCGACCTAACGAGTGGTTTAGATTGATCCTCATAGGCGGTGGAAGAACCTTCTGGAAGTAGGGCTGAGGTGGCGCCCGGGGGAGGCCGACCGGCCCCACCACCAGGCCGATCGGGCTGGGGTGGGCCCCCCTCGGGGCCCACTTCGGCCAGGTGGTCCGTCGCTTCTTCTAGATGCTTCTTTCTTGGGTGCCAAGTCACGTTGAGTTCCGGAGCCTTCTGGAGTCTTCTAGATTTGATTCTTTTAGCACTTTTCCCGAATGGTTCCTGGATTTATATAATTTACCAAATCTTCAGAAAAACTATTAGTGGCACCCTATTCTAAGTTGATATTAACATTTATGCCCTTTTTTCATGTTTAGTTGACTTATAAATATATAGGATAAGATGTGTCAACAGTGTCCCACCGAGCGTGCCAAGAGTGTGTTGACGCGAAAATAGGACGTCGCCTCCGTGCGCAGCACACGTGACTCCCCGGTCTGTAGCGAGGCGTGCCAGCCAATCTGACCTGTTGATTGACAATGGAAAAATATTAAGGATCAGCTAGAGAACTGATGGATCTTAGTGACATGTGTATCTGCTAATCGGCCGATACAGAGAAGCGGGATCGGCCGGCTCGAAAGCGACCGAGGCGCGAATACGTAAATAAAGAGATCGACTGGATCTTCTGATCGTGACGTCAGCACTCGAGCAGGTCTGAATCAGCTGTAGTGTTAGAAGCCGACGGGATCTAGATCGAGTGGGATAAATTGATGATAAGAGCTAAAACCACAAGAATTGGTACGAAAACTTGCAGATCTAGCTAATATCGGTAAGGGGTGAATAAAGAATAAGACAAAACCTCAGCGATGCGCCCGGAGGTTAAAGCCTAGGGTTATTCGGTAAAACGGTACTCACAAGCTTGCTGGAGATCGATCGATGCAGCCCGACGAACTTGAAGGACGACGTTGAAGAAAAGGAAAAAAGCAATGGTGAATTCGCCGAAAAGTAGATGCTGTAAAGTAGATGCTGAAAATTGTAAAGGGTTTGCCCGAAAGCGGTTTGTTTGATATTGGTGTGTACAAATTTTCCGACCACGCAGGGCCACTATTTATGTCCAAAGGACAACCCGACTTCTAGCCGATTACGGCACTGTTTACTTGCATCTAAAGAAAACAAACACTACAAAAAATAGAAAAGGACTCATGCAAGAGTTAAATCCTCCCAAAACTGACTCTGACCTGTTGCCAATCATAGATTGACCCGCCTCCGCCGTGCCTTGCCTTTGGCGTATCTTCTTGATTTCTGCCTTCTTCCTTTCCATCGGCCGATTCCCTGGTTGATCATCGGTCGATCGGTTTGACCCACCAGCCCATCGATAGACAAGGTTAGACCCCTTTGACCATCGGCGAGTCCTGTTGACCACCCTCTTTCTCTTCAATCGGCCGATTGCACTGCTTTCTCATCGGCTGCTCCTTCTTACCCCTTTTGACCTGTTTTTCCAAAAACGGTATCAACAGATGGCCACGGCAAGAAGGCCCGAGCGATGGTCGGTGCGAGCAACGTCAACTCCAGCTCTGCCTACTCCACCTCGAGCTCCAGTAGCAGTGAAGATGAAGGTGATCGGCGCAAGAGAAAGCAGGGGTCCAAGGACCTGAGCGGGTTGAGGTGCTTCACGCGAGACGGCTTCTGCGGCATGGCACACAGCTCCGGCAGCAAGAAGAACCAGAAGGATGACTCAGACTCCTACTCCGTGGATGAGGTATGTGATGAACTCTCCTTCTTGCGCTAAGAAAATGAGGAGCTTGGGAAGTTGCTTGATAATCGTGATGACATGCTTAGAGAGGCTAAGAAAATGAGGAAAGAGCTTAAGGCCTCGCTTGAAGATGCTAGGAATAGAGTAGCTGAGCTAGAAACACAGAACCTTGATGCTAAGCTTGAGATAGATTCGCTTAAAGTTGCTCCTGTTGTTTCTGATGAGATTGATTGTGGTGATTGCTCTATTTTCCTAGCTGATTTGACTGGTCTTAAGGAAAAGCATGCCTCTAAGTGTGAGGAACTAGATGTGCTTAGAGTTGAGCTAGCTAAGCTGCAGTCTAGGCCTACTTTGCTAGGTGCTTGCACTCCTTGTCCTGTTTTGCATGGAAAGCTTGCTGAGTCTCGTTCTCGCATTGTTTCACTTGAGGCTGAATTGAAAGCTCCTATTCCTACTTCATGCTCTACTTGTGAATTACATGCTATTAAGAATTTGGAGCTTGCACACTATGTTGATCACTTGCAGGATGAGAATGATGAGTTGAGAAAAATGATGGGTTGATTGTCGGGTCATGAGCCTTAGCTTAGGATGATGATTGAGGCATATAAACGCTATGATGGGCAAGCGCTTGGGTCGGAAAAGATTGGAGAGTGTAGTGGTGAGGGAGGAGAGAAGATTGGTGATATCCAAGATCCACCAAAAACCTTCCACAAAAACACCTTTCCACCCAAGCCAAAACATCTCAGAAACAAACTAGACACAACCCCAGACCCTCCAATAATTCCTCCCCAAACAAATGATTTCCAAAAATCGGTAAAGTTTGTGAGTGCCAAGGGAGATGTGGTTGGAGATAAAGAGGAAGTGAAACCAAAAGAGAAACCTAGTGAGCAGCCCCATCCCAAGCCTAAACCAAACCCAATCCGGTTCCATTGTGAGTATTGTGGGAGAGATGGTCACAGGGATGAGTTTTGCTTCAAGAGGAAGCAAGAGGAGAGAATGGCTAAAGAGTGGGCTAACAAGGACATGTACCACCCATCTCATGGTGTACCTGAGCCTCGTATGCCACTGCCCAGGGGTAAGGCTGTTGTGAGAAGCATTCCGGCATGGGGAGATAGGAGTTCCCGTAGCCAAAGTGGTGTTCTAGAGAGGGCGGTCAGACCGGCCTGGCTAGGCGGTCAGACCAGCCCTCCCCAGAATTCTAGGCAGTTCGGTTTTCGAGGTCGTGATGCGGGTGGTTTCAGTTCTAGTGGTCGTGGTACTGGTGGTTGGCGTGTTGAGTCTAGTGGTGTTGAGTTTGCTGCACGTTCTCCTCCTCGTGGTCGATACGAGTTCAGGAGAGGTCACAGCTTTGAGTCTCAAAGGAGCTACAGTCCACAGTCTTCCTTTCGTGGCTTTTGTGCTCCTCCAGCGAGACGGGAGTGGTTCCCTCATGGTGGTTCCAGTCTTGATAGAGATGGTAGGATGGTTTCGAGGTTTGCTGCTCATGATAGGATGGATTCCCATTTTGGTAGGAATGGTAGGATGGATCGTGCTAACCCCACTTTGAAGCAGATGGCTCAACACTGGTTTTACTCTTTTGGTACTAACCTAGTGTTGAGTCATTTGCTTATTCATGTGCTCATTTTTGAATTTCAGGTGGGAGGCTTGGGGAACGTTTGGCTGATCGACTCCGGTTGCTCGAGGCATATGACCGGAGATCGGGGGTGGTTCTCACCCCGGTGGTGTCAAAGGTGTACATCACGTTTGGGGACAATTGATGAGGGCATGTACTTTCAGAAGGTGAAGTGAGGGTAAGTGACAAAGTGGTGTTGAACACTACGTGAAAACCTCAAATAGGTCATGCAGCATTTGTAACGGGCCCTTAACACCCGTTACATGCACCCACATCTGTAACGGTTGTTGTTTGGCGTCTATTACCCATAAGCGCGGCAGGCCGACCCCGGGGTTGGCCTCCACTACGCCCGTTACCAATGTGGACTTCTGGTAACGGGTTTCTTAAACACCCGTTACATTAATTCTTTGTAACGGACTTTAAAGCGAGCCCGTTGCAAAAGTTAAACGTATTGGTAACAGGCTTGTAAAATCCATTACCGATCAATGCCCTATCGATAACGGGCCCTTTAAGTCCGTTACTGATCGCTGCGTATCGGTAACCGGCTTTAGTGTCCGTTATCGATGACCATTTGACGCCCGTTACTAGACTGAGTGCTCAATAATTAAAGTCTAATAGCACTCTTCGCTGCCGTGAAGCTGGAGCGCGGCAGCAGTGAACAAATGAGACGGAGGTTTGTTAATCCGTGTCTCCTTTGTGAAGAAAGGAGACGGAGGTTTGTGAATCCTCGTCTCCTTTGAGTCTGTCTTCATTGACAGGTCAGCTCGATCTCTGATTGCTTCCATTTCGACATACAGGCACAATCAACACATATATCTTTTGAGACAAAACAGACATCATAAGAGAGATAACTTGTCCACATAGATGAAGATAACTTCTACATAGAAATAAAGAATAATTATTACAAATAGTTAACTTAACTTGTCCATCAGGCTAGGACTTAACTTGTCCATCACATTAATTATTTACTATGGTCGTGCTATCTGACCATACACATCAACAAAAGCATGCCCCTTGAACATCCACAAAAGTATGGCTATCTGACCCTGCACATCAACAAGCTTGAACTTCCTCATGCCCCATCAAGATTGGCTCTTTTTGCAGCCTCTTCGTAAGCAACCAAGGATTCTTGAAGCCCTTCGAGCGCATCTTCAATGGGCTCGAGATTTTGTTCAGTAGTATACTTGTACCTCCTTATGTGCTTAGCCTTTTTGATGAGGATGTTCACTTCTTTCGTGAATTTTTCAAACTCAGGTTTCACATAATCCCAGACATTAAGGTTTAGAAGTAACTCAAGCTCTGCTCGCGACTCATAGAGTTTTGCCTGAAACAGGGTTAAACATGGTATAAGAATAACATAGTTAATTCAGAACTAATTTGCCTCAGAACTTGGAGCAGTATAGGCACAGTAATCATCATAGGAAAATTATATAAGAACTTGAAAATTATCATAGGAAAATTATATAAGAACGTTAGCAGGGTGTGACAAGTAAAAGCAGAACTTAGTTCAGAACTGATTTGCCTCAGAACTTGGTATAAGATCATGACAAGCATGGAAGACATCATCATAGGCACTAACTTTATCAAGCTCAAGCTCAAGCTAGCTCAAGCTCCATCTATAGAACAAGTAAAAAGGTAGTGAGATTCAGAGAAACTTGCCTCGCCATCGTCGTGGTCGTTGCCAGAGTCAGAGATGAGGTCCTCTACACCTTCGCCGCTCCCTCGACCCCTCTTCGTCATTGCCAGACACTTGTGCTCGCAAACGTGAGGCAGGCGCCTCGCCCACATCGCAGCCCCCTCGCCGGCACGCTCCTCCTTGCCGCTGCTTGGCCCCTCGTCGAAACCCAGGAGGATCCAGTCGAGGACCCTCGTCTCCGGCATTGGGTTCACACCACCGCCGCTTGGCCCCTCTACAGCGCTCATCGTCGTCTCCCTCTTCGCCGCCATCTCACCGGCACGCGCGCGGATCCAGTTGCGGCACCGCTTCGTGTTCCGGTTCTCCTCGATCCCGGGTGCACGGGGTCGTCCGCTGCTTGGCCCCTCGCCGGCGCTCATCGTTGTCTCTGTCTCCACGCCTCCTCTCACGCCTCCTCTGCGCTTTCTTTTTAAGGAAAGTGTTGCGCTTATCCATTTGGAAAGAAGAAGGGGAGACGGAATGGGCCGGGGCGGTTGAATATTCATTTTGCAAAATGGATAGTCACTGCCGACGCGGGTTAGCAAACCCGTGTCGCTTTGTTGGCTGGTGCGTGGGCGGGCAACGGTTACCTTCTTTATACTAGGCTGCTGACGCTGACGCGTGGACCTGACACTTATTCTTTTTGAAATGACACTTGCTTCCCTCAAAAATTAGGGCCCATAAAGCAACACCTAAAAATTAATAAAAATATGAACAATTCATAGTTTTTTTTAAGAATCAAACAACTCATAGTTGGGCATTTGGTATTTTGAATAAAATATGAATAGTCACACGTCTCCTTGTGACCACATGTCTCTTTTGTGGCCAAGAGCTCTCCTGAGCGTACATGGGTTCCGAGGCGCGTGACCGGCCGCCTGACAGTTCCCCGTCTTGTCAATATAAATCCCCGGCCGGCCAAGAACTTCGTCAACCGCGGCACTAAGAAAACCCCAGCACCACCGTCTCCGGTCACCAAGAAGCGAATCCAAGAGCTTCTTCTTCCTCAAGCGCGCGCATGGCATCGTCAAGCTTGCCATCCAGGAAGCGGGGGAGGGAGGAGGAGGATGACGACGAAAGCCGCCGCCGTCGGCTCATCAAGGAGGGGACGACGCTGGCACCCGAGGAGCCAGAGGAGGTGCCGCCGCCCCCGCCTGACGAGCCCGAGGAGGTGCCGGCTTCCCCGCCTGACGAGCCCGAGGAGGCACTGGCGCCGCAACCCGTGGAGGCCGTTTCTGCTCCTACACTAACTGCTAACGAAGCCACTTGGTCAGTGAACTTGTTCCGCGATGCTTTCGTGAGGCTTCGACGGGTGGCCGGTCATCTCGAGGTCCCAGCACCCAATGATCTGCTGTAGAGGACCGTGAAGGATTACGCCTTCAAGATCGATATCTTGGTTGGGGACCTTGAGAAAGGAGTGCTCACCCCCGTCGACGACGACGGCGGCGACGATGGCAGGCTCGACGGCTCTGGCTCCGACTCCGACTCCGACTCCGACGGTGGGGCTCCTCCGGCGGCGACTACCTCTGCTTAATTAATTTGTTCCTCTGTTAATGTGTTCCTCCTGTGTGTTTGTTCCTCTGTTAATATGTTCCTCCTGTGTGTTTGTGGTGAACTAGTAGATCTAAGAGACGCGGGTAGATCAATCCATGTCTCCTATAATGCATTGCAATGTCTATGGCAGCAGCTTACAATGAATTGCAATGTGTATGCCAGAAGTTTGTTACTCTATTTGTGTCTATATATGGCAGCAGCTCACAATGAATTGCAATGTGTATGCCAGAGTTATGCCAGAAGTTTGTTACTCTATTCGTGTTAATCCGCGTCTCCTTTGCCTTGTGCTGCAATGAAATGTCAGCACAGATGAATTGATGAATTTTGTGATGTGTGACACATTAAGATTTGTGACCCAATTGTCATTCCATCCATTCTTCATTCATACATTTAAGTTTGTCATCTGTGACAAATTTTTCATTCTTCATCCACACAGATGAAGCAAAAGCACCACTTTTAACATCAGAATTACTTCTTTGCAGCATACATCCCCAGTAAACATCCAAATACTACACAAACAATAGCCACAATAATCAAGTTCATCTTCCAGATCACATTGTCCATCTTCTCCTCCAGTGCTTTCTTCCTCTGCTTGTCCTCTAGTGCTTGCCTCTACTCGCCGCTCCCAATTTGACATTCCACTGAATCAACTACTTCATCGACCGCGTCTGCCCAGTTCGACGGTCGAAAAATAATGATGCCAGCATCCTTTAGCATCTGGAGATACTCCTTGTGGAAACGATAAAATCCACAATTCTTGGTGTACTGCAGAATCAAAAGCACGTAAGAACCCTAACTCAGATTTGGGAGACACAGCAGACTACTCACCGAGTTCCTTGCACACTTGAAAAAAATACGACTGTGGTTTTCACCTTCCTTCTGCGTCCGTCCCTCCACCACCCGAGCCATACCATAGTCCGGGCAAGGGACCAGTGGAAAGCCGCTTAGCTCACCAACTGGATCCAAGCCGATGGAGTGATTGCGGCTGCTCCGGCAACCTTGAACCCTGCTCCTCACACGTGCACCTCCAGACGAATCGGCGTAGTGCGACATGTGTGCGACGGCGGGGAAGGACGGGCGAGCGGCGGCGGTGGAGCTCAGATCGCGGAAGAAGAAGGGGGCCGGGGCGTATGGATATTCATTCGGCCAGGGGCATTTCGGACAATGGAGCACTTGTTAGCGATGAGGGTTAGTGTACCAGCGTCGCCGGGGCAGATGCATATTCATTCGGCCAGGGGCATTTCGAACAATGGAGCACTTGTTGGCGACGAGAGTTAGTGTACCAGCGTCGCTGGGGCGGATGCATATTCATTCGGCCAGGGGCATTTCGGACAATGGAGCACTTGTTGGTGACGAGGGTTAATCTACCCGCATTGCCTTTGTCGGTCGGGTAGGCAATGGTTATCTTTTTTATATAGGCTTCTGACGCTGACGCGTGGGCTTGACACTATTTTTTCTGAATTGAAACTTGCTTCCCTCAAATATTAGAGCCCATAAACAGCACCAAAAAATTCGTAAAAAATACGAACAATTCATAGTTGGTAATTTAGTATTTGAATAAAATATCAACAGCCACACTTGTTTAACCAAATTTCTTAAAATTAGATTTTTATCTCTTGTTTACGATATAATAATTATAATAACGTCTTAGTGTGTTCTAAAAATTCTACAAATTGACTTGGCAACATAATTTAGGTCCCTAAGCTTGTCTACAAAAATTCAAATGGTTTCGAAAACGTAAGATTATACTTGTGTACAAATGTCTACATCTCTCACATAGTTTCTTAGAATGTTACTTCAACATTGAAGTTTTCCGCACTTTAAAACATGTTCGAACTCATATGCATTTGAAATTTCAACATAACCTTATGTTCACCATAAGATTACGAAATGCAAAGTTTCTTTAGTAGTGGTTGTGTAAAACAAATATTATTTCTATGTTGTACTTATAAGGAACAAGATAAGGCGTATAAACAACATCCAAGAAATGGAATTACATACGAAAAAATGTCATAAATGAATAGATGTTGATTTTAGAAAAAATCAGAAACAAATATAATCAAATTTGGATTACGGATGACGGAGAAATACGTGATACAAAATTTGATTGCAGATTAAAAGGGGAAAAGCAAATTGTTCTTCATTCGAATAGGGCCCCGCCCCTTCATTGGCGACGGGTGGTTGTTAATCATCGTATCATTTGCGCATCCAAACCTTTTTAATAAACACTCCGCCCCGCCTTCCGCCTTCTATCCCCTTCTCCAGCTTCTACCTTCCTCGTCTCCGTCGCAGCCTCGTCTCCGTCGCAGGGATGGCCCGCGACTCTAGGGGGAGGTTCTGCAAGGAGGAGGCCCCGCGGCCACGTCCCCGTTCGTCTTCCTCGGTGTTGTCCGCTGCCCCCGCCAAGAGAGTGAGGTTCCGCGGTGACGAAGAGGAGCCGTCCCAGCGCGCCGCACCCGTGCGTCTTTCTCGGCGCTCCATGAAAGAGGCCGGTTCTTCGTCGGCCCGGGGGAGGAAGCCGTACACGCACGCAAGGGCCAAGTTGTGGGACTCCAGCGACGCCCGCCATGGAGAGGCAGGGTTTTTTTCCTCGACGCGAAGGAAGAAGCGGTCCACGCGCATTAAGGTGAGCGCAGACTCCTCCGACGACGACCCGAGCAGAAGAGTGGTGGTAGACCTCATCTCCTCCGGCGATGACTCCGGCAACAACTCCGGCAACGACTCCGGCAACAACTCTGGCGACGATTCTGAAGACCTTGAGGCAAGTTCTAAAACCATCACGCACGATTTGTCCTTGTACCTTCACATCTTCACTGATCAATTGTTCTAATGCATCAATTTCCATTTGTTGTAGGAACTTGCTACACATGACATTGACAAGATTTGGACTGAAATCAACAAGCTCAAGGAATCGGCTAAAGAGAAGCAGGCAAGTTTTGAAACCAGTTAGAGCTAAACAGCTTTCTTGTAAGTTACAACTGCTATGAAGCTTGCATCAATATAATTTTTTCCTTTGTTTTAGGAACGTGCTGTTACTCGGGATGACATTGACTACATCTGGAAAGGAATCGACAAGCAGGATGAGTAGCTTAAAGCCGCACAAAAGAGGCAGGAGATTGAACTTCTAAAGAAGAATGCTGAGCTGGTAGAAAGAGTTGTAGAACTAGAGACAAGGCTAGCTGAACTTGAGGCAGCAGCACAAAAGAAGCCATCTAGCTAACTAACTAGTTCCCTTGCAGCTACAATCTAGTTTGGTGATGCGCCCAGCTGATGCAGTCTTATTTTGGTGATGTGCCCTACTGATGCTTGTTAGATGTGAATATGTTTGTTATGAGTTAGTTTGCTTGGTGATGTGAACTTGTGATGCATGTCATATGTGAACATGTGATGCTACATCAACAGTCACACTTGTTTGCTTGGTGATGTGAACTTGTGATGCATGTCATATTAGAGCCCATAAACATCACCTAAAAATTCGTAAAAAAATACAAAAAATTCATAGTTGGTAATTTAGTATATAAATAAAATATCAACGGCCACACTTGTTTAACCAAATTTCTTAAAATTAGATTTTTTTATCTCATGTTTATGATATACTAGTAGCAGAGTAGTACTTGACTACATTACTCGTTTTAAGGCCCACACAAGCCCCCTCGCGCTAGGTTAGTAGGGAAGGACGCCTCCCTCACGCAGTCTCCTCCCACTATCCCCTCGCGCCGCCGCCACCGCTTTCTCCCCCTCACCTCCCCCCCACGTCGTGACGCACGCTACACCCCTTCACTGAGACGCGCGCCACACCACGCTCGGCGCGACGCGTGCCACACCTCTGACAGCGAGATCTTTGGAGGAGGAGGGCCCCAGCAGCGGTGACGACGACGACTAGAGGAGGGATCCAACGACGACGGCGATGGCGACGAAGACGACTAGGAGGAGGAGGAGGGATCCAGCCACGAGGTCGACGCGAGGACGAGGATGTGGCGGCGAGCAGGCAGCGACGAGGAGTAGAGATCCCTCCGCTCCGACAGTGACAAGGTCAGTGGCGAATCTAGGATTTGAGTTTATGGTATGCCGCTCTAAAAATGTCTTATACAATTCGGTAAATCCATTCTACCAACTCGGTAATAATTGTAAAATTAACAACAATTCAGTGGGAATTGCAGGGTATGCCGGTGCATACCCGGCATACCCTGTGGCTCCTTTGTATAAGTACATGTGGACATACTTAGCTGTTGATGGTATACATACTTAGCATTTCCCTTTAAATTGACTCTTATATTGGGTTTTGCTCTTGTTCCTATGTACATGTGCACATTCTCTCCAAGTTGAATAAGTACCTCATCAACAACAGAGGCAGCCTGCATCTTCCTCTTTAAAATGGTAAGGTCGCATTACCTGAACTAATTTTTTGGTTACTGAATTTTGCATTTATGTTAATGGTTTACCTTAGAACCAATGATATTATAGTGGGCTAAAGTAGTTACTGTAATTGTTTTCTTATGTGTTTTCTCATGCTTAGCTGCTGAGCATGGTTAACTAAAAATGTGCTCTACTTGTCTTCTGTTGTAGCATGTCTCCTGGGAGAGCTAGCAGTATGGTCTGCTTTTTGTGCTATTCTTGGACACTGAGCTGACCTTTCTCAAAATCCCTTGACTATTAATTCACAGGATAAATCTGACGAGGGCTATAGACCTGGGCCACAAGATGAAGAAGAGGGTTATGGCACTGCTAGTGCACAACAAGACCAGGTGGGTGGGGATCAGCGCCGAGGCAGAGCGCCAAGGACATCCACAAAGTGGCCAAGTGACACAATGATAGTCACTGACGTCGACATAGGGGGATGCCAGTAGCATTGACTCAAAAGTGCAGGTTCAGGGCGATTGCGGGGCTCGTTGCTAGACAAAAGATACCTTTGCACTTGCCAGAATTCAAAGAACTAAGCAATGATGAAAAGTGGGACTTGTTTAATAAGCATGTGCAGAAACACTTGGCGTTCCAGGAAGGCGTGAAACCGCAGGCATTCAAGCTTTTCTGGAAGACAGTAGCCAAGGCATGGAGACAATTCAGATTTCAGCTTAGGCGAGATTTTATCAGAAAATGACTTGAGCCATTTACAAGGCACTCGTTTATCATCCCGGAACAGTGGAAGGAGTTCATGAAACAGGAGGAAACCGAGCAAACCTCATCTGCTAGTGTCAAGTTCAAAGAACTCCGAAGCCGGAACACACGCGAGCACAGCATGGGTCCAGCTGGTTATACTGTGAAACTAGAACAATGGGAGGAAGAGGACAGACAATTAGCTGCAGCTGGGATCCCCAACCCATATGACGCCTACCGTGACGATCGTTCCAAGAATTGGCTGCGAGCAAGGAGTAAGCTAGTGATTAAAGACCGTGTTACCATGATAGTGTTCAACAACAAAGAAACTGAAAAAGTGGCTGCAGACATCAAGGAGAAGAATGCATGTGCAGAATCTTTAGGAATGGCAGGGCAGAGAGAGTATGATGTGCTAAGTCAGTGCTTGGGCCGCCCTGAACAACCAGGTCGCGTGCATGGGGTCTCCAGCTACCAGGGCTGGAAGTATGGATGGCCTCAGCATGCTTCCATGTACAGGAAGAGGAAGAGGACGAATACCGACGCATCAGTTGATACGGAAAAAATAAAGGAAGAAATCAAGCAAGAACTGGTGGCTGAGATGCAGATGCAGAACATGCAGATGCAGAACAGTTTACTAAAGAGGTTGTGTTGTCACCAGGTGGTATTGTCACCAATGTCCAATCACGCAAGCCCTTTACCCACCACACTGAAGAGCAGTTGTGCGTCCGCAGATAATATAGGTTTGATCGATGGCACTGCAGAGTTGACGATGGAGGTGCGCTGTGACAATCGTACACAGCAAGACCTTATAGGCATGTTGACTGAACCCACATACTGTGGCCTATGGATCACGTGGAAGGGTCTTCAATGTGAGGCTGCAATTGGTCTTGTTCATCCAGAGCAGACTACGCTACATACAGTCCCGATTCATGAAGATTGTGTTGCGGTTGAAGTGCTCTTTGTATATGATATCTTTGCGGATGAACTGGTGGAATACCCTCCTAATGACGAGGTGATGACACTCCGACAAGCTAAAGGACAGAGGTTACAGTGGAGAAGGTGTCGGATTCACATCAAGGGAGAACCAACATATAAATCTCCTTCACATGCTATAGTACAGATTCCTTGTAGTTCACAGAGTACGGGACAGGTTCCTTCCTCAGATGGATCCCCACATCCTCCTCCTCCTCCTCCTCCTCAATCCCCACATCCGCAAGACGTTCCATTCGGACCTCCTCCTCGTCCTGAAAAACTTGCATCCCCACCTCCTCCTCGTCTTCCTGAAAAAACAGAAAAACTTGCATCCCCACATCCGGAAGATACACCAAATATTCCATCCCCACCTCCTCCTCCTCCTTCTCCTCCTCATGAAACAACAAAACCTACACCCCCAAACGAAAGTGCTCAAAACAATCATGCCAAAGCAGGAGCCCAGATTGATATGTTGACTCGTGCTGATAAATCTACCGACGACATTTCGAAGAAAGCTGCAGGTACATCTGGGCCCAATACCTCTGTAATAACTCCTGGTGAGACACCACTTAGGCAAGAAAGCCCTTGATAAATCTGCCGACGCCATTTCGAAGAAAGCTACAGGTACATCTGGGCCCAATACCTCTGTAATAGCTCCTGGTGAGACACCACTAGGCAAGAAAGCCCTTGAGAAACCTTCAGCCATTTCAAAGCAGCAAGGAAAGAAACTTGCCAAAAATAAAATCTCTACACCACGTACAACAGGCAAGAAAGCCATTGAGAAACCTTCAGCCATTTCAAAGCTGCAAGAAAAGAAACTTGCCAAAAATAAAAGCTCTACACCACCTACAGCAGGCAAGCAAGCCCTTAAGAAACCTTCTTCAGCCATCTCAAAGCAGCAGGAAAGGAAAATTGCTGTAAATAAAACCTCTAAGATGCCTACTAGAAAGCGATCTGAGAGAAACACCGAGAAGCATCCTTGGGCTATGACTAACCCAAAGCGATCTGAGAGAAACACCAAGAAGAATCCTTGGTCTATGGTTAACCCAAATTACAAATTCGGAAAGAGCCTTCTCAGTGATGATGATCTCAAAATGGTGACTGCTCCTTGTACCAGAGATCTTCACACATTCTACATGGAACGTGCTAAGTCAGATGATGAATCTCCGATTATGGTCGCACTTCGGCCCGGGACCAATGCATGGCCTAAGAGAGGAGACGAATCGTCAAACGGACTCGAGCAGATACCTGTGCCACTCAGTGATTTGTACGATCTCTTCAACTTGGATGCTTGGGATCTGGTACTTCTCCGCTGCTTCATCCTGTAAGTTGCTTGAAAATTTAATCTGCTTCTCACTAATCATTCTCTATCGAAATGTGCTTTTTGCCTCACATCATCTTTACCATGTATTTTGCCTCCTTACACTTTGTTTTTTCTTACTAATAGGAATATGGATGTAGAAGTTGAGAAGACGGGCGCTGTAGTTGGCTTCCTTGATCCTGAATGCCTTTGCTCGACAACGTTGAACAGCAAGGATGACACTCTTGCTTTCTCTGTGTCCTATATGCGTCGTGCCTTCAAACTATATGCTAAAAAGAAACTCATCCTTACCACTTATCTCAGTAGGAACCACTGGATTGCAGTGGCGATCGTTCCGAAGCAGCAGAAGGTCTACTATCTTGATTCATTCAAGAGCATTAAGACTGATACTACCCCTTTCGAACTAATTGTTAACGAGTAAGTTATTTCTTTCTTAACCTGCGGACGTTCCTCAACAAACTGTGCAGAGTATATTAATTAATAGTGCCCTAACCATTGTTGCATATGTTTCGTTGTAGGGGTTGGGAACGTTACTGCACCGACAAGAAGTTGCCCTGCAGCACCTTGGAACATGTCAAAGATGTTAAGGTACATACCACTTATTTCCTCCTGTGGAAGCTAGTACTAAAGCTTGAGTTTATTTCTTCTCGATCACCACTATTTTTCTTTGTACATTTATTGCAGTGCCACCAACAACCTGCTGAATCCAAACTCTGCGGCTTCTATTGTGCCTATTACATGCTTAAATTAAAAGATAGAGGCCCAAATATGGAGGTACTTTCTTGGGATGTTCATTTGTAAAACCTGCAACTGAGCACAGTTCTTGCTTATTAGCACTGCACATGTTTGGTAACCACCTATATATGTGTGCTGACTGGTGACATTGTTATATCCAGAGATTAGGGCTAGATGAGCATCTTCTCCACCACAACACGCGGGTCTATGTTCGTGATAGAATTGCCACATTCCTCATGGAACAGGTGATTGCAGTCGACGGAAAATTTTATGGTGATGAAACTGTGTGGGCTAATATTGTACATGGTGAATAGGAAATTTTTACATTCCTCCTTGTCCCATGAATTTTGTGATATTGTTGTCAAGCTAGTTAACTATGGCTGTGATATTGTTGTCAAGCCAGTGATGCTTCTTTACTTGAGATGATGATGCTGAATTTTGTCATATGATGCATGTGAATTATGTGGATTTCTGTGAATTTGGATGCTGGATCTAATTTCTGTGAATTTAGTCATATCCTGGCTGGTTCTAGGATGCATGTGACAGAACCGCCCAAATTAACTCCATATTATCGCATAAACCACTCCTTTTGGTCATTACGCGATAACACCGAGTTAACTTGTCGTCTCTGCCGGGTCAAGCCCGGTAAATCACTTGTAACAAAGGATCGACAACCGTACATCAAAACTCACACGAAGGCGAGTCCAGAGATAAACAAGTCACAATTTATTACATCAATTCCCATAAAGGGTTATTTAATTACAAACCAAGTCTTTTTCATAAAAGTAAATTGTTCAGAGTTATAAATACAGCGGAAATAAAACTAAACGATACAAAGTAGCATTATAGGAGGCCATCCATAATGCCAATAAACATCGTCTTCTTCCCATCCCAAACTTCACCTGAAAACAACAACAAAAGCAAGGCTGAGTATTCTAATACTCAGCAAGTCTTAACCGACGGGAGATGGAAATCTCTCTAGACATGCCAAGCTTTTTGGCTAGTGGATTATTTTGCTGAAAAGCAACAAAGAGTATGTCCTTACTTTCAAAATTTTAGCTCAAATTCTAGTTGATTAACCATTACTAAGTAAGCATCTACAGCAAACATAAGTTGTGCAAACAATTAATCAGACATCCATATTAATTCTCAATTCCATCATAAAGGGAAATAGGCTGTATGGGTAAGCAGTCTCGGATAACGGTGAGAGGTCGACGATCGATCGATTAATAACCTTGCAAGGTGGACCTAAACACACGGAAAAGTGCACACCCCAGGTGTGCACCCACCAGACCATTCCCAGCCATCCGCGGTTCAGGACCAGAGTCCACAGTCTTTGGTACAAGGTGAGGTGGTTACGGCCTCGCCGCCCACTCTCACTCATGCATCACCTTTACTGCAGCAGGGGGACTCTTCCCAAGATTAGTGTTCCAAGTTCCCTAGCCGGATCCAGAAGGTACTAGGCTTACCAGTCCCATTCCTGGCAAATGTTTAGTACGTTCAAAAGCTTAACCAGTGACACCTATTGACCGGAGCCGATCCCAAGCTCTTACCACATGAGTATATCATTTTAAATCTTATGATTCCAACATAAGAACCTATAGCTCGCGAGTGAAGGATTTCACTCGACTTTTACCGGGTCCTTAAAGCATGGCAACTAACGTCTTATCATGCTAGTATAAGAACATAGGAACCTAGGATCATGCATCTATGGTTTCAAATCAACTCCTGAAACTTAAATGCACAAACATAACATATATAGTTGCAGGAAGTTAAAATCATAGGATTATGCTCCGGTGCTTGCCTTTCAAACAGAGGTTAGTTCTAACTAGGCCTTGGGCCCTTCCAAACTTTGGTTTGGGTCTTGTGGTACTCCATGAGGTCCACTTGTCCCTCGAACGGTCCTTCGTCTTGTTCCGGGATGATCTCGTAGCTATCGACAGGAAAATCTACACGAGATGCATATGCATAAGATTTATTTGTCCAATTCAAAAGAGATTTCACTTTTGAAACTTAGAAATAAATGTGGGGTTTAAGGGTGACCACATTCACCTAGATAAGATATTCCACATACTCTTCCTCTATTAGAGAAAGGTGTGTGCGGGTGATTTTTAATTTCTCATTTGATGGTGACTGTGTACATATTTAAGATAAGTAATTTATTTTATCTCACCAAGGTAATGGTGCTGTTTAGGGTGTGTCTTGGTGAGGTGCATGCATTTAAAATTTGAGTTGCACACAAATGATATTGGTTTTCCTTCTATCCATTTAATTGACCTTGATTTATTTCAAGAATTTTTATTCCAAAAGACATACACATAAACTAACCAAGATAGCTCATACATGCACAAGGTATACAATTAAACTATGGCACCAAAACTTAACTCATAAAGCCCATAACATCTCATGTGAAGATTAAATAAAATTGACACTAGCTATGCATAAATAAATTATTCAAAAGGATACATACAAGATCCTTAGCTGAAAACTCGTGCTACAGCAACAAGGAAGCTCATGCAGCCTAGATATCCAATTTATACTGCAAAACAAAAGACATGCCTACTCTCATGAATATAGCTCGAATTACGCACGATAAACCATGGCAAATTATATGACTAAGGTACACATGTCCAAAATAGATATACTATTTATCATAGGTGCATAACCATTACACAGGGCTGTAGAAAAAAGATTGGCTCCATTTGATCAACAGATTAATTTATAAAACCCAAAAACAGGAGCATTACACATATCAAAATTAAATTATAACTAAAAATCTACATGACATCTATGTGCCATTTTTGCACACAGGGTCATACATAGCAAGACTAGCAACATATCCAAAATTCACTTGAAGATCATTTACAGAATTTGAATCATTTCAAATCTAAGCAAAATGATGATTTCAAAATAATTTAAAATATACACCGAAGTTTGAAAACTTCCTTTGTAGAAAAGTTGCTCCTGGTCATAAGGATCACAACAAAGTTGAGTTTGCATTTTTATGATTTTTCTGTGATTTTTCGTGCAATTTACAAGTCTCTGCATTTTGGATCTAGGGTTGAAGATTCATTTTACAGATAGGTCCCTAGGCTAACTTAACTTCACATCCATACCCTCAGTTCTCACGAACAGGTCCCCAGGGGCAGGGGTGGCGCTGCCGGTGGCAGGGCGGCCGGATTCCGGCGAAGTGGCGGCGATTCAAGGTGGCGAGAGGGGCGGGGAAGGCCGAGGGTGTACCTACGAGTCGATTGAAGGCCGCGGTTGGGCTCGAGGTGGCGCCAGCGGGCGGGTGCGGCGGTGCCGAAGATCTGCGGCCGCGGTGCCCACGGCTCCGGCGAGCTGGGGCGCAAAGGAGGCACAACGACGGCTTGGGGAGCTCTTGTGGGGGTCTAGGGTAGCGGAGGGCAGCTCAACGGCGAGGGAGGCGACCAGACTGGGGAGCTCGGCATGGGCGGCGGCCATGGCGTGGCGGCAGGGCTGGCGCAAGCCGGCGGGCGGAAAAGCTAGCATCTGGGACCGCAATTCCCATATATAGGCGGCGGGGAGCACGACTTGGAGGCCACGGCCTCGACTTGGACCACACGACGAAGGATGGTGGGTGGCGAACGGGGGTTGGGCGCGGCGGCGACACCATGGACGGCCGGCGCGTGTCGACGGTTTTCTCGGGATGGATAAGGGCAAGGACGTGGCGCTCGTGCTTCGATATGACGGCGGCAATGGGACCCATGAAAGACGGGGCACGACGGAGGGGCACGGACGTCGGGGCGGGTCCAACGACGGCGGCTGCGCGTGTGCGACGCACGGGCGCCGGGGCGCCGGGCGCGGCGAGGTAGCTCGGCTCCAGAGCGCCGGGTGCCTTTGCATTTCGGTGAGGGGTTGTTTGACCAAAACAAACTCAAAATTTTCGAACTGAGCGTTGAAATCTCCAAATACAAAACTTGTAGATCATCTATCCAGCTCTAACTTTTGTAAAGGGTCGACCATGTTTTGCTCAACCATTTGATCAGAAAAGAGCTGCGAAGATTGACTTTTTCTCGGCTTGGTCAGCAGGGTGCTGTGAACTTTGACTAGGTTTTTGGACCTTTTGCACTTGGAATTTCAAATGTCACTAATTGGATGAAAAGTGTTCCCGGAGATAACGAACAACTTTTACATTGGTCGATTTTGAAGTACTTACGAAAAATTTTGAGAACGCGCTAGATTACCACCGAGAGGTATAGGGTTTTTGAGGTTTGACCTTGGTTTTCAGGGTTTTGACCCATGGGTGGGTATATGACCAAATCAACCATGTCAATAAACATGTTTAACCCTACTAAATAGGATGGTTACTATTCCTCAGAAATCTGGGGTGTTACAACCTACCCCCCTTAAAAGGAATCTCGTCCCGAGATTCGACAAGATTAGATGACAATCTTCAGGGAAAGATAAAGATTACATAGAGGATACTGCAAGGCATGGCTAAACTCCTCAAGTTCTAAAGCTCGGAGATGATAGCGGATACATGGTTTTCCTCACACACTTCGACGTCGCTCATGAGGAAGCGGACGATGAATGTACACATGAAAAGCTACAACCATCAGAAGCTGCAACGCAAAGCAGATGTACAAAGCAACTAAAGACCAACGAACTGAATCAAGCATCTCCAGCCAATGAGCCATGGAGTGGTTCATGGTTGGATCCTTCTCTTGGACTTCTTCTTGAGCTTCTTCTGGCGTCACCGATGAATGTCGTAGGCGGAGAAGATGGATGGCGTGCGTGCTCAAGGGAGTAGCCGGTGGGAAGTGAGGGTGGCTGGAATGCAAGGCTCAAGTGGAAACTAGCTCTGGGTGGGGAGAGCAGAGGGGAGGAGGTGCTCCCTTTTAACGATGGCCAGAGGACGGTGGTATCTGTGGCGCTTGTGACCACTGGAGGTAGGGGACGGCGAATCGATGCTGAGAGAGCTGCACGCGGCGCGGTAGTGGCCGGCATTAGATGCCTTAGTGACATGACGGCGACCGCGGTGGCGTGTGCGTAGGCAGCGACCAGCCTCTGCGAGAAAAAGGTGGTAGGGTGATGGAGCGGCACAGAGCAGGCGAAGCACGGATACGGAGGGAGCGCACTGATACGGAGGAAGGTCAAACGGGCTTGAGAGAAATGACCGTGATCTTGGGGGAAAACGAGAAGATCTTGGGGTATCCATAATTCAAAATTGAGATTGAACCAGGAAAACTTGTCAGAGGATATGCCCGTCATTTGCTTACTTAAATCTCGATTTCATTGATTTGAAAGAGATTCGCAAAAGGATCACAACTCACTGATTGGTAGAAAACTGTTCATATCTTGACCTTTCGAGAACCTTGATTGCTCATACTCCTTCAAATTGGTCTGGTTGATTCGAAATGGTAGTTGGTAACTTTGAGATTGAGGTAGAAAGAGACCAAGTCGAATGGTTCCGTAGAGATTTTCATGAAGAGAGGGAAGGCTAGTAAACAAACATTTTGTTAAGTTTGTTACTAGAATTCCTGAAATTACATTAGGATAGCAACAAGATGTCTACTCAGGATATGCTTTGGAAGTGTCAACTTTCAAATGTCAATTGACAGAATTTAGGAAAAAGATGAGAGTTAGGAATTAACCCTTGCTCAAGATGTTTATCAATGGAGTATATTTATGTATATATATATTTCCACTTTATTACCTCAGGATGCAATGCATTTAAACTGGTGATTTGATGCACTGATGAGTCATGGGATGATGATGCTTATGCATATAGGGTTGACTTGTGCACAATGTGACAATGCTCATGACATGATGTATTAATGATGCCATCCGGATGATGCACATGTTTATGAATGCTTGATGCCCATGCTTATGATGCAATGTCAGCATGACTCGCATTACTCATGAATTCAGTTAGTGACATGGAGAACAACTGAGAGTTTGAGAAATAGGATATGCGATGAGTTGCCTTCTCACAACCAAGATACCTAGCGCGCTCCTGGTGGTAATCACATGGCTGCAGCACACACGATGCACCAAGTTCCGTCGCGGCACCTTTGGTTATGAAACAACAACATCACCACCAAGGAGGATAGAGTAGAAAGGTTGAGACCTTCAATGCGTATGCAGGTCAGTTGAAACCAGGTTTCCAGATGCGCATGTCATGTAATGCATTTCCATGCTCATGAATTATTTTGCTAGAGGTGCAGCATATGCATGTTGCGATGATGCTCAAAATGCATATATATACATATATATGTTCTTATTTATTTATTGATTTGTGAGCAAGGACAAGAATTCTAGATTCAGAGACTGAGAATTTAAGATGATAGGTGTGGGGATATCAATGCAAGGAAAGGTTGAATAACCAACATTTTATAGCCATAAAATGTTGGTGAATTGCCTCTAACTGATGAAAATGTGTAGAAACAACCAAGAAGTATAAAGACGCTTTGTTTGTCTTGGCAGAGGAGATTGTTTCTCTCTTATTGGTTAACCAAGATAACTGCAACGGGAATTATTCAATCTTGCATAGATTGTGCCCACTTTCTGAACAACGTCGACTACAGCTCTGAAAATCCAAGATGGGTGCTCCAACAATCCTCATATTTTACTAGAAGCTCGGTGAGGTTATGAAGCACAAGTTTGGTATTCAAAGATTGGGTTGAAACTGATTTGAAGATGTTGAAAACATCAACTTTTGAACTTGCTGTTCTGGCTGTTTCTCAGCAGCCTGGGGGTCACTGTTTCGTCCATAGTTCTAGTTGGGGATGTCCATTGGTGCTGAAATTCTGTGACTATTCAGAATGTGAAATTCCAAACAACTTTGGTATTTGCAGGTTGGGCAAAAACTAATGGGAAGACAGGTGATCAACCCAACATCCAATTTGCTATTGCCCAGAAAAATCAGCAAGCAGGCAGTCACCATTTTTAGCATAGCTGAGGTTTTACTTAGCCAAAAATGCTGAAATTTCACCAGGTACTCAATAAGGTTATGGAGTACAAAATTGGTAGTCAAAAATTGAGCTAAAAACTAGAAGAAGATAGCCAAAAGAACCAAACTCTAGTGGCTGCCTCCCAGGAAAACAGCAAACATAGCTGCGCTATTTTGGTCACAACTCCAAAATTCCTTCAACCAAAAATTCTGAAATTTACACAGCAGGTGCTCAACAATATTTGGAGCAACTTTCATATCTACCATTTTCCCAGGAAAAATTATTTTGGGGGTCGAAACGATCACCGAACAGAGGGGTACTAAGAATTGACAGCTAGATGACTCCTTAGGAAAAGATCATAACTTGAGTTTGGTTGATCCAAACTTTATGAAACTTTTACAGCAACTTCATGGTAACATTTGGGACAACTTTTGTATATATGGTTTCTGCACACAACTTAATTTTCTAGTCTGAAAAATTTCAGATCAGCAGCTCATTCAGAAAACTGCTAGAAGGCATTAAGTGTTTTTAGACAAAAGTTTGTAGAGGAAATGAGTTCAAATTTCCCTTCTTATTTTTGATGTTTAGTTTAGAGAGTTTTAACATGATGCATGCACAACCTATTCGTCCTCACAGACAATTCCTTGTCAAAAATTCGGAGTTAGCACCGGTGGCATGGCATACATACGTCTCTCCTTATAATAACTAGTCGATTTTCTATTCGATCTTAGCTCTAATGTATCGCAGTTAGTGTACCTGCAGAAAATCACAGAACATCCTGAACCTTTCGTGCCAGCACTCACGAAAGCGTCCACATACATTACCATTCACTATAGAAACGGCATCCATGCATAAAACCGCTGCATGGACAGCGTCCAACCTCAGACACTCTCCGTTTGAATGGAGTGCATCCTTGCCTCGCATTTTTGTAATACGGAACGTCCACGTGTGGCAAAACGTGGCGAGACACAAACGCGATGGTGGGTTCCCTTTGGAATAGGTCCCATCCATCCCTCACATGACTTCCATGTGGCACCACACACGTATAGCAAAATGTGGTGCACTAGTATGGTTGTGCGAGAAAGTAAGTTTTGACTGAAAGTAATGTGCTGGAAGTTAGTCTAATAAACCATAGATTACTAGCCACCTGAAAGCACCCAAAAATACCTCTAGGGCCTCTCGGACTAGTTAATCCTTAGCGTTCCTAACGCATTTTTGCAAACACACCTTAATCTTGCAAGTTTTATTCCAAAAACATGTTATTAAGGGTGTATTAAGATCTCTGGTGTACAGTCGAGCTCTGATGCCAGCTGTGACAGAACCGCCCAAATTAACTCCATATTATCGCATAAACCACTCCTTTTGGTCATTACGCGATAACACCGAGTTAACTTGTCGTCTCTGCCGGGTCAAGCCCGGTAAATCACTTGTAACAAAGGATCGACAACCGTACATCAAAACTCACACGAAGGCGAGTCCAGAGATAAACAAGTCACAATTTATTACATCAATTCCCATAAAGGGTTATTTAATTACAAACCAAGTCTTTTTCATAAAAGTAAATTGTTCAGAGTTATAAATACAGCGGAAATAAAACTAAACGATACAAAGTAGCATTATAGGAGGCCATCCATAATGCCAATAAACATCGTCTTCTTCCCATCCCAAACTTCACCTGAAAACAACAACAAAAGCAAGGCTGAGTATTCTAATACTCAGCAAGTCTTAACCGACGGGTGATGGAAATCTCTCTAGACATGCAAAGCTTTTTGGCTAGTGGATTATTTTGCTGAAAAGCAACAAAGAGTATGTCCTTACTTTCAAAATTTTAGCTCAAATTCTAGTTGATTAACCATTACTAAGTAAGCATCTACAGCAAACATAAGTTGTGCAAACAATTAATCAGACATCCATATTAATTCTCAATTCCATCATAAAGGGAAATAGGCTGTATGGGTAAGCAGTCTCGGATAACGGTGAGAGGCCGACGATCGATCGATTAATAACCTTGCAAGGTGGACCTAAACACACGGAAAAGTGCACACCCCAGGTGTGCACCCACCAGACAGTTCCCAGCCATCCTCGGTTCAGGACCAGAGTCCACAGTCTTTGGTACAAGGTGAGGTGGTTACGGCCTCGCCGCCCACTCTCACTCATGCATCACCTTTACTGCAGCAGGGGGACTCTTCCCAAGATTAGTGTTCCAAGTTCCTTAGCCGGATCCAGAAGGTACTAGGCTTACCAGTCCCATTCCTGGTAAATGTTTAGTACGTTCAAAAGCTTAACCAGTGACACCTATTGACCGGAGCCGATCCCAAGCTCTTACCACATGAGCATATCATTTTAAATCTTATGATTCCAACATAAGAACCTATAGCTCGCGAGTGAAGGATTTCACTCGACTTTTACCGGGTCCTTAAAGCATGGCAACTAATGTCTTATCATGCTAGTATAAGAACATAAGAACCTAGGATCATGCATCTATGGTTTCAAATCAACTCCTGAAACTTAAATGCACAAACATAACATATATAGTTGCAGGAAGTTAAAATCATAGGATTATGCTCCGGTGCTTGCCTTTCAAACAGAGGTTAGTTCTAACTAGGCCTTGGGCCCTTCCAAACTTTGGTTTGGGTCTTGTGGTACTCCATGAGGTCCACTTGTCCCTCGAACGGTCCTTCGTCTTGTTCCGGGACGATCTCGTAGCTATCGACAGGAAAATCTACACGAGATGCATATGCATAAGATTTATTTGTCCAATTCAAAAGAGATTTCACTTTTGAAACTTAGAAATAAATGTGGGGTTTAAGGGTGACCACATTCACCTAGATAAGATATTCCACATACTCTTCCTCTATTAGAGAAAGGTGTGTGCGGGTGATTTTTAATTTCTCATTTGATGGTGACTGTGTACATATTTAAGATAAGTAATTTATTTTATCTCACCAAGGTAATGGTGCTGTTTAGGGTGTGTCTTGGTGAGGTGCATGCATTTAAAATTTGAGTTGCACACAAATGATATTGGTTTTCCTTCTATCCATTTAATTGACCTTGATTTATTTCAAGAATTTTTATTCCAAAAGACATACACATAAACTAACCAAGATAGCTCATACATGCACAAGGTATACAATTAAACTATGGCACCAAAACATAACTCATAAAGCCCATAACATCTCATGTGAAGATTAAATAAAATTGACACTAGCTATGCATAAATAAATTATTCAAAAGGATACATACAAGATCCTTAGCTGAAAACTCGTGCTACAGCAACAAGGAAGCTCATGCAGCCTAGATATCCAATTTATACTGCAAAACAAAAGACATGCCTACTCTCTTGAATATAGCTCGAATTACGCACGATAAACCATGGCAAATTATATGACTAAGCTACACATGTCCAAAATAGATATACTATTTATCATGGGTGCATAACCATTACACAGGGCTGTAGAAAAAAGAATGGCTCCATTTGATCAACAGATTAATTTATAAAAACCAAAAACAGGAGCATTACACATATCAAAATTAAATTATAACTAAAAAGCTACATGACATCTATGTGCCATTTTTGCACACAGGGTCATACATAGCAAGACTAGCAACATATCCAAAATTCACTTGAAGATCATTTACAGAATTTGAATCATTTCAAATCTAAGCAAAATGATGATTTCAAAATAATTTAAAATATACACCGAAGTTTGAAAACTTCATTTGTAGAAAAGTTGCTCCTGGTCATAAGGATCTCAACAAAGTTGAGTTTGCATTTTTATGATTTTTCTGTGATTTTTCGTGCAATTTACAAGTCTCTGCATTTTGGATCTAGGGTTGAAGATTCATTTTACAGATAGGTCCCTAGGCTAACTTAACTTCACATCCATACCCTCAGTTCTCACGAACAGGTCCCCAGGGGCAGGGGTGGCGCTGCCGGTGGCAGGGCGGCCGGATTCCGGCAAAGTGGCGGCGATTCAAGGTGGCGAGAGGGGCGGGGAAGGCCGAGGGTGTACCTACGAGTCGATTGAAGGCCGCGGTTGGGCTCGAGGTGGCGCCAGCGGGCGGGTGCGGCGGCGCTGAGGATCTGCGGCCGCGGTGCCCACGGCTCCGGCGAGCTGGGGCACAAAGGAGGCACAACGACGGCTTGGGGAGCTCTTGTGGGGGTCTAGGGTGGCGTAGGGCAGCTCAACGACGAGGGAGGCGACCAGACTGGGGAGCTCGGCATGGGCGGCGGCCATGGCGTGGCGGCAGGGCTGGCGCAAGCCGGCGGGCGGAAAAGCTAGCAGCTGGGACCGCAATTCCCTTATATAGGCGGCGGGGAGCACGACTTGGAGGCCACGGCCTCGACTTGGACCGCACGACGAAGGATGACGGGTGGCGAACGGGGGTTGGGCGCGGCGGCGACGCCATGGACGGCCGGCGCGTGTCGACGGTTTTCTCGGGATGGATAAGGGCAAGGACGTGGCGCTCGTGCTTCGATATGATGGCGGCAATGGGACCCACGAAAGACGGCGCACGACGGAGGGGCACGGACGTCGGGGCGAGTCCCTCGACGGCGGCTGCGCGCGTGCGACGCACGGGCGCCGGGGCGCCGGGCGTGGCGAGGGAGCTCGGCTCCAGAGCGCCGGGTGCCTTTGCATTTCGGTGAGGGGTTGTTTGACCAAAACAAACTCAAAATTTTCGAACTGAGCGTTGAAATCTCCAAATACAAAACTTGTAGATCATCTATCCAGCTCTAACTTTTGTAAAGGGTCGACCATGTTTTGCTCAACCATTTGATCAGAAAAGAGCTGCGAAGATTGACTTTTTCTCGGCTTGGTCAGCAGGGTGCTGTGAACTTTGACTAGGTTTTTGGACCATTTGCACTTGGAATTTCAAATGTCACTAATTGGATGAAAAGTGTTCCCGGAGATAACGAACAACTTTTACATTGGTCGATTTTGAAGTACTTACAAAAAATTTTGAGAACGCGCTAGATTACCACCGAGAGGTATAGGGTTTTTGAGGTTTGACCTTGTTTTTCAGGGTTTTGACCCATGGGTGGGTATATGACCAAATCAACCATGTCAATAAACATGTTTAACCCTACTAAATAGGATGGTTACTATTCCTTAGAAATCTGGGGTGTTACAATGCAGCCCCTGATGGCTGCCAAATCCTGGCTGGTTCCAGGATGCAGCCGGCAAGCAGGCAGCAGGTTACTGTAGGGGTGGCCTACGTATGTGTAACAGGCGTTAATTAAAACTCGTTACAAACACTGATCAGTGAGTAACGGGCTTCATTCGGAACTCCTGTTACAAACATGCCAACAATGTAACGGTTGTTGTTTTCATGCCCATTACCAAAGTTCCCTGTGGGCCCAGAGAAACAGTCATTTTCACGTGACCGGTGACTAGTTGTGGTAACAGTTGTTGTTTGATGCCCGTTACGAATCCTAGTTGTGCTGAGACGTGCATGGAATAGACGCGTCTCATTTCGTCTAGATAGAGGAGACGTAGGTACGTAGCACGCGTCTCCGATGTTGAGCTACTGTAATGGGCTCTATTTTCGTGCCCATTACCAAAGTTCCCTGTAGGCCTAGAGAAACAGCCATTTCACGTCACCGGTGGCTAGTTGTGGTAACGGTCGTTGTTTGATGCCCGTTACGAATATGTGTTATCAGTAACAGGTATATGCCCGTTACCTTTCTTGGCTCATTTGTAACACTTGATCAGTAACGGGCGCTTTGCCCGGTACTAAAGGCAATCTATGCCCATTACCAAAGTGAGTTTTCACGTAGTGGAAGCGTGTTGCCTTAGTCAAGTCGCTCGGATTTAACTTGTGTTGACGCCTACTAGCGTCGCACCAGGTTTATATCCCCGGCAACGGCGCCAGAAAGCTTGTTGGTATAAATAACGATCGCAAAAAGTCCGCAAGTGTACGGATACCGGTGTAGCTTTCACCCAAGAGTATTCCAGGGTATCGAATCCACAGGGAACATGTGTGCACTAGTGAAGAATCAAGATCGGCCTTGGACGAGAGAAGATATGATAATAGTGTACGAGAGGTAGAGAGGGTTTCGAAGGATTCCGGATACTAAAGATAAGATCAGCGTTTACTACGATGCTTGCTTCGGGACACTCAACCGTCCTAACCCGGAAAGGGATGAGAAGGGGGCTAGGCAAGCCAAGAAGGGGTCCTACTACGCTCTAGCGGATCTCACGTGGTGGACTACGTAGGCCGTCATGGCTGTCACCACCTGGGGCTACCACAACAATACCTGCCACTAGGTGTACTCCGAGGTAATCGCAAGACTAGACACCACGTCTACTCTAGTGACTACTATTCTAGCTTTGCAATTACTAGAACACTAATCAAAGCAAGGAGCCCACAAGCATAAATAATAAAGCTGAACTTAATTAATTAAATAAATCAAGAATGCCTAAGAGTTTTCTGGATGTTACTCGAAGTGGAGGCGCATCCGCCGAGGTACAAGAGGAAGGGAGGAAACCGACAACTCCGGCTTCTCCCGGACTCACACCTCAACTCTCACCTAATTCTAACACTAATTTGGTAGGGCTTTGCCTTGATCTCTGCTTCTCTGTTCTCTTGTGAAGTGAGGAATGGGACTTCTATTTATAGGGGGAGGAGACTTGGGAGAGTGGAGGACCTCCCCCTCTTTCCTGGGGCACAACCGGCCTTCCCAGGGGTGATTTGCGCCCCCTGCTTGCGTGCTACGGAGGCCTGAAGGCGGTGGTAGAGAGAACCGGTAAAAAACCGGAGCATTCGAGGCTTCTGGTGCGCTGAACCTGTGGAAAAAGTGCTGAACCGGCTGATCTGGCAGCTGAACCAGGCGCAAAGGGGGAAAAACCCGAGCGGCTGGGTCGGACCGGCCAACCGACGTCCCCCGCGCCACTCCCGTCGCACCACGTGCCCGGCCGCTCAGTCCGGACCGCCCGCGCCTGCGCGGGACGTGTCTGCGGCCACGGCTGTTGACGGTTCAAAACCGTGCTCAAGTTCACCACAAGCCTACGGGTGACTTGGTTCCTTTTTCACCAAGGAGGGTCCTCCCTAGATTTGTCAATCCAAGGATCGGAAGCAAACCCCCAGGATTCTCCATCTAACCTATCGATCTAACCAAAGACGAAGCATTGATTGCATAAGAAGATAAACCTTAAAGATATATGAGTTATAGCATAAGGTTGATCGCATCCATGAACGTCGACAAGGTAAGGAGCAAGCAAGGGAAACTAAGGCGTATCGTCTTCTAGTCGTAGTTCTAGCCAAAAGAGCAAGCGCGACATGCATCTCATCCAAAGCCATCTTTAAACTACTATCCTCCGGTCTGATTCCGAAGACGCCCGCCTTTTGGAGCCACCGTCCTGTCACAACGCACTCCTATTCGTGCGGGTTAGCCTAGGGCGAGTTCGAGAAGAACAAGTTGAAAACACTTGGTCGATCCGGTATGCACCTCTAGCCACCATGACTACAAGAGCACCCCAAGAAATCTATCAATAGAATAGATTGAAGACGAAGCATAGCCAAGCGAGAGCAAAATCATAAAAGGAGGAATCGAGTCGCTAAAAGATCGGATGACATGAAGTACTTTACTCACATAATAAATGCGTTTAGATCATCTCCACCGAGTATATACCATTGATGACCTCAACTAGCTCCGGAACTCCGCCATGGCTCAACCGTGCAAGGCGGCCATGGCGGCTAGGGTAGGCCTAGGCCATCTCCTAGACAACCTCGAGGACTCGCGGCGGCCGTCGTCTGCCTTCGTCGCTCTCTCCTAGGTTTCGTCGAGTTCCTCTAGATGGATGGATGTGGCGGCCGACGGAGGCAGAGGCAATTTATAGAGAAACACCTAGCTCAAAGGGCGTCGTGAACCGGGCCCGAAACAGGCTAGGCCGGCCGGCCTGGGCCGACCGGCCCAGGCCCGGTTCGGCCCCGTTTCGCTCCCCGACGCTTCTCGGTCAATTGTTGACTTGCTCCCTTCTGCATGTGGGCCCTTGACATCGTCTTCTCCACAGTTTAGATAGAGCTCCTTGTCGCGCAAGCTTCAGCATCTTCTATTCAGGTCCCTGGAGTTTCACAGCTTCATGCTTCGGTCCTTGGGCCATTTGGAGTCATGTTCATCATGTGTCTTGACTTGTGTCGGGCTTCATGATCTTCTCTTGAAGTGCTTGATGAACTTATCCCGAAAGTCTCCTCTTTAACGTTAATTTCCTACGTAAACAATAAACTCCAAAATCGACATGCAAGAGTGAACTTGATACCTCCGGGGGGTTAGTACCATTAGTTAGAATATCAAATATGTGCAAATGTTGACGGTAAACTCATAGCTAGGTGTACCAAAATTGACCGTCAACATACCCCCATGCTTAAACCTTGCTCGTCCTCGAGTAAGTTTTCAATGGATATCAGCATTGCCTTTCATTGTTCATACCCTGCACTTGATCACACATGAGAAAGCATATTGCTCTCCAAGTTTATATTTGTCAAAATTCCATAATGTGACTAGCTTTCATCTCTATGGAGGGTAGATATAATTTAAGCCCTTTCCACAAGTAATCAATCATGCTACACAAAATTCGAATAGGTCTTAGAAACTTTTGAAGTGAAGGATGAGGTGAATAAAAGAGCTAAACCAAGTACAAAAATTTAAACCTTCTTGCATCTTGCTCATGAACTCTCTCATCTCACAACTCTCTCAAGCCTACTTTCCCTCTCATGTTTGTAGGTGGAAGGGTTTTATTTGGAGCTCATAGGAAAGTTTTTATCCCTACCAAGATGTTAAAGTCGAGACTATTATCAAAACAAGGCAAGCTTCTCATGGACTTATCATGATTCATCAAAAAGGTCATTGGAAAAATAATGTTCACAAGGAGGGGGGGAGAAAGAACTCACACTTTTAGATAAGTGGAAATGTGCAAATGGCAAAGAATGATCCCGAGGCCCCAACGAAGTCCTTGTTATCAGATTGCACATGGTTGGAAAAATGAGTATGGGTCTTGATCTCGAAGTCCTTGGAAAATCCTTAAGCAACTAGAGAACCGGGGGAGATTATTATTACTCTCTCTTTTTTTCTTTTTCTTTTTCTCCCTTCTTTTTTTTCTTTTTCCTCTCTCTTTTTTTTCTTTGACCGGTGCGAGGTGCTTTGAATTTTTCTTTTATTTTTCTCCTCTCATCTTATTCATTTTTTTATCTCCCCTAGAACTCTAATTTGCATAGTACCTACCTCCTCCCCCATGCTTAGACGTTTGCTCGTCCCCGAGCAAAGAGGAAGTGGTGTTAAGGTAGGTACCGGATGTCTTGATGAGAGGGAACTTGAATCTTCCCTTTGAAGCACCTTCTTGTGATGTGTTGTCTCCATACTCAAGTGATAGGTAGGTCAAGGAGGTTAACACAAAAGATGATGTTGGTTTAAAGGGTGGATATCCGGCGAGGTTTGCAAAACTTCCGATGTGGGAGCTCACAATGCACAGATAGAATAGGCTAGCAAAAGATAAGTTACGCAAAAAACGGAATGACCAGCTTCTTAGTCACGAGCCAGAGAATCGAGCCTTGAATCAATTCACCCAACAATAACTCTTGTAATCTATGGTTGCACTCAATATATAAGGCTTTGGATAGGTAGAGCAAAATGCAAGAGGTATTAATGATAAGGTTAGCATGACTTTTAAAAGCAAAAAGTAATATGTCCTTTGACCCATCCAAAGTTGAGAGCATAAAAGAAACCATGGGTCTTTATTTTATTATGACCTCCACAAAAGATTAAGCTAGCATTTAATTAATTTCAGATTTGTATTAGAGAGAGCAATAGCTTAATCATGCATAAACAAGCACAAAGTTTAAACAAAGCGGCAACGATCATCAACGAGCAAGATCAAGCCAAAATTATTTCATCACGGTGAGCACAAGGTGATGACAATAAACAAAAACAAAAACTATGTTGTACTCCTAGAAGCCATGTTATTTAACAAAAGAGACATACAAAAGTTGCATCTAAGGTTGTTGAAGGCATATACATATATACAAGCATTTAGAAAGACAAGGACAAAGAGAGGGTTGAGGAATTGTTACCGTCCTTTGATGCTTGTGATGTAGCGTGCCCTCCCCCATGCTTAAGCATTGCGCCTAGCATGGAAGAACGAAGATCGGCATCTGCAGCAACCGTGATCCTTGAACTCCATGAGGTCTTCTTTCGTCCACCAAGTCTCCCCCCATGCTTAGCATGTTGCTAGGCACGGAAGATGATGAACTATCTTAAAATTCTTGAAGTCCTACCGCCGTGTGAGGAGATCATCATCACATTGTTGCCTTTGTTCATCCTTCAATGTCCGCCCTTTGCCACAAGCCTTGATCCCAATTGTTTATCATCCCATCTTCTCCTCCTTCCATGTTGTCCCTTATCGTTGGTTCATCTTCCACGAGTTTTTATTCTACTTCCAGAACTGAGTATGTACTGAATCATCACTCCATTGCAAAGTGCTTGAAATTATCTTTCCAACGAGTGGTCATTCATCCTGATCGGACTCCGAACAAGAGAGTTACGCCCCTTTTTACTTTGTTGGTGCAAGCTGTCCCGGGCTGATTTCAGAATGTGTGACGCCCAAAGATTTGGTTGTAACTTCTTGCACGGGTCTCCTAAAATGTTGATTCTTGATGCATTTGAAAGTAGACTTAATGGACCACTTGAATATCCAATTTTCCCCTTTTGTACATCTCTGAACATGTGCTTAATCTTGATGAAAACAGCAGTGCTCCTTTCGGGATTTTGGAGGTGTTGATGATCTTGATTTCAGCTTTTATTACGAACTCATGGGAGTGATTCACCATGCCTGCAAAATAACTATAATGCACAAAGTACCCCCGAGGTGACGGTCGGGAATACTCACCCTATGCCAACAAACCATGACATCCCTAAGATCTTCACTTGTGGCATAGTTAATCTAGCGAAAATCCTAATGGGTGTACGTGAGTGCAAGCGTGCATGCAAATGATAGGATGGTATAAAAACAAAATAATGTTTACACCAAATTCTAAGCTCCATGCTTACAAAGTAGTTGCCAAACTTTCTATTCCCATAGAGATTTATTAACCAAGGTCAAACCAGCATGTTCATCCCAAGATCAACAATTCTTTATAGTGCAAGAAAAGTAGGGCGCATTGCTAAGTTTATAAACCAACCAATGCAACATGATAGCTCGGGATATAAGACTAAATGATGGTGGTCTCCAATCATGTCTAAACACCATGTTTAGACAAGATTGCAAAAAGTAGTAACGCATGCCGACAAGCATTAACATAGATATGAAAGCATTCATCATAAAGTTTCACAAAAAGGTCCCAAGCTAACATAAAGTGGATGATGACAAAGAGATTGATGCAAAATGCAAATGCAAAAAGTTAGCACAAACAAGCATTAGCAAGGTTTGAAAAACACTTTCGATGTGGTCTACAATAAGCAAAGGACAAAGCTTGATCTCACACTTCATACGAAGTAAGCATTGTCAACAAGGAAGTCACCCATCGAAAAGAATCAATCAACCAAACTAACAAGGATTAAGGGTAGGTTATGGGTATCCTATATTTTTGGCTTAAACAAGGATTTTGAAGAGAGGAAGTCAAGTATAGAAATTCTATCTAAGGTGGTGCTAGAGTCTTTCTACAAACCTATGGTTTTAGGATGTCTAAAGGTAGGGGAAGTTTTCCTAGGGGTTTTATAGGGAGGCTAGTCGAAGTTTATGACGATGAGTTCTACGGGGCTAGAGCATGATTCACCCCGAAAAGTATGGTGGCCGGCCATAATCATCAAAGCACCGTCGTCTTTTTAGTTAGATAGGGGTAGACTTGGCCGACCCGGAGGGTGACAGCCCCTAGTCAACTCAAGCAATCCTACCTCTATTGGCTATGGTTTTTGGTGGAGGTTATAGGAAGGCTTAGGTTGGTTGGACAAAAAGTTAGATCAAATCAAACATGCAGTGCGATGCAAGGTGGATGAACAAAATGATGACATGATATGCGGTGGTCTAAAACAAAAACAAATGTTAGCCTAAATTAACTAGCCACAAGTTTAGAATCAAAGGATGGTGCCAACTTCATATATCTCTCTAAAAAGACAAAAGAAAAAGACTCTAAACTCTAATAGGCACACAAAAAGGTCTACAAGTTTTCCGAGATCAAATAACAAAGCGCTCCCTCAATAGCAATTAGAACATACAACATGGTGTTATGTTTTTATTAGAGCAATGGTACAATGTTACTTGATGGTTCGATTAAAGAGCAGAATGTAGACGGTCATGTATATATATAAATAAAAACCGGGTTGCCTCCCGCAAAGCGCTTCATTTAAAGTCGTAGAGCTCGACTTTCTCACATACCTTCTTGTTGTTGCGGAGCCATGATCCTTCATGCAAGATTTGAAGGTGTTCATGCAGCCTTGATCCACTCTCCATGCTTGACACGATCACTTATGCTCGATGAGAGGCTTGCCCAATCGTCTCCCTGCATCATCATCATCACCTTCTCCATCGCACTTTATCGCTGCCTCTTCTTTCACAAATTTTCCTCTCTGTCCAGATCAGACCATGTAGAAAACAATAGCTTCCATGCGTGTCGCATGAAATTGTCTTTCCATCAAGTATTTATTCACCCCCAACGGACTCCGATCGAGTGAGTTATGCCCGTTCTACTCCGGCGCTGCAATCTGTCCAAAGCTAATTTCAGACTGCACATCGCTCAATGTTTTTGCCATATCTCCTTGTACGGGTCTTCAAATTCATCGATCTTGGATGTGTTGGAACCGGCACTTGATGGAGCTTCTGATTTTCAACTTTTTCTTCCTTGAACATGTCTGACCAGGTCCTCAAAATTAATGAAAACAGCGACTTCGTTTTTGAGGTTCGGTGACGGTGATGCACGGGTTTGCAATTCCTTTGGGTATGACTTATATCCTCTTAATTTATGTTTAATGCCCTGCATGGTTAGTAAAACTTGGGATTTCTCCCACAATTTGCTCTTTTAAGGTCACTAGCTTGACCGAGCACAAAGCAAGTCCAAGATTTACAAATCATATCGCAAACAAACGCATCCATAACCACAATTTATGACAAAGTAAGTTGTGATTAATTGTAGCATAAGTTTTCTTGCTCAGCGTTAAGCTCTCATTAGGTAAAGGTTCATTAGGCATGTAACAAAGTTTAAGCACAACAAAGCCTCTTTATTACTCTCAAGAAATTCTAGCCTATCATGATCATCATAAGAACAAGGCATAGAATTGAATCAACCTCACTATTGGATATGAATCATAGATATATCAAAGGAATATTATCAGCTCCAAAAGTATCTTGCGAGGTTAATTTGTACCTTGGCCTTCGAGCTTTTCATCGTGAGTGGTCTCTCGGAGTTGAAAGCAAACAATCTTCAATGATCGGTGGCTTGCATCGTCTTTTCGCAATTCCTTCGTTCGTGCCACACATCATCAAGGTTTCCTTGTGTGGACTAACTCTTCTTATTCATTTGCGGGACTTCACACATGTCTCAAATATCTTCATGTAACTCCATGATCCTTTGTGTGAGAGGCCAGAGTATCCGCGCCATTGGATGCCATCATTTGTGTGTAATCCATCGTGATTTGCTTCTAACATCTCCTAGCGTCGGATGTTGCCAACTTGTGCCTTCTTTTGCCAATACTCTTGGGGTCTTTGTTTTGTTCCAAACTTCTGAATTTCATCTCGTGTGGTCTAATGGAAGCATTGCCCAAGCTCCTCTTCGTTGTCGTCGTCCTCATCTCCACTATCTTGTTCTCATCGTGTTGCTGCTGCCTCTTTTTCATGGATTTTCCCCTGTGTACATAACAAAACATATACCAAAATATTGTTCCATCGAAAACTTTATAAAATTACCTTTCCAACGGGTACTCATTCATCTTAATCGGAGCCCAAATGAGGGAGCTATGGCCGTTTTGTTTCCGCTCTTGCATGCTGTCTAGAAATTTCAGAACGCGCAACCTTAGGTAATTCGGCCATATCCGCTTGTAGGAACCTCCGATTGACTTGATTCTTGGTTCGTTGGAAGCATAACTTCATGGGGCTTCTAAATATCCAAAGATATCCTGTTGTTCTCCCTTGAGGTTGTGCAGAGATTGATGCGAACATAGACTTCTTGCGAATCGATCCGAAGATGTTGACGACCTTGATCTTGTGGTCTTCGGGGCGTTACGTCGCGTCTCCTTCGGCTTTAAGTCATCGCCATTGCTGGACCAGCAAGTAGCATGATGGCAAGGGTGTGTCTTCTTCATGATTTTGCTTTAGCCAAAGTGACGGGTACTTCTTTCGCAACGTGATTGCTTCCAACACCTATTGCTTGGACAAACAAAACTCCACGAAACATTAGTCTTAAAACTTTAATTGACACATTGACATACCTTGTTTATCATTGCTCGTGTAGGGTGTGGACTCAATAGCGGATGATGGGCCACTAACAAAAGTTAAAACCTACCACTAAAGAGTGAATCTTGATGTAGTCATCATCTTGTCGGAGTGGATTGTGAACTTCTCGAACGTCTTGTGTCTAGCTTTTCACCTACTTTCAAGGACACAAACAAGAAAGCAAGCATATATGCAATAATAGAAATTAGAGTTAGTCAAAGAGATAGATGGATCGCCCTAGGGTTCGAGTTGCCGATCCCCGGCAACAGCGCCAGAAAAAGGGGCTTGTTGACGGTTCAAAACCGTGCTCAAGTTCACCACAAGCCTACGGGTGACTTGGTGCCTTTTTCACCAAGGAGGGTCCTCCCTAGATTTGTCAATCCAAGGATCGGAAGCAAACTCCCAGGATTCTCCATCTAACCTATCGATCTAACCTAACACGAAGCATTGATTGCATAAGAAGATAAACCTTAAAGATATATGAGTTATAGCATAAGGTTGATCGCATCCATGAACGTCGACAAGGTAAGGAGCAAGCAAGAGAAACTAAGGCCTATCGTCTTCTAGTCGTAGTTCTAGCCAAAAGAGCAAGCGCGACATGCATCTCATCCAAAGCCATCTTTAAACTACTATCCTCCGGTCCGATTCCGAAGACGCCCGCCTTTTGGAGCCACCGTCCTGTCACAACGCACTCCTATTCTTGCGGGTTAGCCTAGGGCGAGTTCAAGAAGAACAAGTTGAAAACACTTGGTCGATCCGGTATGCACCTCTAGCCACCATGACTACAAGAGCACCCCAAGCAATCTATCTACAGAATAGATTGAAGACGAAGCATAGCCAAGCGAGAGCAAAATCATAAAAGGAGGAATCGAGTCACTAAAAGATCGGATGACATGAAGTACTTTACTCACATAATAAATGCGTTTAGATCATCTCCACCAAGTACATACCATTGATGACCTCAACTAGCTTCGGAACTCCGCCATGGCTCAACCGTGCAAGGCGGTCATGGTGGCTAGGGTAGGACTAGGCCATCTCCTAGACAACCTCGAGGACTCGCGGCGGCTGTCGTCTGCCTTCGTCGCTCTCTCCTAGGTTTCACCGAGTTCCTCTGGATGGATGGATGTGGCGGCCGACGGAGGCAGAGGCAATTTATAGAGAAACACCTAGGTCAAAGGGCGTCGCGAACCGGGCCCGAAACATGCCAGGCCGGCCGGCCTGGGTCGACCGGCCCAGGCCCATTTCAGCCCGGTTCGGCCCCGGTTCGCTCCCTGACACTTCTCAGTCAATTGTTGACTTGTTCCCTTCTACATGTGGGCCCTTGATGTCGTCTTCTCCACGGTTTAGATAGAGCTCCTTGTCGCGCAAGCTTCAGCATCTTCTGTTCAGGTCCCTGGAGTTTTACGGCTTCATGCTTCGGTCCGTGGGCCATTTGGAGTCATGTTCATCATGTGTCTTGACTTGTGTCGGGCTTCATGATCTTCTCTTGAAGTGCTTGATGAACTTATCCCGAAAGTCTCCTCTTTAACATTAATTTCCTACGTAAATAATAAACGCCAAAATCGACATGCAAGAGTGAACTTGATACCTCCGGGGGGTTAGTACCATTAGTTAGAATATCAAATACGTGCAAATGTTGACGGTAAACTCATAGCTAGGTGTACCAAAACCGACCGTCAACAACGGCCAACCGCGCGGTACCGCGTGGCCCGGTAGGGCGCTGCGCGCGCGCGCTCCCGCGATCCGCGTGAGGTTCCGACCGCCAATCACTGGCTACCACGTGGCCGGCCTGTGCTACCATCGTACGGTGATCAGGGGGTGCTGACGTCATGCTGACGTCAGCATCCCCTATTATTTTGTATATTCAATATATTTTCCATCCGATCACCAAAGTTAACAAATAATATGTCTGTTTCGATCAACTCGACGAGCCTGTCACAATGGCGTAGTCCAAATTGGCATTTGAGGTTGTTTGTGATAATGCCATATTTTATTCTATAATTGCTCATTTGCACCTGCAACCAAATATACACCAAAGCTTGTGGAATTTGTTAGACTATAACCCTATAGCTATGGTGCACACTTTCATGGAGTAACTTTTATCCGAAGTTGACGGTCGAAAATAGGGACTTAGCGACCGTCAACAAGCTCCCCCACACTTAGCCCTTTGCTCGTCCTCGAGTAAAGGTTAAGGACTAGGGTGGAAAACATGAATCCAAAATGATATGATGCAAGCATGTAAGATATTCCAAGGCATACCTGTACTTGTGACTCTTTGGGGTGTCTACCATGTCATCTTGGATGGTTGAAGAATGGAACGGCTGGATTTGAATCACCTCAACTCCTTCTGTAAAGTAGCTTGGGTTTTTGAATTTTTTTTTCAAAACTTAGCCTTACTTGACTCCTCAAATGATGCTCTCGGATCGCTCAGTGTGTATGATTCCTCACCAAGGCATTAAACTCGCCTTTCTTCAACCTACTTCTAATGATGGCTATATGTGGAGCTCAAGGTAAGGTTGAAGATATAAGGCATACTTGTATCACATAATATTGCAAAGTCAAAAACTAGATCCAAGAAGAAAACTAGTCATACAATCTGATCAAGATGTGCATGTGTGTGGAAAGTGGATGATATGGAAAAACGTACTCCTTGTTGTATGATCTCTCTCCCTTTGAACATTATTTTGAGAACATGGCTAAATTTTTTTCTTTTTTTTCTTTGTTTTTTTTTCATCATGCTTGAGAAGAGTTTCTCTTGAGCATGTGTTTTTATCTTTTTTTTTTCTTTAGCCCATGTCTCTTTTGAAGGAAAATCTAGGTAGAGAGATTCATAAATTGAATGGAGTATTTATTTTTGTGGATGGATGGATGTTGCTAACTTCCAGTGTAGAAGTTTAGCATATGAAGGTGGAGAGTACGTGATCTTGATCATGAAAGCATGAAAAGCTTCTAGCAAGGGTCACAACAATTTGACAAAGCTCAATGTAATAACAAGCAGCATATGTATGAGGTTTTCTAATGTAAATAACATATGGCTTTGGTAGGAATATATCATCACTGAGGAGCTTGCAAGGCTAATATATGTTTTTTTTCAAGTAAAACATCCCAAGCACTTTGTCAGATAGAGTAAGGTTCATCGCATCGTACCATATCTCATTAATCAACCATTTAGATGAACATGTTTTCCTAATGATATTTGTTCACAAGCAACAGATGTATGTGCTAGGAATAAAGAACATGCAAGCCAATCAATTGAAAACATGTATAGCAATGGAGCATCAAGATTCATTCAGTTTAATTTAATGATTATCTCATGAAAGGAATTATAACTTATGAATCATGGAATTGGGGGGAATAGAATTTTTCAAACCATGATATCCCTTTGAATGTCGGAAGAAGTTGACTCTCGATACCTCCCCCACACTATCTTCTGCTGCATCTTTTCCTGCACACTTTTAGACAAAGATGAGATACAAGGATTTGGCTAGTACATATTGTACTAGCCAAATCAAAGCAAAGTTTTATTTATTTATTTTTTATTTGTTTATTAAAGAAGAAAGGGAAATTTTTATTTTATTCAAGGGTGAGACATTTAATCGCTAATGTTGAGGAATTTGATCACATCGACTTCCTCAATCTTTTCCGGTTCAAAATAAATTTTTAAGCGATGGCCATTTACCTTAAATATATTACCTGAGTCATCTTGAAGAGTAATGGCTCCATGGGATGAAATGTCGATCACGTTGAACGGTCCTTCCCATTTGCTTTTGAATTTCCCGTGGCCAAAAAGCTTCACTCGTGAATTGAAAAGGAGGACCTTGTCTCCGGGTTTGAATTCCTTGTGTTTGAGTCTCTTGTCATGCCATCTTTTTGTTCTTTCCTTGTAAATTCTTGAGTTGTGGTATGCTTTCTTCCTCCATTCTTCAAGCTCAGATATTTGCATCTTTCGATTATTTCCGGCGAGATGGAGATCCATATTCCATTTCTTGATAGCCCAATGAGCTTTGAACTCCAACTCAACTGGCAGATGGCATGTTTTCCCATATACAAGCTGGTATGGGGACATACCAATAGGTGTCTTGAATGTTGTGCGGTATGCCGATAATGCTTCTGGGAGTTTGTTCTTCCACTTTCTTCCCATTTCATCGACGGTCTTTTGTAGAATATTCTTGATTTGTTTATTGGAGGTTTCTGCTTGACCGCTGGTCTGTGGGTGATAAGGTGTTGCCACGTTATGGCAAATCCCAAAGTCTGCTAGGTATTTCTTGAAAGTCTTGTCTATAAAATGGGATCCTCCATCACTTATCACCATCCGGGGTGTGCCAAAACGAGGGAATATGATCTCATGGAACATCTTCTTGGCATTCTGGGAGTTAGCATCCCAACACGGTATTGCTTCTACCCATTTAGACACATAGTCCACTGCCACTAAGATGTACTCGCAATCATAGGACTTTGGGAAAGGTCCTATGTAGTCAATACCCCACACATCAAAGAGCTCAACTTGGAGGTTGTTTGTTAATGGCATGGCATCTCTTGTATTGATATTGCCTTGGTGCTAACATCTGCTGCACCTCCTGATGTACTCCTTCGTGTCCTTGTACATGGTTGGCCAGAAAAATCCACTTTGCCAAATTTTGGCATGAGTTCTAAACACTCCATAATGTCCTCCGTATGGAGCTGCATGACATCTGTCTATGACCTTGTTGGCCTCGATCCCAGGGACACACTTCCTCAGTAAACCATCGGCACAGACCCGGTATAGATATGGCTCATCCCATAGATGGAAACGACTTTCATATTCCAATTTCTTCTTATTTCCCCCTGGGGGAACATAGCCTGACACTATATAGTTTACGATATCCACATACCACGGGTCAGAATCTGTTACCTTGAGGAGTGTATCGTCCCTTAGGTAATCATTGATAGGTAGGTCATGTGTTTCCTCAACCTGCAACCTGGAGAGATGATCGACTACAGTGTTTTCTAGCCCCTTTTTATCTCGGATTTCTAGATCAAACTCTTGGAGGAGAAGGATCCATCAGATGAGCCTAGGCTTAGCATCCTTCTTAGTGAGGAGGTATTTGAGCGCGGCATGGTCGGTGTAGACGATGACCTTCGCCCCCACTAAGAAGGATCTAAACTTATCTATCGCAAAAACTACCGCTAGCAACTCTTTCTCGGTGGTAGTGTAGTTCAATTGGGCTCCAGTCAAGGTTTTGCTAGCATATGAGATGGCATAATGTTTCTTATTCTTGGTTTGGCTTAGGACAGCTCCTACGGCATAGTCGCTAGCATCGCACATGATCTCAAAGGGTAGCGTCCAGTCGGGTGGTTGGATGACTTGGGCCGAGATGAGGGCCTTCTTTAGAATTTGAAAGGCTCGATGGCACTCATCATTGAAGGTGAATTTCGCATCTTTTGCTAGGAGGTTGGTCAAGGGTCGGGCGATATGAGAAAAGTCCTTAATGAAACGCCGATAAAACCCGGCATGTCCTAAAAAGCTGCGAATTCCCTTCACATTCGTGGGAGGTGGAAGCTTCTCAATTACTTCTATTTTTGCTTTATCCACCTCTATACCACGTTCGGACACCAAGTGTCCCAGCACTATCCCTTCCTGAACCATAAAATGGCATTTCTCCCTGTTCAGGACTAAGTGCTTTTCTTCACATCTTTGCAAAACCTTGTCTAAATTTTCCAAACAACTTGTGAAGGGTTTTCCATAGACGGTAAAATCGTCCATGAACACCTCCATGATTTTCTCAATCATGTCGGAAAAGATAGACATCATGCACCGTTGAAATGAGGCAGGTGCGTTGCAAAGACCGAAAGACATCCTACACTATGCATATGTACCATATGGGCATGTGAAAGTGGTCTTACTTTGGTCATCTGGGTGTATGGGGATTTGATGATACCCGGAATATCCATCAAGGAAACAAAAGAAGGAATGGTTTGCAAGACGTTCCAACATCTCATCGATGAAGGGTAGCGGGAAATGGTCCTTCTTAGTGGCCTTGTTGAGTTTCCGGTAATCGATACACATGCGCCACCCGGTGACAGTGCGTTGAGGGATCAACTCATTCTTGTCATTTCTCACCACTGTCATCCATCCTTTCTTAGGCACGACTTGCACCGGACTCACCCACTCGCTATGAGGCACAGGATAAATGATCCCGGCATGAAGTAGTTTAAGGACCTCTTTCTTAACTACTTCTCGCATCTCATTGTTCAACCTTCTTTGGGGTTCCTGGGAAGGTGTAGCATTGGGTTCGATTGGGATGCGATGAGTGCAAAGAGCGGGACTAATTCCCTTAAGGTCTTGGAGCGAGTACCCTATGACTGAATGATATCTTTCAAGGACAGCGACAAGTCTACTGGTTTCTTCTTCGGTAAGCTTGTCACTGATGATAACCGGGGTTGACGGTTACCATGGAGGAAAACATATTTTAGGCTTGGTGGGAGAGGTTTTAGCTCGATCGTGGGTGGTGGTGGTAGTTCCGTTACGTCCAACTTAATTGGCTCGGCAAGGACTTCTTCTTCTTGAGAGAAGTATATTGCATCATCGTCCAAATTTGGTTGTGCCATATCGGACAATGTCACTCCCATAAGGTCTTCAAAAGGATCTGGAACCAATGATGGCTCTGCTATTGCATTCTGTGCACGAGCTAAAGAGACGGTTTGTGTGGATTTGCCTAGTTGCACGGCTAGGCTACCATTAGCCGTTTCTTGGAAAAGTCTCTCGGTAGGCCGACGTATAAGAATAGTTATGTCCAGATTATCATAGACATGGAAGTCCAGAAAGATCTCAGCCTCATTGGCAACTAACAGGGCTGTTCTGACAACACCGCAACATTCCAACATGGTCCCATAAGGATCTTGAAAAATCTTTCGGGACGAACATAGGGTCATGTTGGGATAGAGCTATTGGGCAAGAGATTTTGAGATGATATTTATCCCAACAGTGGGGTTGTACTGGACATCCATCATGACGCCTTGTATTTGATAGGAAAGAAGAGTGGACGGCATGATGAGTCTAACTACCTCAGGCGATGTCTCGGCATCTCTCAACCATTCCACACTCATAGTCGTCGACAAGCATTTAAGGTCTTCTTTGAGAATGGGCTTATCGGGTTGGCAAGCATTTTGTTGAAATGGAGAATTGCACGCTCGAGGTTTTGGTTGGATCGAAAAATTCGAGGCGTTTCCAAAATCTGAGAAAAGATCATCCTCGATTTCGCTGATAAAGTATATTGGATGAGTTTCCTCATCTTCGAGACTATGAAGGTTTTCTACGGGAGGCTCTACTTTTATTGGCTCAGAGAGAGGAGCGGTCTCAGGTGTAGGCTGGATAGGTAAAACCACATTTTCTGGCTCAAGGATTTCGTCAACCTCTTCTTCGGGAAATTCATCAAAAATACCAGTGTAGGGGGTATTCTCAAGGATTTTGTTGAGAACGACCCTCCCTTCACTAGGTGTTAGATGAGTGAAAGAACCTCCCGAAGAAATATCGAGAAACTGGGCGGACTCTTTGCTAAGGCCTCGACGAAAATGCTGTAAAAGCATCAGTTCGAAGAGTTCGAGGTTGGCACCGGACATGTTTAGGTCCAAAAATCGTGCCCAGGCTGCTCCTAAGGTTTCTTTTTCCTTTTGCCTAAAGCCTAAGACTTCCATACGGAGGTCGACCAATCGGGATTCCGGGAAGAAAGCTAGACAAAATTTGTTTCGCAAAACTTCCCAATCTCCCTTGACACCCCTAACGGTTTGAGTGTACCATTTCTTGGCAATCCCCGTCAAAGAGAACGGGAAAAGCTTCCATTTTAATGTTTCGTGTGACATGCCACGAATGACAAGGCACGAACACACTTCCTCAAAACCGCGAAGGTGGGTGTATGGATTTTCCTCTTCTGCTCCAGAAAAAGATTGCTCCCGTACCATAGCTATGAGGGCGGGACGAAGTTCATAGCTAGGTGCATGGATGGGTAATGATGAGGGTGGAGGCTCCAGATCTTCGCCCGTTGGAGCCGAAAACTGATTGATAGGTTTGGAATCCATATGGAGGTATATATGTGATGGTATGTATGGGGATACACAGACGACTCGACTCGACACTAGTACAGCAACCGCTCCCCGGCAACGGCGCCAGAAAGCTTGTTGACACTCTCTAGCGTCGCACCAGGTTTATATCCCCGGCAACGGTGCCAGAAAGCTTGTTTACACTCTCTAGCATCGCACCAGGTTTATATCCCCGGCAGTGGTGCCAGAAAGCTTGTTGGTATAAATAACGATCGCAGAAAAGTCCGCAAGCATACGGATACCGGTGTAGCTTTCACCCAAGAGTATTCCAGGGTATCGAATCCACAGGGAACGTGTGTGCACTAGTGAAGAATCAAGGTCGGCCTTGGACGAGAGAAGATATGATAATAGTCTACGAGAGGTAGAGAGGGTTTCGAAGGATTCCGGATACTAAAGATAAGATTAGCGTTTACTACGATGCTTGCTTCGGGACGCTCAACCGTCCTAACCCGGAAAGGGATGAGAAGGGGGCTAGGCAAGCCAAGCAGGGGTCCTACTGCGCTCTAGTGGATCTCACATGGTGGACTACGTAGGCCGTCAGGACTGTCACCAACTGGGGCTACCACAACAATCCGTGCCACTAGGTGTACTCCGAGGTAATCGCAAGACTAGACACCACGTCTACTCTAGTGACTACTATTCTAGCTTTGCAATTACTAGAACACTAATCAAAGCAAGGAGCCCATAAGCATAAATAATAAAGCTGAACTTAATTAATTAAATAAATCCAGAATGCCTAAGAGTTACCCGGATGTTACTCGAAGTGGAGCCGCATCCGCCGAGGTACAAGAGGAAGGGAGGAAACCGACAACTCCGGCTTCTCCCGGACTCGCACCTCAACTCTCACCTAATTCTAACACTAATTTGGTAGGGCTTCTCCTTGATCTCTACTTCTCTGTTTTCTTGTGAAGTGAGGAATGGGGCTTCTATTTATAGGGGGAGGAGACTTGGGAGAGTGGAGGACCTCCCCCTCTTTCCTGGGGCACAACCAGCCTTCCCAGGGGTGGTTCGCGCCCCCTGCTTGCATGCTACGGAGGCCTGAAGGTGGTGGCAGAGAGAACCGGCCAAAAACCGGAGCATCCGAGGCTTCTGGGGCGCTGAACCGGTGGAAAAAGTGCTGAACTGGCCGATCTAGCAGCTGAACCGGGCACAAAGGGTAAAAACCCCGTGTGGCTGGGTCGGACCGGCCAACCGACGTCCCCCGCGCCACTCCTGTCGCGCCACGTGCCCGGCCGCTCGGTCCGGCCCGCCCGCGCCCGCGCGGGGTGCGTCTGCGGCCGCGGCCAACCGCGCGGTGCCACATGGCCCGCGCGGGGCGCTGCGCGTGCGCGCTCCTGCGATCCGTGTGAGGGCCCAGCCGCCAATCGCTGGCTGCCACATGGCCGACCTGTGCTGCCGTCGTACGGTGATCAGGGGGTGCTGACGTCATGCTGACGTCAGCATCCCCTATTATTTTGTATATTCAATATAGTTTCCATCCGATCACCAAAGTTGACAAATAATAGGTCCGTTTCGATCAACTCGACGAGCCCGTCACAATGGCGTAGTCCAAATTGGCATTTGAGGTTGTTTGTGATAATGCCATATTTTATTCTATAATTGCTCATTTGCACCTGCAACCAAATATACACCAAAGCTTGTGGAATTTGTTAGATTATAACCCTATAGCTATGGTGCACACTTTCATGGAGTAACTTTTATCCGAAGTTGACGGTCGAAAATAGGGACTTAGCAACCGTCAACAACTTGCTTTCGGTTTCTCTGCTTCTTGATGAAGGATTTGAGGTGTTGTTTAAGTCTGGTGCGTCTCGGATACTTGATGCTCGAGGTGACCTTGTCTGTATGGTCGTTCCCGAGGGTCAGATATTCCGAGCAGATTTCTCTCAGCGTTCGGGTGTTGCTAGGTGTTTCGTGGCTGGTTCTTCAGGTGAGTTGTGGAAGTGGTATAGGAGGTTGGGTCACTTGAGCTTTGACCTTTTGTCTCGCTTGAGTGGACTTAACTTGGTCTGAGGATTGCCCCGGTTGAGGTTCGAGAAGGATTTGATGTGTGCGCCGTGTAGGCATGCTAAGATGGTAGCTACTTCCCATCCACCCCTCACCGATGTGATGACGGAGCGTCCATGCAAGCTGCTCCATATGGACCTTGTTGGGCGAGCTCGTGTGCGATTTGTGGGTGGGAAGTGGTATGTCCTAGTTGTGGTGGGCGACTACTCTCGGTATGCCTTGGTTTTCTTTTTGGAGGAAAAGGGGGAGACGTTTGGTTTTGTTCGAGATCTTGTCTTGAGGTTGAAGAACGAGAGGCACGGAGATGCCATACGAGCATTTCGCAGTGAGAATGGTGTTGGCACTTCTTACGTCGTTACTAGATTTGCAACGGCGCTAGAAAGCCTGTTGGTATACTACACGATCATAGATAGATCCGCAAGCGCACGGATACCGTTGTAGCTTTCACCCAGGAGTATTCCAAGGTATCGATTTCCACGGGGAACGAGAAGTGTTGTGAACCTGAACTAATTCGTTCGGGGGATATGATGATGAAGGATAGAAAGGCAAGGGTAGATTTCGGGTAGAGAGGGGATAGCTGATGAAGTTTGGGACTCGTGAGAGTCACGGATAGAATCAAGGCAAAACTTGTCGCTCGTCGAGGCCAGAGGGAAAAGAGCCACGGAAAGGGATGAGAAGGGGGCTCTGATGTCGTAACTCCTACCTGCCGGAACTAACATGGTGGACTACAAAGCCCGTCTGGAGCTGTCACCTCCCTAGGGTACCACAACTATTCTGTTGAACCGGGAAGCATTCCAAGGTACTGGAGAGCCTAGACACCACGTCTACACTAACCAAGCACTACTTTACTCGGACCCAAAGCAAAGCAATCATAACAAGTAGAATCTACTAATTGCAATCGAAGAACCTAAGAGCGAATGATGAAATGACTTGAGACTTAGTTACTCACGAATTCGAACTTACAAAACATCCCGGGTGTGGACGACCGTAGTTGTACCGCACCCGCCGAGGTACGAAGAGAAGACCGACACTCCGGCTTCTACTCCAACACTCAACTCTCTCTCCCTACTCTCTAAATACTAACTTGTATAGGGCTCCGCCACTTGCTTCTAATCACTTGTGTCCTTCTATGAGGTGTCAGGCTCTATATATAGGCCCTCTGGGTCGGTGGCTGCAGGAGGGGGTACTTGTAGGCGAGAGGGAGCTGCAGTGACGAGCAAGGAGGTGCAGCCGTATCTCCAGGTGCGGCCGGCCCTATGATTTGCCGCCTTTGATCGTGCACGGCCCTGATCAACGCTCCTGGGTCGGTTCCCAAGTCGGTGGAGCGAAATCCTGGGGTTTGATAGGTGCGGCCGGTCCTACTCAATTGTCGTGTGATGCACCGACGGTGTTGAGGGACGTCCAGGATCACTCCTTGATGGCGGTTGTGGCGGTTAAGTGTGGGTCCATCGATCCAAGTGCTTCCGACCATAGCCTTTTGATCAAACCGACCATTCACCGGTGTATCTCATTCATCCAAGGTGTGTTTGTGGGATTGTTGGTGCCGTGGACCCGAGAGGAGGATTTTGGGTGGTGCGGCCGGACCTAGTAGGTGCGGCCGGACCTCGTTGGTGCGGCCGGACCTAGGAGGTGTGGCCGGACCAACTTTTGTGGTGTCTGGCCCATGGACTTGGTCCCCTTGGATATTATGCTAAGTGTAGAGGCATTTGGCAAAGTTTGGTGTTGATCGGAGGAGGTTGATAGGTCCGGCCGCACCTACCCCCCGACATGTCTCGTGTCACAATCTTCCGTGAGGCATAATTTCTGCATCCGGACTCCAAATTGGGTGAACCAAAACTCCATTTCGATCATCTCGACAAGAACTTCCCAATGGTACTATCAAACTAAGCATTTGACGTTGTTTGTCAAGATGCTTTATTTGTGCTATAATGTCTCATTATGACCTGCATCCAAATATTCACCAAAGCTCGTGGAATCCGTTAGTTTATAACCCCACAGCTATGATGCAAGCTTTGATGGAGTGAAATTTGTTCAAAGTTGAGGGTCGAAAATAGGGACTTAATGACCGTCAACACACCCCCACACTTGGCCCTTTGCTCGTCCTCAAGTAAAGGTTAAGGACCAAGGTGAAAACAAAAATTCCTATGGTATGAAGCGAGCATAAGAGATATTCCGAATCATACCTTGCACTTGTGAACTTTGAAGTGTCTATCATGCCATCTTGGGTAGTTGAGGAATGGAACGATCTTGAATCAAATCACTTCTACACCTCATGTCAAGTAGCTTGGGATTTTTTTCAATAAGTTTTCAAAATAAACCTTGCTTGGCACCTCATTTGATTCTCTCAAATCGCTCAATATGTATAGTCCTCACCAAGGCATTAGATTGCCTTTCTTCAACCTACTTCTAATGATGGCTATATATGGAGCTCAAGGTAGGGTATAAAGATGAGGCATACTTGCATCACATGTATGGCAAAGTCAAAAACCGGATCCAAGAAGAAAATCAAATCATACAATCAGATCAAGATGTGCATGTGTAGGGATACGATGGATATGTCAAGGTGGATACTAGGCCCAGAATGGGTGCTAGATATTACCATATGTATAATAAACATTGTGATGATGGTAAGGTGTACACTAGGCCCGGAATGGGTGCTAGTTATTACCATCTGATTTGTTGTAACTCCATTTTGCATGATCCTCTCTCTCTATTTTTAATCTTTTGTGGACATGGCTATCTTTTCTTTTTTTTTCTTTTTTTTTCTTGGACCTTCATGTGTCCAACTTTTTTTTCTTGGACCTTCATGTGTCCATTTTTTTCTATAGCCATGTCTCTTTTGTAATATTAACTTGGAGAGAGAGAGAGAGAGATCAACACATAGTGTGGAGCTTTATTTTGTGGAATAGATAGATGGTACAATGCTAGCTCTCAACTGAGCATAGCAAGGAGGATGTTGGCGTGTACGTGTATCTTGATCATGAAAGCATGAAAAGAATTCTCACAAGGGTCACAACAATTTGACAAAGCTCAATGCAATGACAAGTAGCATATGTGTATGAGGTTTTCAAGATGTCTCATCATATGGCTCTAGTAGGACTTGGCATATCCAAGAGGAGCTTCGCAAAGGATTTTCAAAATTTTCAAATAAATTTCCCAAGCACTCAAACATTTGGAGCAAAGATCATTTCATCGGACCATATCTCAAACATCAGCTACTTAGATGGGCATGGTTTCCTAAAGATATGTTGTTCACAAGCATCAAGATAATAAGTATGGAATAAAACTTATGCAAGCCAACCATATGAAACATGTCGAGCATTGGGTGCATGAGGATTCAATTGAGTTTGATTTATATGATCGGATTTAAAGCTCATTTAAACTCATGATTTCCAAAAGTAGAGAGGTAGGGGTGCACATACCATCGCTCTTGGAGAAAGTGGGGAATGAGGTAGACAAATGGTGATTCGGCCAAACCACAGGGGCGACCGACTTGCTCTAGTGCACTTACCTCATCCCTCATCGATTAGTGTAGTCGGTGTTGTGCGGCACCATGGCGGGAGATCTCAATTTTGTGTTTTGACGAGCCTGAGAAATCTCCCCCACACTTGCTCTTGTACCTGGTGTTATCATTCAAAGAAAAAGATGGAAACAAAAAGGGAGGCTCTGCTAGCTGAAGAGCTAGGAAGCCTTTATTCAAATTCAAATATTTTTGTGTTTTTTTAAGAGAGTAAGATGCAAGAACCAACACCATCTTCAAACCAAAATAAGATTTAGTATGAGAGAAACTTATTCTGGATACTCACATATCTCCCCCACACTTGGAGTTTGCATTGCTAGGCAACACAACTCAAGTGTGCGGAGTTCAAGCTTCTTTCGTAATACTTTCTCTCCCTGAATTACCTTGGTGTTGTAGTTGGTGTAATTCTCATGTTTTTAGGCATTGCCTATCCATCGGTCCTTTCAATCTCCACCTGAAACGTTAGCGACCAAAAATACCTGAAGGACGACTAATCCTAAAGAGATGCTCTTGCTTTTATTTGAAAAGGAAATCTAAATGATTATTCGGGCTATCTCCCGATAGTGCTTTGTTTTGGGTCATAAGCTCGACCACTGGAGATCTTCATCTTGCAACCAATCGAGATGATGAAACCATCATAGCTCTAGCTGCAAGGTTAGTACCAAAAAATGACCATGAAATTAGCAATGTTTATGGTAAACAAAAGCATCTACAACCTTCCTTTCAAAGTTAGCATGCACAAGGAAAATGAGGAGGTTGTAGGTTTCGTAAAGGTCATTGGTAATGGGGCTTGATAACTCTGGAAGCTTTTGATGTGAGCATGGGATTTGTGATCCCTCTAGTGTAAAACCTTCATGCTCGAGTCTGTTTTGAGAATCCAGTGTCGACGCCTCAAGAATGTAGACCACACATGTTCTTTCTTAACCTCAGGTCTATGACATTGGAGATGTGTATCTCGAACCTCAAGATGATATGGCTGCTTTTCATGGTCGAGCACACTACTCAGTACCCCTTCAATGGGTCTTCCGATGAGAATGAAGGGTGGATCTCCTTTTGGGATGTCAAAGATATGATCATCTAGGAAGATCCCATACTCTCCAATCTTTGTTTGGACGACTCTAACGATTCCCTCCGTCTCTATGGTTTGACCCGAAATCCATTGGAGACGCTTCTGAGAGAAAGAGAGGGGTTCGTCGGGAAAGGCCTCTAATACTAAGGATTTAGGAATGATATTGATATCGACCCTAGGGTCATAGAACACATCCTGGTAAGAGAGGTTTCCTACTTGGCATGAGAGTGACTTTAGCTCGGGATATAGCTGGATTACTTGATCCATGCCTTCTGCTTCTCTCAACCATTCCCGGCTACTGATTGCGGAGATGTATTCCAACTTTTCTCTCCGTCTTTTTACCTCTTCTGGGTTGGGTAAGTTGACTTCTTCTCTCTCGTGTGTTGAGTCTCTTTCCCTTCTCGGGAAGGATTTCTCCGTCCGATGTTTATCAAATAACTCATCATAGTATTCATAGACGAAGTCACACGAGGGGTGATCGAACTCTCGATAAGGTTGGAATGGTTCCCCTGCGAACCAAGTTTTGGTAAGAGGAGGATGGGTGTCTGTGGATATGAATTTTTCTAAGATAGGCTCCTCCTCTATGAATTCCAATTCAGAGAGTGGATCAGAGTTTGTTGATTCCTCGTCGAAGTCATACGAGAAATCAGCTGGGTACACACCGGGATAGAGTGGTTCTTCATGCCAAAAAGTGCTAGTGGGTTTCTCCTCTATGGGTTTCGGTTCCGAGAGAGTGTTTGGCATGTGCTCCTCCTGAGTGATCTCTTCCTCATCCGGGAATTCATCATAAACTCCCGTGTAAGGGGTATTTTGAAGGATTTTTGTTAGAATGTCCTTACACTCAGACAAGGTGAGATGAGTGAAAGATCCTCCGAAAGAAGAGTCTAAGAAAATTGTTGACTCTGGTCCAAGACCATCGCGAAAGTGTTGCAAAAGAGCGGGCTCTGCGATACCAAGGTCTGGACCAGAATCTACGATTTTTGTAAATCTTGCCCATGCGGCTCCTAGAGATTCGGTCTTCCGTTGCTCAAAACAGATGACCTCTCGTCGGAGTTTCACTACTTGGGGAGTCGGGAAGAATGTTAGGCAAAAAGCCTTTCGTAAACTTTCCCAGTCCCCCTCCATACTTCTCACACTGAGCAAATACTATTGTTTTGCTCTCCCCGTTAATGAAAATGGAAAGAGTTTCCATTTCAAGGTATCTTGACTCATTCCTGCGATCACAAGACACGAACAAAGTTGTTCGAACTCACGCAGGTGGGAATAAGGACTTTCATCCTTATCTCCAGAGAAGCTTTGCTCTCGGACCATAGCTATGAAGCCGGGACGTAGCTCATAGCTAGATGTTTCAATGGAATGTGATGAAGGTGGAGGCTCCAAATGATCGCCCTTTGGAGCGGCAAAATCGAAAAGGGTTGGATTGGAATCCATGTGATAAATGGGGTGGTACGCGATCGAACTAGGTTCCGGATCAAAAACAGCTACCGTTCCCCGGCAACGGCGCCAGAAAGCTTGTTGACACTTACTAGCGTCGCACCAGGTTTATATCCCCGGCAACAGCGCTAGAAAGCTTGTTGGCACTTCTTACGTCGTTACTAGATTTGCAACAGCGCCAGAAAGCCTGTTGGTATACTACACGATCACAGATAGATCCGCAAGCGCACGGATATTGTTGTAGCTTTCACCCGGGAGTATTCCAAGGTATCGATTTCCACGGGGAACGAGAAGTGTTGTGAACCTGAACTAATTTGTCCGGGGGATATGGTGACGAAGGATTGAAAGGCAAGGGTAGATTTTGGGTAGAGAGGGGATAGCTGATGAAGTTTGGGACTCGTGAGAATCACGGATAGAATCAAGGCAAAACTTGTCGCTCGTCGGGGACAGAGGGAAAAGAGCCACGGAAAGGGATGAGAAGGGGGCTCTGATGTCGTAACTCCTACCTGCCGGAACTAACATGGTGGACTACAAAGCCTGTCCGGAGCTGTCACCTCCCTAGGGTACCACAACTATTCCTTTGAACCGAGAAGCATTCCAAGGTACTGGAGAGCCTAGACACCACGTCTACACTAACCAAGCACTACTTTACTCGGACCCAAAGCAAAGCAATCACAACAAGTAGAAACTACTAATTGCAATCGAAGAACCTAAGAGCGAATGATGAAATGACTTGAGACTTAGTTACTCACGAATTCGAACTTACAAAACATCCCGGGTGTGGACGACCGTAGTTGTACCTCACCCGCCGAGGTACGAAGAGAAGACCGACACTCCGGCTTCTACTCCAACACTCAACTCTCTCTCCCTACTCTCTAAATACTAACTTGTATAGGGCTCTGCCACTTGCTTCTAATCACTTGTGTCCTTCTATGAGGTACCAGGCTCTATATATAGGCCCTCTGGGTCAGTGGCTGCAGGAGGGGGTACTTGTAGGCGAGAGGGAGCTGCAGTGACGAGCAAGGAGGTGCGGCCGTATCTACAGGTGCGGCCGGCCCTATGATTTGCCGCCTTTGATCGTGCACGGCCCTGATCAACGCTCCTGGGTCGGTTCCCAAGTCGGTGGAGCGAAATCCTGGGGTTTGATAGGTGCGGCCGGTCCTACTCAATTGTCGTGTGATGCACCGACTGTGTTGAGGGACGTCCAGGATCACTCCTTGATGGCGGTTGTGGTGGTTAAGTGTGGGTCCATCGATCCAAGTGCTTCCAACCATAGCCTTTTGATCAAACCGACCATTCACCGGTGTATCTCATCCATCCAAGGTGTGTTTGTGGGATTGTTGGTGCCGTGGACCCGAGAGGAGGATTTTGGGTGGTGCGGCCGGACCTAGTAGGTGCGGCCGGACCTCGTTGGTGCGGCCGGACCTAGGAGGTGCGTCCGGACCAACTTTTGTGGTGTCTGGCCCATGGACTTGGTCCCCTTGGATATTATGCTAAGTATATAGGCATTTGGCAAAGTTTGGTGTTGATCGGAGGAGGTTGATAGGTCCGGCTGAACCTACTAGGTTCGGCCGCACCTACCCCCGACATGTCTCGTGTCACAATCTTCCGTGAGACATAATTTCTGCATCCGGACTCCGAATTGGGTGAACCAAAACTCCATTTCAATCATCTCGACAAGAACTTCGCAATGGTGCTATCAAACTAAGCATTTGATGTTGTTTGTCAAGATGCTTTATTTGTGCTATAATGTCTCATTATGACCTGCATCCAAATATTCACCAAAGCTCGTGGAATCCGTTAGTTTATAACCCCACAGCTATGATGCAAGCTTTGATGGAGTGAAATTTGTTCAAAGTTGAGGGTCGAAAATAGGGACTTAACGACCGTCAACAAATGGCACGGAATCTAAAAACTCTCGCTTCGAAACCGTTTGCCATGACTTGGGTCTTGAACACCTGTTTTCGAGTTCGTATACGTCTCCTCAGAACGGTGTGGTTGAAAGGAAGAATAGAACCTTGTGTGAGATGGATCGGACGATGCTCGATGAGCATAGGACTCCGAGGAGGTTCTGGGCTGAGGCAGTCAACACCGCGAGCTATGTGTCGAACAAGATTTTTCTCCGGGTCCACAAGAAGAAAACTTGCTACTAGTTGATGCATTGTTGTACCCCCAAGGTGAGTCAATTTTACGTCTTTGGCTGCAAATGCTTCATTCTTAAGAAAGGAAAGAGTTTGGACAAGTTCGAGGCTAAGTCTGTCATTCTTTGGTTACGCTACTCATTCTAGAGCATTTAGGGTGCTCAATCTTGAGACTAACCAAATCATGGAGACTTGCGAGGTTACCTTCGATGAGACACAACCACGTAGTTCGCTTGTTTTTGAGTGTGCAGGTGATGAAGAACTTGGCAAGGAGATATTCGAGGATGAGGTGCAGCAGCAAGGAGATGATGAGGATGGTGGTGTGGCACCCCGGCTAAGCATGTACCTACTACTTCGACTACGATCGAGGACGGGCTGTCTCCCACACCTACGACGACGTGTTGAGATCGAGAGGAAGCTGTTGCTGAGGGGGAGGTGGCTTCAAGGCGAGAAGCTCCACGGTGAGTACAAGTGGATCACCCAGCTTCGAGGATCATCAGGGACATTAACGAACGTACTACACGGTCGAGGTTTCGAAACAACTCTCACTTTGCCCATGCTGCTTTTGTTGCTACTTTTGAGCCCAAAAACATTGGACATGCGTTTTCTGATTCCAATTGGGTGAATGCAATGCATGAGGAGTTGGAGAACTTTGAGAGAAACCAAGTTTGGGAGTTAGTAGAGCCTCCACCAGGTTGTAAGCCGATTGGGACAAAATGGGTGTGGAAAAACAAAGAGGGAGAAAATGGTGAGGTTGTGAGAAACAAATCGAGGTTGATTGCTTAGGGGTACACACAAAAAGAGGGAATAGACTATGAGGAGACATTTACTCTTGTAGCCCGTTTGGAGGCGATTAGGATCCTTCTAGCCTTTTCAGTGGCTAAAGGGTTCAAACTGTACCAAATGGATGTGAAGAGTGCGTTCCTGAATGGTGTGTTGGAGGAAGAAGTGTATGTGAGGCAACCACCGGGGTTTGAGAGTGAGAAGTATCCTCACAAGGTGTACAAGTTGAGGAAGGCGCTGTATGGGTTGAGGCAGGCACCTAGAGCTTGGCATGGTAGGTTGAGGGGGTTCCTTTTTGAGAGAGGCTTTGAGATGGGGAAGGTAGATCAGACCTTGTTTCTTCTCAGGCAGGGCAAGGACATTTTGATTGTTCAGGTGTACGTGGATGATATTGCCTTTGGTGGCTCGTCTAACTCTTTGGTTGCAAGGTTTGCAGAAGACATGAGCAGGGAATTCGAGATGAGCATGATGGGTGAGTTGCAGTTCATCCTTGGCCTCCAGATCAAGCAGTCGAAGGAAGGAACATTTGTGCACCAAGCCAAGTACACCAAGGACATTGTGAAGAAGTTCAAGATGGAGGACTCCAAGGCCATGACGACGCCAATAAGTACGACTACAACATTGGATGCAGATGAGGAAGGTGAACACGTGGACCAGAAGGAGTACCGGAGCATGATCGACTCCCTTCTGTACCTGACAGCGACGAGGCCGGACATACAATTCTCGGTGTGTCTGTGCGCTCATTTTCAAGCGTCTCCAAGGACTTCGCATCGGCAAGCAGTCAAGCACATCTTCAGGTATTTGCGATACACTCCCGACTTCAGCCTTTGGTACTCTACGTCTTCCTCTTTGGAGCTTCACGGTTTTTCAGATGCGGATTTTGTCAGGTATCGGTTGGATAGGAAGTCCACTTCTGGGACTTGCCAGTTCTTGGGTTCTTCTTTGGTTTCTTGGTCTTCCCACAAACAATCGAGTGTTGCTCAATCTAATACCGAAGCTGAGTATGTCGCCACAGCTAGTTGTTGCTCTCAGCTCCTGTGGATCACATACACCATGAGTGACTTTGGTGAGGAGTATACCCATGTTCCACTTCTATGTGATAGCACAAGTGCCATAAGTGTTGCAAAGAACCCAGTGCTCCATTCCAAAACCAAGCACATAGAAGTGAGATACCATTTTCTGAGAGACAATATTGAGAAAGGGAGAATTGTTTTGATCCATGTGCCCTCACAAAACCAAATAGCGGATATTTTTACCAAGCCCCTAGATCAAGCAGCTTTCACTCGTTTGCGGGGAGAACTTGGTGTGTGTTTGGTTTCTTGAGTTGGTGGTGGGAGCTCCTTGTGTAGCATATGTATAGCTTTCCTTTTGTGCATTCTTGCATTTTGCATTGCATATGTATCATGATGTATAGACATCTTTGTATCTTAGGCTTGCATGCATTTGTATTATATGCATTGGTAGGAAAAGCTTCTCTCATATACATTGTTCATCATGATGTGCTATAAATGATCTGGTGAGCTAGTTTGGTATGATATGGTTTAGTTTGACTTAGCTCTTGATGATCTTGCTTTATATCCATGGTTGATGGCTATGTTTTTGAAAAATGCTAGTTGTATGTCCCCTTGTGAGTAAATGCCTTTATATGATCATGACATGTTTGAGTGGCTTTGTTATGCTTAATTTGTGCTTTGATAGCTTATTTTGATCATACGGGGCCAAAGGTCCATTTTTCATCATGAATGTTTAGCCCACTTGCTTATCTTGTGGAGGGGCATAAGTTCCTTTTTGCCGCAAAGACATTTCATGTATCATGTATAAATCTGAAAATGAAATGTAAATTGCTTAGAAAGTATGCTCCCATGTCATTTGTTCTTATTTAAATTGATTTTGGGTGCTAAACCGTTGCGTGATGCCTACCATTGAGAAGTCTCATATATAGAAGTAGGCACATGGCTCGGTGGTTTTGACATGACATGAGGTGTTTGTGGGTGTTTATGATGATCTTATGATTAGAATGGTTGTCCTAGCATGAAGTTTGTGTGACCTTGTCACTTTGGCATGTTTTGCTCATGTTTAGGACTTTGCTCATGAGAGGGATTTTTTTTGAAAAAATACACATTTTGATCTTAACTTTGTCCAATGGTTGTGAAACTTGGTGATCATGTAACTTATGTTCATACGAAGCTATAGAGTATCTAACTTGCTCATTTGGACATGCGTAGCATCTTGTGGTGAATTTTGTCTATTTGAGAAGCTCTAGGAGCATTTGGAGGTGTTCAAAGTGGTTCGGGCAGGTTTCAGAACAGTTTGTGTGCAGGGCGGTTTCTTGGGGCGGTTTAACGGCCCCAAGGCGGTCAGATCCCAGGTGGGGCGGTCTGACCGGCCTAGGCAGGCGGTCTGACCACCCTGGGCAGTGAGAGCAGGTTTTGCTCCTTGTTTGCATTCCCAAGTTGCATTGTTGGGGGAGTGTGCTTTGGCTCAGGGGGAACTTGCATATGTGCAGGGGGAGCTCGTGTGTGAGTTTGTGGTATGTTTGCTTTGGTGGTTTGCTCCTTTGTGTGAACTTGCTTTTCTCTCAGTTGTGTCGAGCCGTTGCCCTTACCTAAGGGGACCGAGACTTTTCCTTCTTCAAGTGATCTTGTTCTTTACCTTTCCTTTGGCTTTCGATCACTTGTTGAAGTTATTTTGGTCGTTTCTTTTCTTTTCCTTTTCTCCTTGGTTACCAAATGTGTGTGTTGTCAATGCACTCATCAAGAGTGATATTGAGAGCATGTGTGGTTCGAGGACCGGTGGATGGTCGCTTCCTGGTGTGATGAGTGATTGACAACGTTGTGTGGACTGACTCTTGACCAAGTATTGCAGGTGCAGGTTGCGGCTTGATTGGTGTCGGTGCAGGTGAAGAACAAGCGCGAAAGGTCTATGCTGGTGGGCCTCCAGGTGTGGAGCAGACAAGTAGGCTTGGTTCGAGGGACCCGGTGGCCGACGGGGTCAAGTGCGGACCGCATGGTGGCAAGAACAGCAAGACGAAGTCGTGGATAATTTCTTAGTTGAGCCTCAAAACCAAGGTCGAGCCGGGACGACGTGGGAGCCGAATCATGAGTGGAGATTGGCTGGAGGCTACACCAAGTCCGCGGGGTTTCCAATGGTTCACCACAAAACCACTGGGTTACTCGGTTGAGCGACAAAACCGAGGCCGAAGACTCGACGAGGAGGGGCGGCCAACCAGGCCGGTCTAACCGCCCAGGAGGGGTGGTCTGACCGTCCAGGTGGGGCGGTCTGACCGCCCGGGTCGCAGCGTCGAGATCCTTCGAAGCGGAGGACACGCGGCATGATCGCAGGAGTTGCGTTGGTGCTACGCAGGCTTGCGGTGGATGCGCATCCGTCCGATGGTGCTGAACTGAAGACTTCCAAATTTTCCCTTGAGGGGCATGTATCTCTATTATTCTAGTAGGGGTAGTTTAGTCTTTCGGTTGCCCCCATATAAACACTTGAGTTGTGGGATGGCAGCCAACTCTTGGAACCCTAGCTCATCTGCCTTTGCTATTTTCCCTTCCTATTTTCCTTAGGATTTCCATAGGACTAGCTTGAGAGCTTCATTGTGAGATCTTTAGAGAGGAATGGATGATCGGGAGGCAAGCTAGACCTTGTATGAATCTTTCTTGGTATGCATAGAAGATTCGACGTGATTCCTCAAGGCCCTTTGTTGTCACTCCCGTTTTCCCTTTTTGGTGATTTTCAGAGCCTTTTCTTGTGATTTTCATGGCGGAATTTTGAGAACATTTTCTTGCGGGATTCTTGTTGGGTGTCACGTATGAGGACCTTGTGCCTCTTTGCTTGGTGATCTTCCCCTAGCAATCCCCTCGAATCGGCCTCGATTTGGTGGTTTTCGGAATTCCTCGAGTTCATGACTTAGAGGGCTAAGATTCGCGATTGCCTTTGATTGAGAGCGTTTCGATGGATATCCTTTGGTGGAGAGGTTACCTAGGAGGTAACCCAGCTATCCCCGAAGTTTCGCTGCAATTCGTCGGGTGAATCGGGAGATCGAGCAATGGGAAGTTGAGGGTTGACCTGCGGCCAGGATTTCTGGGTGGGGCAGTCTAACCGCCATAGGGGGGCGGTCTAACTGCCCTGGGTCATCCAGGTTGAAGTTTTGGTTTGGCCGGATTTTCCTCTGTGAGTTTGTTCGCCTTGATCAGAGGAGCGTTCTGGTGAAATCTTGGCTCGTTTTGGAGTCGTTTGCAGGGTTTTCCTTGGAGGTGTTTCTTGCTGGGTACAGGAGGTTAGACCGCTCCTGGTAGCCGGTCTAACTGCCCTAGGCTTGTTGGGTGAAGTTCTTGTTTTCGCCAAGATTTTCTGGTAGCTAGCTTGGCCTTGACCAGAGGATCTTGTGGTTGAATCCGGGGAGAGTTTTGGAGCTTGGAAGAGCGTTTTCGGCGGTGTTTCTTGTGGCCAGGAGCAGGTGGTCTAACCGCCCCCCATACGCGGTCTGACCGCCCCTCCCGGGCAGACAACTTCCGAGTTTGTTCCGCTGTCGTGTGTGTGTAGAAGCTATGCCTGCAGGTAGTGTTTGCTCCTAGGACTAGTAGCACTTCAGTGTCTACATGGTTTTGGCAAACGGAAGGAAGTGTAAGGAGCGTGTGATTTTAGGTACCCGACCGAGTTCATCTTGTTGGAGAAGACATCTCTTCGAGAAGAATTTTTATCAGCTCCCATTCAGTCCCTCCCTCTCTGGTCGCCAGTTCGGTCCTTCAAGAAGGAGCTCGAGAAGTAGAGAGATGAAGCTTTCAATCACTACAGGCCTATGGTACCCCAAGGAAAAGAGTGGAAAGTCAAGACCAGCTCCCAGCCCGAACTGGTCAGACAGCTGGAGGAGTCGGTCAGACCGGTCACACCGGTCAGACCGGTGCCTGGTGTCGGTCGGACCAGTGACCCAGAGATGCCGCCCAATTTTTCTTCCTCGATTCCTATGGTTTGTGATGACAAGTCTACATCGGCACCTGCACCAGAAGACGATGAGGAGCTTGTTGATTACAGTTCTTCTCCTGAGCGCATGAATTTGGACATTAATGTTGTTCACATGTCTATGGATGGATACTTTCTCTTGAAGGAAGACATTGCGCATCTCGACTTTGGGCCAAAGGAAGCTATTTTCCAGAACCTAAAGCTACTGAAAATCATCTGAAGACTTTGTACATGATGGGTCACATCAATGGGAAGCCTATCTCTCGTATGCTAGTGGACAGAGTAGTGATCGTCAACTTGATGTCATATTCTTTGTTCAAGAAGCTGGGAGGTTCAGATGATGAGCTCATCAAGACCAACATGACTGTCAGCGGTGTGGGAGGAGGCGAGTCGATGGGAGCTAAAGGCATCGTCTCTATGGAGCTCACCGTTGGGAGCAAGACGTTGGTTACGACATTCTTCTTCGCTAAGACAAAAGGTAACTACAAGTTAAGCCTTGGCCGTGATTGGATTCATGCAAATCAGTGTGTGCCTTCTACCTTGCATAACTTATGAATTCAATGGGTAGGTGACAAGGTTGGACTTGTTCATGGTGATACGTCGGCTTTGTGTTGCAGTGGCTCATAGTCTTACCATGGATAATTATGAGAACCTTAAGTGCTTAACTGGTTTAGATTTATCTGATTTAGAGGTCATTGCTTCTACCAAGGATAGCTTTGCTACTGCTGTTATGAAGCTGATCGTTGATCAGGCTACAATGTCTCTTTTGATTTGATGGATGCAAATCTAGAGTGGTTGCAGCAGAGGCGAGAGCACTATCGGGTGCATAAGAACGATATGTGTGAGGCCATCAAAGACTTTGATGATTTTCGCAAGTTGGGACAAGGGTTTACGTCAGCTGATCCTTTAGAGGAGGTAGATATTGGTGATGGCACTATACCTAGGTCGACATTTGTAAACAAGAATCTTGATCCTTTGTTTACTGAGTTCATAAAGTTATTAAAGGAGTATGTTGATTACTTTGCATGGAATTACAATGAAATACCAGGTTTAAGTCGTGATCTAGTTGAGCATCGTTTACCTATTAAACCTGGTTTTAGGCCTTATAAACAACCTCGTAAAAACTTAACTCCTAATATCTATGACCGAGTGAAAGAGGAAGTCAATCGATTGCTTGATACTAAGTTTATTAGGCCTTGTCGTTATGCTGATTGGATCTCTAATATTGTGCCTATTGAGAAAAAAGGAACAAAAAAGCTTGTGTTTGCATTGATTTTAGAGATCTTAATAGAGCTACTCCTAAATAAGAATATCCTAAGCCTATAGCCGATTTTCTTGTTAATGTTGCATTCGGACATAGAATTCTTAGCTTTCTTGATGGTAATGCAAGTTACAATCAATTTTTTATGGCCGAAGAGGATATATCTAAAACGGCTTTCATTTTTCCGGGTTTTGTTGGCTTATTTGAGTGGGTTGTTATGACCTTTGGATTTAAAAAATGCGGGTGCTACTAATCAAAGGGCCATGAATTTATTTTTTCATGACTTGCTTGGCATCATAGTAGAGGTTTATATTGACAACATTGTTGTCAAATCGGCTGGAGAAAATTGTCATTTAGCTGATTTAAGACTTACATTTGAAAAAATGCGTCGGTACAAATTAAAGATGAACCCACTCAAAATGTGCTTTTGGTGTATCATCTTGGAAGTTTTTGAGCTTCATTGTGCATGAGAATGGCAGAGATATAGATCCTAAAAAGATTGAGGCCATTCAAAGTGTGAAGGCGCCTACTTGTAAAAAAGATTTGCAAAAGTTCTTAGGCAAGGTAAATTATTTGAGGAGGTTCATTTGTAATTTGTCTGAGAAAGTGAATGCCTTTACTCCCTTACTTCGGTTGAAAAATGATATTGACTTTACTTAGGGGCAAAGCAACAAGAGGCATTTGATGAGATCAAAAGCTATTTGACTTCGCCGCCCGTCCTTGAAGCACCCAAGAGTGGAATTCCTTTCAAGTTATATGTAGCGGCTGAAGGATGTCATCGAAGGTGTTTTGACTCAAGAGACCGAAGGCAAGGAGTATATTGTTGCATATGAGAGTAGAAGATTATTGGATGACGAAAGAAGGTACACTTTTATTGAGAAGTTGTGTTTATTACTATATCATACTTGTACCAAGTTGAGGCATTATTTACTACCAAGTACTTGCATAGTAGCATGTCAAACTGACATAATTAAATACATGTTGCATAAAACAATTTTAAGTGTAGAGTCGGCAAATGGGCTTATGCTTTAGTTGAATATGATTTATGTTGTGAGCCATTAAATTCAATGAAAGGTCAAATTGTTGCCGACTTTATTGTTGGACATAGAGCAGATAAGCAACTTGATTTAAATGTCGGTTATGTTACTTTACTCCATGGAAATTGCACTTTGATGGATCGGTTTGCAAGGATGGTTGTGGTGTTCGAGTTGTCATTATTTCACCAAATGAGGTTGTTTTTGAAGCTCTTAACGGATTAGATCATAAATGTACTAACAATCAAACCCAATATGAGGCTCTTCTATTTTGATTGGAATTTTTTCATGACATGGGACTAAACCTTTTGGAAGCTTATGGAGATTCTTTATTAGTGGTGCAGCAAGTTTCCAAGGTATGTTAATGTCTAAATGGCATTTTTAATGCTTATCTTGGTAAATGCTTAGACATCATATTTTGTATGAATGAATTTATTATTTATCATGTGCCATGAGAGGAAAATCCTAGAGCTAATGCTCTGGCTCAACAAGTATCTGGTTATAATGTTTGAAAATTTTTTTCAAGAACACAAACTATTGCTTACAGTCGAGTGTTTTGCTCTGGAGGCACCAGTCAGGCCGACACAGCCGACCGGTCTAACCGGTGATACCGGTCTGACCGTTGTCCCCAACCGGTCTGACCGGTCCCCTGGTTAAAATTTCCCTTCGGTTTTTTATGATAAAATCAAAGTGGAGGACTGGAGAAAACCTCTAATTAATTATTTGCAAGATCCTAGCAGCTCAGTTGATAGAAAAGTTCGACGATGGGCTCTTAAGTTTGTTCTTGATGATGGTGAATTGTATCGTCGGACCGCGAATGATTTGCTTTTAAAATGCTTGGTTCCTGATCAAGCTAGGTTGGCTATGGCAGAGATTCATGAAGGTATTTGTGGTACTCATCAATCGGCTCCCAAGATGAAGTGGCTCCTCAGGCGAGCTTGCTTTTATTGGCCTACCATGATAGCTGATTGTTTCCGGTACTACAAAGGTTGTGAAGAGTGTCAAAAGCATGGAGATGTTCAATTGGTGCCTGCTGCATTGATGCATCTGATTATCAAGCCTTTGCCTTTTAGAGGATGGGGATTGGATTTTATTGGTAAGATTCACCCTCCTTCGTCGAAGGGGTATTGTTTTGTGATTGTGACTACCAATTACTTTACCAAGTGGATTGAGGCTATTCCTTTGAAGAATATAACACATAGAGAGGTGATTGAGTTTATTATCGGGCACATTATACATAGATTTGACATTCCACAGACTTTGACTATAGATCAAGGAACTTCATTCATATCTAAAAAGGTGCGTGAGTTTGTCAATTATTATGGTCATTGCTCAATTCATCTCCATATTATGCTCAAGCCAATGGTCATGCCGAGTCTAGCAACAAGACTTTAGTAAAGCTCATCAAGAAGAAGATAGAAGACATTCCTAGAAGATAGCATGATGTATTATCTGAAGCTTTATGGGCTCATCGTATTTCTAGACATGGTGCTACTAAAGTTACTCATTATGAGCTTATGGAGGCCATTTTGCCTATTGAGGTAAATCTAGGCGCATATAGACTTGCAAAGCAAAATAATCTTGATGTTGAGACATATTGTGCTTTCATGATGGACAACATCGACGAGGTGACCGACAGGCGTCTGGAGGCTTTGGAGGAGATTGAGAAAGACAAAGGCGAGTTGCTAGAGCATACAACAGGAAGGTAAAAGCCAAATCTTTTCAGGTAGGTGATCTAGTTTGGAAGACGATTTTACCTATTTGGACTAAGAGTAATAAGTTCGGCAAGTGGTCTCCAAGTTGGGAAGGTCCGTACAAGATTAACAAAGTTTCCTCTAGAAATTCTTATATGGTGAAAACTTTGCAAGGGCAGCAGCTTCCAAGGGCTCTCAACGGGAGGTACTTGAAGAAATTTTATCCAAGTGTTTGGCAAGACGCTTGATAGGATATGTCTGATTTAAATTATAAATCGCCCTTAGAACAAAAAATGGCCATTGAAATATGTCACATCGACATTAGAAAATATTTTTTAGACAGCAAGCTTTACTAAAAAACAGGGGGCATATGTTCACACCCGAAATTGGCACAAAGCCGATCAGGCGAATGCCACCGGTTAGACCGGTGTCCCTGGGCGGTCTGACCGGTCGGGTCCTGTAGCCGATCTGGCAACGGCTGCACCGGTCTGACCAGTGGACCCTGAGTCCGTATAGAATTGAGGAATCCTGGTGAATTTCGACTTGGAATGGGTTTCCTTGCGGGGCAAGACCTCCCCACCATATAAATATATTGGGCCACGGCCGGTTGAGGCTATCACCCAATCGATCAAATACTTTCTTCAACTTTTATCTCCAAACACTAGCTTTTCCAACCCTTGCTTTCCTTGCTTGTCTCGACGGTGATCAAGGACGTTCTGAGTGGTCTTGCCGATCTCAGAGCAACCCTAGGCGCGCCACCTCCGACAGGGTTGAAGGACCGATTAGGCGACCAGAGGGGGGGAGTGAATGGGAGCCGATAAAATTTCTCTCCTATGAGATGAACTCGGCCTATACCCCGATTGCCACTCGGATCACTCACACACACAAGAGCGGCTCTAAACTAGGCACACACAAGCCTACAAGTCCTAGAGACAAGCCACGAATCAAGAAGCGGAAGCACAACTCAACAAGCGAGGGACTTAGGCAATCTGCGGTGCTCAGGGCGGACCGTCCGCGGGGGCCTAGCGGACTGTCCGCGAGGAAGGCGCGGACTGTCCGCGAGGTCACTGCGGGCCGTCCGAAATAGCTTCTCGAACCTCCAGAAACAAACCAAGAAAAACAGACCGTCTGACGCCTACCCGCGGACCGTCCGCCACACACGGACTGTCCGTACTCAACCCATGGACCGTCCGCCAAACCTCGTGCACCAAAAATCCACTGACAAAATGGATCGAACGGAAGACACGAAAGAACTCGCGACGAACACGAAGAACAACTGGCTGAAAGCCTCCTCGCGGACCATCTGCATGGGGCTCGCGGACCGTCCGCCAGGAGCACGGACAGCAGCCCGAGCTCGACCCTTTGAAGGTCAACCCTTCCTTCCTTTCACCTGATCTCTCGAATCAACCAAGGGATAGCTACCAAATCATAGGGAAAGGTGAAGCGCCTCTAGGAGATGCTATACCTACGAATTTGGAGCCTCAAATCCACTGAGACGAGAGGAATCAAGATTCTACCGAGCTCAACCAAAAAGCTAGGGTTCCAACCAAAACTTGCGAATCGAAGGCCAATCCCGGCATTTGAGGAGTCAACATCATACACAAAGATGCACAAGACATCCACCCATGATCTCCTCAAAGAAATCCAAGAGAAAACGACCTAGAAATCGACGAACAAGAATCGAACCGAAAAGCTCCGAAAAAGGCACAAAAACCAACTCAGGAATTTAGAAGAGATATAGTTTGCTCGAAGAATTTGCACAAGATTTGTGAGACGATTTCACTCTGAATATTCATGCCATGTTGGATTACAAGCCACTCCAAGAATCACAAATCTTGGATGGCAAAAAGCTCAAACAAAGAGCCACTCACACCTCTTACCCTCTCTCCCAAAGCACTCCAAAATGAAAGAGCACACCACCTACTAAGCCAAAGAGATAGGTGAAAATTCAGCCACTCCTCCTATATATAGGCCCTCCGGAAATGACCGAAGTGACCCGACACTAGGAGTTACAACACAAGCCCTCACAGGGGCATTTTGGTCAACACATGAAGTTCTCCATCAGACGGCCGCGCATCCATCGGGCCTTCGCGTCCTCCCGATGCAAGCACCTCAATCATGCCGCGTGTCGCCTACTTCGGAGCTTCTCGGCGCGCCCGGATCCCATCTCCGCCCGCCGAGCCTCTGGTCTTGGTTTTGTGGCTCAACCAAGTAACCCCGACGGTTTTATGGTGAACCACCGCAAACCCCGCGGACTCGGTGCAGCCTCCACGCCAATCCCACTCATGACTTGGCCGCCACGTCGTCCCAGCTCGGTGTTGGTTTTTTGGAGTAAACCAACCAAACCCCGCGTGCAGACTCCGGTTGTTAGCCGCTACCCTGCACCGGCTCGACCTTGGTTTTGAGGCTCAACCAAGAAACCATACACGACTTCGTCTTGCTTTTCTTGCCACCATGCGGCCCGCACTTGACCCCATTCGGCCACCGGGTCCATCGAGCCGAGCCTACTTGTCTCTCCACTCCTCAGAGGCCCCGCAAGGCTAAGACCTTTCGCGCCCGCTCTTCACCTGCACCAACACAAGTCAAGCCACAACCTGCACCTGCAATACTCAGCCAAGAGTCAGTCCACACCACGTTGTCAATCACTCATCACACCAAGGAGCGACCATCCACCGGTCATCGGACGCTCCGGTCCTCAGGGGTTCCTCCCGAGACGGCGTCTGTAGGTCTTCACCGCGTCCCTACACTTACCGGTCAGACCGGTCAGGACAGAGGCTCGACGAGTTCGTGATTCCGACTGCTGCGCGACCTAGCGCTCGTGTGTGTTGACCAGAAAAGCGTCAACAGGTCCCTCAGCGGCCACTTGCGGAAGCGAGCCTGCGGCGGACGACATCGTCACTACTAGAAATCAGGCCTTGGCCAACGCCTATTTTTGGTTGCAATATGGCTATTTTGGTTGCAACTGGAATCAGTTTCAACGAAGTCTGGTGGTCGACAGATTGTTACAATTGGAACGGTGCAATAGCCTCAGGCAACAACTTAAATGTGGCATTGCAACAGATTTTGCTATTGCAATGAACAAAAAAGCCTACTGCAACCAATATTTGGTTGCAAGAATAAATATTGCAACGAACGAAAGAACCTATTGCAACCAATACTTGGTTGCAAGAATAAATATTGCAACGATTAGATTAGTTGCCTAAGGTTCTATTGCGACGGAACACTTGGCTGCAATATTTCATGATTACCATGAACGAATATGTTGCGATAGAAAAGTATTACCACTCCAAAACTACGTGGGCATATGGTCATATTACCACGAAGTGTGATCCATTGCATTACAGTGCTTTTGCAACATATCAGATATGGTAGCAATAGATGATATGATAATGCAACGAACTAGTCTTCGTGGTAATATATGGAAGTTGCAACGAATTTGTGTTGGTGGTAATAGAGAGCACATGCAACAAACAATTGTTGGTGGCAATAGATGACATGGTAGTGCAACGCATAAAGTTCATCGCAATAATGCATATTGCAACCAAAATCAATGGTTGCCTATTATTCAATCGTAATGAGGGGATTTTGAATAGTAGTTTTTAAATTATTTTCACAGCATCCACACCACATATAGTAACTAATACATTCACAACATTGTTTAGCATCACATATAAAGACACCATATTTAACTAAGTTCACAACATTGTTTAGCATATAATAAATAAATCTAAAACTGAGTTTGCTGGTTGCTCCATCGCCCATCAGCTACACCATCATAAATAAGCATCTTTGTAACCTGTCATTCTTGTTGGTGACGGCCATCAACGTTAAGCCATAGAAGCTTTCTCTAACTGTCCGAGTTTCTCTGCGATTCATGAAAACATATATGATTAAATTCATGGAGTAATTAGCAATCATAGAAAGGATGGCTATGCAATTACCTGAGACGATAAAGAACAGGCAAGTCTCCCTCATTGCCCTGGATGAACTTATGATATCATCATGTATATATTCCAAGGCTCCATAAAAGCCCAGTAGTCCAGGATTATGGTAAAAGATCATGGCAACAAACCTGTTGGATGCAAGCAGAGACAATTATGATCATACTGATATAATTAATTCACTAATAAAATGAAACATGGACAACTAATAAAATGAAACATGGACCAATAATTCGTTTCAGAAAATTAAATACATCTCTTGAAACAATAGTGAGAAGAAAAACATACTATTTGACTTAGGAAGGATTGTGGTGAACTGAGTTCGGAATCAGAAAATGTACTACTCAGCAAGTGCCTGAGCAATGAATTGATAGGCTATTTGATTATACCACCTACAAGTAATTAATATTCTCTTAGTGAACACTAAAATGTAATTAAAAATAGACTTCATCCAAAAAAATTAACATAAGTGACACATGAGGAATTTTCATAAGCGCCAGAGTATTAGCAGTATCAGCATGACATTTCAACAAATGGTTGGTGTGCACAATGACAGATCACCAACTTTGTTTAATTGGTGTGACTGATGCACTCCATTACCATCGGCGCCTGTGCGACTGTCTCCTTTCCTCTCCCTCATGTTCCACGTGGCTGGGCAAGGTTTTAGGAACTGCAGAAAAATATATCTATGCACAACCTGAGGAGGAAGGAAGAGGCATTTCTTATACCTGTTGGGATTAACTTTCTCCTGCTTCTTCTTGGCGCTTTTCTTTGGTTAGCTGTAGAGAATTAGCAGCTATTAGATTAAAATCAACATATCACTGAACAGATATGTACTTAATAGGCAGAAGCTCATGTGATAGACACTCACTTTGGCAATTTGGCTCAACGGCGTTGCCACTCAGTGACCGCTTTAGAAGCTATAAGTGATTAACTTGAACAAGCATTAGCGTCTATATATACATACTAAGTTTGCATGCTTGCCATTAATTTGCAACAGGAACCCAGCTACATATAAGCAGACGATCTGCTAACAAGTTTCCTCAGCACTTTCGCACAAGGATACCTGCTAAGAGGAGATAAAAAAGGCATGTATCTATATCCTTCTGAACAAAAGACAACTTCATTGTTTATGGCAGGCTTAGCAGATCCAATATGTGGGGACATGTAAAAATGTTTTCAACATATTAACAGTGCACCATTTGACTACATGATGAGTAGTATTTCTAAATATATCCCATTCCGTGTGCTCATTGTTGCATTATGTGCTGTCCTAAGAACTCATTAACGTTGACTGGTCTTTTTAATTATAGATCTACATATCAATTTATACTAATGATAATCCAAATATAGGTAAACTGAAATAACAACTGTGTTGAGATCTAATCAGTTATCAGTTCAGATTGGAGCAATATGTTTTAGCATAAAGTATTTTATATCTGGCCAGAATATGTAGTTCAAAGTTTGTTTCAAAAAGATCTATTATTCCCTTATCCTATCATCAATTAGGAACTAATGGAAAAGCAGAGGCTACAGCGATTGCATCTACACTTTCTCAAAAAATTTTTTTGCATCTACACATCACAAAGATTGCAAAGAAATCCTCCGGCTGCAACGATTGCAACTCGTGGAGGCTATGGGGACTGGTGTAAGGTCCATGGTGGCGTTGGGGTTCCAGTCGATCGTGATTGGCGCGGCGAGGGGCTCGGTTGGGGCAGAGAAATGGAGGAGGAGGTCGAGAGGGTCCTGCAGATGGGCTTACCAGCGGCGAGGACGCGGTGTGGTGGTGTTGGTCAGCATGGGCTCCATGGCACGGCAGCACTCGGGTGGATCTCCGGCGACAGGGTAAGTGGAATGGGTGAGGCTCCGACGGCCACCGAACGCGACAAATCGAACCCCTTCTGATCTGTCGGTGGCGCAGGTCCCGACGGCCACCGAACGCAACGAATCGACCCCTTCTGATCTACCGGCGGCGCAGAGGGTGGGGGAGATGTCGGTATCCCTGGAGTCGAGGGCATCCCCAGTCTACGTGCTAGAGGCAACGACGCCGACGAGGTTGGAGGCGACGAACGACGGCTCGGTTTGGGGGCGATGCCGGGATCTGCGGCGCACATGCGAGGTTGGAGGCAACGAGAAGGGGATCGTGGGAGGGGGGCGGGTCGCAAGGTAGTGGACGGTGGAAAAAAGAGCACGAGCATTTGATGCGGATCAGACGATAGGAATCAGATGGAAGGGGAAGCGAAAGGCGAGGGGTTGGGGAGGCGGACGCGCGGGGGGCGGACACACGGGAGGAAGGAAAAATGTGACAACCCGCCCAGGAGAATACCGTACTATCGCCTAAACCAATCCACTTTTGGTCATTAAGCAATAATAAAGTATCATCCTGTCGTTAGTTGCCGGGTTAACGCCCGGTAAATCACTTGGATATCAACAAAAGATCAAACATATGCATTAAAACTCACGCGAAGGCGAGTCCAGAGTACACTACACCAATTTAAATCAAATCTACCCCGAAGGGGTTTAAGTATTACAAACCATTGTTCATGACAATAAGTAAAGGTTCAGAGTTTGAAAACAGCGGAAATAAATAAACTAGCGCAACGGTAAACATCACAGGAGGCCGTCCGTGATGCCATCATAATCGTCATCCACCCATTCCAGCTCCCAGCCGGGTGGAATCTCACCAGGCCAAACGACACCTGCAACCACATTTTTAAAGCAAGGCTGAGTATACTAATACTCAGCAAGACTTAACCGTCGGGTGACAACTACATCACCAAACTCTAGACATGAGAGGCTTTTTGGCCGGGGGAGTTCTTTTGCTGAAAAGCAACAAAGAGTACGTCCTTACTTTCAATATTTTAGCACAAATTCTAGTTGATTACCATTTCTAAGTGAGCCAACTAATTCAACCAAGAATTGTACAATACAATTAATTCAAGCAGTAATATTCACAAAGTTCCATCATTAAGGGATATCATGGCCAGTTGATTAAGCAGTCTCGGATAACGGTGAGAGGCCGACAATCGATTGATTTATAACCTTGCAAGGTGAACCTAAACACACGGAGGGTGCATACCCCCAAGGACTATAACAAAAACGAAACGGGGTATACCCCGACCAGACGGTTCCCATCTTTCTCCGGATCGGGATCAGACCTACAGTCCTCGGTACAGGGCGTACTGGAACATCACGCCGGATCGCCCAGATTCGCACAGGTACCCCATTGTTGCAGGTAGGGGGACACACAAGGTGTCCTAAGGGTAGTAGGGAAAAGTTCCCTTGCCGTGTCCATCAGGTACTAGGTTTACCGGTCCCATTCCCGACAAGTGCTTAGTACGTTCAAAAGCTTAGCCTACGAAAGCCACTGGACCAGAGCCCAAATCCCATGCTCTTACCACATGAGCAATCCATTTATAAAGATCTTATGATTCCAACATAAGAGCCTATTCTCGCGAGTGACGAACATCACTCGACTTGTACCGGTCCTATAGCATAGCAGCTGTCGACCTAGCATACTAGTATAAGAACATAGGTACCTAGGGATCATGCATCTAGGGTTTCAAATCAACTCCTGAAACGTAAATACACAATCATAGCAAAGGTAATTGCAAAATTTTCAAAAGAAGGGTTAATGATCCGGGGCTTGCTTTCGCTGGCAAGGTTGGCCTTGGGCCCTTCTGGACTTTGGTCCAGGTCTTGCTCTACAGCGACGTAGTGCATGTCTCCGTCAGCTCCTTCGTCTCCTCCTTCCGGCACAGACGTACGGCTACCGTCGGGAAGATCTACACGGGATGCAATGCAAGATTTAATTGACGGTTTTCAATTTAATTAATTACCAAACAACATATGACAACCATGAAGAGTATGGTTGGCCATATTCACCTTGACCAACACACATTTGGTTTAACCTTTCTATTAAAGTAATTTCTTGTGGTGCTTCATTATTTATTCTTTTTGATAGTGACTGTGTACATATTTTTGTGAATAAATAATTTAGATTTCACAAACAGCAAGGGGTTGGTTTTTATCTTTTTAAAATGATTTACATCACACACATAGGGTCTTTAGATGTGTAGTTGATGATTTTCTCATTTAATTTACTATTAAGCTTTAATGGCCTCTATTGCTTTTATTCATGAAATAAATTAATAAAATTCAGTGGGGTGTGTTATGAAGCACTACAAACCTATACAAAGCCACTGCATACACATGCACACTTAAAAGAGCTATGAAATTAAACATACCGAAAATAACAAAAGCTAGCTACTAAAGCAAGATAAATGCATATGAAAATCAATAAGCATCAAAAAGATTCCAACTTTCTCACACATGGCCTCTGGTCCAAAACTAAGCTAGACATGCAACATATACACCTAGAGCTACTATAGATCTTGGGTTATGCATTTACAAAGAAAATCAAGCATATTTCAAGAATAAATAATTCTAACAATTATAAAATCATGGTTAATTCACCAGAGGTGCATTTTAGCATAAAAAGACAACATGCAGAAGTTGGGCACAAAAATCTAATTATTTTTAGCTACAAAAATCATTTAGACAGATTCTGCATCAATAGAAAACAATTCATAATAAAAGATTTACAACATAACTTTGTGCAATTTTTGGTACAGAAGCTAGGTATGACATGACACACAACATATCCAAAATTCAGCTACAGATCACATGCAGATTTGGAGATACAACAGATCTAGATTTGGAAAAACTATGGACATGCTTTACAGAAGTTGTAGTGCTCTTCACAGGTAATCCAACAAAATTGAGTTTGCATTTTTCTTATTTTTCTTTGATTTTCTATGGATTTTACAAGATCCAGCAAAACTGCTCTACTATTTGAGATTCAGTTTTGCGAACAGGCCCCTGGAAGTTTCTGAGCCTTCACAGATAAGCCCCTAGTTTGTAACAAGGTCCCTGGAAAGAATGAAACCTTTGCAATGTGGTCCAGGCCACTAGGGGCGGCGCGGCCGGCCAAAATTCCAGCGACCCGCCGGCGTTCCAGGCCGGGGAAGTGGAGGGAGAGGGTGTGGGGCTCACCAGGGATCGATTTGCGTGCTTGGTTGGGGTAGAGGGGCTGCCGGCGATGGGGCTCGGCGGACGGGCGCACCGGCGGTCGCTGGAGCTCCGACTCCGGCGAGCTCTCGGCCGGGGCAACGAAAAGTGCGGCGCGGTCGGCCCCAGGGGTTCCTAGTGAAGCGGCTAGGGGCGTTGGTTGCGGCGGAGATGGCCGGAGGAGGCGCCTCTATGGCGGCGGCCGCACTGGCAGTGATGGCGGTGGGTCTGCGCCGCGGCTGTGCACGGCTCGCGCGGGGAAAACGTTCCCCTGCTTAAATAGGCGGCGTGGGCGGCCCGAGCCTTCGCGACGAAGGCATGCCCGGCGTTGATGCCGCGGTACGGTGACCGTACCTCGGCACGCGCGCTGGGCAGAGGACACGCGACGGACCGCTGGTCACGACGGCGTGCGCGCGGGTGGCGAGTGCGGGAGCTCCACGTGGCGGGGAGGCGCGTCCCGAGGGGTGTGGTGCTCGGACCGATGGTCGCGGGCCCGCCTTGGTACGCGTGTACGGCGGCGGAGCGGCGCGGTGCGCCCGGCGCGGGCGACGTCGCGGTGCACTCTCGCGTTCCGGCGCGACTGCTTCAGCTTAGGCTACTTTGATCACATTTTACTCCCAAAATTTGAACTGAAGTGCACCGAGGAGTAAAAAGAAAAGTTGTAGATCTCACTACCCTCTACAACTTTTACAAAGGCTCTATGGTGTTTTGATCAACCTTTTGAGCATGAACTGTAGGCAAAGTTGCTGGTTTTCATGACGCCGATGAATAGTGAAAGCTGCAGTTGACCAAGTTTTTCACCCTTTTCCACTCAAAATTTGAAATGCCATCCAACATGAGAGTTGTGTCCCTCGAAAAACTGGACAACTTTTATATTGGGAGGTTTTAAAGTGTTTAGGTGAAATTTGGAGAACGCGGCAAAAGTTCCGGCGGGAGTTCAAAGACATAGGATTTGACCGGGGTTTTGACCAAACTTTGACCACAAAAGTGTGTTGACTTAATTAAGAGGGTCATTAGCACTAACTAATGGTATTTAAACACCTGGGGTGTTACAAAAAAGTAGGATCAAGTTTTTTTCTCTCCACGTCATCTCTATCTATATATCTCTATCTATCTCTATCTCTATGTATCTCTACTTATTATACTCCTAAAACGTACGAAGTCGAGACAAAAACTTGATCAACCTTTTCTCCGCTCCACCGCGCGTCCGCCTCCCCCTCCGCGCGTGTCCGCCCTCCCCAGCCTCTTTTCGCGTCCCTCCCTCCCTCTGCATCCGTCCCCACATTCCAGGACGCGCCCCTCGCGTTCTTCCCTCACCTCTTTTCTCGGCCGCCCCGTACTCTCCTCTCCAAACCCTAAGCGAGCCCCGCCGCCGCGCCCCGTTTCTCCGTCGGATCCGATCACCGCACACGCCGCTGGCAGTAGCCGACCTCCGTTCGGGCCGCCATTGCATCATCCCCCTTTTGCCCCTATGACTGCCCCCCACGCCCAATCCGCTCGCACCCCACATAATCCGATGGAATAGACGGCGGCGGCGGCGGACACGAAATCGACTCGCGCGGGGGCGAACGAGCGCGAGCTCTTCCTCCATACCTCACTATCGCCGCCGCCACCTCGCCTTGCCTGCTCCCCACGGCCGCCTCACCTCCTCTTCCGGGCGCCCATCCCCTGCCCATCACATCTCCGTGCTGGATCTGCCCCGTTGTGTTCTCCCCCACCTCTGCTGTCCTAGCCCTATGCCAGCTGCTGACGCAGATCCGTCTTGCCCTCTCCGTGCTCACGCTCCGAGCCGAAGGCAGCGTGGACGACCTCTTCACACAGATGTCACACCTGCCGGTTCTCGGCTGGAGCTGCTCACGGTGCTCCCGGAGGAAGCAGCGTAGGACCAGGGCGGCGAGATGAGGGTCGACGCTGCCATGCGCGAGGTGCTTGCCCACGAGCCCCCACCGTGATCATGTTCCTCTACTCTCAGCCAGAGAAGGTGTCCACTGATGATGAAGGGGTACGAATGTGTTTCCGTTACTCTCATTATGCTTCTGGAGTTAGATTGCTATCACTCGTATGATAAGTTGTCAATGGTTTGGTTGAGTAGGTTATGTGATGCACGGAATGAAATGTTTATTTGTGTTGATTATTGGTAATGAACTTGGTGATTAGGTTCTTTGTAGTTTCGCTTCTTCTGTCATCAATCTGTTTTGCTCTATGGCCAAAATCCATACAATCAACTAACTTGTGGATCCATTGTGTCATACAATGTCAGATATGCCATAAGCCTGCAGTGATGCACAGAGATGTCATCCTTTTTGCTAGATAATTTCTTTTTGCAAACAAGAAAGAAACAACAGCCCTTAAAGTTATCGATTTTGGCCTTTCTATATTGTTCACTCCAGGTATGTCTTCTGTCTATCATTGTGCTTCTCATCAGTCATTGTTGATGATGTCATCCTGTTGACAGTTTGATCCAGAGTGTGGTGGTCTGTCTGTATCTTTTCCTATCTAGCTATTTACATTTCATATTTTTTATTTGCTAATTTTGAATTTGTAGAGGTGAAAGGTTTCCTTGAGGTTGTCGTGAAGACGAAAGTCCTTATTACATGGCTCCAGAGGTGCGAAAGAAAACTATAGCCCAGAAGTTGATGTTTGGAGTGCAGGAGTGTTTCTTTACATTCTTCATAGTGGTGTCCCTCCATTTTGGGCATGTTAGTTTTGAACCTGAAATAAGAGATGGTGACAGTGACATGTCTATATACGTAGAAAATTTAAATTGTAGATAATTACAAACAGGGATACTCTGTATTAACCTATAAGTTCAAATAAGGCATATTGTAAACTGACACTTTTATTTAATATTTCCTTTTGTTAAACATTAAAGTAACTAGAAAATATGTCCATCTTAAATGGCTTTATAAGCGCTCTCCCCCTTTTACATTTGTCTGATAAGCTTTTCTTTTTCATCCAGATCACACATGGTTACAGAAAATTGAGAAATCTCCAAATATCAATTTTGGCACAATTGTTAAGGACCGACTTCAACAGATCTCTTATGTGATGAATAAGTTCAAGAAGCATGCTCATACAGTATATTTCAATCTGATTTGACATCAGTTTTTCCCCTTTTATTCTCATATGACTGACTTCATCACATGTTTTCATACAGGTCCAATCTACCGTGACTCTATTTTGATGCATAGTTATTTTGGTTACTTGTCTAGTATACTAATTGGATGTGCATTTTAACATTTTTTTGAATAATTGCGAATGCACAAGTTTATGAATGTCAGACCATTACGTAAACTTGAAGGTCTCGTGTAGATTGAACTATTGATTGTTGGATCTGGAATGAAGGTTATGGTTATTATCTAGATATTCTTGCTTCCAACAAAAAAGTGGATCCTTTTTTCCTGATATGTAATAATGCTCCCGAGCATTCAACACCTGCGATTTGATTTGATCGTTCTGGATATTTAATTCTATATGTCAGTTCTCATCCAATTAGTAGTAATTAGTATTATTATTAGTAGCGAGTATTGAGTAGTATTATTACTGTATTAGGAGTGCCAGTTCTGTTTGATTGAGCTTATGTGATTGTGACATATTGCCAATATATGTATAATTTGTTTCTTATGATCCGACTTTCATCTCTATCAGAAATGGGCATTCTGGAGTGTGCATTATAGGAAGGAGATGAGTAGTAGAAGCTAGCTTTTGTTCTTATATGCAGCCTAACTGTTAATTAAATTAGTTTGTTCCTTATCGATGTGTGTGAAATCTGCCCTACCTACTACTTCCCAATGAGAGTGTTATAGACTTACAGTATGTCAAAAGGAAAAATGGACAATATGTCAAAAGGAAAATGTTCCGGCTTTGTTTCCATGCAATTTGGTTAGTTTTATTCTATATATTTGGATACTTAGCTATCTGCTCAGCTATTAGATATGATAGGTGTAACAAACCAAACTGAAGATGGTCTCTTATGGGAAGAAGTATACATAACCCCCCAAACTATGGGGAGTGGAACACATCACCCCCTCAACTATGAAACCGGATAAATTACCTCCCAAACTTTTCAAAACCGGACAAATCACCCCTTGAAGTGGTTTGGGACGGCGGTTTTGCTACAGTAACAGTGGTTTTGGATTTTTCTTTTTTATTTCGGTTGAAACTTTGAAAAATCATAGTAAATCACAGAAAAATCATAAAATAGAAAATTCAATTTTGTTAGACTCCACATGAGTAGATGCACACAGTGAACATATAATATGGTATGCTACAAGACTTTTTTTTTGTGGCTTTAGATCTATGTTTTCCTGTAATTAATTCATAGATGTAAAAAAATGTACTGTGGCATACCATATTATATATTCACTGTGTGCATCTACTCATGTGGAGTCTAACAAAATTGGATTTTCTATTTTATGATTTTTCTGTGATTTACTATGATTTTTCAAAGTTTCAACCGAAATAAAAAAGAAAAGAAAAATTCAAAACCATGTTACTGTAGCAACTGCCGTCCCAAACCACTTCAAGGGGTGATTTGTCCGGTTTAGAAAAGTTTGGGGGGTAATTTATCCGGTTTCATAGTTGAGGGGGTGATGTGTTCCACTCCCCATAGTTTGGGGGGTTATGTATACTTCTTCCGTCACTTATGGGTTTTCTTGAGGATTCAGATTTCTCAGTCTGCACCTGTTCAAACTAACAAAAGGAGGTATTCCTTGAACTTGGTTCCACTCATCATCAAAGTCATTGAGGCATCATGTCGAAGATGTCATGTACTTATTTCGTTTCAAGTTATTGGTCATTTTAATTTTTTCTAGATTCATGATGTTTTCTGTGTGCGTGACAGGAAGCAAGGAGCTCAAAGATGAAAGGAGTGCATGCACAAGTGTTTGAGACAACAACCAAATAATCACCATGAAAGTGGAGGATTTGGTGGAGCGGAAGCCAAGTCCATGCTTGATTTCTACCATGGTTCTTATGGTGTCACCTAGGCGTCGCCTAGGCGTCCAGGCGGTCCCTAGTCGCCATGGAAAACAAACCGCCTTGGGCGCCTAGGCGTCACCTAGGCGGTAAGGCGCCCAGAAGTTTTCATGGACGCCTAGGCGCCATAAGAACCATGATTTCTACACACAGTTGTGCGGCACACTTCTGTAAAGTAATAATGCTTGCCTCATTTTCAGTTCTAATTCGTTGGATTGTGTGATGTTCCTTTAACATAAGCCTACTATTATTGTACAAAGATTTTCGCCTTAATTATTTATTTTCCATTTTTGTTCGCCATGCAGTCTTCATCGTTTGCAAATATGGTTTTATCTGCCCAGGGTCCTGGTGAAGTATTATTGCCTTTTGGTCCTGAATATTTGGAGGTATGTCATTTTCCATGTGTGCATATCCCAAATTCATATGATCATGTAGGAAAAATGATCTGAGTTTTCCAATTTGGCCTCAAATATAGTTTAGGAAAAGTTTATTTGGCAGCGCAAGAGTGGGGACACCTTAGCAAGTATATGACTGAATGAAAGAAGAGAACTACAAAATGGGGTCATAATCCAGAGCGCAAATTAAACTGACACAATTTCAGAAGAAGCGTAGCCCTGAGGAATATGGCTTGAATTTGTTTAGGCCTGTATGCCGATGGCTCAAATTGTAATGCAGATATGCTCAGATGCAAAGTAATATGATGGTTCTAAACAAACATGACAGTTTCAGAGGAAAAAAATACTTTGCATATAACTGTATAATTCTTTCATACTTTGGAGTGTTGCCTCAGGTTTATTTTTTAATTCCCAGATGGAACATGAATGTAGAGATACTAATTTTGATGGAGATTGTGGTTGCTTAAAGTACTATTTTTTTTATATTTGTCTATTTCAACAACTACATTCTTGAATTATTATTTTTTATATATTTGTTCTTGATTTCATACTATTATTGTGTTACGCTTCATGTCGTGTCTTGCACTATATAAATTTACCGTAGTCCGTAGCAACGCATGGGCACATTCCTAGTATATATATATACTCCTAAAAAGTATGAAGTAGAGAAAAAAACCTGGTAAGTCGTTTTGCTTCGCGTCCGCCCCCGCGTTCGCCTTCCGCTCGCCCCCGCACGACCATCCCGCGCGTCCGCCTCTCGGCAAAAAAAAATCCCATCCGCCACGTGGATGCCGACATCGACATCTTCTGAGGACTCCGCTGAGGTCCATGGATGTCGCCGCTACCGTCGTCTCCAGACGCCGCCGGATGCCCGCAATGGGGACGGGCTCGGCGAAGGCGTCTCAGGCGGCGCCTCCGCCCAAGCTTCAATGCCAGCGGCCTCCGGCCTCCCTCCCACTCGAGCGACATCTGTGCTCCTCTTCTTTCCCCTCCGAGCCCGCTCCTCCATGCGTCTTGACGATTGCCCCCTTCATGATCTGTGCAGATAAGTGTATCTTCACGTTCGTCCATTGTAGACAGGGTAGTTATGCGATTTAATCTTGCAGGTGATTAACCAATCCCGAATCTCAGATTATCCCAATCGTAGATCAATTGGAGACCTGTAATTGGTGATCAACAGGTGAGCCAGTGCACATGTAGATCTACGATTCAGGAATCCTGATGTTTGTGGGCCTTTCTTATTTAATCCTGTGATGCCAATTGTTTGTTTAATCCTCTCGCTACAGTCTTGGCCGCTGCCCTGTTCTCTCCAGCAAGCAGTGACGACGGTGGAGCAAGGAGCCAAGAATTGAACAATTTGTCGCTGCTCGGGCAGCCGAGGCAGTGGGAAACGGGGAAGGACGAAGTGGAGATTACCAGGTGCGTGAGTTCGATTCGCTGGATGGCTTACTGCAGTGGCTTCCTCGATTTTAGCATGAAATATTTGCAATTTGGGGGAAATTTGTGGCTATGATAATGCTCATTCTTTTGCTTTTTCATTGAAGTGTTGCGGATTGATCTGGGAATTGACTCCGTAATTGCTGATGCAGGGAACTCTGAGTCTCTGACCCACATAAGTTGAGAGAAAAAGCTGAGGATATAGAGAGGTTATCAGCAGACGAGATTGAAAGCTTGCTTCAGAGATGAGGGACACCGCTTAATTCAATTGTATAGCTCTCTTTAAGTTCTCATCAATTTACGGATCCTGAATAAAAACTCTCTGCTATTTCTCTTGGTTGTATAAAACTCTCTGCTATTTCTCTTGGTTGTATAAAAGATAATCTTCATAGTTCAGACCAAGGTTTGGAAGATGAAACTACAAAATATTTAGTGATCTTACCATCATTCAAACAATTGCCCTGTAGGAGCAGAAGTTAATGTCATCAGATGCTGACGTGATGAAGATTGTTGTTGGTGACTTAATAATTCCTCTATTTCTTTGGAGGACCGCAAACATGCACTGCAAGAGCTTTGAGTTCTTGTTGAGCCCATCGACAATGCTAATGGTAAATCATGTGTCCTTTCTTCAACACACTTGTGCTTGAATCCTGATTGTTGGAAAATCAGCCCATGCATGACTATCCTTTTGGTGATGGACATGAAACATTACTCCAGTATTGCAGGTCCAATAAGTTTTGAAGAAGCTTCCTGAAGCAAAGTGTTCCATCTGTTGTGACCTATGTATGATTTCCAGCATAATTTAGTACTTGGAGTATACACTCAAGTAAGCATACAATATTTTTTTCCACACATTATGTATCCTTTTGATCGGATTTAACCTTTCTGTTATGGCATCATTTTTCTGATGCACCCTTACTACCTGTCATATCTGATTAGTAGAAAACCTGCCTGTTTGGACTCTTCTCTTTTAGTGTCAATTTTGTAGGAGAGTTAAAGCTCCAATCACCAGCAGGTGCCCACTACCTTATCTGAATCTTCACTCCCAAATGTTTTCATCTGAAGGAACTGCCAGCATAGGTCAAGGAAATAGGAAATGAACTAAATATGATAAAATAGATAGGATACGAAATCCACCGCTCCAAGTTAATTGCATGCAACTTGCAGAGCCCAATGGCTCGAGCTAAAAAGTTGTCCTATAGCCATCTATGTCAATTCTGCTATTAAAACGAGCAAGTGCCGAAGTACAGCATATGTTATCCAAAAATAAAGTACTGATATATGTTGAACTTGGAATGGGACTGCAAGAACACATGTGCAGTATTCTGTGTTTCCTAGATTCCTAATTTTGGGGAACAAATTTTCTGGGATCTAGCTTTTCAAACATAATAATTAAGCATTTTTCGTATATCACTGCAGGCATGAGATGTATATGGAACCTGGTACCATCATGATCATCAGGACAGTACCACCTGCTTTTTTTTTTGCATTTTGTCTGTCATGGTACTGACAGTAATTTGGTAAATAACATTGCCCACATTTGAGAGTACATTGTTTGGTGGTGACTAATCTCTACCTAATATTAAAGCAAGGATCGCTTCTGCCAATTATTTTCGTACGTCGTCCATCACGATGCGAATTCGGAGAAAAAACGGTGGAAACCGTGTTGTCTGATGTGAAAAGGTGGAGTCCGAGCGGTGTGCCACAAAAACCGGAGGGGTCTCCCGTTTCCCGCCGGAAACCGAAGAAATACGGCCCGGCCTGCCCACCAACGCTGCTGAAGAAAGTAGTAGAAATCTAAGAAACCTCCCTCCAATTTAGTTACGGTTCATTAGGGAACAAAAAATATATATTTCTTCTTATCTTATTATCCAAGTGGCACCCATCACCTGCCATACGTGGGAAAAAAATAGTAAGCATTAGGATCGCTTCTTTTGGTACCACATGATAGTAAGCATGGTAAAAAAATATTTTAGTTATTCTCAAAAAAAATATTTTAGTTTGCATAGAACATACATCATGTATCTATACAAGTATTTTTAATTTTGTTTACAGCTAGCTATTTAATTTTAAACTTTAGAAACCATTTGTCGCTTGAAAATGAATATGACATTTATGAGAAGTCTAATACGTTCTAGAGTAGAACACTTACATATCTATTTTTTTTCTCCCTAGCTTTTCTTGCTTAAATGCAAAGGTAAAAATTTAATGAGTACTTGATCAAAATAAATAATTAAGTCAAAGTTATTTTGGTTCTGTAGCAAATGTGTAGACAACCAATAAGTGCAATACAGATTTAGTAGTGCAAGAAATAAAAGATTCCATGAGATTAAAAACACGATTGAATTTTACCGTTGCAAGTTGCAACGCATGGACACTTTGTTATATATATTATTAAAGTGCTATAATTTCCTCGAACTATAGTCATTGTTTTCTATTTATGCTAGAAAAGCATGTGAGGTAGTGGGGATGATGAAGCGACTGGGAGAGGTGAAGTCGGGGTAGATGATGACGGGCGAGATCGGGGGTGGCATTGGTATGACGACAAGGATGGAGAAGGCGGGAATGACAGCGCAACCAGAACAGACTATTGTGGGGCTGCAAGGCACGAACAACAGAGGGCGAGGTCGGCGTGTGGCACATGCATGATGGGAACGACAACGTGGTCATGGAAGGTGAGGTCGGATGACGACGAAGCTTGGGAGACAATAATAATAGCAAGTGAGGTTAGGGTGGCACGTGCAAGACGGGGCGCATGGCCAGTGAGGATGACGATGCAACCGGGAAAAAGCAAAGGCCGGGGTGGTGTGAGTGGAGGTTGGGAAGACGGGGATGATGATGTCGAGCTTGGGACTTGGTAAGCACGGACAATGGCAGACGAGATTGGGGTGTGGCACGTGCGCGATTGGAGTGACAGTGGGGTCGGAAAAGGAAAGGTCGGGCAGACGACGACGAGGTTCGAGAGGCACGGACAATGACAATTGAGGTTAGGGTGGTGCGGATGAGACAAGAATGAAATCAAGGTTAGGGAGTTGTGGGGCGGCCTGGGGTGGCCATGTGGATGATGGAGGGCGAGGTTGTGATGGCGCGGGAGCGACACTAAGGCTGGAGAGATGGGAAGATGACAACACGGTCGAGGCGGATGATGACGAAGCTAGGGAGGCGTGGTCGGGGTGGTGCATATGGGATGGGAACAAAAGTGTGGTTGGCGAAAACAAAGGTTATGCAGATGACGTCAAAGCTGTGGCATACGAAGGTGAATTTTTGGTAGGCACAAACAACGACGAGCAAGATTAGGGTGCCGCAGGCGTGGCGGGGACAACGGTGAGGTCGCGAAGCTGCAAGTGGCGGTAGTGTGACAGTGCAGACAACGACGTGGGTAGCAAATATTTTTTTCCCGTTGCAACGCACGGGCATAGTTGCTAGTATACTCCTAAAATGTATGAAGTGGAGAAAAAAAAACCTGGTACGTCGTTTCGCTGCGCGTCCGCCCCCGCGTTCGCCTTCCGCTCGCCCCCGCACGACCATCCTGTGCGTCTGCCTCTCGCAAAAAAAAAAATCCCGTCCGCTACGCCCTCCGCACGCCACCGCCACGCCCTCTCTGCGCCCCCGCCGTATACACCGCGTCGAAACCACCCCTCTCACCTTAGCACGCCTCCTGCCACGCCATCGCCGCCGCGATCCCTGCACGTCGCGGTCCCTGGAGTCTTCATCCTCGCCGGAGCCCTAAACCGCGCTGCCGCCGCCGCTCGTCCTCGTCGGAGCCCTAAACCGCGCTGCTGCCGGCGGCGGCGGCATCCACTCCCTCGTCGGAGCCCCTTAACTGCGTTGCCGCCGCCGGGCGGCCCCTCGGGCGGTGCCCCTGATCTGCATGAATGGCTACGCCCCCTCATTTGCAGAATGGCGGCGCCCCTGATCTGTAGGCCTACAGGCCGAATCTCCAGCCCAGGTATCTCAAACTCCCCACTCTTCCTCCCTCTAATCTCCCAAATCTCATGATGTCGTAGGAGAGGATGCAGTATCAAGGATGCGTCGTGGGAGAGGATGCAGGATCAAAGGCAGACGAACTTCTCTGCTGCGATGCCTTCCAACATGGCCTAGGCCTGCATCTCTCCGGCACGAATATCCTTATGGTATTACCTCTTCCCCTCCTCTCAATTCCCCTGCAGATTACAGATCCATGGTTATCTTTAGGTGTTGTCCATCAACAATTTCTGTGCAGCAACCTGCAGCGTGACCATTTCATCATGGTCACAGCCACAGTTTGGATCAAGGGGGAAGGTATACTGAATCCTTTTGGCGTGACCTGTGGTTCTATCAAATTAAATAATCATACTCTTTTTAAAAATATATTGAACCTACCAATTGTTTTTGTGTGTATGGATAGGTAACATTTGCTGGTAGCGCAGAACTGATAGCGCATTGAAGTTTGGATCATAATACTTGAAGCTTTTGTTGGCGAGTACATGATATGCATTAGAGTTACATATGAGCATAGGCTAATGATGTCAATAAGTTCTGAAAATACACTTTCCAGTCAAATGATTTAACTGTCAACATTATTATCATTTGTATTCAGTAGCAAAAGATTATTGTCAGTAACATTTTTATGATTTTTTTTTTGCAGAAATCTGGAAGGAATAGACGTGCTTTTTACTCAAAGGTTTTGACTAAAAAAACATCTTCAGTGGAGAATTGATTACTCAAAAATGAACTAATTTGCTTGTCTTAGATGTTATATGTTTAAGGACTGATGGAGTAATTAATTTCTTTCATGGTATAGCAAATTAGTGTTGCGCTTACCAGTTTCAGTGTGTTTGTCAACTATAAATATTCACACATTATTTGTGCCATTCGAGATAATAGATCAGATGAGAAAATAAATTGACATGGTAGTAGACTCCTGACAGCATTCAACATCCTTGAGATTTGAATTGCTTTCACAGGCATTTAGAAAGATATGAACTGCTTTTAATTGAACTGAGTGAGGCCTATATTTTTGCTGCCCTTTGTAATAGTTCAGGAGCTAGGATCCTTAACCTCATCACCAAGAGTGGTGGATCCATGATTTACAACACTATATGTCTCACAGTTGATGCTTTGCATGATTTGACAGGATCAAAACGCAGGGCTGTATAATCCAAGTCTGTCCAACATACATTGAAAATTATTGAGTGCATCTCCCCATCTACAGGTTGGCAACTTTACCTTATTTTACTCGATCTCCTGCTGCATTTGCCAATGTGAATATCCCATTGTAATGCATCATGCCGCTACATTTAGCTAATTCTGTCAACAGTCAACCAAGCACTTGACTGTCTGGCTTTGCCTGGCCTTTTGTTTGTATGGATGCTACATTTTTCTTTTTCTTGAGAATGGTAAAAATGTCAAGTTTGGAAATTGTATTACTGATAAGAATTTATATATGACTCCAGTCTCCTCTCAAATCTTCCTGTTAAATAGATAGAAATGAATAGGATTCCTTTCAGAGTAATGACATTCTATTGATTATTCAGAATAAATTTTCTGAATAATATGAATTCTAGATGTACCTCTCATTGGTAATGTTTCGATGGTACAAAGTGCATGACTCCTATTGCACCTGGGTAAATACGAAGATCTTGGTAAGACACTTGAGGGTATTACAAGATGTGGTGTGTTTCTGAATTCCAAATTTCCACTTCGTTTCCCATATTTTTTTGGCACTTTAAAAGGTGAAAGATTCTTGAAAATTGAGTTTCTTTATTATTGTGTTGTGGAACCTGTCACCGGAACATGAGATCCTTCTACATTTAACAGTTAACATGGATATCATTAATGTTCTAAAATTATTTGTTTTCCTGTTCTTTGTTCATGCAAGCTTAAGATGATATCATGTTTGTCCATTCTCCATGGATTGTGTTAAACAAATATTTATTTTGTCCGCACGGGCACGATTCACTGCAATTACTGATAATGAGAATGGTAAATGGAAGTAGGTACAGAAATGATGTTTGCACATGCTTAGCAAAACACATGCTAGGTGTTGGTTTTCTAAACATTCAAATGCTACACCAAATAGTTTATGTATTGACAGGATGGGAATGGCTCAGCTAGAACATATTTAATAAACCACTTGTGTAGCAGATTTCTTATTTTTTTTAATACTTTAGATCGATGAGTATGCTGGGCACAGTGATGCGATACTGCTTGTTGTGATACCCGCAATGCAAGATGCTGATGTTGCATCATCTCGAGCTCCGAGGCTGGCCATGGATATTGATTCAGGTGGTCTGTCTCTTAGAGATGAGCACGGTTGCTTAGTTAAGAGCACAAAGCTTCCGGTTATTTCTTATGTCCAATTGTATTTTTCAAATGTAGAGAAGTTTTCCATGAGATATATAATTTGTTCACCTGTCTATGCATAGGTGTAAAAGGCATAGCAGTTACCAATGGCAGGAAATAAATGGATATTATCCTCATATGTCAGTCATCAGGGAACTTGAGGGAAGAATGCAGAGGCTCCATAGCGGGACAAAGAGGAAGGAAATGTAAAGCTAAAACAGCTATTGGAAGACTGTGATAGAAAATAGTCAGAATATTAGGCCAAAATGAAATACGTGGAAGAGGCATGGAAGAGATAGCTCTCTTCATTGCAACTGTGTCTATCTTTCTTTTTTTTTGCTTCTAATTTAAGGGGAAACGCATTATGAAAACACAATGTACAGAAAGTTTATCAGTCTAAAATGAAATAATGACTTTATCTGATTTTATCATGCAGTGTGATGAGGGAAGGATCAGTGCAAAGTATGAACTTGGTGTGATTCACAGGTACTTACTACTTACTTTTCTTTGAACTGAATCTATATTTCTACTCTGTTTATATTGTGGCTTCTTTTCTTAAGTAAATATAAAAAAGACAGTGTCACCTTTGTTAGGAAAAACTATAATTTGTTTATTGAATCAACACTAGAAGTTAGTGAATCTGTTAGGAGAGCAGCATATTTTGTGATGTCAACTAAATTTCCTCTGCAATGTCTTAGGTGAGTAGTCATATATTTTCGCACTAGATCAGACTAATTAATGCTTATGTAACAATGTATGAAATTCACATTTTTACTGTGTCGGTGAACAAAATCTGGTGATGTTAAGAGCATTTTTGCTGCTCTTTTCTATTTATCTCTTTGGCTGATAGCTATAACCTGTATAGTGAGTCTTGCTATCTTTGTCAGCTGTAAAAAGTCAATTAAAACTCTGTAGTTCCTGATGAATGTGATGGAGTAGGGATTTCTCCCTGGACTCAAAAAATATGGTTTCAGCTCTCTTAATAATGTTTCACTTGTGTCTGTCAAAGTAAAGATATATCTTCTCTTTGGGCAACCACTGGTACTTTCACAGTGGTTTTAAATAATGACTGATCTGATTTTGTCTTATCAACAATTGATTGTTTCATGACACGGTAAGCATACACATGTTAGAACATTATGACTATAGATGTAGGATGATCATTAGCGAATCATGAAAATTATTGCTTATCCAAATTATGCTTGCAGTTTTTTGATGTATCTAATAAGGTTATTTTTCATGTTATGTGTGTGTATATATATATATATATAGTATATATATTGGGAGCTTAGAGCCAGCCAAACCGGCCACCCACCTGGTCCAACCCAACCAGCAACCTCCGTCACGCTCACGTGCTGCCCTTCCATGTGCGCCGGACCCACCTTATCTCTATCCTCCTTCCCACTCATCCCCTGATTCCCCACCAGAGCTTTTCAAATCACCCACCGTGGCGGGCTGCCTCTAGGAGAGGGGGGGCGCACGGGACCGGCGACCTCCCCACCTCTCACCTTCCTCACCGTCATGGCGAGCAGCTTCCCCATTGGTGGCGCAGCGAGCAGCTCCTGGGTAGCGGTGCGCACCAACGAAAGGGAGCGGTGGCGCAGGCGGACCAGCCCATGCCGAGCGAGCGCGACCCCCGACGGCGAGATCCAGGAGACGGCCGGTGCGGGTGAGCTCCCCAGGGTGTCAGGGATGCCAAAATCCCCGACGACTGGCGGCGCTGGAGCGGCCTCAAGCGCGGCGGCGCGGGGTAGCTGCCGCTGGGCTCGCTCGTCCCCATCTTCTGCGCATCTACGAGCTCAGCGATAGAACCTGAAGGTCCACGACGCTGCTCAGATCCACACCGCAGTCTCCCCCGGCAGCTGCGGCGTGGCCGAAAACTTTCCGTGTGGTGCTGCGGAGGAATAGGAAAATGCCTTATCAGCTTTGCGTTGATTCCTCTATTTTTTTTTGTTCTCCAAAATTGACAAATCCTTAATTTTATTGCTGCTTGCAGATTGAATGTCGATGGATCTCCGTGCAGTTGTGCACTCGATTCAGCACCAGATCAGCATCTGTCGTGGCCTTGGTGTGTCCGTGTGTGTGTGCTCCTTGCAGTCTGAGTGGCCTGGCACTTCCTTCCATGCACACTGATGTACAAGAACAGAAAATGGTGGACGATTTACGTGGTCAGGAACTCATGCCTTGTTTGATCTTTTCTCTCTCTGTATTTTCTCTCTTGTTTTTTCTTTGAATTTAATGAAATGACAATGTTAATTGGCCGTGTGTTGCAGAATAAGGAGGGCAGCTGCTCAGATCCACACCACGGGCTCCCAACTCCTGTATCATCTTGGAGTTGGTGTTGACCGAATCCTCTGGCTAGAAAAACAGGTGCGCTCGCTCGCTGATGAATCGATGAATGGATGAATAGATTGGTGCGGTGGTGATGTGATTTTGGTCCTCAAAAAATCTTTTTTATGTTATTTCCCTCGCAATTGTTGGTGATAGATTAGGACTCTTGTTGCACCTTGAGAAGAAGATGCATATTATCTGTTCGATGGAATGCCTTCAAAGATGAAATAGTTGTTGACTGCTGAACGTGCTGTTGTGTGTTGCTGAACCCGTGCATGTGTGTGCCTTGCTTTTTTCTGTTCTATTGCTGCCTACTCTTTTGATCGATTCTCTGCAGCAACAGCCTGTTCATGAATCCAAATTCCATATTTATACGATGATCCTTGCTGGTTTATATGACTACCAACATTGATTTGTATGACTTATGATGATGTGTTGCATGATTTCCTCAGTAAATATTTCTTGTTGCTGATTCTTGATTTTGCGTTTGTAATGTGTTATTTCATCAGTTAGGCTTGTCTTTTGGGGATCATACATATGCTTGTGCCTGAGCTTAGAAACCTCATTGCATGATTCTATGACTACCAACATTGCTTTGTATGACTTATGATGATGTGATGTGTTACACGATTTCCTCAGTATATATGATCATCTCACTGGTTCATATGACTACCAAATTTTAATTATTTCTTTCTTCATCCTTTTCTGCAGATATGGAGTTCTTATGATGTGCGATGGCTGGAGATGACTAGATCTTAAATTTTTGCTAGATTTCATTTGTGCTTCTTGCAGATCGATTGTAGTTTAGGATTCTATGACCTGGTAGTTTAGGATTCTATGTCCAGTAGTATAGGGTTCTATTAAGATGTTTGTACGACACCCAATCACATTCTATCATTATTTTGTAGGTTTCTAAAATTGACTGATAGTTTATTAGGATTCTGCAACTGGTAGTACAGTTTGTACGACATGCCATCACATACTTTTTGGCATTTATTTTAAAATTCTTGTGCATAAATGTAAAATTGATGTTTATATGATCCCCACTGTGCTGACCTTCGCATGGAGCTTTTGTTGAATGTGCTGCTGCATTGGGCATAGAAAATGACTTTCATGACATAGATCAGAAAATTCTTGCATAGAATCTAAATTTTATGTTTATATGATGATCCTCGCCATTTTATATGACTGTCAACACTGCTTTCAATACTTCTAATGTGTGGCGTGTTACATATTTTTGTTAAGCTTTGATCAATTTTAAAATTCCATATTTATATGATGGTTCTCACTTGTTTATATGACTGCCAACACTTGTATTCAAATCTTCAAATTCTGTGGCTGCATGCGTCATGTTTATATGACGGCATGTGTCAAGGTGGCATGTGCATGTGTCAGATCTGTCCACTTGTATTCAAATTTCAAATCTAGAATCGAGCGGCTCAACATTTGTATGTTTGTGTTGTAGGTTTATATGCTCGTCTCTGTATGTTTCTATGCTCGAATCCGTATATTTCTATGACATAAGGTTTCTATGACCCAGATGATAGGTTTCTATGACCAGCCGCTGCATAGTCGAAGCTACTGCTCGGCGTTAGATATTACGTGATGAGCTATGATCAATTTCAAATTTTGAATTTCGCTTTTGTGTATGAATGTAAATTCCATGTTTATATGATGGAGAACTTTGTAGTCCGGGTCATAGAATCCTATCATCGCGGATCATACAAACCTGCAGTTCGAGTCATGCAAACTCATAGTCCAGATCTTACAAACATGTCGGCTGGGTAATACAAATATGTAGTCCGGGTCATACAAACCTGCCGTCCGGGCATCTATGGTCATATACAATTTTGAATTCAAAAAATTCAAAAAAAAATATTCACAATAGATCTCAAATTGTGCATAAAAATATCACGAATCTTATGATGAAAACCGTTTCTGAATTGGAATCTCGTGTGAAGAATTATCACGAAAAAATGAAAAATGGTGGGTTAGCATGCATGCATGCGTCAGGTGGCAGGGATGAGAAGGTGAGAAGCTTTTTTTAAAAAAACAAAAAGGTGAGAAGTGGGTCACGTGGCTAGTTGGCAGGAAAGTGAGAGGTGACTAATTGGCTGGTTGGTCGGGGCTTCCAATCGACCAACCAGCCCAACTAGGTGGTGCAACCGAACTAGCTGGCTTGCAACCGGACCACACGCACCCACCGAACCAGCCAACCAGCTGCCCATCCACATGTGCGGGCCCCACCTTATCTCGTCAACAAATATGACACCGGCCCACCACCACCCACCTCCTCCATCCTCTTTATTTCAAATCCCACCCACCCACACCTCTCTCTCTCCTCCTCACAGACTGGCGACCCACCACGGCGAGATGCCGACCGCAGGGGAGCGGCGACGCGGACGGCCTCCCTGGCGAGCTGCCTGGCGGCGGAGGTCCCTAGATCCGACAAGTCGGCAGCACGACGACCTCGCCGCATGGGAGCACACAGCGGCGTCGGCGAGAGGGAGCCCCCGGTGGACAACAGCGGGTTCGGCAAGCTCGCCGTGCGGGAGCCCCCGGCGGCGAGGCGGCCCCCATCGAGGCCGACCGCCTCCTCTGCGTCCCCGACGAGACCCGCGACCTCCTCGTTCGCCCCCCCAGTCGGACGGCGCCGGTACTGGCGAGCTCCCCGGCGCGGCGCAGATCCTGGCGACCTGCGTCCAGGAGGTCGCCGGTCCCAGTCCTCCGCGGCGAGCTCCACCACCAGTTGTGCCTCCCCTGCGAGTGGCGGTGCGGAGGCCCGGCGAGCGTCCAGGCGCGACCGGGAGCACTGGCGCGGGGAGCGGCCCCAAGCTCGGCGGCGCGAGGGAGCTCCGGCGGCGCGTGTTGACCTCGCGACCCAGGGCCCGGCGACTATCCCACGCTGGACGGCTGGAGCACGGTGCTGCGGCGGACGACAACGACGGGGAGCGGCACCTGCGGGGACAGGAGTGCGTGGGGAGCTCCCCGAGATCCTGTCCGACGGCGACAGGCTCGACGACGGCCGGCTCATCCTGCTTCGCGACGTCGACCCTCCAGCCTCCACGCACGGGAGCTAGCGGCGGCAAGCCCGGCGTCCTCTCCGTGCGCCAGACGTTCGCTTGATGTCCTCCGTGAGTCGATTTGCCCCTCATTTTCAGCTTAATTCGATTCACGTTGCTGTTGTCTAATTGCTCATGTGGTCACGATTTGTGATGTTGATTAGATTGTAGCTGTCCCCTTGTTCATTAGTTTTTGTGCTTGAAATCACAGGCGGACGGCCACCACGGCGAGATGCAGACCACGGCAGCGTGGAGGGCCTCCCTAGCGAGCTGCCGCCAGGATGGAGCGTCAATGCGGGCGCAGGTTGTTGCGAGCTGCCGTCGGGGTGAGCGGTCGGCGGGCGCGTCCGTGCAGCGATGAACGGAGATGACGAGCGGGGTTGCCGCTACGCCGGCCATGGGGAACCACCGAGACTGCGCCGGCGGGCGGTGGCAAGATGGAGGAAGGGCTCCAGATCTCCTCCCTAATGCTGGGTGGCCCCTCCTGCGGGGATTTTCACCAGGCAGCTCTGATGCAGGGCAACGAATCGACAGCCACGTGCAGGTAATAGGCCCTTAGGTTTCAATATGTTAATCTCCATCGATTTATTTCGCGTGATGATGCTGTGGTTCATCGAAATTTCTCACTACAGGGGATTTCCAGATGGTGCTCCCTGATCTCTTCAAGTGCTACCACGCCATGGGGGATAAGGTATTAACCTACGGCCATGGGATGGAGCTCAACATGTTCATGCAGGTAACATGTTCGACGAAATGCCTGTGAGGAGGTAGCAGGAGTGAAAGCTTTGTTTTTTCTGTGTTCTTCATATTCATCCATGCTTCTGATTTTGGATTCGTGCTTGGGCTCTGCCTGGTATTGCTGGCAGTATAGAAATCATGTCATAGATTTTGAATTTTTTTGCATGAATGCAAATCCCATGTTTATATGATGGTCCTTCCTTATTTATAGACTTCTGATGTGTGTGCTTCAATGACTTCATGTGTGGTCTATTAGATATTATGTGTTGAGCTGTGGTCAATATCATATTTGAAATTTGGAATATGCATTTTGTGCATATTTGCCTGGAGATCTGTTTTGGGTTCATATATATTCTTGTGTTTGAGCATCTATGGTTGTGCTAACAGGATTGTATGACGTTTTGTTGTTGCTGGTGTATATTGGAAGGTACCAGATGTGCTGCTCGACCCGCGGCAAGAACGACTATGGTCATTAACATGCAAAGGATGTGCTGCTCGTCATCATCCATGTGTGCCGACCTTCGTGTCAAGCTTTTGTTGAAGGTGCCGCTGCCTTGAGCATAGAAATGGTCTATTTTTGTCATAGATGTCAAAACTCTTGTGCATGGCTGTAAATTCTATATTTATATGATGATCCTAACCAATTTATGTGAGTGCCAACACAGCTTTGTATTACTTCTGATGCGTGGTGCATTACACATTATGTTTATATCATGATCCTCACCGATTTATGAGTGCCAACACTGCTTTGTATGTCTTCTAATGTGTGGTGTGTTAAGCTTTGATCAATTTCAAAATTTGAAATTACAAAAATGAAATCAAAATTTAAACTTGAGAGAAAAAGAAAGAACTCAAACTCTTTTGAATTAAACTTGAAAGAAAAAAGAAATCTAATTTTAAACTTTATGGGAAAAGGAAAGAACCTCAACACTTTATGACCCGGATTCACTAGGATTCCGTTGGATTCAAATTTAAACTATTTATATATTTGTATGCTTGTTCTCATATGTTTATATGCCCGTGTTTGAATGTTTGCATGCTGGAATTCATAAATTTCTATGACCCGAAGATATGTTTCTATGGGAGAAATACATGATATGAGGGATTTTCTCTAGGAGGACATTATCAAGCATAGAAACACAAAGACATGAGCATATAAATGTTAACCAGCTCAAATTTCTTTTAAATTTAAAATTTTCGTAGAACTAATTATGTGACCTATATTTTCTTCATGCATTGAAACCTCAACATATAACCATATAAGCCACCTCACATCAGAGTCATAAAAAAATGACAACCATGCAACGGATTTAACAAAGCAACACATAAAGGGGAATCTTGAATCCAATGCTTCTTTCTAATCATAGTTAATCGGAGGATTGAAATCTGTCGTCCGGATCATTGAAATCTACCGTCCGGATCATACAAATATGCAGTTCGGGTTAGACAAACCTCTCGTTCGGGTCATAAAAACCTGTAGTCAGGGTCATATAAACCTGGCATGCTGATCCTAGAAACCACTCGTTGCCGGGTTTATGACATGGACAATAGATTTCTATGACATGAATCATAGAAACATGTCTTCACGTCATAGAAACCTACCATGCAGGTTATATAAATATGTGAATTCGAGCATAGAAACGTACAGAAACGAACATATAAACCTACAGCAGGATCATATAAATGTTGAGCCACTCATTTTTCAGATTTGAAATTTGAATACAATTGGACAGAACAGACACATGCCTTCTGATGCACTTGCCACCTGATGCACCGGACACATGTGATCATATAAATCTGACGCATGCACCACCTAATTTAAAATTTGAATACAAACTTTGACAGTCATATATACAAGTGAGAAACATTGTATAAACATGGATTTTGCATTCATGCACAAAAGTTTCGAGATCCATAAAAAACAATTCATGAGCAGCACATCCACGACATGTTCAGAAAACACGAGCTTGTAGTCGTTCTTGCCGCTGGCCAAGCTTCTACTATGCATCAGCACCATCCAAATGTCATAGAATCCTGTTTGCACAATCATAGAATCAGGCAACTGAAATTTTTATGCTCAAACTAGTGACCGGCCAAAATATTACATCATTATTCAGGAGCCTAATTACAAAAAAAACACTCAAGAACAGATGGTATCTATGCTCATACAGTAGCACATATATGATCAACAACTAAGATGCAATCTAATGTATTATCTCAGGCAACAGATAGTATCTATGATCAAACAAGAATCAAAATCCTTGCCTAGCATACAAAATCGAAGGCATAGAAACAACAAGAGGAAATCATATAAATACAAGAAACTGCTGGAGAACTTTTCAAAATCCCTGATTTCTATGCCAAAAATACAATTTTTATGCATCAAAATAAAGAGTTCAAATTATATGCTCAGCAAGCATGATAGTTCATAGGGAAAAAGTGGGCAGAAGTATAGAATCCTATAGAATTAGTCGTACAATCCTATACTACAGCAGCTCATCGAAGAGATTAGCAGGAAAAAGAGCACAGAGACAAGCCACTAATCTTGCCCAGCGTCATTGCAGCTGATGAGATCAGGAAGCACCATCGGCAGGACACCCATCGCGGAGAGCGACGCGGGGAGGAGATGATGATGGGATTAAGCCGCATCTCTCTGCTCGTATAGAGGATTCAGAAACTTTGCATAGCAGATCTGCAAAAACAAACTGAATTCAATCTGCAAGAACAAGGATGGGAAATAAAATTTGCTTGCATGCTTGCCAGCTACCTCGGTTAGACGCTCGCCAAGGGAGTCCCACGCGGGGATCTCGCCGGGGGCTGCTTCCGTCGCCGCTAGATCCCACACAAAGAGGTTGCTAGCCTGCCGACGCTCGTCGCACCTGCGGCGTGCTCGCCGTGCGCACCATCGCCAGCTCCCGCGTCGGGAGGTCGCCGGTCCCGTTCGCCGCTCCCTCCTGGAGGCAGGTCACTAGGCTCCCGACGTGCCGTCGCCATCTGCCGCGGGCTTCCGCACTGGGAGGTCACCGGGAGCCGCTAAGCTTTGCCGGGCGCGCGTCTTGGAGGGCGTTCAGCTTCGTGGCGCCACGCAGGTAGGTCGTCGGCGTGCCGCTGCAGGGAGCTCGCCGGCCTCGCCGCCATCTGCCGAGGGCTCCCGCACGGGGAGGTCGCCGAGAGCCGCGGAGCTTCGCCGGGCGCGCGTCTTGGAGGGCATTCGGCTTCGTGGTGCAGCGCACGGCCACCGCAAAGTGCCGATGCCGATGATATCGGGACGCCGATGCCGGGTTCCGCTCTGGCGGTGAAGCGCCGACGCGGTTGGGCTGCGACCGGCGAGCGGTCGGAGGACGGGCGCGCCGTGCGCCGTGAGCTCGTCTTCCTGGACCCCGTGTAGTCCGCGCCGGCCGGTGCCGTGGGCTTCCTCGCGCTGTGGGGGAGCGCCACCAGGATCTGCGCCGGCCGGGGCCACGGGCTCCCCGTCGTGGGGCAGTGCGAATCTTCGCCGGGCCGCAGGTTCCACGCGCACCACCGAAGCTCCCCCGCGCCGCTGCGCCTGGGCCGTTGTCGCCGGCTGCCTTGGAGAGGAGAGGTTAGGAGAGAGAATGGTGATTCGAATGAACTGGTGGTGAGAGGAGAGAGATAGGGTTCCGTTTTGAAATAGTAGCCGGAGCTTTGGTGCGTCCTATATCGTGCTTATATCTTTCTGCGCTACATAGCTTTGTATGACACTAACAACATATTCATATGTTCAAGCAACATGTTTTTACCTCCCGAACATCAGGTTTCTATGCTCCAGACAATAGATTTCTAGGACCTGTACAACAAATTTCTACTATCCCGACAATAGGTTTGTATGATTCAGAGATAGGTAGCGTGCGCGTGTCCGGACCACATGGGCGTGTAGCTGGTTTTTATGATCCAGACAACAAGTTCCTATGACCCTAAACAGTTTTGTATGACCCAGCTGAAAACTTCCTATGATCCTGATGATGACAGGTTCCTATGACCTAGCCGACAGGTTTCTATGACCCTGATGACAAGTTTCTATAACCCTGCTAACATGTTTGTATGACCACATATTTATATGACTCTCACATCAAATTTCTATGCTTAAAAGATATATAATATATACGCTTTTTTATAAGATTTTTATTCCGTTTGGAAATGACTTTGCCTAGGTGAATCAGGTGCATCTTGGTTTCTATGACACTAACTAAAATTGTATGATTTTTGTTACAGAATCTATGCTTTTTTTAAATGATAACCGAATGTAGCAAATGCTAGGAGCGAGCTGGCCTGGGATGCGGGGCGTGCGTCCACCGTACGCGTCGTGCGAGGCGGGGGCCGCGGGGTATGCTCGAGGCGGCATGGGGGCGCGTGGGGACCGCGTGGGGGCGCTGGCCGGGGCAGGGGGTGGTCGTGCAGCCGGGCGGGCTGGCGCGTGCGGGCCCCGAGGGACGCGAGGGGGGCACGGGGGTAGATGGCGCGTGCGGAGCTGGCTGGTTGCCTGGGGCTTCCGATAGCTAACAGCTTAGCTATCGGAAGCCCTGGGCTTTCATTAGTCTCACTCTATATAACGTGATCCGGTTTTTCTCTTGCTGCATCCCCGCCCACGTGCCCGAGGCTTTCGGGTTTTTTTTTCACAGATTGACCGGCACCAGTTTTGTTTTTTGAGTGCACGTGAGCACCTGACGTGGAGATTGACCGGCACCAGTTTTTTTTCATTGCACGTGAGCACCTGACGTGGCTACATTCTCCATTCCACTGCTTATTTTCTTTGTTTTCTCTACGCATAGGACCTGTGCGTGGTGCGCTTGGTTATCCAGTTTTTTCTTCATAAAAAATCAACACAGGACGATACTTTTTGCATCATTTGATATTGTAGAATCATATACTGAGCAATCTTTCTATTTAAAATGCCAACAAGATTAATTGGTGAAAAGATTCATTTGGAGTGAAGTCAGCGGTGATGATCTTTTTGGTTCTCATTATTTTCTCATAAATTTTAGTAAATATTAGCGGTGACTAGTTTTTATGCTTGCAGGATGGATTATAACTTACATTCAACACAAGGTAGTACTATATTATACAGAATAAAAATCACAAAAATGTAAAAAAGGTGAATGAACATTACAAAAAACTAAAAAAAAACTACAAACCTGGAGAAAAACAAGAGAGCTAATTATATAAATAAAAGAAAAAAAGGATTAGGATCCAGAAAACCTATAGAAATAATTTTCAGATCTAGAAACAAACAATTGATTGGCATACGAGCAAAGCAAACAGAGCAAATTCCATCTATGTCATTGTAAAATGAAAATGTAACTCTTCCCCTATGTGCCATTCAAAATTAGCTCATCCCTTTAGTAGTTCAGTGTCATTAACAATTCAACTTCGTCCCCTATGTGCTGGTAGTACAATATTTCCAATAACCCCACATATGTGATCAAGGACTACAAATTGAATCTAATTTCTCAATGTTTTTGAAGAATAATCTTGCTCCACATAGTCGTTTCAACTGTCTTGTGACCTCTTACAGAATAGCTTTTGTAGCCTGCAAATTGAATCAGAAAAACAAAATATTGAATCAGTACATGTCACCTAAATGATACTGTCAATAAGATTTGAATTATATGCAACCAAAAATCACATGTACATACAAGCTAAACCTATCTACCTCTAAAAAATGAAGGGATCGAACCATGAAAACCTCAATTATTTTCAACCACACTGACTAATGACAGACTATGTCGTATGACTAAAGAGAACCACAAAAGCATTAGTGCATTACGCCTTTCATTCCAAATTGTAGATCATTTTTGCTTTTGTAGGTTCATAGATATTTGTATGCACATAGACATTTAAATGCATACAAACATCTATGAACCTAGTGAACCGTCAAAATCACAATTGTTTGAAGCCAAGGTAGGTGATTATAAAACTGGTGTATGTATCTCAACCTAATTATTCTAATTACTATATGCTCAGTACCTCTTTCTCCATGAGATCCACCATCCACACCTGACGGGTCATCTGAAGAATTGCCCTTTCGACGAACAGACTTCTTCCTCCCGCGTGCATTCGTTGCTCTGCTGACAAGCAGGGGGGCATGGTGTGCTGCTGTAGGTCCCACACAGGGACAATACTGGCTGCAAAAGCGGGCCACAACTCGGGACGTAGAGGAAGCTCAAACCTGAAATGAAAGGAGGGGATTAACCAAATGTGAAGGCCTGAGATCATGAACTGTGGATGAAACAATCAAAATGCTACACCATTGAAAACATCTGTATACCTTAACTGTGTGCTAATAAATGCAACACAGGATTTCAGAAAATTAACCAACGGCATGTTTAAATCGCAAACAATTGAATTGACACTCAGTCTTTACTGCAAACCTTGACCTAATAACCATTTTTTTTAAAAAAAACATCATCCAAGCAAGCAACAGTTCACAGAACACATCTCATGCAAGAACTAAAAAAAATGAATAGGCAGGAGTTTGCATAATACATATGCACTCACATGGGAGTTTAAGAGTAGGAAAAAACTGAACACTGGGACGATGACAGAAGGGAAATTAGGATAAGAAAATCAAAATAGGAAATAGTATCTTTTTCACCAATAAATTAGTTCCTGTATTAACTTAAACAACAATGGCATAGGCTTATAAGCTCCATCCGCCTCCCACATGCATGCTCAGTTAAGTCAGTGAAATATAAAAATAACTCGGCAATTTTCAAGCAAATAGCTTAGCCGCAAATAGTGTCAGTTGTGAGCAGAGAAACACCATTTATATGCAACCTAGCGTCAAGTTAGATTACATGAAAATAAATTATCATTATAATTGAACAATATAAATTAGGGTGGGGGACAGTGCCTAGTATACTGTATACAACTGGAAATCAGAGTTTGTCATTAGGCAGGGGTGGCCCCCCTTTAAACAACAGTAAGCACCGCCCTGGCCTGTTCATGTGGATGGAAGCAATTGAGATGACAGGATGAACATTAATCTGACAAAGGAATGGAAGTCTTTTCTACATTGAAAACAAACATACAAAGTAGCAGATCAAATTAAACTGGGGAAATTAACCATTTACCGTGTCACAGTCAGAAACCATAATTCTGTAATATCAGGGACCACATGCCTAAAGATCAATAATATAATTCGAGAAGACAGGATAATGACAGCAATTCAGCAATCTACAAAAAAAATCTAGTTAAGTTAGCAAACCATGGAACCAACACTCTGAACAACTAGTATTCAATAAGAAAAAATTAGTCCCAAGAAACAATGGAACCACAAGCCATTGCTGAGCTCATTAACCAGAACTACACAATAGAATCAAAATTAGCACAAACTACTAATGGAGTTGATCAGACCATCTACAAACTTCCAATACAGATAAGGAAAATCTTGACATCAAGGGTAGGCTGACGGATTGGAGACTAACTAAAACACACTTCTATAAACACAGATTGTGAGGTGAATGACTGGCAGCCGCTTAGAGCTGGTAGGCACCATCATAGATATGTTGTTTTTTTACGCAGCCCTACGACCTGAAAGAATCTCAATTGCTATTTGGTAGCTAGCACAATGTAACTCATCTACTCCGAGACGCATGATTTCAGTTGAGATAATTCTAAAATTTAATCAATGAAAATTATTATCACTACAGGAAAGAAGCAGCATGTATTATTATTTATTATATACTGAAAGGAAGAAGCATGTATAATTTTTATAAAGATTTGGTCTTTGCATTTGACAACATATTTTCTAATCCGCACTACTAGTCAGGAATTACAAGAAATGATTAGTCATCCGGAATACATATGACTATGAGAGGCACATGGAGGTAACACCCCTGGATTAATGTGAGGCGTGGTCTGCACACCATTATGCACGAATCAGGAAATTAGGAGTAGATGGAACTAGAAATTTACGTGTAGATTCACGAATCTGGAACTAGAAAATTACTTATAGATTCAAAGAAGGGAAATTCAGATGTGAAGGATAAAATTAGTCTTGCACATGGTGATACGCCACCAATGCTTTTACACCAGTAAGAACATTAGCTTGCCAATTGATCATCGATTTATCCATCTGCTGTGCAAACAGGTGTGCCCCCTGCTCAATTTAATTATTTAACCTAATCATTATCACGAATTGCCACTAACGTGGGCAATCAAACAAGAGCGGCGGGATCAAATAAAATTGAGAAAAAGTGGGAAACCTGACTCACCAGAGGACATCGGTGAAGCGGTGACCCGAAGAAATACGCTGCTCAACAAAAGGAACAGCAAACTGACGAAGAGCCACAGAGGAACAGCAAGCTGACGAAGAACCAAGGAGGAGATGCATCCCTAGGCCGTGAAACGCCAGCATGGTCGTCGCTGCGGATCCAGAGAAGAGAAAGTAGTAGCCGCCCCGCCGGCGGCGGCATCGGCAATGGCGTCCAAATCGGAGACCGTCACCGACGGCGTCTAGAGCTTGGAGTCAGGATGCAGATGGAAATGGGAGCTGCTTGGGCTGGGTGCGGCGGCGACCAGATGGTGTCGCAGGTGGGCGGTGGCGGAACGGAGGCGACTAGGAGGCGTGGGCGGCGGCGGCGGCGGATCGGAGGCGCAGGACGGGGGGCAGCGTGGGCGGCGGGGGTGGGGGAAAGTGGTCCGGTTCGGTTCGGGAGGAAACTAACGCGTGACATGGGAGGACCGAGGAAGAAAAAACCAAAAGAACCAGAAAAAAAACGGACGGGGTGCGGGAGAGCGGGTTGCGCGTGGGAAGGTCGGAGGGCGGCTCGGGTATGAAATAGTTATTCCATACCCACCTACCCAGGCTATAGAATATAAATATTATATATATATATAAATATTATATATATATATATATATATATATATATATATATATATATATATATATATATATATATATATATATATATATATATATATATATATATATATATATATATATATATATATATACACACGGTGAGACTAAAATGCAACAAGGTGCATTTTGTATATCGATTGCGCAGACCCATCCAAACCATCCAAGCCACGTCCGTTCCCACGACCAACCAACATTATCGTCCTGGCTTTCCAAACACGAGCACGAGCGCGCGAAGCGCGGCGAGCGCGAGACGGGTCCGTCAATGATGTGATGCGGGTCGAGCGCGCGCATACGCCGTATCTCCGGCCATCCACACCGGAGAACCGCAAATGCACAGACCCACGCATCTCCGCGCCTAATGGGGCCCCGCCTTCCATTCCGAGCGAAGCCCTGGTCGCATGTAGCTGCCCTCTTCTTCTTCCTCCAACTCTCAATTCGGCCCACTGGAGATTGGGCTCCCGCATCGCCGCCGTCCGCCTGGACCTCGAGCACGGGCATATCCCGGCACAGCTACCGCGAGATGGATGGCTTGAAAGCCACTGCACCAGGCAGCTCCTCGATCCATCGCCTGGAATCCGCCCGCCCGTGGCCTCTGGTAAACATGACCGCACTGCGCCTCGATCCACATCAATCCAAGCCTCTGCCACCCAATCCGCACCAGGGAGGAGAAAACAGGGGAGCCAGTCACGTGATCCAGCTGGGAGAGTAGCACGGACGCCGGAATTTCAATGGGAGCTCAGGCGTCGCTGGGTCAACGGGAAGGTTCAGAGAGAGGAGCACGGGCCTCATAGAAAGGACGCGACGTTGAGTGTGACGAACGAGCCTCGCTCTCAGGCTAACTCTAACAAGGTATTGCAAATTCGGATGGCAAAGTGGCCTTTGCCTTATGTGAACAGTATTTTTCATCTCCTCTGCATCTCACCGTTTCCAACAGAGCGAAGGCAATAGCATTTGCTTCCCACCGGCGCAGGGGAGGGGGAAGGGAGGCGGAGCAAGAGGGAGGCGCCGCCACTGGAGCTCTACCCGTCCCCAGCCCCAGATCGACGCGACGCAGCTAGCCTCTGCTCCTCCGCCAGCTCGGGCAACGGCGTGGAGGCACAACCGTGGCGTGGGAGGCGGCGTTGTGGCTAGGGATCGCTTACCGGCGGCATGGCCGCGCAGGTTGAGCCTGCGAGCGCAGGCAGGTCGGCTGGGACCGGCGCATCCTCACCAGCGGGCGCGCGCGCGGCCGCCTCCTCCCGCACGCGGCCGGCCCTCCTCCTCCTCCCGCGCGCGGCCGGAGCAGCGCCATGAAGGAGCCGGCCGCCCCCCCAGCTCGACGCGCCACCGCTCGATCCGGGGCGGACTGCGCCGGGGAGGACGGGCGGACTGCACCGGTGGTGGCGGAAGAACTCATCCCCCTCCTCCCTGCAGCCGGCCACACCTCGATCTGTGTGTGGAGACGGCGAGCGGCGGCAAACCGGAGTTCCGGGTTGGAGGAAACGAGGACGAGGCGAGCCAACCCCACTGTCACCGCCCTCGGTCCCTCTAGATCTCCGCGTAGAGGAGGGAACCAGAGGTGAGGAGGGGGTCACGCCGTCGGAGGGGGTCGCGCCCGCGGCCGCCCCCGAGCTCGCCCGCCGTCATGCCCGCGGCCGCCCTCCAGCTCGCCCACCACCGCGGCCAGCGCTCGTCGGCTCGCGCCCGCGACGCTCGCCCACCGCCGTCTGCTCCCCTCCGGCGAATCTCCGACGGCGCGGATCACCGACGACCCCGCCCCCGACGGCGTCCTCCCCCCAACAGCGTCCTCTCTCCCCGGCCTTCTCCCTCCCCAGCAGCTGCGAATGAATGCCTTCGAGGAGAGAGGGGATGCAATTTTGCATCCCCTCTCTCCTGCATAGGCACTTTGCATCGCCGGTTGCATTGCCTGTTGGAGGGGAATCCGGCCATGCACAGTAGCCAGGGGAGGTAAGTTGGACTCAGTCTCAGGTCACAGCGCATTGTGAATTGTGATGCATACTAGTGGTGATTCCCCACGCATGTGGTACAGCCGAGCTCTAATTGATGCAAGCGGTTGTCCAATTCCAACAATAATTGCTGCATCCATCCAGTTACTACCTCCAAGCCAGAGCAGAGATGTTGAAATGGCTGTGGGTCCAACTCAGCGTGAAAAGTACAGGGGATGTTGAAAATATTTATTTGATTCTCATTTTAACTTAGATATGGGATATAATTTGCGAAGAGAAATAATGGTACGTACCTTATTGTTTCAATGTCGTGAGTGATTTGAGAGGCAGATTTTGTGTAAATATAATATTATTTTACCAATTACAATCATTTTATGGTTCAAAACGAGCTCACTCACCATGTGCCTCAAATAGTTATAAGGTATGCCCGGAACGAGTTTTCATGCTAAGTTGACAATCCTAGCTACTCGTCTGAATATTTAATTACAACAAGGACAATAATTTAGTTACAACTACAACAGCTAAACAAGAAAATCACGCAAATGTAGAACAATTACAATTAGTTGGGTCCTCCAATCACAACTATGATAAAAAATGAGTTATACACTGATAATAATTGAGTTACAATTACAACTAGTCGGGTCCTTTAATTGCAACAAGGAAGTAGCCCAACTACAACCAGATAAATAAGCGAGTTACTATGCCGTTGAAAAAAACATTTACAACTGTAACAACATCACAATTAGAACTAAGGTAGTATGATAGTTGCAACTAGTCGGATCTTCCACTTACAACTAGGACAAAACTGATTTAAATAATTGTGTATGCCTATTGAAAATGAGGCAATAACCCTACAAGTAGTTAAAATCTGTCTGCCTGCGACATGAGTTGTGGCCCTGTGAGTGAGAAAGAAGGTCAGGAGGCCGTGAGGCACCCCAGGCAAAGAGTGCACTTGGAAGCTGTACAGCGGCTCCAGCACCACGGTGATCCATCCGAGTGTGGTTGCATCTTCACGCCACATCTAATTCAGGTTGTTGTCCATGCTGGTAGCTATTAAGTCGCTAGTTTAGAAGTGGCACCAATTCCAGCATAGATCATCTGCATGTATAAAAAAATCAACATATAACTGGTAGCACATGAAGTTCAATTTATTATTAAAAAATGGAAAAAGAGGTAAACAAAACAGAACCAATTGCAACTTATTGCAGTGCCAGTTGCAACACAAACCATAAAACAAATTACTACTAATCATGCGTATAAGTTCCAACACAAGAAAAAATGAAACGAATTGCCATTGATGCAACAATTAATCTAAACCAATTACTACTATGTATATACACATAAGAACATGCACCATAACCTGTAGATGAACTATGTATATACACATAAGAACATGCACCATAACCTGTAGATGAAGCCAAGTACAACCATGAATACATTGCAATTGGTAGTCTAATAATAACCTAATTTCCAACATCAAAATTTTAATCATAATAAAAAATTCACGAAAACCAAGACATGAGGCCGATTGCAACTAGGACAACGATCGAGTTACAAATACACTAGGTAAACCATCCACACATCAGAAATGCAAACTGGAGCACTAATGTAGTTATAACTAATACTACAAAATTAAAAAGATAAGAGAATGGCCACGTTATGCAAAAACTATCAAATAATAAAATAATTCATTAGTCATGCTATGTTGGTTCACTCCATCTGCCTTCAAGGCTTATTTCGATTGGTTGTTGCGGCTCACTCATTGCTGTTTAGCAGCGTTGGGTGCCGTCAGAGGCCAGTTGCATGCTGAAAAAAAAGTCATAGTGAACTGAATTGGTACTAATGCAATGGGCCAGTTGCAACAACAAATCTAAACTAATTACTACTGTATATATATATGCAAAGTTCCAACTTAAGCTCTGATAAAAAAATTAAGTCAAAGTGAACCGAATTGCCACCAGTGCCATGGGGCAACAAAACTACTAAAATAATTTACTGAGCACAGTTGCAACACATATGAATATGTGGGTTGAGCTCCAACAAGAAATTAAATGAAATTAAACCAAATTACAACTTGTGCCATGACCAGTTGCAATAGAAGAACTAAACCAATTTCTACTACGTGTATGGACAATGATATAAAAATAGGTGCCTGAATAAAATTGGCACGAGGTAATAATGGAAGGGGCGAACCATTATTAAGATTCCACAGCTAAAGAAACATAAATTCTCCAAAAAAAAGGACATAGATTCAAAAACATGATGCGCTTCTGAGTGTAGACTTCAGATATTAATCGCTTAGGTATGGGATTGTTACATGTGCACAGTAAAAGTTGCTTCCTCCAATAGGAAATTTTCTTTCATGAATCACTACAACCTAACAGAAAGAAAAAAATGAGAGAAAAAACTCACGTATTCAAACTCCTCGAGTACAAAAATCAACCACATCCTGATTTGTCAAAGATGCTCAGCCTAGAAAAAGAAAACAAGAGGCATGCAGCATTATCATAGAGACTAAAAAAATCATATCCGATATACATTGGAATGCTACTGCTAGGTTTAAATCATATCCGATATACATTGGGATGCAATTAGTGCCAGTTGCAACCAGGGCCCTTGACTGATTGCGACAAGAAGTACTGGCTAGTTGCGACTAGTTCCATATACCATGACAGAGAGTGTATCAGTTCATGTTAACTCATGAAACAAGTAAGACATGACACATAATTATCTGAAACTTGGCAGCGCAAAAAGCTTTGTGTCTAAATCTTGTTGTAGGTTATCAACATATAGCATCTGCATATATAAAAAAACTAGGATCGTGCCCGTGCATTGCTACGGGCTACCAAATATTAATATTACAATATGTGAGGCATTCAAGCATCTATCCAACAGGTTAATAATAGTGTGAAAATAAGCGCAATATTGCATTATGTTAGTCAAATTATGATTTACTTTACATGCATATACATTTTCGTGAGTATGAAACTACACAGTATATAACACTTCACAAGAGGAACATGCTAGCTTTTCAAAAAGTAATTTCATTAATAAATTTTCACTCATCTACTAAATAGGAACAATATATTCTACTAACTTTTGTACACCATAATATGGTTCTACTAACTCCTGTACAACATATAGCACGATTCAGTGATGTTCCTCTATTTGATTGCACCTTCAATTTCGACCTTCATCAATAAGGAAAATGGAGGACCCACTTTCCATGAAAAGACCAAACCATGCAACGCGATCAGCAAAATCTTCTAACCTTTCGGCTATGCAGTAGCTGATGACTCTTCAACAGCTGCAAGTTTCATATGTATATATGTTCATTATGAAAGGGTAATCAAGCAGGGGATGCACCTGGATACTTTCCTATGTCTCGTAGCAAACATTTTCTGCTATAAAATATTCCAATCCTAATTCCGAGTGCGCTGCTAATAGAACTGAAATGATTTTACACACTCACATGGCTACTGAAGAAATTGTCATGATTTGATGGCAGAGAAACCTGAATCGATGTAGAAGCCCAGACTGCACAGCTAATAGAAGGAAATTTGAAGTAGTTGCACGAATTATTTATTTAGACCATCTGAGTTTATAAACATTGTTGAAACAACAGGGTGCATCTTAACATGGTCATGCTTCCAAACAGTTTTCAGTTGACATAACAGTTCCAAGTGTGAATGCCAAATGTGCTTAACAAGATGGAAGTGTGTACATGACAAAACATTTCACTTTCATAGAAACTTTTTCGATTCTCAACAGATATATCATTCTCTTGCTACATAAACTATATTTGATAGGTAAATGTTGGATGATAAATAACTTTGATAGCTTGCGTAGCAATAAGTACAATCAAAACAGAAACGATATGGAAGCTTCATTTTCATAATATTTGGTCTCCAAGTGATAGGATATAAGAACAATTTCAGGACTATCCATAGCAGATGCTTTTTCAGAATATTCGGTGTCTAAACTATATATACACACATCAAGTGGCAATTGTTTTACATGCTAATCACTAAGCAGGCAATACATAATCGATTGTCAGACAAGACAGGTGGGAATAATCACAAAGCAAGAATCAAACTTCTTACATGAGATGATCAGAAAACATGCCGAGTTTCCCCTCACACTCCTAGCTTATCCGAAAAATTCAGTCGATCCTCTAAAGCCTGCACATGAAAAATTAGTACCTATTAATGGCTAATAAAACCATCAATTTATATCAGTAGCTCCTCTGAAAGTAGAAACAGAAGCTCAAACATTGCATATTCATTCGGATCTGAACCCAATAGACCAGAACTGTACCTAAGAAAAGTAATTTTCAGTTAGACCGTTGCATTGGGTCATTACCCAATGGAAGCATTACTAATATTGGAGTATCAAGATAGCAATGGAAGCATCCAGCTAACTGATATTGGGTTGAAGTATGGAGATAACCAGAAATAGCACATGGCCTATAACCGAAAAAACCTGCTGTGCTGTGGCATTTAACATGTATTCTGAAAAGAGACCAATACTTTGGCAACCTGAAAGTCTCTCCAACTTGACACCATACTGCCATAGTTTGCAAATGGTTACCTGAATAAGAAAAACAATCAACCGGAATTGATGACCACATTCAAGGAGTAAATCAATTTATGACAGAAAGGAAAACAAAGTGTTGTGTGGCGCAAAGTAAGTGCTCGTGATTTCAGCGGTTGAAGGATGGATATCTTTGATACTACAGAAATTTCACTCTGCAATATAGCATCGTCAAGTGCCTGTGCGTGAAGGAAATCAGTACCTGCTTGTGGCCTCCGAGGAGAGTGACCTGCCTCCTGTTGACACATCTTAACGTATACTTTTACTTGTCAACTAAATAAAGAAAAGGGCATAAAATGAATATCAATATAGACTTAGGGGTTTGCTACTAATGAATTGCATGAGTTTTGGTGAAGTTATGATTTGCAGGGACTAAACAGGAAAACAGCGAGAATTATCAAGTCATACGACTCCAAGACGTTTCCCAATCGTACTCCGATCCAACCCCTACAAAAGAGCAACCTAGAAGTATCTTAAATGAAGAATTGAAGTGCAACATTGCGAAGGCCTCGTCGAGATGATCGAAACGGATATATCATTTGCCATATCCGGAGTTCAGAATCAGAAGATATCAGTCGCAGAGCGGGGTTCGGTAAAACGGGCATAACTCTCTCATACGGACTCCGTTTGACGTGAATTAATACTTTTTGGAAACGGCACGATGACACGCACGCACCCGTCAAAGATGAGCCCAAGTGGGGCCCACCAAGGACCAACCGGCCTCATGAGGAGACCGATCGGCCTCCCCCTGCCGCCGTTGTCGCTCCGCTTCGGGTATGTTCCAGAAGGTTCCCCAACCGACCTAGAAAACCACATCTTGGCCGTAGATCAAAGTCGGTTGGATCGTATGGTGGCGAGGCACCCCCTCAGGACTATATAAGCAGCCCCCTAACCCCAGGGCAGGCATCCAATTCATTCTGATCACCAATGCCTACCTGAGATAGAAGCTCTAGATTAGAATTAGAGTTGGAGAGAGTTGTATCAAGTTGAGAGATTGGAGCCATGGTCTAATTAGATCTAGCCAATCTTGTTCGAGAGGATTAGAGAGCGGTAGAGGCGAAGCTGAAGGAAGGCCCGGGCATGTCGGTGTCTCCTCTTCATCTTCTACCTCTGGGATCAGACTCCATTGGAGCCCGATCCTGAGACCTTGCGGGAAAGATCGACTTCTTATTCAAGTGAGCAACATTGTCTTTATTGTTCTTACGGTTCATAATTCTTTGAGTACTTTAATTCCTGTAGCTCTTGAATTAAAGTTGTATGTTTAGTGTAAGCGTAGTGCTTAGACTAGCTAGCTTATGAATGCCTTCTATATTCCGGATCGTGTGGTAGATCGTGGTGGTGACAGCACCATTGAGTCCTTCGTAGTCCACCTCCCATCTATAGAAACCGTAGGACTCCCCCCCATAGATTCTCGGGAGGTTCCCTTTACTAAGTGTGCCTTCAGACAATCACCCCATAAGAACAATATCGACATAGCTTGTGAGAATAAGAACCAGACATCCTTAAGTGCTCCTTATCTCTTCTTTCTGTCAAGTCCTTGATAGCTTCTCAGGGATTAGTCTTTTTACTCCAGACCTTTCTCTCTACCTTTCTCCCTGTGGATTCGATATTAAAACCCTCTCCCGAGTGGAATGCTCGCCGGTATCCATGCGCTTGCGGATTATCCATCATAATATTTCTGTAGGCTTAACAAATACCAACACCTCCACAACGTGGATTCCAGCACAACAAACAGTCGGTGATCACATTTAGATGACAATTGATGGTACTGGCGTAGCTCAGAGAGCGAGAGGAAGAGAGGAACAGAAGGTTGTGCACTTGAGGCAGTAGATATTGCAGAGTAAATTCAAACTTTACTTTCTTGTTGGGCATGGTGGTAGACAGGCCAAAGTATGCTAGGTGGTCGATGGTGAGGAAGATCGAGCAGAGGGCAAACAACAGGTCTCTAAATGAAGTGTGTAATCTGCCAAATACCAAACACCAACAAGATTAGCAACATTATACAGTGTAATTCCTAGTACAAGCTCTCAGCTGACAAGTTGAAATTTAATAGAACAGATGTGTAATGTAATAGGAAAATTATTTGGCTATTCTTTTATCACAAAGGATTATTCCACACTATTCTGCACACATCCTCATTTCGATCTTAAATATTTCATACGTTCTTGATCCAATTTTAAACCAAGAGCTTCTTAGTATGGTACAATTGCATTATCAAATCCTCTAAAAAACTAGCTTTGTGATGCAGGCCATCCTTTGGTTTAGTGCCAACACAGTGCTCATGTTCTGGGGAAAATAAACATGGAAAATACACATCAATCGATTAGCATGCATTGATTAGTACACAAATAAAAGAGCATTGCACCTGAATGTATGCCATCATCTCCACTGTGGTTGGATCATTGATATGTTTATGCATTAACAAATAACCCTAACTGGCTGAAGAAGGCAACTTGTCAGCACCCTACAAAGCCACCACCGCCACCGTCACCGACATGGTTCCCCACTGAATTGAATGACGAGCACAATATTTCCACAGAATGCAGACAGACACCAAATTATGTTGTAACTCAAATGTATCATGCATACCAGGACGTCACATATTGCAATACGCCTAGAAGCATTTCAACAAATAGCTAGTGTGCAGGTGTGGACAACCGCAATACAACATTCAGAACAAAAAATCAATTTCAATTTTCATTGCAATGTACAGAAATAGTTGAGTAAAGATTTTGGAAGCCTTCAAAGACATTTCAATCGATCATTTAAAAACAGAAATAAGCAATGCAGGATCTCACCTGTACTCCAGCGTAGCATGTGGGGGGTGGGGGGGGGGGCGTGGAGCACCCCTTTGATGTTCTTCTTGTTGCCTTCAACACCAACCTGACAGAAGGGGAAAGAAATGCAAGATTGATATCGATTAGATTAGATCGGGGAGGGAGAACCCTATAATAATGCAAATAGACTAGTCGGGAGGCATCTGTAGACAAACTTTGATACTCACTAAATTGGATCTGCTATTTTAAATGACCCGTACCTGGATGTTCATCGGCAGCGTCGGCCGTGGAACAGAATCTACCGAACAGAGTCATGAAAAGGACATACCACAGAGCAACTCCAACAGTTTGCTATCTTAGCTTTGCATCCATCTAATTTTGGCAACACATGAAACATTAGCCTTTAACAATTTGCCAAAACAATTTGGCATCAATAACTACTTGGCATCCCTCCCCTCGGTGCGCGCATATATGCGCGCGTATCCACGGAGCATCCATTCGAGGTGGAAGGACATAAAAATAATTTTGTTTCTATCTCAGGGTTCCTGATATAAATTAGGTCGGGGGCTCCTATATAACTACCGGAAGGTGGATAAGGATGTGAACTATAAAACCCATGAAGGTCCAAAACAACCCACTTAACAGATCCAAGTCCCCCAAATACCCACGCGCTTTGACTTTTTTTATTATTTTTTATCAATAATTTTTTGTAACTGTTTGCAATATTTTTTCATCAACATTTTTCGGAACTGTTTGCAATATTTTTTCGTCAACATTTTTCGGAAGTGTTGCCAATATTTTTTCGTCAACATTTTTCATGAGTGTTGTCAACATTTTTCATGAGTGTTGTCAACATTTTTTCGTCAACATTTTTCGGGAGTGTTGCCAACATTTTTTCGTCAACATTTTTCGGGAGTGTTGCTTACATTTTTTCCTCAACATTTATCGGAAGTATTGCCAACATTTTTTCTCGTCAACATTTTTCAGAAATGGTGCCAACATTTTTTGGTCAACATTTTTTGGAAGTGTTGCCAACATTTTTTCCTCAACATTTTCCAGAAGTGTTGCCAACATTTTTTCGTCAACATTTTTCGGGAGTGTTGTCTGCATTTTTTCGTCAACATTTTTTGGAAGTGTTGCCAACATTTTTCTCATCAACATTTTTCCCAAGTGGTGCCAACATTTTTTCATCAACATTTTTCGGAAGTGTTGCCAACATTTTTTCATTAACATTTTCCATAAGTGTTGCTAACATTTTTTCGTCAACATTTTTCGGGAGTGTTGTCTGCATTTTTCCGTCAACATTTTCGGAAGTGTTGCCAACATTTTTTCTCGTCAACATTTTTCGGAAGTGTGTTTAAAAAGAAGTTGATCGATATTTTTTGAATCAACATTTTCTCTGAAATGTTGAAACAATAATTTTTCACATTTTCCTAAAAATGTTGATCCAACATTTCTCAAAAAGATAGACAGAAGTTTTTCAACATTTTATAAAAATGTTGAACCAACATTTCAGTATTTTCCAAAAAATGTTGCACCAATATTTCTCCAAAATTTGAAAAAAATAAAAAAAAGTTGGAGCGTCTCCTCCAGCTCGGGTGGCCGGCGAGGGCGGCGGCGCGGCAGCCAGCCGGCCGGCAAGCCACGGGTGTGGTGGCGGCGCATGGGGCACAGGGGGCGGGCTGCACCGGCAGGCCACGGTGGCACGTCGGGAGGCCGCGCGCGGGCCGCGCCGGCGGTGGTGCACGGAGCCCCGGCCGTGGGAGGGCGTGCATCGCGCAAGGCCGGCCGGGGCGCGCGGGAGGCTGCGGCGGCGGCGGCAGGAGGCCGCGGCGGCCCGGCAAGCGCGGGGCGCACGCGGGAACTGCCGGGCATGGCGGTGGCGCGTGGGTGGCGGCGGCGCGTAGGAGGTGCAGGAGAGGTCGAAGAAAGAGTAGGGTATGTTTTGTGGGCTGTTGTTGGGTTATAGTTCGTTTGCTATTAATCTTCCGGAAGATATATAGGATTTCCGGTGCGTAGTTGATAGCAGCAGCAGCATGGCGATGAGGAGGTAGACGGGATGGAGAACGGAGAATCCTGGATAGCGGCGGCGGCAGAAGGAGGATAGGAAACCCTAGACGGCGACGGCGGCGGAGTTGTGAAGGAGATTAAGGCAAGGGAAATCCTTGTGACGGCGGTCGTTGGCGTAGCGATGTGCCAATGTGGACGGAGGACGGGGGAGAGGCGGCGGGGAACGGCGTCCGGCGGACGGTGGGTGTGGGCGTTGTGGAAGCAATCTGGGGAGGAGGAAGATGGATCCAGCGGCGGCCTAAAGCCACAGCACAGCCCGTGCAGTGCGCCACAATTCGGTCGCCCTTCTCGCTCTACAGGTCGGATCCATGCCCGCCATGGCCGGGGCGCGTCAGTGCTGCACGCCTAGAGGCGGGCTGCCGCGGCGACAGACGTAGGAGGGGGGATGGCATAGGATAGCGAGGTTGGGGAGGAGGCGGCGCGGCGAGGAGGGGGAGACGGCACTGGGCGGTGAGGATGGGGAGGAGGCGTAGGGGCAGGGAGGCGACACAGGACGGCGCAGAGGAGGCGGTGGTGGCGACGACGCGTAGGAGATGCGGACGGGCAGTAGGCGGAGCAGGAGGTTACCCACCGCCACCGGAGGAGCCGCGGTCCGGCGTGGTGGCGGCGGACGGAGGGGGAAAGGGAGGGTGAGGCGCATCTACAGCCGAAGCGAATGGACAAAAGTGTGGGGGGTGCGGGAGCGAGAGGACAGAGGGTGTGTGCCTGTGTGGGACCTACCTGTCGGTGCGCAAGGCTGTGGTTCCGCCGGGCAGGCGGAACCGTGGGTGGCGACGTTGCCCTTACCGTCTTTTTAAGGGTAGAGAATCAAAATATAACTGGTAGCACATGCGGTTCTATCTGTTATTAAAAATGGTGCCATGATCAAGTTGCAACCAAACTACTAAAATAATCACTACGTTACTTTGTATATGGGCTCAATTGCAATACATATGAATATGTGGACTATGCTCTGATAAAAAATCAAAATAAATCGAATTGCAACTAGTGCCATAGAACAGTTGCAATAATATAATTAAACCAATTACAACTTGTGCCATAGGTAAGTTGAATTACGATAATATTATTTTAAATTAAACCAAATTGCCACATGTGCCATGAGCCAGTTGCAACAAGTATATAGGCTCAATTGCAATACATGTGAAGACTAAGTTAGAATTGAAGCAATTACAGTTGACATGTTATCTAATTACAACAGGAACGGTAGCCTAGTTGCAATTTGGATAACAAACAATTACAACTACACTAGGTGCAGTCTAAATTAGAATTGGAGCAATTACAATTGAGACGGTCCTCCAATTGCGACAAGGTTGGTAGCCCGGTTACAACTAGGATAACCGACAACTATGACTACATTAGGTATCCTCCAATTGCAACAAGAGCAGTAGCCTAATTACAATTAGGATAACTCACAATTATGACTACAGGTGAACTGGTGAAGCCACGCACATGAAAAAGCACTCTCGTGTGTGCAATGCTATGACTGCTAATACTTAAAAGCAAAAAAAACCAATTGTGCTGCCGAAGTAACCTGTTACTAACAAAAAAAGTCACATAATTACCGAACTAAATCCTCAAAAAAAATTCTATGATGTGTACTCGGTATAGTGCATTCTAGAAAGAAGAAACTGATAGAGAAATAATTAGCAATCCAAAAAAATCTAGCAGTGTGGCGTAGTTCACAGCATCGTATCGATATGCAGATAGAATCACCACTGCCATCACCAGAGCATATCACAAATGGTGGCCAGCTGCAACCGAGACCAAATCATTAGAGTTTGAGATTTAAAATTGAAAAAAGATCTAGGAGCACACGCAGGTGAGCAGAACCTGCAGGGGCCCGCCCATGGGGATGATGCAGCGCTCGTCCTCCTCGACGCTCCAGACGCGTATCCCAGGTGCCTGAGCCGCGGCGCCATGCGCTCCTGGACGTCGTCGAGTGACTTGGGGCAGGCCGTCGCCGATGAAGACAGACGCTGATGGCCACACGATGTCGTGGCAGTGGGAGAGGCCCATGGCCACACAAGCGCCGTGGACGGGGTCGATCGCGCACACGAAGAGTCCGGCCTCCGCCACGTGCTGCGCCACGGCGAGGCCTGTGGGCCCGCCGCCCACCACGGAGAGGTCCACGTGGCGGCGCCGACGGGTCATAGCGGGGCAGGTCGAGGGGGCCACGCGCCCGTCATCGTCGTGGCCGGCACGGCAGAATGGCAGGGCGCCGCCACCGCTGCTCCTTGGGGGAAGCTTGACCGGGTGCCGCGCTTCACCGCTCCCAGCGGGCCGAGCTTGCTCTGGCCTAGTGCCACCGTTCCCCGCGGGCCGAGCTTGTCGCGCGCCGATGCACCGGGGAGATCTGGATCGGAAGAAGAAAAGAAAGAGAATAAGGTAGGGAAGGAGGAGAGTTGTGGGTGGGTACGGGTGGATTAGTGTGCGCGGATCTGGGCGAGGCGATGTGGTAATTTGGTTGGATGCGACCGCTTGGGCTGCCACCGGCGCGTTGGTTGGCCTGGGCGCATTCTGTATATAGAATGCACCCAGGTGTATAATATACATACAGTATTCTGTATATAGAATGCACCCAGGCTGAGCAAATGGGCAAGGCATACTACAGTACGTAGTTGGCCTCAAGGATGAATTATCATTTGGGCCGGACACTACCATTCACCACAAGTGTGAAAATGACGCAAATAACTCGTGGTGCATAGGAGAAGGGCCGTGAACGGATAGTTAGTGTTAGTGTTAGGGCACTCACAACGCAGACTCTACATAGAGTCTAAGACTATTTATTACCTCGAAGATATCATAGATTTGGAATCTAAATAAGACTTGGAGTCTTGATTTTTCTCCCTCTCTCTTCCATAATTATACTACCACATAAGCACCACATCAGCAAAATGCAATAAATATGAAGGTAATAAATGGACTTAGACTCTATGGTAGAGTCTGGGTTGGGAGTGCCCTAAGTGATAGTCTTTCGCGCCGCCAACTAACACCTAACAAACTAACACCTTAATGTTTGGATGCATGTGTTACTACTTTTGAATGTAATGCTACTTTTGCAATCATTAGAGGATCTATATAGAGAGAAAAAGGAGTAAAAGGGGTGATGTCCACCAGAATTAACACAAATTACCACCTCTTGGGGGTGTTAGTATTTTGGGGGGTGTTAGTTGGGACTAACACCAAACTAACACACATGCTTAGATTTTTTGTGTTAGTTTTGGTTAGTTTGCTCCAAAGTAACACTAACATGCATCCATTCATGGCCAAGGTAGCAAAGCAGCAGACAGAGACAATAGGCATCGAGAATTCGAGACACGAAGATCTGAGCTGGAGCACCGCCGGGCAGTGGGCAGCCGTGATAGTCGAGCCCTCGAAGAAAGAGAATCCCAGGCATCCACGTGAGTAACCGAGGGGGTGCATGTTTCGTAGGAGTACGCACACCTGAGTACCTGACACGCTCGTTGAAGGCTTGGAACAGAGACTTGAAGGAAACTAATCATCATTTGTGAAAACTAATAACAAATGATTGGGACTCATTTGAAAAATCAAATAGGAGTACCCAACACTAGTAATTTACAGTACAATTAACCATTTTCAATTGGTTATGCACGGTCCTTGTGTTGTGTCATGTCGTGTCGTGTGTACAGCCTCGACGGGATGGGACGGGCCTGCGGGCGTTCGGGGAGAAGCAAACTGAGGCGAGGGCAGGCCGCTGTGGGCCCGCGGGCGCCGCATCTGAACACCATTATAATTACCAGGAAGACGGGATGGGATAGGTCTGCAAGCGCCTCGAGGGGGGGGGGCGGGCGGGGAACAGGCCCGTCCCATCCCGTCAAGGCAGCACACACGACACGACACGACACAGGGATCGTGCGTAACCCTTGGCTTGGAAGCAAGCCGCGTAACCCAGGCCGAAGCACCGCGTGGCACCCCGTCTCGTTGTCCATCGTAATAATGATGGTGCTTCACGGGTACGCGGTGATCGCGGGCCCACAACGGCCTACCCTCGGCGTAGTTTTCTGGAATTCTCTAGTGCACAGCCCGCTGAATGGCACTGGCACCTGCGTAACCGAGTCTATGTGGTTACGCATTCCTCTCAAGCTTTGTGCTTTTGCAAGTTGGTAATTACTACCAGTTGATTTAAGTACAGTATTACTAGGTGATAACCTGTACCCATCCGGTTACACATGAATTAGTGTGCCCCTCCGTACACCATGAAATAAAAGCGCGGTTCCCGAAATTGTCTATGAAATCATCTCCCACATTTGCGTCTCAGAAATCGTCCATATAGGTAATAGCAGCTTTGCTGTTGCATATAATTAATTATTGTGGTGATAGCTAGCTAGTGTATCTAGTGTATTTTTTGAATAAAGATAGCTAGCTAGTGTAAGCTTGGAGGAACTTTGCCGTTGCACGACTCTTGGTTACTCATCTTGTGTAGCTTGTACTTGTAAATGGGACATTTGAGAGGCAACACCGGGATTAGCGGTTTGCACTTGCACATTCCATGTTGTGTGGCCCGCGTGTATCTAGCGCAGGGCAGTTTTCCGGCAACTGGACCCTGCAGTTGCCTATGCCACGGCCCGGCGAGGATGGCGTAACCCATCAAGCCGTGCGCGTGTAAGCCAGCCATGCGAGGCAGCTAGCAGCTTTGGGTTTCGTAATCGCCGAGCCATGCAACAGAAAAATGTGAAATCCCTTCATGCATAAACAAGGGATGGTACGATCCCAACGTACAAATGGCAGCAAGCCGCGTAACCTAGGCTAGAGCACCACGTGGCACACGTAACCCAGTGGGTCCAGCTTACTCCTCGGGGCGGGTGGCGGCTGTGGCTACGGACACGACGGGAGGGGAGCGGAGCAGGCCCATCCCGTCCCGTCCCGTCCTGTCAATGCTGTACACACGACACGACACGACACGACAGAGGGATCGTGCGTAACCCTTGGCTTGGCAGCAAGCCGCGTAACCCGGGCGGAAGCACCGCGTGGCACCCTATCCCGTCGTCCATCGTAATAATGATGGTGCTTCACGGGCACGCGGCGCCTGCTGGCCCACAGCGGCCTGCCCTCACCGCAGTTTTCTGGAATTCTCTAGTGCGCAGCCCGCTGAATGGCACTGGCACCTGCGTAACCGAGTCCATGTGGTTACGCATTCCTCTCAAGCTCTGTGCTATTGCAAGTTGGTAATTACTACCAGTTGATTTAAGTACAGTATTACTAGGTGATACCCCCGCGTTGCTGCGGAAATTTATTAAACAAAATTTCAAGGTGAAAGTTTTGAAAGACACTAAGCTGATTAATTGCATGCCAACATTCATTCAAAATGATTTCGAGAGCTCTGCACGGTTAAGTGTATATGCGCGATCATTCGCTAAAAGTACAACCATGGTGCAAGTGCAAATGGAATTGTTTTGTTTGGTTTGTTGATCCAGAATCTTACCGTGTCATAATTGGTGCTCAATGTAGTATAGGTGCGCCATTTCATCAGTGTCTGAAGCCACCAATTGACCTCGGGTACGCAGGTTCGACACGACCCGCTGTGTTCCGCGTAAAGGGCAACTGCGATGCCGCGTGCGTAACCCGTGGCCACAGCGTAACCGAGACCAGCAGGTTACGCATGTCCGCAGGCGCACTATCCCGGGACCAGGAGGTTGCACCATGCATAACCCAAGCTGACTTGTGCATTGCTGTGAGGCCCATCGATGATTCATATATGCCTACATGGGCTCAGCCCCATAAGGAGTTAGGCACGTAGACCCAGTACAAAAACCAGGTAGCTATCTCTATAATAAATGAATACATAAGTGTTTTATGCATCTGGGAAGTGTGGTCCTAAAATTGCCAATTTTCATCAGAGTATTAATGTTTTTTGTTGCATGGTAAAGCAATGTGTTCTCTTTGATTTAGGCTATAATGGACATGCTTATACATGGACAAATAAAAGAACTAACACTGAATGATTCATCGATGCCTACATGGGCTCAGCCAAATAAGGAGTTAGGCACGCAGGCCCAGTACAAAACCTAGATAGCTATTTCTAGAATAAATGAGTACATAAGTGTTTATTTAATGATAAGTGTTCAAAAAATGCAACAAATGGCATAGAGCACATCAAAAAATACAACCAATGGCATAGAGCTCAACTCCTAATTTCCAATGGCACAGAGCACATGAGTTGCATTTTCCAATGGCATACAGGGAATTTTCTCTTATTTAATCAATGTGCCATCTCACGAAGAAGAGAACGTCGAAGAATAAGTAGGAGCAGGAGCAGGAGCAGAAAGAGGATTTACTCCGCTGAGATGTCATCATCTCCCTTGTACATCGCACCAATTGCGGACAGAACATTCAAAAGTTCCTTCTCCAACTCACTCATCAAGTGCCGCTCTACAGTGATGGAAGCATGTTTGTTTGCTTTTCTCCATCAAATTTCTTGATGCCAACAAAATCTTAGTATGTTTATACATAACTCTGAGATTCAGAAAGAAGAGAGGTTTGTCCATCCTTAAAAACCTCAACATGGCAGAGTGTTCCTCCAGTTTCATCTGCAAAAGTGATCTTTCTTTGTTTCCTTGGCACTTCAGGATGTGAAACAACATTCTTCTTTGCTAGGATCTGCAATTGAAAATATAGTCATGAAAGAAGCATCAGGTCAGATTTCAAATTTGTATATAAAAAAGTTAGTAATCTAAAAAGTTGATAGGGACGGACCAATATTTTACAAAAGCGATTGCGTGCATTATCGACAACCATTTCCTTGTAGTCTTCTCCACTTCTAATGCATCCTCAGAAGCTGCTCTGATCTGTCCATCGAAACAATACACCACATCAAACATATGCCAAGATTGGAGTTGTTTTATTTTCATAGTTATAACCAGTATGTGTCAGTAAATGGACAAGTAAATATTTTTTCTGAAAGAAAAACGTATAAATGATCCGTTCTGCATAACCTACTTTACTTTTCATTGAAATAATATTTTGAATAAAAGCATTTGGAATCCAATATTCGCCCCACATCAACTGGTCAGTTTAGGTATTTAACTTCAAACAGATCCAGCAGTATCATAGGCATTTCACAGCACTTGATCCTTATTCGTGGGTAGTATCCTAGAGGAAACACTTTCAACAGTTAAAATAACGAGAAAATCTGCATCTGACCATCTGTACTAACAAAGTAACAGGTACTAATGGTCCAAAATAGTGCAAGTATGTAAACCTGACCAGCAAATAAACTGTTGTTAGGGTTCCCTCAAAGTACATCTTTTCATGCTAACAATTGACTTCCATGAAAATATCATCAAAGAATTAACTGAAAATAAAATTTTCATGGAAAATATCATCAAAGAAATGAAGACAACAAATCAATGCAGGGTATAGAAGTAACAATCTTGGGAATTATATTAAGCTTCTATCTTCAACCATGTTACTGGATTTACTTTTTTAGCATACAATGTAAAAAATGGTGAAACTTCAACAAGCAGAAGTGATTATCTATTCGTTGTGAGAGCAGTGAACTCTACTATAATTTAGAATTTAACAATGTCTCACCTCAGCAATTTTAAAATTAGGAAGTAGAGAATATGCTTTTGACGACAAACTTTCATCCACTATACTTCTCATGTGCTTCAAGCTCCTTGTAAGTTTTGCAGCTATGTTTTCTATATCATGCATCTATCTTTGAGAAAACTCAACAGCTTTCTCAGTGTCTAAGACCACCGATGAATTTATCATGCAAGACCAAGTTGTCTGTTGATGTTTGGGGGATCCTGTTGACTTGAGAACTCCTTTGCTTATTGGGGAGACATCAGTCCTGCCCTTAAGTCTTCTATCTATGCTGAACATTGATCGGTCTTGCTTTTGTGTTGGCTGAGGTAATGATATTCTAGTTTTGTCACAATCTTCAGTAACAATTTTCCTCTCTGCAACAATAAGAAAGAGTATGATTATAACCGATCTTTGTACAAATATTAGAAAATATTAGCAGAAAATATTGCTTACTCAGTCTTTGGACTCCATCACAGAAATCAATACCAGTCAGAGCATTGCAAAGTTTCTCCTGAGACGTTGGTGACATAATCTGAAAACAAAAACAGGAGGAGAAATATGTTAGTATGGCTATCTTGTTCATCATTTGTACTGTAACATTATTGAAGGAATGGTTCAGACATTTCTCTTGGAAAATAATTTCTTTGGACCATGTTCTTCAGTTGATTCGTGGTCAATAAGAAGTTCTGACTTCTTAATTTTCCTATCAGTTTCCCAAGATGTAACAGAGGAATTTGGAGCTCCAGCAGATAATTTATGTGATTCTTCAGCATTACAGATCTCTGGCGTGACACCTGTAGGGTTTAACTTATCAGTACAAGACTGGAATAACTGATGTTGAAGCACTAATTCTTCTGGTCCTTCATTATTAACAGACCTACAAATATCATCATCTATTGTAGAATGTAACTTATCCTTCGATGACCACTCCACATTATCTGGAAGTGAGATTTTATTATCTAAAGCATTTTTAAGTAGTACACTCCCCAGCTATTTCTTCAGTACAGTCTGGAAGTGCAATAAACAACTACCCACATGATTGCAAGGGAATGTTTATTTCAAGAAGTATTTGCGGAAATAAGAAGAAAAAAGCTGTAGACATTCATCTGAGAAATTTAGACAAATAAGAAATGTATTTTGTATGAACAGGCTAGTTACTCACTAATAGCAATTTCAAACTGCTCCAGATCGCTAGCTCTCCTTCCAAGCTCCTCCAATGTTGGGTCATCTATTGTCGCTTTGAATGGGGAGCTATGTGTGGGGCTAAGAGTATCACCTCTCATTGATGTTGTATCTTCCACTTCTATAGCACGTGGAGAAGATGTTAATACTTCCATCTTTCTATTAGCTTTAGCAGGAGATGTTTCTGGCCTCTTCTGCTTCAACGCAATAAGAGGCTTATCAAAATCAGATTCCTCCCCGTCAGAATCTTCATCATAAATTACGTGAATCTTCTTAAGCCTTGGAGATCTTCTGGGAGTACCCAAATCAATTTTTTTGGAAGCAGAAGTAGGCATGTTTCCTATAGAAATGCAGAAAATCAAGTATTGTCACCACGTGCATGCCCCATAGATTGATGAATATCATCACTTGAAATGCGGATAGTGCTAAAAAATGTAAACCACATCCAACAAGAGCGTCAAACTCTTTAATTAAAAATAGTGAAACTTAATGTAACCAGGAAAAATGATGTTGACAAATAACAGAATCATAATATGTGATATAAGAGAAAAGGAAACATGAGTACCCGAAACGAACACCTTTTCTCCAGAAACAAATCTGCGATGCCCACCCACCTCCTGTGGAAATGCCTAGATAAACATACCCAGATACAACAGCCCGCAGATACAACAGCTCGTAGCTAACGAAAGTACCGAGAGGGACGGTGGCGGCGTGATCAGCGGGAGGTTCTGACCTTGGATGGCAGCGAACGGTGGCTGCTGAGAGAGGGGGACGGGAAGACAGCGCCCTGGATGCCGGCTTCTTGGCAACGCACCTCGAAGGCCCCAAAACAGATCAACTTTATATGGCACTCCCTCCATTCTCTTTTGATAGGAATATTTCCAAAAATCAGATTTTTACAAATGATAGTCCTATTTACCATTGGTGTGGGCCGTCTGCCCGTGGCAATAAATGGCACAGATAACATTGAGTCATTAAGACAAACACTGGAGGGCTAAACAGGGTTGTTTTTCTTGGTCATTGTGTCAAGATGAAATGTCCCTATCAAAAGAGAATAGAGGAGCTTCAACCCTCGATGAAATGAATGCCTTTCACGAGTCAATTTGAGTGAAGTTCAAATTTGACATAGTAACAGCATAACGTAGGTTACTCAGACTTGACATGATAAGTTCGTGTTTCGTAGTCAAGAACATCCTTCCTCTTATTGTGCCTACGTTTCTAAATTCGGTTATGCACCATCTATTTTGCGTGCGTGTCTCCTGCAACACCGACAGGGTTACGCACTACCCATTCTGTGCATCCGGTCATGTCGATTCTGCACGTAACCTGCACCCGCTGCTCTGTTATGCACCGTTCGTGCTGCCTGGCTTCTGTACCCAGTCAGTGGGATACGCACCATCTATGCTACTCGGTTTGCATCCGGTAGTGTCCATGCTGGAATTGTTTCAATGGTTTTGAATATCATGAGTACAATGCCATTTCAAGAGTCAATTTGACAGAAGACAAGTTTAATGCAAATTCGACATAACAACATGACACTCCACACGTATTCCCCGGACATTCAGGACCATGAAGGTTTGGGTGCGCGTATCCCAAGCAGTTGTACCACGAGTTGGCCAGCCATGCCCAACGTTTTTTTTGCGAATTGGCTTGTAATCCAATGGTAGGACGGTCCAGAGTCGATTATGTGTGTAACCTGCACGCACGCGCTCGTTTAGGCACGTCCTCGGTTACGCACTATCCATGTTGCATGGCTCCTGCAACACCTACTGGGTTATGCACAGACTTGGTTATTACGCACTGCCCTATGTAACCTACGCCCAGTCGGCTCGTAGGAGGTAGACAAGAAACAATTCTCAAGAACAAAATCTCACCCTCCAACACCATCACCTACTCTAAAAGCATGCTGAATATCACAAGCAAAGATACAAGAAGCGATGGGTGCCTCAAGCAGACAGGAATACAAAATTTTTCCACAAGATCAACAGTTCAACGGTGATTCTATATTTATAGCGTCAAACTTCTGATGCTAATGTTGTGTTGTGGCATAGCGATCTACCACCTCCCAATTCTATACAGCGACAGCGACCACCGACCATGCTCTAATCCCCCAATTTGCAAAAAAAGAAAAGGAAAAGAATACACAGGACCAGACAGACTCTGAGGCACTTGACGCATGGGCATCGTAGGTATTCATGACCCAAACAACCCGACAAGCCCGACCCGACCCAATCACGTGACGGGTCAGAGTTTTGTCCCAAATCTTGAAATACCGGGGCTGACCCGACCCAACAATCTGATGGGTCGGGGCCTGGAAACCCGAAAAGACCAGGGAACTTTTTTCGGTCGTGTATTTCGACTTTTTCGGATCGGCATTTCGGTTTTTGTAAGGGTATTTCGGATCGGTTTTCGGTCGCTGGTTAGTTTATACGAGTACCTCAGTTCACGCGCGTTTTTCCATCTTCTACGCACCCTTCAGTAAATTTGCTATAACTCCTAGCTCGGAAGTCCAAATGATGCACTATTTGTTCATGTTGCATTGGAATCTTGACTTGAAGGAGCTTCAAACTACTTGTTAGATGTATAGGAATTTTCTGACATATTTTAATTACAGATTCCAAGAAGTATTTCAGCAATATGATCGTACAGAGTCTTGTGTGATTAATCCTTCTCAGCTTAGGCAGTGAACATGGTGTCATCCATGTAACCCTATGTGTCTTCCATGTGACCCAGTGGGAAGCCTCTTGTAAACCTGACTAGGAGTAAAGTATATGACTAGTAAGGTAGTATATGATTCTCATCAATATTGCAATGTAACACAGAGAGGAAATTAAAGAATTCACTGATTAACCTCTTGTTGGAGTTTCTTAGCATGGTTGCTTGTAACTTGTCCTTCATACACATGTGCTTGTGTATCCAATGCTTATTCCTGCGTAACCGCTTGCGTTTAATTCTTTAATCTTCATGCGTAACCCAAGGTGGACTTCGTGTAATTTGCGATGCATCTTGTATAACCAAGGGAGCTGGGTTACGTACGGCTAGGATGTCCTCATCATCTCCTGTGCTCTTAAATGTGCGCGACCTTCCTCTGTGCCTCATGGTGAGCGGCAGGGGAAGAATTCGTTGCGATGTGGGAGCGTCCCCACCGCCTCCATCCGTGCGAGTTTTGGGAGGACTCTTTTCCAAACACAATGTAGTCTTTGACGGCCTCAGCGGCGGCGGAGGATACGAAAGTTATTTCAGAAAATTATACTGGTACCAAGTCAAATAGTATGTAAGTTCGTGTACTTATTAAGAAGAATGAGGTCATACCAGTAAAACCATTTTTTAACTGTATACCTAATTATTATCAGTACAAAGGGCTCACTAGCAATACATACACCAAATACATGTGCCTACTACGTGGGCCGTACTAGATGGCCCAGGCCCATCATATTATCACTTGATTTACTAATGACATATGGACACAGGAGATCTTCTATGCTCATATGCTAGGAATTTGTTTCGACGACGTCGTACGTAACTAGTAGAGTTTTCGTGTAACTTGGTAATTTCAGATCTTCTGTGATGAGGTGTTGTATCATTCACTATTCTGATGGATTACACATCGTATACGTAAGCCATCAGTGTTTTCGTGTAACCAAGAATTTGGATCGTCTGTTCCACATGCATACAGGTGTTTCCTGCCATAACCGTTCGAATCTATTATTTATGCACGTAAGGCACGAGACCGACGACATAACCAATGCTATTAAGACTAAAAATGACACCCTCCGGCGGTGGCGCACGACCACCAACCTTACCCTTCTGAAGCTCCTTCGTTGATGTATGCGTAACTCAACAGCGTGGTGCGTAATCCATGGCACTTCGCACCGTACCAGCTCTCTTCTCCAGGGATAAACACCGTGGCTGTGCAGGGAACCCAATAGACCGCGACTGTAAAATGACGGTACTACCCTCAGCGGTCTCTCCACGCCTTTACGCGTGCCTAAAAATATGGTGCCACCTGTCGCAACATGATTGGCTTAACCAACCTTTACGTCACTTTATGCTGACCGCACTGAAGAAAGTCTCAAAGTGGTATTCATGCATTGGTGATATGTTCATGAGTTCTTCGTCTGTTCATCATTTAGAGACTCATGTTCTTCATGACATGACTCTTTGATCCTATTGACTAGGTGAATTATTTTGCATTCCATTTGTGTGAATTATCCCGTTAGATCTAGTCCGAAGTACATTAATACGCTAGCATTCGTTCTTCCTATCATCTATGCGATTCAGTGATAAGTGAGATTAGCTCGAAGCTCGCGGGTTCGTCGCTCCGTATTTATACGGAGTGTTATAGTGTTGCTACGGGTATACGGACATAGTCGTGCTATAGTAGTGATCGGTGGTGTAGACGTGGTGTCTAAACTGCGGGTTATCCTTCGTTTGCCCTGTATCCTACGGTTTGTCTTGGGGTAGGCCGCGGTAGTGATAGCCGTTGGACCCTTTGAACTCCCCCACGTTCAGATACGGCATAGAGCTTTTGGCCAGAACTAACTATTATAGCTAGGAGGGAACTGGTGCCCGATGCTGCTCCTCCTTTAGAATCAGAAGTCATAGGAAGCGCCTCATCATCTCTCAACCTTAGCAGGGGTTTGGTGTCCTTAGACCATTCTGCTAGGATAGAAGGTAGGGCACATCGTTCCTTGGATTCGCTGCCCTTTGGAATACTCCTTAGGTGAAGTGCTACAACAGTGTATCCGTGCGCTTGCGGATTCGTTCGCACCTGTCAGTGTATCCGGGTGTTCCTTACACGCTCACGCTTTCCCGGCGCCATAGTGGTGACGTTAAGAAATACCAACAGTGTGAATACCATATGGGTTCAAATGAACATGCTCGATCCCGTAGAACTCGAGCAGTCCACGGAAGAAGTCGCTTGAGGGAAGCACCAGGCCTTCTGCCTTAGGAAATCGCAGTTCACCAGCGCCAAGACATCTTCCGTCTTCAGCTTGGACTTCTTCCACGCCTTTTCGTTTTTGGCTTTCAAGTCCACTCCGCATGGCACAAAGTTGACTACTCTAGTCGCATATCTAAAGTCCGCTCAGCACGACACAAAGTCGACTACTCTAGTCGCATATCTAAAGTCCACTCTACGCGACATAAAGTTGACTTCTAAAGTCGCATATCAAAGTCCGCTCCGTGTGGCAATCTAAAGTTGACTTCGGTTTTCAAGTCACATTTTAAAGTCCGCTCTGTGCGGCAATCTAAAGTCGACTTCTTAAGTCGCATCTCAAAGTCCGCTCTGCGCGGCATCTAAACTCGACTTCAGTTTTGAAGTCACATTCTAAAGTCTGCTTTGCCGACATTTAAAGTCGACTTCAGTCGCATTTTAAAGTCCGCTCTAACGGCAAAACTTACTACTCAGAAATAACTTCAGTATGCTTTATTAGTTCTCCAATTCGGGGGCTGCACTCAAATCACTATTCGAGGATAACTTCAGCAGGCTTCACTCACTCTCAAGCTCAGGGGCTCTACAACAACAACTACTCGATGTGGCTCATACGGCTCTCTTATCTCGGGGGCTACACATTTCAATAGTACTTGAATGATGGCTTTCGCGAATACTGAAGACCCTTGGATTGATTACCTAATCATTTCAAGGCTCGGGGGCTACTATGCTACACCCATCATTTAATTTTTTCCAGACGGAAGATTCAAAATCAAGATTGACCCTTAGCTAGAGTCCGTGACTCAACCTAAGGCTCGAGGGCTACTCCATATGGAGTGCGATTTTGCAATCGCACTTCCATATAATCTCGACTTCAAGAATGATGAGCTGGACCACCTTCCAGTCTCGTTGTAGTTCTAGTACTATTGAAGATTTCTCCAAGCAGTACTCGAGGACGCTCGAGAACTAGTCAAAAGGGCTTCAAGACTACTTGAACTACTCTCGACTACAACGTGCTCGGGGGCTTGTCGGGCATACAACCCGGGTACCAATACAAGGAAGGATGAAGACGGACTCCTACTAGAATTTCCCTGTAATCCTAATAGGACTTTGTTCCGTGTAATCCTACTAGGACTCCTACCTTGTAACCGACTAGGCACCCGCCCCCTGAACTATATAAAGGAGGGTCGGGTACCAAGGAGGACAACTCAACCAACCCAACACCAAGCGCAGGGCGCCATACTTGATACCCCAAACAGGACGTAGGGCTCGCTACTCTGGCGACCCGAACCTGTAAAAATCTTGTGCCCGTGTCCCTGCCATTACCTTCGAGTTCTAGGTCTCACGATCACAATCCCTCACCACACAATTTACTACCTCGGGTACCCCCTTGGTTGGTTTGCCGGTCTAAAACACCGACAGGTTCCAACCAAAATTCGCGAATCGAAGGCCAAATCCGGAGTTTGAGGGGTCAAGATCAAGCACAAAGATGCACAAGACATCTATCCATGAACCCCACAAAGAAATCCGAACAAGTTAGCCTCAAAATCGACCAAACAAGCCGCACACGAAAATCCCACAAAATATCTTGAAAAAGACACGAAAATCACTCGAGCAAATAGAAGGAAATTGACACAACCATGAATGCTCCATACAATCAGAGGTCAGATTCTCTACAAGATCATGAAGAAAATCTAGCCTAAAGAGCAGGGAAAATAGGAAGCAGTTCGGATGGATGAGTTGCCCTCTAACCCTAGAGCTATATATATGAAGCCTCTCTGGGTTGGGCAAACGACCACGCTACCCCTAGAACTTAAATGGAGATACACACCCCTAGGGGCACTTTGGTCAAGACTTGGTATTTCTCATCGAGCGGCCTTGCCTTCACCGTAGTCCGCGTCCTCCCAACACAAGCCCCGCGATCTCGCCGCGTGTCCCCCGGCATCGAAGCTTCTCGGTGCACCCGGATCCCGTAACCACCCGCCGAGCCTCCGTTCTTGGTTTTGTGGCTCAACCAAGTAACCTGACGGTTTTGTGGTGAACCGCCGCAAACCCCGCGTGCAGACTCCAGTCGTGAGCCGCTACCCTGCACCAGCTCAAGTCAACGACTTCATCTTGCTTTTCTTGCCACCATGCGGCCCGCACTTTATCCCGTTCGGCCACCAGGTCCATCGAGCCAAGCCTACTTGTCTCTCCACTCCTTGGAGGCCTCGCAAGGCTAAGACCTTTCGTGCCCACTCTTCACCTGCACCAACACAAATCAAGCTGCAACCTGCACCTGCAATACTCGGCCAAGAGTCAGTCCACACCACGTTGTCAAACACTCATCACACAAGGGAGCGACCATCCACCGGTCCTCAGACGCTCCATTCCTCAATCTCCCCCTTGATGAGTGCATTGACAACACACATAGTAACCAATTCTGAAAAGAAGGAAAAAGAAAAGAAATGAACAAAAATCTCAAACAAGTGATCAAAAGACAAACAAAGGCCAAAACGAGATCACTTGAGAGAGCAAGTCTCGGTCCCCTAAGGCAAGGGCAACAGATCAAGACAACCGAGACAAAATGCTCAAAATGTCGACTCCTCAAGGTGAGGCAAAAGGGCTCGACACCATCGGCAAAAGTGCAAAGCACAAAGCACAGCTTAGATGACAAAGAGCTACCTATGCATGAATGCAAGCTCCCCCTGAACAAATGCATGCAAAACTCAAGTTTTCCCCCTGAACTGAGTATATCTCCCCCAACATGCATGAATCAAGTCTACAAATGCAAGCATGTTCTTCTCAAATAGACAAAGAGCACTACAAGATGCTATGAATGAGACAGATCTAGCAAGATAGCTCAAAATTCTGTAGAAGCATCGCCAACAAGATAGAAAGGAGCATATAAACATGTGACATAGCCATGCTCAAATTTAAGCATTTTTCAACAAAACATCCCTCTCTTGAGCATAGGACCTCAACATGGCCAAAATGAGCACAAACAACATACAACTCACAAACTTCATGGAAGGTCACAAGTTCTTGTCACAAGGTCATCATAAGCACCTACAAGCTATCTCATGTCATGTCAAAGCCACCGAGCCATGTGTCTACTTCTAGATATGAGACTTCTCATTGGTAGACATCATGCAACGGTTTAGAACCCAAGATAAGGAATTTAAAGCACATATGACATGATAGCATGTTTTTCAAGCATAGACATTTCAAGATACCAATTAGCATGTTTAGAAATAAGCATAGTATATGAAGTGCCTTTGCAGCAAAAAGAAGCTTATGCTTCTCCACAAGGTAACATGCCTGGTGACAACAAGGTCTTTAACCTCAAATGAAAAGAGCATGATTCCCAAGCACAAATTAAACAAGATATAGCCATTTGAGCACAAAATGAGCATGTAAGGAATTCTACTCACAAGAGAGGATCAACTTAGCATTTTCACAAAAAACTAGCCATTTCACATACATACATGTCCAAAACTACCAAGAGCATAGATATACATCACAAGAGCTCACAAGCATGATCATAGGCTCACATCCAACATATCACAGTGATCAATGTATATGAGAGAAGCACATCCTCTAAAGCATATGAAACAAATGCAGTCTATGATACAAAGATGCTGAAAATGATATGTTACATGAATGAAGGATGCAAAATGCATATGTACATGAGATTTCGAACCCAAGCTCAAAAAGGATAAACCACACCAAGTTCACCTCGCAAACGTGAAAAGGTAGCTCGGTCCAAATGTTTTGTCAGGATATCTGCAAGCTGTTTCTGGGTTGGCACATGAATCAAATCTATGTTCCCCTTCTCCACATTATCTCTCAGAAAGTGGTATCTCACCTCTATATGTTTGGTTTTGCAGTGTAGCACTGGATTTTTGGCAACGCTAATGGCACTAGTGCTATCACACATGAGAGGAACGTGGGTGCACTCCTCACTAAAGTCACTCAAGGTATAGGTGGTCCAAAGCAACTGGGAACAGCAACTAGAAGCAGCTACATACTCGGCCTCGGTGGTAGACTGAGGTACACTTGACTATTTGCAAGATTACCAAGAAACCAACGAGGAATCCAAAAACTGACAAGTTCCCGAAGTGGACTTCCTATCCACTCGACACCCAGCAAAATCGGCATCCGAAAAACAATGAAGCGCAAGAGAAGAAGATGCTGAGTACCAAATACCAAACTCAGGAGTGTATCGAAGATACCTGAAAATCCGCGTGATGGCCTGCCGATGTGAAGTCCTCGGTGATGCCTGAAAATGAGCGCATAGACACACACTGAACTATATGTCCAACCTCGTTGCCTTCAAGTACAAGAGGGAGCCGATAATGCTCCAGTACTCCTTCTGGTCCACGGGCTCTCCATCCTTGTTCGCGTCCAGTGCCGTAGTTGTACTCATCGGTGTGGAGAGGGGCTTGGAATCGTCCATCCTGAACTTCTTGATGATATCCTTGTGTACTTGGCTTGATGCATAAAGGTGTGCTCCTTAGCCTGCTTGATTTGAAGCCCGAGTAAAAACTGCAATTCTCCCATCATACTCATCTTGAATTCTCTGCTCATGTCCTCTGCAAACCTTGCAACCAAAGAGTGAGACGAACCACCAAAGATAATATCATCCACGTACACCTGAACAATTAGGATGTCATTGCTCTGCCTGAGGAGAAAGAGTGTCTCGTCTACCTTACCCATCTCAAACCCCTTGCTGAACAAAACCCCCCTCAATCTACCATACCAGACCCTGGGAGCTTGTTTCAGCCCAACGAGAGCCTTCCTCAACTTGAACACTCGGTGTGGGAACTCTACAATCTCAAAGCTTTGGGGTTGCCTCACATACACCTCTTGCTCCAACACTCCATTCAAAAAGGCACTCTTCACATCCATTTGGTGCAACTTGAATCCTTTAGCCACAGAAAAGGCTAGAAGAATTCTATTTTCCTCCAAACGTGCTACGGGAGCAAATGTCTCCTCATAGTCTATCCCCTCCTTCTGGCAAAAACCCTGAGCCACTAGTCTCGCTTTGTTTCTCACCACTTCACCATTTCCTCCCTCTTTATTTTTCCACACCCATTTTGTCCGGATAGGTTTGCAATATGGTGGAGGCTCTACTTACTCCCAAACCTCATTTCTCTCAAAGTTCTCTAGCTCCTCATGCATGGCATTCACCAAATTAGAATCAGAAAGTGTGTGTCCAATATCTTTGGGCTCAAAAGAAGCAACAAAAGCTGAATGAGCAAAGTGAGAGATTGTTTGGGACCTTGACAGTGTGGTTCGTTCATTGATATCGCTGATGATTCTTGAGGGAGGATGATCAACTTGAACTCGTCTCGGTGGCTCTCGCCTGGAGGCAACCTCCCCCTTAGCAGCAGCTTCCACTTCATCTTGCTGGATCGTAGTCAGTGTAGGGGATGGGCAATCCTGAACCGTAGTCGTGGTAGTGGAAGTAGAGGGTACATGTGTGGCTGGAGCTTCACCATCATCCTCTCCAACATCATCCTCCTCATCCTCAAAGATCTTGTTGCCAACTTCGTCGTCACCTGCACACTCAAAGACAGACGAACTACATGGTTGTCTCTCATCGAAGGTAACCTCGCAAGTCTCCATGATTTGGTTAGTGTCAATGTTGAGCACACGATATGCTCGAGAATGATTAGCATAACCTAAAAAGATGCCATCGAAGGACCTTGCCTCAAACTTATCTAGCTTACCCTTCTTGAGAATAAAGCACCGACAACCAAAAGCTCAAAAATGGCTCACTCTAGGTGCTCACCCATGCATGAGCTCATAGCACGTTTTTTTCATGAAAGCCCGAAGAAAAATCCGGTTCCCCACATGACACGTGGTATTCACCACCTCAGCCCAGTATCTTCTCTGAGTCCTATGCTCATCGAGTATCGTCCGAGCCATCTCAGAAAGGGAACGGTTTTTCCTCTGTACCACACCATTTTGACAAGCGACATAGGGAGAGGAAAACTGATGTTCGAGACCCAGATCACGGAAAAAGGTTTCAAATCGAGAGTTTTTCAATTCTGTGCCATTGTCCCTAAGAATAGCTAGAACAACATCTCCTTGCCTCTCATTTTTCAACCTCAAGATCAGATCCTGAACAAAACCAAATGTCTCCCCTTGTTAGCCAAAAAGAAGACCTAAGCATAGCGAGAATAGTCGTCCACTATCACCAGGACATACCATTTCCCACCCGCCGAGCACACATGAGCTGGGCCAACCAAGTCCATATGGAACAGGTCGCATGGATGCTATGTCATGACAACGGTCAGGGGCGGATGGGAGGCGGCTACCATCTTGCCATGCCTACACAGAGCACAAACCAAATCCTTTTGGAATTTCAACCTAGGCAATCCTCAGACCAAACCAAGCCCACTCTAGCATGACAAGAAGTCAAAACTCAAATGACCTAGCCTCCTATGCCATTTTCAAAGCTCCACCAAAACTCCCGCAACCAAGCAACGATAAGAGCCAACACACTGAGAAAAATCGGCTCTGAAAATCTGACCCTCGGGGATGATCGTGCACACAAGATCACCTCGAGAGTCCAATAGACGAGAAGCGCCCGTCTTGAAACAAACCTCAAAACCCTCATCAAGAAGGTAGGAAACCGAAAGAAGATTGAACCCGAGAGACTTGACAAGAGCAACACACCTGAGAGTCACATTCTCACTTACCTTCACCGTGCCCACTCAAAGCACTCGTCCTCGTCCATTGTCCCCAAAAGTGATGTACTCCTTGGACACCACCGGGGTGAGACTGGAGAACCACTTTCAATCTCCGGTCATGTGGTGAAAGCAACCGGAGTCGATCAACCAAAAGGTCTCCAAGCCTCCCACCTACAAAATCAAAAACAAGAACGAGAGTGAGCAAACAACTCAGCACTAGGGTTAGTGTAAAATGAATCAAGCCAGTGTTGTGCCATTTGCTCGAAAGTGGGGTTAGCAAAATCCATCCTATCACTACTAGGTGGAACAACCACATGTCCTCTTGGAGGACTACGAGTACCACGAGGTGGAGACCGTGGTCCGTAACTCCTCTGAGACCTAAAACTGTGATTGTTCCCCCCATACTCGTATTGGCCACGAGTGAAGGAACATCCAGCAAACTCACCACGCCCAAACCCAACACGCCTACCACTATCTCTCTGAGGAGGCACACCCCGTAGAGGAAACTCACGCCTCTCCTGAGTAGGGATGGTACGCACCACACCCTCACCCCTAGGCACAACACGAGGCTTAGGCACACCATGAGAAGGGCGGTACTTGTCCTTGTTTTCCATCTCCCTAGCAAACCTCTCCTCCCTCTTTCTCTTGAAGCAAAACTCTTTTAGATGTCCATCCCTTCCACAATGATCACAATGGAATGGGATTGGCTTTGGCTTTGGGTTCTCTCTGAACTGTGGCTTCTCACTTGGTTTCTCTCCCTTCTTCCCAAAGAACTCATTTCCCAAGTCACTCTTGAACTTGATGGGTTTCTGGAAGTTCTTGGTTTGTGGAGGAAACACTAGTGGATCTGGGGTTGTGTCTAGTCGGTTCCTAAGCGGGTTTGGCTTAGGCTCAAAGTCATTCTTGTGGAAGGTTTTTGGTGGAGCTAGGATGTCACCAATCTTCTCCTCTTTCCCACCACTACCCTCCCCAATCTTATCCGACCCAAGCACCTGACCATCATAGTGCTTGTATGCCTCAATCATCATCCTGAGCTGAGGCTCATGACCCGACAACCAACCCATCATTTTCCTCGACTCATCATTCTCATCCTGCAAGAGACCAACATAGTGTGCAAGTTCTGGATTCTGAACAACATGCAACTCACAAGTAGAACAAGAAGTAGTAACAGGAGTTTTCAAAGCAGCCTCAAGGGATCTATTGCGTGCATGAGATTCATCCAACTTCGCATGCAAAACAGGGCAAGAAGTACAATCACCTAGCAAAGAAGGTCCAAATTTCATCTCCTTAAGCTCAACCCTAAGCACATCTAGTTCCTCAACCTTGTAGGTATACTTGATACGGATATATGGGCATAAATAAGTACTCCATCAGTCTTGTCCAAAATAAGACAGGTTACGCACACAACATGAGTTACGCTGTAGATGTCTCAACTTCTCGTGCAAGTCTATACGAATCTTCCAGGATTAGTGGTGCATGATGTATGTGGTTGGAAGCTCCATCAAGTCAAGATTCCAACGCAAGAAATCGTTTGTCTTTTCGACTTCCGAGCAAGGAGTTATGGCCCAATTAGTGGAAGCTGCACATACTGTTTTTGTGGCTCCGCGAAAACTGCACAAGACTTTTGGAATTCTCCACCAAGATGACCTTTCTCACCAGTTGACGGTGAATTTCCATCAACCTAGCCATGAGTTTACCTTCGGTGTTGGCATCAATTTAATATCTTATCCATTGGTACTAACCCCCTTGATATATCAAGTTCGCTCTTGCATGTCATTTTTGGAGTTTATTGTTTATGCAGGACTTTAGCTCTAAATGCAAGACTTCCGGGTAAAGTTCATCAAGCATCTCGTGAGAAGACCATGAAGCCCGGTACAAGTCAAGATATGAAGTGAACATGACTCCAAGTGGCCCAAGGACCGAACCGTGAAGGCAGAAAACTCCAAGGACCTGGACAGAAAATGCTGAAGCTTGCGCAACAAGGAGCCCCATCCAAACCGTAGAGAAACTAACGCCAAGGGCCCACATGCAGAAGAGGGGAAGTTCTAGAAGACATGAGAAGCAGCACCGATGAAGGAGGCCACAAACTGGGCCAGGATGGTCCCAGGCCAGCCGGCCCAGCCCATTCCTGGGTCCACTCATCACCCCCTTTGACCTAGACGACCCTCGGGCTATTTATAGTCCCCCTGCCAAGAGTCACGCAAGAGTTAATTTGCCATTCGCCGCCGAGGAGTAGAGAAGAGAGGGACACCATTCCGGAGAGGAGAGGGTCGAGATAGTTGACTAGGGTTTCCCTAGCCGGCGTGGGAACCTTGCAAGGAAGACCACGTCAGAGTTCCAGGAGCTTGGAGAAAGATCATGGCAGGATCCTGGTGGTGATCTTGTCCACGCATCATTCGTTATGTTGAATTGTCAAATTGCAATCCGATTCTTAGCTATCAAGTGCTTTCTCTACGACTTTGTCTTCGTTTGGGTTTTCTTCCTCCCCAATCTATTATCGAGATAGATCGCATAGGGTGTTCTTGTAGCCGTGGTGGCTAGAGGTGCATGCCTGACCTACCAAACATTTTCATCTTGTCCTTTGGACTCACCCTAGGCTAACCCACACGGATAGGGGCGCATTGTGACAGGACGAAGGTTCCAAAAGGCGGGCGTCTTCAGAGCTGGAACGGAAGCCATGATTTGAAGAGGCTTTTTTTGAGATCCAATTTGCTATCTTCATCTTTGTTTGGAACTTCAATAAAAGCTTGATCCAATCTCTCTAGATTGGTTTTACCTCCCCCTCTATATCTCTTGCTACCTCCGGTGTTTCTTAGATTAGATGAGTTTTTGATGTTTTCTTAGATTAGATGCAATAATAACTCCTTTTGAAGATCAAAGTGTTCTCGGCTTTATTAGATTGATTCTTGCATCACACATTTGTTCCACGGATTCGATACCTTGGGTTCAGACTTGAGGGAAGAAGGCTCCCTTCACTACGACAGAGGATTTGTCCGCTTGCAATCCAAATTAACATTGATACACATATTGACCGTCAACAAGCCCCTTTATCTGGCGCTGTTGCCGCGGAACAAGTGATCAAGTTCGATATTTTATTTCTTTTTGTGAATATTTTCAGTTTTCTTTTGGTTTTTCTTTTTGCATCTACTAACTTTTGATCATCCTCAAAATCAATCTAATCTAGTTTTGACTAACCCTAGTTTTCTTAGATTGGTTTTTATTTTTTTGTATATATATTGTTTATTCTAACCCTAACAGGAGATGGACGGCTACCTCTCCAACAAACTCGAAAATTTTGTGGATGATCCAAAAAAACTTTACAAGCTAAAGAAACGGGAAGCACGAGCTAAAAAACTGGAATTTGCAGATCCAAAAGCGGAGGCCGAAGGATCGTCAGAATCTTCAAAGGAATCACCATCTCCGAACCCTAGGGAGGATCAACTTCATCCGCAACCGATGGGAGAACCGCAGCCGGAGCGCAAGATCGGGGAGCTATGCACCCCAGACATTGTCGACCTACCCATCTTGAACCTCGCGAAGATCGGAAGGCTGTTCGAGATCAAGACCTTAACAATCCGCATGGTGCAACATTCACCCTTCATCGGTAAAGAGGATCCCAACCTTCACCTCCAAGCGTTCATTTAACTTTGTCAAACATTCAACATGGACAGGGTGACTCAAAACCAAATGAGGGCAAGGCTTTTTCCGTTCTCACTACTCGGAAAAGCTTTGCAATGGTTCCACACTCAACCGGCGGAGACGGTGCAAAATTGGGAGGCTTTGATGAGAGCTTTCATGAAGGAATACTACTCACCGGGTAAGACTCAAAGCTTGTGCAATAAGATTGCTACTTTTGCTCAATATCCTACGAAGACTATATCAGAAGCTATCGAGCGCTTCAATGAGTACACTTGAGTGGTGCCACATCATAAGTTCCCAAAGGAAGATCTTGTTCAATAGTTCTATCAAGGACTTATCATGGCATCGAGGACGATTATTGATGCAACGACGGGAGGATCCTTCATCGAGCTTACACCAACCAAAGCTTTCACTTTATTCAAGAATGTCACGGACAATGATACATGGGCGTCATCCGGACGCTTACTTCCAGTTCAACCCACAGGGAATGTCAAAGGAGTATTGCAAGTGGAGAAGGAAGATCTACTTGAAGGCAAGATTGACTCACTCATGAGGAGGTTGGAGAAGATAGAGATAGAAAAGAAAGAAGCTCAAGACCTAAAGGCTGCTGAAGCAGGATCCACATGTGAAGAGTGTGGGGAGTATGGCCATGTCCAAAAGGATTGCCCGAAGGAAGCCAAGATGCTAGACTACATGAGGAGGGGAGATTTACCGAACTTCCGCTATGGGCAAGGTAGACCTCAGTTTAATGCAAGTTCGTCCATTCCAAATTCGGTTCCTCTTCGTATGCAATTGAAGGATTTCATGGACGAGCAAGCTAAGATCAACAAGGACACCGTCACTAAGTTCAAAGCGATAGACAAAGTGTTGGAGAACATCGATAGCAAGGTGACGGAGGTCGGAAGCTCCAACCATCAAGTGCTCAACATGATAAAGATGCTCGAGACACAGGTGGGACAACTTGTTGGGCGCCTATCCGCTAATGAAGGGAAGCTACTGGGACAACCTCAAGGTCCCGAGACGGCGAAGGCCATTCAAACTCGTTCGGGGGAAGAGACTGAGGATCCAGAACATTCCGCGGGAGCTAGAAAGCCTAAACCATCTACCGAGGCAGAGGAATTTGATAAGGAGAAGGTTACCGAGATTGTCACTGAAGAGCCCGAGTTTGAGATGCCAGGAGAAGACACGAAGATGCCGCAACTCAAGCCACGCTACTTCCGAGGTAAACTTGATAATCATTTTGAGAAGTTAGTGGAAGTGGTGCGCAGATTAAGCATCAACATGCCGCTATTGGACGCTCTCCATGTCCCTACATACTCTCACTACTTCAAGGATATACTTGCAAACAAGTATGAGATAGCAACACTTGGGGTGGATCACGTCAAGATGTCCGAGCAATGTAGCGCCGCTATTGCAAACGGACTAGAGAAGCAAGGAGACCCTAGATGCCCGACGATTCCATGTTCCGTTGGTTCCTTCAAGTTTGAGAAAGCATTATGCGACCTTGGAGCAAGTGTGAGTGTCATGCCATGAGACGTGTTCGAGAAGCTACGCCTACGGAGCTAGAGCCTACGGTGAAGGTCGGACACCACTTCATCCCCATCGGCTTTGTGGTGCTCGAGATAGGAGAAAGGGAGAAGCAACCACTCATCTTTGGGAGGCCTTTCCGCAAGACCGTCAGAGCTACTATCGACGTCGGCAAGGGGGAGATCAAGTTCGACATCAACGCCGAGAGGAGTTCCTTCATGTTTCGACCACGCTTCGAGGTATGCAACATGATCAATGCTAAATATGTTCCACCTCATCGTCACTTTAGCAAGGAAGAGCCAAGGAAGAAGGAAGAGCCAGAGAAGAAGGAAGCGAGAGGAATCAAAGAAGTTGTTGCATCCATCAAGATCAAGGAACAAAAGCCGTCTGTGAAGACCAAAAAAATGACTAAGCCGAAGAATAAGCCTGCGCCCAAGCTAAAGATGGTGTAGAAGTGGGTACCCAAGATTGCAACACCCGCAAAGAGTGTTGATCAGAAGTGAACAAGTGAAGAAGTCTAGACATGGACTATAAACAAAGCGCTAGGCGGGAGGCAACCCGTTCGTCGAGTCAAGAATAAGCTACCGAGAGGACAACCCGATCAAGTTCTTTTCCGAGTCTTTCAAGTAAGTTGGTTTTGGAATTTGCTACGCAAGACATTCATAGACTCTTAAAGTGGTTGGATAATGTTTAGAGTTATAAATTTTATTTGGATCATAAACCCATAACATGAGCCATCCTATGTGTTATTTGCTTCTTTTTGAGAAACCAAAACCAAAATTTCAAAACCTACCTCAACCTTTCATCCTTTTCATCATGTTAAGTTTGACTTGTTTTTCATGTTAAAAACACACGAGTACAGCCACGCTATGTTCCTAGATGACCTTCAATTTTCAGTGCATGGAAGGACTCGCGTGAACCTAGAAAATTGACCTTTGGTTCGTTTCAAATTCATATCCCTTGGTTTCTCTAGAGCTAGAATTTTTCTGAGCCTCACTTAATTTTATTTCATTCAAAATTTTCTCTCACATTTAGCCAAAATTAGAACCTAAACCTATGCCCCCATGATCAAGCCGGGAAAAGCTTGCTCTCAACTAATGGAAGCAAACAATACCGGTGCGATCGAAATAAAAGTAGTCAGAAAATATTTTCGACTTACATTTTTTTATGCCTAAAAACTCCTCTAAATATATTTGGACTCATTGCTAGCTCTGAGTTTAATTTTATTTTTTTTCGAAATTAGAGGAGTGCTTAGCATTAAAACATGATTAGAGGGAGGTAATTGAGTTCACCTAACCACACATGCACCATGATGCATCACGGGAGGCCCCTCCATCATTTAATATCAAGGCACATGCAAAGGACAAGCATGGGGAGCAGCCAAGGCTTTATTTTGCAGGATTCCCATGGAGGCATGTGAGGCAAGGAGGTATGGAAGTGACTCAAAGCAAAGAAATCAAGTGGGAGACTCAATCATGCAAGCAAAGGAGTGGACGAGAGAGTTTGGGCGGTGCAACCCCGTGGAGCACGCGGACACAAAGCAACAAAGGAGCATGGAGTGCACTGGAGAAAAACGGAACCAGGAGGAGCAGCAGGCGACCCAGGCCGGTCGGCCCAGGCCGGCCGGCCTCACCTCCATTTAAGCCCCCTGGTCCTCCCCTTCGATAAGTAAGTCCCTCGTCCAACTCTCAGTTTGTGTTCTTGAGCTCTAAGTCTAAAACCTCCAGAAACCTTGCTTTGCATCTCGAGCTTCAATTCATCCATCAAAAACCACCAAAAATCCACCCTTCCATATACTTTCTTTGTGTGCCTTGCTACCGATTCAAAACCCCGGATATACTTGTGAGAGTGAGAGCAACAAATATGTGGAAGGCAGCCTCAAACTTCCTCTCCAAGAAGAAGGGTTCATCATCGTTAAAGTTCTTCGAGGAGGCACTCGGTCTCCGAGTCTCCCCGGAGCATGGAGGAGGACACGACACCGCCGAGGAATGACACCTTGCTCCTCGCTGGCATGAGGGCCACACGAAGCTCGTCTATGCAGTTCACCGAACTGCAAGGACATATGGAGGAGCCGCCCATCCAACCTCGTCATTCGACATGATCATCCGCTCCACCTCCATATGCTCCATGGAATATCAAGTATGGTTTTATCATCAAGAAGGAGGAGGAGGAGGAGGAGAAGCTCACTCGCCTTGAGAAGAGGCTTGTGGCAAATGTCAACTTCGACGACCAAGCTGTCTAAGTGTTGGGCTTTCACACGGACATTTATTACTTGTTGGGAAACCTAGGTCGGGTGCAATTTTCCAATGGAGTGTCGGTAAACACCCACAAGGAATTGGCCCTGGAAATTCTTATGACTATGGCGCCGATACTTGATGAAGGAGTGCCGAGTCTTTCATTCCGTTTGGAAGGACATGAACAAGTGGTTCCCTATGAGTACATTAGAGAGTTTCTTGGATTTCAAAAGGGAGCCCCGGAGCAAGTAGACGTGCGAGGGAATGCATTGGAAGGATTTTGGAGAATGATCGCAGGAGAAGATAATCGATAAAGGAGTAGTATCCGGAACCCCATCATCAAGGTGTTCCACTCATGGATGTGCAAAAGGATTTTGGGGAGGATTAAAGGGACCAAGATCACCGATATGGAGTTGAATTGTCTTTACTCAGCTTTGATTGTTGGGCATCCAATTGACCCTTCACACCTTATGATCAACCGGTGGTGTTGCGAAGCAATATCAGGATCCGGAGACATTGGTTCGGGGTGTTACCTCTCCATGTTGGTCATCTCGTTAAGGCCGGGAATTACAAGGAACCTGAAATATCTCCTCACCGGGACTTCCTTAGGAATTGAATATATGAAGCAAGGAAAATATATAAGTGGAGATGAGAGAAGTGGCTTTAAAGTGGCCAAAGTTAATTTACCCCTACCAGATGCAAGGCTGAAATTATTTATTGAGGGGAAAGAAGATTGGTTAGAGGAAGTACTTCTTTTGTTGGTGAAGAAGAAAAAGAGAGGAAGGATTGTAGAAGAAGGATCTTCCGCGGCCCAAGAAGAAGAAGGTGCTCCCCAAAATTATGTGTCACCATATGGAGGAATTCTGGTGCTGCCAAGACACTACGGGGGTGTACCAATGCAAGCATGGGGGAGTGGTGCAGCCATGCCCCCACCAACTCATTTGACGGTACCCAACGTAGCCTTTGTGGAACAATATGCACACCTTCCTCAACGAAAACAAAGTGTGGCCATCATTGGAGGATATGCTGTAAGAAACATGCAAAATATTGCAGCCATCCAATCCAATGCAAATAAAATGGGTGAAGGGAATGCGAACATCGCTTTTGAGCTAGGTCGCCTTCACCTAGCACCGCCGGAGCAATTCATAGGAGGAGCGGTGCAATCTTATTATGAGCAAGGGTATAATAATCAAGATTACCAATACCAACCGCCGGCGGAAGATTAAGGGGAGGAGAAGCTTGTTTTTCTTTGTTGATTTTTCCCTTTTCCTTTTCTTTGTTTTCAGCTTGTGTGCGTCTATGTACGCGTAGTATTTTCAGTTTTTATTTATTTTCAGCATGTGTGTTAGTTTCTATTTCATCATGAATAAAATCACCACCATGTTTTTACCTTTGGCAAAGATCGAAAGTTTGTGCCATGTTGATATATGATGATAGTTGCCGCTTTGCTCATCTTTGTACTTGTTTTATGCATGATTAAGCTAATGCTCTCTTAAAATACAAATCTGAAATTAATCTAAATACTAGCTTAATCCTTTGCGGAGGTTGTGATAGAAAATAATAAGACCAATAGTTTTTTTATGCTCTCAATTTTTGGATGGGTTAAAGATTATTTATTTTCGTTCTTAAAAGTAATGCTAACCTTGTCATTAATACCACTTGCAAGTTGCTCTACCTATCCAGAGCCATATGTTTATTTGAGTGCAAAAACTTAGTATATAAGATTTATTTTTGGGTGAGTTAATTCAGGGCTTGATTTCTCTGGCCCGAGACTAAGAAGTTGGTCATTCCGTTTTTTGCGTATCTATCTTATTGCTAGCCTTTCTATTTGTGCATTGTGTATCTCCACATCGGAAATTTCACAAACCTCGCCGGATATCCACCCTTAAAACCAAAAATGTCATCTTTGTGTTTACCTCCTTGACAACAACCTATCATTTGAGTACGGATCGTCAACTCGAGGAAGATCGCATGATAGTGCCAAGATTGAAGACTTCAAGTATCTCTCCAAAGGAAAAATATTTCCGGTACCTACCTTATCTCTATCACCTCTTTGCCCGAGGACGAGCAAACGTCTAAGCATGGGGGAGGAGGTAGGTACAATACAATTTAGAGTTCAAGGGGAGTAATAATAAAAAAAGAAAGAAAGAGAAAAAAGAGATAAAGAAAAAACTATATGTATAAGAAAGAAAAATATATATGAGAAAGAAAAAATATGAGTATGTATAAAAATAAAATAAAGTGAACTCCCCGGTTCTCTAAATGCATTAGGAATTTCAAAAAGCTTCAAGATCAAGATCCAAACTCATCTTTGCAACCATGTGCAATCCGATAACGAGGACTTCCTTTGTGCCTCGGGACCACTCTTTGTCAGTTGCACATGTCCACCTATCTCAAAGTGTGTATTTTTCTCTCTCCCCTTCCTTAAAATAACATTATTTTCCAATGACCTTTTTGACGAGTCTCGGTAAGACCATGAGAAGCTTGTCTTGTTTTGATAATATCTCAATAATAATATCTTGGTAGGTTTAAACTTTTCCCAAAAGCTCCACATAAAGCCTACCACATATATATATTTTTGAGAGGCAAAGGAGTAGAATAAATAGGCTTGAGAGACAAGATGAGATGAGAGTTCATGAGCAAGATGCAAGGTGGTTTAAATTTTTGAACTTGGTTTAGCTCTTTTTCATCTCATTCTTTATTTCAAAATTTCTGAGATCCATTTGAATTTTGGGAGCATGTTTAATACTTGTGGGAAGAGCTTAATTGATATCCAACCTCCATAGGGATGAAGGCTAGTACACTATGGAACTCTAAACGAATTAAACTTTTGAGAGCATTATGCTTTTTCGTGTATTATCAATTGCAGGGTTTGAGCAATGAAGGGCAACACTGATATCCATTGAAGGCTTACTCAAGGACGAGGAAGGTTTAAGCATGGGGGAGCTGTTGACGGTGAATTTCCGTCAACCTAGCCATGAGTTTACCTTCGGTTTTGGCATCAATTTAACATCTTATCCATTGGTACTAACCCCCTTGATATATCAAGTTCGCTCTTGCATGTCGTTTTTGGAGTTTATTGTTTATGCAGGACTTTAGCGCTAAATGTAAGACTTCTGAGTAAAGTTCATCAAGCATCTCGTGAGAAGACCATGAAGCCCGGTACAAGTCAAGATATGAAGTGAACATGACTCCAAGTGGCCCAAGGACCGAACCGTGAAGGCAGAAAACTCCGAGGACCTGGACAGGAAATGCTGAAGCTTGCGCGACAAGGAGCCCTATCCAAATCACGGAGAAACTGACGCCAAGGGCCCACATGCAGAGGGGGAAAGTTCTAGAAGACATGAGAAGTAGCACCGATGAAGGAGGCCACGAACTGGGCCAAGATGGGCCCCAGCCGGCCAGCCCAGCCCATTCCTAGGTCCATTCGTCGCCTCCTTTGACCTAGAGGACCCTCGGGCTATTTATAGTCCCCCTGCCAAGAGCCACGCAAGAATTAATTCGCCATTCGCCACTGAGGAGCAGAGAAGAGAGGGACACCATTCTGGAGGGGAGAGGGTCAAGATAGTTGACTAGGGTTTCCCTAGCCGACGTGGTAACCTTGCAAGGAAGACCACGTCGGAGTTCCAGGAGCTAGGAGCAAGATCAAGGTAGGATCCCGGTAGCGATGTTGTCCATGTATCATTCGTTATGTTGAATTATCAAATTGCAATCTGATTCTTAGTGATCAAGTGCTTTCTCTACGACTTTGTCTTCGTTTGGGTTTTCTTCCTCCCTGATCTATTATCGAGATAGATCGCATAGGGTGTTCTTGTAGCCGTGGTGGCTAGAGGTGCATGCTTGACCTACCAAATGTTTTCATCTTGTCCTTTGGACTCGCCCTAGGCTAACCCGCACTAATAGTGGGCACGTCATGACAGGATGAAGGTTCCAAAAGGCGGGCATCTTCGGAGTTGGAACGGAAGCCATGATTTAAAGAGGCTTTTTATGAGATTCAATTTGCTATCTTCATCTTTGTTTGGAACTTCAACAAGAGCTCGATCCAAACTCTTTGGATTGGTTTTACCTCCCCCTCTCTATCTCTTGCTACCTCCGGTGTTTCTTAGATTAGATGAGTTTTTGATGTTTTCTTAGAGTGTGTGGGCTGGTTTCTTGAGAGTGTTGTTGGGCAGTCCTCGATTCAGATTGCCATATAGAGACGGTGGTTGGCTTCGAGTTTTACTATCAGGTGGCACTACTTATCTCAGTTGCTTGTAGCTAGTTATCATGGTTGTGTTTTCAGCTAGTTATCCTTGGTGATTTGCTCTCATGCTGTGAAGATCGGAACTGAGTTCGTATCATTTGGTATCAGAGCCTGTGTGGCCACGGTAGGATTCTTTACCCTTAGCTACATATATTTTTCCTTTGTCCTATCCACCAAAAAGCCATAAAAAATATGTTATAACCTTATGTTTCATTCTGTTTATCTAGTGAGTTTGATTAAGTTTTAGTTCATTAGAGTCTTTGTTTAGTTGCTGAATATATCATCCTTTGCTTGTCCTTTTGTGCCTTTCCATATATCTGAACATCCCAAAAAAAACCATTTTCTATCCTTTGCAAAAACTTTTATCCTATTAAGATTGCTACTGGTTATATTTGGTTCTATCATATTTATTTGTGCAAGTATTATATATAGTCTTGTTTAGTATTGTGCAAAAAAAGTGACAAAAAAGAGACGAAAGAAAGTTGCAAAAAAAAGTGTTGAGAAAGTTAAAGAAAGTGTTGGAAAGAAAGGAGAAGGATCTGATTGTTGGTTTGCACAAGTGTTGAACCTTCATATCAATTTGTGTAACCAATTTGCTATCATCCTTTTGGTGCAATTTTGCTAGGTGATTCTCTTTAAATCAATCATCCCTAGCATATTCCTTGTTTGCATCAAATCTGAAATCTATCTTTTGTGCGTGTGTTGTTACTTCACATCATTCATATCTTGTGATCAACACTAGGCATTGAATCTCTAGTTTGGATTGTTACTTATCTTTACAACAACTAGAATTCAGATTGCTCCTTGTGTTTTTATACCCCACTGAGCTCCACAAATAAGCCACTGTAAACTGAACAGCAGTCGTGCATTCGCTTAACCATCACTCTTTTTACCACCACACATGTTACTTTTGTAATCTACAGGGAACTCATAAGAGCTTTGGTTGGTAAGAGTTGGTGAGGTTGTGAGATCCATATATTGTCCTACTCCACATACATCCTTTCTCTTTTGTAGACATTAACCATGGGAGGTCGACGAGTATATACACGATTTCCTTTCTATGGAAGTGTTGATCCAAATGAATTTCTTGATTGGGAAGAGCAAATGGAGTATGAACTTGAACTCCAAGGTGTCACAAGCTATACTTGAGTTTGAAGATTATGCTTGTGATTGGTGGAAGCAATATCCACATAAGCACTTTATCAAGTGTTGGGAAGATTTGAAGATAGCCATGAGAAAAGAATTTATTCCACGTGAGTATGAGCTGATTTTACTTTGTCATTTGAAGTGCATCATGCAAGGAAGTAAATCTATTCGGTCATATCATGATGAGTTATCTTTTGCTATGCATCGGGCAAATATTGTTGATGACATGAATGCAAAAGAATACTTCAAGAAAGGTCTTAATGCTAATATTGCTGCTGCAATTGAGGGAAAGTATGCTAGAAGTGTGCAAAATCTTTTGGTATATGCAAAGAAAGAAGAGAGAAAGATTAAAGAACTGCAACAACACAAGATTTCAATGTGCCTTAATTTGTGCGAAGACATTGCAACAAGGTCCTCTTCTGTGCTGAATAAAATCCCTAGGAATACCATTAAGAAGAACTTGGGTAGATGACGATGATAACATGCCACAAATTAAATCACACCATCGAGAGCCAAATCCAAACTTTCGGAGAACCTCCAAGAGAAAGCCCCAAAAGACAGAATCAAAGTCTTTTGTGATATCTAGTTTGAGAAGAATTCTTGGCTGTTTTTGGGAGTGGAGAAACCTCACAGTTTGCTGGACCAGCATGAAATTATCCTGAATAAACCGCTTTTTAATAAAGGCACTTTGGTTGGGAGACACCATTTCATCTAAGCGGCTAGCAAGGCGGTTAGCAAGAATTTTTGTTACCAACTTAGCAAAGTTGTGCACAAGGCTGATAGGCCTAAAATCTTTTACCTGATCAGCATCCTGCCTTTTGGGGATCAAGGTGATATAGGCAAAGTTTAACATCCAGAGGTTCCTGAAATTTTCCCCCCAAACAGTTTGCAAGGCAGCCATCACATCATGTTTGATGATTGGCCAACAAGACTTATAAAACCTCCATGTGAAGCCATCGGGACCCGGCGCTTTATCAGAAGGGAGTTGCTTGATGGTGTTCCAAACCTCATCTTCATTGAAAGGAATTTCCAGGGCGTCCAAATTATACCCAGGAATGTTCAGCATATCCAAGTCAATGGTTCTTTCACGGGCACAATCAGTACCAATCAGACCAGTATAGAACTCAAGTATTTCTGCAGCCTTGTCCTCGTGTGTAGTAAGAATGTGATCTCCCACCTTCATATTAGCTATAAAATTCTTCTTTTTTCGATGTCGTGCATGCATATGGAATAATTTGGTGTTGGCATCCCCCTCCTTGAGCCATCTAATGCGGGATCGCAGACGGGCCACCATCCGAAGAAGGGAGGCAAGGGCGAGGGAATCCTTTTCAGATTGTTTCGTAGCCATAATTCATTAGGCTGGAGGGTGCGACTTTCTTGGGCAATGTCAAACTGGTGTATAATCTCTTTGGCTAGGTATAGCTGAGAGTTAAGGTGGCCAATTTTCTTTTGACTCCAACTCTGCAGAGCTCTGGCTGTGGCCTTGAATTTCTAGGACAGGGTCTCCACGGGGCAGTATCGAGGCTGAACTGAGTTCCAAGCAGATTGCACCACATCCACAAAGCCATCCATGCTAGGCCAGAATGATTCAAAGTGAAAGTGCCTTTTTCTAGGTATAATATCCTTAAGGCCAAGAATCAGCAGGCAATGATCTGAGTCGTCCGAGGATGCACTTTGTAGGAGGCACTCCGGAAAAATGTCTTCGCAGTCCGGCGAGCAAAACACACGATCCAGCTTCACAAGTGTGGGATTGGCACAAGTTGAAGAGCTAGACCAAGTGAACTTGCGGCCGTGGAGAGGAAGTTCAGTGACTGCCATGTCATTAATCCACCTTCTAAACCTTCCCATCATAGCCCTGTTGAGGTTTGCGTTGTTCTTGTCCTCATCTTTATAAATTAGATTGAAATCTCCTGCCACCAACCAAGGCCCTGACAGATGCGTCCGCAGGTCACGCAACTCTTGCAGAAATTGCACCTTGAAATCCCCTCTCCCCAATGCTCTTCATCCTCGTAATGGATGTTCTAAACTGGATGGTCACCAAAGCCTCAAAAGCTAACCTCCTGTAGCCTTTGTCTTGATGCCCGATTCAGCACAGAATCTCGCTATATGCTGACGACGTGGCTCTCTTTCTGCGGCCTGCAGCAATGGATATCTCCTTAACCCTGGGGATGCTCAGCTCTTCGAAGATGCTTCAGGCCTCAAAACAAATGTGCAAAAGAGTAATGTGTTGCCAATTCACTGCTCTGAAGAGGACATGGATCTTATTCATAACCTGCTGCCGTGTGAGATTCTGGACTTCCGGTGCAAATACCATGGGCTGCCACTCTCTATTCGAAAGCTTACAAAAGAGCAGCTCCAACCCATTATTGATAGGATAGCAGATCAGCTGACAAGTTGAAAGCGGAGTTGATGACTCGAGCAGGAACGGTGGTTCAGGTTCAGCATGTCCTAACAGCAATGTTAGTCTATCTGGCCATGGCAACCGAATTACCAACATGGGCAATCAAAGCTATCGATAAGATTAGAAGAGGATTTATTTGGAGGGGAAGAAAGGAGGCAAATGGAGGACACTGTCTTATTGCATGGCCCAAAGTTTGTCAGTCTCGGGAGTTTGGCGGGTTGGGGATTTCAGACCTAAAATCCCTTGGTCTGGCCCTAAGAATAAGATGGCCATGGCTGAGAAAATCTGAACCAAATAAACCATGGGCTAATCTGCCCCTCCACATTACCAAGGAAATGGATTGCCTGCTCTCTATGGCAGTGATTTCTGAAATTGGTGATGGAGCTAATACCCTCTTTTGGAAGGATAGATGGCTGGCTGGGAAGAACGTCCAGGATATTGCACCACGTCTATATGCTTTGGTACCTAAGAGAGCTATTGGAAGGCGTACTGTCCTGGATCGCGCTTATCAATGACAAATGGGTTGAAGACATTCGAGGCTCGATTTCTCTAGAAGCCCTGGTGGAATATTTGTCACTTTGGGATATGATTTTAGAGGTAGAATTGCAAGTGGGGGTGCAAGACAAACATATTTGGCGTCTCACTAAATCTGGACAGTACACAGCAAGATAGGCTTATGATGCCCTATTCCAGGGGCCTGTCTACTTTCGGCCTTTTGAAAGGATCTGGAAATCTTGGGCTCCACCTAAATGTTGCTTCTTTATGTGGTTAGTCACGCATAATAGGTCCTGGACAGCTGATCGGCTGGAAAGATGTGGTCTCCCACATCCAGATAAGTGCCCTTTGTGTGACCAGGAGGAGGAAAACATTCAGCATCTGCTGATTCAGTGCGTGGTTGCAAGACAATTCTGGTACTACCTCTTCAATCAAGTGGGTCTTTCTCATCTCGCCCCAGCAGCCGCTGAATCTTCCTTCGATGATTGGTGGGAGAGTGTGGGAGCTAGCGTTTCAGGAGAGGAGCGTAAAGGGGTTAACTCCTTAATCATTCAAGGGGCTTGGTGTATCTGGAAGCATCAGAATAGTTGTGTCTTTGATGGGGTTGCCCCAATGTTGTTGCAGTTTTGAACTTGGCCAGAGAGGAATCTCATCTGTGGAGTTTGGCTGAGGCCAAAGGTCTCACTTTTCTCTCTATCAGAGAACCTGGCTAGGTTGTTCAGGTCTAGGGTCCTGGGTTGTCCAATATTGTTTCGGGTGATTTAGTCTTTTCTTAATCTGGTGTGTGTGTGTGTGTGATGTGTACTGGTGGAGTCCTTCTTTATGACTCCTTTTCTTCTATTAATACAATGATACACAGTTCTCCTGCATATTCGAGAAAAAAAACATTGCAACAAGGTTACATGCTGATTTGAAGCCCAAAGTGTCATTTGTTGTTGGAAGTAAACAAACAAGAACTCCATGCAAGAAGAAAGGATCTACTGCCACCAAGTGTGAATCAATTGATGTTTATGCTAAGTGTGCTGAAAACAAGAGCTTTAATATGCAGCAAGATGACAAGTGTGTGCCACAAGTTGACACGGAAAGTGATATAGTGATTGATCTTCCTACCAATTCTAGGGGTACAACTTATTCTAGTGTTATGGCTGTCCATAATTTGAGTTTGGACTCTGAGTTTGTGAAGAGTGAAGTTAATAAAGTTTCCTCCCATGATTGTTTGAATTATGAGCAAGGATCATCAAGAGAAGCTGCTGCACATACCACACAAGAAGCACTTGTGAAAGAGACCGTACAAATTGAGAAGCATCATTCATCAAGAACTGAAGATGGAGAACCCATTGCTCCATTAGTAGCTGAAATTTTGAGTGACCAATTGAAGGTAGATGACAATGAACAGTGCCACAATCATTTGCAAGCAAGAGAAATAATTCCAGGTGAGGAGACTATTGCTACTGATTTTCAAAGTGAAGTTGCTCATTTTGTTCAGCAAGAGAATATAGAAACAACTGCTCAAATTCAGATTGTAAGAACAACTACTCCTACAAGTTATCCGCCTTGTTCTCATGCCATTTGTAATGAAATTAAGAGCTGCAGTGCTATTGATAGTTGTGATATGCAGCAAGGTGGTGAATCAGTGTCACTACAAGATTTGGAGTGTGTTTTGACACACATTTTTAGAGTTGCTTATCATTTGAATGAAAAGAGAGACCAAATGTTTAGTTCGAGAGCAGATTTGGAGAAGAAACATGTTGCTAGTGCATCACCATGTGTGATTGATAGATCAGTCCAAAAGCAAATTGAACATGTTCCACCTGATCAATGGTTGCAAAACGATGTTGTTCCAAGCTTGAAAGAGATGTCAACATGTACTACACCATCAACTGTAGTATGTGAGAAATTATTGGACAAAGATGCTAAAACTAAGTGTGCTAATATGCCTCATGAAGTTCAGATTGAAGGCATAGTTGATAATAATGGTTCCACTAAGTTTGTTAGTGTCTCATTGCCATTGGAGATTAGCAAAGTTGGATGTTCCACTGTGATCTTTACTGGTCCAGATTCTTATGAGGAAATCATGACTGGAAGTGCTCATACACTTGATGCTCCAAATATGGAAGTGCAAGATGTGCAACAAAACCCATGTGAGAATGAGAGCCACATGGCCAAATTGAGTGCAAGAGAAAATAAAAGCGAGTTGTGTGATTCCACAAAATGTGAGATTGTGAGCATCCACAATGAGAGTGAGAGATATAAACCACACAAAAATAGAGAGCCTGTTTGCAAGATGTGTGAGGATGTTTATGATTCTAACCCACTCATCCCTACTTTTTTTTCTCTAAAAGTGTACAGGTTTACAAAGAAGCTGAGAAAGAGATGATTGCTCATCACACAACACCACTTGTTGACAGAGGTGAGAATATTGCTGCTGTACAAAACCAATTTGTTGCTGCCATAAACATGAAGCATGAAGATGAAGGAGGTAAAAAATCAGAAGTGCAACCCATTCTACATATACAAACATCAAAAATGAAAGGTAGTGAAAATAATTCAAATCTGAATTTGCGAGGTAAATTGTTGAGTAATCATGATGAAATATTTGCTGCAATTTCAGTTGAGCTTGCTAATCTTTGTCTTGATTCTATTCATTCACAAGTTAACTCAAGTGCTCAAATTTGGCAAGTTGATAGCCATTGTTCTAGAATGCATAACTCTTGTCCTATTTTGATTGATCACTATGATGCTTTACGTGCCAATAAACTTCACCATGCTCAGTTGATTACTCATGCCGAATTAATTGCAAGGAAATCTCCTACTGAATGTTTGTGTTAAACAATGTTTGATAAACATGTTGAGATTAATGAAATGCTTGTCACATGTTGAGAATCTCCTTCAGAAGTTTGAATAATGTTCATAGCTACAAGTTTAATTTCAATTTGATTGTTGAACATGTTGTCAACAAATTATTTGTTTGCGCTATGTGCATAACATGCGACAAGCTTACTAAATTTAAATTAAACATGCTGAGTGACAAACATTGTGTGCCATATTTTTTTTGATCTTGAAGTGAATAAATTGTTTAATGGTTATGATTTTGAGAAATAAATATTGTTCCCTTGTTCTTATTCTTCATCAGAAGACATAAACCATATGCAAGTTAAAGGAATATCTGTACCAAAATTTTTTTGCTCAAATCAGAGACAAATAAGTTTGGAAGATATAAATGTGAACCTTTGAATAAATTATGCAACAAGAATTTTATGATGTAAGAAATGCTCAAATTTTCAAAATGTTCAATGTTGCAAAGATGAAATCTGAGATTTTGAATCAATTTTGTTGCTTACAATAAATTGTTGTTCTTCCATCCACAGAGTTATTTGCTAGATCACAAACAGCAAGAAAGTTTCATCAAGGTGAGATTAGTGAAGTGAATTTGATGTTTCAAGCTCATCTAAAAAAATTGCATAACCCATACACATCATGTTACCATTGTGAACAAATGGATATGGATTATAAAGGAAGAAATGAGGAACTTAAAATGGTTAATCATGGAAAATGTTGTATATGTCCACCCTCTAGTTTCTTTAAATTAATTTCAGGTCAACAAAAGCCGAGGACGACTTTTCTTCAAGGGAGGGAGGATGATGAGACCATCTCAAGGACTTCAACAAATACTCTTAATATTCAACATTCATACAAGGGGAAAACTATACTTGATTCCAAATCATATTGTTTTTCTTTAGCAAAGCTACTACTTGGTTTGTACGATTACATGTTTAAGCACCTTGCTATACTTGAAGAGATAAACACAACTACAACACCAAAGTTTCACTTCAGCTCCAATGATTATTTCAATGACCAAGATGATGAATTCACCAATCAAGTTTATCCATACCTAAACCCAAGAGAGCATGCACCAAGATATGTCTACGTGTTAAAACAAAAGGTGAACTCTCCTAGCTGAAATTAACTTCAAAATATATGAGAATGTTATACTACCTAAAAGTTCTACTTTGGTTGTCCTTAAGTATATACACGAAGATGATGGTACAACTAAATATGGAGATGAAGTGAACAACAAGAAGCAGTCGGACCAAGGATCACTAGTTTGAACCAAGGATTCAGGAGGATTCTATTCGGACGACCGATCGGACCAGCTTGAAAACCAAGAATCACCAATTCGAAATAAGGATCCAGGAGGTTCACTTCGGACCACCACTTCAGACTAGTTTTGGACCTGCATAAAGAATCGACCATAATTCTTTATTCCCGATAGCTCTAGAGCTCCATGAGTACTTGATGCAACGATCCTGAAGTTAACTTTCCAATGCAAGAAACCACATGTTGATTGGACTTCCCAATAAAGAGTTAAGACCGATTTAGTGGAGACTACGTAGAAGGCCAACAGCCACGTGAGGTTGTTCGGGATTGCAGTTCGTGGTGACCTTTCACATAGCTTATCTCTAGATATTCCACTTCCATTTCACACCCAATTAGGAGGGATGTTCCTAGTATAAATACCCTCTACGTATCTCTGAAATAAGGAAGACTTTGATATTGAAATAGAACACCCTTTGTTCATCTACGTGCTAACAAATTCAGAGAGTGATCTCTACCCCTTTGCTCTTGTGATTTCCTCGAGGGATTACAGAAGCGGTCGCGTCATCGGCTCCCAATTAGTTCTCCTGGTCCATTGATTCCAGGTTGTGTTGGTTGGTTCTTTGAGGGTGTGGTTGGGCGAATCCTCGATTCAGGTTGCCGGTTAAAGACGATGGTTGGCTTCGAGTTTTATTTGCCAGGTTGCACTAGTTATCACTGCTTGCAGCAATTTATCTTAGCTATTCTACAGCTAGTCATCCTAATCGGGATCCTACATCGTGAAGATCGGGACTACGTCATGAAAATCGGGACCGAGTCCATATCATATGGTATTAGTTATCAGGTTGACACGGTGAGAGTTTGTTGCCAAATTGTATCTTTGCAAGTTTGATTCTTTGGATCGACCGGTTCAGATTAGTGGAGATCTGATTTGAGCAGTCAGAGGGTAGGATTGGCTGAGAGTTTTAAACTTTGGTTCCCTCTCTTCAGGTGCTATCGGCTGTTTGATTGGGTTAACATTGTTTGGAGTGTTGTCAATCTTTTGAGTTGAGTTTGTACCTATCTATATATCTTAGTCTTGTGGTTGTAATTTTTATTTTTGTGTCGAGTTTGTCATCTTTTCCTCCTCTACAATGACTGACATGAGTCGAGGACAACTCATTTTCGAAGGAAGGGAAGATGATACTGATATATGGGCATAAATAAGTACTCCATATGTTATTGTCCAAGATAAGGAAGGTTACATACACAAGGCCATGAGTTACGCTGCAGATGTTTCAACTTCTTGTGCAAGTCTGTACGAATCTTCTAGGATTAGTGGTGCATGATGTACGTGGTTGGAAGCTCCATCAAGTCAAGATTCCAATGCATGAAACTGTTCGTCTTTTCGACTTCCAAGCAAGGAGTTATGGCCCAATTAGTGGAAGCTGCACATGCTGTTTTTGTGGCTGCGCGAAAACCGCACAAGACTTTTGGAATTCTCCACCAAGATGACCTTTGACACCCAACTAGGAGGGATGTTCCTAGTATACATACCCCATGTACTCCTCCATATGAAAGAATGTTGATTTGAGAATTTTTAGAACAGCTGATGAGGACATCACCACGCTGGATGCGCGCACGCCACGTCCTTCCCCACGCTGCAAGTCGTCTCCAACTTAGCTGCCACGTTCGGTTCGGATTCAGTCGACATCCCTTCACGGTTTTGGCGATATCTTCATCATCCGGCATCGAAACGAGGTGTCTAAGGATGTGTTGGAAAGGCGACGAAATCGCCGTCATTTTGGTTCTGGTCCCAGCTCTAGAAGGTTCGTGGATCATTCTGTGTGACCACGACAAGGTGCTGCGTCACCTTTTTGGGCCAATTTGGCTGTGTATCGTGTCGGGCCTTAAGCCCAGGTTGAGGACGCGCCCTGGTCGCCCCTCAACACTAGGTCACCCCTTCAGGGTTTAAACTCAGTAGCCGCCGTCATTTTGACTCGGGTTTTGTTTAATAGGTTGTGATTTCCGTCGAGGATCAAACTTTCTTCATAGCCACTGTACCGTCGATGTCTTTTGCTGTGAATCAGGGCCCCTGTTCTTGTACGTCACCACTGTGTCGATTAGCTCTTTTGTGATCAGAACTTGAACCCATTTGTCTTTGCTTCAATTCGTATCTGCAATTATCAGATTGCGTGCTTTACTTTCTTGCTTGTGTTCTTGATTCGCTTGCAAGGAAAAGCCTTTGTGGAGAGGTCAATCAAGTTGTGCTTGGTTGATAACCAGCGGAGCAGTGGTGTAGCGGTTGCGGGGTCCGAATCGTGTTGATTCAAAGCCGGATCGTCAACGTTGAGTTCTCCACCCAATCGAGTTTACCATCTACCTCTCAGAAGATTGGGCCAGCGCCTATCAACAGCCACATGGCATCTTCTTCTCCACCATAGCGTGTGAGTTTATGGAGGGAACCTCATCCACCCCTTGTGTTGCGTCTTCTTTGTGAGGTTGTATACACCGCTGCTTCATCGGCACCCATATTGTGCTCCTGGTCCATTTGATTCCAGGTTGTGTGTGAGGACCGGAGCGTCCGAGGACCGGTGGATGGTCGCTCCCTGGTGTGATGAGTGATTGACAACGTGGTGTGGACTGACTCTTGGTCGAGTATTGCAGGTGCAGGTTGCGGCTTGACTCGTGTTGGTGCAGGTGAAGAGCGGGCATGAAAGGTCTTAGCCTTGCGGGGCCTCCGAGGAGTGGAGAGACAAGTAGGCTCGGCTCGATGGTCCCGGTGGCCGAACGGGGTCAAGTGCGGGCAACATGGTGGCAAGAAAAGCAAGACGAAGTTGTCGACTTGAGCCGGTGTAGGGTAGCGGCTCACGACCGTATTCTGCACGTGGGGTTTGCGGCGGTTCACCACAAAATTGTTGGGTTACTTGGTTGAGCCACAAAACCAAGACCGGAGGCTTGGCGGGCGGAGACGGGATCCAGGCGCGCCGAGAAGCTTCAATGCCAGAGGACACGTGGCGGGATCGCAAGGCTTGCATCGGGAGGACGCGGACTGCGGCAAAGGTGTGGCCGTCTGATGAAGAGGAGTGCTACTTGACCATATTGCCCCTGAGGGGATTGTATCTTAGTTTTAAGTGCTAGGGGTAGCTTGGTCATTTTGCCCAACCAGAGGGACTCATATATATAGCTCTAGGGTTTCTGGGCCAACTATCCATCCGGACTGCTTCTCATTTCCCTGCTCCATAGGTTTAGATTTTCTTCACTGTTTTGTAGAGAATCTGATCTCCGAGTGTACGGAAGCTTTCATGGTTGCGTTGATTTCCTTCTTGCGGCTCGAGTGATTTTCGTGTCTTTTTCGGGCTATTTTCTTTGGATTTTCGTGCGCGGCTTGTTCCTCTGATTATGAGGTGTTTGGGTTCGGATTTTCTTGTGGGGATCATGGATAGATGCCTTGTGCATCTTTGTGCTTGATCTTGACCCCTCAAACTTCGAATTTGGCCTTAGATTTGAGGATTTCAGTTGGAACCCTAGCTTTTTGGTAGAGCTCGGTTGTGATTCGATTCCCTGCGATTTAGTTCGTTTGAGGCCTCAAGTTTTGGGGTATAGCATCCCCTAGGGACGCTTCACATCTCCCCCAAATCTTGTCTCAAGAGCTTAAGCCGTTTGGGAGATCCATGGATGGATATGTGGAGGTGCGTTCGCGTTCTTGAGCTCGGCCTGCTGTTCCCGCGTCTGTTCGCACCTAGCGGACAGTCCGCCTGGTAGGCGCGGACAGTCCGTGTGGACCGGTGTTCGTCCAGTTCATTGCATGTTCGTGCGCGTTCGTGGTTCGATCCGTTGAGTCAAGTGTTTTTGGTTGCTCGAGGTTTGGCGGACAGTCCGCGAGGAGAGCGCGGACGGTCCATCCGGCGCGGACGGTCCACAGGTAGAGGACAGACGGTCCGTTTTTCGCGGTGCGCTACTGGAGGTTCGGGTGCCATTTATGGAGGGTCCGCCCTATGCTTGCGGACGGTCCGCCTGGCCCCCGCGGACAGTCCACCCGCTCCGTGCGGACGGTCCGCCCAGGCCACTGCAGATTGCCTAAGTCCTTTGCTTCTTGAGTTGCGCTTTCGCTTGGGTTTTGTTGAGACTTGTTCCTAGGGTTGGTAGGTCCATTGTGACTACGCGACCTTGGCAAGCTCGTGTGGGAATCCTTGGTTGTGGATTTGGGGCATAGGCTGAGTTCATCCTTCGGGAAGAATTTTTATCGGCTCCCATTCACTCCCCCCTCTCTGGTAGCCTAATCGGTCCTTCAATGTGGGGTGGTTTCTTGAGGGTGTTGTTGGGCAGTCCTCGATTCATGTTGCCGTATTGAGACGGTGGTTGGCTTCGAGTTTTACTATCAGGTGGCACTACTTATCTCAGCTGCTTGCAGCTAGTTATCATGGCTGTGTTTTCAGCTAGTTATCCTTGGTGATTTGCTCTCACGTCGTGAAGATCGGGACCGAGTCCATATCAATACTTCTCCCTAAGCATAGTCAAATCACCAAGAAAAATCGGGCACTCAGTGCATTCAGGTTCATCAGTCACAACAGGAGCAAACTTCAGAGACTCAACCTGAGCCCTACCATCAACGAGCAAAGATTCTAGCTCAACCACCTTCTCCTTAGCCTCTCCTAGCAAAGACCTATACTCCCTCTTCTCCTTGTTGGTCTTTCTAAGCACATCATCACGGTTGTCAAGTAATTCATTCAACCTAGCATTCTCCGCTATCAAAAAGGTAGGATCATTGTTTACCTCATCCTCGGAGTTGGAGTCCGATTCATCCTTTTGGCTCTTCTTGCTTCCGGAGCTGTATGCCACACCGCAAAAGCCTTGGGCGGAGAAGCACAGGCTGTTGATGTTCTTCCTTGACAGCTTGCTCTTGTGCCAGTCCACCTCTTCTTCTTCATCGCTTGAACTCGATGAAGTGTAGCAGGAACTCGAGTCGATGTCGCCCGCTCCGACGACCATCGGACGCTCCGTCTTCTTCTTGTGGCCACCACTCATCCTCGGTCTCTGCTCGGACTTGTTCTTTCCCTTGTAGTCATTCCTCGAGCGGTGCTTGTGATTGGACCTCGGACGGTGCTTGTGCTAGACCTTGTTCTCCACAGCCTCTGAGCACTGGGCAATGAAGTGCATGTGCTTCCTGCACCTGTAGCACATGCCCGAGCTCCTCCGAGCATTCTTCCAGTTCATGTACATGCACTCGAACCTCCTTCTCAGCAACACGAGATCCTCCTCGCCCAGCACATCAAACTCCTCGTCTGGCATAGAGACAAGAGCCGACAAAGAGAACTGCCTAGAAGACAGGTTAGCGTTAGTTCTCGGTCCAGAAACAAGAGCCAGACTATGAGGGCCAGTCGGGTTCTCGATCTTGCCTCTCACACCACGATCAACCTCAGAGGACTTAAACTTGGAGAACAACTCATCCACAGTAAGCGTCTCATAGTTGCCCGACTCAAGGATGGCCTCGACCTTTGTGCTCCATACGGTACAGTCAAGTGAATGCAAGAGCTCCAGGGCTCTGTTATGGTCATCGTATGGCAACACGGTCGCATTAGCCCTCATGTTGTTCACAATCACGGTGAAGTGCTAAAACATGGAGTCAATGGACTCATCGGGCAGATGAGTGAAATTCTCATACTCCATCCGGTAAGTCGCGAACAAGCGAGCCTTCACCTGATTGTTCCCACCATGAGCTACCTTGAGCTTCTCCCAAATCTTTCAAGCTAAATCCTCTGGACACACACGATCAAATTCAGGCTGGCAAAGAGCGCGAAACAAATGATCGATCGCCTTGTTGTTGGCGTTGTGCATATCTCCAGAGCCTGGGGCAAGGAAGTTTATGGGGTGGACATAGGAGGTGTTCTCCGTCACATCCCAAATTATGTGACCCTTGCCAGGAAGAAAGGCAGACATATGTTTCTTCCACATCTGGTAATCCTTCCCATCAAAGTGCGGAGGACCCGAACTCCTTTCCTGGTACGCCATCTTTGGATCTTAGACTGGTTAGAATCACGAAGATCCGTAACCGGCTCTGATACCAATTGAAGGACCGATTAGGCAACCAGAGAGGGGGGGAGTGAATGGGAGCCTATAAAAGTTTCCCGGAAAAAACGGCTAAGTCCCAAAATCACAACCAAGGATTCCCACATGTGCTTGCCAAGGTCACATAGTCACAGTGGACCTACCAACTCTAGGAACAAGTCCCAACTCAAAGCTAAGTAGAAGCACAACACAAGGAGCAAAGGACTTAGGCAAACTGCAGGTTCTAGGACAGACCATCCGTCATAGCAGGACGGACTGTCCGCCGACCTCCATGGATCGTCCGTATGGTACGGACGGACAGTCCGTTTTAGCGAACACAACCACCAGAGACGCACCCCTCCCTCACGGGCTGTCCGAGCCTAGCTCACGGACCGTTCGTCAAACTCGGTGCAACAAAAACCACACTACTCAACTGATCGAACACCACGTGCTCTAGGACACGACGAACACTAGGAGCTGTGGACCGTTCGCACTGCCTGGACGGATCGTCCGTCCCCTTCGCAGAACGCGAACAAAACTAGGGAACCGCAAGTCAACTCCTCCTATCCATCCATGGATCTCCCAAATGGCTGCATGGATTGAGACAAGATTTTGGGGAAAGAAGTGTCACTAGGAGATGCTATGCCCAAAATCATGGAGCCTCAAACCAACTAAAACACCGGGAATCGAATCACAACCGAGCTCAAGCCACCACCTAGGGTTCCAACCGAAATTCGCGAATCTAAGGCCAAATTCGGAGTTTGAGGGGTCAAGATACACAAGACATCTATCCAGGATCCCCACAAAGAAATTCATACACAAACACCTCAGAATCGACGAATCAAGCCGCACACAAAAATCCCACAAAATAAGACACAAAAATCACTCGAGCAAAGAAAAGGAAATCGACGCAACAAATGCTTCCATACAACCAGAGGTCAGATTCTCTAAAAAATCATGAAAAAAATCTAGCCTTAAGAGCAGGGAAAATAGGAAATAGTCCAGATGGATGAGTTACCCTCTCCGGGTTGGGCAAATGACCACGCTAACCCTAGAACTTAAATGGAGATACACACCCCTCAGGGGAACTTTGGTCAAGACTTGGTATTTCTCATCGGGCGAGCACGCCTTCACCGCAATCTGTGTCCTCCCGACGCAAGCCCCGCGATCCCGACGTGTGTCCCCCGGTATCGAAGCTTCTCAGCGCACCTGGATCCCGTCTCCACCCGCCGAAACTCCGGTCTTGGTTTTGTGGCTCAACCAAGTAACCTGACTTTTTTTTGGTGAACCATCGCAAACCCCGTGTGCAGACTCCGGTCATGAGTCGCTACCCTGCACCGGCTCAAGTCAACGACTTCATCTTGCTTTTCTTGCCACCATGTGGCCCGCATTTGATCCCGTTCGGCCACCGGGTCCATCGAGCCAAGCCTACTTGCCTCTCCACTCCTCGGAGGCCCCGCAAGGCTAAGACCTTTCGCGCTTGTTCTTCACCTGCACCAATGCAAATCAAGCCACAACCTGCACCTGCAATACTCGACCAAGAGTCAGTCCACACCACGTTGTCAATCACTCATCACACCAGGGAGCGAGCATCCACCGGTCCTCGGACGCTCCGGTCCTCAATCTCCCACTTGATGAGTGCATTAACAACACACACACCGTCACCAATTCAGAAAAGAAAGAAAAAGAAAAGAAACGACCAAAAATCTCAAACAAGTGATCAAAAGCCAAACAAAAGCCAAAAACACGATCACTTGAAAGAGTAAGTCTCAGTCCCTTAAGACAAGGGCAACGGCTCAACACAACCGAGATAAAACACTCACAGCACCGACTCCTCGAGGGGAGGACAAAGGGCTCGACACCATCGGCAAAAGAGCAAAGCACAAAGCACCTTCAGGCGACACAAAGAGCTTCCCATGCATGAATGCAAGCTCCCCCTGAAAAAATGCGTGCAAACACAAGTTCTCCCCCCTGAACTGAGTATCCATCTCTGAAAAGGTTTTCTCCCCCTTATGTAAAACTCTCCCCCTTGATATGCAAACTGAATTGGATGCACAATTCCCCCCATTGTTGGTAATGCTTGAATCAAGTTTACAAATGCAAGCATGAGCTTCTCAAATAGACAATGCTCACTACAAGATGTTGGGAATGAGACATAGAGCAAGCAAGATAGCTCTAAAGTCCATACAAGCATCACCAACAAGATAGAAAGGACACATATACATGTGACAAAGCCATGATCAATTTCAAGTATTTTTCAACAAAAATTCCCTCTCATGAGCATAGGACCTCATCATGACCAAAGTGAGCACAAACAACATACAACTCACCAACTTCATGCAAGGTCACAAGATCTCATCACAAGGTCATCATAAACACCTATAAGCTATCTCATGTCATGTCAAAGCCACCGAGCCATGTGTCTTCTTCAAGATATGAGACTTCTCAATGGTAGACATCATGCAACGGTTTAGCACCTAAGATAAGGAATTCAAAGCATAAAAGACATGTAACACATGGAAGCATTTTTTTCAAGCAAATACATTTCTTAGATACCAAATTCATTTTCAAGATTAAGCATGGTACATGAAATGCCTTTGCAGCAAAAAGGAACTTATGCTCCTCCACAAGGTAAATTGTAGGCTAAACATTCATGATGACAACAAGGTCCTTAACCCCAAATGAAAAGAGCATGATTCCCATGAATTAAGCAAGACATAGTCATTTGAGCACAAAATGGGCATGCAAGGGATTCTACTCACAAGAGAGGATCAATTTTAGCCTTTCACAAAAATATAGCCATCTCACATGCATATATCCGGAACTACCAAGAGCATAGCTATGCATCATAAAAGCTCATCAAGCATGATCATAGGCTCATCACTAACATATTACAGTGATCAATGTATATGAGAGAAGCACATCCTCCAAAGCATATGATACAAATGCAGTCTATGATACAAAGATGCTGAAAATGATATGCTACATGAATGGACCATGCAAGATGCATATGTACATGAGATCCCCAACCCAAGCTCAAAATAGACTAAGAAGCACAAAGCTTATAAGCTCCCCCTAAACACATGCACTAGGGCCAAAGAGCATTCAAAGATCACCCTGAATGCATGGGATAGGGCAAAGAGCACAAAGAAACCAAGTGGCTTTCAAAAGCACAAGAAGAAAGGAAAATTCACTATACATGTGTACAAAGTCTTTCAAAAGCCATCCAAAGCAGTGTAGAGAACCATCTTGTCTTGATCACATCTGGGCCAAAGATCAAGTACCGTCGAGCTTATGTTCTCCAATCGTGTCTCCATACCTACACACAAGGAGACAAAGAAGACCGAGCCTTGGATCCCAAAGGGTTAGCAAGCACATACATGGGATTCCAATACTTTATCACATGGGTAAGCGATGCACTCAACTTATCATGTGGATAAGCATGATGCAAATGCCGGTACGAATGAAAAGGATTTTGAACACTCTTAGAATCAGGCCTCAAGGGAGCAACTCGTGAAAAAAATTGAGTGCTACCACAAGCAAAAAGGCAAAGATCCTTCGAGGTTGTAGGAGAAGAACCAACACTAACACCACAGGAAACATGTCGCGGACCAACACATGAAGCACTAGAAGCATGTCCACGAGCATGGTCTAACTCACTAGAAAGAGTGTCATAAAACCCGTCAACAAAATGTGCCTTCTTAGCCTCACAAGTGTTCATGCCATGAGAAGGGCTATGAACAACCAAAAGCCCAAAAGCACGAGCTCGCCGCATTTTCCTTGCACGGCGGTAGCAAAAGCTCTCTTGATGCCCATCCTTCCCACAAAGAGAGCAATGGTACAAAGGCCTATCAAGAGGCATGGTCCGAGTGGACGAATTACCATTCTCTTGTAAGTGAGAAGTCCCTTGGGACTTAGAGCAAAAAGCATCAACCTCAACACTCGATTTGGTGCCTACATTAGAATCACAGGTGCCATGAGAAAGGCTATGTGGCTTCTTAAAAGCTTTGGCATACACATGTCGCTCGTGCTTGACACAGCGAAAGCAAAACTCCACGGTATGCCCATCTTTCTTGCAAAAGGTGCAATGGAACTTCGGTTTGGAAGTATGAGTTCTAAAAAAGTGAGAAGCACCCTTGCTATTCGAATCATCTTGGGCAACACCGGAAGGAGAAACAAACTTAGGAGTACTTATGGGAGAGCTATCCAAAGCACTAGCACACTTGCCACCATCCAAAGACTCACACTCAAGAGAAGAAATCAACTCCGGTTGAGAAGAAGCTATTTTGGAAGCATCAACATCGGAGTGACAAGAAAAGCGAGAATCCAAACTCTTGGCACAAAGACTTTTTCATCTTGTGCGCAAAACCTCATTTTCAAACTTGAGGCGCTCACAAGTACCACATGTCATGTTTCTCAAATTATCAATTTCTTTCTCAATGCACTTAGCATATGTGGTACGCAAGAGTTCATTCTCTTTCTCAAGGTTGGCACTCATCTCATCAAGCACAACCAACTTGGCGCTCATATCATCGCGCATCTTTTTCAAAGCCAAAACTTCATTTTCCAAATCAATGCATGAAGTGCAAATGAAATCATATGAACAAGCAACATCATTTACATCTAACAAAGCATCGACCTTATCACAAGAAATATGGCAAGCATCATCATTATGCAATAAAAAGCACTTGCTACAAGGCATGGACTTCAACTCACAAATTTCAGCCCTAGCATGCTCAAGTTCATCTACACATGTGGTGTGAGTCAATTTTAATTGATTAAAATCAGCAAGCAAAGACTCAGAAGAAGTACATGGTAGGGAAGCAATCTTACTCCTAGCCATATCAAGTTCATAATTCAAAGCAACACAAGAGTTGCAAGGCATAGAAGCATTGGATTTCAACAAGTCAATTTCAGATTGCAAGTTTGCAAGAGATGATCTCAATTCATCATTCTCAAAATCAAGATTGTCGCATGCTCTTCTAAGAGCTTCAACATGCTTTTTGCGACAATTAGCTTCATCTTTTAATTTCTCATTTTCATCACACAAGGCATCACAAGATTTGCATGGCAAAGGTGAGTTCTTATGTTCCACATTCATCTCACAATAGGCACAAAGGCGGGTGAACAAGCTAATGTTACCTTGGGTGAGCTTGACCTTGCTTCTCTTCATGAGCTTGTCTTGGAGATCATCTTCTTGAGCCACCAAAAGCCACATCAACGCCATTGCTTCCTTATCTTTCTTCAACTCCTTACATTTCCGCCTCCACTTGTGGTCATCTCCTGATGCAAACTTCATCACATCAATCTCTGAAGACAAAGACACACAAGAAGGAGAGCTTGGTGCCATACTCAAAGCACCAGTTAGGATTAGCCAAAATCAAGCTCAAAGCACAGAAACCAAAGTCGCAAGCAAAAACGCCCTTTTCTCTGTCGCCCTATGGATCCTAGACATGCTAGAGTCACATGGATCTGCAACTGACTCTGATACCAATTGAAGGACCGGATTGGCGACCAGAGAGGAGGGGAGTAAATGAGAGCCGATAAAAATACTCTCCTATGAGATGAACTCGGCCTATGCCCCAAATTCAACTCCGGGTACTCGCACACAAAGGAGGGACCCAAAACTAGGCAATTAACAAGCCTACAAGCCCTAGAAACAGACCTCGAAACAAAGAGCGGAAGCACAAAGCAAGAGGCAAAGGACTTGCGCAAAACTGCTGGCCAGGACGGACCGTCCGCCAGGGTGGGGCGGACTGTACACGGGAACAATGCAGACCATCCGAAATTGCAGACCAAACCTCCAGTAGCGCACTACGAAAAATGGCCCGTCTGACGGTTCACCGCGGACCGTCCGACACCCACAGACCGTCTGTGACTTGCTCGCAGACTATCCGACAAACTCCTTGCACCAAAACCCAAAGATCCCACTAGATCTAATTCTGAGCACGCAAGAACACGAACGAACCGATGACGAACTGGCTCCTTGCGGACGGTCTGCGGGAACCATGCGTATGGTCCGCTAGGTGCTAATCAGCACAGAAAACAGCCTCGAGGGAAGAAGAAAAAAATCCAAAACTCGATCAAACGACCTCCAAAAATCACAAAATTTTAACCACAGCTCCACAACAACACAAATAGGCTTTTCCCAAAATATCTCCTCCAAAAGATCAAACCTCCACCACCAGAAAAATGATTTAGGGTATGAACCCTAGAGAGAGCTTTTCTTCAAAAACACCGATCTCCCGATTCACCCAATGGATTGAAGGCAAACTTTAGGGGAAGTGGATTTGCCTCAATGAGAAGCTATCCCTAAAATATCATGGCCCCAAAACCCACTCAATCTCGCGGAATCGAGGATTTCGTGATGAACACCAAGAACTAGAGGTAGAAAGGAAGAACTTCAAATCCGAGCCGATTCGTGGCATTTGTGGGTGAAATATCACCAGGAGAATGGTCACACAAGACCTATGGGTGATCCCCACAAAGAAATCTCCACCAAAATGCACTCAAATCTGACGAATGAAAACTCCTCCAAAAATACCGCTGAAAATCACATAAAAGAAAAAACGCTCAGGGTTAAAAGATTTGGCACAAGATTGAGATGAAGATTTCACTATAAATCACTTCGCCATATTCGGTTACAAGCCACTCACAATAATCACAAATCTTGGATAGAAAAAAGCTCAAACAAGGAGCCACACTCACCTCTCTGCCTCTCTCCCAAGAAGCACCCCAAAAAGAAAGAGCACTGCCACCAACTAAGCCAAAGAGTTGGCTCAAATTCAGCCACTCTTTATATATAGGCCCTCCGGAAATGACCAAAGTGCCCCTACACTAGGAGTTACAACACAAGCCCTCACAGGGGCATTTTAGTTAACATAGGAAGTTCTCCATCGGACGCCCGCGCATAAATCGGGACTTCGCGTCCTCCCGACGCAAGCACCTCGATCATGTCGTGTGTCGCCCGCTTCGAAGCTTCTCGGCGCGCCTAGATCCCATCTCCGCCTGCCGAGCCTTCGGTCTTGGTTTTGTGGCTCAACCAAGTAACCCAATAGTTTTGTGGTGAACCGCCGGAAACCCCGCGGACTCGGTGCAGCCTCCACACCAAGCTCCTCTTGACTTGGCCGCCACGTAGTCCAGGCTCGGTGTTGGTTTTGCATCCAAACCAACAAACCGTCGTGCTCGGATTTGTGGAGCAACCGAGGAACCCTACGGTTTCCTGGTGAACCGCCGAAAACCCCGCATGCAAGGCACAATCTCACCTCGCCAAGCATCGGGCTCGCCAAGCCTTTCACCTCCGGCTCTCGGACGGCCTACACGGTCTTGCCACGTTCAATGATTTCGCCGCTACCTTGCACCAGCTCCGTATTCATGACTTCTCCTTGCTTTTCTTGCCACCGTGCAGGCCACACTTGATTCGTCGGTCACTGGGTCCCTCGAACCATGGCAACTTGTCTCTCCACTCCTCGAAGGCCGCATAGGCGTAGACCTTTCGCACTTGTTCTTCACCTGCACCACGCAAATCAAGCCGGAACCTGCACCTGCAATACTCGGCCAAGAGTCAGTCCACAGCATGTTATCAATCACTCATCATAGCAAAGAGCGACCATACACCAGTCCTCGGACTCTCTGGTCCTTAGTTCTTGGCAAGAATTATGTTGATTTACCTCGGTTTGTGGAGCTTCTCGTTTCCCTCGGCTTGTGTTTTTTGAGGTGGTTTTGTTCCAGGGCTAGATCCTTCTTTGAGGCCTTCTGGAACGGTTGTTGCGCAGCTGCTGCAGCGATCGGTCTAACCAATGTAGCCAACCGGTCTGACTGGTGCCGACGGTCTGACTGGTGTGTGTGACCGGTCTGACCGGTGTCGGTCTGGAAGCAAGTTGTGTCGTGTTCCACTACGGTTTGTGTGTAGTTGCGTTGGTTGGAGGTGTGGTTTGTTCCTAGGATCAGTAGCACTCTGATGGCTACGTGGTCTTGGCAAATGTGAGGAGTTTGTGGCGGAAGCTATTTTGGGATTCCGGCCGTGTTCACCTCATTAGAGAAGCTATCTCTTTCGAGAAGAATTTTTTATCGGCTCCCATTCACTCCCCCACCCCTCTCTGGTCGCCAAATCTGGTCCTTCACCCTTGACGTTGTTTTCTCAACAATTTAGTTAAGGGTACTTGTCATCCAAGCTTCAGCATTCCAGCCTACTGGGGTGTATGTTGGAAGAGCACCGAGTGCGGCGTCTCGGCCTCTCCCGTGGCGGGCTGGACCCCAAGTAGTAGTCCTCGAGATCCTCCTCGTCACGGTGCGGGCGGACGCGGTTAGCCTCCTAGCGCTGCCGCGCTCGGTCCGAGTTCTTCCTTTGGTGCTCGGCTTTTTGTGCGGCCGTCACGCTATCCTGAGTGGGTTCGTCCTCCGGGATCGCTGTGGGAGCGCCGGCGCCAGCCGCCGCCACGTAGACGAAAGCTGGGGCTCGGCCGCCATTCGACGAACCAGAGGGATCAGTAGATCGGATCTCTGTGGTGTCAGTCGATCTGAAGGTCTTGGAGCTATCCTCGAGGCTCAGAGCCGCCCTCAGGGACGTGAACGAGCCTTCCGAGTCGTGGTCGAGACCAGGTCGCCTGGCCAAATAGTTTGGCCGGCGCAGATCTTCAGACTCCTCGGTGGTCCAATCTCCGAGTTGTCTGTCCTCCTCTAAGATAGGGAAGAGGGATCTGTCATGATTATCATCCTCGAGAGGAGTGATCACCATCGATACGAAGTGCGATTGCTCCTCATCCGAGTGGTATTCCATCACTCAGGGCGAGGAGACCACTGCTAGGTTTTTCTTCGTCGCCTCTGAGGTGGCAGAAACGGTGGCGCTCTTCAACCCGTAGGGAAAGCGCTCGACCCGCGGGGTGCCAAGGGCTGCCTCGCAAATCGCGATGGTGTCGGCCATCTCGCTAATGACCCGATCCATGGATTGGACCAGATCGCATTCGGGAGGATCTGAGGATCCTTCAACCCTTAGATCTCCAGCCGGGAGGCGTGGCTGCCGGGCTGGTGGCATGCCGAAGAGAACTCGACAGGCCTTAGGTTTCTCCAGATTGGATCTGGAAACCGATCTGTTGCCCGCGGGCGGCGTAGGTACCGCATCGGAAGTCTTTTCCACGGTGATCGTGGTGTTGGAGACGATGCAGAGGATCTCCCCGACGAGGATGTGACCCTGGGGAGGAGTCACGAAGCCAGCCATCTGCTTGTCGTCGGTAGGGACAGAGTCGATGGTCCCGAAAGGGATTCCTTCCCCCAATGCGGTGAAAGCGAGGCAGCTAGCCGAGATCTTAACTGCAGCCATCAAGCTCGCCAATTATCGCGGTAAAGCCCCTACCTGGTGCGCCAACTATCGGTACAATGGTGCCGGCAGTTCACTGTCACACCCTGAAATTTCTGAATTTCAGGATGTGAATAGAAAGATAACTAAACAATGATTTTCTCATAATTTTAAAATTTTTCCAACATTTATTTTTCTTTACAGGAAATATAGTATAGGAAAAGTCCATTGATTGTTTTTCTAAATTAAATAAATGCTTATGTGAGTGTTGCATTCATGCCGATGCATCTGGGTGTTCATGAGTGTAAGATGTTTCAAAAATGCGTCTAGGTGCTGACCAAATCTTTCTGGGAATTTTCCGGGCTTTTCCGGAATTTATTCTCACTTTCCTCAAGCTATTTCTATTTATTAGAAGGCTCTAAAATCCTTTTCATGAGCTCCAAATACTTTATTTGGATTGTTCATGTCCCAATGTACCTCTGGGAATTATTCTGGAATTTTGGGAATTTTCGGAGTATTTTTCGTGCCTTGTAAGCATTTTCTGGAATTCCCTGAATTTGTTTTTGCACTGAAAAATATTTCGAAAAAAAACAAATCTTATCCTTTCAAACTGGGCCGAGCCCATGGGCCCGACCCAGTCCATCCCGGCCCATCCGCTAGGCCCGCAAGGCCCATCGGCCACCCCGGCCAGGCAGGCAGAGCCATGGCCATGGCCGCCGCTCCTTGGCGTGCGCGCCACGCCAGGCTCCACCCTGCACCCTATAAAGGGGCTAGCGCCCTGGCCACTGTGTGCCCTAGCCGCCCTGCTCTGCTTTGCCCTCGCCTCAGCGCGCCGCCGCCGCCCGAGCTGCCGAGGCCGAGCTCGCCGCCGGTCACTCGCAGGATTCGTCGTCTCTGTTGACCTTCGGCGTGAACGGGCACCGCCCAGAGCTTCGCGACGTCGAGCCGTGTCCAGCAAGCAGCCACCCATCGCTGGAGTTCCACCGGAGCGCTGTCGCCCCTTGAAGATTGAGTCGCCGGCCGCCGCACTTCGCCGACGGATTCCGGCCACGTCCTTCCGTCTCCGCCCGCGGTGAGCGTCCCTACGAGCTCCTCTTGACCTCCTCTACCTCATGCGCCTCTCAATTGAGCCCCTAGGCCGCCGGAGCATCGCCACCCTAAAGGAACAGAGCCGGCCACCATGGCCGACCGCCGGCGCCGTCAACCTCAAAATCCGGCCGTCTCCCTGTGTTTCCGCTGCGGTGAGCACTTCCTTGGTTTCCTCTATCTCCCCTCTACTTACTGCGCCATCCACCTGAGCCCCTAGCTGCCCAAGACGCCGGCGAGGGGAACCACCAGGGCCGCCGTGCGCCTCTGTCCTGAGGAGGAAGAAGACTTTCTCATTTTTCGGTTAGGCCCCTAGGGTTTCTGGTAATCCTTAGATCTATTCATGTGTCTTGGAGCTCTTCCAAATAACCCCCTGGAATCTTTAGATCTTTTGCAAACAGATCCAACCGAGGCTATTTTTCAGATCTAGCCCTTATCTTAGATCTATTCGCGAGCACTATTCAATGTGTCTTGCAGATCTTCTGTGCTAACCCCTGAGATCTATAGATAATCACGACTAGGTCCTTTTAATCTTGTTTTGCTCATAGATTTCTTGTTTTATCTCCGTTTTAATTCATTCAAATTGCGTTAGGTTCACAACGGCAAGAAGTACACGTTAGAAGTGAGTTTTCGTCATGTATGTTTTCTGAAAATTAATTTGCTATTAATTTTGCTAATGCCTTATTAAACATGCTTTTTCTAAATAAAAGAAATATAGTGTTATACACCGTTTTTTTCTCTAATCAATGTTAATTTGAGTAATATTTATTTCATATGCTTTGTAAATAAAAGCTAATTAGTGCCACATCTCGGTTTTATTAAACTAATGTTAATCTTGCTTAATGTTTAATATTTAATTAACTTTTCTAATTAAAAGTTTATTAGGCTTTTACACCGTCTTTTATAATAAATGTAAACTGGACTAATGTCAACATGCATGTGTTTTCTAAATAAAGTTTGCTTAGCTCAACACGGCATATGTTTTCATTCGATTAGTTGTTTGCTTTTTCAAAATAAATGTTTAATTGGTATAATTGATACATGAACTTTTATAAATAAAATTTGATTAGTTCTTTACTTCGCTTTGCAAATAAAATGTAATTTGCATTAATGTCAACATAGGGTATTTTATTTCTGAAATATCCTTACATATGATTTGTTAATTAAAACGAACCTAAGCTTGTAGTCTTTTATGTTCATAAATGCAACTCGATCGTAGTCGTTCTCTATCAGCTCTGTCTCAGTATCTCTTTTGATCAAGTCTATCTGAAGCTCTAAATCTTTCTAGTGTTAGCTCAAGCTCAAACCTTGTGCAGCTAATCAGACCTTTCCCTTCTAAGCACATTTTGTGTGCTTTAGGTGATCCATAGAATTGAGCCTATCCTTTAGTGCGTTCTTTTGAATCTTTTCTTTTGATTGGTGCATTATTCTTAGTTTGCTTGTTTGTTTGCTTTGTATGCTTGTGCCAATGGTTGATGCGCATAGAGTGAACGTTGTTCGAGAGCTTTGAAGAGCAAGAGGTTGAAGATATTCTGAGCAACAAATCTCTGGTTAAAGGCAAGTGTGTCCTTGTATTTTTGTCCCAATAACTTTATTAATCAATATTGCATATGCCTTGCATTAATTTTGATGGGTTCCTATTAAGGATCATGACTAGTATTCTTTTTACCATTGCCTTGTATAGCCTGGTTGTTTAATTAATTTTGATGGTAGATGTTGCTTAGTTTGCTTAACTAGGATGGAATTAATCTACATGGATACCTTTATGTTCTATGTTCTGTTATTATGTTGTTTTAATTGCAAGACCACTTATAATATGTTAATCGGAACATGGAGAACCACCCAGGAAAATAGTACAACCACAAGAACTAAACGGGCACTGGTCTTGGCCAATTAATTAGGACCTTTAGCTTGGGGTGACCTTACCTGATAAGGACAAGGGATCGGCGGTACTGCGGGGTATGGACTCGCTCTAGCAGGGGGTTGGGTGAGTTCTTTCTATGGTGGGGTATTGACCTGCTAGGGGACTTTATACCTTGCTAACTGATCCGAATCTTGTGGGTCACAACTTGTTGGGGAACCTTTGTAAAGGCCTTGTAGCGTCCCTATGCAACCACACCTCGGTAGTGTGGTATGGTGCCTTGCAAACACCGCATGGTTGGGCTCAAAGTTCTTCGGAGCTTTTACGCTGCTTGTGGTGAAAGTGTACAACCTCTGCAGAGTGTAAAACTAACCGGTTAGCCGTGCTCACGGTCAAGAGCGGCCTGGACCCTCACATGATAATTGAACTTGAAGATGGACTTAAATCATGGTTATGCTTGCCATATGCTTATGGCGTATCTTATCTATCTCTTTATGCTAATTGTGGGTTGGTATAAACTTATACTTTATTAGTAATCAGGTGCTAATAAAACTTGACCAACTAAAATGCTAAATGCTCAGAGCCCAGTCCACTATAAAGCCTTTGCATTCATTCTTTCCTCACACTTGCTGAGTACGACATGTGCTCACCCTTGCTATAAACAATGTTGCTCAGAAAGAGGAAGATGCTATGGAGTTTGCTGAAGATGTTGCTGAGTTCTAGGCATACGCAACCCCCAGTCGACTGCTTGTGGAGTTTGGTGCCTTCGTTTCTAGGATTAAGCGTAAATATCTGATAATGTCCCTTTTTCTTACGTGATATTGTTTCTGTATTCACTTATATGTCACTATATGTATGAAAATAGATCCTGGCATACATATAGTTATGCACTTGGTTTTCTTTGGAAAAACAGGTGTGACATTCACCATGGGGTAGGCTATGGTGGTAGATTGTGTGGAGGGGATCGCCGAGACTGGAGCTAGATGGTGGGACGAAGGACACGAGAATTTATCCAAGTTCGGGCCGCAAGAATGTGTAATACCCTACGTCCTGCGTCTGGTGATTGTATTGCTTGGGAATCCAATTGGACTTGTTTTGGAGGGGGTCCCTGCCGCCCTTATATAGGCTCGGGGGGCAGGGTTACAGATTGCATGGGATCTATCCTAGTCGGTTATACAAGTAATATCTTTCCTAACCAACTAGTCTTTAACTATGGCATCTTATCTCCTCGGGCGCCGCCTCATTCCTGATCCGTACGCCCGCATTAGGTGTCATTGTGTAGGCCCTCGTTGTCCCTGAAGATACACCATGGGACCCTTCCGTGTGGCACCCCGGGGGTATATCCCCCACAAGAGTAATTCTACTTCAGGATCCAAGTCTACTTTGGGATCTAGGTATGAGTTCTCTTGTATCTTTATTTTATTGTATGACTTTGGTCTACTTCGGTTATATAAGTATTTCACATAAAGTAGTGTTAGCATGCATGGGTGATTTGTTCATGTGTTCTTCATTCGTTCATCATTTAGAGGCTCCTGTTCTTGATGAACAAGGCCTTTCGATCCAGTTAACGCATGATTTACTCATGTTCTCGTCGTTTGTTCATAAGTTAGAGGCTTGTGTTCTTCGCGAACACGACCCTTTGATCATATGGAATAGACATAGTAGAACACGAAGCCGTTTGTATGACTAGCCTAGTTTGATCCAGTTAGATCACGTGTTTGTGTTGTATGAAGTTCGAGTTCATGCTACAGTACTCGGTTTAAGTGGCCAGTTATCTGGTGGCACTGACATGGGTCACAATTACCCAGGTCGGTCAGTGTCTAGTTAACAACGCAAGCATGGTGCTTGGGTTGAGTAGCTGTGTTGCATATGAGAGTGCTCCATTGTTTGTCTTGAGGTAGGCCACGGTAGTGACAACCGTTGGACCCTTTGTAATCCTCCACGTTCGGGTACGTTGTAGGAGTCTAAAGTCTAACAACCGTCGTCGTGCAGAAGCGACGCGGGTGGTTAGCTCCACGTTTGTGCCTGGGTGCTAAGCTGATATTCATGCAATGCTTGTGTCACTAACTTGTATCTACTGACTCTATATGTATGGTACCTTAGAACCTAGAACTAACTCGTATGTTGCCTCCTAAGCCATAGCGTACCAATGAGAGAACGAGTTCAAGTATGTTCACACTACCTCACTATTATCATATCTTACCCCTGTATTTGAGAACCTTATTTACTCCCATCTATGACTTATACTCATTGCAATAGTGTTGGTCTTGTTAACCCGACCTTGCCTTCCTTGGATTCAATACCCTTTGGAATACTCCTTTGGGGAAATGCTACAATGGTATATCCGTATGCTTGCGGATTCTTTGTGATCATCGGGATTACCATCGGACATTTCTGGTGTTGTTGCTAGGAACTCACGAACTTAGCAATGATGTTAAGAAATGCCAACAAGCATTTCTAGCACCGCTGCCGGGGAAGGCATAAGGATAACATGACAACACTTTGCATATGTTTATAATCATGACAGGGTAAAGCAATTCTCAATGCAGGCTAACCTGGATTGTCTTCTTTGTCTTTGGATGATGAAGACAGGTAGCGCATGACTGGTTTCAACTTACTACCGAATTTCACTGAAGATCCTGACTCACTCATAAGGAGAGCTAGAATCCATTTCGGTTCTCCTCAGCATGTATCTTCGGAAGTCGACCCAGCTTCCTCAGTACCATCCACATCAACTCCTATGGCCAACCCTAACGTCGAGAAGACTCTCTGTGAGTACTCTGCTCCCTCCGCTGATCAGGTGCAGACAGGCCCCGAGATCAATGTTGGGAATGGAAACTTCGAGATCAAGACTGGCCACATTACGATGGTACAGGCTAGCCCATTCTGTGGCAAGCCAAATGAAGACGTGAGCGCCCATTTGCAACAGTTCCTGGAGCTGTGCAACACCTTCACCATACGAGGAGTGGAGGAAGATGCTATTCGTCTGTGACTGTTTCCATTCTCACTTCTAGGAAAGGCGAAGCAGTGGTTCTATGCGAACCGTGAGGAGATAAATACTTGGGCAAAATGCTCGGAGGCATTCCTCGTGAAGTTCTTTCCGTTGGGTAAAACCAATGCCCTATGGGGAAGGATTTCGAGTTTTCAGCAAGCAGCAAATGACACTATCCCAGAAGCTTGGGAGAGACTTCAAGAATATATCTTAGCCTGTCCTCATTATGGGACGGACAACTGGCTTATTCTCCTAAAGTTCTATAATAGGTTGACTCCGAGAGCCCGAGGACATGTTGCTGCTGCTGCTGGAGGAGCTTTCTTCTCACTTACTATTGCTGATGCAACCAAACTTATTGAGAAGATGGTCTCCAACCAAGGGTGGAGTGATGATCGACTCCAACCACATCAAAGGGGTACACATACCATTAAGGAAGTAGATATGTTGAACGCCAAGATGGACCTATTGATGAAAAGAATGGATGATCTGACCAATGAGAAGGCTGCCATGGCCACCACTACTCAAGCTATGGATTCTCGGATGACCTGCGAAGTCTGTGGTAACACTAGGCATTCAGGGAATTACTGCCCTACAACTCAGGAGGATGTGATGTTCATGAACAGCAATAACAACGATTATCGTCCACAAGGAGGTCAAACGTGGAATCAATCACACCCTTATTATCAAGGAGGTAATCAAGGTAACTCTTTCAACTCAAACCAACCTTCCTTGACAGATCTCATTTTTGGGCAAGCTAAGATTAATGATGGCTTTAATAAGAAAAATAGCTACCTATGATAAGGCTTTGGAAAGCCTCAACACTAACATTGATAGTCTTTCTTCTGCTCTTAAGAACCAGCTAAGCTTTAATAAAATGATAGAAACCCAGCTGGCTCAATTAGCTGCTTTGGCTCCCTGTGCTGAAGACTGGAAGATTTCGGGGCAACCCGTATCTTCCTGTGAAGATGTTTGTGTAGTGTCCACTAGATGGCCCCATCTGGTGGACACAACCTACTGACTATGCAAGGAAGCCAGTACAGCAGGTTCTTGATCCATGGGAATCTTCAGCAATTGTACACAAGAGAGATCTTGGTTATCCGACTATCACTTACACGATATACTATTAGAAAATCAAGAATGCTCTCTGTGACCTTGGTGCAAGTGTTAATCTCATGTCCAAGGCCATGTTCGAACGATTGGGATATCCTGCTCTTACTCCAACCTTGAAGACAGTCCAACTTGCTGATGCATCGATCCGATATCCTAAGGGGATAGTTGAGAGTCTATTGGTATTCATCCAAGGTTCATGCATCTTCGCGGATTTCGTGATCTTCGACGATCAATGCCGGGAATGGAACGATCCAATTCCGAATTGGGAAGAAGAACTTGATGTTCCAATTTTGAGCAATAGAAGAGCAATGCTATTCAGTGCAAGGTAATGATGAGCAATCAGGGGAGTGGACGGAGCCACGACCCCAGCCAAAGCAACTTCCAACGACACTAGCTAAATCAAGGAAAACAAAGAAAGTGTGGTGGGAGGTACAGAAGTCATCTCTATCTATTTCTCGGGAATTAGGTGACGAGTGGAATTGATCACTGAGAAAAGTCCCGCTCTCAGACTTAAAATAGTGAGTCATTTTTACCAAAAGGTGAAATTGGTAGTTATCTCATATTTCCCTTTCCAAAATTTTATTTGATTTTTCCAAAATGCATATTTGAATTTTCCAACAGTGCATCCGCATTCTAGAATTTTTCTAGCCAATTTCCCTTTCCAAATAAAAATTCTAAAAATAATTTCTGAGTTTAGAAAATCCTTGAAATAATTATTTGAGCAACATTCTGGGCGAGTTTGGACCGAGGCACCTGGACACGACATTAGGTTTCCGTTAGAGAGCCGCTGCAAAAAGCTGGAGGCGAGCAGGCCCGATGTGGGGTCGGCCGACCACACAGGTCGGCCGACTCAGCATAACGGCCAAATGGGCCCCGCTTCCTCCAATGGCTCCTAGCCGTTGCTCTCGGCCCCTGCCTCGGTGCCTGGCTCATTTGCCTATAAATAGAACGGGGATAGGGGGGTTTCTTCACCCATTCACTCATATTCATCACACTCCCCCTATCTACTCTTTGGCCCTTTGGTTTTCTTGGATTTCTTGCTCAAGATTGAAATGTCAAGCACTCTCTCCTAGTTGTTGTTGAATATTGATTATTCGTGGAGCAAGCTCGGTAAGAATTTCATTTCGATTTCACTAATCCATCACCGAGTTGCTTGTGTTGTTCGATTGTTGTGCAACTATGAGTTGGGCCTTCGGTGTATTCTGGAAGATGACTCACTCACGCTGTTCGCGAGACGGAGAGGGCTCATCTCGCCATTTCGGAGCTACACCAAGCCCGATGTCAACGGAGCATGAAGAAGAAGAGGTAGAGGAAGAGTTTCCTACGCCACAAGTCAAAGGAGTGTACGCCGCCGACATCCCCTTCATCGACTTGAGGGATGACCGAGAGAGACAAGCCTACGCTACCCTCAAGGATCGAGTCTTCTCCAACACTAGGGAGTTCGACCCGGTCCTTCTGGAAAAGACAGGTATGGACTCTGAGTTCGATTCCATCTGGCAAGCTCTTGGTTGGGAAGGTTTTGTCCCGGTTCAGGAGATCGGTTCTAGGCCTGTCACCATCCAGTTTCTCTGCACTCTTCAAGAGGATGCAAATGATATTACATTTTGATTTCATGGAGTACCATATCGGGTTTCATGGAAAGATCTTAGTTGCACCCTCGGTTTTCATCGCCGTTGCGCTATTTCTCTTGAGCAAGCTTGTAGCAGCTTTACTCGCGAAAGTTTTTGGGAAGAACTGTTTGGTCGGCCTGTCTGTGGCAAGTTGGCACCTCGGTGCAATGATATCATGCATCCCACTCTCCGACTGTGGCACAAGTGGCTCGCCGTCACTCTCTTCCCAAGGGATGATGTTCGAACTGTGCGCACTAACGAGATGAGGATATTATATGCCGCGGTCAAACAGATCAAAATCTCCCTCGTTCAATCTATGATTCGGCAGTGGTTGACGAACTTTAGGTTGACGAGTTCTATTGAGTGTACATCTTTTGTTACACGCATCGTTATGAGTCTTGGGGTTATGCAGGGGACAAACATTCCCTACATTGCTACTCCCCGGTCCTTGATTGACGAGACGTATTTGACTCAGGGGCATATTCTTAAGAAGGGTCCAGATGATTCTTTGGTTTTCTTTTACCCTGGCTATGCAAACCAAATTCGGTTACCTAACCCGGATTTCAGTTTGTACGGCCAAGGGTCACTGACCGTTCGGGTTGCGCTTGTCGTCTCGTGGGGTTACCCTCACTCAGAAGATAAGCGAGCTCAACATCCGTGTCGGCGATGTGGAGGAGACAGTGCACCAGCATGCTGAGTCCACCTGGGACTGGCAGCGTATGTCAGGCGAGAGGCTTCACACCATAGAGTGGGCACAACAGTAGCAGTTGGAGGAGTAGAGGGCTTTCTACACGTGGATGGGATTTCCCCCTCCACAGCAGTGAGCCTGAAGCTAGCTTGGGGGAGGACCCCCACTCTGAGGTAACTTGTATCTTCAATTGTTTTCAGAATCTCACATGATAAAAACACATAAAAATCTGAAAAATTAAAAAGACCAAAAACATTTATTTGCTTTCCAAATTAGTTTGCTTTCATATGCGCGGCAAGAATGCTTTCGTTCCCATGGTTGAAATGATGAACAGTTGCTCTGTTTATTCCTCTTGTGTGCCTTGCTTACAACTAAGTATCCTATTTAAGGTTTGAGTTAGTTGGCTTGCATGATCAAACCTTAGCTTGAAACTTGTGGGTAGCAAAAAGCATGACCTTTGCCTAGGTTGTTGTGAGGTATGATATGGTATAATAGAGTTGCTATGAGCTAGTGCTAAGTGATGTTTGAGTTTCGGAGTTTTCTTTTGAAAAATGCTAAAATGATAAGTTCCTCAATGATGAGAAATTCCTACCCAAGGCCATATGTAGATTCTAGCACTTGTTAGCTTCCACATATGCTACCTGATTTCCTCATTGAGTCTTGTCGAATTGTTGTGACCCTCAGCGAGAAACTTGTCATGATCCTATGATCAAGATCACGTACACAGCCACCATATGCTAGACTTCTACACTGGAAGTCAGCAACCATCATTTCATCCATCCCCCATCCATTCCACAAATAAAGCTCCGCGCATTCTTCATGATTCATCCCTCTCCAAAAATATTCAAGAAAGGCTATGGGCTATGTGAAAAAGAAGAAAACATACATGCTCAAAGGCATGTATAAAAAAATAAGAAGAAGAAGAGAAAAAAAGACATAGCCTAAGTCTCAAAAATCTCAAAAAGGAGAGAGGAGAAAATCATGTAAAAGAGGAGTTCATTCCCCATCCACCATATACACACACATGCACATCTTGATCATGTTGTATGACTCGTTGCTCCCAAGGATCCAGTTTTTGACTCGACAATACATGAGAAACAGGTACGCCACATGTTTTACCTACCTATAGGTCCACATATAAGCTTATTAGGAGTAGGTGGTGAACGGAGGAAAATCAGTGCCTTGGTGAGAAACCATACACATTGAGCGATCCGAGAGTATCATTTGAGGAACTTTGATTTCTTTTTGAAAACTTGCAAAAACCTCCGGATTGATAACTGATCAAGGTACATGCGATTGGCAACTTCTATATAATGGTTCTATCTCTCAACCGCCCAAGGCAGGTGAAGCTACATGCCCCATATCGATCAAGCAAAAGGTAAGATCAATGCCAACTCATTCAATTCTTGATAGAATACCTAGTTGTATGCTTGTCATAAATTAGGAATACAACATCATAGCAACTCCTGATCAACCAACCTAAGTCCTTAGTGTCTTGCTCGAGACGAGCAAGAGGCTAGCTTGGGGGAGTTGTTGACGGCTGTTAAGTGCTTACTTTAGCTGTCAATTTACTCATGAATAAAGGAGCAAAAGGCATTTCTTGCACACATTTAGTTAAGAATAATGTAGTTCCACTTGTCCTTGGAGATTATTTGATTGCAGGAGGGGCTGTAAAAGAAGTGACAAACTCACCTTCTATGGTCCATGCCACATCACCTCAGCCAAGGAGGGGCTGTCACCTAGGATTCCATGCATGCAAGCCATGTCACCAATCCAAGGGAGGCACACCCCGACGAATCAGAGGGCGACACGTGAACGTCACATGGATTGAAGGGCCCACAGGCACCCAAACTGCCTCAAAATCAAGTCGACACCGGGAACTGACCTGAGGACCCACAGGATAGTCACCTGGGGAAAGCACACCCCGAGTGGGGCCCACAGGGGTTGGCCGACCCCACAGGTCGGCCGAACTGACCTTGTGGCCTCCACTCAGGGGGCTTCCACGTGGTGGCTCCTGATTGGTCCCTCACTCCATCCGAGGTATTTGTAGCCATTCCACACCGGTGCTCAGGCCTATAAATAGAAGGAGAGGGGGTTCATTTCTTAGCAACTCACTTTGCAACCGCTCTCCCACTTTTAGTTTCCAAGGCTAGGAGGTAGGCTAGAGTAGTTCTACTTTAGGTTCCAAGTCTACTTTGGGATCTAGGTATGAGTTCTCTTGTATCTTTATTTTATTGTATGACTTTGGTCTACTTCAGTTATATAACTATTTCATATAGAGTAGTGTTAGCATGCATGAGTGATTTGTTCATGTGTTCTTCATTCGTTCATCATTTAGAGGCTCCTGTTCTTGAGGAACAAGGCCTTTCGATCCAGTTGACGCATGATTTACTCATGTTCTCGTCGTTTGTTCATAAGTTAGAGGCTCGTGTTCTTCGCGAACACGACCCTTTGATCTTATGGAATAGACAGTAGAACACGAATCCGTTTGTATGACTAGCCTAGTTTGATCCAGTTAGATCACGTGTTTGTGTTGTATGAAGTTCGAGTTCAAGCTACGGTACTCGGTGTAAGTGGCCAGTTATCTGGTGGCACTGACCTGGGTCACAATAGCCCGGGCCGATCAGTGTCTAATTAACAACGCAAGCATAGTGCTTGGGTTGAGTAGCTCCATTGCATATGAGCGTGCTCCACGGTTTGTCTTGAGGTAGACCGCAGTAGTGACAGCCGTTGGTCCCTTTGTAATCCTCCACGTTCGGGTACGCTGTAGGAGTCTAAAGTCTACCAACCATCACCCAGACCTGCACCAGTCTGACCGGTCCCCCTGACTGGTATGGCCGGTGGTGCTCGACCAGCAGTACCACCAGACACTCTTCTATCTCCCCAAGCTGGAACCGTCCGCACAATGGCCTTGGCCCTGGGCATTTGCATACGAGGCTTAGGTACACCATTACAAGGGTGGTACCTATCCTTGTTAGCCCACTCCTTAGCCATTCTCTTCTCATGCTTCCTCTTGAAGCAAAACTCACCCTTGTGACCATCTCTCCCACAAAACTCACAATGGAACCGGATTGGTTTAGGTTTAGGCTTGGGTTGGGGCTGCTCACTTGGCTTCTCTTTTGGTCTCTCCTCACTAGGTTTCTCTCCTTTCTTCTCTCAAACCACATCTCCCTTAGGACTCACAAATCTCACCGGTTTTTGGAAGTTGTTTGTTTGGGGAGGGAATATGGGTGGATCTGGAGTTGTGTCAAGTTTGTTTTTGAGATGGTTAGGCTTAGGCTCAAACTTGTTCTTGTGTGTTGTTTTTGGTGGGATAGGAATCTCTCCAATTTTCTCATCTCTCTCACCACTGCTCTCTCCAATCCTGTCAGCCCCAAGTGCTTGACCATCATAGCGTTTGAAAGCCGCTATCATGATACCAAGCTGAGACTCCTGACCCGACAACCAACTCAAACACTTTCTCAACTCATCATTCTCATCCTGCAAGCGATCAACATAATGTGCAAGTTCCAGATTCTTCACAGCATGCAATTCACAAGTAGAGTAGGAAGTAGGAATAGAAACTTTCAAATCAGCCTCAAGTGAAACAATGCGAGAACGCAACTCATCAATTTTTCCATGCAACACAAGACAAGATGTGCAAGCACCTAGCAAAGAAGGTCTAGACTGCAGCTCAGCCAACTCAACCCTAAGCACATCTAGTTCCTCACACTTGGAGGCATGCTTTTCCCTAAGAGCAGTAAGATCAGCTAGGAAAACAGAGCAATCAGCACAATCAACCTCTTCAGAAATAACATGTGAAGCCTTAAGTGAGTCTATCTCAAGTTTAGCATCCAGGTTTTGTGTTTCTAGCTCAGCTACTCTACTCCTAGCATCTTCAAGCGAGGCCCTAAGCTCCTTTCTCATTTTCTTAGCCTCTCTAAGCATGTCATCACGATTATCAAGCAATTTTCCCAATTCTTCATTCTCCTGGCGCAAGAAGGAAAGCTCGTCACGTACCTCATCCTCGGAGTCGGAGTCCGAGTCGTTCTTCTGGCTCTTCTTGCTACGAGAGCTATGTGCCATGCCGCAGAAGCCATCTCTCGCGAAGCAACTCAACCCGCTCAGGTTCTTGGACCCCTTCTTGCTCTTGCGTCGATCACCTTCATCTTCACTGCTACTCGAGCTCGAGGTAGAGTAGGCAGAGCTGGACTCGACGTCACTCGCTCCGACCATCGCTCGGGCCTTCTTCTCGTGGCCGTCCTTCTTCCTCGATCTTCGCTCGTCCTTGTTCTTGTGCTTGTGCTCGTGATCGCACTTCGACCGGTACTTGCTCTCCATCCTCGACCGGTGCTTGTAGTTGTCCATGTTCTCCATCTTCTCAGGGCAGTCGGCGACGAAGTATCCTGGCTTGCCGCACTGAAAGCACGTCCTCGTGCTCCTCCTTGTGTTCACCTGGTTCTCATGCATCCTCTCGAACCTCCTAGTCAGTAGTGCCAGCTCGTCCTCTCCAAGCACGTCAAACTCCTCATCTGGCGAAGACATCAAGGAAGAAAGAGAGTACATCCTGGTGGATGGGTTAGCGTTAGACTTTGCACCTGAGCCACCGACGAGGGTGAGACTATGAGAGTCAGTCGGGCCCTCAATCTTGGCTGTCACACCACGGTCCACCACAGCCGACTTGAGCTTCGAGAACAGCTCGTCTAACATTAGAGTCTCATACTTCTCAGACTCTAGAATGGCCTCGACCTTTCCGCCCCAAATAGTATGATCCAACGAGTGCAAGAGCTTCACAGCTCTGTCATGATCATCGTACGGGAGCACGGCCACATTGGACCTCATGTTGTTAACAATCACCGTGAACCGCTGGAACATTGTATCGATGGACTCACAGGGGAGATGAGTGAAGTTCTCGTACTCTCTCCGGTAAGTCGCAAACAACCGAGCCTGAACCTGATTGTTTCCAGCGTGAGCATTCTTCAGCTGCTCCCAAATCCAACAAGCCAAGTCCTCTATCTGAACCCGATTGAATTCAGACTGACACAGAGCATGAAACAAGTAGTCGACCGCCTTGTTGTTGGCGTTGTGCATGTCCCTCGATCTCGGAGCAAGGAAGTTAATCGGATGAACATAAGTTGTGTTCACCGTAACGTCCCAAAGGATCTGACCCTTGCCGCGGAGGAAAGCTGCCATCCGCCTCTGCCACATCTGGTAGTTCTTCCCATCAAAGTGCGGAGGGCCCGATCCCCGTTCCTGGTACGCCATCTTTGGATCTTAGACTAGTTAGAGACCCGAAAGACTCGTAACTGGCTCTGATACCACTTGAAGGACCGAACTGGCGACCACAGACGGGGGGGGGGGAGTGAGTAGGAGCCGATAAAAATTCTCCTCGAAGGAGATGACTTCTCCAACAAGTCGAACACAGCCTGTCCAACACTTCTCCGACTCGAACTACCCAAGTTTGCCAAAGTCACGTAGCCACTGAAGTGCTACTGACCCTAGGAGCAAACCACTCAACCAACCGAAACAACCACTCCCAACACGCAGCGGAAAACTGCACAACCTGTTGTCTGTGCCACACTGGTCAGACCGATGGCTCTTGCCGGTCAGACCGATGACACCGGTTAGACCAGTGGACTCTCCCGGTTAGGCCGGTGGCAACAACAGATGCACAACAAAGTTCCAGGAAGCCTCAGTGACTCCTGTAGGCCCTGGAACAAAAACCACCTCCAAACCTCAAACTGAAGGAAAAGAAAAGCCTTCACAAGACTAAGCGAAACACCTTGAAACCTGCCAAGAACTGACTAGAAACACCACAGCCCAGAGCCACACGAACCTGGCAGTTCACCCGAGCCAAAACCCAACAAAAGGCTGCACTGGTTAGACCGGTGGGAGGCACTGGTCAGACCGGGCAAGGCCTGGGTGCTCGCGATGAACAGTGAGCCGTGGGTCAACTCACCCAAAACCACTTCCCGATCTCCCGATTCTCTCCACGGATTCGCACAAAACTTTGGGGATACTAGTAGTACCTCATGGGCATCCCATAGCTACAATTTGGTCCACCAAAACTTGTTGGATCAAGAGGAATCGAAGGATTTCCACTAAGAACACCACTTTCCCGAAACCTAAGAAAACCCCAAAATTATGCACCCCTACTCACGGATTTGAGAGGGGGTCACAAGGAAAACAACCACGAAGGGTTCAAGCATACAACCCCAACCAAATCCCCAAGAGAAAGGCCTCAAAACTACCACAAGAAAATCACCAAGAAAAGGCTCTGAAAATCACCAAAAAGGGAAAACGGGGGAAACAACACAAGGCCTTGTGGAACCACGCCGAATCATCTATACATACCATGAAGGTTCATACAAGGTCTAGCTAGCCACCCGATCATCCATCCCTCTCTCAAGATCTCACCATGAAGCTCTCAAGCTAGTCCTAGAAAATCCTAAGGAAAATAGGAAGGGAAAATAACAAAAGCAAATGAGCTAGGGTTCCCAGAGATGGCTGTCATCCTCTCACCACTTGGGTTATATGGAGGCAACCGAAAGACGAAACTACCCCTAAGACATAAAACTAAGATACACACCGCCGAGGGGCAATTTGGGAATCTTCATCATAGCACCATCGGACGGATGCCCGGCGACCGCAAACTTGCTTAGCCTCGATGCAAACCTTGCCATCCTGACGTGTGTCCTCCGCTTCGAAGTCTCCGGAAGGCATCGTCGCACACCGGTCAGACCGGTGCTCCTCACCGGTCAGACCGACCTGATGCTGCTGCTCTTCGGTCTTCGGTCTTATCCGACCCAAGCGCTTGCCCATCATAGCGCTTGTACGCCTCAATCATCATCCTAAGCTGAGGCTCATGACCCGACAACCAACCCATCATTTTTCTCAACTCATCATTCTCATCCTGCAAGCAATCAACATAATGTGCAAGTTCTAGATTCTGAACAGCAAGCAACTCACAAGTAGAACAAGAAGTAGCTACAGGAGTTTTCAAAGCAACCTCAAGAGATCTAGCATAAGCATGTGATTCATCCAACTTCGCATGCAACACAGGACAAGAGGTACAAGCACCAAGAAAAGTGGTTCTAGATTTCATCTCTTCAAGCTCAACCCTATGAACATCTAGTTCCTCAACCTTGGAGGCATACTTCTCACTAAGCATAGTCAAATCACCAAGGAAAATAGAACATTCAATGCATTCAGGTTCATCGGTCACAATAGGAGCAGACTTCAAGGAATCAATTTGAGATCTAGCATCAACAAGCATAGACTCTAGCTCAATCACCTTCTTCATAGCCTGTCCTAGAAAAGACCTATACTCCCTCTTCTCCTTATTGGTCTTTCTAAGCACATCATCACGGTTGTCAAGCAAGTCATTCAACCTAGCATTCTCTGCTATCAAGAAGGTAGGATCATTGTTTACCTCATCCTCAGAGTCGGAGTCCGAGTCATCCTTCTGGCTCTTCTTGCTCCTGGAGCTGTATGCCATGCCGCAAAAGCCTTGGGCGGCGAAGCACAAGCCGTTGATGTTCTTGCTTGACCGCTTGCTCTTGTGTCGGTCCACCTCTTCTTTTTCACCGCTTCAACTCGATGAAGTGTAGCAGGAACTCGAGTCGATGTCGCTCGCTCCAGCGACCATCGCACGCTCCGTCTTCTTCTTGTGGCTGCAACTCTTCCTCGGCCTCTGCTCGTACTTGTTCTTGCCCTTGTAGGAGCGGTGCTTGTGGTCGGTCCTCGGATGGTGCTTGTGCTCAGCCTTGATCTCCATGGCCTTTGGGCACTCAGCGATAAAGTGCCCGTGCTTCCCGCACCTGTAGCACATGCCTGAGTTCCTTCGAGCGTTCTTCCAGTTCGTGTACATGCGCTCAAACCGCCTGCTTAGCAACGCGAGATCATCCTCGCCCAGCACGTCAAACTCCTCATCTGGCATAGAGACAAGTGAAGACAAAGCGAACTACCTAGAAGACAGGTTATCATTAGTTCTCGGTCTAGAAACGAGAGCCAGACTATGAGTGTTAGTCCAGTTCTCGATTTTGCCTCTCACACAACGATCAACCTCAGCGGACTTTATCTTGGAGAACAACTCATCTACGGTGAGTGTCTCAGAGTGGTCTGACTCCAGAATGGCCTCAACCTTGGCACCCCACACAGTACGATCCAGAGAATGCAAGAGCTTCACAGCCCTATCATGGTCATCGTATGGGAGCACGATCACATTGTCCCTCATATTGTTCACAATCACGGTGAAACGCTGAAAAATGGATTCAATAGACTCACTGGACAGATGAGTGAAATTCTCATATTCCATATGGTAGGTCACGAACAAACGAGCCTTCACCTGATTGTTCCCACCATGAGCTACCTTGAGCTTCTCCCAAATCTTGCAAGCCAAATCCTCTACTTGAACCCGATCGAATTCAGGTTTGCAAAGGGCACGAAAGAGATAATCGACCGCCTTGTTGTTGGCGTCATGCATATCTCCAGAGCCTGGGGCAAGGAAGTTGATGGGGTGGACATAGGATGTGTTCTCCATCACATCCCAAATGATCTGTCCTTTGTCGCGAAGAAAAGCAGACATACACCTCTGCCACATCTGGTAATCCTTACCATCAATCAGTGGAGGACCCGAACCCCGTTCTTGGTACGCCATATTTGGATCTTTGACTGGTTAGAATCACAAAGATCCATAATCGGCTCTGATACCAATTGAAGGACCGATTAGGCGAGGGGGGAGTGAATGGGAGCCGATAAAAAATTCTCTGAGAGAAATACCGACTAAGTCTCAAAATCACAACCAAGGATTCCCACACAAGCTTTCCAAGGTCATGTAGTCACAGCAGACCTACCAACCCTAGGAACAAGTCTAAACAAGCTGAAAAGCGGAAGCACAACTCAAGAAGCAAAGGACTTAGGCTAATCTGCCAGTCTAGGACCTACGGTCCGACCTGAGGTCGCGGACGGTCCGTCAGGCACCGGCGGACGTTCTGACCCCCTCGGACGGATGGTCCGTATTAACAAACAGAATCTCCAGTAGCTCCCCGAAAAATAAGGACGGTCCGCATAGGCCACACGGACGGGACGACCTTGGCGGACAGTCCGTGAGCCACGAACGGACAGTCCGTCAAACACGATCCAAAAGGGGAACTCGACCGCAACGGATCAAACACCGACCAGCACGAACACGAGACGAACTAGGCGAACACGAGACCCCGCAGACGGTCCATGACCACCTGGTGGACGGTCTCCCAGTCATGAACAGAACGGGGCGAACACGAAAACCACAAGTCAAAGGCTCCTATCCATCCATGGATCTCCCAAACGACTGCACGGATTGAGACAAGATTTTGGGGAGATGTGAAGCATCACTAGGGGATGCTATGCCCAAAAACTTGAGGCCTCAAACCAACTAAATCGCTGGGAATCGAATCGCAACTGAGCTGAAGCACGAAGCTAGGGTTCCAACCGAAATACTTGAATTGGAGGTCAAATCTGGCGTTTGAGGGGTCAAGATCAAGCACAAAGATGCACAAGGCATCTATCCCTGATCCCCACAAACAAAACTGAACACAAACACCTTAGAATCGAAGAATCAAGCCACGCACGAAAATCCCACAAAATAGCCCGAAAAAGACACGAAAATCACTTGAGCCAAGAGAAGGAAATTGACGCAACCATGAATGCTTCCATACAACCAGAGGTCAGATTATCTACAAAATCATGAGGAAAATCCAGCCTAAAGAGCTGGGAAATGAGGAAGCGGTCCGGATGGATGAGTTGCCCTGGAACCCTAGAGCTATATATATGAAGTCTCTTCGGGTTGAGCAAATGACCAAGCTATCCCTAGAACATAAAGGAAGATACACACCCCTCAGGGGCAATATGGTCAAGACAAGGATATCTTCATCGGGCGGTCACGCCTTCGCCGTAGTCCGTGTCCTCCCGATGCAAGCACAGCGATCCCACCGCGTTTCCCCCGGCATCGAAGCTTCTCGGCGCGCCCGGATCCTGTCTCCACCCACCGAGCCTGCGTTCTTGGTTTTGTGGCTCAACCAAGTAACCCGATGGTTTTGTGGTGAGCCGCCGCAAACCCTACGTGCAGACTCCAGTCGTGGGCTGCTACCCTGCACTGGCTCCTATCCACGACTTCATCTTGCTTTTTTTGCTACCATGCGGCCCACACTTGATCCGGTTCGGTCACCGGGTTCATCAAGCCGAGCCTACTTGTCTCTCCACTCCTCGGAGGCCCCGGAAGGCTAAGACCTTTCGCGCTAGTTCTTCACAAGCACCAACGCAAATCAAGCCACAACTTGCACCTGCAATACTCAGCCAAGAGTCAGTCCACACCACATTGTCAATCACTCATCACACCAAGGAGCGACCATCCACCGGTCCTCGGACACTCCGGTCCTCAATGGTGATGAATAGTGAATCGGAATAGGTAACAAAATAGAATAGAAGATGGAAAGAAAAGAAGAAAAATATTTCCCTGGTCACATTTGGATTCCGTAGATGGACTTGTGGCTTGATGGAGACTGTTTCATCTCAGCAACTGGTGCTATGCCGCATGCATGCACGGGTGCGTGGCCAGAGCCCAGCACGGACATGCACATCTGGAGGTCGACTCCTAATGTTGACATAGGTGACGATGAACCTGCCGGCGATGAAACCATCTTATGGCTTGGGTGGGTGGGTTGCCGCGAGAATTTGTGGTGTGCCATCGAAGAAAGACGATGGCCAGAGCCTGCCATCACGTTGCATGAAGAGCTCTTGATCTGCCCCTACCTGGCCCGCCAAATGACTGAGGTTTAGGTCTGAACAGTCCATAGGGGGGTTAACCCGGTGGTTTATTTGTTCGGCGGGGAGAGATCTAGAGCTAAGAACGCGATGGTTATGCTAGCATAGCACACGGAAATCATAGCGAGACACAAGGGACAAGGCGATTTTATACTGGTTCGGGCCTCCGGAGAGTAAAACCCTACGTCTAGTTGTTGGTGTTGTATTACAGGTGAAGGTGAAGTACATGGTCCTCGGAAGGACGCCCTTGGCCGCCATATATTGGCCGGTGGACAAGTTCGGTGGACCGGAGTCCAAATCAGTTACAACAGGGAAACCTATCTCTAGTCGGTTACAATATGGAAGGCTTATCCGAGCTGCTTTAATCCTTCTAGACTGCCTTGGCTTGCACGCCAAGCTGAATTCTCATCTTTGGGCCCACATGTCAGATCGGGCAGGCCTACTGACAGGTCCGCGGGTCTTCTGGTTGGCCAGACCTACTTGTCGGGGACAGCTATGAACCTGGTCGGTGGGGACCTAGGGGTACCCATGTCTCACAGGACCTTTGTGCATCAAGCCAAGTACACCAAGGACATTGTGAGGAAACTCAAGATGGAGGACTCCAAGGCATGACGACGCCGATGAGTATGACTATGACACTTGATGCGGATGAGGAAGGTGGACACGTGGGCCAGAAGGAGTACCTGAGCATGATAGGCTCCCTCCTGTACTTGACGGCGACGAGGCCGGACATACAATTCAGTGTGTGTCTGTGCACTTGTTTTCAAGCTTCCCCGAGGACATCGCATCGGCAAGCCGTCAAGAGGATTTTCAGGTATTTGTGATACACTCCGGATTTCTGTCTTTGGTACTCCGCGTCCTCTTCTTTGGCTCTTCATGGTTTTTCGGACGCAGACTTTGCCGGGTGTCGTTTGGATCAGAAGTCCACTTCTCGGACTTGCCAATTCTTGGGATTGTCTTTGGTTTCTTCATCTTCCCGCAAGCAGTCGATTGTAGCCCAGTCCACTACAGAGGCTGAGAACGTAGCTGCTGCTAGTTGTTGCTCTCAGCTCCTTTAGATCATATATACCACGAGTGACTTTGGTGAGGAGTATACACTATGTGAAAAACACAGTTTGGTAACGAGCATAGATTTCTATTAGTAACGGGCAAAACGAACGTTACCGATGAAGCGTTACAAATAACCCATCATCGGTAATGGGTATTTTGCCCGTTACCGATAACTGCCACCAGTAATGGGCATTATGGTAATGCCCGTTACCAATAACCAGATATAGGTAACGGGCCTCAATCACACCCGTTACCAATGCAAGTAATTAGTAATGGGCATTATGGTAATGCCCGTTACCAATGTGGGATTAAAAAACAAAAAAAAATGAAATGAAAATGCCTTAATTCTTTCATTTTATACATACATGCATACACAATTACACTCAGTTTCATCGATACCCTCAACATCTATGCTCAAGTTACATAAAGGCTCAACTAAATACAAATAGCTTGCACTTGTAACATACCAGTTTATTCAAACGTGGATACCACTGTCCAGTTCATGAGAAGGCACAAGTTACATACAAGTGCAACTAGCAATTACATTAAACATACATGAGCTCAGTAAAATCATAACATAGGCACAAGACATGCAACCTTGAATAGCACAGTTCATTGAAACTCAGAGAGATTCAGAACATATATGTTTTGTAACAGTTCATTGTAACTCAAAAATGAAGAAATCTGTTATTAAACAATTCATGGGGACATCTCTAAGGCTCAAACCTTAACATAGGTGTTCCTGGTGACCGCAAGCGCGGCTGGTGTACCGGTAGGCCTATCATCTGCATCCATTGGGAGTAAGCAATCAAAGACTTACATAGTCAACTTTATATCCTGCAAAGTTTAGTTTACTGCCATTATAATAACTAATGCTTATCAATTAAGATTGTAGATCCAAATTTAGAATTTTGAAAGCTAAAGCTTTACCACTGAGCTAAAGCTAAAGCACAACATCACAACATTTCCTCCACAGTATAAGAAGTAACACTTGGAATGGATCAAGAGTAGTGATGATATTGGCACAAATTAATCCCTGAAATAATGTGTACACTGTCATTCAACCATAGCCATACAGTCAATAAAAAAAGAAAAGCAGCTTGCTTGGAGGAAATAGACAACTTCAGCTATTAATGATGAACACAATAGCAAGTACAATGACACTGATGTACTTTCATTGTTGCAAAAGGCTAAATTAAAAGGAAGCTAGGGTATGGTTATGCATAAGAGTGTGAACACAAATCACCATACATGCAATGCTCTTTCATGCAAATAGGTTTTAAAAGGTCATGGAAATTCTTACCTCAGAAGCTTTCGAAGAACATCTGCCTTGAATACATATATTCCCATTGAAGCCATGTATTTGTATGTATCTGCAAACTCTAGGGATAACCCAAACAAGTCCATATCCACTTGCTGCATTAACAAGTACCGTATTATTTACAAGCTTTTCAATAAAGTAAACAAATAAAAGGGAAGTATTTGAGATGGAGTTGGGCAAACAGAGGCATGAACTCAAATATTTTAGACAACATTGCAACAGAAAAGGATGCCCCATGAATAAAAATGTTAATTAGCAAAAGACACAATATGCTTTCAAGCTATACTTGTTGTGACAAATGATTAAGTAGTTCTGTCTTCAGGTGTGAGGGCATGTACCATTGATTTCAAACTTTCACCCTTGGGCTTTTCAAGAAAATCAGTAATGCGACCATTATTGTCAGCCTTCATCAATCCAAAATCAAAAGCTCAATTGCATGTGTATGATATAATAAATAAACAAATAAATAAGATGACAAGTAGTGAATGCGCTCGTGTGGGATATGCCAATAGAAAACAAGGCCATTAAGCAGTGACTAATTCTGGTTTTTATAAAATGCAAAGAACACATTCAAATGGGAGTAAGGGAGAAAAGTGAATGACGACCTCTCATCTATAGGGACACAAGCAACTGAGATATCAGCATCAGAGTCAACAAGCTTCTGCAAAACAGTTGTAATAGCATATATTTGTCAAGTAGTGAGAAATAAGCCTGAAATTAAAGCATCAGCCTGGAACAAAGAGGAGACCTGCACAAAGTCCATGTAATCTATCCTGTACATCACCAGACAGAATCAATATATTTTCTATACATTTCAGCCTCGCATCCTTCACAAATATCCTCACATCCTCTAATGAAAGTAAAAGGATAGGCATCATCAGCATTCCAATGAGTAAAACACAATGACAATGATAAATAGACAATAAGCAAGATGGACACACAGTTTAAGTGGGTGAAATAACTGGCCTACACAGTTTTGAGAGAGCTCTTGACAAAAATGATATAGTTGTAAACAAGTTTATAACACTTGAAAAATTATGACTAGTAGTTGAATCCATGAATGTGATGATATACTTCATTTAACACATCAACAACAAATGGCAGATCAAACACTCCAAGGCAAAACAACTGTAAAACAGGATGTCAGTCCCTAGATGTAACATTGCATTCAAGTTTACAATGAACATATAGAAGAATTCTTAGTAACAATAAACAAGAACCATCCTATATGTCCACCATTCTAATGAGGGAAAGCTGAAAGCAAATTAAGTCAGTGTTTCTCCTAGTTTGAGTTATGTACTTCCCTTTCAAATAAAAGTGAATGGCCATGGAAACAATGTCATTTCAGGTTAGTTTAGTTCCCCAATTTTTTTCTAATTCAAAATCAAGCGCATCCCCAATTTTATCTCTGCAAAATTCCAACAAATTCGTACTGACTCTACGCCTTCACCAAATCATTGATTCCCCATCAGCAAGGCTCCCAGCCTCACGAATCCAAACCCTAAGCCCTAGCCCAACACGGTCTGAGGGGAGCACAGGGAGATATGTTGGGAGCTAAGAGGAGGGCTTACAGAGTGGTCGCCACCGGAGCAAGTGCGGGCGTGGCTGCGGGCGTCGTCCTCCTTGTCATCATTGATGTAGTCATCCAGCTCCTGGTTTGCTGGAGCTGGTCCTCATCGACAACCACACTTGGAGAACAGATGTGAGGGGGCGAGGCAGATCTGGAGAAGAGGAGCGGATCTGAGGAACATCTTGTCTTCTTACCGTCGTCGGTGTCGTCGGTGGCGGACGGCAACTGGCGTCGGTGGCAAACGGGAGCGAGGCGGCCGGGATGGGGAGGAGGCGGGCCAGCACCCCCACAGGGCTCGCGCTCGCGTGTGGGGTCAGGAGGAGCATGGTGGCCATGGAGGACGACTATCTTCGATCTCTCCGATCTCCCTGGATACACCACGCTAGTAAGAGTCCCATAGGAGATTAAAAAGCTCTTGAGATGGAGAACACAGTGGTGTGACATGCATAGCCTGATTCATGGATTTGGTGGTAGGATTTGAGAGAGGAAGAAGAGGATTAGTTCCTTTGTTCTTGCTGTTGTTCCAAAGTGAGGAGAGAGAGGTGGGGAGAGGTGAATGCCTGAGGAGGAAGGGGTGTGCGGGCGTGCCACGGACGTGAGAGATGAGGGGGTGCGGCGCACGCGAGGGCTCAGAAAACTGCATCTATCAAAAGTTCGGGTCCAAATCCTTGTATCAGTAACATGCCAAGTTTTGTCTGTTACACGTGAGTTTATTGGTAATGTGCCATAAATAATGCTCGTTACCTATAAGATCCTATAAGATTTCTCAACATTAAAAAATCCAATTGGTAACGGGCATTGTTTGTGGTCTGTTACTAGAAATTTATTAGTAACGAGTACTGTTTGCCCGTTACAAATGTCGTGTGACCTATTTGAGGTTTTCACGTAGTGATACCCATGTTCCCCTCCTACGTGACAGCACCAGTTCCATAAGTGTAGCCAAAACTCCCATCCTACACTCCAAAACCAAGCACATAGAGGTGAGATATCATTTCCTAAGAGAAAACATTGAGAAAGGGAAAATCGCTTTGATCCACATACCCACCCAAAACCAACTAGTGGATATTTTCACCAAGCCCCTTGATCAAGCTACTTTCACTCGTTCGTGGGGACAACTTGGTGTTTGTTTGGTTTCTTGAGTTGGTGGTAGGAGCTCCTTTGTAGCATATGTATAGCTTTCCGGTTGTGCATTTTTCATTGCATATGTATCATGATATATAGGCATCTTTGTATCTTAGGTATGCATTGCATTTGTAATATATGCATTGTGTTAGGAAAAGCTTCTCTCATATACATAGTTCACTGTGATATGCTATGGATGACCTTGTGAGCATGTTTGATATGATGTGGTGATGTTTGGCTAAGCTCTTGATGGTCTAGTTTTATATCCATGTGAGAATGTTATGTTTTTTGAAAATGCTAGTTTAGGCTCTCTTGTGAGTAAAAGCCTCTACATGATCTTGATATGCTTTGGTGGCTTTGTCATGCTTAATTTGTGGTTGGATAGCATGTTTTGATCAATTGGGGTCAAAGACTCATTTTCCATGATAAATGTTTAGCCCATTTGTTGACCTTGTGGAGGAGCATAAGCTTCTTTTTGCCGCAAAGGCATTTCATGTACCATGTTTAAATCTAAAAATGAAATACCTTATGCTTAGAAATAAGCTCACATGACTTTTGTGCTTAATCAAATTTAATTTGGGTGCTAAACTGTTGCATGATGTTTACCAATGAGAAGTCTCATATCTAGAAGTAGATACATGGCTCGGTGGCTTTGACATGACATGAGATAGCTTGTGGGTGTTTACGATGACCTTTTGATGAAAATATGTGTTCTAGCTTGAAGTTTGTGTGATATAATCACTTTGGCATGTTTTGCTCATGTTTAGGATTTTGCTCATGAGAGGGAATTTTTTCACAAAAATGCTCAACTTGACATTAGCTTTTTCGTATGGCTATGAAACTTTGCTATCACGTAGCTGCTATTCTACGAAACTATCGAGTATCTAACTTGCTCATTCAGTCACTTGTATCATCTTGTGGTGAATTTTGTCTATTTGAGAAGCTCTAGGTTGCATTTTCCAATTTTTACCTTGATTTATGCATTGGCAACAAGGGGGGAAGTTTGTGAAGGAAAATTGCTTCTAGATGCATTTAGAGGGTTTTCAGGTGGTTTCGAGCAAATTTTGGGTACTATTGGTCACCGATCTGATCGGTTGTGGTCACCGGTCTAACCGGTCAGGGGTGAATTCCCTGTGCTTGTGACCGGTCTGACCGGTCAGAGCTGAGCTGGTGAGCTGCTCCGTTTTCATGGCGAGTTTTGCATGCATTGGTCCAGGGGGAGTGGTGTTTGCTCAGAGAAGCTTGCATGTATGCAGGGGGAGCTCTTGTGTGTTTTCGAGCTTTGTTTTTGGTGATTTTGCTTTTTTGTTGTGAGCTTGTTTTTGTCTCGGTTGTGTCGAGCCATTGCCCTTGCCTAAGGGGACTGAGACTTTCCTCTTTCAAGTGATCTTGTTCTTTGCCTTTGGTTCGGCTTTCGATTGCTTGTTTGAGTTTCTTTTATTCATTTATTTTCTTTTTCCTTTTCTCTTATCATAGTGACTGTGTGCGTTGTCAATGCACTCATCAAGGGGGGGATTGAGGACCTGTGTGCGTCCGAGGACCGGTGGATGGTCGCTCCTTAGTGATGAGTGATTGATAATGTTGTGTGGACTAACTCTTGGCCTAATATTGCAGGTGCAGGTTGCGGCTTGATTTGCGTTGGTGCAGGTGATGAACAAGCGCAAAAGGTCTATGCTGGTGTGGCCTCCAGGTGTGGAGAGACAAGTAGGGTATGTTCGAGGGACCCGGTGGCCGACGGGATCAAGTGCGGGCCGCATGGTGTCAAGAATAGCAAGACGAAGTTGTGTACGGTGCCGTAGTTGAGCCTCAAAGTCAAGACCGAGCCAAGATGACCATGGCAGCCAAGTCATGAGTGGGATTGGCGTGGAGGTCGCACTAAGTCTGCGAGGTTTGTAGTGGTTCGCCACAAAACCACATTGTTCCTTGGTTGAGCCACAAAGCCAAGACCAAAGACCAAAGTGCGCACGGCTGACAACACTAGGCCAGTCTGTCCGGTGCACTTGGCAGTCTGACCGGTGTCGGTTGTGGGTGAGAGCCTGTGTGGTTCAAGGACCGGTGGATGATAGCTTCCTGGTGTGATGAGTGATTGACAACGTTGTGTGGACTGACTCTTGGCTAAGTATTGCAGGTGCAGGTTGCGGCTTGACTGGTGTTGGTGCAGGTGAAGAGCAAGCGCGAAAGGTCGTTGCCGGGTAGGCCTCCAGGTGTGGAGAAGACAAGTAGGCTTGGCTCGAGGGACCCGGTGGCTAGCGGGGTCAAGTGCGGGCCGCATGGTGGCAAGAACAGCAAGACGAAGTCATGGATGGTTTCTTGGTTGAGCCTCAAAACCAAGGTCGTGCCGGGACTACGTGGGTGCCGAGTCATGAGTGTGATTAGCGGAGGCTACACCGAGTTCACGGGGTTTCCAGTGGTTCATCGGAAAACTACTGGGTTCCTTGGTTGATCCACAAAGCCAAGACCGAAGACCGGAGGCAGCAGCACCAGGACTGGTGGGTACCGGTCTGACCGGTGGGGTGCACCGGTCTGACTGGTGTGCGACAATGCAGTCCGGAGACTTCGAAGAGGAGGACACACATCGGGATCGCAAGGCTTGCGTCTAGGCTAACCAAGTTTGCGGTCGCCGGACATCCGTCCGATGGTGATACGACGAAGTTTCCCAAAAGGCCCTTCGGGGGCGTGTATCTTAGTTTCATGTAATAGGGGTAGTTTCGTCTTTCGGCTAGCCTCCATATAAACCAAGCGGTGAGAGGATGGCAGCCATTTCTTGGAACCCTAGCTCATTTGCTTTTGCTATTTTCCCTTCCTATTTTCCTTAGGATTTAGAGGACTAGCTTGAGAGCTTCATGGTGAGATCTTAAGAGAGGGAAGGATGATTGGGAGGCAAGTCAGACCTTGTATGAACCTTCATGGTATGTATAGATGATTCGGCGTGGTTCCTCAAGGCTTGATTGTGTCTCTCCCGTTTTCCCTTTTTGGTGATTTTCGGAGCCTTTTCTTGGCGATTTTCTTGTGGCGGTTTTGAGACTTTTCTCTTTAGGATTTGGTGAGGGATGTATGCATGAACCCTTCATGGTTCTTTTCCCTTTGATTACCCTCCCAAATCCGTGAGTAAAGGGGCTCAATTTTGGGGTTTTCTTGGCTCTAGGGTTAGAGACGTTCTTGGCGGGATTTCTTCGATTCCTCTTGATTTAGCAAGTTTTAGTGGACCAAATCTTGGCTATGGAGTGCCCAGGAGGTGTTCCTACTATCCCCAAAGTCTTGTGCGAATCTGTGGAGCGAATCGGGAGATCGAGATTTGGATTTGGGGGTGTTGACCCGCGGGTTGCTGTTCATCCCGAGAGCCCAGGGCCTGACCAGTCTGACCGTTGCCTCTCACCGGTCTGACCGGTGCCGACCCCCTGTTGGGTTTTGCTTGGGTGAACGTCTTGGTGAGTTCTCTAGTGTCTCGTGTTGCTGCTGTTTCGAGTTTGGTTGGTTTTGGAGCTTGGTAGGTCTGTTTGGTGGATTTGGGATTTCCTGGCTTGGACCGGTCTGACCGGCGAGCTACACCGGCCTGACCGGTGTAGGAACCTTCTGTGGAAGTTCTCAGATTTTGCCAGGTTGCTCCAGCAGGGACCGGTCTGACCGGTGTGTGTGACCGGTCTAACCGGTGCAGTCTAGTGGTGCTCGAGTTGCTTGTTCCGCTGCGTTCTCGAGTAGGTTTAGGTGGTTGTTGGTTCCTAGGACCACTAGCACTCCAGTGGCTACGTGGTCTTAGCCAACTTGGGTAGTTGAGCCGGAGACGTGTTTTGGTTAGCCGTGTTCGTCTTGTTGGAGTAGCCATCTCCTTCGAGAAGAATTTTTATCAGCTCCCATTCACTCCCCCCCCCCCTCTCTGGTCGCCAGTTCGGTCCTTCAAGTGGTATCAGAGCCGGTTACGGATATTCGGATTCTAACCGGTCTAAGATCCAAGGATGGCGTACCAGGAATGGGGTTCGGGTCCTCCACACTTCGATGGCAAAAACTACCAGATGTGGCAGAGGCGGATGGCAGCTTTCCTCCACGGTAAGGGTCAGATCATTTGGGATGTTACGGTGAACACAGCTTATGTTCATCCGATTAACTTCCTTGCTCCGGGACTGAGGACCTAGCTTGTAGGATTTGGAGTCAGTTGAAGGATGCTCACGCTGGAAATGCTCAGGTTCAGGCCCGGATGTATGCGACTTACCGGAGAGTGTACGAGAATTTCACTCATCTCCCCAGTGAGTCAATTGATGCCTTGTTCTAGCGGTTCACGGTAGTTGCGAACAACATGAGGGCCAATGTGGACGTGCTCCCGTACGATGATCATGACAGAGCAGTTAAGCTCTTGCACTCTCTAGATCGTACAATCTGGGATGGCAAGTTCGAGGCCATTGTCGAGTCTGAGAAGTATGACACTCTGACGGTGAATGAGCTGTTCTCAAAGCTCAAGTCGGCTGAGGTGGACCGTGGTATGACAGCCAAGCTTGAGAGCCCGACTGATTCTCATAGTCTCGCTCTCATCGGTGGCTCAGGTGCAAAGTCTAACGCTAACCCATCCACCAGGATGTACTCTTTGTCCTCTTTGATGTCTTTGCCAGATGAGGAGTTCGACATGCTTGGAGAGGACGAGCTGGCGCTGCTGACCAGGGGGTTCGAGAGGATGCACGAGAACCGGGTGAACACAAGGAGGAACACGAGGACATGCTTTCAGTGCGGCAAGCCAGGACACTTCATCGCCGACTGCCCCGAGAAGATGGAGAACAAGGACAGCTACAAGCATCGGTCGAAGACGGAGGGCAAGTACCTATCGAGGCGCGATCACAAGCACAAGCACAAGAACAAGCACAAGGACAAGAGACGATCAAGGCAGAAGGACGGCCGCGGCAAGGCCCGAGCGATGGTCGGAGCGAGCGACATCGACTCCAGTTCCGCATACTCTACCTCGAACTCGAGTAGCAGTGAAGACGAAGGTGATCGGCGCAAGAACAAGAAGTCATCCAAGAACTTGAGCAGGCTGAGCTGCTACGCGAGAGATGGCTTCTGCACCATGGCACGAAGCTCCGGCAGTAAGAAGAGTCACCAGAGTGACTCGGACTCCGACTCTGAGGATGAGGTACGTAACGAGCTTCCCTTCTTGCGTGAGGAGAATGAACGGCTTGGCAAGTTGCTTGATAATCGTGATGACATGCTTAGAGAGGCTAAGAAGATGAGGAAGGAGCTTAGGGCCTCGCTTGAGGATGCTAGGACTAGAGTGGCTGAGCTAGAAACACAGAACCTAGATGCTAAGCTTGAAATTGATTCGCTTAAGGCTTCACCTGTTGTTTCTGATGACGTTGATTGTGCTGATTGCTCTGTGTTCCTAGCTGATCTTACTGTGTTCAAGGAAAAGCATGCCTCCAAGTGTGAGGAACTAGATGTGCTTAGGGCTGAAGTGGCTGAGCTTAAGTCTAGACCTGCTTTGCTAGGTGCTTGTACTTCTTGCCCTGTTTTGCATGGAAAGATTGATGAGATGCATGCTTACACTGTTTCTCTTGAGGCTAAGTTGAAAGAACCTGTTCTCACTTCTTGCTCTACTTGTGAATTGCATGCTTTGAAGAATCTGGAACTTGCACATTATGTTGATCGCTTGCAGGATGAGAATGATGAGTTGAGGAAAATGATGGGTTGGTTGTTGGGTCATGAACCACAGCTTAGGATGATGATAGAGGCATACAACAGCTATGATGGGCAAGCGCTTGGGTCGGATAAGATTGGAGAGTGTAGTGGTGAGGGAGGAGAGAAGATTGGTGATATCCAAGCTCCACAAAAAACCTTCCACAAAAATGCCTATGCTCCTAAGCCAAACCCATTGAGAAACAAGACACAACCCCAGATCCACCCATATTCCTTCACCCCACAAATGATTTCCAAAAACCCATAAAGTTAAAGAGCAACTTGGGGAGTGTGTTCTTTGGGAAAGAGGGTGAGAAGCCTAGTGAGGAGAAACCGGAAGAGAAGCCGAGTGAGGAGAAACCAAGTGAGCAGCCCCAACCCAAGCCTAAACCCAAGCTCATACGGTTTCATTGTGACTATTGTGGGAGAGATGATCACAAGGGTGAGTTTTGCTTCAAGAGGAAGCGTGAGGAGAGAATGGCTAAGGAGTGGGCTAACAAGGACAGCTACCGCCCTTCAAATGGTGTACCTGAGCCTCGTATGCAAATGCCCAGGGCTAAGGCGATTGTGAGGACGGTTCCGGCTTGGGGAGATCGAAAGGTGGCAGGTGGTGCTGCTGGCCGAGCACCACCGGTCAGACCGGTGCTGGTCTAGGCAGCCGGCAGTTTGGTTTCCGTGCTCGTGAGGATGCTCGATTTGGTTTCTTTGGTCGTGGTTCTGGTGGTTGGCATGGTGAGTCTGGTGGTGGTCAGTTTGCTAGACGTTCTCCACATCGTGCTCAATATGATGGTGGGAGGAGTCGTAGTTTTGAGTTTGAGAGGAGGAACGGTCCACGGTCTTCCTTTCGTGGTTTTCGTTCTCCTCCAGCGAGACAGGGGTGGTTCCCTAGTGGTGGTTCCCGTGGTGGTTTTCGTAGTGGTAGCTTTGATAGGCGTGATGATATGGTTTGTGCTAACCCCACTTTGGAGCAAATGGCTCGGCACTGGTTTTACGTACTAACCCCAGTGCTGAGTCATTTGTTCACTCACGTGCTCGTTTTTGAATTTCAGGTGGGAGACTTGAGGAACGTTTGGTTGATTGACTCCGGCTGCTCGAGGCATATGACTGGAGACAAGGGGTGGTTCTCAAGTCTCGTCCCGGTGGTGTCCAAGACATACATCACCTTTGGGGACAATGGGCGAGGGCGAGTGCTTTCAGAAGGTGAGATTAGGGTAAGTGACAAGGTCACTCTCAGGCGTGTTGCTCTTGTTCAATCGCTCGGATTCAATTTGCTTTCCGTTTCCTAGCTTTTGGATGAGGGTTTTGAGGTGTTGTTTCGGCCTGGTAGTTCTCGGATTTTGGATTATCGAGGGGACCTAGTTTGCATGGTCGTTCCTGAGGATCAAGTTCTCTGAGCGGATTTCTCTCAGTCTTCTGGTGTGGCTCGTTGCTTTTTGACTGGTTCTTCGAGTGAGTTGTGGAAGTGGCATAGGAAGTTGGGTCACTTAAACTTTGACCTTTTGTCTCGCTTGAGTAAACTCAATTTGGTCCGAGGATTGCCACAGTTGAGGTTTGAGAAAGAGTTGGTTTCTGCGCCGTGTTGGCATGATAAGATGGTAGCCTCTTCCAATCCACCCCTCACTGATGTGATGACGGGGCGTCCATGCGAGCTGCTCCATATGGACCTTGTTGGCCCAGCTCGTGTGCGATCTGTGGGTGGGAATTGGTACGTCCTGGTTGTGGTGGACGACTACTCTCGGTATGCGTGGGTTTTCTTTTTGGAGGAGAAAGGGGAGACGTTTGGTTTTGTTCGAGATCTTGTCTTGAGGTTGAGGAACGAGAGGCACGGAGATGCCATACGAGCAATTCGCAGTGATAATGGCTCGGAATTTAGAAACTCTCGTTTCGAAACCTTTTGCCATGACTTGGGTCTTGAACACCAGTTCTCTAGTCCGTATACGCCTCCCCAGAACGGCGTGGTGGAAAGGAAAAACAGAACCTTGTGCGAGATGGCTCGGACGATGCTCTATGAGCATAGGACTCCGAGAAGGTTCTGGGCTGAGGCGGTCAATACCGCGTGCTATGTGTCGAACAGGATTTATCTCAGGGTCCATAAGAAGAAAACCTGCTACGAGTTGATGCACGGTAGAACTCCCAAGGTGAGTCACTTTCACGTCTTTGGCTGCAAATGTTTCATCCTTAAGAAAGGGAAGAAGTTGGACAAGTTCGAGGCTAGGTCTGTCGATGGCATTTTCTTTGGTTACGCATCGCATTCTAGAGCTTTTCGGGTGCTCAATCTTGAAACTAACCAAATCGTGGAGACTTGCGAGGTTACCTTTGACGAGACACAGCCACGTAGTCAGCTTGTTTTTGAGTGTGCAGGTGACGAGGAACTTGGCGAGGAGATTTTCGAGGATGAGGTGCAGCAGGGTGATGATGAAGATGGTGGTGTGGCGCCCGCGGCTGAGCATGTACAGACTACTTCGACTACGATCGTGGATGGTCCTTCTCCCACACCTACGACGACGTGCCGAGATCGTGAGGAAGCTCCAGCTGTGGGGGAGGTGGCTTCGAGGCGAGAAGCTCCCCGGCGAGTACAAGTGGATCATCCAGCTTCAATGATCATCGGGAACATCAACGAACGCACTACACGGTCGAAGTCTCGTAATGATTCTCACTTTGCCCATGCTGCTTTTGTTGCTACTTTCGAGCTCAAAGACATTGGACATGCGCTATCTGATCACAATTGGGTCAATTCGATGCATGAGGAGTTCGAGAATTTTGAGAGAAACCAAGTTTGGGAGTTAGTGGAGCCCCCACCGGGGTGTAAACCGATTGGGACAAAATGGGTGTGGAAAAATAAAGAGGGAGAGAAAGGAGAAGTGGTGAGAAACAAGTCAAGGCTTGTTGCTCAGGGGTACACACAGAAAGAGGGGATAGACTACGAGGAGACCTTTGCTCCCATAGCCTGTTTGGAGGCGATTAGGATCCTTCTAGCCTTTGCCGTGACTAAAGGGTTCAAATTGTACCAAATGGATGTCAAGAGTGCTTTCATGAACGGTGGTTTGGAGGAAGAAGTGTTCGTGAGGCAACCACCGGGGTTTGAGAGTGAGAAGTACCCCCACAGGGTGTACAAGTTGAGGAAGGCGTTGTATGGGTTGAAGCAGGCGCCTAGAGCTTGGTATGGTAGGTTGAGAGGGTTCCTGTTTGAGAGAGGTTTTGAGATGGGGAAGGTAGATCAGACCTTGTTTCTCCTCAGGCGGGGCAAAGAGATCCAAATTGTGCAGGTGTACGTGGATGATAATGTCTTTGGTGGCTCGTCTAACTCTTTGGTTGCAAGGTTTGCAGAAGACATGAGCAGGGAATTTGAGATAAACATGATGGGTGAGTTGTTCTTCCTTGGGCTCCAGATCAAGCAATCGAAGGAAGGAACATTTGTACACCAAGCCAAGTACACCAAGGACATTGTGAGGAAGTTCAAGATGGAGGACTCCAAGGCCATGACGACGCCGATGAGTACGACTACAGCTCTTGATGCGGACGAGGACGGTGAACACGTGGACCAGAAGGAGTACCGGAGCATGATCGGCTCCCTCTTGTACTTGACAGCGACGAGGCCGAACATCCAATTCTCGGTATGTCTGTGCGCTCGTTTTCAAGCATCTCCGAGGACTTCGCATCGGCAAGCAGTCAAGCGCATTTTCAGGTATTTGCGATACACTCCCGACTTCGGCCTTTGGTACTCCGCGTCTTCTTCTTTGGAGCTTCACAGTTTTTCAGACGCGGATTTTGCCGGGTGTCAGTTGGATAGGAAGTCCACTTCTGGGACTTGCCAGTTCTTGGGTTCTTCTTTGGTGTCTTGGTCTTCCCGCAAACAATCAAGTGTTGCTCAATCAACAACCGAAGCCGAATACGTTGCCGCAGCCAGTTGTTGCTCTCAGCTCCTTTGGATCACATACACCATGAGTGACTTTGGTGAGGAGTATACCCAGGTTCCACTTCTTTGTGATAGCACAAGTGCGATAAGTGTTGCCAAGAACCCAGTGCTTCATTCCAAAACCAAGCATATAGAAGTGAGATACCATTTCCTGGGGGACAATGTTGAGAAAGGGAAAATCGCTTTGATCCATGCGCCCACACAAAACCAACTAGCAGATATTTTCACCAAGCCCCTAGATCAAGCAACTTTCACTCGTTTGCGGGGAGAACTTGGTGTGTGTTTGTTCTCTTGAGTTGGGTGTGGGAGCTCCTTTGTAGCATATGTATAGCTTTCCTTTTACGCATTTTTGCATTTGCATTGCATGTGTAACTGTTGGTATTTGTTAAGCCTACAGAAATATTATGATGGATAATCCGCAAGCGCACGGATACCGGTGAGCATTCCACACGGGAGAGGGTTTTAAATATCGAATCCACAAGGAGAATGGTAAAGAGAGTATCTGAGGTATATAACTAATCACTGAGTAGCTATCAAGGACTTGACAGAAAGAGAGATAAGGAAAACTTAAGGATGTCTGGTTCTTATTCTCACAAGCTATGTCTATATTGTTCTTATGGGGTGATTGTCTGAAGGCACACTTAGGAAAGGGAACCTCCCGAGAATCTATGGGGGGAGTCCTACGGTTTCTATAGACGGGAGGTGGACTACAAAGGACAGACGGGAACAAGGTCACTTCCTGCTTCTACCACACGATCCGGAATATAGAAGGTATTCATAAGCTAGCTAGTCTAAGCACCACGCTTACACTAAACATGCAACTTTAACTCAAGAGCGACAAGAATTAAAGTACTCAAAGAGTTATGAACCGTAAGAACAATAAAAACAATGTTACTCACTTGAATAAGAAGTTGATCTTTCCACAAGGTCTCAGGATCAGGCTCCAATGGAGTTGATCCCAGAGGTAGAAGATGAAGAGGAGACACCGACAGGTCCGGGCATTCCTTCAGCTTCGCCTCTACCGCTCTCTAATCCTCTCGAACAAGATTAGCTAGATCTAAATAGATCGTGGCTCTAATCTCTCAACTTGATACTAACTCTCCAACTCTAATTCTAATCTAGAGCTCTAATCTCAGATAGGCATGGAGGATCTGATAGAATGAATTGTTTGTTGCCCTGGGGTCAGGGGGTCTGCTTATATAGCCCGGAGGAGATGACGTGCACCGTACGATCAAACCGACCTAACTTGTGCTTTAGATTGATCCTCATAGGCGGTGGAAGAACATTCCGGAAGCTGGGCCCATTTGGCGCTAGGGGGGGCCGACCGGCCCCACCACCAAGCCGATCGGGCTGGGGTGGGCCCCCCTCGGGGTCCACTTCGGCCAGGTGGGTCCTTGATCCTTCTAGATGCTTCTTTCTTAGGTGCTAAGTCACGTTGAGTTCCGGAGCCTTCTGGACTCTTCTAGAGTGATTTCTTTGCATATTTTCTGAATAGTCCCTGTAAATTCATAGATTCACCAAAACTCGTGGAAATTGTCAATATAAACCCTAATAAGGTGATCTAATTATATTTTAGTCCTTTTTCCAGTAAATGTGAGGGGAAATATTTATAGATAAAATGTGCCAACAAACTCCCCCACACTTAGGATTTTACTCATCCTCGATAAAAGGATGGTTTACAACTGTAGAGACAAGAATCAACATAATTATACTCCTTAGTCATATCTGTACTTAGGGGATATCTGAGCATAGTTAGAAACAGATCACCTTTATTTCTCAAATCAAGTCAATGGAGAGAGTTTGAATAAGTTTTTTAAAAAGAAAATGCAGCCTTGCTTACTCCTTTGTGATACTCTCAAATATATGTGAAGTTTTTAGAATGTAAAGATGTAGCAAACTTACCTTGCATATATTGCTGGGTCAAAATCTGTATCCATGAAGAGGCCTGTCATAGGTCGTAGATCAAGATATGTGCGTGTGTCAAATTTTAAAAACCACTGCTCTGACTTTAGAATCTTCTATCTTTTCCCATTTTTTTAGAGGTATTCAGCTATTTTGTGGAGAGTTGGGTTCTACTCACCCTCGGACACGCGTCCATTATTACTCTCTCACTTATTATTTTAGAGAAGTGGGCCCTACTCACCCTCGGACACATGTCCATTATTCTTCTCTTTTTTTATGCTTTTTTTTCTGAGAGGGGGGTTCTTCTGACCTGTAGAACACTTGTCTATTTTCTCCTCTCTCTCACTTTTCTCTCCACTCATAATTTTTTTTCTTTTCTTTCTTTGGCTTTTTCTCTCTTCTTCTTTTTTTTAGCTGTACCTTTTTTCATGATATGGGAGACAGAGATCAAAAATCTTAGAGCATAGATACTTTAGTGAAAGCAGTGTACGTGATCTTGATCATAGACTTAGACAAAACTTCAACATAGCTCTTAGATTTGACAAAGCTCAATACAAGTAAGCAGCATTTAATCAAATTTATTTTCAATGAAAGCTCTGTTGGGATATATTATTGATCACAAAGGAGAAACTTAGCTAATAATTTTTAAAGCACTCTCCATAGACAAGATAAAAGAAAGATGGTTCTCATTATTCCAACCTCATTCTGATCATCCCAAAAGCAATAAATATTTTTAAGAGCATAAACATGTGAAACTTTATCTTTTAGGTTATCAGGACATTTTAGCAGGGCATCTTTATTTAAATTCAAAACGAAAAGCAAATTGCAAAAATTTAAAAAGTTCAGGAAGCAAACCGAGTGGTGGACGAGACTTGGCCGAACTGGGTTCTGCCGTGGTTCGTCGTGCGAGTCGTTTGTTCTGTGCTTTTCCCGTTTTTCTTGATTTTGGTCGTGGAAGATGCCGTTTGGTCGTCTGTTCTTCTCCCCCACACTTGTTTTCTGTTATCTTGCATGCACAGTATGGTGGAGACAAAAACATATCCAGAAAATATATATATAGGAAAAAATAGCTCAACTTGTGGAATACTTCTTTATTAAAGGAGAGAGCACTTTATTAAACAACTCTAACAACTAAAGCAAACTAACTAACTCGAACTAACTATCACTAATGTGCTCTCTAACTAAGGTGTTTACAAAGGGCGCTTGCCCTTCTTAAGGTCGCGGCTATGGTCTTCCTCATCGTCCCTTCACTTCTTTGATTCTAATAGTTTGAGGACGGTCTTGGTGAGGGAAGTGTTGACGCGGTGGATCTCTTTGCAAGTTTCTGCCAGGCTTGCTACTTCCTGCGCTAGCTCAGCTACGGTCTTCCGGGTCTTCTGTTTCTGCGGCATCCGCTGGCTGGCTTCGATGACCGGAATTCTCTTGATTTGAGGTTCTTTGGCACGAACTCCGTCGATGGTGACACGGCTTGAGGAGGTGGTGTACTTATGCACCCTTGTGTTGCCATGCTTGTCCATGCGTATGTCAGCGAGTCGCTCTCCATCCCTTGGTTTCTTCAGATCCATGTAGCTAGGAACATGGATCGGCTTCTTCTGAGCTGCTTCACGACGGCAATCGTACGGCTGAGCGTACATCGCCTGCTTGCTTTCTTTAGGCGGTGGCGGCAAACGTGGACGACTAGGCGGGAACAGCGAGAGAGGGATGTGATCAGGAGGCAAGGAGGCTAGCGGCTTTGCTTCCTTCTCGAAAGGAACAACCGCCTTGGCTTCAAAGCTAAAGGGGACAAGCTGCTTGTCGGCCATTGCTGCTACTTGGAGGCTTTGGGATGAGAAAAAGGTGGAGGTCTGCCCCTGCTTATATATCGGTCACGGACTTTAATAGGGGGTTGACCTAGCTTGGAAAGGCTACGGGATATCTCGTAAAAGATCCCCGAACAAGTTTTTCCAAAACTGAGCACCTTAGAGATAGCGTGGGCGAAAGCTGGCGGCGCGAGGCGGCGGGCAGGGCCCGATCGGCCCAGTGAGGAGGCCGGTCGGCCCCCCACCACGTCGTCTCGCGATGATCTTCGACGCGGGGTGCTCTAACCGTGTGTTGATCCTTAAAAACCCTAAGACGGCCCATTACGGCCTAAAATTAATATTCGTGGGAAAACAAAAGAAATCTATTTCATCTAAATCCTCAGACTCTTTATTGGGCTCTAAAAATAATTTAAGACGTTGACCATTTACCTTGAATAACGTACCTTCGTCGTGTTGAAGAGTGACGGCTCCGTGTGACGATGAATTCACCACCTTGTATGGTCCGTCCCACTTGCTTCGTAGCTTCCCGTGCCCAAAGAGTCGTACCCTGGAGTTAAAAACTAATACCTGATCGCCTGGGTTGAATTCTTTCTTTATGATTCTCTTGTCGTGCCATCTCTTGGTTCTTTCCTTGTAGATCTTGGCACTGTGATACGCCTTCTCTCTCCATTCTTCTAGCTCGGACAGTTGCATTTTCCGTTTTGTTCCGGCTGCTTCAAAGTCCATGTTCCATCTCTTTATTGCCCAATGAGCCTTGAATTCTAGCTCAACCGGCAAGTGACATGTCTTCCCGTAGACCAGTTGGTAGGGAGACATTCCAATGGGGGTTTTATAAGCTGTCCGATAAGCCCAAAGTGCTTCGGGTAGCTTGTCTTTCCATTTTATCCCCATTTGGTCCACCGTCTTCTGTAGAATGTTCTTGATCTGCTTATTGGACGTCTCTGCTTGACCACTTGTTTGCGGGTGGTAAGGAGTAGCGACATTGTGCTGGATCCCATGGTTCATGAGGTATTTCTCGAAGCGCTTGTCGATGAAATGGGATCCTCCATCACTTATCACTAACCTTGGCGTACCGAATCTCGGAAATATTGTCTCTTAAAACATTCTTATTGAGCTTTTGTGGTCAGCAGATCTGCATGGCAGGGCTTCAACCCATTTGGAGACATAGTCAACTGCCACTAAGATGTACTCGAATTTTCCGGATTTTGGGAATGGTCCCATGTAGTCAATTCCCCAGACATCAAAGAGCTCGATCTGAAGGTTGGTTGTCAGTGGCATGGCATTTCTGGAATTGATGTTTCCATGCCTCTGACAGGAGTTGCACATTCGTACGAAATCTTTTGTGTCTTGATACATGGTTGGCCAGAAAAATCCGCTTTGCCAGATCTTTGCATGTGTGCGGAAAGCTCCATTATGACCTCCATATGGTGATAAGTGGCACTTCTCAATGATCTTCATTCCTTCTTCTGCCGGTACACACCTCCTGAGTAACCCGTCAGACCATACTCGAAAAAGGTATGGTTCATCCCACAGGTGATGGCGACTCTCGTAAATAAGCTTTTTCTTGTCGGCTCCTGGTCGTACATACCCTGCAACCATAAAATTAACAATATCTGCGTACCAGGGGTCTGACCGGGCGATCCGATAGAGCATGTCGTCCCTCATTGCGTCATTGATGGGTAGTTCCTGTGGTTTCTCAAAATACATTCTAGACAAATGATCGGCAACAGAATTTTCTACTCCCTTCTTATCTTTTATTTCTAAGTCAAATTCTTGGAGAAGCAGAATCCATCTTATTAATTTAGGTTTAGCATCTTTCTTAGTGAGCAAATATTTTAAAGCAGCATGATCAGTGTAAACAATAACTTTTGCTCCTACTAAGTAAGATCTAAACTTGTCAAAGGCATAAACAACAGCTAGCAGTTCTTTTTCAGTTGTGGCATAATTGAGTTGAGGTCCTGTCAAAGTTTTACTAGCATAAGCAATGGCATGATGTTTCTTGTCCTTTGTTTGCCCCAAAACAGCCCCCACAGCATAATCACTTGCATCACACATAATTTCAAAAGGTAAAGACCAATCAGGAGGTTGTATAATGGGTGCAGAAATAAGAGCATTTTTTAGAGTTTCAAAAGATTTAAGACAAGCATCATCAAAGTCAAAGGGAACATCTTTGGCAAGCAAGTTTGTAAGAGGTCTAGCAATATGAGAAAAATCTTTCATAAACCTTCTATAGAAACCAGCATGGCCAAGAAAACTTCTGATTCCCTTGACATTAACAGGTGGAGGTAGTTGTTCAATTACTTCTATTTTAGCTCTATCTACCTCAATTCCTCTTTCAGAAATTAGATGGCCTAGCACTATTCCTTCTCTAACCATGAAATGACATTTTTCCCAATTAAGGACTAAGTGCTTTTCTTCACATCTTTGCAAAACCTTATCCAAGTTTTCTAGACAATCATCAAAAGTTTTTCCATAAACAAAAAAATCATCTATGAAAACTTTCATGATCTCTTCAATCATATCAGAGAATATAGACATCATACATCTTTGAAAAGAAGCTGGAGCATTACATAGCCCAAAAGACATTCTACGATAAGCATAAGTTCCATAAGGGCATGTAAAAGTGGTTTTGCTCTGGTCACTGGGATGGATTGGGATTTGGTGATATCCAGAATATCCATCAAGAAAGCAAAAGAAAGAGTGATTTGCCAACCGCTCTAACATTTCATCAATGAAGGGCAGTGGAAAGTGATCTTTCCTTGTGGCTTTGTTGAGCTTTCTATAATCTATGCACATACGCCAACCAGTGACGGTTCTCTGAGGAATTAATTTATTCCTCTCATTTTTCACAACTGTCATGCCTCCCTTTTTAGGCACAACTTGCACGGGGCTCACCCACTCACTATGTGGCACAGGATATATAATCCCGGCGTGTAAGAGTTTCAGAACTTCTTTCTTCACTACCTCTCTCATCGCATTGTTGAGTCTTCATTGTGGCTCTCTAGATGGTAGAACATCAGGGTTTGTAGGAATGCGATGAGTGCAAAGGGCAGGATTGATGCCCTTAAGGTCTTGGAGCGAGTAGCCAAAGGCTGAGCGATGTTGTTCTAAGATGGTTATCAGCCTATGAGTCTCTTCCTGAGTGAGTTGGTCATTAATGATCACAGGAGACTCAGAATCATTGTGCAAAAAGGCATATCTAAGACCAGGTGGTAAAGGTTTAAGCTCAATGGGAGGTCTCGAGGGTTCCTCGGTTTCATCGAGGGGCTCAGATTCTGTAGGATTTTCTTCTTCCTCCTCGATGAAGAATTCAGTGACATCTTCTTGATTGGATTCTACGAAATGTTCTAGAGATGCTTCATTCACCTCTTCCATTGGGTCAGGTTCAGGACTGGGTTCGGTCTTAGAATGGATCGAATGTGAGAAGTGTAAGGGAACTTTAATGGTTTTGCCTAGGCAAACATCAAGTTTCCCTGTGTGTCCTTCTTTAAGGAGTTTTCCTAAAGGATAGCCTATTAAAAGATCGAACTCCTTAATATCACAAATGTGAAAGCTCAGGTGAATTGGCATGTCGTAAACTGAAATAGGTAAGACATAGAGAATTCCCGAACTTTGAATAATTTGTCCTGAGGAGCACTTTAATAATTTCGTTGTGGGAGATAATGGCTTGGTTTTGATAAACTGATGGAAAAAGGATAAGGCCATTATATTGATTCCCACAACTAGATTATAAAGGGCATCAAAGGGGGTTCCATTGATTGTACATTGAATTGGTATAGAAGGTGAATCCAGATGGACTACATCAGAGGAAAGCTCTGACTCTTCTAACCATTCCCCACTCATGATGGATGCAAGCTCCACAGTGTGTTCTCTTGAGAAGGTTTGCTCAAAAGGGTCTATCTTCTCATGTGAAGAAGATGTGTGCTTTCGAGACCTCTTCTCTTTATGATATTTCGAGGTGTTTCCATAATCGGAAAAGAAATCATCCTCGATATCATTTATAAAATTAGGTAGAGGAATTTCTTCCTGTGGTGATTCTATATGTTGGATAGCTATAGGTTGAGATGTTTCTGGCATAGGTTCTGGTGTAGCTATCTCTGGAATCTCTTCTTCTAAAGTTTTCTCTTCTAAAGGACCATCATTAGTGCTGGCTAGAATGTTGTCTAAGACAGTTCTAGCTTCACTAGATGTAAGGTGTATGAATTATCCATGAGAGGAGACATTCAAATAGGCTCTAGATTCCTTATTAAGACCAATATAGAAATGTTGAAGGAGAATATGGTCTTGAAGGCTTAGATCTGGTCCGGATTTGCAAAGGAGTTCAAAACGTTCCCAGGATGAACTCATAGACTCATTATCCCCCTGTTTGAAGGATATGATCTTGATTCTGAGGTCGACTACTTTAGATAAGGGATAAAAATCCATGCAAAAATCTGCACGGAGAGTTCCCCAATTGCCTTTCATCCTCTCTTTGGTCTGGTCGTACCATTGGCGAGCTTTTCCTTTCAGAGTGAATGGAAAAAGCTTCCAACGGATAGTCTCATCTGACATACCCTCAATGTGTAGGCAGTCACAAGTTTGCTCAAACTGCTGGAGATGATGATAAGGGTCTTCGTCTTCTATTCCTAAGAAAGTGTTGGTTTGGACCATCTCTATTAACCGTGGGCACAGCTCATAGGCATCAGATAGGATTGGTTTCGATGATGGCATAGGCCTAAGGCTGAGCTCTGAGGGTGCCGAAAAGTCTTTAATGAGGGTAGTGTCCATAAGGACAGTAGATAATCTAAAACTAAAAAGAAAAAAGAAAGATACAAGATTAGTTATACTCGAAGAGTTTTCTCTTAACCGTTGTCCCCGGCAATGGCGCCAGAAATGCTTGTTGGTATTTGTTAAGCCTACAGAAATATTATGATGGATAATCCGCAAGCGCACGGATACCGGTGAGCATTCCACCCGGGAGAGGGTTTTAAATATCGAATCCATAAGGAGAATGGTAAAGAGAGTATCTGAGGTATATAACTAATCACTGAGTAGCTATCAAGGACTTGACAGAAAGAGAGATAAGGAAAACTTAAGGATGTCTGGTTCTTATTCTCACAAGCTATGTCTATATTGTTCTTATGGGGTGATTGTCTGAAGGCACACTTAGGAAAGGGAACCTCCCGAGAATCTATGGGGGGAGTCCTACGGTTTCTATAGACGGGAGGTGGACTGCAAAGGACAGACAGGAACAAGGTCACTTCCCGCTTCTACCACACGATCCGGAATATAGAAGGTATTCATAAGCTAGCTAGTCTAAGCACCACGCTTACACTAAACATGCAACTTGAACTCAAGAGCGACAGGAATTAAAGTACTCAAAGAGTTATGAACCGTAAGAACAATAAAAACAATGTTACTCACTTGAATAAGAAGTCGATCTTTCCACAAGGTCTCAGGATCAGGCTCCAATGGAGTTGATCCCAGAGGTAGAAGATGAAGAGGAGACACCGACAGGTCCGGGCATTCCTTTAGCTTCGCCTCTACCGCTCTCTAATCCTCTCGAACAAGATTAGCTAGATCTAAATAGATCGTGGCTTTAATCTCTCAACTTGATACTAACTCTCCAACTCTAATTCTAATCTAGAGCTCTAATCTCAGATAGGCATGGAGGATCTGATAGAATGAATTGTTGTCTGCCCTCGGGTCAGGGGGTCTGCTTATATAGCCCAGAGGATATGACGTGCACCGTACGATCAAACCGACCTAACTTGTGGTTAAGATTGATCCTCATAGGCGGTGGAAGAACATTCCGGAAGCTGGGCCCATTTGGCGCCAGGGGGGGCCGACCGGCCCCACCACCAGGCCGATCGGGCTGGGGTGGGCCCCCCTCGGGGTCCACTTCGGCCAGGTGGGTCCTTGATCCTTCTAGATGCTTCTTTCTTAGGTGCTAAGTCACGTTGAGTTCCGGAGCCTTCTGGAGTCTTCTAGAGTGGTTTCTTTGCATATTTTCTGAATAATTCCTGTAAATTCATAGATTCACCAAAACTCGTGGAAATTGTCAATATAAACCCTAATAAGGTGATCTAATTATATTTTAGTCCTTTTTCCAGTAAATGTGAGGGGAAATATTTATAGATAAAATGTGCCAACAGTAACATGATGTATAGTCATCTTTGTATGTTAGGTTGCATGCATTTTGTATCATATGCATTGTGTAGGAAAAGCTTCTCTTGTATACATAGTTCACCATGATGTGCTATATATGATCTTGTGAGCTAATTTGGTATGATATGGCTTAGTGTGGCTTAGCTCTTGATGATCTTGATTTATATCCATGGTTGATAGCTATGTTTTTTTGAAAAATGACACATGTATGCTCTCTTGTGAGTAAATGCCTTTATATGATCATGACATGTTTTAGTGGCATTTCTATGCTTAATTTGTGCTTGGATAGCTTATTTTGAGTATATGGGGCCAAAGGCTCATTTGCCATCATGAATGTTTAGCCCCCATGCTTTATCTTGTAGAGGGGCATAAGTTCCCTTTTGTCGCAAAGACATTTCATGTACCAAATATGAATCTGAAAATGAAATGTGAATTGCTTGGAAAATGTGCTCCCATGTCATATGTGCTTATTTTACTTGCTTTTGGATGCTAAACCGTTGCATGTTGCTTACCAATGAGAAGTCTCATACATAGAAGTAAGCACATGGCTCGGTAAGCTTTGACATGACATGAGATGCTTGTGGGTGTTTATGATGGTCTTATGCTTAGAATGGTTGTCCTAGCATGAAGTTTGTGTGGCTTTGCCATTTTGACATGGTTTGCTCATGTTTAGGACTTTGCTAATGAGAGGGATTTTTTCGCAAAAATGGTCAATTCTATCTTAGCTTTGCCCAATGGTTGTGAAACTTGGTGATCTTGTAGTTTATGTCCATACGAAGCTATAGGGCATCTAACTTGCTCATTTGGATGTGTGTAGCAGGCTATGTTGAATTTTGTCTATTTGAGAAGCTCTAGGTTGAGTTTTTGCAATTTTTGGCTTGATTCATGCATTGTCAACAAGGGGGAGAAGTTTGAGCATGTTTTGGCCTACTGAATACATTTAGAAGGTTTCCAAGTGGTTTCGAGCTATTTTTTGAGCTTGTGCAGTTCCCAGGTGGTCATCGGCCTGACCGGTGGGAGGCACCGGTCTGACCGGTGTGAGTGTCAGGTGCTGGGCGATCTTGTGCACCGGTCTGACTGGTGCAGGTGACCGGTCTGACCGGTCAGAGCAAAACTGTTGCAGCTACTCTGTTTCGTGAAGTGGTTTGCATGCATTCATCCAGGGGGAGTTGCATTGGTTCAGGGGGAGCTCGCTTGTGTGCAGGGGGAGATCTTTGTGGATTTCGAGCTTTGCTTTGGTGGTTTGTGCTTTTTGCTTGAGCTTGTTTTTTGACTCGATTGTGTCGAGCCGTTGCCCTTGCCTAAGGGGACCGAGTCTTTCCTCTTTCAAGTGATCTTGCTCTTTGCCTTTGTTTGGCTTTCGATCGCTTGTTTGAGTTTCTTTTTAGTCGTTTTTTTTCTTTTCCTTTTCTCTTTGGTTACCAAATGTGTGTGTTGTCAATGCACTCATCAAGGGGGAGATTGAGAGCCTGGGTGGTTCAAGGACCGGTGGATGGTAGCTTCCTAGTGTGATGAGTGATTGACAACGTTGTGTGGACTGACTCTTGGCTAAGTATTGCAGGTGCAGGTTGCGGCTTGACTGGTGTTAGTGCAGGTGAAGAGCAAGCACGAAAGGTCGTTGCCGGGTAGGCCTCCAGGTGTGGAGAAGACAAGTAGGCTTGGCTCGAGGGACCCGGTGGCCAGTGGGGTCATGTGCGGGCCGCATGGTGGCAAGAACAGCAAGACGAAGTCATGGATGGTTTCTTGGTTGAGCCTCAAAACCAAGGTCGTGCCGGGACTACGTGGGAGCCGAGTCATGAGTGTGATTGGCGGAGGCTACACCGAGTTCGCGGGGTTTCCAGTGGTTCACCAGAAAACCACTGGGTTCCTTGGTTGATCCACAAAGCCAAGACCGAAGACCGGAGGTAGCAGCACCAGGACCGGTCTGACCGGTGGGGTACACCGGTCTGACCGGTGTGCGACGACGCAGTCCGGAGACTTCGAAGCGGAGGACACGCGTCGGGATCGCAAGGCTTGCGTCGAGGCTAAGCAAGTTTGCGGTCGCCAGGCATCCGTCCGATGGTGATACGACGAAGTTTCCCAAAAGGCCCTTCAGGGGCGTGTATCTTAGTTTAATGTAATAGGGGTAGTTTCGTCTTTCGGCTAGCCTCCATATAACCCAAGTGGTGAGAGGATGGCAGCCATCTCTTGGAACCCTAGCTCATTTGCTTTTGCTATTTTCCCTTCCTATTTTCCTTAGGATTTAGAGGACTAGCTTGAGAGCTTCATGGTGAGATCTTAAGAGAGGGAAGGATGATTAGGAGGCAAGGTAGACCTTGTATGAACCTTCATGGTATGTATAGATGATTCGGCGTGGTTCCTCAAGGCTTGATTGTGTCTCTCCCGTTTTCCCTTTTTGGTGATTTTCGGAGCCTTTTCTTGGCGATTTTCTTGTGGCGGTTTTGAGACTTTTCACTTTGGGATTTGGTGGGGGATGTATGCATGAACCCTTCATGGTTCTTTCCCCTTTGATTCCCCTCCCAAATCCGTGAGTAAAGGGGCTCAATTTTGGGGTTTTCTTGGCTCTAGGGTTAGAGGCGTTCTTGGCGGGATTTCTTCGATTCCTCTTGATTTAGCAAGTTTTGGTGGACCAAATCTTGGCTATGGAGTGCCATGAGGTGTTCCTACTATCCCCAAAGTCTTGTGCGAATCCGTGGAGCGAATCGGGAGATCGAGATTTGGATTTGGGGGTGTTGACCCGCGGGTTGCTGTTCATCCGGAGAGCCTAGGGCCTGACCGGTCTGACCGGTGCCTCTCACCGGTCTGACCGGTGCCGACCCCCTGTTGGGTTTTGCTTGGGTGAACGTCTTGGTGAGTTCTCTAGTGTCTTGTGTTGCTGCTGTTTTGAGTTTGGTTGGTTTTGGAGCTTGGTAGGTCTGTTTGGTGGATTTGGGATTTCCTGGCTTGGACCGGTCTGACCGGCGAGCTACACCGGCCTGACCGGTGTAGGAGCCTTCTGTGGAAGTTCTCAGATTTTGCCAGGTTGCTCCAACAGGGACCGGTCGGACCGGTGTGTGTGACCGGTCTGACCGGTGCAGTCCAGTGGTGCTCGAGTTGCTTGTTCCGCTGCGTTCTCGAGTAGGTTTAGGTGGTTGCTGGTTCCTAGGACCAGTAGCACTCTAGTGGCTACGTGGTCTTGGCCAACTTGGGTAGTTGAGCCGGAGACGTGTTTTGGTTAGCCGTGTTCATCTTGTTGGAGTAGCCATCTCCTTCGAGAAGAATTTTTATCGGCTCCCATTCACTCCCCCCCTCTCTGGTCGGCAGTTCGGTCCTCAGTGGGCTTTTGAAGACTTCGAAGCGGAGGACACGCGACATGATCACAAAGTTTGCGTGAAGGTGAAGTGGGCTTGTGGTCGATGCGCATTCATCCGATGGTGATTCGACAAAAATTCCCAAAGTGCCCTTCGAGGGTGTGTTTCTTACTATTATGTAATAGGGGTATTTTAGTCTTTCGGTTGCCTCCATATAAACTTGGTAGAGAGAGGATGGCAGCCATCTCTTGGAACCCTAGTTCATTTGCTCTATTGTTTTTCCCCTTTCTTTTTCTTTCCTAGGGCTAGCTAGTGCTTCATGCAAATCTTCAAGTGGGTAGGATGATGGGAGGTTATTAGCCTCTTTGTAAAGAATCTTTCCTCATGGAGAATAAAAGGTTTGGAGTTCATCCTTGTGCCCCCTTGTGATTTGCTTGTGGATCCCATTTTTCTTTTACGATGATTTTTGAGCCTATTTGGTGGATTTTCATGGGAAGGATTTGGAGGCATTTCTTTGTGGGATTTGTGTTGGGAATCACACATGAGGTCGGTGTGCCTCTTTTCTTGGTGATCTTGCCCCTCAAATCCCGTGGGAAAGCCTTCGATTTTGGTGGTTTTCGTGTTCTTGGTGTTATTGAGGTAGAGGCACGAGATTTGCGATTCCTCCTTTTTTTAGAGAGTGTCGGGGCTTCAGATTTGAGTTAGAGATCACCATGAGGTGTTCCAACCTTCCCCAAAGTTTCTCTTGAAACCGTAAAGCGAATCGGGAGATCGCGAGGCTTGATTATTGGAGTTGACCCGCGGGTCGAGTACATCCTGAGCAGCCCAGGCGTGACCGGTCTGACCAGTGCTGGCCCTTGTGGGTTTTTAGCTCGGGTGAGCAATTGGTTCGGTTGGTAGTCCCTGTGAGTTTCCCTGGGTCAGTTCTTGGCAAGAATTGTGTTGATTTTCCTCGGTTTGTGGAGCTTCTCGTTTCCCTCGGCTTGTGTTTTTTGAGGTGGTTTTGTTCCAGGGCCTAGATCCTTCTCTGAGGCCTTCTGGAACGGTTGTTATGCAGCTACTGCAGCAATTGGTCTGACCGGTGTAGCCAACTGGTCTGACTGGTGCTGACGGTCTGACTGGTGTGTGTGACCGGTCTGACCGGTGTCGGTCTAGCAGCAAGTTGTGCCGTGTTCCACTGCGGTTTGTGTGTAGTTGCGTTGGTTGGAGGTGTGGTTTGTTCCTAGGATTAGTAGCACTCCGGTGGCTACGTGGTCTTGGCAAACTTGAGGAGTTTGTGGCATAAGTGATTTTGGGATTCCGACTATGTTCATCTCGTCAGAGATGCTATCTCTTTCGAGAAGAAATTTTTTATCGGCTCACATTCACTCCCCCCCCCCCTCTCTGGTCTCCAAATCGGGTCCTTCACCCTTGACGTCGTGTTCTCTACCATTTAGTTAAGGGTACTTGTCGTCTAAGCTTCAGCATCTTCTGTCTAAGTCCTCAGAGTTTTACGGCTTCATGCTTCAATCCTTGGGCCATTTAGAGTAATGTTCACTTCGTGTCTTGACTTGTGTCGGGTTTCATGATCTTCTCACAATGTGGTCGATGAACTTTACCCAGAAGTCCTCCTTTTAGCGCTAAAATCCTGCGTAATTAACAAACTCTAAAAACAACATGCAAGAGCGAACTTGTTATATCAAGGGGGTTAGTACCATTGGATCGAATATCATATCAATGACAACACCGAAGGTAAATTCATGGTTTGGAGCACCAAATTTGCGCATCAACAACCACTCATGTCGAGACATCCGAACCCTGAAGCCGCATCAGGTAACAGGGGTACTACATCAAATGGAGGTACTGTAGCTCAACGTCAGCAAGAGAAGGCTCAGGAGCAGCAGCAACAGATCAGCAAAACTACGCAGTAGGAGCATCAACAACAGTAGGAGGAGCCTAGGCAATCTCTGCCTAAACAGCTGCAGCCACCGCAGAAGGAAAAGTGGGCCAGGAAACCTCTACCTAAGATGTGATTCTTAACTATGTTTGGACAAAACAGGATCCAAAATACAAGTCTGGTGTGCCTATGTTGTTAGAAGCGGACTTAGAGGTTACTAGACCAAATTGTGTCAGGTTGCATCCTTACGTCATGGGACACAGTAAGGATAAACTGGGCTTTCCAGCAAAGGTGGCTCAAGACTACATTCAAGGTGGTGGTGATTTAATGTTAAACATTGCATTCAGTGGCGTGTATGACTCTGGATGTTACTTTCTTGAGGTTGTGGACATTGTATGTCCCTTAAAACAAAAAAAAAGATATTTCTTTAATTTTGATCACGAAGTTCACGCATGCTAACAATTGGATTTTTGTAGGAAAATGATGGACAAGGCAACGGAGATGCAGATTAGTGTTGGGTTTTTGGATCCACAGATTTTCACTTCCACAAATACTTCTCGGCATGCTACCCTTGTAGTACAAGTGATAGAGGGGGAGTGCCCGATCTTTCGGAGAGTGGAGATAAATCCGATTTGGTGGTTGTTGACCCTCACGATCCGACTACGACGAGCAAGCCCGAAGCGCCAATGCAATCGCTGAACCAACTCCCTGTGGTTACCGACCTTGTTAGAGTAAGATCGGCCTGATCACGAAGATCAATTCCTGTACGCAATCGAAGAACGAACAAGAATTATGAAGCGAGCAATCTTAATATCACTCGAAGGTGGAGTCTGCAATACACGAAGGCAGCACTACGTGGCTGTTCGGTTGTAGCTAAAGCTAACTTGTAAAACAAACTCAAGTTTCTAAGGTGGCGGCTACTGAGTATAAAAGGACGGGCGTCCTAGGGTTGGGGCGTCCTAGGATGGGGCGCCCACAACTTGGGCCTAAGGCCCAAACAAACTGGCGACACAGCACCTTGGCAGATTCTGGACGTCAACTTGTTTCGACGATTTCTGTTGACTCAGGATGAATTTTGGCATGAGACCGGTGCCATTGGAAGCTCTATGAAATTTTGCTTCCAACCATATATAGAACGTCCAAAACCAACTCCGTATGCGACCTGGGCGTCCGTTTTATTGCGCACTGCTCCTGAACTCCGAACTGGGCTCGAACTTGAATTGCTTTGGGCCTCCACCTTGGGGCTCGAACCGGATTAGCCTCGTGCCTCCTCTTCGACTTGGACACCCTTGTTGGACTTCTTCTACTCCATTCCATGCACCAATAATGGTCGTATGCAAGGGTGTCATGTCCTCATCATTCTCCCCCTTTTGAAGAAAAGTCGTCCTCGACGTCAATTGTACTTGAAAGCGATCCTGCACAACACAACGAAGAACGGGGTTGCGGAAATAAAGCAAACCAAAATAATTGTGAGGAGGAATATGACCATGTTTCCAATTGTGTATCATGTCATGTCGCATAATATTGGCAGCATCTCGGGACACGTCGTTATCGTAAGACACAAGATGTTTGTCATTACTATCCTGCAAAAGATTACTACCAACAAAGGACACAATAGGAATAGTCGGTTTATTGCAAGAAAATTCAGCACCAAAAATCATAAGGAGCGACCAGCAATGCTTCCCTTCTTGTGAAAAATAACTACTAGAGGAACATGTGAATATGTTTGTATGAAGGTTACCCTCTAATCGATCACAATCTTGCACAACAACAGGAGAATTCAGATTTGAACAAATGTAAACCCGATGTACCATATATTGTCTCTTGTTGTTATATTTGCCAATAACATGATATGAATGTTTAGACAACCATGGCAAATCAGCATATGCAAAGAGTCTCTCTTCTAAACAATCTAGATTACGAAAATCATCAAATTCAATGTAACCCAAGGTATGTAAAGAAGACAACAAATGCAGCTCATCATTTTTACTAGCAACATGCATAATATGTTTATTTTCAGCACTATCATGTAAAATGGAAGTAGTAGCACACAATTCATCTTTATCACAAGAAACATCAAGCAAATCACCATGCGACAAGGATAAATCAAGAGATGGTTCCACTATTAATTGCTCAACCAAAGCATGAGTTGTGGAAAAATTCTTCACATTAACACAATTCTCACCTTCCGTGTGTGTAGCACCATGAGAATTACCTATGTTCTCAGTAGGAGTATTAGGTGCATTGTGAAGTGATGGCTCTGAATTTGCACTGAGGATGCGCCTGCAGGTTCGGTCATCCTCTCGAGCGGTGTAGTGGTGGGTGTGGATGGCGTTGGGCTCTCGAGCGTTGTAGCGGTGGGCGTGGATGGCGGTGGGAGAGCAGGCGCTGAGCTGGATGTCGAGCTTCGTCCTGCAAAAGAGTTAGAATATGTCTTCGAGCGGCATTCCTGCACTTCATGTTCAGCTCTGCAAGCATACTCAAATAAAGTGGCCATATCTGCATATTCCGTACAATCAAGTATATCCTGAATTTCGCGGTTCAAACCACCACGAAAACGTGCCATAGCAGCGTCGCTTTCCTCAATTAAACCACAACGAAGCATGCCTTTTTGTAATTCCTGGTAATAGACCTGTACAGATTGGGAACCTTGCTGAAAACGCTGTAGTTTAATAAGCAAATCTCGAGCATAATAAGAAGGCACAAATCTATGTCGCATAGCAGCTTTTAATTGATCCCAAGTGGTTGGAATTGTACTTGGATGTTTTTTATTATAGTCACACCACCACATTAAAGCAAAATCAATAAATTCACTAATAACAGTTGGAACTTGAGAATTAGCAGAAATATCATGGTATGACAATTGTTGTTCAACTTCTAATTCCCAATTAAGATATGCAGCAGGATCATATTTGCCATTATAAGGTGGAATTTTAAATTGAAGCTTAGCAAAAGAATCATTACCGGATTGGCGTGGCACATGGCGGTCACGACCACAACTGTCCTTCTGCAACTCTGTGATTGTAGTGTGCAATGCATCGAGTCGTGCCACGACGGCGTCGAGTGTGGTCTTAGCAGCCGTCTGTGCGAGCTCGATCTGATCGAAACGCTCGTTCGATGAAGTGGTCATCGAATCCAGCCTTTTATGTATCATCTGAAAGTCCGCAGCAAGTCCATCAACTCGTGTCCGCATGTCCTGCAGCTGGTCATCCCTCTTGTCGTCGCCTGCCATGGTTAGCGCAAACACAAAAACAAAATCGACGACAAAACAGGGGTGTATTGGCTCACAAGGCGCTCAAACTAATGCTGTTATCAAATTCTTATCCGTTCTCACCAAGTACACAGGGGCGAACTGCAACCAATCAGTAGAACCTGCGAAAGATTGGAGGAGCGATTGCCTGGCGAAACGAAACCTGGTCAGCGTAGAACTTTGTGGAGTTCTGGGAAGGCTGCACTCAATTGAAGGATTAGCACAATCAAACAATAATGCGAAGTTGAATTATAGTGCTAAACATGATCAAACGTTGCTGGAAACGAGTGCAAAAGCGGAGGGGAAAACAAGGGGGCCAAACCGTGGAAGGGGGTTCACTAGAAGGGGAGTGCGGTAATGACAAGAAGGAACCGCAAGCAGGGGAGGTGCGGCATGCGTGGGCACTCGGCATGGCGATCCAGAGGGGGAGCACGGCGCTTGTGAACCTTTTTTTTTGTTTCGGTGTTGCCCCGGGACAGAAAACGCGAACAAGGGTGAAAGGGCGCGGCGTACGTGAGGATCACGGTGCCTGGGGAAAACGGCACCTCGCGTTTCCACGGAAGAGTCGCGGGGTCGCGCGTGGCTCACGGCGTGGGCAAGGAGAAACCGCAAGGGGGGCTAGCCACGGCATTTTCCACGAAGGGTCGCGACTCGAGGAAAGGGCCGGCGCCATGTGAGGCCACCGAAGCTGGATATATCCTTCTCCCGGTTGGAACTTGGCCTCTCTTTTGTTTTTTTTTCTTTCTTTCCTTTTTTTGACTTTCCTTTATTTTTTATGCCTTTCTTTGTTTTGACTTGCCAATCCAGCAGGGAGGAACCAACTCACGGGGGTCGCGCAACGCTATCCGGAGGCGCGGCCGGGGGGTGTCCCGCACGCGAGGGGCTCTACGTGGGGCGTGCGTGGTGGGTTTTTTTCCTTTTCTTTTTTTCCGAGGGGGCTACGTGGGGCGTGTGCGTCACAGCACGAGGGGCACACGGTGAGGAAGTCGAGCCGCAAGGGGGGGTCTGGCGCGATGGGAGTCTGGCGCGAGGGAGAGGGTTTTGGTGTGGGAGAAAAAAAATGGCGTGCGAGGGTTGTGGCGTGGTGGGGGAAAGTGAGCAACGGAGAAAAGAAAACGGCGGCGACGAAACTAGGGTTAGATGAGAAGAAAAAGAAAGACAGATGTAACCAGCAACAATTGAACGAATAAGCACACAAACTCAACAAAGCAAATTATTGAATGAAAGTGCGAGGTTAAAACAGGTTGCTGGGACAAGGATCTAACCTAGAACAAATTTTTGTATGGTTTTTGTGGACTATAGGAAATAAAAAAACACTCGATAAACTCACCGATCAACCCATGACACCCATGCATACGACCATTATTGGTGCATGGAATGGAGTAGAAGAAGTCCAATAAGGGTGTCCAAGTCGAAGAGGAGGCACGAGGCTAATCCGGTTCGAGTCCCCAAGGTGGAGGCCCAAAGCAATTCAAGTTCGAGCCCAGTTCGGAGTCCAGGAGCAGTGCGCAATAAAACGGACGCCCAGGTCGCATACAGAGTCGGTTTTGGACGTTCTATATATGGTTGGAAGCAAAATTTCATAGAGCTTCCAATGGAACTAGTCTCATACCAAAATTCGTCCTGTGTCAACGGAAATCGTCGAAACAAGTTGACATCCAGAATCTGCCAAGGTGCTGTGTCGCCAGTTTGTTTGGGCCTTAGGCCCAAGTTGTGGGCGCCCCATCCTAGGACGCCCCAACCCTTGGACGCCCCTCCTTTTATACTCAGTAGCTGCCACCTTAGAAACTTGAGTTTGTTTTACAAGTTAGCTTTAGCTACAACCGAACAGCCACGTAGCGCTGCCTTCGTGTATTGCAGACTCCACCTTCGAGTGATATTAAGATTGCTCGCTTCATAATTCTTGTTCGTTCTTCAATTGCGTACAGGAACTGATCTTCGTGATCAGGCCGATCTTGCTCCAACAAGGTCGGTAACCACAGGGAGTTGGTTCAGTGATTGCATTGGCGCTTCGGGCTTGCTCGTCGTAGTCGGATCGTGAGGGTCAACAACCACCAAATCGGATTTATCTCCACTCACCGAAAGATCGGGCACTCCCCCTCTATCAAGTGGTATCAACAAGCACTAGAAAATGTAATGAAGAATGACTACGTGGTGGGTGCCTACAACACCGGTGGCCACTGGGTAACAGTGATCATCCGTATGCAGTCCAAAGAGGTTTGCTATCTAGATTCTACTAAACAACATCCCATGTGAAAGTTCCAGGACGTCCGAGCTGTTATGGACTGGTCAGTATCTTGTAGGTTTTGTTCACAAAAATTTAATCTCTTAGTGTTTCTAATCAGTATTTCTGATCATCCAGGGGCTTTGATATACGCGCAAATGACAGAGTGATGAAAGGAAACAAGAAAAAGCAAAAATCCAATCATACACTCAAGCACAAAGCAAATATTGATGTAAGACTGAGGTTTTTTTTATGATCCCTTCAGACCTATTTGAACTGCATTAACTTGCCATTTTGGTACCTCAATACAGTGCGCTCAGTAGTCATTGGGTCCTCTTTATGTGGATTCCATGTGGCATTCAATATGTTAAGACTACTCGATGACATACCTGACATCTAGAAGGAAATTGTAAGTAGATAATGCTCAACCTTGTCTCTGCTCATATTCTCCATTTGATTTTAGAAATTAATTTGTACTTGTGTTCTCATAATGATTGTATTTTGCATGATTTCAAAACTGCCCTAAATGTTTCTACAAAAGATCTAATGTCGGTCCGGAGATGCTGTGCGAGTACATTCTTAAGGAGACCCTCGACCGAAAGGGCAACTACTATAATTGTGCACCATGAGTTCATTGTTACCAGAAACTTGAAACATGTTGCATTCAGGCTTGTTTAGTCAGGTGTTGTTGCCTGAGAAACCTGCTTGGCTGGGGTCAGATGTTGTTGCCTGGTTCAGGAAGTTTTATCATGACTCCATCCAAACAAGCCCTGATGAGTAATTTGAAACTTGAAACTTGATGTGATCTTGCTTGTCTATATATGTGATCTTGCTTGTGTATATATGTGATGAGAATGTGTTTGTGATGTCTCCTTGTTGTGGTGGCTGCCAAAATCTGACTGGTTCTAGGATGCAGCCAATAAATAGGTAGGTTACTGTAGGGGTGGCTTACGTATCGGTATCACGCATTAATTAAAACACATTACAAAAACTGATCAGTGGGTAACAGGCTTCAGTTGGAACGCCCATTTCAAGTATGCCAACAATATAATGGGCTGCATAAAGGACCGTTACCAATACTGACTGGTGGGCCCCAGAAGTTGACGCTTTCATCGAGACAGAGGAGGCGTGGGTTCACAACACACATCTCCTTTAGTCGAGACATAGGAGACGCGTGTTGACAGCACGTGTCCCCTTTTGTCGAGACAGAGGAGACGCGTGTACACAAGACGCGTATCCTTTAGTCGAGACAAAGTATTTTACGCGTCTCTGATGTTGAGTTCATGTAACGGGTTCGGTGTTTGTGCCTGTTGCCAAAGGCCCCTGTGGGCCCAGAGAAACATCCTTTTCACGTGACCAGTAACTAGTTGTGGTAACGGTCTTTTTTACATGCCCGTTACAAATACGTGTTATCAGTAACGAGCAACTGTCCGTTACCTTTGTTCGCTCATTTGTAACGCTAGATCGGTAACAGACGCTATGCCCGTTACTAAAGGCCATCTGTGACTGTTACCAATGTGAGTTTTTCACATAGTGAAGCAGGAGTTTCTGAAGACGTCGACGCTAAAGTAAGTTAAAATGAGTGCTTGTTGTGGAACTCCAAGTGTGAGCTGAAAGTGTCATTTTGAACCTTAGTATAACAAGTGAAGGACTTTGTGTTGTAGACATAATGAGTTCAAAAGCAAGCATGGTTGTGTTATCGGGTTGAAATTCAATTGGACTGTGAAATTCAAACATCATTTCAATAATATGTGTTCAATACTACTTAATTGGTGATGTGAATATAAAGTATGTGCTTAAAGTTTTTTTCTAAAACATGTGTGTGCCGCACGGGCATTTTACTAGTTATCAAAATTAATATGTATTCCAATTCACACATAGATAATTTTATCGAAACCCCTCAAACATTGCAGAAATATAATTTTATTCAGCCGCCTCACAGATAACTTTACGGAAACCGCCTCGAGGTTTGAAGGAACGCCGATAGAGCTGCCTATTATTAAAAAATCCTAAAACTTTATCGAAAATAAATAGTAATTCAATCACTGCTTTGACATTTTAATGAAGCACACATGTTTTTTGCATACACTTCTCCTGTAAACTGTTTCTTCATGTTCTCCATGAGATGCCTGGAGCATTCTCTTTGTTCTGCCCATGGAAAAACTTGCTTGACTGCAGCTTCTGAGCCCTTGCAAGCATCAGTGCATATAGCCAACTTTGGAAGTTCTCCAATGGCCTTTCTCTGTTGCTTCATGAACCAAATCCAGTCATCCTTGGTCTCTGATTGGAAGAACCCAAATGCCAAAGGAAACATCCAATTATGACCATCTAAAGCTAATGCTGCAGGCATGTGGCCATTCCACTACCCATTTAGGGCAGTGGAATCTATGCTAATGTAAGGTCTGCATCCATATAAAAAACCATCTATGCTGCCCTTAAAAGCACAAAAGAATCTGGTGAAGTGCCTCTTGTCATCAACTTCCTCACTGTCTATCTCAGCTACACTACCAGGTGCCCTAAGTTCCACCTCTGCCTTGAACCCATACAACCACTCATATGAATCATCCCACTTACCAAAAAGTTTATCCGCTGCTCTCTGTCTTCCATACCACACTGTCTGATACTTAATATGGATTCTATACTTGTCCTCCAAAGCCTCCTTCATTTCTTTAGCACCCATATTTGGCTTCCTCCTCAGAAGGGGAATTGCCCTTTCAGCAACCCATGCTAGGTTGGCCATTGCACCACGCACTCTACTTCTTGAAGCACACTTGTGATCCTCGTTGTTTATTTGCACCTGCACATTGCAACAAACTTTAGTTCATGAGCCAAACACACTCATATATAAATATACAATAGATATGCATAACTAGAGAACAATATAATGAAAAATCTTATAAACTCTGGTTAGTAATTGTGAAGGACCGAACTGGCGACCAGAGAGGGGGGAGTGAATGGGAACCGATAAAAATTCTTCTCGAAGGAGATGACTTCTCCAACAAGATGAACTCGGTCGGGTACCCAAAATCACACGCTCCGCACACAACCTTCCGTTTCCAAAACCACGTAGCCACTGGAGTGCTACTGGTCCTAGGAACAAACACTACCTACAGGCACAGCTTCTACACACACACGGTAGTGGAAACAACTCGGAAGCTGTCTGCCTAGAGGGGGCGGTTAGACCGCCTCCACTTGGTAACCAAGAAATCCTCCGAAACACCTCTTCTGAGCTCCAAAACTCTCCACAGTTTCACCTACAGGATTCTCTGGTCAAGGCCAAGCTAGCTACCAGAAAATCTTGGCGAAAACCGAAACTTCACCCAAGGGCATAGGGGCGGTTAGACCGGCTACCAGGGGCGGTCTAACCTCCTGTACCCAGCAACGAACTCAAGGCAAGAACTCCTAGCAAACTGCGCCGAAACGAACCAAGATTTTACCTGAACGATCCTCTGATCAAGGCAAACAAACTCATAGAGGAAAATCCGGCAAAACCAAAACTTTCACCTGGAAGACCCAGGGCGGTTAGACCGCCCCTTCCAGAAAACTTGGCCGCGGGTCAAACCTCAACTTCCCATCGCCCGATCCCCCGATTCACCCCACGGATTGCAGCGAGACTTCGGGAATACCCGGGTTACCTCCTGGGCAACCTCTCCACCAAAGGAATCGAACCGAAACGCTCTCAATCAAAGGGAATCGCGGATCTTGGCCCTCTAGGTCATGAACTCGAGCAACTCGAAAAACCACCAAATCGAGGTCGATTCAAGGGAGTTCTTGGGGCAAAGTCACCAGCCAAAGAGGCACAAGGTCCTCATACGTGACACCGAACAAGAATCCTGCAAGAAATCACCCTCAAAACTCCGCCACGAAAATCACAAGAAAGAGCTCCGAAAATCACCAAAAAGGAAAACGGGGGAGGCAACACAAGGCCTTGAGGAACCACGCCGAATCATCTATACATACCATGAAGGTTCATACAAGGTCTAGCTTGCCACCCGATCATCCATCCCTCTCTCAAGATCTCACATGAAGCTCTCAAGCTAGTCCTAGAAAAACTAGAGAATAGCAAACGAAAATGACAAAGGGAAATGAGCTAGGGTTCCAAGAGTTGGCTGCCATCCATCCCTCCAAGTGTTTATATGGGGGCAACCAAAAGACTAAACTACCCTTACTAGATAACTAGGGATACATGCCCCTCAAGGGCGAATTTGGAAGTCTTTAGTTCAGCACCATCGGACGGATGTCCAGCGACCGCAAACTTGCTTAGCCTCGACGCAAGCCTTGCGATCCCAACGCGTGTCCTCCGCTTCGAAGCTTCTCGGCGGCTGCGACCCGGGCGGTCAGACTGCCCCCCTGGGCGGTTAGACCGGTCCAGGCGGTCTGACTGCCCCTCCTGGGTGGTTGAACCGGCCTGGGTGGCCGCAGTCCCTCGTCGAGTCTTCGGCCTTGGTTTTGTGGCTCAACCGAGTAACCCAGTGGTTTTCTGGTGAACCACTGCAAACCCCGCGAACTTGGGGTAGCCTCCGCCAATCACCACTCATGACTCGGCTCCCACGTTGTCTCGGCTCGACCTTGGTTTTGAGGCTCAACCAAGAAATCGTCCACGACTTCGTCTTGCTGTTCTTGCCACCATGCGGCCCGCACTTGACCCCGCTGGCCACCGAGTCCCTCGAACCAAGCCTACTTGTCTTCTCCACACCTGGAGGCCTACCCGGCAATGACTTTCGCGCTTGTTCTTCACCTGCACCAACACCAGTCAAGCCGCAACCTGCACCTGCAATACTTAGCCAAGAGTCAGTCCACACAATGTTGTCAATCACTCATCACACCAGGAAGTGACCATCCACCGGTCCTCGAACCACACAGGCTCTCAAATTGTACCCTGACACAACCATCTGATTGTGTTCTAGCTCTAATAACCCATGGGCATCCGCGGGCCTTGCAATATCCCCTAAACTTGGTAGTGTCAGATTCCTCTGTCCCAAGCTCAAACTCTGTCACTATAGCATGCTGCCTGACTGCCAATCTGAAATCAACCATGCAAGGATATACAGTACCCACTGACATCGGAGGGTTGTCCCTGTCCCAATCCAACATTGGCTCTGAATGCTCATTGTCATGTACGTCAACACTTGCCTCATTCATATCATGGTGGACGTCTTCTGGAATTACTGGAATAGCAACTTCTTCCTCAATTGCTTGTGCTGCTCTCTCATCTGCTGCTTTGAATCCCATTGCTTCAAATAGAGTTTCCTCATCAACTAACACATAAGGTTCCCCATCTTGCTCAGGATCTAGGATAATAGTCAACTGACTCCAATCAACAAGTTCAGCATGCTGTTCTAACTCTTCTGCAGAGGTAAATGTGTCACCTCCACCTTCAGCATGAAATGGAGGATATACTGGATCTTGATCAACATGACTAGTCACACCAGAATTGGCTTGGGACCAAGTTGAATTGGGCAGTGGTTGATATCCAACCTTATCAACTACTTCAACAATAACATGTGCCATTTTCTCATTTAGTCTAGACCTAATCATCTTCTCAAAGTGCTCATTTTTCCTAATCTTCCACTTAGCAACACCGTCGGAATCTACTGCCCACACTGCAAGCTCTTGACAAGTTCCCTAGTAAATTTTGCTTGCCATATCAGTCACAAAGCTATCCAGATTATACCCAGTGCATTTATCCACCCACAGATCATGCCATTGCTCTACCATATCTATGATTCCACAGTCATTGATTGCCTTATATCCCACGCAATTAACAACTAGTCTAAGAGCATTGCCAGGATCAATCCTGACAATCATCAACATACAACAATGTTGGAGTTAGAGAAATCCAACTCCAGTACTATGACTACTGCAGAACTCCAGATCCATGGAGAAGGAGATGATCCACTTACCACGGAGGGCACTCACTAGGTGTCATCTTTAGTTGAGGAAGCTTCCAGCGGGCTGCCTTGACAGCTAGGGTTCCGTCGATGGGCGGGCGGCGCACGTGGAGCGGCGGACTGGCGGGCGGCGGCGCACGTGGAGGAGCGCAGGTGGGTGCTGGCGGGTGACAGCGACCGGTGCTGGGGCGGCGGCGGGCGGACGGCCGGCCGCCGGTGGCGTCCTGGCGCGCGCGGGGTCGGGAAGACCCGCTCCGCTCGCTCACGGGCGCTGAGCGCAGGCATCCCTCCTCGATCCTCTGTCTGGGGAGGGTCCGATGCCCCCTGGCCTAAAGGATAAGGCATGTGTCGTATGGACATCCCTGGGCCCACTACTCAGGCGGGTACCAGGACCGACTACTACGTGGGCCCCTGGGACTACTCGACTTGGGCTGCACGGCACAAGACGGCGTGAAGCACAAGACATCCAGAGGGCTAGTACTCGGTTAGGAAGCTAGACATATCCGGATCCATGTAGAGTACTCCTAGCCGTGTACGACTAGTACTCTCCCTCCAAAACCGACTTGTAACCCTGCCTCTCAGACTATATAAGGCGAGGCAGGGACCCCTATCTCTTCATCCGCATCATCTTGTAAACACACCCAATCAATCCAGAGCTACGCAGCATACAGGACGTAGGGTATTACGCACCTCGCGGACCAAACCAGTCTAAATTGTGTGCCACGTGTCTCTCCTTCGAGTTCCCGATCTCGGCGAGGCCACAAACATCTACCTCGGGTACTCCTCTTGGTAGGTTGCCGGGTTAAAACACCGACATCTGGCGCGCCAGGTAGGGGATCTCGCCGAAGATCTCATGGCGAACTCGACAGCTTCAATCGTCATCAAGCCAACCGCCGCCTTCAATCGTGGCGACACCTTCGTCTTCGGCTCCTGGGTCTGCACCGCTGACGGCGATGGATCGTTCCAACGCTACCTCACCATGACCCAGACCCGGAGACCGAACTTGTGACGCTTCCCGAAGCCATCACGGGTCAACTCGTCAAAAAATTCGACGAATTTTCGCTTCGCAACCAAGTCGCCGACTTCGAGATTGGATCCACTTCCAACTCGAGCTCGACGTCACCCTGGATCGAACTGCGCGAGCTGGCTCCTGAGCCATCGTGCGGACCGGTCCCCCCCCCCCCCCACGAGCACTTCCCGTACGGCCTCTGCAGCACCAGCAAAGCCTACGCGGAAGCACTCACCTCGCGTCGGGCTGGCAAGGAGGTTGTCTCCGAGTACTCCTTGGACTCCAACGCCATCCCCGACTACAACTCGAACTCCTCCTACGAGTTTGACATCGGTCTCGATCCAATCGAGCCCGAGTCCGAGCTCAACACCATCGAGGAGCCATTGTCAGGTCCTGCCGCTGGCTTGGTCATCATGTCTACTCCCGCCGGCAGATTCATCTACTGGCCCGACCGCAAGCCCGCAGACCTGACTGACGACAACTCACGCTGCGTCGCCTACCTCGAGACACTCCCCTTCTAGGAGGGGACACCGCTGACTCCAAATGTAGAGGAGTACTCGCCAACCGAGGTGGCAACCTCTGACTCCGGACTCTGCACGCTGGACCGCGAAGTATTCGTGGCAACTGCGGAAGCTGGAACCTCAGAGGCCTGACCCGATCGGTACCTCGACGATATCTCAGAGGATGAGGAATCAGCTAATGCACCTGCAGACGAGACTACCGAGGCCAAGAATGCCCGGCGTGACCGTAATAGGAAGTGAGCAGATCGGCACCAGAGGCTCCGGGAAGCTCTCCCCATCCGGAACCTCAACGAAGCTCTGGACCAAGTCGCCAACCGGGTCCACACAACCCCTGAGCAATGCCTCATGTCCATCACTACGATAGCTCGAACAGCTCAGGGGCACCGTGCAGGCGAACTTATCGCCAAACTCGCCGAGGATGCCTACTTCATGTGGGTCAACAACAGGGTTGCCGGAGCCGGAAATCACGAAGCCACTAGTCGCAGCCGCACTCCAGCAGAAGTCCGACCTAACCGCGTCCGTGGTGAACACCAGCCGACCCCCAATCACTCTAGAGCCTCTGGGGGAGGACCTTCACAAGGCGGTGCTAGCGGCGGTGGCGGCGGCGGTTGCAGCGGTAGCTCCTCTCATGGCGCCGGCAGAAGAGCCGGTGGCGGCGGCAATCGCGGAGGCCGAGGCCACGCGAACAGCCACGCCGCCGGCAACGAACGTGGCGGCTACGACGCCCGCCACAGGATCGACGAGATACACCGCGCCAAGAAGACTACCGACGTCAGCGACAGCGACGACTTCCCCGCCTACTCTTCACGACTTCGCGCGCTGCTTCTTCCCCAGAAGTTCAAGCCTCTCGGGATCACCAAGTATGTCGTGAAGCAAGATCCAGTTCAGTGGCTCAGGTGCTATACCATGGCCATTGAGAACACTGGTGGCGACAACGACACCAAGTGCCTCTACTTCCCCTTCTGTCTGGACCAGGCTCCACTCACCTGGCTCGAGTCGCTCGACAAGAACTCGATCGACGAGTGGGACCAGTTGAAGGCTCAGTTCACCAGCAACTTTGCGGGCGCCATGGGACGCTCGCGTACTCGCATGGACCTGGCGATGGTCAAGCAGGAGCAAAGCGAGACGCTCCGCCAGTACATGTGCCGCTTCTTCGACAAGCGTGCGACCGTAGTCGACGTCACCAACAAAGAAGTCATCGACTGCTTCCAAGACGGTCTCTACCACCGTCGCACCTTCGAAGACTTCGGTCACCGTCGCCCAAGCTCAATCACCAAGCTCAAGGACATGATCACTTCATGGGCCGACGAAGAGGACAAGGCGAACGCCAAGTACGACTCCATTCGGGCAAGAGCAAAACCAACACGGGCGGCAACAACACTAACAAGGATCAAGGGGGTCGCAACAACAATAATAATAACAACTACTTGGGTCCTAACCGTAAGTGCAAGCCAGACAATACTGTCGCGGCTGTACAGCGCCCCACGAAGGACAGCTCCAAGAAGACCTCCGGCGGCTTCAGAGACTTGCTCAAAGAGAAGTGTCCGTGGCATCTGGACGGCAATCACACAACTGATCAGTGCTACCAGCTCCGGCGAGCACTCAAGGATGTCCCTGAGCCACGGCACCCTCATGATAAAAAGGGCAAGAAGAAGGTCGACGAAGGCAACGGCGACTTCCAAGAACCCGACAAGACGGTGAATGTCCTCTTCGGCGGACTACCCACCAAGCGATCTCAGAAGCTCACCCTACGGGAAGTCTTGAACATTGAACCAGCAGTGCCGACGCCTCTCAGGTGGTCGGAGGTACCCATCACCTTCTCCCGTGCGGATCAATGGACAAGCTTCTCTGAACCGGGACGTTTCCCACTCGTCCTGAAACCAGTAGTCGCGGGCTCTAGACTCAACAAGGTACTCATCGACGGTGGAAGCGGACTCAATGTCCTCTTCACCAAGACCTTGAAGAAGATGAAGCTCGACATCACTGGCATGCTCACCAAGAGCACGTCGCCCTTCTACAGCATCATCCCAGGCAATGCGGCTATACCACTTGGCTCAGTGGTTCTGCCAGTTACCTTCGGGACAAGGGAGAACTACCGCACCGAGTACATCAAGTTCGAGGTTGCGGACTTCGAAACCTCCTACCACGCCATCCTCAGCAGACCAGCTCTTGCCAAGTTCATGGCGATTCCTCACTACGTGTACTTGGTACTCAAAATGCTAAGTCCTGCCGGAGTACTCGCGCTGCAAGGGGACTTGAAGATTTCCTACAACTACGACACCGAAGCAGTGGAACTCGCAGCAACCAATCAAGTACCCAACGTAATGATGGAGATCTTCGCTGCATCCAAGAAGCTTGTGCCAACCGAACTCGAGATACCTGAGAAGACTGACACCACCAACAAACCTCAGCCAACAGAGGAAGTACATGTGAAGGCCATCGACCTCAGGACCGGCGACAGCAGCAAGACTACCATGATCGGCGCGGGGCTCGACCCTAAATAGGAAGACGCGCTTGGCAGCTTCCTTCGGGCTAACCGAGACATCTTCGCGTGGAAGCCAGTGGACATGCCAGGTGTGCCTAGGAGGCTGATTGAGCACTCACTCAACGTCGATCCTAAAGCTACCCCCAAGCGACAACATCTCCGCCGTTTTGCTGACGACCGACGGGACGCCATCAAGAAGGAACTCGCCAAACTACTCGCGACCGGCTTCATCCGAGAAGTCTTCCATCCTGAGTGGCTCGCCAACCCCGTCCTCGTCCGCAAGAAGAACATCAACGAGTGGAGGATGTGCGTCGACTACACCGACCTCAACAAGCACTGCCCCAAGGACCCCTTCGGGTTGCCGCGGATTGATCAAGTCATCGACTCCACGGCGGGCTGCGACCTGCTCTACTTCCTCGACTGCTACTCCGGGTACCACCAGATCGCAATCAAGGAAGAAGACCAGGAGAAAACCGCGTTCATCACCCCGTTCGGCGCTTACTGCTACATGACGATATCGTTCAAGTTGAAGAACGCCGGCGCTACTTACCAACGAGCTATCCAGGCCTGCTTCAAGGAGCAGCTCAACAAGAACGTCGAAGCCTATGTGGATGACGTGGTCGTCAAGACCAGAAACTCCGACACGCTCATCGCCGACCTTGAAGAGACTTTCGCATCCCTGCGAGAGTACCAGTGGAAGCTCAACCCCAACAAGTGCGTCTTCGGTGTACCCTCGGGGAAACAAACTACTCGACTTCATCATCAGCCATCGTGGTATCGAAGCCAATCCCGAGAAGATCTCCGCCATCACCAATATGAAAGCTCCAACCTGCATCAAGGATGTCCAGAAGCTGACCGGGTGCATGGCGGCCCTGAACAGATTTATCTTGAAGCTCGGAGAACGGGGACTACCCTTCTTCAAGCTACTCAAGCACCAAGAGAAGTTCGTATGGACCGCAGAGGCTGATCAAGCTCTGTCGCAGCTTAAAGACTTCCTGTCGAAGCCACCGGTCCTCACAGCTCCTCGCAAAATGGAGCAACTACTGCTCTACCTCGCCGCGACTACTCACGTGGTCAGTACTGCCATCATTGTCGAGTAGCAGGAAGATGGCCATGCCTACCCAGTCCAGCGGCCAGTCTACTTCGTCAGCGAGGTCCTGTCTGAGTCCAAGGCACGGTACCAACCGGTCCAGAAGCTACTCTACGCAGTACTCATCACCTCGCAGAAGCAATGACACTACTTCCAGGAGTACTCGATCACTGTCATCACCGACTACCTGCTTGGTGACATACTCCACAACCAAGATGCTACCGGGAGATTCTCCAAGTGGGCGGTCGAGCTTGGCGCCCTCAACATCGACTTCAAGCCACGCACTGCTATCAAGTCTCAAGCACTAGTCGACTTCATGGCAGAGTGGCGGGAGAATCAACTACCCACACCAACAGAGCGACCAGAGCACTGGGTGATGTATTTCGACGGCTCACTCAAGCTCGAGGGCGCGGGCGCAGGGGTACTTCTAATTTCTCCAAAGGGCGAACAACTCAAGTTCGTCCTGCAGATCTTCTGGAAGGTCTCAAACAACGAAGCCGAGTACGAAGCCCTACTGCATGGGCTCCGACTCGCAATCTCACTGGGCATCAAGCGACTACTAGTCTACGGCGACTCCGCAGTGGTCATCAACCAAGTCAACGACTCTTGGGACCGCAACAAGGAGAACATGGACGCCTACTGTCTGGAAGTCCGCAAGCTCGAGAACAAGTTCTATGGTCTCGAGTTCCACCACGTCGTCCGCGACAACAACGTAGCAGCGGACGTCCTGTCGAAGCTTGGTTCTACTCGCGCTCAAGTACCCGCTGGAGTCTTCGTCCACGAACTTCACACGCCATCCATCCTGGAGCCGGTGCCAACGACCACTGACCCCGGGCCATCACAGCCAAGTCAGGAGGTCATGATGATAGACGTGGACTGGAGACAACCCTTCATCGACTACATCCGCGAGCAGAAGGTTCCTTCCGACAAGAATGAGGCCGAACAACTCGTCCGCCGAGCCAAGACCTACGTACTAGTTGGAGACAAGCTCTACAGGCGGGGCGCCACTTCTGGAGTACTCATGAAGTGCATACCCCGGGAAGAAGGCAAGGACATCTTGGAGGAGATTCACAAGGGTGTCTGCGGCAACCACGCGTCCTCTCGTACGCTGGTGAGCAAAGCCTTCCGACGAGCCTTCTATTGGCCCACAGCTCTGGGCGATGCCGAAGAACTCGTCAGGAGGTGCCAAGGATGTCAATTCTTCGCCAAGCAGCAACATGTCCCGGCCTACAAGCTAGTCACCATACCATCGACCTGGTCCTTTGCCTGCTGGGGGCTCGACATGATTGGGCCTCTGCCAACTGCGCCAGGAGGATTCAACAGAGTTCTGGTGGCCATCGACAAGTTCACCAAGTGGATCGAAGTCAAGCCGGTTACCTGCCCAAAGGCTGACAGGGTACTCGACTTCTTGGATGAACTCGTGCATCGCTACGGGCTACCCCATCGCATCATCACAGACCTGGGTTCCAACTTCAACAACCATCAGTTCTAGGAGTACTGCGAGAACAACGGGATCGACGTTCGATACGTCTCAGTCGCCCACCCACGAGCTAACGGCCAGGTGGAGCGTGCTAATGGGATGGTACTCGACGCCCTCAAGAAGCGATTGCACGATGCAGCTAACACCAAAGGAGGCAAGTGGATCAAGGAACTACCCAACACACTCTGGGGGCTTCGTACTCAACCTACCAAGCCAACGGGACAGTCGCCCTACTTCCTGGTCTACGGCTCCGAAGCTATTCTACCCGCCGATGTGATGTGGGAATCCCCGGCAGTAGAACAATACGACGAAGGCATCTCCGAAGACAGTCGACGGGTTGACATCGACAGCCTCGAAGAAGCTCGCTGTGCTGCCCTCGTCCAGTCAGCAAGGTACCTAGAGGGTATCCGACGCTACCATGATCGCAATGTCAAGGAACCCTCCTTCAACGTTGGTGATCTAGTCCTCCGTCGCATCCAGAACACGGACGGACTACACAAGCTCAGCTCGCCTTGGGAAGGTCCCTTTTCAGTTTCCAAGGTGACCGGACCGGGCTCCTATCGTCTTCAGACAGTTGAAGGCGACGACATCAGCAACTCGTGGAATGTCGACCAGTTGTGTCGCTTCTACGCATAGTCGCTCGACTACCTATCCTCGAGTCTAGCCTACACGGCTACTAACGGACTCCTCGCTGTAAGCGGCCTCTTGGTCCTAGCACTAGTCTACGGGCTACTTCTATCCAGGATCCAGTGTTAACGGCTACTAACGGATCCTGGACCGCACATAGCCTAAGGGCTCTGGCGGCGGTCTACGGACCATGTACCCTTTAGATCCAGCCACAACGGCTACTAACGGATCTCTAGCTGTAAGCGGTCCAAGGCCCCTAGCAACTACTTAGCCATAGGCGGCCTGCGGGTGTTGGCGACTTCACACTTGTAATGGCCCTGGCCATCCAGGTGTACTTTTTCTTCAGTAATAAAGTTCGATTCTACTCAACTTGTTTACTGTACCTCCTAAACTAGGCGGTTTCTACCGAGTACTACTACCCACTACTTCTTCAACGACTTCGTACTCCGCAAGCTTCGATGCAAGCCGCGACAACGAGTACCCATGATAGCATAGAAGTGGATCACCTTCAATCATATTCAAACAAGTTCTGATCTAATTTGTTTGTCCTACATCAACTACCCTGTACATGAGCTACTTCTACAGGTACATCTACTGAAGGTTCAGCTTGTCCGCGACTTGTTCCGCGATAGGCGCCATCTCCTCCAGCAGGGTCTTGTACTGCTCGTCTGTGCAGTTCGTCGCAAGATCCCCAGCTACTACATCCACCAGCGCCTTCGGGAAGTACGACTTCATGAAGGTGAGTACCTGGTTCGGTATCGACTTCGCCAAGTGCTTGACGTACGTCGCCAAGCGCCCGGGAGCTTCCTTCAGTCTATCCATGAGAGGTGCTATCTTGGGGCCGCCTGGGTGAGGGACCAACAGCCTTGCAATAGGAAGTGCGGCTTCTTCAAGTTCCTTTAGTTGCGCCCGCAGCTTCACGCAATCTTCATTGAGCTTCTGCAGAGATTTGTAACAACGCACAAGGTCAAGATCGGAGGCTTCATGGAGCTCCATGTGCTTGATGCACTCATGGCGCATCACTGCGTACTCGTACTCAGCTACCTCTCGGTGATCGGTCTCCCGGTACATGATGTTCTTGAGGTTCGTCTCGGAAGCTTTCAGCTGGTCGACCCTCGCTTCAAGATTTGCAAACAACTCGTCAACAATGTCAGACTACACATAGGCACTACAAACAAGTACTCAACGATCGCGGCGGAAGGCATACCTTTGTTCTTCTGGCGCAGAGTCTTGTTCTTCTTGATCAAGTCATCCCTCTTCGCCTGCATCTCTTGTACCTCGTTATGGTACTGGGCGAAGGCGCCGTCAAGTTTGGATTGGAGCAGCGCTGAGTACTTCTTGGATTTGTCCAGCTCCTTCTCCAGAGCTTCGGCCCGGATCACCATATCACCGTACCCCTTCAAGAGCTCGGTCTTCTGGCGGGACCTCTCCACCAGGCCCTGCGCAAGATCACAAGTTCAATCAGTACTCAGTACTCAATGATGCAAGACTACTTAGGGTACTCGCAACGTACCTTGATCCATTGCCCTGTGCGACGCCACAACTCCATGCTCAGAGACACGAAGGCCGGGTCAATCAGATCATCGTCTAGCAACTCGAGACCTCCGCGGCTCGAGGTCCCAGTCTCTGGCATCGGCGCCGAGCGAAGCGGCGCCGTGTCCTCCACCATCACCTCACGGACGACGACTTCAGTCCCTGCTTCGGGCTGCGAGTCAACTCGTGCCTCCGCCCTTGGCTCGGGGGCTGTCGAAGTCGCCGGCTCGGCAACTGGCTCCGTAGCCGTCGCTTCAATAGTAGCCATTTCCTTAGCTACTACCTCAGGGATCACCGCTCCCTCGGCTTGTGGCCCTGTCAAGAGGAACTCAGCAATCATGTGGCGATTTTGACTACTCTCCATGACAAGAACCCGTGGCAACAGGATTCGTACCTTCCACCAGGGTGGCTTCTTCAAGCCTCGGCTCTGTCGCGGCTTCGGCTTGTGGCGGCGGCGTGGGCTCTCGTGCCTCTGCCGAGCGGTTCTCACCATCGGCAGGTGTGCTAGTCTCCACCTCATCCCACGACAAGTCGGTGGATTTCCTGCATCATGGATTATCCAATCAACAACACGACCTTGACGAAAAACGACTACTCAAGGGTATCATATACTTACAGTGTTGACCGCACCACAGTGACAGTCGGGGCGCCCAGTATCCTGGCGATATCTACAATGCCAGGCTCGCTGGCGGCTCTTGCCTCGACAGGAGGCTCCTCTACTCTCTCCTCCGGCTGTCCAACGGCCACGGCCGTAGCAGGAGGAGGGCCCTGTACTTCTTCGACTGATAGCTGTGGCTGGTTCTCCACAGCCGCGGCTTGCTCCTGTGCCTCTTCCGGCACAACGTCTTCAGTAGCCAGAGGCGGGCTGGTAGTACCAGCCGTCGCCCCCACCGTCTCCCAGACTTCTTCCTCATCCTGGGCAGTAGGGTCCGAGGAAGGGATGTCCTGCACCAATACAAGTCAAGCAGTCAGCAACAGACTACTCATCGTCAGTACTCGACTACTCTAGTCGTGGTACTCACCTCTTGTCTGGTGGCTTCCGACACCTTCAGTTTCTTCACGGCGCGTTTGCGCGCCACGTTGCGAGGCTTCCTCGGTGGGAGCGGCAAATCTGCCTCAAGACTAGACAGCTTCTCGACTACCGGAATATGCGGCATTCCAGCTCGGCTGAACCTAGAGCGGAGCTGGAAACGCTGCTGCAGCGTCTCCTCATCCTCGTCGTCGGAGGTGTCCTCGATGACGACGGCATCATCATCCTCGCCGACTACTCGGCGCTCCTTCGCTTTGGGCTCCGCCTTCCCCTGAGTTTGTTTCTCAAGCTGCGGGGGAGGGGGGAGGGCGGGATGGAGATGTACTTCTTCAGATCGTCCTACAAGACCAAGCAAGCATAAGTACGACTACACAGGCAATTAGTACTCGGGAGCTCTGGCCACGACTACTAACCTCATTCGGCGGCCGTGCCGCGGAGTACTCTGGCACGGGGCATGGCATGTACGCAGGCATGTCTTTGAAGATCTTCCCCAGTCTTTCGATGATAACTTCATCTTCAATTTCTTCACCGGGCATCCGAGAAGAGTCTTCGTCGCCAGTGTACTCGTAGCCGAGATGGTCCCGCGCCATCAGCGGCTGCACTCTCCTCTTCATGAAACTGAAGGCTACATGTTCAGCCCTCAGTCCGGCCTCCCTCAGGGCCTTGATCTTCTCCAGCAATGCAGGCAGCCGGAGGCCCTCTTGCATGGTGGGCTCCGAGTTCCACCACGGTGCATGCTTCGGTTGACGACCACTCGGCTTCGGCAGCTCTGGGTGGTGGTTGCTGATGTAGAACCACTTCGCCTTCCAATCTTGGTTGGAGTCGATGATCTTGTACGGCAAGTACTGCCCGGCGGCGTCTTCACTCATCTGCACCCCAGCGCCTCCAACTACTCGGGGGTCGTCCGTGCTCGGCTGCGGCTTCAACCGGAAGAACTTCCGGAATAGGACCCAGTGGGGCTTGATCCCCACAAACGCTTCACAAAAATGGACGAAGATGGAGATGTGGAAGATACCGTTGGGGTTGAGGTTGAGGTACTCGATCCCGTAGTACCGGAGCATCCCCTTGAAGAAGTCACTGGCAGGCAGTGTGAGTCCGCGCTCCACGAACCACGCGAACATCGGGATCTCATCTGGGTTCTTCTCCATCGGGTACGGATCTCCAGTGGCGACGCGCCACAGATCCATCTCCTTCTCGCGGAGGAAACCATTGTTGACCAGGGTAAGGAGATCCTCGGTCTTCAGTTTCGCCTTCTTCCACTCCTTCGCCGGACTCGGCGGAGTGGAGGGGGGCAGTGACGACGACGACTGGCCGGCGATGCCGGCCTCATCGCGGCTCCTCTTCTTCGACGCGCCGGTCTTGGTGCTCTTCGACGGAGACGCCTTCATCCTTCCAGTCACGAGTGTTTTCACTCGCATTCGCTCGGGGGCTGCGGAGGAGGGCGGACTACGGCGGCGGCGCGAAAGTAGATCTAATCTACTCAGCGGCGGCGGCGGCAGCAGCAGTGAAGGGGGGAGGCTCTTTCTATCTAATCGCAAAGGAATGCATCTGCTGGAAGTGAGAAACCCTAAGGGGTTGCCCTGTTATTTATAAGCCACCGGGCGACCTAGTTTCGAGCGGGTGGCTAAGTCTCAGGCGGCTGACTCACCGTAGTGGCATGACTCTTCATCTTTCAGTACCCGAAGCTCTCAATCTCGGGGGCTCGACTACGATTGATGGATTCAGCGAGCTACACCAGTTCAAGATTCCACTCAGGACACATTCTACAGTCAAGATGACCCTTCAATTCGAGAGAAGTACTCGACTCAAGGTTCGGGGGCTCCGTGCCACGTGTCCTTCGATTTTTTCTCCGGATTTTTAATGATAAGATTGACAGAATTTCAGATTGACCCTCAGCTTGAATCTACAATTCGACCTAAGGCTCGGGGGCTACATTCCATATGGAACGCATTCTTCGAATCGCATTTTCCATATGGTTTTTCATCAAGACATCGCGAGTACTATTGAAGATCTTCGAGAAAAGCACTCGGGGACGCTTGGGGACTACTCGAGAAGACTTCAAGACTACTCAAAGATCAGCTGAAGTACCTTCCAGTCTCGGGATGATTCAAGCATTCTTGAGGACTTTCGGATTGTGGAACTCGGGGACGCTCAAGGACTACTCGCCAAGGCCATCAAGACTACTCGAAAACATCCTGCTCGACTACAAAGTACTCGGGGGTTTGTCGTATGGACATCTCTGGGCCCACTACTCAAGCGGGTACTAGGACGACTACTACGTGGGCCCCTGGGACTACTCGACTTGGGCTGCACGTCACAAGACGCGCGTGAAGCACAAGACATCCAGAGGGCTAGTACTCGGTTAGTAAGCTAGGCATGTCCGGATCCATGTAGAGTCCTCCTAGCCGTGTACGACTAGTACTCTCCCTCCAAAACCGACTTGTAACCCTGCCTCCCGGACTATATAAGGCGAGGCAGGGACCCCTATCTCTTCATCCGCATCATCTTGTAAACACACCCAATCAATCCAGAGCTACGCAGCATACAGGACGTAGGGTATTATGCACCTCGCGGCCCAAACCTGTCTAAATTGTGTGCCACGTGTCTCTCCTTCGAGTTCCCGATCTCGGCGAGGCCACAAACGTCTACCTCGGTTACTCCCCTTGGTAGGTTGCCGGGTTAAAACACCGACAGCATGGGCAGTTTCGTCATTTCCCGTTGAGATCTACAGTGGTAGTGATGACATGGCCTGCCACATGTGCGAAAATAGCAAATTTTTTGGTTGGCAAATCGAGGAGTGGCAATTTTGTAAAGCCATCCGTAAGTATGGCAACGGGAGAGGTGTCAAATGGTTAAATATCGCCACAAAAGCTCCCTCTGTCTTGTCTGCAATGGCGTCCGAGGCTTTTCCCACGAGCGCCCCTCTCTCCCCCGCTCCCGCTCCCCTCGACCCCTCCCCAGGCCACTAGACGCCGCGCTCCGCGGCGCCTCCACCACCTGCCCCAACCCTAAGCTCCCGCTCGAGCTCAGGCGATGGGGTCCTCGCCGTCGCCGCCGCCGCCGCCAATGATCGGGAGGGCCGGGAACCTCACCGTTTTCATCACGCCGCAGTCTCCCGCGTGCACGCCGCGGGGCGCGTCGCGCAACCCGCCGCCCCAGTCCCCGCGCTCGGATTTCTCCACCCCAACCCCGCAGAGGGCTGCCCCGTCGCCCTCGCCGCGGAAGCCCGCGAGCCCGGCCGCGGCGCCAGCGGTGGTGTTCACCCCGCCCCCGCGGCCGGCTCCCGTGAAGCTCACGCCGCCGCCGGTGCAGGTGCCTCCGCCGCAGTACGAGAAGGCGTCCGCGGGAGGCAAGCACGACGGATCGGCCTTCGGCTTCTTCTGGGACGCCGTCGCGCGCGTCCAGGAAGGTGAGTGAACCGCATTTCGTGATTTTGGTGGATTTCCTTTTTTTGTTTCTCTCGGGAGTTTTGGGGTTCTCATGCTTGGATTCTCTCGCTGCTGTTGCAGCGCACGCGAACCTTGACGAGTACGTGGCGAACTGGTTTGGGTTGGATCAGTCCAAGTACCAGTGGGCGCTCAACGACTACTACGAGGCTACCGGCAAGGTGAGTGCTCTTCCATTTCTCCTCTGCATCAGCATGGTGCATTTCTCGTTTAATTTTGGTTACAATCGCGTTCGATCCGTGTAGATTTGTTTCGTTTGTTTGCTTTCCAAAAATTGGTACTCTGGTCTGGATCTGTAACTGTGATGTGATACTGTTTTCCGACGATATCTGAAGCTGGATGGAGCATTTGATGTTTGTGTAGAGGTCGATGTTGGTTGGTAAGATGGTGTGTTGTGGCCTATAGCCTCGTGAGCTCTATCTATGTGCAGGTGCTAGACTTGGAGCTGTCCCTACGACCTTTACCTTCATCAAAGTGCAGATATGTGTCTTCTCTCGGTGTGATAGATGCTTAGACTAACTCCAACAAGGTGACCCAAACCCAAAAATGGGTCGTCACAGTGTTTTTGCATGCCAAAAACACTCCAATGGAGCACCCATACACGGTATGCAATTTGCCTGACCAACGAATGGCGACCCACAAATGTGCCATCTCTCTCCTCCAAATGCATTTGCCGCTCCGTCCCCGAGCTGAGCGAGTCCGCGCGAGCTCTCTCGAGTCCCGACGCAAGTTCCCCCGATGGCGGCCCCTCCCGGCGTGAGCTCCACCCGGTGGCGGCCAATCCCCCGGCGACAGCTCCCTCCTAGCGCGAACTCCACCTAGCAGGTCAAGATCTGGACTCGACAGCGGCCACTCCTCCGGCAAGCGGCTCCCCTGGCAGTGGCCCATCCTGGATCGGGCTCCACCCGGCGGTGCTCGCGCGCAGCGCCCAGCGGTGCTCGCCGGTTAGTACCCGAGGTCGGCAGAGCTCGCACACGATGGTCAGCGGTGCTCGCCGGCCAGCTCCCGCGACGGGCAGAGCTCGCGCGCGGCGCCCGCCGGTGCTCGCCGGCCAACGCCTGTGGCTGGCGGAGCTCGCGCACGGCTCTCAGCGGTGCTCGCCGGCCAGCTCCTGTGGCCGACAGAGCTCGCGCGCGGTGACCGGCGGGGTTCGCCAGCGGCGCCCGTGACCGGCGGGCTGGCCGGCGGAGCTCACGCGGCAGCGCAATGGCTAGCTTCGGCGTGCTCGCAATAGGAGGAAGGGAAGAGGATGTTTCACTGCGTCTCGTTTGTTGGATAAGAGAGTTTATGGGTGACGGACCCTTTTACTGTAGGCAACCTAAACTGGCCTGGTTTGGGTCTCTATTGTTGGAGTCAGTCTTAGAGTGTCCTGTGTGGGTGTTAGGTGTTGTTTGGGCCGAAAAAAGGCTTTTGTGTTGGAGAATATATGCAAAGGGTGTTTAGTTGTGGTAGCTGTGCTTGTTCAGCAAAGCTCAAGTCAATCCCCATCTTGCAATATACCTGTAAAGGTTGAACCTAAGATAGGCCTAACACAAGGCAAGAATAGATGCCTAACCACCCTTTATTTAGCAACTATGAGAATGATGGGCAATGATGTTGGACTAGAAAATATGCACTAGAATCGTCATATTGTCTAGAATAGAACACTTTGAAGCTTTCAAAAAGTCGTTCCCTGGTTTTAACTTTTGTGCACTGTCTCCTTTTGTTAATTATTGCCTCTCGACAAACATAAGTGCTTTACATGATGAACATTGAACAAGCCTGATGTCAGTAGAGTGGGTAGCACAAAGTTATCTTTGGTACAATGATGTTTGCATTCTTGGAAGCATTATTGTTTCAGTTTAAGCATTTCTTCTACTAAACACAGACTCAAACTCCAAATTTGCAATGAAAAGATTTGTGACTGAGCAGTGTGATGCGGAAGATATGCAGATTGTAAACATGTGTTTAGCCCTTTTTCTTGAGAATTTTAATTTGTAATTTGACTTTGCAAACTGAAACTGTGCAATTTTCTAGACTAGATGGAAATGGTAGCTGAGGCTATGTTATTTATTGAGCTACTAGTTACGCAAACTAGGATCCAGCACCCAGCAGGACTCTACTTAACATTTGTACTGAACATTTGGACTTCACTCTGCCTATCAAACTATGCTCCAGCAGGACTCTATCGATGCATTATTAAATTTGAATTGTGTAGCTGTTATCTAGTTTGCCAACCTTTGTACAGTGTGCGATGGTCCCTTTCTTTATCCAATAGTTCTCATAGTAGTGTTAAAACTGTTATGTAGTTACTAATCATCTCTGCTTATAGTTACCACCTTAAACCATATATTTGCTGGTGACTGCTTTCAATGGGTAAATGATAGATTGGCAATACTAAGTGGTAGTTACTTGTTATCACATACATTTATTTTGTTTTCCCCCTTTATTTCATAGGTTTGAAATGACATAAGCATCCAGATTTGTTAGATGACACTGTCTAGAATCACTGACTTTACCAAGATATAGAGAAATAGTGCGTGCTATTTTTCCATCACAGCACTATAGCATTAGCATGGTAATGAGGATACACATTCATATGGCTTTTGCACTGGGATTAAGTTTTCACCTAGGGAATGGTGATGGGCTCACGAAGTCAGTTGCCCATCTATGTTTCATGGTATCCACCTAACTTTTGACCTAAATTTGTTTGAACACAACAATTAAGCTGATGTTTTATGCCAGTTCCTTCTTTTTCCATCTGTAGAAACCTGATGATGGAAGTGTCATAGAATATTTCTTATCTCTCGGTCAAGTATCAGTGTCTTAAAAATGTGTAGGAACTAGTCAGATGGTGCAATGTGCCTATGCACAATTACTTGGCCAGTTTTGATATGCTGATACTTAAACTCTATTTTGTCAAATGGTTAGTATGACCATTGGTATTTTGGTATATAACGGTTACATCTTTTCTCATGCTCCACAAACTCCATTGCAGGAAGTCGATTATGTAAAAGGCGGCAAGCCACAGGAGCTTACTACTACTAAAGTGCAGAAAGTCTGAAAGGTAAGCAATTTCGTCACATGATAAAAACAGAAAGCTGCTTTGCCCCTCATGCCCCAATCTTACTCGTCAAATTACATGTTGTCTGTCAGCCTTCGCAGCAACTTTGTTTTGCGTTGAATATGTAGCAGCGTATGTATGGCGAAGCATGTTGCATCTGTTACATTTTGGTGGAGGGCTGAAAGGTGATCGTCTCATCTCTACTGAAAAGTGCCCCCAAGGGTGTATGATCGCAATTGAGTCCAGGAAGGAGGGGTGCTGATGCTGAAGTCGTTTTGTTCCACCGTTCAGGATCTGCTGTAATCCTAAGGTTATGTTGAAACACAAAATCGGTTCGCATTTGAAATGGCTAATAGTTTGTGCACCCTGTTTTGTTTACTGCCGTGCCCGCTCGCGTGTGTTGAACTGCTGAATAGTGAATAGCGATATCATAACCATCAGGTGCTGTGGCATGCGATGCTCGTGGTAAATTTCCATCGTTTTGTTTCTTAGAGCAACTCTAGTGGGGCATCCAAATGGGTCTCTATAAAATTTAGAAGTTTGATGAAAAATGCAACTCGCAGGACCTCTAAATAGACTTGTATTTTCCATAGCCCTTCAAATTTCACCTCAAAACCTCTATTTTGAAGGGTCTCTAATTCCCCCTCCAAAACGAGTCTCACAATTTACCACGAACTTTTTAGGGTGTGTAATCCCGGTCTACGAACTTTTTAGGGTGTGTCATCCTGGTCCATAGACTTTCTAAGTGTGTCATTACTACCCTTAAACTCGATTTGGGTCTCAAAATCAACCGTTAACAGGTCGGACAAGGCAAGCACATGTGAATATATGCAGAGAACCCCCTGTCTTCAGTTTCAATTAAAAAAAAGTCCTCCCGATAGACAGGAGCATCTGGCATCGGTGCTTGGCCGGCGACTGATTGATGGCGCGCACCGCGGCGGCGACGGCGCACAGGAGGCGACGGAGCTCGACGCCGTCGCCGGCCGCGGCCGCCTCGTCTCCGAGTTCAACCTCCTGCGGCGGATGCGACCCATCACCATTGGACTTCGAAGAGCCAGGGGAAGGGGAAGAAGCCAGCGAGCGGTGGCCATGGCGAAGCAGCACAAGGAGGAGTCGGTGCTGGATAAGCTCTCAGACAAGCTCCACGGCCGCGGCTCCTCCTCGTCGTGCAGGCCGGACCGGTTCCTCCCCGGCGGGCAGCACGCCGGCGTGGACGTGAAAATTGCCCGAAAATCACAGGACGGTGGCCTCACCAAGTCATGGCAGAACAGCACAGATTCAGCTGCAGCCCGGACAGGATGGTCACTGATGTCGTATTGGCTTCTAGGAGCCTTCAGGGGTTCATCTCACCATTCCTCGGCAATCTTACTGGCCTCTTGCGGCTTAACCTATCCTACAATTTGTTGTCCGGGAATTGGTGTCATCCAGTAGCAGTTCAGAGGAAAAGAACAGTTCAGAGAAGCACAGAACCAAAGCAGAGACAGAAGCACAGTCCTTCCCGGTTGAAGAACAGTTCAGAAGGAAATGTTGAATAAGAAATTCAGATAATTGGGACAACAATTTGACCAAGAAAATACATCTTTAGAAATTTATGTGAACAAGAAATTTATTTGAACAAGAAATTCATCTGAACAAGAACTTTCAGTGTCAGAAATTTATCTGAACTCTCAATTAGATTCCATGCAGTACTACAGGCAGCATACATTGTACTTTAGACCAAAATCAGCACATAGCCTTTGTTAACACAATGCATACAAATTTATTTGAACAAGAAATTCATCTGAACAAGAACTTTCAGTGTCGGAAATTTATCTGAACTCTCAATCAGATTCCATGTAGTACTACAGCCAGGATACATTTAATTTAGACCAAAATGCACATAGCCTTTGTTAACACAATGCATACAGAACCAAAAGAAAGTACTTAAACACAATGCAATGTATCAATGAAATGACTACACAATATCAGCATGTCCTTCCTCTTCCACTTGTGATGCCTTTTTGGAAGATCCGGAGGCAGCAACCATTGTTTTCTTTGATGAAGTCTTCTGACTTGTGGATGCCTTCCTCTTCTTAGCTAATGCAGCCCTGCCTGCAATGGTGCTTGTATTCAGTGGAGTTGGCCTTTGAACTGGCTGGTTAGATAGGATGAAGGCCGGATCTGGTAGAGGTCCATGGGGTTGTGACAGTTCGCTCTCCTGAGTTTCCTGTGATAGAAAAATTGTGTTAGAAAAAATATTAGTGAAGCATTCTTGTTTGGAATAAGAAAATATTTTTACATGAGTTAGAATCTAACCTCTCCAAGCATTTGAGAAAGCATTGTGGTGCTACCTTGTGTCAAGTCTACAGTTGATGGTGGTTGAGTGCTCGAGATGTTTAGTGGGTCTGGTGTCTCATTTACATTCTCAACAGGGACTTCATTAGCAGGTATCTGATTAGCGGATGCTCTCATTGCCTCTTCCTCTCTCTCTCTTTGAAGTGTGGCTTGTGTTGTGGCAACTAAAGTTTGTGCTTCTTCTGCACTAAAACCCATCCTTTTTAGTCTGCATCCAGCACTATTATGACCAGCTCCTTTGCAATGTTTGCAATGTATTATCACACCATGCCTAGATAACCTTGGTCCATTGTTGCCTTGTACCTCATGAGCCTGCTTCTTCCTAGCCTTAGGAGGTCTACCAATCCTTTTCTCATAAACTGGTGCCAGAACCTGTGGTTCATCCATTTTCTCCCACTCTGACTTATCTTTGCAAGGCCATATGCTGTAGGCATATGCACTGTTGTAAGCATCCAGTGAGTAGCAATTTGGTAGAACAGATTCAGGTATTATCCTCTCATGTCTTAGGCAACTAATTGCATGACAACAAGGAATGCCAGTTAGTTGCCACCTCCTGCAGTCACATGTTTTGGCTGTCAAGTCTACAATGTGCTGATAATCTTTAACAAACACTTGAAACACTCCAGCCCCAGATGGCAGTGCATAGCATACATTAGCAAACTCAGCATTCTTGGCCAACTTCTTTCTTATTTTTGGGCAAAATAAACTTGTAATCTCATTTTCTAGTTCCTTTCTCTTGCTGTAATGCCTTGTCATCAATTGGCACTTGATCTTCTCAAACATAGACAGAATTGGTAACTCTCTAGCTTCCAAAATGTACTTATTGAACACCTCACAATTGTTGTTCAATAAGATGTCACACTTGGGAAAAGTGGAAAAGTAGGCTCTTACCCAGGTGTTGGGTGCCATATTTGACAGCCATGCATGAGCACCAGCATCCAAGGCCTTCATCCTCTCCATATTTCTCTGCCATGCAATTTCTGAGGAAGATCTTGCACATGTCCACAATTGATTCTTCAACACTTCACCCTTGAACTTCTCCTGGAAATTAGAGTACAGGTGCCTTACACAGAACCTGTGTTCAGATTCTGGAAAAACTTTCTTCACAGCTGGTATTAAGCCCTGACCAAAAGAATGAATGCACAAATATTATGATCCACACAAATTACAACAACTGAAACTGTATATAACAATAGAACGAAAGCACAAATCAGACTTACTTTTTGCTTATCCGTCATTATAGTCCAAGGATAGGTATTGTCAATGTTTAGGTCAGATTTGAGAGTCTCCAAGAACCACTTCCAAGAAAGAAATGATTCAACTTCAACCACAGCCATTGCTATAGGAAAAATGCAGTCATTGGGATCCATACCCACTGCAGTAAGGAGTTGGCCCCCATACTTGGTCTTGAGGAAGCAGCCATCCAGGCAAATTATGGGCCTGCAAGCTGAAATAAAACCCCTTTTCTATGCATCAAAACTCATGTAGCATGTGTTGAACCTACCATCGACCAAGTTCAGGAAAAATGATGTCCCGGGGTTGCTCCTCCTCAACTCTTGACCATAATCCCATAGGGAATTAAACTGCATCTCCTCATCTCCATGAATCTGCCTCATTATCATCCTTCTTGCTCTAGCCACCTTGCTTCGAGAAGGAGTTATGTTCCAGTCTTTCTATATTGTTCTACAAAGGCTGGTGATGCTCATCTGTTCATTGGCTCTAAAGGACTCCACATACTTATCAGCAATCCATCTAGCAGTACACTTCCTGACTTTCCACTGTTTCTGGCAATTATGGCGTCCAAAATAGGTTTTTACTACAAAAGATTTCATTCTGCTATCAAATGAAGCATAAAGGTTCCATGGACATCCTTCAGCACAGTGAGCTCTAATTCTAATACTGTCATTTCTTGGCAGCTTTATGTCAACTCTGTTCCGGACAGTATACTCATTAATGGCTTCTCTAAGCTTCTCCCTCGAAGGGAATACAAGTCCAACTGAAAATGTAGGATTTGCCATGTCCTCATCTCTGAATGACTTGAAAGTGTGGCCACCTTCTCCCTCAGAAGCAGAGTCTGGTAGCTCAAGACCCTCATCATCAGTATCTTCCTCATTTGACAATACATCTTGCCCTATCACAGCAAGAGCCTTCAACCTACAGCCTTTAGCTTTTTTGTCTTTTCTGACATTGCCCTCACCCACATGTGCTTCATTCTCATCATGATCAACAAGTGACTCAGCAAGGTCTTCATCCCCATCCTCAATTTCATTGTCACTGTCAACAAAACCATCAGATTCTTCACTATTATTGTCTCTAGGACCACTTGATTCACCTTCTGTGGTTCTGAATTTTTTTACTTTTCTGCTAATTGGGAGTTTTTCACCAACCTTCTGCGGGCTCAATACTTTAGGGAGTTCAGCCACTGGATCAGCTACAATGTCATCCCAATTAATCCCATCTGTAGTGTCATCATGATCGAAATACACTACAAAGTTCTTGATCTTGCTCACAACAACAGACATGGCATTGGTGTCTTTGTCTTCTTCAAGAATTCTAAGACCATCTGCAATTGTCTTCCTAGGTAACAACCAAAAGAACTTCAACCTGTCATCTTTTTGATAGCCTAATTGCTGCACAAAATCATCAAACCAGAGAAGGGACCAAGTATCTGCCTCTAAATCATCAAAATAATCAACCTTTTCATTCACATAGCTTCTGAAATTACCATCACCAACAAAGAATCCCCCATGGTGAACCTCTACACTGAATTGATCCCCACTGTCACCTACATTGCCAGAGAAATTGTACAGATGAATAATTCAACAAAACCCTAACAAAAAATCACCTAGAGACAAAACCCTAACAAAAATTGCCTAACCAAAATCCGAATGCACCCTACTGATCCACCTACTCCTCAAACACCGCTAGAGATCGAAGGAAAATAGATGCAATTACGGATGGAGGAACTCACTGTAAACCGGTGGAGGTTGCCCTTTGGGGCGCAATCGCGCCGCCATCAGTCAATTGATGCCCTTCACGTTCGCCCTTCGCGTTGCCCCCTTCACGTTGCCCCTTCGCGTTTAGCAGCCAAGCTCCGATCGCCAGCCGCTAGAGAGATAGGGAGGCACGGGGAGGGGAGCCGTCGCGGCACAGGGGAAGACGAGTCGAGGAGCGGCACGAGGAAAAAACGGGAAGAGAAAAGGGGGAGGAGCAGAACTGAATCATCAAAGGAAAACATGGGCGTAATTGCAAAATTCCAAACTGGATAGCCCCTAACGGGTGTGTCTAACGCGGGTCAAACCCGTTAACGGTTGATTTTGAGACCCAAATCGAGTTTAGGGATAGCAATAACACACTTAGAAAGTCTATGGACCGGGATGACACACCCTAAAAAGTTTATGGACCGGTAGTGCACTTTACTCTTTTATTTTCTTTTTCATTCTTTTGCTCTCTTCCCTTGACTCTCCCTCCCTCCTGCTTCGTCGATCCATTTTCCCACCGCCGTGCTCAGGGTCCCGTGGGCACTCGCGTACGATTATACGAACATGGTGGATTGACAGCACTGTTGGATTCGATCGCAGAGTTGTAGGTTTGTTGCTTGCGCCTTACTAGGAATCCTTGGAATGCCGTCTGGATCTTGACGACCACAGTGGCATGGGCGGGCGCGGTGAGGCCCTTGCTAGTGAGCCGGACGACGGCGACGGCCGCCTTGTCCACCGCCACCGCGGCGAAACTAAGTCGGTGGGGGTAAGACCGCCCCACGGTTTTCATTTAAAAGAAAAAACCTTCTCCTGGTTTAGAAAACCTCCGAACCCCGGTTTCACCGGCGAGGGGATTTTTTAAAATCAACCTCTTAATTCGCTCCAACGAGGAATTGAACCTGAGTGGTTGCAACCATACCTCAGCTCCACTAACCAACTAGTACTAGAGGACTTTGGTCTGACACCGCGGCGATGGCGTCCTTGCTCTGCTCCCGCTCGATGTCCGTGTCGTCGTAGGCCGCGGAGCTGAGCCACGTGGCCTCCGCCGCGCACATGATCGCGGCATTGCCCGCGTCGGTCGAGGCGGCCTTCGCCGAGTCTCGGGAGGACTTGTCGAACCTCCAGCGATTCGCGGTGGGTGACGGGGCTTGGTCCTGCTGCCACCTTTTGTCTTTACTGGTGGCATGGTCCTTCTTGCCCAGGAAGCTGCGGAACCACCGCGCCGACTTGCCCATCGCCTGACCTGGCAGCTCGGAAGGGAGAGTCAGGAGGAGACACGAGTGAGGTGAGGCCACAACTGCTTGCCTCCGGCGTGACACGAACTGGAGTTGGTTGCTGCAGGTTCAGGGTTGGTGGCGCCCCGGCTCCGCGGGTGTGGCTTTGGCTTCCAGTGCCCTGCCCGGCGTGGCAGCGTGGCCGCTGCCGCCTAGATCACGACCGCGCCACCGGGTCCTGACCCGGCCGACGACGCCGACAGCTCCCAGCCTCGATCTCCTGCACGTGTGCCCATGTAGCGACCTGCATCTCCCTCCTCTTCAGCACACGTCCATGGGTCCTCCTCTCCACCTGCTTTTTTTCACTGGTAGAGTCGGAGGCTTTTGTACACCCCTTTAGTCCCAGTTCAACTTCAGAGCCGGGACTAAAGGCGTTTCGTCGACGTGGCTCGTAATGGGTGCAGTAGGCGCCCCCCTGACAAAAGGGTTGGCTCCCAACGTCTATTTCCAGCAATAATTGACGCGAGCCTTTAGTCCCGGGTTGTGTTACCAATGGGGACTAAAGGGTGCCCCTTTAGTTTCAGGTGCTAATTCCACCCGGTACTAATGCTTTAGTCTCTGGTGGTGACACCACCCGGGACTAAAGGCCGCACCCTATATATCCATCTTCTTCTTCCTCTTCCTCTTGGCCGAGCCATTCTTCACCTAGAGCTCAAGCTCCTCCTCTATGGCGCCTCAACCTTAGAGAGGTGCTGCCGAATTTTTTCTTCATCAATTTGTGAAGATGTCTCTTCTCTAAAGTGTTGCCAATGTTTTATTGTTCTTCCTCCCTTCATTTGTTGTGATTAAATTTTCTTTTATGTTTTAGAGATGGAGAAAATAGAAATTTTAATTCCTAGGTAGGAGGAGCTAATAAGAAATGAGTTTTTTTATATACTTAAGATTTAGAAAAAAGTGGTTAGCTAGATACTAGCACTCTTGTTATCGTTTAATTTGATGTAGAGAAAATTGAATTTTACTTTTTGATATAATGATACGTAGAATTAATTTTACATTTAGCTAATTTTTTAGAAGTTAGTTTATAATAAATATGGTCATTAATAATAGAGATAAAAAAATAGCCATCAGATGACCTCTGTATGTCATTGTATCACAACAAATGGTCAGATGCCTGTAGTTCGCATAGGATCCAATGGTTGTCGCAGTTGTGATACAATGACTTAGAGAGGTCACCTGGTGGCTATTATAAGGCACGACATTAATATCAATGAGTACAAGTCCCAAGCTGGAACCGGTCAGCTTCTAGCTTTTGAACCTCTACTTCAAACACATTTATGAATTCACGTATTGTCTTGAAATCATCAACATGTTCAGGAAGTATGTTGGTAGGCCTCCTATTCTCATCATCCAGTCCATAACGGAATACATCATCAAACTCACCCTTCTTCATCTTTGTCTTGTGTATTATGATTTAAAGAAAATAATTTTCGACTTAATATGATGCAGATAAACAGGCAATGAATGAACGCCGACAGACGATCCCCGGAGTACATTGCTGGCATGCATACTTTTCTCGAAGTGGCCAAAGCCAACAAGAACCCAAAGGGATTCATATGTTATCCATGCTCTCAATGCAGAAACGACAAAGACTACTCTGAGTGGGGGACTCTTCACCTCCACTTCATTAAAAACGGATTCATGGAGAACTATGTGGTTTGGACCAAGCACGGTGAAAGAGGGGTTGTGATTGAAGACAACGAAGAAGAGGAGGATGATAATAACATTCCGGACTGGGCCGCGGGGCAAGCTTTTGCATATACTTTAATGGAAGATGCTGACAAAGAAGAGATACCGGAAGACGGCCATGTTGATGATCTTGGTCAGGTTCTACAAGATGCACATAGGGACTGCGAAAATGACAAAGAAAAGGCAAAGTTGCAGCGTATGATAGAAGATCACAAAAAACTGTTGTACCTAGATTGCAGACAGGGTCACAAAAAGCTTGGTACTACACTGGAAATGTTGCAATGGAAGGCAAAACATGGTGTGTCTGATAAGGCATTTGAGGGGATGCTAAAAATTATGAAGGACAAGCTTCCCGAGAACAATGAATTACTGTCCACAACATATGAAGTGAAACATATTGTGTGCCCTCTGGGGTTGGAGGTTTAGAAGATCCATGCCTGCCCTAATGATTGCATCCTATATCGAGCCAAGGAATACGAGAATTTGGAAGCTTGTCTTGTGTGCAAAGCGCAACGTTATAAGATCCGGATAGATGAAGATCCTGGTGCTCTCGAGGGGACACCTCCCAAGACGACGAAAGTTCCGGTGAGGGTTATGTGGTATTTTCCTATAATACCACGTTTGAAGCGTTTGTTCAGGAACAAAACACATGCTAAGTTGATGACATGGCACAAAGAGGATCGTAAGCAAGACCACATGCTGAGACATCCGGCAGATGGGTCTCAGTGGAGAAAGATTGATAGAACATTCAAAAAATTTGTTGAGGATGCAAGAAACATAAGATTTGGTTTAAGCACAGATGGTTTCAATCCATTTGGTGAGTTTAGCAATGGTCATAGCACTTGGCCTGTGACCCTATGCATGTTCAACCTCCCTGGTTGGATGTGCATGAAGCGAAAGTTCATTATGATGCCGGTGCTAATCTAAGGTCCAAAACAACCCGATAACGACATTGATGTGTATCTAAGACCATTGGTCGAGGAACTATTACTGCTATGGAAGGAAGAAGGTGTACGTTTGTGGGATGAGGATAAGCAAGAGAGCTTCAACCTACGAGCATTGTTGTTCATTACCATCAACGATTGGCCTGCTTTAAGTAACCTATCAAGGCACTCAAACAAGGGATATCGGGCCTGCACCCACTGTTTACATAAAACAGACGGTATTCATCTGAACAATTGTAAGAAGGTCGTGTATATGGGTCACCGTCGCTTTCTTCCCGAGAAGCATCCCTTAAGGAAGAAAGGTATGCATTGGAAAGGGAAGGCTGATCATCGTACAAAGCCCACCCATTTTAAAGGAGAGGAGATATTTGAGATGGTAAAGGATCTAAGAGTAGTCTTTGGAAAGGGTGATGGTAGTGAACCTGTTCCAAATGACACTAACAGGCATTCACTAATGTGGAAGAAGAAATCCATATTTTGGGAGCTACCTTATTGGGAAATCCTTGAGGTCCCGAACACAATTGACGTGATGCACTTGACGAAGAATCTTTGTTTGAATGTGTTAGGCTTCTTGGGTTGTTACGGTAACTCTAAGGATACATTGGAAGCACGACGGGACCTGAAAGATATCCATAGGAAAGAAGTAGCTCCGAAAGAGGTTGATGAAAAAGCAAATCCTGAAGAGGTTGAGGAAGAAGAACAGGATTACTTAGGTCCTGCTAGTTACACTCTCAACATGGAAGAGAAGGACATCATGTTTGATTGCCTAAACAGTATGAAGGTTCCATCTGGCTACTCGTCGAATATAAAAGGGATCATAAATATGAAAGATAAGAAGTTCACAAATCTAAAGGCCCATGACTGCCACATGTTGATGACACAATTGCTTCCAGTTGCGTTGAGGGGTGTTCTGCCAGAGAATGTACGATTAGCGCTCGTAAAGTTTTGTGCATTTCTCAATGCAATTTCACATACGGCAATCGATCCAAGGAACCTAGCGAAGCTACAGAATGATGTGGTGTAATGTCTTGTCAGCTTTGAGTTGGCATTTCTACCATCATTCTTCAATATTATGACTCACCTCATGGTGCACCTTGTGAAAGAGATTACTATTCTTAGTCCAGTTTTCCTACACAACATGTGGCCTTTTGAGAGGTTCATGTCAGTCCTCAAAAAATATGTTCTTAACCGCGCGCATTCGGAAGGAAGCATCGCCAAAGGATATGTAACTGGGGAGGTCATTGAGTTTTGTATTGATTTTGTCGACTCAATTGACTCTATTGGGGTTCCAATATCACGGCACGAGGGGAGGCTACTGGGAAAGGGCACCATTGGAAGGAAAGCAAGTTTGAGCAATGATACTGATTTGTTCCATAAAGCACACCAAGCTGTTCTGCAATAATCATCCTTGGGGACTCCATATATAGAGGAACACAAGCAGATTATTTCTTCTCAAAATCCAACCAAAACAGAAGCTTGGGTTATACGCCATCACTTGGAAACATTTCCGTCATGGCTGAGTGAACAATGTATCGGTGATTCCACAATTCACCCACAACTCGCTTTGTTAGTTAGGGGACCTTCTAGCACAATTGTGAAATTCCAAGCTTACGATATAAATGGCTATACTTTTTACACAAGAGACCAAGATCGGAAAACCACACACCAAAATAGTGGTGTCCATATAGACGCCATGGACAGAAACAAGAACAAGAACTCTTATTATGGTGTCATAGAAGAGATATGGGAGCTTGAGTTCAGGGCGCTGAACATCCCTCTGTTTGTTTGGCAATGGGTAAAACTAACTGGAGGTGGCATAAGGAAAGATCAATATGGAATGACAACAGTGGACCTGACCAAGATTTGTTTCAAAGATGAACCATTCGTCCTTGCCAAAGATGTGCATCAGGTTTTCTACATCAAGGATATGACTAGCAAACCGAAGAATAAAAATCCCCAACAAGAAGGACCATAAGAGCCAAAGCGTCACATTGTTTCTTCCATGTAAAAGAGTAATTGTGGGAGTCGAGGACAGAACAGACAAATCGGATGATTATGATCAGTTCGATGGCATGCCTCCATTCACTATCGAAGTTGACCCAAGCATATCGCTTGGAAATGAAGAGACACAGTACTTACGTCACGACTATGACAAAGGAACTTTCGTCAAGAAAATGAACTTCAATGTTGTACTATAATGATTAATGTTCAAATCATTTGTATTCCTTTATGTATTTGAACTGAAACTTGTTGTAAGGCTTTCAAATGCCCTGTGGGAAGTAACCACCAAGTTTGAGATTTTTCTGAATTAGTTGAGCATTTTTATCAGTTTAATTGAATTTTCGTGCGATATCACCCGAAATGGTGCCAAACTTTGCCACATGGTCTCTTGTGTCTTAGGAGACAAATATTTGTGGAGTCCGATGTATAATATTTGTGTGATTATGAAGTCAGTGCGCTTTGCAGTGTCGTATTGGTATGAAACTTTTTGTAAGGCTTTCAGATGCCCTGTGGGAAGTAACCAACAAGTTTGAGATTTTTCTGAATTAGTTGAGCATTTTTTCAGTTTAATTGAATTTTCGTGTGATATCAAATGTATTGATCTTATACTATTTGATCATCCCATCGTCTTCACTTATCGTCATTTATCAATCAAAAATAATGATGCATTAATTGACTCAATTGAGTTTTAAAATTTTATATGAAATGAAATTAGCATTTTTATGATTAGTAATTCGAAAAAGGTAGATATAAATTGAAAAGTAGAAGTAATTGTTTCAACTATCAAATTAGTTTTTATATAGAAAAGTGAAGGTTATTATTTCTTAACTCAAAATAATTTTGCATGGTTCAAATATTTAAACTTACAATTTTTAAAAAATGTTGCAAAGAGAAAGAATGAGAAAATGATGAAGGAAAATGGGAAAAAAATCAATGTCCCGCGCAAAATACCCCTTTAGTCCCGGGTCGTTTTACGAACCGAGACAAAACGGGGGGGGGGGGGCTTTTGTCTCGGGTGGTAACACCACCCGAGACTAAAGAGGGAAATTTCCCTTTTGGGGCTCCCGCGCGAAATCACCCTTTAGTCCCGGGTGGTATTACCACCCGAGACAAAAGGACCCCCTTTTGTCTCGGTTTGTAACATGACCCGGGACTAACGGGGGATGTATATAAGAACAGCGACCCTCCCACTCCAACACTTAGCCAATTTTTTCGTCCCCGATCCGCCGCCGCCTCGTCTTGTTTATTCTAGAAATTGATAAAAATATTGTATTTTCTCAGAAATTCGTGTCTATTCATAGAAAATTAGTGTTTATTCTTCAAATTCATAGAAAATTCTTATTTATTCTAGATGGATGACAACAATGACAAAGATGAAAGGATTATGGAGGACATTATTGCTCGTGGTATAAATACCGTTCCAACCTACACCGACGAGGAGTGTAGCTAGGCAGACGGGTTCCTCAACATACATTTGACCGAGGGAGGAGACGTCGCCACCGAGGACTTGGAAAATAACGAGGACGACACAGCTGACGACTCAAAAAATAATGAGGACCTTGAGGATGATAAAGCGGAAGGTTCCAACGAGGTATATATATCATGCATTAAGTTCGTTAGTATTAATTCGCTAACCCAAATTCTTACATATATAAATAACGAATATGCTACTTGTAGGCTTCTGGATCGACGACAAAAAAGGCTAAGAGAGGCCGTACACAAGTAATCGTCTGTGATGTGATGTATCATATCACGGAAGTGTCAAAGCTTGGCCAGCCATGTGCTCCAAAAAAATCAAAGAAGATAAGTTCGTGTCTCAATGCGGGGCCATTATAAGGGACAACGTGCCCATCAAGTATAGAGAATGAAAGGGAAAACCAAGTAATCCATACGTGGTTCCGGACTCAGTAAAAGATCAGTTGTGGAATGATCTGCTAAAACACTTCACACTTCCTGAAGGCGTCGACGCAAACCTTGTTAAGTTTTGGACTCTACACAAGATGGCAACTCAATTTCAGAATTTCAAGAAGAAGTTGACTAGATTTTATCAAGAAGAACCGAACTCCAAATTGGAATGAATATCCGAAGATAAAATATAACTGGAAGTCCTTTGTTGAATTCAAGAAAACTGAAATTTTTGCCCAAAAAAGTGCACAAGGGAAGAAAAGTGCCAGTAAGAAAGGGGAGTACAACCATGGTCTTGGTCGAGGTGGTTACGCAGTAGCATTTCCCAAGTGGCGGAAGATGGAACAAGACCTTCTCTCCAAAGGTATTATATCAGCGGTCATTGATTTTCTCGATCGATCGAAGAATTGGTATTATGCGCATGGAGGCAGATTGAACCCGGATGATGGTACCCTTGAATTCCCACCCACGTTACGAGAGAAGGCACTTGAGATAATGAAAAAAACTAAAGATGTCAAAGCGGGCAGATTGAAGGTTGACAGAGAAATGGATGAGCTCACTTTGGCGCTCAAGAATCTAGAACACCCAGGACGTTGCAGGGGCTACGGGGTAGTGCCGTGGAAGTATGCTTTCAAGGGAAACATCGACAGCTATAAAAGCCGCAAAAGATGAGAAGAGAGTGAAGATGAGCAGTGGCGTCAAATGATGGAGTAAAGACTTAAACAACAAGAAGAAAGGATGCATGCAGAGATTGAATGGCGAGTGGTCACAATGATAACTCGGATGGCCCAATCTGGAGCACTGCCCGAAGTACTGGTGGATCCCGCCATTAGCCCTTCTGCTCGCAAAAGCAGTTGTGCTTCCACAGAGGTCCCAACAGGTGCTTGCATAGAGGTCGCAGCAGGTGCTTGCACAGAGGGTCGTGAGCCGAGGGCAATCGAAAGAGTTCTATTGGACGACAACCAACAGTAATCAGTGGATTTGCTCTGTTAGTGCACCCCATGTGAGGTGCACATGCCATTCGGCAACATCACAATGAAGTTATATGAAGGACCGATTAGGCGACCAGAGAGGGGGGGGGGAGTGAATGGGAGCCGATAAAAATTCTTCCCGAAGAATGAACTCGGCCTATGCCCCAAATCCACAACCAAGGATACCCACACGAGCTTGCCAAGGTCACGTAGTCACAACGGACCTACCAACCCTAGGAACAACTCTCAACCAAACCCCAAGCGAAAGCGTAACTCAAGAAGCAAAGGACTTAGGCAATCTGCGAAGCCCTGGGCGGACGGTCCGCGGTGACCAGGCGGACAGTCCGCGTGGGCCTGGAGGACGGTCCGCGGGTCAGGGGCGGACGGTCCGCAAAAGAGCACCGAACCTCCAGTATGCACCCTCTGAAATTCGGACAGTCCGCGAGCTCACCGCGGACGGTCCGAGCCATACGGACAGTCTGGCTACACTGGGCGGACAGTCCGGCAAACACCTTGCGACCAAAACCTACCGACTCGACCGATCGAAACAAAGCAATGCAAGAACTCGCGAAGAACACGACGAACAGTCGGCTGACGAGCTTCACGCGGACGGTCCGCCGACTAGGCGCGGACGGTCCGCCAGGCACGGACAGAGCAGCCCGAGCACGAAAACGCGAAGTCAACCCCTCCTATCCATCCAAGGATCTCCCAAATGGCTTAAGCTCTTGAGACAAGATTTGGGGGAGATGTGAAACGTCCCTAGGAGATGCTATACCCCAAAACTTGAGACCTCAAACGAACTAAATCGCCGGGAATCGAATCGCAACCGAGCTCTACCAAAAAGCTAGGGTTCCAACCGAAATCCTCAAATCCAAGGCCAAATTCGGAGTTTGAGGGGTCAAGATCAAGCATAAAGATGCACAAGACATCTATCCATGATCCCCACAAGAAAATCCGAACTCTAACACCCCAGAATCAGAGGAACAAGCCACGCACGAAAATCCAATGAAAATAGCCTGAAAAAGACACGAAAATCACACGAGCTACAAGAAGGAAATCGACGCAACCATGAAAGCTTGCATACACTCGGAGATCAGATTCTCTACAAAACGGTGAAGAAAATCTAAACCTATGGAGCAAGGAAATGAGAAGCAGTCCGAGAGGATCGTTTGCCCAGAAACCCTAAAGCTATATATATGAGTCCCTCTGGGTTGGGTAAATGACCAAGCTACCCCTAGCACTAAAACTAAGATACAATCCCCTCAGGGGCAATATGTGAGAGCCAGGTGTGGTTCGAGGACCGGTGGATGGTCGCTTCCTGGTGTGATGAGTGATTGACAACGTGGTGTAGACTGATTCTTGGCTAAGTATTGCAGGTGCAGGTTGCGGCTTGACTGGTGCAGGTGCAGGTGAAGAACAAGCGTGAAAGGTCGTTGCCGGTGAGGCCTCCAGGTGTGGAGAAGACAAGTAGGCTTGGTTCGAGGGACCCGGTGGCCAGCGGGGTCAAGTGCGGGCCGCATGGTGGCAAGAACGGCAAGATGAAGTCATGGACGGTTTCTTGGTTGAGCCTCAAAACCAAGGTCGAGCCGGGACTACGTGGGAGCCGAGTCATGAGTGGTGATTGGCGGAGGCTACACCGAGTTCGCGGGGTTTCCGGTGGTTCACCAGAAAACCACTGGGTTCCTTGGTTGATCCACAAAGCCAAGACCGAAGAACCGAAGACGGAGGTGCAGCAGCTCCAGACCGGTCTGACCGGTGGGTACCGGTCTGACCGGTGAGGAGCACCGGTCTGACCGGTGTGCGACGACGCAGTCCGGAATCTTCGAAGCGGAGGACACGCGTCGGGATCGCAAGGCTTGCGTCGAGGCTAAGCAAGTTTGCGGTCGCTGGGCATCCGTCCGATGGTGCGAAGACAAAGACTTCCAATTTCGCCCTCGAGGGGCATGTATCCCTAGTTAGCTAGTAAGGGTATTTTTAGTCTTTCGGTTGCCTCCATATAACCCAAGGGGTGAGAGGATGGCAGCCATCTCTTGGAACCCTAGCTCATTTGGTTTTCCTATTTTCCTTCCTATTTTCTTAGGATTTTCGTAGGACTAGCTTGAGAGCTTCATGGTGAGATCTTGTGAGAGGGAAGGATGATCGGGCGGCAAGCTAGACCTTGTATGAACCTCTTTGGTATGTATAGATGATTCGGCGTGGTTCCTCAAGGCTTGGATGTGTCTTTCCCGTTTCTCCTTTTTGGTGATTTTCGGAGCCCTTTCTTGGTGATTTTCTTGGAGCGATTTCGAGGCCTTTCTCTTTGGGATTTGGTGGGGGATGTATGCATGAACCCTTCGTGGTTCTTTTCCCTTTGATTCCCCTTCCAAATCCGTGAGCAAAGGGGCTCGATTTTGGGGTTTTCGTGGCTCTAGGGTTAGAGGCGTTCTTGGTGGGATTCCTTCGATTCCTCTTGATTTGACAAGTTTTGGTGGACCAAATCTTGGCTATGGAGTACCCATGAGGTGTTCCTACTATCCCCAAAGTCTTGTGCAAAACCGTGGAGCGAATCGGGAGATCGGGAGTTGGATTTGGAGGAGTTGACTCGCGGGCGCTGTTCATCCCGAGCTGCCCAGGCACGACCGGTCTGACCGGTGCTCTTGACCGGTCTGACCGGTGCTAGCCCTTGGTGGGTTTTTGTCTCGGGGAACAGCCTTGTCCGTGTGGTTTTGTCCTGTGGTCCTGCTGTTCAGTTCTTGGAGTGTTTGGAGTTGTTTTGCTAGGATTTGTGAGGGGTTCTTCTTCCTCACAGGTTGTGTTTCGTGGTGGTTTTTGTTCCAGGGCCTAGAGGATTCACTGAGGCTTCCTGGAACGTTTGCTGTGCGGCTGCTGTAGCACCGGCCTGACCGGCTCTGTCCACCGGTCTGACCGGTGTCACCGGTCTGACCGGCGCAGGCCATCGGTCTGACCGGTGTAGCACAGGCAGCAAGCCGTGCAAGTTTCCGCTGTGTGTTTTGGTGAGTTTTGGCTAGGAAGGTTGAGTGTTGGTTCCTAGGACCAGTAGCACTCCAGTGGCTGCGTGGTCTTGACCAACTTGGGTAGTTGGGTCGGAGACGTGAGTTGGAAGCCGTGTTCGTCTTGTTGGAGTTCCCATCTCCTTCGAGAAGAATTTTTATCGGCTCCCATTCACTCCCCCCCTCTCTGGTTCGCCTAATCGGTCCTTCAATATGGTCAATAGCACTCCTCTTTTATCAGACGGCCACGCCCTTGCCGCAGTCCACGTCCTCCCGATGCAAGCCCTGCGATCCCGCCGCGTGTCCTCTGGCATCGAAGCTTCTCGGTGCGCCCGGATCCCGTCTCCGCCCGCCGAGACTCCGGTCTTGGTTTTGTGGCTCAACCAAGTAACCCGACGGCTTTGTGGTGAACCGCCGTAAACCCCGTGTGCAGACTTCGGTCGTGAGCCGCTACCCTGCACTGGCTCCAGTCGACGACTTCGTCTTGCTTTTCTTGCCACCATGCGGCCCGCACTTGACCCCGTTCGGCCACCGGGTCCATCGAGCCGAGCCTACTTGTCTCTCCACTCCTCGGAGGCCCCGCAAGGCTATGACCTTTCGCGCCCGCTCTTCACCTGCACCAACACAAGTCAAATCGCAACCTGCACCTGCAATACTCGGCCAAGAGTCAGTCCACACCACGTTGTCAATCACTCATCACACCAGGGAGCGACCATCCACCAGTCATCGGACGCTCCGGTCCTCAATCTCCCCCTTGATGAGTGCATTGACAACACACATAGTAACCAATTTAGAGAAAATAGAAAAAGAAAAGAAACGAATGAAAAACTCAAACAAGTGATCAAAAGCCAAACAAAAGCCAAAACAAGATCACTTGAGAGAGAAAAAATCTCGGTCCCCTAAGACAAGGGCAACAGCTCGACACAACCGAGATAAAATGGTCCAAAATTGCCGACTCCTCAAGGTGAAGCAAAGGGGCTCGACACCATCGGCAAAAGAGCACAACTAAAATCAGGCGAAAAAGAGCTCCAAAGCACATGAATGCAAGCTCCCCCTGAACAAATGCATTTCTCCTAATTTTCTCCCACTTGATGCAAAAATCCCCCTAGATGCATGAAATGGGTACTTTCCTCTCCAAAGCAAGAATTGGGTACTATCTCTCCCCCTTGTTGGTAATGCATGAATCAAGTCTACAAATGCAAGCATGTGCTTCTCAAATAGACAAAGAGCACTACAACATGCTAAAATTGAGACATAGACAAGCAAGATAGCCACAAATTTAGTACAAGAATCGCCAACAGGATAGATAGGGACATATAAGCATGTGACATAGCCATGATCAAAATAAAGCATTTTTCAACACAAATTTCCCTCTCATGAGCATAGGACCTAAACATGGTCAAAATGAGCACAAACAACATATAACTGACAAACTTCATGCAAGGTCACAAATTCTCATCACAAGATCATCACAAACACCTACAAGCTATCTCATGTCATGTCAAAGCCACCGAGCCATGTGTCCACTTCTAAATATGAGACTTCTCAATGGTGAACATCATGCAACGGTTTAGCACCCAAGATAAGGACATGGAAGCATTTATTTCAAGCACAAGCATTTCATATACCAATTTCATGATTTACAAATTAAGCATGGTACATGAAGTGCCTTTGCGGCAAAAAGAAGCTTAAGCTTCTCCACAAGGTAGCATGTAGGCTAAACATTCATGATGATAGATGGGTCTTTGACCCCAAATGAAAAGAACATGGTTCCACGCACAAATTAAACAAGATATAGCCATAAGCACACAATTTGAACATGAGAGGCATTCAACTCACAAGAGAGGATCATGTATAGCATTTTCACAAAAATTAAGCCATCCACAAGCATATACATCCCAAAGCTACCAAGAGCATCGCTATACATCACATGAGCATCACTAGCAAAGTCATAATCTCATATCCAGCATATCATGGTGATCAAAGTATATAGGAGAAGCACATCTCTAAAGCATATGATACAAATGCAGTCTATGATACAAAGATGCAAGCATGATATGATACAGAAATGAAAAATGCAACATGTATATGTACATCAAACCCCCAACTGAAGCTCAAAAAGGAAAAACCACTCCAAGCTCCCCTCGCAAACGAGCAAATGTAGCTTGGTCCAAAGGCTTTATTAGGATATCGGCGAGCTGTTTTTCGGTTGGTACATGGATGAGGTCTATGTTTCCCTTCTCAACATTGTCTCTCAGGAAGTGGTACCTCACCTCTATATGTTTGGTTCTGGAGTGTAGCACGGGGTTTTTGGCAACACTAATGGCACTCATGCTATCACACATGAGAGGAACATGGGTACACTCCTCACCAAATCCACTCACCGTGTATGTGATCCAAAGCAACTGTGAGCAACAACTAGCGGCAGCAACATACTCGACTTCTGTGGTAGACTGAGCTACACTAGATTGTTTGCGAGAAGACCAAGAAACAAGCGAAGAACCCAAAAACTGGCACGTCCCCGAAGTCGACTTCCTATCGACTCGACACCCCGCAAAGTTGGCATCCGAAAACCCAAGAAGCGAAAGAGAAGAGGATGCCGAGTACCAAAGACCGAGCTCAGGAGTGTATCGAAGATACCTGAAGATTCGCTTGACAGCCTGCCGATGTGAAGTCCTCGGCGACGCCTGAAAATGAGCGCACAGACACAAAGAAAACTGAATGTCCGGCCTTGTCGCCGTCAAGTACAAGAGGGAGCCGATCATGCTCCGGTACTCCTTCTGGTCCACGGGCTCTCCGTCCTCGTCCGCATCCAGTGCTGTAGTCGTACCCATTGGTGTCGACAGGGGCTTCGAATCGTCCATCTTGAACTTCTTGAGGATGTCCTTCGTGTACTTGGCTTGATGCACAAAAGTTCCCTCCTTCGTCTGCTTGATCTGAAGCCTGAGAAAGAACTGCAATTCTCCCATCATAGACATCTCGAAATCTTTGTTCATGTCCTCTGCAAACCTCGCAACCAAAGAGTGAGACGAGCCGCCAAAGACAATATCATCCACGTACACCTGAATAATTAGGATATCATCGCCCTGCCTGAGGAGAAAAAGAGTCTTATCTACTTTGCCCATCTCAAACCCCTTGCTGAACAAGAACCCCCTCAAACGGCCATACCAAGCACAGGGAGCTTGTTTCAGCCCATACAACGCCTTCCTCAGCCTATACACCCGGTGGGGAAACTCAGCACTCTCAAAGCCCGGTGGTTGCTTCACATAAACCTTTTCTTCTAAAAACCCATTCAAGAAGGCACTCTTCACATCCATTTGGTACAATTTGAACCCTTTAGCCACAGAAAAGGCTAGAAGGATCCTAATCGCCTCCAAACGGGCTACAGGAGCAAATGTATCCTCATAGTCTATCCCCTCCTTCAGACTGTAGCCCTGAGCAACCAACCTCGATTTGTTTCTCACCACCTCACCATTCTCACCCTCTTTGTTCTTCCACACCCATTTTGTCCCGATAGGTTTGCAATGTGGTGGTGGCTCTACCAACTCCCAAACTTGGTTTCTCTCAAAGTTCTCTAACTCCTCATGCATTGCGTTCACCCAATTAAGATCAAATAGGGCGTGTCCAATGTCTTTCGGCTCAAAGGTAGCAACAAAAGCTGAATGAGCAAAGTGAGAAGCATTCCTGGACCTCGACTGTGTCGTATGTTCATTGATGTCGCCGATGATTCTTGAGGGAGGATGATCAACTTGAACGCGCCTCGGTGCCTCTCACCTGGAGACAACCTCCCCCTCAGCTGCAGCTTCCACTTGATCTTGTTGGATCGTAGTCGGTTGTTGACGGTCGATTTCCGTCAACCAAGAGCACTTGTTATACTTTGGTTTGAGATTTGAATTATAACTAATCCGCCACTAGGCATACTAATGATGTAACAAGTTCACACTTGCATGTGGTTTTTGGAGTTTATTGTTTACGCAGGAAATCAACGTTAAAGAGGAGACTTTCGAGATAAGTTCATCAAGCTCTTTATGAGAAGATCATGAAGCCCGTCACAAGTCAAGACATGAAGTGAACATGACTCCAAATGACCCAAGGACCGAAGCATCAACACGTAAAACTCCGGGGACTAGGAGGTTTACCAACGAGATCAACTCATCCCGAGAGATATTCTCGCAGCCCAAAACAGCATGATCTTTCGGTGCAGATTCGGAGACTTAAACGGCCTCTAATGGCAAAAGTTTCACTACCAAAGTTGTGGGCCTTGACAATAGCTTCGATTTGGACATATAGAAGGCCCAATTCGGGTCAAGGAGCTAGGAGATATGGCCCCCGAAATGCCAGCTGCGCAGACAAGTCCGAAATCAGACAGATTATCTTCCGAGACTGTTTTGGGGATCTTATCTTCGTTTCCAAGGAAAGCAATCAATACCAAAGTTGAAGATAATTTCGTGGCACACAACCTGGACACCGAATTTGCATTATTTGGAGTCCGGACGTGGGAGATATGGTGCCGGCAAGGAAGGGTTACAAATCAGGAAAATCTGGACGAGGCTGATTTTATGGAAACCAAGTTTGCTTCTCTCCCAAGAAGGATCTCGTGCAAGGCAAGGTGGAGCACGCCCCAAGACTCCCCAAGGGCTTAAATACAAGCCCTTGGGCGCCCAAGGAGGGGGTTGGAATCGATCCATTCATCACAACTCGACGAAACCTAGAAGCAAGCACCGGAGGGGACGACGGCCGCCGCAAGTCTTCGAAGTTGTCTAGGAGATGGCCTAGGGCTACCCTAGCCGCCATGGCCTCCTTGCACAGTTGAGCCATGGTGGAGTTCTGGAGCTACGCATACGTCATCGTAGGTATGGCCTCGGTGGTGATGATGTAATGCATACTTTCATGTGAGCAATGATAATCTTTTCATCCGATCTTTTAAGCGATTCCATGTCTCTGTTCATGAGCATTTCCAGCATGAGCATTCTTCAACTGCTCCCAAATTCTACAAGCCAAGTCCTCTGTTTGAACCCGATCGAAATCGGATTGACACAGAGTGTGACAACCCGCCCAGGAAAATACCGTACTATCGCCTAAACCAATCCACTTTGGTCATTAAGCAATAATAAAGTATCATCCTGTCGTTGGTTGCCGGGTCTAGCCCGGTGAAATCACTTACATAGCAACAAAGGATCGACAAATATGCATTAAAACTCACGCGAAGGCGAGTCCAGAGTACAACACAAGATTAAGTTCAAATCTGCCCCGAAGGGTTTAATTATTACAAACCAAAGTACTTGACATGGTACGAAGTTCAGAGTTTTGAAAACAGCGGAAATAAACTAAACGGCGCGAGGAGCATCACAGGAGGCCTGGCATGATGCCTTCATTCATCGTCCTCCACCCACTCCAGCTCCCAGCAAGGCGGGATCTCTCTAGGCCACACAGCACTAAAAGCATTACCTGAAATCAACAAATTATAGCAAGGCTGAGTATACTAATACTCAGCAAGACTTAACTGTCGGGTGTTAACTACATCACCAACTCTAGACATGAGAGGCTTTTTGGCCGGTGGAGTTCTTTTGCTGAAAAGCAACAAAGAGTATGTCCTTACTTTCAATATTTTAGCTCAAATTCTAGTTAATTACCATTTCTAAGTGAGCCAACTAATTCAATCAAGAATTGTACAATACAATTAATTCAAGCAGTAATATTCACAAAGTTCCATCATTAAGGGATATCATGGCCGGTTGATTAAGCAGTCTCAGATAACGGTGAGAGGCCGACAATCGATTGATTAATAACCTTGCAAGGTGGACCTAAACACACGGAAGAATGCATACCCCAAGAAAATCCAAACAAAAACGAAACGGGGTATACACCGACCAGACGGTTCCCATCTTTCTCCGGGTCGGGATCAGACCTACAATCCTCGGTACAAGGCTTACTGGAACGTCACGCTGGACCGCCCAGACTCGCCCAGGTACCCCACTGTTGCAGGCAGGGGGACACATCATGTGTCCTAGGGGTACTAGGGAAAAGTTCCCTTGCCGTGTCCATCAGGTACTAGGTTTACCGGTCCCATTCCCGACAAGTGCTTAGTACGTTCAAAAGCTTAGTCCACGAAAGCCACTGGACCGGAGCCCAAATCCCATGCTCTTACCACATGAGCAATCCATTTATAAAGATCTTATGATTCCAACATAAGAAGCTATTCTCGCGAGTGACGAACATCACTCGACTTGTACCGGTCCTATAGCATAGCAGCTATCAACCTAGCATACTAGGAAAAGAGCAAAGGCACCTAAGGATCATGCATCTAGGGTTTCAATTCAACTCATGAAACGTAAATGCACAATCATAGCAAAGGTAATTGCATAATTTTAAAAGAAGGGTTAATGATCCGGGGCTTGCCTTTGCTGGCAAGGTTGGCCTTAGGCCCTTCTGGACTTTGGTCCAGGCCTTGAGCTACGTCCACGTACTGTAGCTCACCGTCAGCTCCCTCGTCTCCTCCTTCCGGCACGAGCGTGTGACTACCGTCGGGAAGATGTACACGAGGATGCAATGCAAGATTTAATTGACAGTTTTGATTTAATTAATTACAAACAACATATGACAACCATGAGGTGCATGGTTGACCACAATCACCTAGATAAACACAGGTTTGGTGTATTCTTTCTATTAAAGGAACAACATGTGGTTCTTTAGTAATTATTCCTTTTGATAGTGACTGTGTACATATTTAGGTAAATAATTAATTTAAATTTCACAAAACAGCAAGGGTGTGTCACTTAGCTTCTCATCATGATTTACGTGACATACATTAGGTCTTTAGGTGTGTGTTGGTGATTTTCCAATTTAATTTAACATTAAGCTTGAATTGGCTTCCATAGCTTTTATTCATAAAATAAATTCATAAAATTCAGTGCGTGTGTTTCTGAAGCACTACAAGCCTAAACAAAGCCACTGCACATAAGATTTCACATTTAAAGGAGCTATAAAATTAATTATATCATAAAAGACAAATTCTAGCTATCCAAAACATGATAAATGCATATACAAATAAATAAGCATCAAAAGGATCTCAACTTTCTCATACATGGCCTCTGGTCCGAAACTAAGCTAGGCATGCAACATATACACCTAGAGCTACTATAGATCTTGAGCTATGCATTTACAAAGAAAATTAGGCATAAAACAAGATTAAATATTTTTGGCAGATATAAAATTGTAATTAATTCACCAGAGGTGCATTTAGACATAACAAGATCACATGCAGAAGTTGAGCACAAAAAAATCTAATTATTTTTAGCTACAAAAATCATTTGGACAAATTCAACATAAATACAAAACAATTCATAATAAAAGATACACACAATAACTTTGTGCAATTTTTGGTACAGAAGCTAGGAAAGACATAACACACAACATATCCAAAATTCAGCTACATAACACATGTAGATTTTGAACTACAACAGATCTAGGTTTAACTGATTTCTATTTTTCATGCACAAACTGTCACTCAAAAGTACGGTCATGCTTTACAAAAGTTGAACAAAATTGAGTTTGCATTTTTCTGATTTTTCTACGATTTTCTATGGATTTTACAAGAATCAGCCAAAACCCACCACTATTTAAGAAACTGTTTTGCAACAAGGTCCCTGGAAGTTTTTGATTCCTTACATATATGCCCTTGCTTTGCAGATCGACCCCTGGAATGAACCGAGCCCTCACAATTGGGTCCCCAGGTGCGGGCCGGCGGCGGTCCGGCCAAATTCCGGTGAGCCGGCGGCCGTGACCGGCCGGGCGCAGGCAGAGAACGGCCTGGGGGGGTCTCCTAGGCTCGATTTGCGACTCGGTTGGGGCAGAGGTGCAGCCGGCGAGCTCGCACGGCGGAGCTCATGCGGCGGCGGCCGCTGGAGCTCGTGCTTCGGCGAAGCTGCGGCGCTGGCAGGGCAACAAACGGTGGTGCAAGCTTCAGTAGGACCTAGAGTAGGAGCTAGAGTGGTTGGGCGGCCGTGGGCGCTAGCGGAGGGGGCAGCTCGGCTACGGCGGCGTCAATGGCGTCCGGCGGCGGCGTGCTCGCGCGAGGAGAGGGACAGTGGCTCCTTATATAGGCAAGCGAGTGGGAGAGGGAGGCCTTGCCTTCGTCGCGAAGGATACCCCGGCTATTAAGCCGCGGGTACGGCGGTGCGGGTACGGCGGTGCGGGCGCGACAGGGAGGGGCCGGCATCGCGGGCGCGCGTACGCGCCGCGTGGCCTGCGCGGCCCCCTGGCCGAGGCACCGTCTCGGGGCTTGCGCGGGAGGCTGACGCCAGCCCGGGCGCGCACGGACCGGCGGTCGCAGGCCCGCCTCGGCGTGCGGTACGGCGGGTACGGCAGCGGCCGACGTGGCGTGGCGCGCGCGGGCGCTCTGGAGCGCGGGAGCGCGGCTCGGCGTCTGTTCAATTCGGTTTAGGTCCTTTTGACCAAGATTTTCTCCCGAATTTTGAACTGAAGTGCACTAAGTGGTAATAAGAAAAGTTGGAGATCTACTAACCCTCTACAACTTTTACAAAGGCCGACAGGTGTTTTGATCAATGGTTTTTGCATAAACTGCTGGCCAAGTTGGAGTTTTTCTTGGCACTGGTGAACAGGAACTGCTGGCGTTGACCACAGCTTTACACCATTTTCCACTCCAAATTTCAAATGCCACCCAACATGAAAGTGGTGTCCCTCGAAAATCTGGACAACTTTTATAATGGGAGAATTTGAAGTGTTTAGGTGAAATTTGGGGAATGCGGCAAAAGTTCTAGAAGGACTAGGTGTGACAAGGGGTTTGACTAGGGTTTTAGCTAGGGTTTGACCAAGCTTTGACCACAAAGGTGTGTTGACTTGATTAAGAGGGTCATTAGCACTAACTAATGGTATTTAAACACCTGAGGTGTTACAAAGAGCACGAAACAAGTAGTCGACCGCCTTGTTGTTGGCGTCGAACATATCCCTCGATCCTGGAGCTAGGAAGTTACTCGGATGAACATAAGCTGTGTTCACCGTAACATCCCAAAGGATCTGACCCTTGCCGCGGAGGAAAGCAGCCATCCGCCTCTGCCACATCTGGTAGTTCTTACCATCAAAGTGTGGAGGACCCAAACCCCATTCCTGGTACGCCATCTTTGGATCTTAGACTGGTTAGAATCACGAAGATCCGTAACTGGCTCTGATACCAATTGAAGGACCGATTAGGCGACCAGAGAGGGGGGGAGTGAATGGGAGCCGATAAAAATTCTTCCCGAAGGATGAACTCGGCCTATGCCCCAAATCCACAACCAAGGATACCCACACGAGCTTGCCAAGGTCACGTAGTCACAATGGACCTACCAACCCTAGGAACAAGTCTCAAATAAACCCCAAGCGAAAGCGTAACTCAAGAAGCAAAGGACTTAGGCAATCTGCGAAGCCCTGGGCGGACGGTCCGCGGTGACTAGGCAGACAGTCCGCATGGGCCTGGCGGACGGTCTGAGGGTCAGGGGCGGACGGTCCGCAAAACAGCACTGAACCTCCAGTATGCACCCTCCGAAATTCGGACGGTCCGCGAGCTCACCGCGGACGGTCCGAGCCATACGGACAGTCCGGCTACCCCGAGCGGATAGTCCGGCAAACACCTTGCACCAAAACCTACCGACTCGACGGATCGAAACAAAGCAACGCAAGAACTCGCAAAGAACACGATGAACAGCCGGCTGACGAGCTCCTCGCGGACGGTCCACCGACCAGGCGCGGACGGTCCGCCAGGCACGGACAGAGCAGCCCGAGCACGAAAACGCGAAGTCAACCCCTCCTATCCATCCAAGGATCTCCCAAACGGCTTAAGCTTTTGAGACAAGATTTGGGGGAGATGTGAAGCGTCCCTAGGAGATGCTATACCCCAAAATTTGAGACCACAAACAAACTAAATCGCCGGGAATCGAATCGCAATCGAGCTCTACCAAAAAGCTAGGGTTCCAACCGAAATCCTCAAATCCAAGGCCAAATTCAGAGTTTGAGGGGTCAAGATCAAGCACAAAGATGCACAAGGCATCTATCCATGATCCCCACAAGAAAATCCGAACTCTAACACCCCAGAATCAGAGGAACAAGCCGCGCACGAAAATCCAACGAAAATAGCCCGAAAAAGACACGAAAATCACACGAGCTACAAGAAGGAAATCGACGCAACCATGAAAACTTGCATACACTCGGAGATCAAATTCTCTACAAAACAGTGAAGAAAATCTAAACCTATGGAGCAGGGAAATGAGAAGCAGTCCGGGAGGATCGTTTTCCCAGAAACCCTAGAGCTATATATATGAGTCCCTCTGGGTTGGGCAAATGACCAAGCTACCCCTAGCACTTAAACTAAGATACAATCCCCTCAGGGGCAATATGGTCAAGTAGCACTCCTCTTTCATCAGACGGCCACGCCCTTGCCGCAGTCCACGTCCTCCCGATGCAAGCCCTGCGATCCCGCCGCGTGTCCGCCGAGCCTCCGGTCTTGGTTTTGTGGCTCAACCAAGTAACCCGACGGTTTTGTGGTGAACCACCGCAAACCCCGCGTGCAGACTTTGGTCATGAGCCGCTAACCTGCACCGGCTCCAGTCGACGACTTCGCATTGCTTTTCTTGCCACCATGCGGCCCGCACTTGACCCCGTTCGGCCATCGGGTCCATCGAACCGAGCCTACTTGTCTCTCCACTCCTCGGAGGCCCCGCAAGGCTAAGACCTTTCGCGCCCGCTCTTCACCTGCACCAACACGAGTCAAACCGCAACCTGCACCTGCAGTACTCGGCCAAGAGTCAGTCCACACCACGTTGTCAATCACTCATCACACCAGGGAGCGACCATCCACCGGTCATCGGACGCTCTGGTCCTCAGTATAAATATAATTATTACATGCAATTAGCTCAACTATTGGTGCATCACTTAGAAATTTAATAGCTTCCTTATTTCTCTACATATATAGGTGGCGTACAAACAAGCTTTTGCGCATTTTCTTGGACAGGCTAGCCACGACATGCAGATTCCACCTGGCTACGCCTCAGTTGGTGTGGAGGAGATTTGTCAGCCATAATTTGAAGATCTAAAGCTAGACATCCCAGGAGGTGACGGGTAAAGGACACTCAAGGTTGCGGTTCACGATATCATGTTGTAACCCAAATGTTACATTATAATCCCCCAGAACTCCTAAAGATCCCCCGCAGCCACCACCGTCGTCATCTCCGAGGCCGTCCTCATGACCTTCAATATCACCTCGCTCACCGTCTACACAAGAACCATTATTCAATTTCGGAGGTGCGAGCTCCAGCCACGATAATGACATCCCTCCCGAATCACCTCCAAAAAAGCAAAAAAGACCAATGGCGGCAAATCAAGTGCCATCAAAAGTAGAAAAAAACCACCAAAGCACCACAGAAAAAACCACCCAGCCACCAAAGCACAACAGAAAAAACCACCAAAGCACCGCAGAAAAAACCACCAAGCCACGAAAGCACAACAGAAAAAACCGCTAGAGCACAGTCTTCCAACGCAGTGCTACCACCAAAGCAGAAAAAACCACCAATGATAAAGAAAATGGTTGAGCCTATCAGCAAAAGGAAGCTAGCATGGGAGACAACAAAAGAAGAAGGAAAAACGACGATCGGTCCCCAACATGTCCATGAATTTTTCAACAATCTGAATACAAAACATCAACGAAGGGAGCTCGAGAAGACCAAAAAATTAGTTCCAGAGAAACTTGGGGTTTTCAAACTAATGAACGAAGAAACCAAGAGAATGATAATGGCATCGATGTCGTTGACTGGTGCAAAGACGAAGGAGAAACAAACAGATGCGTTGACGAGCAAACAGACTTACGTTGCCTCTGGACTCACTACAGATGAACGAGCTCTTGCAAATTTGCCTACACAACAATTAGCACAGGTAATTAATTTTGTCAAACAATCAGTGATGCCTGTAAGTGTTGCACTCGGCTTTGAAGAACCACCTCGGGATCCAAGTTTCGTACCTAGATGGCCCTTTCAGCTAGGAAAACCTCTTATCAGGAAAGAACTGGTGCATAAGCTACCACCTAAGATGCACAAATTTCATGAGTGGTACATGAAGCACTCAGTGAAAGGCGAAGAGAGCTTAAGTATACTCGCTAGACCAGAAGTTTTTGCCACTGAAGGCGAGAGGGTGGTCTGGCTGCTATTCAAAGATATTTATGAAGTTTACCATCTAGACACCCTGAATACCATCCTTATCGTCGCTTGGTGTCTATAAGTGGCGTATTTTCTTATGTTTATTAATAAATTTATTACGTCTTTGGATCTACTAATTAACTTTGTCTTTCATTTTTGGTAGTCTGCAACAACAAGAGATGCAAAAAAAAAGAGTAATGCAACAAAATTGGTTTCATGGACCCAACAAAAGTTAACCAGTCTGAGGTCAAGAATCAACTAGACACAACAATCGCGACAATCTATAGGACCTTGTCTAAGTTTCATGACAAGGATCTCATACTACTATCTTACAGCTGCAAGTATGTGCGATTGCCATCTAATTGTCCTTGCTAATTCTATTTAGTTCTAATCTTTATGAGAATTATGACCATGTATATACAGTTTCCATTAGATTCTTACGACAATTCAAGTCGACAATAGCAGTGTCATGGTGTGGGATTCATTGAGAAAAAAACCCGCAGGTTACCAAGACCTTTAAGATCTGTTTCAAGAGTAGATCTAAGATGTTCTCTTTAATGCAATATATATAGATCACATTTACTAACATAGTATCTTTCATTATTTTCCTTAGAGCTTGGGAAAAATTCATTGCACAGAAAGAAGGACACTTGAATCCAACAATTACATTCTGTACTGATTATCCAGTACGCAATCCAAATAACAACTTCAGATTGAGAAAAATTAAATTGTATAACACCTATATTTCATAACATTTTCTCCTATCCACTTTAGTGTTTGAGACACGAATAAGGAAATAATTTATGTGGATACTATGTCTGTGAGCACATACGTTGTTTGTCAAGTACAAACTCAGGAAATTATAATGTAAGTCAATTAAATAAACCTATTAATAATACATCATTTCCTAACCGCTTCTATATTTAATTGTTGGGTGTAATATATTAACATATTTGGAAATTACAGATGGATATGGTTAAGGACGTGCTCATTGAGAAGGATCATCTTTTGGCAATTCAAGAAAGTCTAATTGGATTCATCTTGGACGAGATGGTTAATCCAGCAGGAAAACATTATTATGATGGATCTAAAAAATTTATGTGATGCACCTCCACTGGGAGTAGAGACTAGAAATTTGAAGTGAACGATATTTTGATGTATATATATACTATTTATTTTGATGTATAATATTTATAAATCTATATACGTAGATATATAAGTCTAATAAGTACGTATAGTAGACATGTATAGATATATACATACTTAGTGCATATATGTATATGCAGATTATATGTGATACAATAATTAGAATATACACGTATAACACAATAACTCAAATTGAAAAAAATAAAAAAGAGATGGGACCCTGTAGTCACGGTTGGTATTACCAATCGAGACTAAAGGGGGTGGGCGCAGGTGCTGGCGTGCCCCCCCTTTAGTCTCGATTGGTAATACCAACCGGAACTAAAGACCCCCTTTAGTCCTGGTTCGTTCACCTGGGACTAAGGGGGGGGGTTTGTCTCTCATCATTAGTCCCGGTTGGACATGAGAGACCTAAGGCCTCTACCAGCCAGGACTAAAGCCCCTCACCCTACTAGTGTTTTTTAGCTATTAATACATGCATATGGCTATATGGGAGTGATTTTGTTTGAGCCAAGTGTGGGGGGGGGGGCACGACCCACTTTGGCCAACACACAGCTCCGCCAGTGCGTGGGAGGTGTGTGAGCAGGAGCTCGACAAGCTCTTGCGCGGCGGTGGTAGTGGCCTGCTGCTCGAGGCCCGAAGGCAATGTGAGCGTGAAGGGCACGTGCACCGAGGAGCGTCACAGTGGAGACGGTGTGGTTTTGGTGTCGTCGAGGAGCATAGGGAGCATGATGAGGGAGAGGGTGAGGGCGAGGATGGAGTTCTGCGGCGGGGTGGTGAAAGTGCATCTAAGCCCCTAATTTATTTAGGTGATAATGGCATTGACAATTTGGAAGGACTAATACTTTTAATGAGATGTGTGCAGTGCTTAAAAGTGAAAATCTTATGGGTTTGATGAAAAGAAGTCCCTCATTTCACTCTTATCGGTGTCTAAGCTCAAATTGTGATTTAAATTCAGTTTTTGTTTGAATTTGAGTATGTGAAATACCGTACTATAAAGGGGGACGTGATTGATCTATCAAGGTTTGTCACAAGTGCAAATCTTGAGAACTAACAACCCATGAGAGACACATTCTCACACACAAAGACATGGGTATGCTAACTTTCTCTATGGCGCTGGAACATATGATGTCAGGGTTGGAAGATCCGGCCAGGGCCAGAACTTCCGAACGTATCTTTCAGGTCAGCTCAGCCTCACCCCGGAACTTTGGACCTCCATGCCGGAAGTTCCGAGAATGTCGTGGACAGGGCCTAACGATCATATTTTGGGGGTTGGGTATTTATACCACTTCACCCCCTCTTCTTCTTGTTGCTGCCTCCCACGAACAAGACACTTCCTTGAGCTCCATTCCCACTCTCCCAACTCCCTTCCAAGCCACTCCAAGCAAGGATTCACTTTGGGTTTGGGTGTGAGATATATTTGAGGTGCGAGATTGAGCCCCTTGAGCTAGTTCTTATTTTGTTCATCTCAAGAAGCACTTGTGGCGGCCAAGATTCATTGATTCGCGTTTGTTACTCTTGAAGGATGGTTAGGTGTCGCCTGTCGAGTGCCCTCTCCGTGTGGAGCACCCGAGAATTTTTGTATTACCCTCTCCTTTGTGGAGTTCTCTTAGTGAGCACCAATCTTTCTTCGTGGGGATTAAGAGAGGTAAGTAGCTCTTCGTGATAGCTCACCCTTAGTGGGTACCTCAACGAAGACGTAGGTTACTTTGTGGAAGTGAACTTCGGATTAAATCGCTTATCTCTTGCATTCTTTGAGTTTATCTCTTTTCTCTAACCCTAGATATTTGTTTTGGCCCAATCTATATATTTGTGTGGTTGCTTGACAAATTTTTGGTTGCCGGAGGTTCCTAACATCACTACTAACCTTTTGATTCAGCTAGTTTTGGCAGTTTTTGTTTTCATTTTGAATTTTGCTCAGCCATTATTCCTGCTTCCAGATCTTCTAACCCTGAGGTCGTATCTTCGGCCCTGCCAGAACATACGACCTGTGTGTCGGAACTTTCGGCCTCTGATTCACTGCTAAGTTTTTCAGAAAAATTTTAAGTGATCCTATTCACCCCCTCTAGGCATCACAAGATCCTTTCAGGTGGACTGCGAGGCGAGGCGACCGCGCGGCGGTGGGGGTGGAGCACGGCGTGTGCGAGAAAGGCACGGGTCCCTCGCTGACAGATGGGCCCATAAGCAAATAGAGACCTAGGTTGATTTCCCCACTGGAGTTGAATGCTAATTTTGGGCCTTCATTTTTCGCATTCTGGTCTGCAAATGAATTTTGGAGGTCTCAATTTGCAGGGCCCCACCAGAGTTGCTCTTATCCCTACTGCTGCAGCTCATGATCGTACGCAGCGTTCCTCTTGTTGCGTGTCTGCATAGCAAATTGGACTGGGAGACCGCATAACTACAAAGATGAGGCCAAAATCCAGGAGGCGAGGAATAATTCCTTGGTATGAATGCCGGGTTTTGCAAAAGAGCCCATAATAGAGAATGTGGGATGTCATGCAAGCGGCAATAGCGTCACCCTGAGACTCTCCATATCCTTTCTAAATGTTAGAAATAGAGATTTTGGTGAAAAACTACCCTCTAACAGCTCATTGAAATGACCATTCAAATATAGCCATATTCTATTTCGAATTTCTCGCTAGTTTAATATAGAAGACAAGAATGACTCTCTAAGTGCGGATAAGATATAGAAAAATAGTTGAAAAGTGAAAAGCTATAGAAAACAATTCTTATGCAAATGGTTCTCTCTAAATAATGATTTAGAGCAAAATTTAGAAAGATTCTTGGAAATGCTCTAAATAAAACCCAGAAGGGCATTCCAGTTGGGCCTGTTCCCCTTTCGTTCCAATTTGCTGGTTTATATTTTTCTAAATGCATAATTTTCTTATACATTTAGATATAGTGTATATTTAGATGTATAATAATATTTTTGAAAAACAATCAAAACTATATATAATTTGGAATAGAGATTTTTTTGAATCTCTCTATACATTTAGATATATTGTATATTTATATGCATAATAATATTTCTAGAAAAATAAAACAACCTGTAATTTGGAGCAATGACCAAAGGTCCTATATCCTACTTGGTTAGAAGGGGCTGAGGTATGGTCGCAACCAGGAGACCTGGGTTCGATTCCTCGTTGGAGCGAATTTACGGGACTAGTTTAAAAAAATACCCTCGCCAGTGAAGCTAGGGTTCGGAGATTTTCTAATTCGGAATTCAGTTATCTTGTTTTAATGAAAACCATGGGGCGGACATGACACCTCTATCTTGTTTGCGAAGGCTCTACCCCAGCCACTCAATCGATCTCGTCCTGAGTCCAACTGACCGTGACCCCCTCCCTCCAACGACATCGACGGCCCAACACAGTCTCCTTAGGCGCGAGAAGGACGACCAGAGTGAGAGGTGACCTTGTGGGATCCACGCGTTAGTGTGGCTGGAGACGGAGAGTATGAATTTGGAGAGTGGAAGATGTAAATTTTGTTGGAGTGAGTAGCTCAGTATGGAGAGAAATCTTGATAGAGAGTTGAATGGAGAGTTCAATAGAGAGCCAATTTTGGCTATTTTATTTGTTGGAGATGCTCTAATAGGATCACAAGCATAGATAATTGAATGGCATGTCATCTATGACAGACAAAATAATGTTCAATTTAACGAAGTCAGTACTACCACCTCACTATCAAGACACATTGCCTACCACTGAATAAAGCATCGGTTAAATCCTGTAATAAATATAGAAAAATGCGAGCACCAATATCAAGTTGTGAAAGTGCATCTAGGCTCCTTAGTGGGTTTTGGTGAATTGTATGACAAAGGAATTAAAGAACTAACTTGTTTGCTCAAGATTGTGAGTAGGGTTTAATTATTGTGTACATGATGTACTATTGTTTCATATAAACAGATGAATGATATATGGCTCACATAAAAGATAGCAAGCACGTGTGTGATCTCGTGATGCGAGTATTGATTAATGTCAAGCCAAAGATAAAGATAATATTGGGATATATTTCAAGATAAATTACAAAAGTCTCCAATACATGTGATAGGTTAGTTGACAACAAGAGGGATCGTGCAAAAGGAAAATAGTGATTTTCACAAAGAAACATTGCAAGGCTTCATGTGGGTATTATAAAAGGAACATATGCTTATTTCTGGAATGATGGCTCTGCAATTGGAAGCATGCAAATCATGGATATTCTTTTTCAATCAAGAACAAGCATTTGAATAGGTTTCAAATGGGAAATTCAATGTTGGTGAAAAAAAACTAAACTCAATTTGGCAAGGGTAAGTGATAAAGAGATCAACCGAGATGACTAGAGTGAGAAACTAAGCAAAACTTTGGTTAAGCGACGGCTTGTAACCATGGGAAAATTGCTAGGGTGATGTAGCTAGTATCCATGGGGTTTCAAAGAATCATATCCAAGCCTTACGGAGGGAAGCAGTGCAATGCATCTATTTATCATGGTTGATAAAATGGTGTTGACTTATGGATTAAAGATTACAGTTTGATGAAAGAATCTTAAGTTGCTAGCTCAAGTATAGATGTTGTTCCAAAAAAAAGCTCAAGTATAGATGTGCTCAAGACATCAATGTTTGAATCCCTCAAGTGGATATTGATCAAACTATGGCTCGATTGAAGATATACAAGCTCAAGAGGTTGATAATGTACTTATATTTATTCTTGAGTATAGGAATGTTGTACAATAAAGAGGGATAAAACATTAGCTTAATGACGACATCAAATGTGCTCTAAGATGACCTATGTGAGAAATAGCCTTGAGAGAGTCCCTAAGTGATCTAAAAGACTCAACTAACCTAACCTGAGCCATTTCATCTGTATGGTGGAATGTTGGAGAGAATGCAAGATTTTTGGGTTGACTCTACCCAGGCTAGTGTGACCGGTTTGAGGGGCTGGTTTGGCGGGCCTAAAGGCTAACAACTAGCTTTTCAAACAGGTCGGTCTGGGGGCAGTTTGACCAGCTCTGCCTGATCTCTAATGGCTAGATTTATTGATGCAGAGTATTTATACTACATGACCTCCTTAGTGAGTAGGGGAGGTTATTGGTGTGATTCTTTTGCTATTTTTGCCAAGCCAAAGCCTTTGTGGCTCTCTCTCCAACCTCTCTTTATTAGACTCTGCTAAAACAACCTCTCTTTATGAGATTTGTGTGATTCAAGTGATATCCTTAAGTTGGGTTGAGAGAAGTGACTTTGTGTGAGCATTTGTAAGCTGAGATGAGCATCCCATAGCTTGAGCACTTTGGTTCGCGTCAAGAAAGCCTTTGAAGCATTTGTACTCTTGCAAGTTTGCCTCCTAGACGCTTAGGCGTCGTCGACTAGCTCCCAAGGTGTGGTGAGCAGCAACAAGTTTGTGAAGGCTCTGATCTTGCCTCCTTGGTGGAAAAGATCATCTTAGTAGAGCAAGGAAAGTGGTTGAAAAAGACCCGCCTTGTTGACAGGAAGTTGGAAAAGACTTGTATCTCAAACAAGCTTTTAAACGGAGATTTAGGATTCACACGGTGGTAAATTTGAGCTTCGGATAAATAAATCCTCATGTCTCCTTGTGATTTTCCTCTCTAGTTGTTTTTCTAGCATATTTACTTTGCTTTCGCTTCGATCTACTTGGGTGTGCTTATCTTGTATGCAGGGATCATTATCCTGATTGTGATCATCTACGAAGGCCACTCTACATGTTTGGCTAGTGATAGAAGTCATGAGGAGCTTGAGCAAAATTTGCCTAGCCTTGCTGACTTGTTGTGCAAAGCAAGGCATGAAACACAAAATTCGTTTGGTACATAATCTAGTGGATCCCAAGATGAAGAATGTAGAGAGACATACACATATATGCTTGTCGTGTCTCTCTTAAAGCAAGATTTTTCTTGCCAGCTAAGGCAAGCTTGCTTGGGAAAACTAGAACTGAAGTCCTACCTTACAGCTACTCTTGCCCAGCAAGGAGAGACAAATTCAAGCAAAGGATCTAAGCAGATCCTTGACCTGTGTCAATTACGATAGTTATATTCACCTTGCTTTTGTATCTAAACTCATGCTATTGTTGTGTCAATTTTGCTACATTTATATCATTGCCATACCATTTTGAATGGATTGATCCAGTGAAGTTTTGTCACTAAAATTGGTAAAACAGTGGCATAAATGGAATGAGTTATAAGTGATGGAATAAGTCTGAACACTAATGAGATGAACATTAAAACCGTAATTGGCACAATGGTACAAACCTAATCTTTTTTGTTAAAAGGATATCTATAAACTTTGGGTTCACCTTATTTTGTTGATTAATTCTAAAGGCATGGTTAAAACATTTTTAAGGCCAAATGCATAGTTTTTACTTTGGAATTCTATAAAAAATGTTCCTATCCACTAGTTCGATCAATAGAAAATTGTTACTTTTTGGTTGGTTAGGTGGTCATGTTGGCCAAACTATACCATCGACCCATGTAGACAAATGAAATTTGGCCTTCGGACTAGGCCTTGAAAATCCTTCCAAACAAATCAAACATTTTGCCCTCTAGTCTTTAGCAATTGAGGAAAAAATTGGAGAAAACTCATTGGATTTGCATTATGAAAACAGAATTGCTCCTTGTTAAACGGTTGAAATATTGATTATCTATCAAAAGCTTATTGAAGAAATCCTAAATGCACTGTAGTAAATTATAGAATTTTCAATCGGGAGTGACAACATATTACTCCAGTGATTTCTGCTAGCTCACAAGATCATTTATAGCACATCATGGTGAACAATGTATATGAGAGAAGCTTTTCCTACAAAATGCATATGAAACAAATGCATGCAACCTAAGATACAAAGATGTCAATACATCATTATACATATGCAATGCAAAATGCAAGAATGCACAAAAGGAAAGCTATACATGTGCTACAAAGGAGCTCCAACCACCAACTCAAGAAACCAAACACACACCAAGTTCTCCCCGCAAACGAGTGAAAGTTGCTTGATCTAGGGGCTTGGTGAAAATATCCGCTAATTGGTTTTGTGTGGGCACATGGATCAAAGCTATTTTCCCTTTCTCAACACTGTCTCTCAGAAAAATGGTATCTCTCTTCTATGTGCTTAGTTTTGGAATGGAGCACTGGGTTCTTTGCAACACTAATGGCACTTTTGTTATCGCATAGAAGTGGAACATGGGTATACTCCTCACCAAAGTCACTCATGGTTTATGTGATCCAAAGGAGCTGAGAGCAACAACTAGCTGCGGCAACGTACTCACCTTCGGTAGTAGATTGAGCAACACTCGATTGTTTGCGGGAAGACCAAGACACCAAAGAAGAACCCAAGAACTGGCAAGTCCCAGAAGTGGACTTCCTATCCAACCGACACCTGACAAAATTCGCGTCTGAAAAACCGTGAAGCCCCAAAGAAGAAGAGGCGGAGTACCAAAGGCCGAAGTCGGGAGTGTATCGTAAATACCTGAAGATGCGCTTGACTGCTTACCGATGCGAAGTTCTTGGAGACGCTTGAAAATGAGCGCACAGACACACCGAGAATTGTATGTCTGGCCTTGTCGCTGTCAGGTATTGGAGGGAGCCAATCATGCTCCGGTACTCCTTCTGGTCCACGTGTTCACCTTCCTCATCCGCATCCAATGCTGTAGTCGTACTCATCGGCGTCGTCATGGCCTTGGAGTCCTCTATCTTAAACTTCCTCACAATGTCCTTGGTGTACTTAGCTTGGTGCACAAATGTTCCTTCCTTCGACTGCTTGATCTGGAGGCCGAGGAAGAACTGCAACTCACCCATTATGCTCATCTCGAATTCGCTGCTCATGTATTCTGCAAACCTTGCAACTAAAGAGTTAGATGAGCCACCAAAGACAATATCATCCACGTACACCTAAACAATTAGAATGTCCTTGCCCTACCTGAGGAGAAACAAGGTCTGATCTACCTTCCCCATCTCAGAGCCTCTCTCCAACAGGAACCCCTATTGACATTTCTTAACGTCATCACTAGGTTTATATCCACAGTAATGGCGCTAGAAATGTTTATCGGCATTCCTTAACATCATTTCTAAGTTCGTGAGTTCCTAGCAATGATGCCAGAAATGTTCCGATGGTAATCCTAACGTTTACAAAGAATCCGCAAGCGCACGGATATACCATTATAGCATTTCCCCAAAGGAGTATTCCAAAGGGTATCGAATCCAAGGAAGGCATGGTCGGATTAACAAGTGCAACACTATTGCAATGAATATAGATCAATGACGAGAATAAGTCAGGTCCCAAACACAGGGGTAAGATATGATAATGATGGGGTAGTGTGAACACACCCAAACTCGTTCTCTCTATGGTACACTATGGCTTAGGAGGCAACATACGAGTTAGCTCTAGGTTCTAAGGTACTATACATATAAAGTCAGTAGATACCAGTCAGTCACATAATCATTGTATGAATATCAGCTCAGCACCCAGGCACAAACGGGGAGCTAACTACCTGCGTCGCTTCTGCATGACGTCGGTTGTTAGACTTTAGACTCCTACAGCGTACCCGAACGTGGAGGAGTGCAAAGGGTCCAGTGGCTGTCACTACCGCGGCCTACCTCTATCAATCCATGGGGCACGCTCATATGCAACGTAGCTACTCAACCCAAGCACCATGCTTGCGTTGTTAACTAGACACTGACAGGCCCGGGCTATTGTAACTCAGGTGAGTGCCACCAGATAACTGACCACTTACACCGAGTACCGTAGTTTGAACTCGAACTTCATACAACACAAACACGTGATCTAACTAGATCAAACTAGGTTAGTCATACAAACAGATTCGTGTTCTACTATGTCTATTCAACAGGATCAAAGGGTCGTGTTCGTGAAGAACACGAGCCTCTAACTTATGAACAAACAACGAAGACATGAGTAAATCATCTGTCAAGTGGATCGAAAGGCCTTGTTCATCAAGAACAAGAGCCTCTACATGATGAATGAACGAAGAACACATGAACGAATCACCCATATATGCTAACACTACTTTATATGAAATAGCTGAATAACTGAAGTAGATCAAAATCATACAATAAAATAAAGATACAAGAGAATTCATACCTAGATCCCAAAGTAGACTTGGAACCTGAAGTAGAACTACTCTAGCCTACCTCCTAGCCTTGGAAACCAAAAGTGAGAGAGGGGTTGGAAATTGAGTTGGGTAAGAAATGAGTCCCCTCCCTTCTATTTATAGGCCTTGGACAACTTCGTGAGAATGGCATGAGCACACCGGGAGTGGACCAGGAGACAACCTGGAAGGCCAGGATGGGCCGACACAAGGTCGGTTCGGTCAACCTGTGGAGTCGGCCGACCCCTTGTGAGCCCACCTCGGCCTGTTCTTTCATGTGGTGGCTATCCTGTGGGTCCTAAGGTCGGTCCCCGGTGTCCACTTGGTTTTGAGGCGGTTGGCCAGTCTGTGGGCCCTTCAATCCATGTGACGTTCATGTGTCGCCCTCTGATTCGTCGGGGTTTGCCTCCCTTGGATTGGTGACATGGCCTGCATGCATGGGATCCTAGGTGGCAGCCCTTCCCGGGCTGAGGTGACGTGGCATGGACCATAGAAGGTGAGTTGTCACTTCTTTTAGGCTTATTTTACCTGCAATCACAAAATCTCCAAGGACAAGTGGAACTACATTATTCTTAACTAAATGTGTGTAAGAAATGTCTTTTGCTCCTTTATTCATAATTATATTGACGGCTAAAGTTGGCACTTGACAGCCGTCAACAACTCCCCCAAGCTAGCCTCTTGCTCGTCCCGAGCAAGACACTAAGGACTTAGGTTGGTTGATCAGGAGTTGCTATGATAATGTATTCCTAATTTATGACAAGCATACTACTAGGTATTCTATCCAGAGTTGAATGAGTTGGCATTGATCTTACCTTTCGCTTGATCGATACGGGGCATGTAGCTTCACTTTGCCTTGGGAGGTTGAAAGATAGAACGGTTATATAGAGATCGCCAATTACTTGTACCTTGATCAGTTATCAATCCGGAGGTTTTGCAGGTTTTCAAAAGAAATCAAAGTTCCTCAAATGATACTCTCGGATCGCTCAATGTGTATGGTTCCTCACCAAGGCATTGGGTTGCCTTCTTTCAGAACCTACTCACATTCTGAAGGTTCCGAAATGGTCCAAAGCACTCCCAAACATCATTTCAGGTCCAATGGAATCGAAGGGATGCTTTTGGTGTGAAAGCGTTTCCGCAACTTCGGTACCCCAGAATAGTGCATCTATGTTCGAAACACAAGTTTTGCTTCTTTTTACAATCTGAAGGTTCCGAAATGGTCCAAAGCACTCCCAAACATCTTTCGGGTCCAATGGAGTAGAATGGATGCTTTTGGTGAGAAACAGTTTTCGCAACTTCGGTACCTCGAAATAGTGCATTTAGGTTCGAAACAAAAGTTTTTGCATCTTTTTACATTCTGAAGGTTCCGAAATAGTCCAAATCACTCCCAAACATAATTTCGGGTCCAATGGAGTAGAATGGATGCTTTTGGTGCGAAACCGTTTTCGCAACTTCGGTACCCCGTAATAGTGCATCCATGTTCGAAACACAAGTTTTGCTTCTTTTTACATTCTGAAGGTTTCGAAATGGTCCAAAGCACTCCCAAACATCATTTCGGGTCCAATGGAGTAGAATGGATGCTATTGGTGAGAAACCGTTTTCGCAACTTCGGTACCCCGAAATAGTGCATTCAGGTTCGAAATAAAAGTTTTTGCATCTTTTTACATTCTGAAGGTTCCGAAATGGTCCAAATCACTCCCAAACATCATTTCGGGTCCAATGGACTAGAATGGATGCTTTTGGTGCGAAACCTTTTTCGCAACTTCGGTACCCCGGAATAGTGCATCCATGTTCCAAAGACAAGTTTTGCTTCTTTTTACATTCTGAAGGTTCTGAAATGCTCCAAAGCACTTCCAAACATCATTTCAGGTGCAATGGAGTCAAATGGATTCTTTTGGAGCGAAAGCATTTTCGCAACTTCAGTACCCGGAATAGTGCATCCATGTTCGAAACACAAGTTTTGCATCTTTTTACAAGATGAAAGTTTGTGAAATGCTCCAAAATACTCCCAAACATCATTTTGGGTCCAATGGAGTAGAATGAATGCATTTGGTGCGAAATATTTTGGCATCTTCGGTACCCCCGAAATAGTGCATTCAGGTCCGAAACACAAGTTTTGCATCATTTTACATTCTGAAGGTTCTGAATTAGTCCAAAGTACTCCCAAACATCATTTCGGGTCCAATGGAGTAGAATGGATGCATCTGGTGCGAAACCATTTTCGCAACTTCGGTACCCCGAAATAGTGCATTCAGGTTCGAAACACAAGTTTTGCATCTATTTACATTCTGAAGGTTCCGAAATGGTCCAAAGCACTCCCAAACATCATTTCAGGTCTAATGGAGTCGAATGGATGCTTTTGGTGCGAAAGCGTTTCCGCAACTTCGGTACCCCGGAATAGTGCATCCATGTTTGAAACACAAGTTTTGCATCTTTTTACATGTTGAAAGTTTGTGAAATGCTCCAAAATACTCCCGAACATCATTTTGGGTCTAATGGAGTAGAATGGATGCATTTGGTGCGAAACCATTTTCGCATCTTCGGTACCCCCGAAATAGTGTATTCAGGTTCGAAGCATAAGTTTTGCATCTATTTACATTCTGAAGGTTCCGAAATGGTCCAAAGCACTCCCAAACTTCATTTCAGGCCCAATGGAGTCGAATGGATGATTTTGGTGTGAAAGCGTTTCCGCAACTTCGGTACCCCAGAATAGTGCATCCATGTTCGAAAGACAAGTTTTGCTTGTTTTTACATTCTGAAGGTTCCAAAATGGTCTAAAGCACTACCAAACATCATTTCGGGTCCAATGGAGTAGAATGGATGCTTTTGGTGAGAAACCGTTTTTGCAACTTCGGTACCCGAAATAGTGCATTCAGGTTCGAATGAAAAGTTTTTGCATCTTTTTACGTTCTGGAGGTACCGAAACAGTTCAAATCACTCCCAAACATCATTTCGGGTCCAATGGAGTCGAATGGATGCTTTTGGTGCGAAACCGTTTTCGCAACTACGGTACCCTAAAATAGTGCATCCATGTTCGAAACACAAGTTTTGCATCTTTTTACATTCTGAAGGTTCCGAAATGGTCCAAAGCACTCCCAAACATCATTTCGGGTCCAATGGAGTAGAATGGATGCTTTTGGTGAGAAATCGTTTTCGCAACTTCGGTAACCCGAAATAGTGCATTCAGGTCTGAAACAAATGTTTTTGCATCTTTTTACATTTTGAAGGTTCCGAAATGGTCCAAATCACTCCCAAACAACATTTCGGATCCAATTGAGTAGAATGGATGCTTTTGGTGCGAAACCGTTTTCGTAACTTCGGTACCCCGGAATAGTGCATCCATGTTCTAAACACAAGTTTGCTTCTTTTTACATTCTGAAGGTTCCGAAATGGTCCAAAGCACTCCCAAACATCATTTCGGGTCCAATGGAGTAGAATGGATGTATTTGGTGCGAAACCATTTTCGCATCTTCCGTACCCCCGAAATAGTGCATTCAGGTTCGAAACACAAGTTTTGCATCTATTTACATTCTGAAGGTTCCGAAATGGTCCAAAGCACTCCCAAACATCATTTCAGGTCCAATGGAGTCGAATGGATGCTTTTAGTGCGAAAGCGTTTTCGCAACTTCGGTACCCCGGAATAGCGCATCCATGTTCAAAACACAAGTTTTGCATCTTTTTACATGCTGAAAGTTTGTGAAATGCTCCAAAATACTCCCAAACATCATTTGGGTCTAATGGCGTAGAATGAATGCATTTGGTGCGAAACCATTTTCGCATCTTCGGTACCCCCGAAATAGTGTATTCAGGTTCGAAACACAAGTTTTGCATCTATTTACATTCTGAAGGTTCCGAAATGGTCCAAAGCACTCCCAAACATCATTTCAGGTCCAATGGAGTCGAATGGATGATTTTGGTGTGAAAGCATTTCCGCAACTTCGGTACCCCAGAATAGTGCATCCATGTTCGAAAGACAAGTTTTGCTTCTTTTTACATTCTGATGGTTCCAAAATGGTCCAAAGCACTCCCAAACATCATTTCGGGTCCAATGGAGTAGAATGGATGCTTTTGGTGAGAAACCATTTTCGCAACTTCGGTACCCGAAATAGTGCATTCAGGTTCGAATCAAAAGTTTTTGCATCTTTTTACATTCTGAAGGTTCCGAAATGGTCGAAATCACTCCCAAACATCATTTCAGGTCCAACGGAGTCGAATGGATGCTTTTGGTGCGAAACCGTTTTCGCAACTTCGGTACCCTAAAATAGTTTATCCATGTTCGAAACACAAGTTTTGCTTCTTTTTACATTCTGAAGGTTCCGAAATGGTCCAAAGCACTCCCAAACATCATTTCGGGTCCAATGGAGTAGAATGGAAGCTTTTGGTGAGAAACCGTTTTCACAACTTCGGTACCCCGAAATAGTGCATTCAGGGCTGAAACAAATGTTTTTGCATCTTTTTACATTCTGAAGGTTCCGAAATGGTCCAAATCACTTCGAAACAACATTTCAGGTCTAATGGAGTCGAATGGATGCTTTTGGTGCGAAAGCGTTTCCGCAACTTCGGTACCTCGGAATAGTGCATCCATGTTTGAAACACAAGTTTTGCACCTTTTTACATGTTGAAAGTTTGTGAAATAGTGCATTCAGGTCTGAAACAAATGTTTTTGCATCTTTTTACATTCTGAAGGTTCCGAAATGGTCCAAATCACTCGCAAACAACATTTCGGATCCAATTGAGTAGAATGGATGCTTTTGGTGCGAAACCGTTTTCGCAACTTCGGTACCCCGGAATAGTGCATCCATGTTCGAAACACAAGTCTGCTTCTTTTTACATTCTGAAGGTTCCGAAATGGTCCAAAGCACTCCCAAACATCATTTCGGGTCCAATGGAGTAGAATGGATGTATTTGGTGTGAAACCATTTTCGCATCTTCAGTACCCCCAAAAAAGTGCATTCAGGTTCGAAACACAAGTTTTGCATCTATTTACATTCTGAAGGTTCCGAAATGGTCCAAAGCACTCCCAAACATCATTTCAGGTCCAATGGAGTCGAATGGATGCTTTTGGTGCGAAAGCGTTTTCGCAACTTCGGTACCCCGGAATAGCGCATCCATGTTCAAAACACAAGTTTTGCATCTTTTTACATGCTGAAAGTTTGTGAAATGCTCCAAAATACTCCCAAACATCATTTGGGTCTAATGGAGTAGAATGAATGCATTTGGTGCGAAACCATTTTCGCATCTTCGGTACCCCCGAAATAGTGTATTCAGGTTCGAAACACAAGTTTTGCATCTATTTACATTCTGAAGGTTCCGAAATGGTCCAAAGCACTCCCAAAGATCGTTTCAGGTCCAATGGAGTCGAATGGATGATTTTGGTGTGAAAGCATTTCCGCAACTTCGGTACCCCAGAATAGTGCATCCATGTTCGAAAGACAAGTTTTGCTTCTTTTTACATTCTGATGGTTCCAAAATGGTCCAAAGCACTCCCAAACATCATTTCGGGTCCAATGGAGTAGAATGGATGCTTTTGGTGAGAAACCATTTTCGCAACTTCGGTACCCGAAATAGTGCATTCAGGTTCGAATCAAAAGTTTTTGCATCTTTTTACATTCTGAAGGTTCCGAAATGGTTGAAATCACCCCCAAACATCATTTCGGGTCCAACGGAGGCGAATGGATGCTTTTGGTGCGAAACCGTTTTCGCAACTTCGGTACCCTAAAATAGTTTATCCATGTCCGAAACACAAGTTTTGCTTCTTTTTACATTCTGAAGGTGAAGGACCGATTAGGCGAACCAGAGAGGGGGGGAGTGAATGGGAGCCGATAAAAATTCTTCTCGAAGGAGATGAGAACTCCAACAAGACGAACACAGCTTCCAACTCACGTCTCCGACCCAACTACCCAAGTTGGTCAAGACCACGCAGCCACTAGAGTGCTACTGGTCCTAGGAACCAACACTCAACCTTCCTAGCCAAAACTCACCAAAACACACAGCGGAAACTTGCACGGCTTGCTGCCTGTGCTACACCGGTCAGACCGATGGCCTGCGCCGGTCAGACCGGTGACACCGGTCAGACCGGTGGACAGAGCCGGTCAGGCCGGTGGCTACAGCAGCCGCACAGCAAACGTTCCAGGAAGCCTCAGTGAATCCTCTAGGCCCTGGAACAAAAACCACCACAAAACACAACCTGTGAGGAAGAAGAACCCCTCACAAATCCTAGCAAAACAACTCCAAACACTCCAAGAACTGATCAGCAGGACCACGGGACAAAACCACACGGACAAGGCTGTTCCCCGAGACAAAAACCCACCAAGGGCTAGCACCGGTCAGACCGGTCAAGAGCACCGGTCAGACCGGTCGTGCCTGGGCAGCTCGGGATGAACAGCGCCCGCGAGTCAACTCCTCCAAATCCAACTCCCGATCTCCCGATCCGCTCCACGGTTTTGCACAAGACTTTGGGGATAGTAGGAACACCTCATGGGTACTCCATAGCCAAGATTTGGTCCACCAAAACTTGTCAAATCAAGAGGAATCGAAGAAATCCCACCAAGAACGCCTCTAACCCTAGAGCCACGAAAACCCCAAAATCGAGCCCCTTTGCTCACGGATTTGGAAGGGGAATCAAAGGAAAAAGAACCACGAAGGGTTCATGCATACATCCCCCACCAAATCCCAAAGAGAAAGGCCTCGAAATCGCTCCAAGAAAATCGCCAAGAAAAGGCTCCGAAAATCACCAAAAAGGAGAAACGGGAAAGACACAACCAAGCCTTGAGGAACCACGCCGAATCATCTATACATACCAAAGAGGTTCATACAAGGTCTAGCTTGCCGCCCGATCATCCTTCCCTCTCACAAGATCTCACCATGAAGCTCTCAAGCTAGTCCTACGAAAATCCTAAGAAAATAGGAAGGAAAATAGGAAAACCAAATGAGCTAGGGTTCCAAGAGATGGCTGCCATCCTCTCACCACTTGGGTTATATGGAGGCAACCGAAAGACTAAAATACCCTTACTAGCTAACTAGGGATACATGCCCCTCGAGGGCGAAATTGGAAGTCTTTGTCTTCGCACCATCGGACGGATGCCCAGCGACCGCAAACTTGCTTAGCCTCGACGCAAGCCTTGCGATCCCGACGCGTGTCCTCCGCTTCGAAGATTCCGGACTGCGTCGTCGCACACCGGTCAGACCGGTTCTCCTCACCGGTCAGACCGGTACCCACCGGTCAGACCGGTCAGACCCACCGGTCAGACCGGTCTGGAGCTGCTGCACCTCCGTCTTCGGTTCTTCGGTCTTGGCTTTGTGGATCAACCAAGGAACCCAGTGGTTTTCTGGTGAACCACCGGAAACCCCGCGAACTCGGTGTAGCCTCCGCCAATCACCACTCATGACTCGGCTCCCACGTAGTCCCGGCTCGACCTTGGTTTTGAGGCTCAACCAAGAAACCGTCCATGACTTCATCTTGCCGTTCTTGCCACCATGCGGCCCGCACTTGACCCCGCTGGCCACCGGGTCCCTCGAACCAAGCCTACTTGTCTTCTCCACACCTGGAGGCCTCACCGGCAACGACCTTTCACGCTTGTTCTTCACCTGCACCTGCACCAGTCAAGCCGCAACCTGCACCTGCAATACTTAGCCAAGAATCAGTCCACACCACGTTGTCAATCACTCATCACACCAGGAAGCGACCATCCACCGGTCCTCGAACCACACCTGGCTCTCAATCTCCCCCTTGATGAGTGCATTGACAACACACACGTTTTGGTAACCAAGAGAAAAGGAAAAGAAAAGAAACGACTAAAAGAAACTCCAACAAGCGATCGAAAGCCAAAGAAAAGGCAAAGAGCAAGATCACTTGAAGAAGACAAGTCTCGGACCCCTTAGGCAAGGGCAACGGCTCGACACATCCGAGACAAAACATGCTCAAGCAAAGAGCACAAACCATCAAATCAAAGCTCGAAAACCCCAAAGAGCTGCCCCTGCACACATGCAAGCTCCCCCTGAACCGATGCAACTCCCCCTAGACAAATGCATGCGAACCACTTCACAAAACAGAGCAGCTGCAACAGCTCAGCTCTGACCGGTCAGACCGGTCGACACCACCGGTCAGACCGGTGGGCAACATGTGAACAGGGCCAGCACTCTGACCGGTCAGACCGGTGACCTCAACCGGTCAGACCGGTGCACAACAGAGCCCAAAAATAGCTCGAAACCACCTGAAAACCTTCCAAATGCATTCAGTAGGCCAAAACATGCTCAAACTTCTCCCCCTTGTTGACAATGCATGAATCAAGCCAAAAATGCAAAAAATGCAACCTAGAGCTTCTCAAATAGACAAAATTCAACATAGGATGCTACACATGTCCAAACGAGCAAGTTAGATACTCTATAGCTTCGTAAAGACATAAACTTCATGATCACCAAGTTTCACAACCATTGGGCGAAGCTAAGATAGAATTTAGCAATTTTGCGAAAAATCACCCTCTCATGAGCAAAGTCCTAAACATGAGCAAAACATGTCAAAATGGCAAAGCCACACAAACTTCATGCTAGGACAACCATTCTAAGCATAAGACCATCATAAACACCCACAAGCACCTCATGTCATGTCAAAGCCACCGAGCCATGTGCCTACTTCTATATATGAGACTTCTCATTGGTAGGCATCATGCAACGATTTAGCACCCAAAGCAAATTAAAATTAGCACATATGACATGGGAGCACATTTTTCAAGCAATTTACATTTCATTTTCAGATTTATAATTGGTACATGAAATGTCTTTGCGACAAAAAGGAACTTATGCCCCTCCACAAGATGAAGCATGGGGGCTAAACATTCATGATGGCAAATGAGCCTTTGGCCCCATATGATCAAAATAAGCTATCCAACCACAAATTAAGCATAGCCAAGCCACTAAAACATGTCAAGATCATGTAAAGGCATTTACTCACAAGAGAGCATATATATATGAAATTTTTCAAAAACATAGCCATCAACCATGGATACAAACCAAGATTATCAAGAGCTAAGCCAAACTAACCATAGCTTACCAAATTAGCTCACAAAGACATATATGTCATTCCATGGTGAACAATGTGTATAAGAGAAGCCTTTCCTAAACAAAGCATATGATACAAAACGCATGCAACCTAAGATACAAAGATGCCTATACATCATGTTACATATGCCATGCCAAATGCAAGAAATGCACAAAGGAAAGCTATACATATGCTACAAAGGAGCTCACACACACAAAGCTCACAAACGACCGGCTCCTCGAGGGGAGGCAAAAAGGGCTCGACACCACCGGCAAAAGAGCAAAGGAGAACAAAACTCACAAGCTCCGTCTAAACACATGCACTAGGGCCAAAGAGCATACAAAGCTCACCCTTAGTACATATGATAGAGCAAAGAGCACACTAAGCACACAGGCTCCCCCTAAACTCATGCATTAAGGTCAAAGAGCATACAAAGCTCACCTTACATACATGAGATAGGGCAAGGAGCAAAACGAACCAAGTGGCTTGATCAAGGCCACACATTTGAAGATCACAAAAATACTTACCTTGATCATTTCTTCAGAAGTCACCTGTCCTTGTCCACGGTCCCCGAAAGTGATGTACCTCCATATCATCACCGGGGTATGAGGCCGGAGAACCACCCCCGATATCAACCAAATGTTCTCCGGGACTCCCACCTGCAACTCAAAACCAAGAGCGAGAGCGAGCAAACGACTCAACACTGGGGTTAGTACCAAAGGTGTCAAACCAGTGCCGGGCCATTTCCTCAAAAGTAGGGTTAGCAACATCCATCCTACCGGGCCTATCAAAACTGCGATCCATCCCGTCTAACCTATCAAACCTGGAACCACCATGGGAAAACCACTCCCGTCTCACTGGAGGAGTACGAGTACCACGAAAGGGAAACCGTGGTCCGTAGCCCCTCTGAGACTCAAAGCTGCGACCTCTCCCAAACTCGTATTGATCACGAGGTGGAGAACGTCCAGCAAACTCAACACCACCAGACTCAAAGCGCCTACCACCTGTTCCACGACCAAACAGGCTGAACCCTCTAGCTTCACAATCCCGGAAACCAAACTGTCCAGCACTCTGCCTAGCACCGGTCTGACCGGTCACTCTGACCGGTCTGGCCGGTGGTCCTCGGCCAGCAAACCTGCCTCCACCTGAAGCTCTCCTATCTCTCCATGCTGGAACCATATGCACAACACCCTTTCCCTTAGGTAGTGGCATACGAGGCTCAGGCACACCATGAGAAGGGTGGTACCTGTCCTTGTTCGCCCACTCCTTAGCCAATCTCGCCTCTCTTCTTTTCTTAAAGCAAAACTCTCTCTTATGACCATCCTTTCCACAAAACTCACAATGGAAACGAATTGGTCTTGGCTTAGGTTTCGGGTGTGGCTCTTCACAAGGCTTCTCACTAGGTTTCTCACTAGGCTTCTCACTTGGTTTTTCTCTCGATTTAAGCAACTGGTTTGGCTTGGGTGCAAACTTGTCTTTGGGTGTTGGTTGTGGTGGAACTGGAGTATTCCCAAATTTCCCTTCTCTCACACCACTGCTCTCACCAAACTTATCAGATCCCAAAGCCCAACCATCAAAGCGCTTACAACTGCCAATTAACACACCCAGCTGAGGCTCCTGACTGGACACCCAACTCAACACCTCACGCACCTTACTGTTCTCATCCTGCAAATGATCAACACATTTTGCAAGTTCCAAATTCTTCACAGCATGTAATTCACAGGTAGAGCAAGCAGTAGGAATAGGCACTTTCAAATCAGCCTCAAGCGAAACAATGCGAGAACGAAGCTCAGCAATTTTTTCATGCAAACCAGGGCAAGAAGTACATGCACCAAGCAAAGTGGGTCTAGATTGCAGCTCAGCCAACTCAACCCTAAGCACATCTAGTTCCTCACACTTGGAGGCATGCTTTTCCCTAAGAGCAGTCAAATCAGCTAGGAAAACAGAGCAATCAGCACAATCAATCTCATCAGAAACCACAGGGCTAGCCTTAAGCGAATCGATTTCAAGCTTGCCATCAAGAACCTGTGTTTCTAGCTCAGCCACTCTAGTCCTAGCATCTTCAAGCAAAGCTCTAAGCTCCTTCCTAAGCTTCTTAGCCTCTCTAAGCATGTGATCGCGATTATCAAGCAAGTCAACCAACTCCTCATTCTCCTTGCGTAAAGAAGAGAGCTCATCACATACCTCATCCTCGGAGTCGGAGTCTGATTCCGAGGCGTTCTTCTGGCTTCTCTTGCTGCCGGAGCTGCGTGCCATGCCGCATAGCCCATCATTCTTGTTGCAGCCTCTCGAAGTCTTGCTTGCGGTACAGCAAAGGCCGTTCAAGTACTTGCCGAAGTCCTTCTTCTTCTTTCTGTGCTTCCTCTTGCTGTCCTCTTCTTCTTCTTCTTCACTCGAGCTTGATGACACATCCTCAGAGTCGGAGTCGATGTCGCTCGATCTCTTGATCTTTTCTCGGGTCCGTGTCTTCCTCCCATGTTCATGTTCCTTCTTCTTGGATCTTCTTCCTTTGTCCTTGGACTTGTGCTTGTCGTGGTTGTTCACCTTCGGACACTCGGCGAAAAAGTGTCCGGTCTTGCCGCACTTGAAACACGCTCTCGAGTTCCTCCTTGAGTTCACCCGGTTCTCGTGCAGCCTCTCGAACCGCCTGGTCAGCAACGCCAGCTCGTCCTCTCCAAGCACGTCGAACTCCTCGTCTGGCAAAGACATCAAAGAAGACAAAGAGTACATCCTGGAGGATGCGTTAGCATTAGACTTGGCTCCTTTGCCACTAACGAGAGCGAGACTATGAGAATCAGTCGGGCTCTCGATCTTGGCTGTCATACCACGGTCCAACTCAGCCGACTTGAGCTTCGAGAACAGCTCGTTCACCGTCAAGGTGTCATACTTCTCGGACTCAACAATAGCCTCAAACTTCCCGTCCCATACGGTACGATCCAACGAGTGCAAGAGCTTCACGGCTCTATCATGATCATTGTATGGGAGGACGTCCACATTGGCTCTCATGTTGTTCACAACGACCGTAAATCGCTGGAAAAGGGCATCGACGGACTCGCCGGGGAGATGAGTGAAGTTCTCGTACTCTCTCCGGTAAGTCGCGTACATCCGAGCCTGAACCTGAGCATTCCCAGCATGAGCATCCTTCAACTGCTCCCAAATCCTACAAGCTAAGTCCTCTGTCTGAACCCGATCAAATTCAGGCTGACACAGAGCACGAAACAAGTAGTCGACAGCCTTGTTGTTGGCTTCGAACATATCCCTCGATCCTGGAGCAAGGAAGTTCATCGGATGAACATAAGCTGTGTTCACCGTGACATCCCAAAGGATCTGACCCTTTCCGCGGAGGAACGCCGCCATCCGCCTTTGCCACATCTGGTAGTTCTTCCCATCGAAGTGCGGAGGACCCGAACCCCGTTCCTGGTACGCCATCTTTGGATCTTAGACTGGTAAGAGTCAATAAAGACCCGAACCGGCTCTGATACCAATTGAAGGACCGATTAGGCGAACCAGAGAGGGGGGGAGTGAATGGGAGCCGATAAAAATTCTTCTCGAAGGAGATGAGAACTCCAACAAGACGAACACAGCTTCCAACTCACGTCTCCGACCCAACTACCCAAGTTGGTCAAGACCACGCAGCCACTAGAGTGCTACTGGTCCTAGGAACCAACACTCAACCTTCCTAGCCAAAACTCACCAAAACACACAGCGGAAACTTGCACGGCTTGCTGCCTGTGCTACACCGGTCAGACCGATGGCCTGCGCCGGTCAGACCGGTGACACCGGTCAGACCGGTGGACAGAGCCGGTCAGGCCGGTGGCTACAGCAGCCGCACAGCAAACGTTCCAGGAAGCCTCAGTGAATCCTCTAGGCCCTGGAACAAAAACCACCACAAAACACAACCTGTGAGGAAGAAGAACCCCTCACAAATCCTAGCAAAACAACTCCAAACACTCCAAGAACTGATCAGCAGGACCACGGGACAAAACCACACGGACAAGGCTGTTCCCCGAGACAAAAACCCACCAAGGGCTAGCACCGGTCAGACCGGTCAAGAGCACCGGTCAGACCGGTCGTGCCTGGGCAGCTCGGGATGAACAGCGCCCGCGAGTCAACTCCTCCAAATCCAACTCCCGATCTCCCGATCCGCTCCACGGTTTTGCACAAGACTTTGGGGATAGTAGGAACACCTCATGGGTACTCCATAGCCAAGATTTGGTCCACCAAAACTTGTCAAATCAAGAGGAATCGAAGAAATCCCACCAAGAACGCCTCTAACCCTAGAGCCACGAAAACCCCAAAATCGAGCCCCTTTGCTCACGGATTTGGAAGGGGAATCAAAGGAAAAAGAACCACGAAGGGTTCATGCATACATCCCCCACCAAATCCCAAAGAGAAAGGCCTCGAAATCGCTCCAAGAAAATCGCCAAGAAAAGGCTCCGAAAATCACCAAAAAGGAGAAACGGGAAAGACACAACCAAGCCTTGAGGAACCACGCCGAATCATCTATACATACCAAAGAGGTTCATACAAGGTCTAGCTTGCCGCCCGATCATCCTTCCCTCTCACAAGATCTCACCATGAAGCTCTCAAGCTAGTCCTACGAAAATCCTAAGAAAATAGGAAGGAAAATAGGAAAACCAAATGAGCTAGGGTTCCAAGAGATGGCTGCCATCCTCTCACCACTTGGGTTATATGGAGGCAACCGAAAGACTAAAATACCCTTACTAGCTAACTAGGGATACATGCCCCTCGAGGGCGAAATTGGAAGTCTTTGTCTTCGCACCATCGGACGGATGCCCAGCGACCGCAAACTTGCTTAGCCTCGACGCAAGCCTTGCGATCCCGACGCGTGTCCTCCGCTTCGAAGATTCCGGACTGCGTCGTCGCACACCGGTCAGACCGGTTCTCCTCACCGGTCAGACCGGTACCCACCGGTCAGACCGGTCAGACCCACCGGTCAGACCGGTCTGGAGCTGCTGCACCTCCGTCTTCGGTTCTTCGGTCTTGGCTTTGTGGATCAACCAAGGAACCCAGTGGTTTTCTGGTGAACCACCGGAAACCCCGCGAACTCGGTGTAGCCTCCGCCAATCACCACTCATGACTCGGCTCCCACGTAGTCCCGGCTCGACCTTGGTTTTGAGGCTCAACCAAGAAACCGTCCATGACTTCATCTTGCCGTTCTTGCCACCATGCGGCCCGCACTTGACCCCGCTGGCCACCGGGTCCCTCGAACCAAGCCTACTTGTCTTCTCCACACCTGGAGGCCTCACCGGCAACGACCTTTCACGCTTGTTCTTCACCTGCACCTGCACCAGTCAAGCCGCAACCTGCACCTGCAATACTTAGCCAAGAATCAGTCCACACCACGTTGTCAATCACTCATCACACCAGGAAGCGACCATCCACCGGTCCTCGAACCACACCTGGCTCTCAGAAGGTTCCGAAATGGTCCAAAGCACTCCCAAACATCATTTCGGGTCCAATGGAGTAGAATGGAAGCTTTTGGTGAGAAACCATTTTCACAACTTCGGTACCCCGAAATAGTGCATTTAGGGCTGAAACAAATTTTTTTGCATCTTTTTACATTCTGAAGGTTCCGAAATGGTCCAAATCACTTCGAAACAACATTTCAGGTCTAATGGAGTCGAATGGATGCTTTTGGTGCGAAAGCGTTTCCGCAACTTCGGTACCCCGGAATAGTGCATCCATGTTTGAAACACAAGTTTTGCATCTTTTTACTTGTTGAAAGTTTGTGAAATAGTGCATTCAGGTCTGAAACAAATGTTTTTGCATCTTTTTACATTCTGAAGGTTCCGAAATGGTCCAAATGACTCCCAAACAACATTTCGGATCCAATTGAGTAGAATGGATGCTTTTGGTACGAAACCGTTTTCGCAACTTCGGTACCCCGGAATAGTGCATCCATGTTCGAAACACAAGTTTGCTTCTTTTTACATTCTGAAGGTTCCGAAATGGTCCAAAGCACTCCCAAACATCATTTCGGGTCCAATGGAGTAGAATGGATGTATTTGGTGCGAAACCATTTTCGCATCTTCAGTACCCCCGAAATAGTGCATTCAGGTTCGAAACACAAGTTTTGCATCTATTTACATTCTGAAGGTTCCGAAATGGTCCAAAGCACTCCCAAACATCATTTCAGGTCCAATGGAGTCGAATGGATGCTTTTGGTGCGAAAGCGTTTTCGCAACTTCGGTACCCCGGAATAGCGCATCCATGTTCAAAACACAAGTTTTGCATCTTTTTACAAGCTGAAAGTTTGTGAAATGCTCCAAAATACTCCCAAACATCATTTGGGTCTAATGGAGTAGAATGAATGCATTTGGTGCGAAACCATTTTCGCATCCTCGGTACCCCCGAAATAGTGTATTCAGGTTCGAAACACAAGTTTTGCATCTATTTACATTCTGAAGGTTTCGAAATGGTCCAAAGCACTCCCAAACATCATTTCAGGTCCAATGGAGTCGAATGGATGATTTTGGTGTGAAAGCATTTCCGCAACTTCGGTACCCCAGAATAGTGCATCCATGTTCGAAAGACAAGTTTTGCTTCTTTTTACATTCTAATGGTTCCAAAATGGTCCAAAGCACTCCCAAACATCATTTCGGGTCCAATGGAGTAGAATGGATGCTTTTGGTGAGAAACCATTTTCGCAACTTCGGTACCCGAAATAGTGCATTCAGGTTCGAATCAAAAGTTTTTGCATTTTTTACATTCTGAAGGTTCCGAAATGGTTGAAATCACTCCCAAACATCATTTCGGGTCCAACGGAGGCGAATGGATGCTTTTGGTGCGAAACCATTTTCGCAACTTCGGTACCCTAAAATAGTTTATCCATGTTCGAAACACAAGTTTTGCTTCTTTTTACATTCTGAAAGTTCCGAAATGGTCCAAAGCACTCCCAAACATCATTTCGGGTCCAATGGAGTAGAATGGAAGCTTTTGGTGAGAAACCGTTTTCACAACTTCGGCACCCCGAAATAGTACATTCAGGGCTGAAACAAATGTTTTTGCATCTTTTTACATTCTGAAGGTTCCGAAATGGTCCAAATCACTTCGAAACAACATTTCAGGTCTAATGGAGTCGAATGGATGCTTTTGGTGCGAAAGCGTTTCCGCAACTTCGGTACCCCGGAATAGTGCATCCATGTTTGAAACACAAGTTTTGCATCTTTTTTCATGTTGAAAGTTTGTGAAATAGTGCATTCAGGTCTGTAACAAATGTTTTTGCATCTTTTTACATTCTGAAGGTTCCGAAATGGTCCAAATCAATCCCAAACAACATTTCGGATCCAATTGAGTAGAATGGATGCTTTTGGTGCGAAACCGTTTTCGCAACTTCGGTACCCCGGAATAGTGCATCCATGTTCGAAACACAAGTTTGCTTCTTTTTACATTCTGAAGGTTCCGAAATGGTCCAAAGCACTCCCAAACATCATTTCGGGTCCAATGGAGTAGAATGGATGTATTTAGTGCGAAACCATTTTCGCATCTTCGGTACCCCCGAAATAGTGCATTCAGGTTCGAAACACAAGTTTTGCATCTATTTACATTCTGAAGGTTCCGAAATGGTCCAAAGCACTCCCAAACATCATTTCAGGTCCAATGGAGTCGAATGGATGCTTTTGGTGCGAAAGCGTTTTCGCAACTTCGGTACCCCGGAATAGCGCATCCATGTTCAAAACACAAGTTTTGCATCTTTTTACATGCTGAAAGTTTGTGAAATGCTCCAAAATACTCCCAAACATCATTTGGGTCTAATGGAGTAGAATGAATGCATTTGGTGCGAAACCATTTTCGCATCTTCGGTACCCCCGAAATAGTGTATTCAGGTTCGAAACACAAGTTTTGCATCTATTTACATTCTGAAGGTTCCGAAATGGTCCAAAGCACTCCCAAACATCGTTTCAGGTCCAATAGAGTCGAATGGATGATTTTGGTGTGAAAGCATTTTCGCAACTTCGGTACCCCAGAATAGTGCATCCATGATCGAAAGACAAGTTTTGCTTCTCTTTACATTCTGATGGTTCCAAAATGGTCCAAAGCACTCCCAAACATCATTTCGGGTCCAATGAAGTAGAATGGATGCTTTTGGTGAGAAACCATTTTCGCAACTTCGGTACCCGAAATAGTGCATTCAGGTTCGAATCAAAAGTTTTTGCATCTTTTTACATTCTGAAGGTTCCGAAATGGTTGAAATCACTCCCAAACATCATTTCGGGTCCAACGGAGTCGAATGGATGCTTTTGGTACGAAACCGTTTTCGCAACTTCGGTACGCTAAAATAGTGCATCCATGTTCGAAACACAAGTTTTGCTTCTTTTTACATTCTGAAGGTTCCGAAATGGTCCATGGTCCAAAGCACTCCCAAACATCATTTCGGGTCCAATGGAGTAGAATGGAAGCTTTTGGTGAGAAACCGTTTTCACAACTTCGGTACCCCGAAATAGTGCATTCAGGGCTGAAACAAATGTTTTTGCATCTTTTTACATTCTGAAGGTTCCGAAATGGTCGAAATCACTTCGAAACAACATTTCGGGTCCAATTGAGTAGAATGGATGCTTTTGGTGCGAAACCGTTTTCGCAAGTTCGGTACCCCAGAATAGTGCATCGATGTTCGAAATACAAGTTTGCTTCTTTTTACATTCTGAAGGTTCCGAAATGGTCCATGGTCCAAAGCACTCCCAAACATCATTTCGGGTCCAATGGAGCAGAATGCATGCATTTGGTGCGAAACCATTTTCGCATCTTCGGTACCCCCGAAATAGTGCATTCGGGTTCGAAACACAAGTTTTGCATCTATTTACATTCTGAAGGTTCCGAAATGGTCCAAAGCACTCCCAAACATCATTTCAGGTCCAATGGAGTCGAATGGATGCTTTTGGTGCGAAAGGGTTTTCGCAACTTCGGTACCCCAGAATAGTGCATCCATGTTCGAAACACAAGTTTTGCATCTTTTTACATTCTGAAGGTTCCGAAATGGTCCAAATCACTCCCAAACATCATTTCGGGTCCAATGGAGTAGAATGGATGCTTTTGGTGTGAAACCGTTTTCGCAACTTTGATACCCGGAATAGTGCATCCATGTTCGAAACATAAGTTTTGCATCTATTTACATTTTGAAGGTACCGAAATGGTCCAAAGCATTCCCAAACATCATTTCAGGTCTAATGGAGTCGAAAGGATGCTTTTGGTGCGAAAGCGTTTTCGCAACTTTGGTACCTCGAAATAGTGCATTCAGGTTCGAAACAAAAGTTTTTGCATCTCTTTACATTCTGAAGGTTCCGAAATGGTCCAAATCACTCCCAAACATCATTTCGGGTCCAATGGAGTAGAATGGATGCTTTTGGTGCGAAACAGTTTTCGCAACTTCGGTATCCCGGAATAGTGCATCCATGTTCGGAACACAAGTGTTGCATCTATTTACATTCTGAAGGTTCCGAAATGCTCCGAAGCACTCCCAAACATCATTTCAGGTACAATGGAGTCGAACGGATGCTTTTGGTGTGAAAGCGTTTTCGCAACTTCGGTAACCCGGAATAGTGCATCCATGTTTGAAACACAAGTTTTGCATCTTTTTACATGCTGAAAGTTTGTGAAATGCTCCAAAATACTCCCAAACATCATTTTAGGTCCAATGGAGTAGATTGAATGCATTTGGTGCGAAACCATTTTCGCATCTTCGGTACCCCCGAAATAGTGCATTCAGGTTCGAAACACAAGTTTTGCATCATTTTACATTCAAAAGGTTCTGAATTGGTCCAAAGTAGTCCCAGACATCATTTCGGGTCCAATGGAGTAGAATGGATTCATTTGGTGCGTAACCATTTTCGCAACTTCGGTAACCCGGAATAGTGCATCCATGTTCGAAACACAAGTTTTGCATCTATTTACATTATGAAGGTTCTGAATTGGTCCAAAGTACTCCCAAACATTATTTCGGGTCGAATGGAGTAGAATGGATTCATTTGGTGCGAAACCATTTTCGCAACTTCGGTACCCCGGAATAGTGCGTCCATGTTCGAAACACAAGTTTTGCTTCTATTTACATTATGAAGGTTCTGAAATGGTCCAAAGCACTCCCAAACATCATTTCAGGTCCAATGGAGTATAATGGATGCCTTTGGTGCAAAACCGTTTTCGCAACTTCGGTACCCCGGAATAATGCATCCATGTTCGAAACACAAGTTTTGCATCTATTTACATTCTGAAGGTTCCGAAATGCTCCAAAGCACTCCCAAACATCATTTCGGGTCCAATGGAGTCGAATGGATGCTTTTGGTGCGAAAGCGTTTTCGCAACTTCAGTACCCCTTTTACATGATGAAAGTTTGCGAAATCTCCAAAACACTCTCAAACATCATATTGGGTCCAATGGAGTAGAATGGATGCATTTGGTGCGGAACCATTTTCGCATCTTCGGTACCCCTGAAATAGTGCATTCAAGTTCGAAACACAAGTTTTGCATCAATTTACAATCTGAAGGTTCCGAATTGGTCCAAAGCACTCCCAAACATCATTTCGGGTCAATGGAGTAGATTGGATGCATTTGGTGTGAAACCATTTTCGCAACTTCGGTACCCTAAAATAGTGCATTTAGGTTCGAAACACAAGTTTTACTTCTTTTTACATTCTGAAGGTTCCAAGATGGTCCAAAGCACTCCCAAACATCATTTCGGGTCCAATGGAGTCGAATGGATGCTTTTGGTGAGAAACCGTTTTCGCAACTTTGGTACCCCGAAATAGTGCATTCATGTTCGAAACAAATGTTTTTGCATCTTTTTACATTCTGAAGGTTCCGAAATTGTCCAAATCACTCCCAAACATCATTTCGGATCCAATGGAGTAGAATGGATGCTTTTGGTGTGAAACCATTTTCGCAACTTCGGTACCCCGAAATAGTGCATCCATGTTCGAAACACAAGTTTTGCTTCTTTTTACGTTCTGAAGGTTCCGAAATGGTCCAAAGCACTCACAAACATCATTTCAGGTCCAATGGAGTAGAATGGATGCATTTGGTGTGAAACCATTTTCGCGTCTTCAGTACCCTCGAAATAGTGCATTCAGGTTCGAAACACATGTTTTGCATCATCTTACATTCTGAAGTTTCCGAATTTGTCCAAAGCACTCCCAAACATCATTTCGGGTCCAATGGAGTAGATTGGATGCATTTGGTGTGAAACCATTTTCGCAACTTCGGTACCCTAAAATAGTGCATTCAGGTTCGAAACAAAAGTTTTGCATTTATGGTGATCTCTGGCGGCTCTCCGATGAATGGATGTCAATGGGTAACCATCTTAGGGCACCTAGGGGGTTGTATTTATTCCCTTGGGGTGCCTTGGGGCGTGCTCCACCTTGCCTTGCACGAGATCTTCCTTGGGAGAGAAGCGAACTTGGTTTCCATAAACTCAGCCTCGTCTAGATTTTCCTGATTCGCAACCCTCCCTTGCCGGCACCATATCTCCCTTGCAAATTCGGTGTCCAGGTTGTGTGCCACGAATTATCGTCAACTTTGGTATTCATTACTTTCCTTGGAAACGAAGATAAGATCCCCAAAACAGCCTCGGAAGATAATCTGTCTGAATTCAGACTTGTCTGCGCAGCTGGCATTTCGGGGGCTATATCTCCTAGCTCCTTGACCCGAATCGGGCCTTCCAGATGTCCAAATCGAAGCTATCGTCGAGGCCCACAACTTTGGTAGTCAAACTTTTGCCATTAGAGGCCGTTTAAGTCTCCGAATCTGCACCGAAAGATCATGCTGTTCTGGGCTGCGAGAATATCTCTCGGGCTGAGTTGATCTCGTTGGTAAACCTCCTAGTCCCTGGAGTTTTACGTGTTGATGCTTCGGTCCTTGGGTCATTTGAAGTCGTGTTCACTTCATGTCTTGACTTGTGACAGACTTCATGATCTTCTCATAAAGTGCTTGATGAACTTATCCCGAAAGTCTCCTCTTTAACGTTGATTTCCTGCGTAAACAATAAACTCCAAAAACCACATGCAAGTGTGAACTTGTTACATCATTAGTATGCCTAGTGGCGGGTTAGTTATAATTCAAAGCTCAAACCAAAGTGTAACAAGTGCTCTTGGTTGACGGAAATCGACCGTCAACATATACATGGGTTATTTGTTCATGTGTTCTTCACTTGTTCATCATTTAGAGGCTCATGTTCTTGATGAACAAGCCCTTTCAATCTAGTTCACAAGTGACTTACTCATGTTTTCGGTGTATGTTCATAAGTTAGAGGCTCGTATTCTTAACGAACACGACCCTTTGATCTTGTTGAATAGACATAGGAAAGCACAAATCCGTTTGTGTACCTAGCCTAGTTTGATCCAGTTAGATTCCATGTTCGTGTTGTATGAAGTTCGTGCTTAAGCTGCGGTACTCGGTGTAATTAGCCGGTTTATCTGGTGGCTCTGACCTGGGTCATAATAGCCCGGGCCGGTCAGAGTCCTGCTAACAACGTAAACGTGGTGCTTGGGTTGTGTAGTTACGTTACTTATGAGTGTATCCCACGGTTTGTCTTGGGGTAGGCCGCGGTAGTGACAGCCGTTGGACCCTTCTGGAATCCCCCACGTTCGGATACGTTGTTGGAGTCTAAAGTCTAACAACCGGAGTCGTGTGTAAGCGATGCGGGAGGTTAGCTCCCCGTTTGTACCTGGGTGCTTAGCCAACATTCATGCAATGCTAGTGTGTATCTAACTCGTCTTACTGACTTCATGTGTATAGTACCTTAGAAGCTAGAATTAACTCGTATGTTGCCTCCTAAGCCTAGGACCTTTAGAGAGAGAATGTTAGTGTGTTCACGCTACCAACCTATCTATCATACCCTCTTGTTAATCCGCCCAGCCTTCCTTAGATTCGATACCCTTTGGAATACTCCTTTGGGAAAATGCTGCAATGGTACTTTCGTGCGCTTGCGGACCCTTGTAATCGTTAGGATTACCATTTGGTCAATTCTCGCATCGTTGCTAGGAACTCCTAAACTTAGCATTGACATTAAGAAATACCAACAGTAGGGTTCAAATCCTATTTGCAATTTTTAAATTTGAGAAATTCACATGTTTTTAGGGTAATAAATGATTTCAAATGAAAAGTTATGAATACCCAAGTTATATAACTCATCAAGATCTAAAAACTTTATTCAGTTCATTAATCCATGTGACAAAGTTTGAATGATTCAAAATTTGAATTTCAAAATTGATAACTAAAATCATGATTTTGGAACGCTAAATGATTTCAGCTGGAAAAGTGATGAATACTGAAGTTTCATAACTCATCAAGATCTATAATCTTTATTTATGTCTTTTTTCCATTTGAGATAGTTTTGGTATACATTGGTCATTAATCCTAGATTCACTCACGTAGTTTAAGAAGCTATGTTAGAGACTTGTCAAATTTTTACTACATGTTATTATCACAAAAAAATATCATTAATAAGTTTCATAACTAGGTAGGAGTCTAAAGTCTAACAACCGGAGTCATGCGTAAGCGACGCGGGAGGTTAGCTTCCCATTTGTACCTGGGTGCTTAGCCAACATTCATGCAATGCTAGTGTGTATCTAACTCGTCTTACTGACTTCATGTGTATAGTACCTTAGAACCTAGAACTAACTAGTATGTTGCCTCCTAAGCCTAGGACCTTTAGAGAGAGAATGTTAGTGTGTTCACGCTACCAACCTGTCTATCATACCTTACCCTTGCACTTGAGTGCCTGGTTTGTTTCCGTCTATGATTTATACTCATTGCAATAGTGTTGAACTTGTTAATCCGCCCAGCCTTCCTTGGATTCGATACCCTTTGGAATACTCCTTTGGGAAAATGCTGCAATGGTACTTTCGTGCGCTTGCGGACTCTTGTAATCGTTAGGATTACCATTTGGTCATTTCTGGCATCTTAGCATAGACATTAAGAAATACCAACAAGCATTTCTGGCGCTGTTGCCGGGGAAGGCTAAGGATAACATGTCAACACTTTGCATATGTTTATAATCATGACAGGAATGAAACAACTCTCAATGCAGGCTAACCTTGATTGTCTTCTTTGTCTATTGATGATGAAGACAGGTTAGTGTATGACTGGTTTCGACTTACCGCCAAATTTCATTGAAGATCCTGAGTCACTCGTAAGGAAGGCACGAATTCATTTTGGCTCTCCTTCGCGTGTACGTTCGGAAGTCGACTCAGCTTCCTTAGTGCCATCCGAATCAACTCCTATGGCTGAAGTCAATGAGAAGACTCTCCGAGAGTACTCTGCTCCCTCTGCTGACCAGGTGTCGACAGGCCCTGTGATCAACACTGGGAACGGAAACTTCGAGATCAAGACTGACCTAATCACGATGGTACAGACTAGCCCATTCTGTGGCAAGCCAAATGAAGATGCGAGCGCCACCTGCAACAGTTCCTGGAGCTGTGGAGCACCTTCACTATACGAGGAGTGGAGGAAGGTGCCATCCGTCTGCGACTGTTTCCATTCTCTCTCCTGGGAAAGGCAAAGTAGTGGTTCTATGCGAACTGTGCAGAAATTGACACTTGGGCAAAGTGCTCAGCAGCGTTCCTCGCGAAGTTCTTTCCGTTGGGCAGAACCAATGCCCTTCGGGGGAGAATTTCAAGCTTCCAGCAAGTGGCGAATGAGAATACCCCGGAAGCTTGGGAGAGGCATCAGGAGTACATCCTGGCTTGTCCCCATCATGGGATGGACAACTGGCTTATTCTACAGAGTTTCTATAATGGGCTGGCTCCGACAGCCCGAGGCCATATTAATGCTGCTGCTGGAGGGGCTTTCTTCTCTCTTACTATTGCTGAAGCAACCAAACTTATTGAGAAGATGGTCTCCAACCAAGGGTGGAGTGATGATCGACTCCAGCCACGTCAGAGGGGTACACATACTGTCAAGGAAGCGGATATGTTGGATGCCAAGATGGACCAGCTCATGAAAAGAATGGATGATCTGACCAACGAGAAGGCTGCCATGGCCATCACTACTCAAGCTATGGATTCTCGCATGACTTACGAAGTCTGTGGTGAAACTAGGCATTCAGGGAAGTATTGCCCTACTACCCAGGAGGACATGATGTACATGAACGGCAACAACAATGGTTATCGTCCACAAGGAGGTCAAACGTGGAATCAATCACGCCCTTATTATCAGGGAGGTAATCAAGGTAATTCTTTCAACCCAAACCAACCTTCCCTGAGAGATCTGGTTTTCGGGCAGGCTAAGATCAATGATGGTTTTAGTAAGAAAACAGCTGCCCAGGATAAGGCTTTGGAAAGCCTTAATATTAAAATTGATAGCCTTTCTTCTACTTTTAAGGACCAATTGAGCTTTAATAAAATGATCGAGACCCAATTGGATCAATTAGTCGCTATGGTTCCTCCAGTTGAGAACGCAAAAGCGGTAGTCATGAGAGGGGGTAAGACCACTCGCGACCCGCCCTATCCTAATCATGCAGGAAGCAAGAAAAGCACAAAGGGGGACGAAGATCACAACGACGAGCAGTTAGGCATGAAGGAGCCTTCACAAGCAAGAGTACCAGAAGAGAAGGAAGATAAACCCGAGTTTATTGACACAAATATATTGTCATTCCCTCAGCGAAACAGGAAGACAATAGTGGACGAACAGTTCACTCGCTTCGTGGATATGATCCAGAAAGTCCACATCAATGTTCCACTCCTTGAGGCAATACGTGTGGCCACATATGCGCGTTACCTCAAGGATATCCTCACCAACAAGCAAGCTCTACCCACTTCGGAGGTGGTAAAGCTTACAGAAGAGTGTAGCGCAGCTATACTCATTCGTCTTCCAGAAAAGAAAAAGGGTCCAGGGTGCCCTACGATCACATGCCCTTTGTGATCTTGGCGCCAGTGTTAGCGTCATGCCAAAGGTAGTCTTCGACCAGCTCAATTATACGGAATTGACCCCAACCACCTTGCGACTGCAACTAGCCGATTCATCAGTACGGTACGCGGCGGGGATAGCCGAGGACATCCTGGTGAAGGTACGAGATTGTTTCATTCCAGTGGATTTTTTGGTACTCGACATGGACATTGGTAATGAAGTACCGCTCATCCTGGGATGTCCATTTCTGAGCACGGCTGATGCATAAATTGATGTTGGTGCCGGAGTAATCCATCTCCACATCAATGGCCCTGAGGAAAGATTTGAATTCCTTCCGCGTAAGGAATAGTGCTCAATGGTTGAAGGCATACCAAGGATGGACACCCTTGCCCAAGATGTTGAATCTATACAGTCACAAGTGGACAGCCTCATTGCTCTCATGGAGAATTCCTGAAGACAAAAGTAGGAGCAAATGAGTGCAGAACGGAAGCAACATAGGGAGTCTAAGTCCCAGTCAAAGAAGCAGTATCCTACACCTAGAAAGCAACAGAACATCAAGAAGGTGTGGAGAAGAGTGGGTAGGGAGCTGACTCCCTCATCTTCAAAAGCGAACCCTTCACCAATGTATGTAATGGGGAGGTAGTCGGGGCTCTAGAAGACTTGGAATAAAGAGCCCTTCGCCGACAGGTAAGATCGGTAAGATACTTCCTTCAATAAAAGATTCTAACTTTTAGGAGAAACAAGCAATTCTTGCTCCATTTTACTCGCGCTCTTGTTGGGATTTAAGCTCATGGGAGTCCATCCGGACAACCCCTTTGAGTTGAACCATGATACACAAGTAGCAGCAGTTGGAGGAGTAGAGGGCTTACTTTCGGTGGATGGGATATCAACCTCCACAGTAGTGAGCCTGAAGCTAGCTTGGGGGAGGACCCCCACTCTGAGGTAACTTGTATCCTTATTTATTTTTAGAATCTCACATGATAAAAACACATAAAAATCTGCAAAATTAAAAAGACCAAAAATACTTATTTGCTTTCCTAAATTAGTTCGCTTTCATATGCGCGGTAAGAATGCTTTTATTCTCCATGGTTGAAATGATGAATAGTTGCTCTGTTTATTCCTCTTGTATGCCTTGCTTACAACTTAGTACCCTATTTTAGTTTTGAGTTTGTTGGCTTGTATGATCAAACCTTAGCTTGAAACTTGTGGCTAGCAAAAAGCATGACCTTTGCCTAGGTTGTTGTGAGGTATGATATGGTATAATAGGGTTGCTATGAGCTAGTGATAAGTGACAGAGTTTCCTTTTGAAAAATGATAAAATGATAAGTTCCTTAATGATGAGAAATTCCTATCCAAAGCCATATGTAGATCCTAGCTTTTGTTAGCCTCCACATATGCTACTTGTTTTCTTCATTGAGTCTTGTCGAATTGTTGTGACCCTCGGCGAGAAACTTGTCATACTCCCATGATCAAGATCACGTACACAGCCACTATATGTGTTGGCACCTTCTGGAGCCAACAGCACACAAAGGCAGCTGTCGCAGCTCCTTTGCGTCGACACCGGTCAGACCGGTGGGGTAGACCGATCAGACCGGTCGTCGGGAGATTCCTGCGGTAGACCTAGAACGCAAGCTCGGGAGGGACCCCGTCAGAGCTAGCACATGTAGGGTTGCTCTAGGGTCGGCAAGGCCACCTAGAACGCCTTCAGACGTCGCGGAGACGAAGGAAGAACATCAAATGGGTTTGGAAGAGGCTAGGGTTTGGAGATAAAAGTAAATACAAGACAAATAAGGTAAATGTATTTGATCAATTGGATGATACTCAATCGGCCGCGACCCCTCATATTTATTGGGGTGGGGAGGACTTGCCCTGTAAGGAAATCCTTTTACAAGTCTAATTCTATCAGGACACGTTGATGTAACTCGGACACGGGGGCACCGGTCAGACCAGTTAGGCACACCGGTCTGACCGGTGTGGCATGCTGGATCGGCTACAGGAACCAGGACCGGTCAGACCGCCCTAAGGCACCGGTCACACCGGTCCGTCCTGCCTGGTCGGCTAGGTGCCAGATTTGAGTGTCAACATATGCCTCCCTGTTTTTTGGCAAAGGATACGTGCCAAAAAATACTTTTCTGAACTAAAAAACACTTAGGATGATGTTTAATAAAACAACAGTCGTACACATATTTTTACTCAAGTCAAGGTTGACACCTGTTTCGGTCTCCACTCCTTTCGGGTCTGTGTTGACCTGGCTGGCTTCTATTCAATCTGCTGCTCCATTGCTCCTCGCTTGCGTAGTCTTTGTAACCTCCTTTTTTGAGTGTGGGACAAGCCTGAGGGACACCACCTCGGCTGCATCTCCTTAGCATTTTGCTTATTGCTATTCTCACCTTGCTTAATAGTAGTACACACATTATTTTTGACCAGATTGCTATTGCAAACAATCAGCCTTTGTAATGCATTATAATTTGAGTATGCAATAGGATATTGAATCATATATGAATTCATGTACATACTACTATAATCAATAGGTGAATAATAGCAAGGATAATACCAAGACGGTGGCATAACAGATCCAACAAAAGAATATTGTGAAAAATTACCTTGTTGGTGATGAATACCTTTATGTCTTGGTGGTGCTTTTACGCCCTTAGCACCGTTTGGCTGATTATTTCGATCCTTAGCAGCTCCTTCCCTCTTATACTTATCCAAGAGCTCATTAAAACTCGGCCTTGCTTTTTTCTTGGGCCTGGAGCATCTTGAACCTTTCTGGAGGCACCGGTAAGACCGGCCTGAGGCACCGGTCCGACCGGTCTGGACACCGGTCTGAGCACCAGTCAGACCGATCGACACAGTGCCGGTCTTCTTGATCTTGTCTTGCCCCCAAGCGTTGAAGTCGCTGAAACCTTGGGGATCACCTCCAGAGGCTGCCTCTCATTGTGTCTTTGCTCTCCAATGATCACATTCTTCCCTTTAGCATTTTCAGCTTGATCCGGCCGAATAAGAACCTTCGGATTTGACAACTCAAGAGTATTAACAAAGGCACTACTAGGGAAAGGATTTTCGTTGACTTGCATCTCATGGAATTTCAAACGACCTTCATTAATGGCCGATTGTATTTGTCGACGAAAAGTATTGCAATCATTGGTAGCATGAGAAAAAGAAATATGAAATTTACAATATGCACGTATTTTTAATTGATCAAGAGGTGGTATAGTGTGAGACATTTTAATTTGACATGACTTAAATAACTCATCGAATATTTTATCACACTTAGCCACAGCAAAAGTAAATTTCATCTCATCTCGACTCTTATGAGCCGGCTTAAGAGAAGCACAAGTACTTGCTTTATCATTAGGTAACCAAGTAAATTCAGCAGCACACACTTGTTTATTCTCATCGTCCGATGATTCATAATTTAGCATATGCATGTTAGGATGATCAGATTTGAGCCGAGTATCTTTACTTCGGCTTTCATGAGCTAAAGCTCTTACTAAGACTTGGGCAACATCAATAAATTCATGCCCTTCTAATTTTACTTTAATATGGGATCGCAAACCATTAAAAGCTAATTCAGCAAGACCCCTTTCAGAGATAACAAGATTATAACAACGGTTTTTGGTTTCTCTAAACCTCCTAATGTAACTAGTAACAGGTTCATCATGCTTTTGCTTAACCAATGTTAAATGACTCAACCTTAACTCATTATCTCCGCTATAAAAGTGGTCATTGAATTTTTGTTCTAATTGTTCCCAAGTAAGAATAGAGTTAACAGGTAATGAAGCAAACCATGAAAAAGCATTGCCAGTTAAAGATAAAGAAAATAAACGCACTCTTATTTCCTCTATGGCCCTAGCTTCTCCTAGTTGAGCAACATATTGACTAACATGCTCCCAAGTAGTGTTGCTATCATCCCCATTAAACTACAAATTCAGGACAACACCAACCAATAGGATAGGGAACCGAATCAAAACTAGAAGGATACAATTTTCGATATGAAAGATTTTTATTTTTTACTTCTATCCCATAGTCATCTTTCATTTGTTTAGCAAGATTAGCATTAAACCTATCGATGACTTCCTGGATGGTGGTTGGCATCGGCGTAGTAGAAGCATTTGATTGCACCACATTCGGCTGTGTGTATGAGCCAGAAGTGTTGTGTTGCAAACGGCTATTAATTTGGGGATTAGGTGCGTAACCATACCTAATGCCTGTTTCAAATGGAACCATAATTGGAATACCTTGAGCTACTGAAGTATTCCCACCGGATCGGCCAGAAGCGGCTTGAACGAGAGGAATAGTAACTATAGGTTTTGGAGACAAGGGAAAAGGTACCATAGCGCCAGCACCGGTCTGACCGGTCGGACCCACCGGTCTGACCGGCCTATTCTGACCAAACGGCGGCGGTGGTGTTTGTCTCGCAATATAATTCAACGGCATACCATACTGAGGATTAATTGTTTGTGCAACCGATGAATTAATAGATGGGGTCTGAGGTGCCACAGTTTTAGAACCAGATGCAACATGATCATCACCCTCTACCCGTTTACCAAGACTCTTATCTACCATGTTTTGCATATTTTCAATCATTGATAAACGAAAACTATCCATCACGGTAGTAAGATCATTAATGGTAACAAAAGAGGATGGAGATGATGATGTGCTCACATTGGGTGCTACCTCAGGTGGTGGAGTGTCGAAGGTGATGTCCTTGATCTTCTTCACCTTGCCTTCGCGAGTCTTCTTGAAGTGCGACAAGTAGTGAAGCCGATCCTCTTCAGCCTTATGCTTCATGAGCTTTTCTAATTCTTGGCGATCTCATTCAGCTTTTTGCTTCATGAAGTCCTCCATAGTTTGACGATCTTCAGGTGAGAGCTCTTCATCCGTGAAGTCGACGATGTTGTCTTTGTCTAGCTCACACCGAGACATGTCGCCGGAGTTGGATAGATAAGTTAAGATAGCCAGATCTTCTGTCCCCAGCTGAGTCGCCAATTTGGTGGCACCTTCTGGAGCCAACAGCACGCAAAGGTAGCTATCGCAACGCCTCTGCGTCGACACCGGTCAGACCGATGGGGTAGACCGGTCAGACCGGTCGCTGGGAGATTCCGGTGGTACACCTAGAACGCCGGCTCGGGAGGGACCCCGTCGGAGCTAGCGCACGTAGGGTTACTCTAGGGTCGGCAAGGCCACCTAGAACGCCTTCAGACGTCGCGGAGACGAAGGAAGAACAACAGATGGGATTGGAAGAGGCTAGGGTTTGGAGATAAAAGTAAATACGAGACAAATAAGGTAAATGTATTTGATCGATTGGATGATACTCAATCGGCCGTGACCCCTCATATTTATTGGGGTGGGGAGGACTTGCCCTGCAAGGAAATACTTTTACATGTCTAATTCTATTAGGACTCCTTCATGTAACTTGGACACGGGGGCACCGGTCAGACCGGTTAGGCACACCGGTCTGACCGGTGTGGCGTGCCGGACCAGCTACAGGAACCAGGACCGGTCCTGGTCGGCTAGGTGCCAGATTTGAGTGTCAACAATATGCTAAACTTCTACACCGGAAGTTAGCACCCATCATTTCATCCATCTCCCATCCATTTCACAAATAAAGATCTGCGCATTGTTCCATGATTACTCTCTCTCCAAAAATATTCAGTAAGGACTATGGGTTACGAAAAAAACAAACATACCGAAGGGCATGCAAAAAGAAGAATAAAGGGACATAGCCCAAGTCTCAAAAATCTCAAAAGGAGAAGAGAGAATCATATGCAAAAAGGAGTTCATCATCCATCCACTATATACACACACATGCACTTCTTGATCTGCTTGTATGACTTGTTGCTCCCAAGGATCCGGTTTTCGACTCGACAATACATAAGAAACAGGTATGCCACATGTTTTCCCTACCTACAACTCCACATATCAGCTTATTAGGAGTAGGTGGTCAAAGAAGGCAAATCAATGCCTTGGTGAGGAATCATACACAATGAGCGATCCGAGAATATCATTTGAGGAACTTTGATTTCTTTGAAAAAACTTGCAAAACCTCCAGATTGATAACTGATCAAGGTACATGTGATTAGTAACTTCTATACAACCGTTCTATCTTTCAACCGCCCAAGGCAAGTGAAGCTACAAGCCCCATATCAATCGTGCATAAGGTAAGATTAATGCCAACTCATTCAATCCTTGATAGAGTACCTAGTTGTATGCTTGTCATAAATTAGGAATACAACATCGTAGCAACTCCTGATCAACCAACCTATATCCTTAGTGTCTTGCTCGGGACGAGCAAGAGGCTAGCTTGGGGGAGTTGTTGACGGCTGTTAAGTGCTTACTCTTGCCGTCAATTTACTCTCGAATAAAGGAGCAAGAGGCATTTCTTACACGCATTTTAGTTAAGAATAATGTAGTTCCACTTGTCCTTGGAGATCTTGTGGTTGCAGGAAAATAAGTGCAAAAGAAGTAGCAAACTCACCTTCTATGATTCATGCCACGTCACCTCAGCCAAGGAAGGGCTGCCACCTCAGATCCTATGCATGCAAGACATGTCACCAATCCAAGGGAGGCAAGCCTCGACGAATCAGAGCATGACACGTGGACTTCACATGGATCCATGGGCCCACCAGAGTGTCTAAACTGCCTCAAGAACACGTGTACACCGGGGACCAACCTAAGGGCCCACAGGACAACCACCCAGAGGAAACACACCCTGCGTGGGGCCCACAGGGGGTCGGTCGACCCCACAGGTCGGCCGAACTGACCTTGAGCCCTCCACTCAGGGGCTTCCACGTGGTGTCTTCCCATTGATCCTAAAGACCATTCCCGGGGTGTTTGGCTCCTCTTGACGCCGGTGCTCAGCCTATAAATAGAAGGGGAGGGGGCTCATTCTTAAACACATCTTACTACTCATCTCTCACTTTTGGTTTCTAAGGCTAGAAGGTAGGCTAGAGTAGTTCTACTTCAGGTTCCAAGTCTACTTTGGGATCTAGGTATGAGTTCTCTTGTATCTTTATTTCTTTGTATGACTTTGCTCTACTTCAGTTATATAACTATTTCATATAAAGTTGTGCTTGTATACTGTTGATGGTTGAAACGCATAACGAACTTCGATCCGCAAGCGTATGGACCACTAGCCTTTTTCACCACAGGGTGATTCCCTAGGTTCCTGTCAATTCGCGGAGCAAGGGGATTACTAGCGTTTGATCTAGCACTAATCTAGTTGATGCAAACCTTTGGATGAAAGATTAATCTATGAACTAAAGATAATATAATCTATGAACTAAGACAAGTCAAAACCAATCTAATCTAGGTCAAATGAGAGACCTGAGATACACAAGTTATGGAGAACATTTGCCCATGGAGTCTAGGGTACTTGAAGATGCAATCACCTAAACATGATAAAACTGATCTAATCTATCTAAACATGTGACCACGGTTTAGCATTTTCCCTCCCCCGTAATGTCACTACGCGAAGGTAATCTTTTCTAAACCTATTAATGATCACGGTATGTTGACGCGATCCACGGGAGCGACCCGAAAAGCATGGCGGCCAAACCTTTAGCATTAAGCATCATCAACAAAGGAACGATATATTATGATCTAAACAAGAGTTGGTGACTACATATCAAGATCCATTACAACTCCATGGACAAACGATGAATCTACTCCATCAAGGTGCTAAGCATGGTACCATTGAATGTGGTAGATGCATCCTATGAAGATCAATCCTCGCCGTCCTCCAACTCCGGCGGCGTCGCGGCAAGGCCTCGACGTCCTCCTCCTTGTGGTGATCTCCGACGGCTCTCCAATGAATGGATGTCAATTGGTAACCATATTGGGGCGCCTAGGGGGTTGTATTTATGCCCTTGGGGTGCCTTGGGGCGTGCTCCACTTTGCCTTGCACAAGATCTTCCTTGGGAGAGAAGCGAACTTGGTTTCCATAAACTCAGCCTCGTCCAGATTTTCCTGATTCGCAGCCCTCCCTTGTCGGCATCATATCTCCCATGTCTGGACTCCAAATAATGCAAATTCGGAGTCCAGGTTGTGTGACACTAAATTATCTTCAACTTTGGTATTCATTTCTTTCCTTGGAAACGACGATAAGATCCCTAAAACAGCCTCGGAAGATAATCTGTCTCATTTCAAACTTGTCTGCGCAGCTGCCATTTCGGGGGCCATATCTCCTAGTTCCTTGACCCGAATTGGGCCTTCCATATGTCCAAATCGAAGCTATCGTCGAGGCCCACAACTTTGGTAGTCAAACATTTGCCATTAGAGGCCGTTTAAGTCTCCGAATCTGCACCGAAAGATCATGCTGCTCTGGGCTGCGAGAATATCTCTCGGGCTGAGTTGATCTCTTTGGTAAACCTCCTAGTCCCCGGAGTTTTACGTGTTGATGCTTCGGTCCTTGGGTCATTTGGAGTCGTGTTCACTTCATGTCTTGACTTGTGACAGGCTTCATGATCTTCTCATAAAGTGCTTGATGAACTTATCCCGAAAGTCTCCTCTTTAACGTTGATTTCCTGCGTAAACAATAAACTTCAAAAACCACATGCATGTGTGAACTTGTTACATCATTAGTATGCCTAGTGGCGGGTTAGTTATAATTCAAAGCTCAAACCAAAGTGTAACAAGTGCTCTTGGTTGATGGAAATCGACCGTCAACATACCCCCATGCTTAAACCTTACTCGTCCTCGAGTAAGCCTTTAATGGATGTCAGTATTGCCATTCAATGTTCATACCCTGCACTTGATCATATATGAGAAAACATAATTCTCTCCAAGTTTATATTTGTTAAAGTTCTATAATGTAGCTAGCTTTCATCGATATGGCGGGTAGATATCATTTAAGCTCTTTCCACAAGTAATTAATCATGCTCTCAAATTTTAAACAAATCTCAAAATTTTTGAAAATAAAGAGCGGAATGAAGAAAAATTGCTTTACCAAGATCAATAATAAACATCCTTGCATCTTGCTCATGAACTCTCATCTCATCTTGTCTCTCAAGCCTACTTGTTCTACTCCTTCCCTCTCTCAAATATTTTGTGGAAGGCTTTATATGGAGCTATAAGAAAGTTTAGTCCTACTAAGATATTATAGTTGAGATATTATCAAAACAAGACAAGCTTCTCATGGACTTACCAAGACTCGTCAAAAAGGTCATTGGAAAATAATATTCCGCGGAGGTGGGAGAGAAAAACACACACTTTTAAGATAGGTGGACATGTGCAAATGGCAAAGAGTGATCCCGAGGCACAAACGAAGTCCTTGTTATCGGATTGCACATGGTTGGAAAGATGAGTATGGGTCTTGATCTTGAAATCCTTTTGAAATCTCCAAATGTAGCTAGAGAACCGGGGAGCTTTATTATATTTTTTCACCCTTTTTTTCTTCCTTTTGTCAGCATACTTTTTCATCTATATTTTTTTCTTTCATCACTTTTCTCTTCTTTTTTTTCTTTTTATTATTATATTTTTTACTCCCCTTGAACTCTAGACTACACTAGTACTTCCTTGGCAACCCCCTATGCTTAGACGTAGCTCGTCCCCAAGCAAAGAGGTGATTATTGTGCTGAGGTAAGTGCTGAAATTCTTGTATTTTCTTGAAGAGAGATACTTGAAACCTTCTAGGGATCCTTTTATGGAGGTCTCCCAAAATCTTGCTCCACTTGACGGCACCTTCCTTGTAATCTTCTTCGAAATATTCATCCATACTCAAAGTCTTGGGTTGTGGTCAAGGAGGTATACACAAAAAGATATTTTGGTTTTGTGGGTGGATATCCGGCGAAATTTGCGAAATTCCAGATGTGAGAACTCATAATGCACAGATAGAAAAGGCTAGCATAAAGATAGATACGCAAAAACGGAATGACCAGCTTCTTAGTCTTGAGCCAGAAAAATCAAGCCTTGAATCAATGCACCCAAAAATAAATCTTGTATACTAAGGTTTTTGCGCTCAATCAATATAAGGCTTTGGATAGGTAGAGCAAAATGCAAGTGGTATCAAAGACAAGGTTAGCATATCTTTTAAGAACAAAAATAAATGATCTTTGATTCATTCAAAAATGAGAGCAATGAAAAATACTATGGGTCTCAAGTTATCATAACCTCCAAAAAAGATTAGGCTAGCATTGATTTAATTTTCAGATCATATTTAAAGAGAGCACTAGCTTAATCATATACAAACCACGCACAAGAATTAACAAAGTGGCATCGATCATCATATATCCATAAGTAAGAGCATACAAGATATCATCATGGTAAGCACAAGGTAACGGTGATTATTATTGAAAACAAAAACAAACCTAGGTTGTACTCCTAGTAGCCATGTTACTCTATAGAGAGATATACAAAGGTTGTATCTAAGGTTGAAGGCATACTTACAAGCATTTATTTTCGGAAAAGAGAAGGTCCATGGAGGTGTTACCATCTTTTGTAGTTCTTCGTTATCTTCTCCCGACATCTCCATGTATTGAATGTGGATTTGCTTTTCTCTTGATTTTTCAATGATCCTAAACTTCTGAATTTGATCATGTATGCTTAATGGAGTCAATGGTCGCCCTTCTCTCCAATGTTGTCATCATCGTCTCCTCTTTCTTGTTCTCATCATCTCCTTGCTGACTCTTTTTCATGGATTTCCCCTCTGTCCAGAATATAACATATATCGAAATATAGCTCTATTGAAATGAAATTACCTTTCCAACGTGTGGTCATTCAGCGAAAACGGAGTTCAAATAAGGGAGCTATGTCCATTTTACTTCAGCGCCGCGTGCTGTTCAAAACTGATTTCAGGTCGTGTTGCACTCGGTGATTCGGCCATAACCGCTTGTAGGAAGCTCCGATTACCTTGATTCTTGATTTGTTGGAATCGTAACTTCATGGGGCTTCTAAACATCTAAAAGTACTCAGCATTTTCCCTTTGAGACTACGCATAATTTTGATGAGATCAATAGCTTCTTGTGCATCGATCCGGAGACGTTGATGATCTTGGTCTTTCTTTCTTTATCTTCTAGAGCGTCATGCCACACTTCCGTGTTGAAGGTTCAGGGCCTCCCCCATGCTTAGCATTTTGCTAGGCATGGAAGAAGAAGATAAAGCATTTTTCTCTTGGTCATCCTTCAATTTCCTTGTCGTGAGAGTCTTTATCTTGCCTGCAAAACATTTTAAGTGCACATTATACCCCCAAGGTGACGGTTGGGAGTAGATAGAATTGCCAACAATCCAATAATACTTCACTACGTGAAAAACTCACTTTGGTAATGGGCATAGATTGCCTTTCGTAACGGGCAAAGCGCCCATTACCGATCAAGTGTTACAAATGAGCCAAGAAAGGTAACTGATAATACATATTCGTAACGGGCATCAAACAATGGCCGTTACCACAACTAGCCACCGGTCACGTGAAATGGCTGTTTCTCTGGGCCCACATGGAACTTTGGTAACGGGCACTAAAACAGAGCCCATTACAGTAGCTCAACATCGGAGACGCCTGCTGTGTACCTGCGTCTCCTCTATCTAGACGAAATGAGACGCGTCTATTTCACACGCGTCTCAGCAGATCTAGGATTCGTAACGGGCATCAAACAACAACCGTTACCACAACTAGTCACCGGTCATGTGAAATGGCGTTTCTCTGGGCCCACAGGGAACTTTGGTAACGGGCATGAAAACAGAGCCTGTTACTGTGAACTCAACATCGGAGACGCGTGCTGTGAACCTGCGTCTCCTCTACCTCGACGAAATGAGATGCATCTGTTTCCACGCGCGTCTGCTGTCTCTCGACTAAAGGAGACGCGTGCTTTCAACCTGTGTCTCCTATATCTCGATGAACGGGCCAGGTCCTGGGGCCCACCGGTCAGTACTGGTAACGGGCTTTTACACTGCCCGTTACATTGTTGGCATGTTTGTAACAGGCTTTCCGAATGAAGCCTGTTACTCCCTGATCAGTGTTTGTAATGAGCTTTAATTAACGCCCGTTACAGATACGTAGGCCACCCCTACAGTAACCTGTCTGCTTGCCGGCTGCATCCTAGAACCAGCCAGGATTTGGCAGCCATCAGGGGTTGCATCCTGCCATCCTGGAACCAGCCAGGATATGGCAGCCACCACAGCAAGGAGACATGAAAAAAACATTCTCACATCACAGATATAGGCAAGCAAGATCACATTTATACACAAGTTAGGATCACATCAAGTTTCAAGTTACTCTCATTAGGGCTTGTTTGGAGTCATGAGAAAACTGCCTGAACCAGGCAGCATCTGACCCCAACCAAGCAAGCCAAGTAGGTTTCTCAAGCAACAACACCTGACTAAAGAAGACTGAATGAGTTTCAAGTTTCTGGCTACAATGAACTCACGGTGCACCATTATAGAAGTTGCCCTTTCGGTCGATGGTCTCCTTAAGAATGTACTCACACAGCATCTCCCAGACACGCTTTAGATCTTCTGTGGAAACATCTACAGCAGATTTGAAATCCTGCAAAATACAATCATTTATGAGAATACAAGTAGAAATCAGTTTCTAAAATCAGATGGAGAATATGAACAGAGACAAGGTTGAGCATTATTATCTACTTACAGCAGCCTTCTTGATGTCAGGTATGTCATTGAATAGTCTTAACATATGGAATGCCACATGGAATCCACACAAAGAGGACCGCCATGGCTGCTGAGCACACTGCATCGAGGTACCAAAATGACAAGTTAATGCAGTACCAAATAGGTAAGAAGGGACTATAAAAAACCTCGATCTTACATCGAGATTTGTTTTGTGCTTGAGTATGGCTTTTGGCTTTTTTTCTTTCCTTTCGTCACTCCGTCCTGTGCATGATCACCAAAGGCCCTGCATGATCAGCAATACCGATTAGAAATACTAAGAGATTGAATTTTTGTGAACAAAACCTACAAGATACTGTACCAAAGGCCCTGCATGGTCAGCAATACCGATTAGAAACACTAAGAGATTGAATTTTTGTGAACAAAACCTACAAGATACTGACCAGTCCACAACAGATTTGAGGTCTGAGAACTTTAGCAGGGGATGTTGTTTAGCAGAATCTAGATACCAAACCTCTTTGAACTTCATACAGATGATCACTGTTACCCAGTGGCTAGTGTAGTAGGCACCCACCACGTAGTCGTTGTTCGTTGCATTTGCGATTGCTTTGGTAACAAGGCCAGAATGCTGAGAAATATTTGTGGAAGTAATAAAACCTGGATCTAAAAACCCAACACTGATCTGCATCTCCGCTGCCTTGTCCATCATTTTCCTACAAAAAATCAAATTGTTAGCATGCATGAACTTTGTGGTCAAAATTAAAGAAATATCTTTTTAGGTTTTAATGGACTTACAATGTCCACAACCTCAAGAAGGTAACATCCAGAGAAGCTAGGGTTATAAGGTTATACATGCTACTGAATGCAATGTTTAACATTAAAGCACCACCACCACATTTAAAGTAGTCTTGATCCACCTTTGCTGGAAAGGCAAGTTTATCCTTATTGTGTTCCATGACGTAAGCATGCAACCTGGCACAATTTGGTCCAGCAGCCTCTAACTTTGCTTCTGACAACATAGGTGCACCAGGCTTGTATTTTGGTCATTCCTGTTCTGTCCCAATAATACAGTTAAGAATCTCATCTTTAGACAGAGGTTTCCTGGCCTGGTTCCCCTTCTGCAGTGGAGATTGCCTGGGCTCCTCCTCCTATTGCAGAGGCTGCTGTACATGTTGCATCTGCTGCTTAGGGGGAGATTGCCTGCGCTCCTCCTCCTGCTACTGGAGAGGCTGCTGTTTCGTCTGTTGCTTATCCTCATGTTGCAGCTGCTGCTTAGGCGGAGTTTGCCTGGGCTCCTCTGGCTGTTGTCGACGCTCCTGCTGTGTAGTTTTACTGATCTGCTGCTGCTGCTGCTGTAGAGCCTTCTCTTGCTGACACTGAGCTGCAGTACCTCCATCTGATGCTGTACCCCTGTTACCTGTTGCGGCTTCAGGGTTGGGATGTCTCGTCATGGGTGGTATAAGGATCCTGTCCTTTGGGCATTGGATCCTTTGAATGAGAGCCTCAGCTAGAGTTGCTATGTCACCCCCATCAATTGGTACAGGCAGAGGGTAGTGACCCGCATTGGCCCACACATAAGTAGGTTGCACCACAACATACACATCCTGCACCGGTACTGAATGGCAAGCCTTTTGAAATGGAAAGCCTTTCGCTAGTGCGAGCTCCACATTAATCTCGGTGCCATCCAAAAGGCTGCACGCGGTTGGCTCTGTCAGCTTATCTATTGTGTCCAGCATAGGTGATCAACTATCACTGTGCACTTGATTCGCTTCGTCCTCGATGGCATTCCAATGGTCTTGCTCTCTGCCACACGCATCTTCCTCGCTGTCATGCGCATGTTCTTCCTCGCGGTCATGCACATCTTCTTCCTCGCTGCCATGCATGTCTTCTTCCTCACTGCTACTGACAGGCGCTGGTAATTGGGAAGGAAGAAGTACATTTTTTGGTATTTCGATGCCTGATAGTCTTAGAGCATGGACAACTGATTTAAATGTTATGTCCATCATATCATGAGCATCAGACCTCTTGTTCCTCCTCTTCTTCCTGTACATTCCAGCAAACTCTTCACCAAACCCTTTACCCCAGCCAAGTGAACTAGACATGCCTCGGACCTGACCTCGATGCTCTGGAGTCTCAAGTGCTGCGGTGAGGATATCATCCTCCCTAACCCCAGAGAAAGAACCATCGCTACCCTGAGCTGCAAGTGTTTTCACCCTATCTGCTACCCCCACCACCGCAGGGTTACTGAATGTTATACCCCCGCTTCCTTCACTAGTATTCTTCCTCTTCTTCCCTACCCTTGCCCGCAGATAAGGTCTCGAACGTCCAGGAAATTGGTCCCAAGGGTTCTGTTTTCCTTCTGCAGCTAGCTTTGCATCCTCCTCCTCCCACTCTTTCCTTTTACCACGATAACCTTTTCTGCCCGTCTTGTGTGGCTTATTATGCAATGCTCTCTTTTGTTTCATCTTCTGGCTCAATTGCTGAAATGAAGGAGAATTGGTTTCCTGCACAGACATGTCCTAGTCTTGTTGCTGCAAAAAGGCATGCTTCACAAAGGGAGTCTCCTCTTCGCTCACATATTTTTTTCTTAAATGGGCCTTGAACCGCCGTTGCAAGGTTCCAATCTCTGATATAGCTGCCTTAACTGCCTTCTTGCGAACAGATTCTTCCAGATTGGCTGGGTAATCTAGCTTTTCCTCTAAAACTGTGAACAGATGTTCCTTCTCAATTGGTGAGAGATCATCAACCGCCTTGTTGGTTGACACCCTCTCCTGAGCAATGAGGCCACAGACCAATACAAATCTATCCCTCGCAGCATCTGGGGTAGGCCAAAAATTGGCATCAAGTCCAGTTGCAGTCAACTTGTCTTCTGGCCATTTGGTTTGTGTCCTTAACCCGCGGGATCGAGTACTACTCACAGCAGTCTGTGCTGAGTGACCCTGTGAAGAAGGTTCACCGCCGATGGGCTGTGATGGTGCACTAGAGGTAGAGGAGTTTGTTGTTGTGGGAGACTACATAGATGATATGTCAGGTTGTCAGTAGAGCAACATAAGCAAGACTGAAAATCTAAACAAAATTCTTATTAGATAAATTTGTTTTCTCTGACAGGCAAATTAGCTGATATTACACTAGAAATCATTAGATGTCGTAAATAAAATCAGCATAGACATACACAGTTCATATTTTACTTAATTAGCATACATGGATAGGTGCTAACCATTTTGACAGGGACACAACAATATGCTTATATATCAAAGCAGAGAATAAATTCCTTCAACTACTTCCTTGTCCAACTTTAGCAGCGATGGATTGTGTGTTCCATGTGTACATGCAACAAGAGGATAAAACAATGATCATGACATTATATATGACAGTAGTGAAACAACACTCACAACACATCATGACACCAACAATAATAATATATATGACAGTAGTGAAACAATTAACACTCACAACAAAGCATAGGACAGTCTAGTTATCACTACATTATAAACCACTGCGATGCAATTCCCACTGACATTATGTGGCCATCAGAATTAAAGTATGCTAACAGGTCCAAAGCATAACTGTCGATCTGGTACATTCACAGCATAGCAGAATTAAAGTATGCTAACATCCTCAATGCTTTTCATGAATTTACAGTCCAAAAATTGTAGCACCAGGATCATGAAAATGAATTTCAACAGTTCATATAACTTCATCTGTTTGCAACAATTTATTCAAACAGACTTGGAGCAACAAAATCCATCCATCAAATCCACAGTCAATCAATTAAAAATGAAATATTAAGGCATGTCTCCCTAATCCACCTTGACATGAATATATAGCTGATTGGGTGCACTACATTATAAACCACTGCAATGCAATTCCCACTGACATTATGTGGCCATCAGAATTAAAATATGCTAACAGGTCCAAAGCATAACTGTCGATCTGGTACATTCAAAGCATAGCAGAATTAAAGTATGCTAACAGGTCCAAAGCATAACTGTCGATCTGGTACATTCAAAGCATAGCAGAATTAAAGTATGCTAACATCCTCAATGCTTTTCATGAATTTACAGTGCAAAAATTGTAGCACCAGGAACATGAAAATGAATTTCAACAGTTCATATAACTTCATCTGTTAGCAACAATTTATTCAAACAGACTTGGAGTAACAAAATCCATACATCAAATCCACAGTCAATCAATTAAAGATGAACTATCAAGGCAGGTCTCCCTAATCCACATTGACATGAATATATAGCAGATTTGGTGGCCGAGCAGAGAGAGGGCATTGGGGGATCAACCAGGACTAACCTCTGTCGCGAATGAAGAAGTTGTTCTCGTGATGGTCGAAATGGCCGGATCCACGTCGGCTCGTGGCCTGAGGTGGCCGGCTCGTCATCGTGGCCGGGGATGACGGATCCGCGTCAACCGTCTTTAGGTTGGCCGGGAAGCCGTCCGCACGCCAGTAACCGCGTCCTCGTCACCGTCGTCACATAGGGAGCGGTGGGGCTGGAGAAGAGCAGGGCTGCGGCGGGGAGAGAGCGGCGAAGGCGAGCGGGGAGAGAGCAGCGAAGGCGAGCGGGGAGAGTGGCGGCGGCGGTGGGGAGAGTGTGGGCGTTGTGGATCTGTCTAGCGAGGAGCCAAATATGAACTGCGCGCGTAACTGTGTTTAAGGAAATTAGTGGCGTGCCCTTGACGGCTCTCTGGTGGAATTGGAATTCCATGGGCATTATAGTCAATATAGGTGGGAAATTTTGAGTAGCCCGCGCACGGTTTGCCTGCTGACGCTGACGCGTGGGCCAGTGTCATTAGCGACGATGGTTAGTGAACCTACATCACCTTTGTTGGCAGTTGGGTCCGGCGGGCGGGCAGCGGTTATCTTTTTATTTTGGCTGCTGACGCTGACGCGTGGGCCAGCCACTATTTTTTTCGAATGAAACGTGCTTCCCTAAAATATTATAGCCCATAAAACAGCACCTAAAAAATCATAAAAATACGAACAATTCGTATTTGGACATTTAGTATTTGAATAAAATATCAACAGTCACACTTGTGTGCCCAAGATTCTTAGAATTCGTTTTTACATCCCATGTTAATGATGTAATAATTCTAATAACATCTAGTGTGTTCTAAAAAATCTACAAATTGACTTGGCAACATAATTTGGGTACCTAGACTTGTCTTCAAAATTACAAATGGTTTCGATGAAGGAATAATATACTTGTGTACAAATATCTACATCTCTCACATAGTTTCCTAGAATGTTCCTTGAACATTGAAGTTTTCCACACTTTGCAACATGTTCGAACCCATATGCATTTGAAAACTTAACAAAACCTTGTGTTCACCTTAAGATTACGAAACTGCAAAGTTTCATTACATGAGGTGTGGAAAACAAATATTATTTATATGTTGTACTTACATAGAACAAGATAAGGCATATAAACATTGTTCAAGAAACGGAATATACACTAAACAATGAAAATAATGAAAACACGGTGATTTTAGAAAACTGTAGAAAAAAAAATCAAATTTGGACTAATTACGACGGAGAAATACATGTTACAAAATTTGATTGCAGATTAAAAAGAGAAATGTCGTCGGCGACGCGGGACGAATAAACTATTCTTCATTCTCCAATAGAACAAAGGAGGAAGTAGAGGGCACCGCCCCCGCCGCCGCCCCCGCTGTGCCCGCTTCGGCGGTTTTGACACCCAAGAGGGCATCCTAGGCCTCGTCGGCGGCAAATGAGACCACCGCAACCTTCGATTTGACTCACAAACGTGACAAATCAAATATTGTCTATCAAAAACCGATTAAAAACCGACATCCCGATAAAATCAAATCCGCGTTTAGTAATATCTAATAATTTACATTGAAGATAGATAATGTTCATTGATGCTTGTGCCTACATCCCGATGTTCATCCTGCTGACGGCGTACTCCACGGCAGGGCGAAAGTTACGCATCTAGAGGTCGAACTCATGACTGATGCGACACTCGGCGCTGCAGTAGTGGATGATCTTTGAGGTCTCTGGCCCATAGCGCCTACATCCCGCTTCCTAAATGCAGACGTGGGGATTCTGGATGGGTAGCAATGGAATGTCGTCGTTGCCGTCATCAGGCTAGTACAACCACGTAATGTTCTCAAGATCCCAGTTGACGAGGTAGCACAGCCGCCACAGGTTGTGGTTCTTCCACCGCCCGGCAGGGGGCGACGGGCTGCCGCTGATTTCCTGGAGTAGTGCCATGGCTTCGGGGTCCGCCGGGTAGCAACAGTACTTCAGCATCGCTAAGAAGTACTTGGCACCGGAGTCTTCAGCACCGGCATCTCCGATGAGCTTCAGACCCTTATCGGGGTTCCGCTGCCTCATCAACCTCTCCATCCCCTCGAAGCATAATGCCTCCGGATGATTGGCCTCACGGAAGCGCCACTCAAAGCACGACCTGACGTAGCGATTCTTGCACACCCGACGAAGATCACGCAGTGACACGTGCAGTAGTACCTCATCAGAGTCGCAGATGCGTCGGAAGGTGCCGCAGATTTTATTGCGAAGGTTCAGAAAATGGATGACGGGCTCATCCTTGATGGACCGGATGATGATCTGGGTGACAAGATCATCTGGCAGCAGCTGCATCAAGCACAACGCGGCCATCAAGGAGAAGGGGAGGAAATAGAAAAGCGACGGGGTTTGGAAATTGAAAGGCGACAGGGGTTGAAGTTGAAGGCGATGAGGGTTGAAGTTGGCGACGAGGGTTGAAGTTGGCGACGAGGGTTGAAGATGAAGGCGACAAGGGTTGAAGTTGAAGAAGGTGCCTCGGCCATCTAAAACAATAAATGGAAATTGAAAAGGCGCTGCAGTTTGGCTGCTGCCGCTGACGAGTGGGCCCGGTATCATTGCCCCTGCCCCTTCTCCTTCCCGCGTAATTGAAAGGCGACGTGTGGTTTTGGACGGTTTTGCGCCCGAAACGGAGCCCGATGCGCAATTGAGTGGCACATACTGGCAGTAGTGGAGTAGTGGGTAGGGGCAGAGGCGCCTGACGGTTCCGCGTCTTGTCAATATAACTCCCCTGCCTTCCCCTGCTTTCCCCTGCTTCTTCCATAAGCTTATCATCTCTTTCGCTTCTTCTTCCTCCTCGCGACCCACCACTACAAATCTTCGGTCACCGAGAGATCACCAAGGAGGAGATGGCGTCGAGGAGCCCACCGCCGTCGAAGCGGGGACGAAGGGAGGACGACGACGATGAAAGCCGCTGTCGGAGGAAGTTGGAGAATGGGAAGGAGCCGGCGACCAAGGACGCCGACGAGGAACCGTTCTTCGACGACACTAAGTTCGCCGTCGACCTGCTCAGGAGCGCCTTCAGAAAGCTTGAAGATGTTGGCGCGGCCTTCGACATCAAGGCGCATCATGAAGTGGACAAGGACCTGAGCGTGAAGGGTCTCACCTTCAGGATCCACGGGTTGGCTGAGAAGCTCGAGAACCTCCCCATGGTCAAGCGGGCTGCCCGCCACTTCGTCTTCGACGACGGCAGCTCCGACGGTGATGACGGCAGCCACGGCGGCGACGACGACGATGACGGCAGCCACGGCGGCGACGACGGCGATGACGGCAGCCACGGCGGTGACGACGGCTCCGACGGCAGCCACGGCGGCGACGATGGCGGGACTCCGACGGCGGCGACTGACTAAATGTGTGTGTGTGTGTGTTTGTGTCTTCGTCAGGTTATTGGACATGAACTGCTTAGTTTGGTTGTCGATCATGAACTGCTTAGTTAATTAGTTTGGTTGTTGGATTTTGTATGTTATCAACTCGATCTAATAGACGCGAGTAGATCCATCCACGTCACCTGTAATATGTGTTCTGTTGTGATGAATAGGAGATCTGTTGAGATGAATTAGATCTTAGAGACAATGGATAGTCATTGCTGACGCGGGTTAGCCTACTGACGCTGACGCTGACGCGTGGGCCAGTGTCATTAGCGACGATGGTTAGTGAACCCGCATCGCCTTTGTTGGCAGTTGGGTCCGGGCGGGCAGGCAACGGATATCTTTTTTATATTGGCTGCTGACGCTGACGCGTGGGTCCGTCACTATTTTTTTGGAATGAAACTTGCTTCCCTAAAATATTAGAGCCCATAAAACAGCACCTAAAAAATCATAAAAATATGAACAATTCATATTTAGACATTTAGTATTTGAATAAAATATCAACAGTCACACTTGTGTGCCCAAAATTCTTATATTTCATTTTTACACCCCATGGTAATTATATAATAATTCTAATAACATCAAATTTGCTCCAAAAAATCTACAAATTGACTTGGTAACATAATTTGGGTACCTAAACTTGTCTTCAAAATTTCAAATGGTATCGATGAAGTAATAATATACCTGTGTACAAATGTCTACATCTCTCACATAGTTTCCTAGAATGTTGCTTGAACATTGAAGTTTTCCACACTTTGCAACATGTTCGAACTCATATGCATTTGAAAACTTAACAAAACCTTGTGTTCACCTTAAGCTTACGAAATGCAAAGTTTTATCACTAATGGTTGTGTAAAACAAATATTATTTATATGTTGTACTTACAAAGAACAAAATAAGGCATATAAACATTATTCAAGAAACGGAATATATACTAAACAATAAAATTAATGAAAAGATGGTGATTTTAGAAAAATTTAGAAAAAAATATCAAATTTGGACTAATTACGACGAAGAAATACTTGTTACAACATTTGATTGCAGATTAAAAGGAGAAATGCGAACTGTTCTTCATTCGAGTAGAACTGGGCCCCATAGTGATTAGCGACACGGGACTGATAACCCGCGTCGGCTTTGCTGCTCTTCTAAAATTTTACACAGATAATACGAGCAACATACAAAAGCTAATCCACTACTGATTTCCTATTCCAATACTCCGTTCGAACTTCACCATTTCGCAGCGGAGCCTATAGTCTTCGCTGCAAAACAGAGAAATTCCAAGCCATCCTTTATACACGCCGCAGCAGCCGCCGTTGCCTGCGCACGGCTGATCGCCGCGCACCTTAGCCGGAGGCGGCAGCGGTTCACCCCAAATGCGCCAAGTCGAGGAGTGGATCGCACGCGCGGCCTTCTCGCACAAAGGCAGACACCCCTCGTTGCTCAGCCATCTCGACGTCGTACTGCCGCCACCCGCGACCCGCCTCATGTACCGCTTCGCGGTGTCGGCGGCGGCAGCACCGCCATTGTCCCTGTAGAGCAAGATGGCGTATAGATAGGCTGCCGCATCGTGCCCACCCTCGGCGGCGCGCCGGAGATCATTGCATCCCTGTTTTCCATGAAGACGGCTTTGATCCCGGAGAAGAAGAAAGCCTCCAGATTCTTGAGATCGGTCAGCATAGCAAGGAAGGCTTTGTAGGCGGTGGGGTCCCACACCCAAGAAATCTCATCTCGTATCCCCTCTATCGACAAACGCTGGCCGACGTCGCCGTGGCCGCACACGTGGCGCAGGGTCGAGCAAGTACCGCATAGGCTGCGGAGGTCAGCCAAGGGCCGCTCCGAGGTCGCACCGACACGCGCCACAATCTCAATGCGGAGGTCTTGAGGGAGGTCCAGTAGCGACGACGGCTGGTGCTGCCTGCTTCTTCCCGGCATGCTATTCATCTCCGGCCGGGAATGGTGACAATGAGGAGTAGGCAGTTGCTGTTTTTTCGCGGGTAGATGAAGGGGCAGGGGATCTAAATTATTTTGGAAGGAGAAGATACAGGAGATTTGTTTCCAAACACGGTTTAAGTATGCAATGTAGACAACGTTTGGTTAATCCGCGTATCCTTTAATTCTCCATTGCATACGACGTTTGGCTAATCTGCGTACTATCCTTTAATTCTACATTGGAGACGACGTTTGGTTAATCCGCGTATCATTTAATTCAACATTGGAATCACTGCCTCTGCTCTCAGCCATTGACTGGGCAACTGTTTCCCCATTGACCGAATCTGGCATCAATTTCTTGGGAACCTTCCCGTTTCCTGTGCTCTTGATCTTATCCCTTCCTCTTTTTTTTTACAACTGATCTTATCCCTTCCTTGTTTTTGCTATAAAAAAGACTCACGTCTATCGGTCCTCCTCACTTGCTTCCTTCTTCTCTAGATCTAGATCTAGCTATGGCACAAAGAATAGATCTTGTAGGGCGCAAGCTTTTGCTTTTCTCTCTTCTTCCTCCTCCTCGTTCTCTCAGTTGCTAGAAGAATTCTTGTGATATGGGTGATTGGGTTGCTCATCCCTCTAGCACAGCTGCTAGAAAAATCCTTGTGATATATCAGCTGTCGGGGGAAGGTAGCCCAGAACCTCCTGGCATCAGGAAGAACAAGCCAATGGAAAGATCAGGTCTGGGGAGAGAAGCCCAGAACCATCCTGCTGCAGCTTTCCCGTCAAACTTGCGCTTCCTTTTGCTTTCCCTCCTCCAGGAGGAGGATTTTTGAAGGGATATGTTTCCACCCTCTGCTGTATCTTTCTCTTGTGCTTACTTGTAAGCATGAAGAAGAAGCCAGAATCTGGAGCATATCTCGTCATGAAGAACAAGCCGACGGCGGCCTCCTTTCTCTTCACCTCCGACGATCGACCGACGGGCAGGGAAGGAGCAAGATCGAACTTTGAGCCTCAACATCGCCAAGTCAGCACCCACCACTGCAGTGGTCTTCTACCTCTAGCCGGCCGGAGATTCAGCTGGAGCCGGACGTGAGTTTGAGGCTGCCGAGCTGGCCAAGATCCCGAGGCCTCCCTATCTGATGTACCAATGATGACTGTAATCTGTGTGTGTGATTTTGCATATCTCGTCATGAAGAACAAGCTGACGGAAGTATATCTCTTTTGCTTAGTTTAGATCTATGTTCCTCATCCTGGTAGTGCCTAGTGATGATGAACATAGATGGCCGCTTTGTAACCTTCTGATGTATCAATGATGACTGTAATCTGTGTGTGTGATTTTGCATCTCAAGAGACATACTTGTGTGATTATCTGTGTGCAGTACAATTTTTTGTATGATTTACCTACTCACTTGCAAGCATGAAGAAGAACAAGCCGACGGGGGCTGGCTAATCCGCGTCTCTTTTGATGTAATGTGTGTGTGTGATTTCGCATATCTTGCCCATAACAAAGGCGACACGGGTTGGTTAATCCTCGTCTCTTGCCCATTACAAAGGCGACGCGGGTTGGCTAATCTTCGTCTCTTTTATATTAACACCCGTTACTGAACTGAAGCAGCCTGCAACATACTTACTGAACTGAAGCAGAATATAAACAGAATATATATAGCATCTTAGGCAGAATATATTACAAAAAGGATTCAAATTCCACCTCATCCTATATATTACAAAAAGGATTCAAATTCCACCAATACATCACATCCTTTATATTACAAAACGGATTCCATTTCCACCAATAGACACATCCTGCATTACAAAAAGGATTCAGCAGAAATCAGGCTTGCTTTTTCTTCCTTGATTTCTGTATATGGATTTTTTTTCACTATGGTCGCTTCGCAAGTACGGTGTTTTGTTAGTTCCCAAGAGTCGGGGCTTGTATGAAGTGTCAAAGGATGGAATTTTATCAAACTGGTTGTATTCCTCCTCCTCAACAACATTTTCAACCCCAACAATCCTTTTTTTTCCAGGCATAACCACAGACCAGTTCTTCTTTGCAAGGTCAGGTACATAGAACACTTGCTCAACATCGTTGGCTAAGACAAACGGTTCATTTTTGTAACCAAAGACCCGGTGATCAACACTAACATAACCATATTTGTCCTTGCTCATAGCTCTCTTCCCATTGGTGACCCATCTACACCGAAACAAGGCTACCTTCAATCCTACATAATCAAGCTCCCATATCTCCTCTATTTGACCATAATATGTGTCTGTCTCCATGTCATCATCATCATGACAGTCGTCGATGACGGCCCGTACACGCACACCACTATTTTGATAGACGCTCTTTTTATCCTGGGCCATGGTGTAGAACGTGTATCCATTGATATCCATTGCTTGGTATCTTGTAACAGTGAACAATGGCCCTGCTGCTAGATTCCTTATCTCGTCGGTTATTACAGCATTGCTGCATGTCTCGACATAATCTCGGAGCCACCTGCTGAAACCTTACATGTGCATCTTTGCAAGCCAAGCCCTACCACGGTCAGGGTTGTCTTCACGTAGTTGTCGCTTGTGCTCATTGGCAAATGGTGCAATTAGGTGCAGCTGTTGAATCACGGTGAAATGAGCCTTTTGGAAGGCATCTGGTTCCAGAGTGACTGACTTTTTCCCCAGGGTCCCAACACCTGAAAGCCTACCTTCATGCCATGAGCGAGGCACACCAATGGGGTTTTGGGGGTCCATATAACCTATGGCCCACTACACTGCTTCGATGGTCTCGTAGCCACGAACAATGGCTCCCTTCGGAAATAACCGGTTATGTACCAATGATTTCAGGAATCCATAGAACCTCTCATATGGAAACATCTGATGAAGGTAAGATGGGCCAAGGAACCAGATTTCCCTCACGAGGTGTGCTGTTAGATGCAGCATGAGATCAAAGAATGATGGTGGGAAGGAAGCTTCAAGCAGGCATAGGGTCTCGAAATGCCTCCTCTCTAAGTCCAATAGTTTTTCCTCATCAATCACCTTCTGTTCTATTGCATTGAAGAATAAACACAAGCTCGTGACCGCGTCGCGAACCAGTTCTGTCTTGATACCTCTAAGTGCAATAGGAAGAAGAGTTGTCATCAACACATGGCAATCATGAGATTTCATCAAGTTGAAAATTCATTTTCATGTCCTTCACCGACACTAGCTGTGACAACCCGCCTAGGAAAATACCGTACTATCGCCTAAACCAATCCACTTTGGTCATTAAGCGATAATAAAGTATCATCCCATCGTTGGTTGCCGGGTCAAGCCCGGTGAAATCACTTACATAGCAACAAAGGATTGATAATATGCATTAAAACTCAGACGAAGGCGAGTCCAGAGTACAACACATAGATTAAATCCAAATCTGCCCCGAAGGGTTTAATTATTACAAACCGAAGTACTTGACATGACAACGAGGTTCAGAGTTCGAAAACAGCGGAAATATAACTAAGTGGTGTGATGAGCATCACAGGAGGCCTGCCATGATGCCTTCACTCGTCGTCTTCCACCCACTCCAGCTCCCAGCCAGGTGGGATCTCTCCAGGCCACACACCACTGAAAGCATTACCTGAAATCAACAAAATTATAGCAAGGCTGAGTATACTAATACTCAGCAAGTCTTACCCGTCGGGTGACAACTACATCACCAAACTCTAGACATGAGAGGCTTTTTGGCCAGTGGGGTTCTTTTGCTGAAAAGCAACAAAGAGTATGTCCTTACTTTCAATATTTCAGCTCAGATTCTAGATGATTACTCTTTTATAAATGAGCAAGCTATTGCAATCATAAGTTGTGCAATTCAATTAATCAAACATTAATATTGACAATATTCCATCATAAGGGATATCATGGCTAGTTGGATAAGTAGTCTCAGATAACGGTGAGAGGCCGACAACCGATTGATTTAACCTTGCAAGGTGGACCTAAACACACGGAAGAGTGTACTCACAAAGAGTCCACCAACCAGGCGGTTCCCAAAAATTCTCGGTTCAGGATAAAAGATCACAGTCTTTGGTACAAGGCTATCTGGTACGCCTCACACTAGCGTCCAGCCTCACACATGCACCACCGGTAGCTAGCCGTGGGACGCATCCCAAGATTAGTGACGGTAAAATCCCTTACCGCCTCATTAAGGTACTAGGCTTACCGGTCCCATTCCCGTCAAGTGCTTAGTACTTTCAAACACTTAACCCACGAAAACCAGTGGACTGGAGTCCAATCCCATGCTCTTACCACATGAGCCATCCATTTATAATAATCTTATGATTCCAACATAAGAACCTATTCTCGCGAGTGACAAACATCACTCGACTTGTACCGGTCCTATAGCATAGCAGCTATCGACCTAGCATATTAGTAAAGGACAAGGGTACCTATGGATCATGCATCTAGGGTTTCATTCCAACTCCTGAACGTAAATGCACAGACATTCATAGATAGTGGCATAAATTTCCAAAAACACTTAGGTTGATGCACCGGGGCTTGCCTTCGTCAGCAACGCTAGCCTGGGGCTCCTCGGTGTCCTGGTTCACCTCCACGTATTGCAGCTCCGCGTCAGCTCCTCCTTCCTCAGCTTCCGGCACGAGCGAGTAGTTACCGTCGGGAAGTTCTACACGGGATGCATATGCAAGATTATTGGGTGAAGTGAGAGACTATCTAGCACATCCAACTCTTGTTGGCCACATTCATCCACACACAATTTACATTTTCATAAAGAAAAAGGGGTGGTGTTGGTGGTGGTCAACTACGATTGACTTTGATGGTGACTGTGTACATATTTAAGTAAATAAAGCAATTTAATTTCACAAAATAGCAAGGGTTGATCCTCAGCTCCTACACATGCTCCTCAACGTTTTAACCAGGTCATTAAGTGAGCAAGGTGATTTTTCCCAATTAAACCTATTATGAAGCTTATTTGGATTCCAAAGCTTTTAACCACAAAATGATTTATAAAAATAGTGGTAGGTGCATTGCAGGTTCTATTTACCTAAACAAGGCCACTGGTCATGGATTCACATTTAATTGAGTCATAAAACAAATATACCAAAAATGACATTTTCTAGCTACCAAAATATGAGAAATGCATAAATAAATAAATAAAGCATTTCTGGAGCCAAAATTTCTCACACATCAACTCTGACCTAAAACAAGCCTAGGAAACTAACAAACACATCAAGAGCCATTATAAAATTTGAACTAGGCATTTAAATGTAAATCTAATCTTAAAATAAGAATAAATGCTTCTGACAGAGATAAAATCATGATAAATGCAGGAAAGATGCACCTAGTCATTGCATGATGATAGCCAGAAGTTGAGGACAAAAATCTATTTATATTTTGCTACAAAAATCATTAAGACAGAAATAGCATAAAAGCAAAGTAAATCATATTAAAAGATCTGCTCATCAACTTTGTGCAAATTTTTTTCCAGAGCCTACAAATAACATATCTAGCAACATATCCAAAATTCAGCTCCATAGCTTCTCTAGATTTTGAACTACAGCAAAAGTATTCCAAATGGAGTTTGAATTTTGATTCAAAATCTAGCAGTCCAAAGTATGGTCATGCTTTGTAGAAGTTGTAGATCTAGTCATAGTGAAACGAAAAAAATTGGGTTTGCATTTTTCTAATTTTTCTACGAGTTTCTATGATTTTTCTAAGGTGTTGGACCTAGTTGCAAGAAAACTAAGATTAAGATCATCGCAGACAGGTCCCTGGTTCACAACCATGACCTCGGGGATTTACACCCGTGCGCTCCGGCAGCAGGGCGGCTCGCCGGTGGCGAACGGCGGCCGGAGCTGGCAAACAAATGGCGGGGGCGTGCGATTGGACTCACCACGAGCCGATTGGTGGTGGTGGCGTGGCCGGAGATGGCTCCGGCGAGGTCGCGGCGGCGCGCCCGCCTCGCCGTGGATTCTGGCGAGGGGAGCGGCGGTGCAGGGCAACACGCGGCTCGGGAGGTGCAGGGGGATCCTAGGGGAGAGCTTGGAGGGGTTCGCCGGCGGCGGGAGCTGGCGGAGGAGCGAGCTCGCGGCGGTGAGGGTAATGGCGGACGGGCGGTGCTTGCACGTGCGCGGGGGAAGAATGGGTGGCCTTTTATAGGCGGGCGAGGTAGTGGAGACGTGGGAGAGCTTCGCCTCGAAGGAAGGGAGGAGAGGGGAGAGAGAGAGCAGGCACGGCAGGCGAGGTACCGCGGGCGGCGCGGCGGGGGTCCAGCCAGGGCGTTGGCGAGGCGGCCACATGCGGAGGAGCGCATCCCCAGGTGTGTTTGCTCGGGCGGCGTGCGGGGGTGATGATGGCGTGCCTCGGGCGGCCGCGGCTCGGCAGGTGGGGGGTCCAGACGTCGAGGTCCCGACAACGTACGCCGGATGCCGTGTGGCGCGTGCGGGCGCGGCGCGAGAGCGCGGTTCAGAGCGCCGGCGCCTGGTTCAAATTCCATTTGCCCTACTTTGACTAACTCAAACTCGATTTTTTTAATACAACTTCAAATCCACCCAAAAGCAAAGTTGTAGAGGGGCTATAGGAGAATAATTTTTGTGCAGGCCGACCTATGTTTTGAGCACTAGTTTGAGCATGAACTGCAAGCAAAGTTGCTGTCCTTCATGGCATCAATGAATAGTAAAACTGAGTTTGACTTGGATTTTTGAACTATTTCCTCTTCGAATTTGAAATGCCACTCTGAAGATGAAATGTGTCCCATGAAATTCTGCAAAACTCTTATATTGGCCGATTTTTGAGTGTTTAAACAAAATTTGGAGAACATGGCAAAAGTTCTAGGGGTAGGGTGTGGACATTAAGGGGTTTGACCACTTTGACTAGGGTTTTGACCATGCCAAGGGGTGTTGACTTGCTTAAGATGGTCATGGGTGATTGTTGGCCAGGTTTTCGAGGTGATGACCCAGGTTGACCAAGGTTTGACTGGTCATTAGTGCTAATTAAAAACCTGGGGCGTCACAACCTACCCCCCTTAAAGGAATCTCGCCCCGAGATTCGATTCTAAAGAACAAGGTAGGTAAAAAGGGAACTTACGTTTTCGAGATTGTAGAAAACCCGGGTACTTGGTGTTGAGATAATGTTCCATCTCCCAAGTTGCTTCTTCTTCCGTATGGTGACTCCATTGTATCTTGTACATCTTTACGGTAGTTTCATTAGCTCCTGAAGTATTATAAACACTAGTAGACGAGATATAGATCAAAGAAAAAAAATAAGTAGATTGTGTCTCACGTATATGCTTTAAAATCTAAAATGAAAAGAAAAAGGAAAATTCTTCGGGTCCTTCTCTCCTTTTGGTCCAGCACCCTCATAGGATGCTCAATGAGTGAAAGATCCGGCTCAATCCAAGCATTTGCTTCTGTGATTATCTCGGTCTCAGGCACGGGCACACCTCTCTTCAATTGGATCACATGAAACACATTGTGAACTGCAGAGAACCGATCCGAAAGTCAGATGCGATAAGCAACTGGCCCACATACTTCAATGATTTCATAAGGTTCAATATAGCGTGGAGCTAACTTTCCCTTAACACCAAACCTTTGCACATCTTTAGTTGGTGAAACCTTTAGGTATACATAATTACCAACTTCATATTGCCGGGGTGCTGTCCCTCTATCGTGATAGCTCTTTCGCCTCATTTGAGCTAACTTCAAATTTTCTCTTATCACCTTCACCTTTTCTTCAGCGTCTTTGACTAAGTCCCGACCAAAGACTGTCCTTTCACCGGCTTCTGACCAATTCAAAGGGGTGCAGCATCTCCGTCCATAAAGGGCGTCAAATGGTGCCATTTTCAAACTAGCTTGATAACTATTGTTATACGAGAATTCTGCCAGGGATAAACACTTGTCCCAACTCTTATCAAAATGCATGATGCTTGCTCGTAGCATGTCTTCCACAATCTGATTTACCCTTTCAGTCTGACCATCGGTCTACGGATGATAGCTGGAACTACGGATCAATTTGGTTCCTAAACATTCATGCAATTGCTCCCAGAAACGAGCTACATATTGAATACCCCGATCAGAAATAATGGTCTTGGGAATTCCATGCAAACATACTATTTGGTCCATATAAATCTCTGCATAGTCTTGAATTGAATAAGTGGTGTGAACTGCGATGAAGTGAGCAGTTTTGGTGAGTCTGTCCACTATAACCCAAATAGAGTCCTTCTTTCTGGCAGTCAGGGGTAATCCCACAATAAAATCCATACTTATGTCATCCCATTTCCACAGGTATCGACAAGGGTTGGAGTACACCTGCCGATTTCAAATGGTTTGCTTCATTCTATGACAAGTATCACACTCTGACACATACTTTGCTATGTCTACTTTCATGTTTGACCACCAAAAATTTTCCTTCAGATCTTGATACATTTTGGTGCTTCCGAGGTGAATAGAGAATTTAGAAAGATGAGCCTCATCCAAGATTTCCTTCTTAATTTCCTGGTCAGCAGGGATCACAAGATGTTTCCCAAACCATACCACATCCTTCGAATCCCTATGGAAACAATTATACTTGGGGTCTCCTTCAGCCGATTTCTGTTTTATTAGCTGTATGCCCTCGTCATTGCGTTGAGCCGTGACAATTCTGTCATAAAGATTGGATTCTGCAGCTATGGCATATAGATTTCCTTGCTCTACAACTTCCAAATGAAGTTTCCTCAAGTCTTCACATAAAGTGTCACTATACGGCTCCACCTCTAAACGGTTGCAGTGAACCTTGCGGCTAAGCGCATCCGCAACAACATTGGCTTTTCCAGGGTGATAGTGCACTTCTAGATCATAATCCTTAATTAACTCAAGCCATCTTCTTTGTCTCATATTTAGGTCTGACCGAGTGAAGATATATTTGAGACTCTTATGATCGGTGAAGATATTGCAACGATTGACCATCAGATAGTGTCTCCATATCTTGAGAGCGTGAACAACCGCTGCTAGCTCTAAATCATGAGTGGGATAATTTATTTCGTGGGGTCGAAGTGCCCGTGAGGCATAGGCAATGACTCGGCTTTCTTGCATAAGGAAACAACCGAGACCAGTGCCTGAAGCATCACAGAAAACTTCAAAGGGTTTGGAATTATCCGGTTGTACTAGCACTGGGGCTGTAGTTAAGTGTTGCCTCAATGTGTGGAAAGCTTTTTCACATGCTTCACTCCACACAAATTTTACTCCTTTCTTTAGCAGCTCGGTCATATGTTTGGCGATCCTAGAGAAGTCCGGGATGAATCGACGATAATAACCCGCCAGACCCAGAAAGCTGCGAATTTGGTGTACGGACTTGGGTGGTTTCCAATCCATCACCTCTTGTACCTTGCTAGGATCTACAGATATGCCATCTTTGGAAATAGTGTGCCCCAATAATTTCACACTATCCAACCAGAATTCGCATTTGGAGAATTTAGCATAGAGTTTGTGATCTCTCAAATGTTGTAGAACGATTCTGAGATGTTCGGCATGTTCTTCCTCATTCTTGGAATAGATCAGGATATCATCGATAAAAACCACTACGAACTTGTTAAGCTCCGTCATGAATACGGAGTTCATGAGATACATGAAATAGGCTGGGGCATTTGTGAGGCCAAAAGACATCACCAGATACTCGTAGAGACCATATCGGGTGGAGAAAGCAGTTTTGGGAATGTCACATGGTCGAATTTTTATTTGATGATAACCAAACCGAAGATCGATCTTGGAGAAAACCTTGGCTCCAGCCAATTGATAAAAAAGAACATCAATACGGGGAAGAGGATATTTGTTTTTAATGGTCACCGCATTGAGAGGTCTGTAGTCCACACATAACCTCAAACTACCATCTTTCTTTTTGACAAAGAGTGCGGGGCAACCCCAAGGAGAAGAACTTGGGCGAATGTAGCCCTTATCTAGCAATTCTTGAAGTTGATTTTTCAGTTCAGCTAGCTCTTTGGGTGGCATACGGTAAGGCCATTTAGAAATGGGTGCAATACCAGGTTGGAGTTCAATCACAAACTCGACATCCCGGTCTGGTGGCATGCCAGGCAATTCATCGGGAAAGACATCAGGATATTCACAAACTACTGGAATTTCTTCAAGGTGAGAGGTAATGGTCACATAGGCAGAAGGGTCTGCACCGTCCTTAAAAGGTAAGTACAGGGTGGTGTGTCCGATGGTAGGTGAATTGATCGCTACAACTCTACCCGAGATATCTAGAACCACCTTATGTCGGGTCATCCAATCCATACCCAAGATAACATCCATACCCTCCAGACCTATGGCGATAAGGTGTGTCGGAAAGGTTTTACTACCCAATCCCAATTGTACTCCATGGATTAAGGTACTAGAAGAGATTTTACCACCCGGAGTGACAATCTTATAAGCCTCCTTAATGTGTGAACCACTCAAACCCAATTTTTCTACCAAACTCCCACTAATAAAGCTATGAGTAGCTCCAGAATTGAACAATATTTTAATGGGGGTGTCATTGATAGAGAAGGTACCCGTATGCACTGAAGCTCCTTCTGGAATGTCACTCATAGCGGTGAAGTTCAGTTTACCGTGACGGACTTGCACCATTGGCTTCTTGGCTGAATTGACCGGCTTGGCCCCTGAACTTTGATTCGGCTGGTTGGGTTTAATCTGCTTGGGCTTTGGGCAGTCACTTATATAATTCCCAGGCTGTCCACAATTGTAACAACAGCGTTCACCGGTGTTGCGTGGAGGTGCGTTGGGCTTGGAAGCTTCCTGCTGGGTTTTGCAGAACTGGAAATTCCCCGAAGGTTTGTTCTGTGACGGCTTCATCGTCCAGCGTCCAGTTGAAGATGGCTGGGACGAGTTAGGAACATTCTTCTTCACAAAGCGAAACTTTTTGTTAGTCCCGCTGCCCAAAGCAAAACCAGCCTGCCTCTTTTTGTCTCTCTGGGCCTTTTTCATAGCATCCTCTTGGGATATAGCCTTATTCACCAACTCATGGAAATTGTTGGGCTCTATCAAGTTCAGTCGTTCATACAATTCTCCATCAAGGCCATCACGGAACCGTTCCATCTTCTTTGCATCAGTGTCCACATGATGCCCACCATACTGGCAAAGGCTATTGAACTTCTATGCATAGTGATACACCGTGTCAAATCCCTGCCTAAGGGCCAGTAATTCCCTCATCTTCCTATCCATAAGTCCTTTAGGAATGTGATGGTTCTTAAAGGCTTGTTTGAATTCATTCCAAGTGACCGCATGTCCGGCCTGCTGCATGGTTTTGAAATGTTCCCACCACATCAAGGCCTCACCTCGAAGCTGCAAGGCTGCAAAGTTTGCCTTGCTTTCCTCTGAGCATGGTAGCACGAAGGCAGAAAACTTGGCCTCAATGGCCTTGATCCATGCCTCAGCTTCAAGGGGATCTTCCGCCTTAGTGAATGTCGGGGGCTTCATTCCGACGAACTGAGTGTATGTCGTGACATGATTCGGCCCCTCATGATTAGCCCCATGTGGTGGCCTTTGGTTCAGCTGCTGGGCTATCTGTTGCAGCATCTGTAGGATCTGGCGCAGCACTTCGGTTTGAGTGACCATAAATGCCTCCGACGGCATCATGGGCGGTGGCGGCGGTAGTTCACCACTACCCGACGCTCCAAAATCGTTGGGAGAGCTGCGCGTTGGTCCCACCATCTGAAAAGGTGAGCTCTTATTAGACACATAGTCATAGTCTTGCTTAGAAAGGAATGACAAGTGTAGAATATGCATGACAGAAGCTCATTCATGACAAGTTTCTCAAAATTAGCAGCAACACGGTCATAAGAAAAAATTTCGTATCCATCTGCTCATATACCGAAAAATTTTCATTTTTGGTCAGTAGGTGTGGAACTTCATACGCTTCACTGTTGGTATTCAACTCCGAGATAAAATCCCAAGTTTCACATGCCCGCAGAATCCTATTGGCGAAACTCTGCCTAGCTGCCCTGGCAGCAGGCTGAAACTAGCTGAAATTTTTGTAACTCTAGGTTCCCTCATGGAAAAATGCTGAATTTCGGTCAGCATGGTCATCACAATATTTCGCATAACTTTGGTATTCAACGCATGAGAAGATTCTGATGTTCAATTGCTCGAAAAATTTTGTTTCCAACGTTATGTCTGGCTGTTTGGACAGCAGGCAGATCTGGACTAAAAATTGCATAACTCTCGGTAGAACTGCGCACAAATGCTGAATTTTGGCGAGCGCGATCGTCATAAAATTCTGGACAAGTTTGGTATTCGACACAGGACTCGGATCTAACCACAACTAGCTTAAATAATTTCTTTACAACGATCACTGCAGGAATGATGTTCAACCAAAGCATTACATGGATGCCACGTTTTTGGGATCACCATCATACAACATGGGGTTACATTGCAGTCGTGCTGCACAAAAGAATACTCCTAAGTTAGCCTACCACAAAAACCAACCAAAAAGCGGCTACACATCGGAGTATAGGTCATCCTACTACAACACTATGGCAACCTAGATGCCAACCGAAGCGTCACTGGCTGCAGGTGAAGCGGGTGGTGTCGGTGGAGGTGGTCCCGCCTGACTCTCCTGGTCAAGGCCGGACTGTCCCTGCTGCTCCTCGGGAGGTGCCTCCACTGGGGGTGCCGGCTGCAGAGCCACGATGGCCTGCAGTGCTGCCACCTGCACCTCTACCTCCTCCACCTTCTGTTGCATCTCTGCTATGTTCTGAAGCAGTGTCAACCTCTCTATATCCCCGTGGTCCGCGTGCTCCTGAAGGGCAGTGGCCTGCGCCTCCAGGTCAAGGATCCTCTGCAAGTGGTCGCCTCTCTATAGCTCCAGCTGGAACCTCCTGGTACGAAGCCTGTCGTTGTCCTACTGAGTCTGAAAGAGAGTGAAACCCTGCTGCTGGTAAGCCGCTGGGAGACTGTGCCAGGCTAGCCGAGCAGACTCCAGACGCTGGCTCATCATCAGCTCAGTGGTGTTGCGTAGTGCCTGAAGTGTGAACACGGCGTCCAAGCAACGTGTCAGCGTCTGCGTGACGTCCAGCGGAACCGCGAGCAGAAGTAGCTCCTGTAGGTGGTCCACACGGTCCAGCCACGCGGGGTCGTGCGGGTCCACTGCCGGAAATAGCCCAAACGGTGAGAGGGTCACCACAGTCGGGTTGTGGTCACAGAAGTCCGTCAGCACCCATAGGGCAGCCGACTCAAGGTCTCCTGCCCACATAGGCCCCAGTACATGGAGCTCAGGTCGAACCAGTCGGGGTGGTACGGGTGAGGAGGTACGGTGACGGTCACCCTGCAACGGGGCACGCCTAGGTGCTCAAACTCAATCGCCTCGTAGATAGGCAGAGTGGTGTAGCCTGCGGCGCTAAGTGCCTCCCACGCAAGGCGCGGAAAGCCCTCCCAGTGCAGCCCGTCGGTACAGATCGTACCATCAGCGCCATACTCGAGAAAAATGGGGGCAGCCATCTGTACAAAAATGTAACGCATGTTAGAACTCAACAAGAGGGCAACATGTCAAATGGTGCAAAATTCTAGCAGCTGTGAATAAAAATTCATAACTCAAAAACCAGAACCCCAAAAATTCTCACATTTTACCAGCAACTCAGTAAGGTTTTTATGCACATTTTTGGTATTCAAAAGTTGAGCTAGATCAATTAGGAACAATGTCAAAAGATGCAATGTTCAGAGTACTATCCCCAGGAAAACAGCATGACATCAGTTCACTAAAAAGGGTATAACTTGAGATATATAGAAGCTACGACCATGAATATTTGCGAGCAAAAACTAGATTAGATATGGAGCAACTTTGGTATAGATCATCTAGTCCAATTATTTTTAGAACATGGTGCAAAAATTCAATCTAACAGCCATACAGATTTTTGGACATCAACCAACATCTAGACATGTGAGAGGCGATGCTAGAACACAAAAGTCGCACACTAGCAAACTTTCACCTTAGAGAGCACACAAATTATGAATGGGTTCATTTTTAAGTTTTAACGATTTTTAACATGATACAAGACGTCCTATTCATCCTCACAAGGCGATCAAACCAAAAATCGAAGTCAGTGCTGGTGGCAAGGCTTTTACTCGTCTCTCCTTATAATAACTAGTCAAGAACTATTCGATGCTCACTTAGCGACTAATGAAACGTTGTTAGTGTACCTGGAGAAAAGAACCTTCCGTGCCAGCACGTCACGGAAGCATCCACATACATTATCGTTCTCTATAGAAACGGTATCCATGCATCCAGCCGCTGCATGGACAGCGTCCAACCTCGGACACCCTCTGTTTGAATGAAGTGTATCCTTGCCTCGCATATTCATTATGCGGAACGTCCACGTATGGCAAAACGTGGCGAGACACCGACGCGATGGTGGGTTCCCATTGGATTAGGTCCCATCCATCCCTCACATGACTTTCATGTGGTACCACCACGTATGGCAAAACGTGACGAGACGCAGACGCGACATGGGTTCCCATTAGAATAGGTCCCATCCATCCCTCACAACACTTTCCTGTGGCACCACCACGTATGGCAAAACGTGATGAACTAGTATGGTTGTGCAATAAGTAAGTTCTGACAAGAATAAAATGTGCTGGAAATTAGCAAAACAAACCATAGATTTGTAAGCCACCTGAAAGAACCCAAAAATTCCCTCTAGGGCCTCTCGGTCTATATCCATCCTTAACGGACCAACGTATTTTGCAAATCCAAACAATCTTGGCAAGTTTTATTCAAAAACCAGTGATTAAGGTTGTTAATTAAACTCTGGTGCATATAATCGCTCTGGTACCAGCTGTGACAACCCACCCAGGAAAATACCGTACTATCGCCTAAACCAATCCACTTTGGTCATTAAGCGATAATAAAGTATCATCCCGTCGTTGGTTGCCGGGTCAAGCCCGGTGAAATCACTTACATAGCAACAAAGGATCGATAATATGCATTAAATCTCACATGAAGGCGAGTCCAGAGTACAACACATAGATTAAATGCAAATCTGCCCCGAAGGGTTTAATTATTACAAACTGAAGTACTTGACATGACAACGAGGTTCAGAGTTCGAAAATAGCGGAAATATAACTAAGTGGTACGATGAGCATCACAGGAGGCCTGCCATGATGCCTTCACTCGTCGTCTTCCACCCACTCCAGCTCCCAGCCAGGTGGGATCTCTCCAGGCCACACATCACTAAAAACATTACCTGAAATCAACAAAATTATAGCAAGGCTGAGTATACTAATACTCAGCAAGTCTTACCTGTCGGGTGACAACTACATCACCAAACTCTAGACATGAGAGGCTTTTTGGCCAGTGGGGTTCTTTTGCTGAAAAGCAACAAAGAGTATGTCCTTACTTTCAATATTTTAGCTCAGATTCTAGTTGATTACTCTTTTATAAATGAGCAAGCTATTGCAATCATAAGTTGTGCAATTCAACTAATCAAACATTAATATTGACAATATTCCATCATAAGGGATATCATGGCTAGTTGGATAAGTAGTCTCAGATAACGGTGAGAGGCCGACAACCGATTGATTTAACCTTGCAAGGTGGACCTAAACACACGGAAGAGTGTACTCACAAAGAGTCCACCAACCAGGCGGTTCCCAAAAATCCTCGGTTCAGGATAAAAGATCACAGTCTTTGGTACAAGGCTATCTGGTACGCCTCACACTAGCGTCCAGCCTCACACATGCACCACCGGTAGCTAGCCGTGGGACGCATCCCAATATTAGTGACGGTAAAATCCCTTACCGCCTCATTAATGTACTAGGCTTACCGGTCCCATTCCCGACAAGTGCTTAGTACTTCCAAACACTTAACCCACGAAAGCCAGTGGACCGGAGTCCAATCCCATGCTCTTACCACATGAGCCATCCATTTATAATAATCTTATGATTCCAACATAAGAACCTATTCTCGCGAGTGACAAACATCACTCGACTTGTACCGGTCCTATAGCATAGTAGCTATCGACCTAGCATACTAGTAAAGGACAAGGGTACCTATGGATCATGCATCTAGGGTTTCATTCCAACTCCTGAACGTAAATGCACAGACATTCATAGATAGTGGCATAAATTTCCAAAAACACTTAGGTTGATGCACCGGGGCTTGCCTTCGTTAGCAACGCTAGCCTGGGGCTCCTCGGTGTCCTGGTTCACCTCCATGTACTGCAGCTCTGCGTCAGCTCCTCCTTCCTCTGCTTCCGGCACGAGCGAGTAGTTACCGTTGGGAAGTTCTACACGGGATGCATATGCAAGATTATTGGGTGAAGTGAGAGACTATCTAGCACATCCAACTCTTGTTGGCCACATTCATCCACACACAATTTACATTTTCATAAAGAAAAAGGGGTGGTGTTGGTGGTGGTCAACTACGATTGACTTTGATGGTGACTGTGTACATATTTAAGTAAATAAAGCAATTTAATTTCACAAAATAGCAAGGGTTGATCCTCAGCTCCTACACATGCTCCTCAACATTTTAACCAGGTCATTAAGTGAGCAAGGTGATTTTTCCCAATTAAACCTATTATGAAGCTTATTTGGATTCCAAAGCTTTTAACCACAAAATGATTTATAAAAATAGTGGTAGGTGCATTGCAGGTTCTATTCACCTAAACAAGGCCACTGGTCATGGATTCACATTTAATTGAGCCATAAAACAAATATACCAAAAATGACATTTCCTAGCTACCAAAATATGAGAAATGCATAAATAAATAAAGCACTTCTAGAGCCAAAATTTCTCACACATCAACTCTAACCTAAAACAAGCCTAGGAAACTAACAAACACATCAAGAGCCATTATAAAATTTGAACTTGGCATTTAAATGTAAATCTAAGCATAAAACAAGAATAAATGCTTTTGACAGAGATAAAATCATGATAAATGCTGGAAAGATGAATCTAGTCATTTCATGATCATAGCCAGAAGTTGAGGACAAAAATCTATTTATATTTTGCTACAAAAATCATTAAGACAGAAATAGCATAAATGCAAAGTAAATCATGTTAAAAGATCTGCTCATCAACTTTGTGCAAATTTATGTCCAGAGCCTACAAATAACATATCTAGCAACATATCCAAAATTTAGCTCCATAGCTTCTCTAGATTTTGAACTACAGCAAAAGTATGCCAAACTGAGTTTGAATTTTGATTCAAAATCTATCAGTCAAAAGTATGGTCATACTTTGTAGAAGTTGTAAATCTAGTCAAAATGAAACCAGAAAAATTGGGTTCGCATTTTTGTGATTTTTGTACGAGTTTCTATGATTTTTCTAAGGTGCTGGACCTAGTTGCAAGAAAACTAAGATTAAGATCATCGCAGACAGGTACCTGGTTCACAACCATGCCCTCGAGGATTTACACCCGTGCCCTCCGGCGGCGGGGCGGCTCGCCGGCGGCGAACGGCGGCCGGAGCTGGCAAACAAATGGCGGGGGTGTGCAATTGGACTCACCACGAGCCGATTGGTGGTGGTGGCGTGGCCGGAGATGGCTCCGGCGAGCGGCGGCGGTGAGGTCGCAGCGGCGCGCCCGCCTCGGCACGGATTCTGGTGAGGGGAGCGGCGGTGCAGGGCAACACGCGGCTCGGGAGGTGCAGGGGGATCCTAGGGGAGAGCTTGGAGGGGTTGGCCGGCGGCGGGAGCTGGCGGAGGAGCGAGCTCGCGGCGGTGGCAATGGCGGATGGGCGGTGCTTGCACACGCACGGGGGAAGAATGGGTGGCCTTTTATAGGCGGGCAAGGCAGTGGAGACGTGGGAGAGCTTCGCCTCGAAGGAAGGGAGGAGAGGGGAGAGAGAGAGCAAGCGCGGCAGGCGAGGTACCGGCGGGCAGCGCGGCGGGGGTCCGGCCAGGGCGCTGGCGAGGCGGCCACGCGCGGAGGACCGCGTCCCCAGGTGTGTTTGCTCGGGCGGCACGCGGGGGTGATGATGGCATGCCTCGGGCAGCCGCGGCTCGGTAGGGGGGTCCGAGCGTCGAGGTCCCGGCGGCGTACGCTGGCTGCCGCGTGGCGCGCGCGGGCGCGGCGCGCTCAGCGCGAGAGCGCGGTTCAGAGCGCTGGTGCCTGGTTCAAATTCAATTTGTCCTACTTTGACTAACTCAAACTCAATTTTTTTGAATACAACTTCAAATCCGCCCAAAAGCAAAGTTGTAGAGGGGCTATAGGAGAATAATTTTTGTGCAGGCCGACCTATGTTTTGAGCACTAGTTTGAGCATGAACTGCAGGCAAAGTTGCTGTCCTTCATGGCGCTAGTGAATAGTAAAACTGAGTTTGACTTGGATTTTTGAACTATTTCCTCTTCGAATTTGAAAAGCCACTCTGAAGATGAAATGTGTCCCATGAAATTCTGCACAACTCTTATATTGGCCGATTTTTTAGTGTTTAAACAAAATTTAGAGAACTTGGCAAAAGTTCTAGGGGCAGGGTGTGGACATTAAGGGGTTTGACCACTTTGACTAGGGTTTTGACCTTGCCAAGGGGTGTTGACTTGCTTAAGATGGTCATGGGTGATTGTTGACTAGGTTTTCGAGGTGATGACCTAGGTTGACCAAGGTTTGACCAAAGTCAAAGGGTTTGACTGGTCATTAGTGCTAATTAAAAGCCTTGGGCGTCACACTAGCCTCTTGAAGTTTGATGAGTGGCCTGAAGGTACTTTCAAATTATGCAAAAACTGACAGAATTCTTTTCTCTCTGCCTTTGACAAGGTGGTTGCAGCAATGGGAAGATTCGTCCCCGTCTCTGTTTCCTCTGCATAGAGCTCCGGCCTAATGCCCAGTTCTTTAAGATACTCCCTTGCATTTTTATGATCTTTTCCTTTGGACTTCTGTTGTAGCAATGTTCCACAAGTAGCTTCACACACATTCTTCTTGACATGCATGTTGTCAATCGAATGACGCACATCCAACATCGGCCAATACTCTAGCTCCCATAGAAGTGATTTCTTGTTCCACATTCCTTCTTCTTCTTCTTCACCATCTCGTTTCTTTCTTTTGCCAAGGGTTTTTTCAGTCAGTTTGGGTAACTCCTCGATCGTTTTGACGTCCTTGACTTTCAAGTGGACCAGATCTCCAGTCACATGCAACGACGCCTCTCGATTCTCCTTTTTCCCATTAAACTGACAATCCATGGCCCGGTATGGATGTTTCTTGCCGAGGAAATGACGATGCCCCATAAATACGTATTTCTTTGAATGTCTTAGCCATACTGCGCAAGTATCTTCCAAGCAGTGTGGGCAAGCTGCACCTTTCCTTTTACTCCGGCCAGAGAGGTTGCGATGAGCCGGGTTGTGGTTGATGGTGGTGAACAACATGGAGCGCATTGTGAACTCCTCACGCTTGTACTCATCCCAAACCTCCTTCACACCAGGCTTCCGCAGTATCTTCAAGTCATCAACTAGTGGCCTCAAGTAGACATCAATACGGTCGCCAGGTTGCTTTGGCCCGGAGACCAATATTGTCAGCATCATATATTTCTGTTTCTTGCATAGCTAGGGTGGAAGGTTGTACAACGACAGCTCGGCAGGACAGGTGCTATGTGTTGAGCTCTGGTTACCGAATGGGTTCACGCCATCTGTGCTCATAGCAAATCGTATGCTCCTTACGTCTTTGTCAAACCACGAAAAGTGGTTATTAATGTTACCCCATTGTGCTGCATCTGCGGGGTGCCTAAACTTGCCATCTTGCTTAAGCTCCTTTCGGCCTTCGTCATGCCAACGCAAGAGTTGGGCCTTCTTTCGTGTTGCAAACCATCTTCTCAGCTGAGGAATGATGCAAAAATACCATGCCACCCTCACAGGAGCCCCTCTGTTAGCCTTCTTCTTCTTGCCTCTGATCTCGCCGGGCTCGTTCTCGTCATCAGCATTATTATCATCTCCACCATCCTTTTTCCGCTTGTAACGATCATAGCCACACTTGGGGTACTTGTCAAGGTCTGCATAATCTCCACGGAACAATACAAAACTGTTCTTGCATGCATGGATTTTTTCAACCTCTATTCCCAGAGGACAGATTATCTTCTTCGCCTCATAGATAGACTCTGCTATTTGGTTTCCTTCAGGTAGCATGTGTCTAAGCACATCCAATAGATGTTTGAAACTTTTGTTGCTCCAACCATGATCTGCCTTAAGCTACAGAAGTTTTAGATCACCAGAAAGGTGAGAGTACTTCTGGCAATCAGGATAGAGGGGTTTCTTTGAATCTTCAATGAACTGCTTCAACCTCTCTAATTCAGAAGGTGTGTACACTCGTTGAAACTCAACATCCCGCAACATTTGATCAACATTGTGCACACGTTGCAACACCTCACCATCATCGAAGCCCCTAACTTCTTGATCAGTGATATCCTCAGGGCTCATCACATTTGGTGGGAATAATGGTTCATTTTCCTCAAAAACTCCACCGTCATCAAGGTCTTCATCATGGTTGGTAGCATGGTGTCGCACTTCACCTTCATTTAGGCATTTTGCTTCGAGTTCATTAAGGCCTTCCTTACCATGTTTATTCCAACATGTGTAATTTTTTGTGAAACCACGTGTGACCAAATGATTTCCTGTTGTGCGAATTTCTTCTGGTTGAGACAATCTATACAGGGGCAAAGCATTGCCTGAACACCACGGTTTCTCATATCCGCCTCTGCTTGATTTAGAAAACCATTGACCCCGCTTAAGAAATTCTCCCAATCTTCTTGGGGCTGTCTGTACATCCAAGCCCGAGCAGCAGACGCCATCTGCATTCCATACATCAAATGAGCATAATTCATCACACAAAAAAACTGATAACTGTTGACATTTCTAAACGCAACTTCCAAAGAATAGATCTAGAGTCCATTCTAAGCAATGGCGCAAGAAATGTTGGTTGGTATAAGATAAGCCTACAGAAATATTATGGTAGATAATCCGCAAGCGCACGGATACCGGTGAGCATTTCACCCGGGGTGATGGGTTTTAAAATATCGTATCCACAAGGAAGATGGATGGATGTAACAACAGACATAGGGATGGCAGTAGACTACTTTATGGACTTTGATGGAATGGCACATACTTTAACAGGGGTAAGCCAAATGATAAAGTAATGATAAATCAGACAGGCAGAGGCACATGTGGAGCATAGAACATACTATTCCTAGTCTAGATTAGAATTGTATTTACTTAAGAGGCACAATTCTATATAGCATACAAAGACTGAGTTATTCATCTATTCTAATGTAGCATATCATCACATATAGCATAGTCATGGATAAATGTGAACACCCTGAAGATTACCCAAGAAGATCAAGGACGAAACTTGATCCTCCCAAGAATCATTGTTCGACTAGTCTTATACTCGGGGGTAGACTGCAAAGGACTCAATAGGCCTGTCACGCCCACGATCTACCACACGACCCGGAGTATAAGGTGAATCCGTAAGTAATTATATCTAAGCACCATGCTTACATACTTTCTACTACCTAGCATACGCGCGTAATATACTAGGAGCTCTACGAATAAGTGCGTAGACTTATCATTAATCATGACTATATCAAATATACTACTAGAATAAAGTAAGAACTTAGCAATTGCACACATATCATTGAAATAGCATAAAGTCATTAAGAAACAATATAAGAACTGAATCTTGATAACTTACAGATCTGGAACTGGAGCAAAGCTCAACTCTACTCGAATCTGACTCTCTATCTAGAACTAGGTTCTTGATCTAGAAATTAGATCTTGAACTATGAAGTAGCTATCCTATCTCTGATGTATCCTCTCCTTCTCCTGTCTTGGCCTGATGATGATGATCTTCTGAGAGATGCATACCATGCCCTAGGGGGGTCTGGGGTTGCTTATATAGCCCGGAGGGATAATCCGTCGCAGTAGGATCAAACCGACCTAAACAAGTGGTTTAGATTAACCCTAAGAGGCGGTGGAGGAACCTTCCCGAAGCAGGGCCTGATCGGGGCCAGGGGGAGCCCGATCGGCCTCCCTATAGGGCCGGTCGGCCTGGGCTGGGCCCCGGCTGGGCTCCGCCTTCGCGTGTGGGCCTCTTGTCCCTTCTAGATGCATATTTTCTTGGAGCCCACTTCGGTTGAGTTCAGGAGTCTTCTGGAGCCTTCTAGAATTCATTCTTTTCGCATTTTCCTGAATAGTTCCTGAAAATATATAATTCACCAAAACTCATGGAATTCATTAGTCCAAGGCCCTATACTACTGTTGATTTTATCTTTTTGGTCCTTTTTCATGTATTGTTGATGCATAAAAATAAGAGTTAGTGAGCATCAACAAACTCCCCCAAGCTTACCTCTTGCTAGTCTCCTAGCAAGACTCAGTGTTACCACAATAAATTCTTTTCCAAGGTAGGATGAAAAAGTCAGACTTTTAGGGCTTTTATCTGTACTTGGGTCTTGAGTAGTTGAAAGATATAACAATTAAGTCAAGCACCATGTCTCAAGTTCTTGGTTTCACTAAAATTCTAGAGTTTCTGCAAAAGATGTTCAAGTTAAAGCTTAGAGTACTCCTGTATGACAACCTGATATGATAAAACATAAAAACTTTCAACTTTAGCCTGCCTTTGCTTCTTTTGTTTCTGAAATATATCTCTCTTTCTAGCAATAATCTTAAGAGAACCTTGGGTTACATGACATTAGGAGAGGTGGGCCCTACTCACCCCGGACTTTTGTACATTTTTCTCTCTCCTTAGAGATGTGGGCTCTTCTCGCCCTCGGACTTGTGTCCATTATTCATCTCTAATTTATTCTTTTTAGGGAGGTAGGCCCTTCTCGCCTAGTAGAACACTTGTTCATTTCTCTCCCTCTCTCATCTCACTTTTTCCTCTCTTTCTTTTTTTTATGTCATGCCCAAGTCTCTTTGAAGGCATAGAGAGATATAAAACTGGAACATTCTGAGCAAATTTTCAACAAGGCTCTTTTTTTTTAACAGGACATAAAGTCTTGTGTCATACAGGAGACTCGTTATATATGAATTTTATGATTAAAAAGTGAATCTCCAGAATTTAGTGTTACTTTGAACAAGATAAACAGCAGCTCAACTTAATCATGTCAATCAATCAATCACCTAGACTTAGATCGAGAAATTGCTCCCACAAGCATGTTTCAAAATCTAAACAATTGTATCCATGTCTTGGGAGAACTTCAAAAGATGGTAAGCTAGGCATTTGCAGCAATGAAGAGCATTTGTTTATCATGTCCATTTAGCATACTTCTCTAGTTCTTTATTTATTTTAAACAAGGGAAATTTTTATTTTATTTTATTTATTATTTCAAACTTATCAAACTAAACAAAACTTAAAATAAAAATATATAAATAGATAGTTGATACTTACCTTGGGGGCTTCTCCCCCAAGCTGCTTGATTCTACATCCCCCACTGGCGAAATTTGCTTGCCAGTAGTGCAGCGTTTGCGTCTGCGGTTTCTTGTATATCTTCTAATCGTTGTCCTGCCTGGTCCATCCACTGTTGTTGTTGGCGTAGCATGTTGGTGTGGGTATCCTGAGTGCTCATTTGCGTCCTCATGTTGTCATGGACACCTTGGCGGAACGTTGCAGAATACTGATGGTCGAATCCTGAAAAAGAGTTACGGGTAGGTACAAAATTCGAAGATGATGCGTAAAACCTGCCACTTCCAAACTCCTGTCTTCCGAGGTTGCTCGGTCCTTGCGATGGTAAATCTCCTCCTTGGTACGCGCGACGAGGGTATGTTGGCACGAAGTTTTCATATGATCGATACGCGGCGTCTTCGGACAGTGGGTCAGCTCCGGCGTAGTTTGACGATGAGGCTCGAGCTGACGTTCGTGGAGGTTGCTGCTGGACCGGTTGTGCCTGCTCATTGATCAGAAAAGATTGCACAGAATATATACCCAATCCCGGGTTAGGTAACGGGATTGTGCTCTTATTGTGGATATAGTGCAATTTTTCTTGAATTTTCTTAACCCATCTTCCTTGGCGGAAGTAATCGTAGCCGATGATCTCACAAGGAGTATCAATGCTGATGAAAGTGGCATCTCCAAGGATGCCAAAGTCATCGGCTATCCGGGTGATTAGAGAGGTGCAGCTTACGTCTCCAACTAGGTTGGGGAACGAGAGCCAGTGCTCTACTAGCATCTTAACAGGGGACACAGCTTTTCTTTTCAGAGCAGCATAAATCAACTGCATGTCCCCTACTCTCACGCTGATATTATCATTGCGTGGAAAAAGGACAAGGCTTATCCACTTGTGAAAGAAACGGAGAGTGGGATACTGAATATCATTGGTGCGTGGCTTGTGTGCGTTCTCTTTCCCTGTAACGTCCGTCCAGAGGTGTAGACTATCAAAATCTTCAAGAGACGAGTCTAAATCTAAGGCACATCCTTCTGCGAACCCTAAGGCGTTGCTCAGCCTTCTCCAAGATAGAGTGTGATCTTGATGGAACAACCGAAAGGTTACCCCATCGTTAGAGGATTTCAAAGTGCAAAGAAACTCTAAAGTGAGGAGACGGCAACCCCTTTCAGAAGTGTGATAAAAAGGGGTCCACCCCAGCAGAGCAAAAATCTGGCTGAACTCAGAGTTCAAGCCTGCTTCTTGCATGTCTTCTTCGCTAAACATGGGTGTAAGGACAAAAGAATGTTTCTTCAGTTTCTCATACCTTTCCTTCTCTTCTCCTCTCCTGATGTGCAAATGCACATCATTAGTTAGGATCTTTCCTTGTGATTGTGATGCCGAAGGAGAGGGGTTAGAGACCGGTGAGGGAGACTCCTGAGAGTCTGCACTCATCGACCACTGGGAGTTGGCTCTGGAACTAGAGCATCTGAGGATTCTCCCAAACATGGTGTCTAAGGCTTTCAAGGGTGTAAGAGAAAAGTTTAGAGCTAGGCTACCCTTGGATTTCTTCTCCACTCTCTTCCTAAGCTTCCTTTCTCTTAAGGCAGCACTGCAAAAGCTCGAAGGTGAGGTTTTCTAGGCTGGTGTGTGTGCGAAGAACTGGGTAGGAGGTGGCTGCTTATATAGGCCCAAGGGGGGTGGGCGGCCGGCCTGGTGGTGGGGCCGGTCGGCCCCACCTGGCCTCCACTCGGGTGCCCTCTCCTCCATCCATTTCCTGCTGTCTTCCAACGCTAGAAAAAGTGCCTTGTGAGTGGGAAAAGAAGGTGCTGGTGGATGAAGTGATAAGATAAGGTAGGTAAAGACTTGATGTGTATCCCTATGGCATGTGGGTCCCATGCGTAAGGGTAAAGGCAAATATAACAGCAAAAATATAGTAGTAAAAATATTTTTATGCCACCACGAAAAATCATTATACGGGTTTGTACACACCGTAAAATTATTTACCATGGGGCGTGAAAAAGTTTTTATTGTAGTAAATATGAAATTCAGAAATATATTTTTGTGTTTTTACCGGTTACCTTTGATGAGGGTTCGTAGTTTGAGTCCTCGAACAGGACTTCCAAGTCTTCTAATATTCAGGTGCATCCTCCGTCTTCAGAGATAATGGTCCTTCTGATGATGTCTTTTCTTGATCGATCATGTTCGCGTTGATGCTGAGCTCTGGTCTGGGTCTGAAGGCAAACTTCTCCTCCTTTCCATTGATCTCAAATGTGATCTCCCCTCTGCCTACATTGATGCGTGCATTGGCGGTGCTCAGGAATGGTCGCCCGAGAATTAGTGAAACCCTGGAGTCTGGGTGCATATCCAATACCACGAAATCAACTGGCACCAAGAACTCTCGGATTTTCACTGGAACATTCTCGGCGATTCCTGATGGGTAGCGAACTGATTGATCTGCCAATTGGAGACACATTGATGTTGGAACCAAGGTAGGGTGCTTGAGCTTGTCGAAGACAACCTTGGGCATCACACTAACACTTCCTCCAAGATCACAGAGTGCATTGTTGAAGTATTGATTTCCAATGGAGCACTCTATAGTGGGGCATCCTGGATCCTTTTTCTTGATGAGCGATGTGTTCAGGATTGCCGCACTACATTCTTCGGTCAACTTGATGATCTCCGTAGTTGGCAAAGGTTTCTTCTTATTCAGGATGTCTCGGATGTACTTGGCATATGTCGGGACTTGCATGGCATCCAATAGAGGTATGTTGACATAAAGCTTCTGGATGACTTCGATGAACTTCCCGAATTGATCATCAACTTGAGATTTTCTCACTCTTCTTGGATATGGTATGAAGTTGGTGTCGTGGAAATCTTGTCTTGCTGAGTCTTGTTCTTCTTGCGTGACTTCTTCTACGTCATTATCCTTCTCTGGAGCTTCGGCTGGTGCTACAGGTACTGCAGATGTTGTAGGTGCTGTGGGTGTTCTAGCCAGTGGTCTTGCTGTGCCCTTGGGATATGGTGGATCTGTTGTTTGCTTGCCACCTCTTGTTCGGACATTAAATACCTGCTCAGGGTTAGTGGCAACAGGTGCAACAGCAGATAATTTTGATAACTTTGATTCTAGTTCAGCATTAAAGATAGCTTGATCTTTGAAGATTTCAGAAAAATTATCCATCTTAACATTTATGTCTTCTAGAATCTTATCATTAGCAACAAGCTTCTTAGAGAGATTATTGGTTATTTTATCCTGTTCTTCAATTAACTCTCGTAGCGAAGGTCGTTTGGAATTATTACCTGTATACTTACCTACGTAAGTCGGTCGTGGTTGTAGGTCTTTTTCTTGGGTTGGTGCTGACTTGTGGACCACCAAGCTTGAATTTCTTGAAGTATTCATCGAATCTTGTAAAGCTTGTCGATCCTTCTTGAAATTGGCTCGTTCCTCAAGCCTGTTCAACAGCACGTCCATACTAGTTGATAGTTCTTTCAACTCTTCATCTTCTTGTACTTCTTCACTCTGACAACAGTGTTGAGTGTTCTTCTGGGTCCAGCCTTGATTTTCAGATATCTTCTGCATAAGTGTATTGGCTTGTCTCGTAGTGAGTGACAAGAATGATCCTTTAGCAGCTGCATCTAGGTGCTCAGACGCTTTTTGATTTAATCCATGGTAAAAGCTTTGTAAGAGCATCCATTCTTTTATTCCATTGTGAGGGCAATCTGATATATATTCTTGCAAACGTTCCCATGCCTCTGGAATTGACTCGCCTTTCTACTGCTGGAAATTGGTGATTTTTCCACGTAAAGCATTGGTTTTGCCTGTGGGGAAAAACTTTGATAGGAAGGTTCTAGAACATTCCTCCCATGTGTTGATTTCATTGGAGTAGAACCATTGTCTCGCCCTTCCCTTTAGTGAAAATGGGAATAAGCAGAGTAGGATCGTTTCCTTGGGAATGTCCTTGATGGAGATGGTGGTGCCTTTCTCCAAAAAGTTTTGGAGATGAGCGCTTGCATCTTCATGTACCTTTCCACTGAATAGATCAGCTTGCACCATGTTGATGAGGCTAGGCTTAAGCTCGAATTCATGATCGATTGTTGGTCCAATGCGAATGTTATTGATGTTTGGAGCAGAGAATTCCAACAACGTCTTCTCAGCCATGCCTTCAGAACTTGGTGTAAAGCTTCCTTGGTTGATTTGACTCAAATAATTGAAGTGTGGTGAATCACAATCAAACCTGTTAATACCCTTCAAATAAGATAGACAAAAACAAACAAGGGTAATTCTGTTTAAGCAGAGGTGCCAAATTACAAAGTCTCATTAAAGTATCTAGCCATTGATTTTCAAAAGGTAGCCATCCAATCTTTCCCGGCAACGGCGCCAGAAATGCTTGTTGACATTTCTTAACGCAACTTCCAAAGAATAGATCTAGAATCCATTCTAAGCAATGGCGCAAGAAATGTTGGTTGGTATAAGATAAGCCTACAGAAATATTATGGTAGATAATCCTCAAGCGCACGGATACCGGTGAGCATTTCACCCGGGGTGATGGGTTTTAAAATATCGTATCCATAGGGAAGATGGATGGATATAACAACAGACATAGGGATGGCAGTAGACTACTTTATGGACTTTAATGGAATGGCACATACTTTAACAGGGGTAAGCCAAACGATAAAGTAATGATAAATCAGACAGGCAGAGGCACATGTGGAGCATAGAACATACTATTCCTAGTCTAGATTAGAATTGGATTTACTTAAGAGGCACAATTCTATATAGCATACAAAGACTGAGTTATTCATCTATTCTAATGTAGCATATCATCACATATAGCATAGTCATGGATAAATGTGAACACCCTGAAGATTACCCAAGAAGATCAAGGACGAAACTTGATCCTCCCAAGAATCATTGTACGACTAGTCTTATACTCGGGGGGTGGACTGCAAAGGACTCAATAGGCCTGTCACGCCCACGATCTAACACACGACCCGGAGTATAAGGTGAATCCGCAAGTAAATTATACCTAAGGACCATGCTTACATACTTTCTACTACCTAGCATACGCACGTAATATACTAGGAGCTCTACGAATAAGTGCGTAGACTTATCATTAATCATGACTATATCAAATATACTACTAGAATAAAGTAAGAACTTAGCAATTGCACACATATCATTGAAATAGCATAAAGTCATTGAGAAACAATATAAGAACTGAATCTTGATAACTTACAGATCTGGAACTGGAGCAAAGCTCAACTCTACTCGAATCTGACTCTCTATCTAGAACTAGGTTCTTGATCAAGAAATTAGATCTTGAACTATGAAGTAGCTATCCTATCTCTGATGTATCCTCTCCTTCTCCTGTCTTGGCCTAATAATGATGATCTTCTGAGAGATGCATACCATGCCCTAGGGGGGGTCTGGGGTTGCTTATATAGCCCGGAGGGATAATCCGTCGCCGTAGGATCAAACTGACCTAAACAAGTGGTTTAGATTAACCCTAAGAGGCGGTGGAGGAACCTTCCCGAAGCAGGGCCTGATCGGGGCCAGGGGGAGCCTGATCGGCCTCCCTATAGGGCCGGTCGGCCTGGGCTGGGCCCGGCTGGGCTCCGCCTTCGCCTGTGGACCTCTTGTCCCTTCTAGATGCATATTTTCTTGGAGCCCACTTCGGTTGAGTTCGGGAGTCTTCTGGAGCCTTCTAGAATTCATTCTTTTCGCATTTTCCTGAATAGTCCCTGAAAATATATAATTCACCAAAACTCGTGGAATTCATTAGTCCAAGGCCCTATACTACTGTTGATTTATCTTTTTGGTCCTTTTTCATGTATTGTTGATGCATAAAAATAAGAGTTAGTGAGCATCAACAATAACATAAGAGGATTAGGACAGCTGAAGAATTTCAATAAAAGGGGGCAATTAATTTCCACCTTGACGAGAACTTTCTACGAGGCGAGCGCGGCCGAGGAGGAGGATCGGAGGCGGCGTCACGGCCGCGGCGACAACGCGGAGGACGGCGCCGAGCCCCAGGGGGAGGGGACACGGAGGCGTCTGCTTTGGATGACGTCGCGGTCGATGTCCGCTGGCCCCTTTCGCCGTCGTGCACGCGGCCGGCCGGCTTGCTGCAGCGCCGGCTTTCTGAGGAGAGAAATTAAGCGCGATCCTCAGAGTGCGTGCAGCTTGCGGCGGCGAACGGGACAGGCCGGCGGGGACATCTGAGCAGAGAGATCGAGCGAGTGACCTTCTGAGGAGAGAGCGAGTGTTGTTGTCGGAACGGGAGTGGCCTTCTGCGGAGAGAGAGCGAGTGGTGTGGAAGGAGAAGACAGAGACGAGCAATAACAATGTGCGTCTCCGATGTGAGAAAAAAGGCGACCCTGGGTGGCAATCAAAGGAGATGAGTCCTAAGACACGAGCGTATCCAATTGGGTCGCCAGCAAAGGAGATGCATCGTAACAAGCATGCGTCTCCAGTATGAAATTATCGGTAACGGACTTTATAGCCCGTTACCAATACGGTAGTGATCAGTAACGGACTTAAACAGCCCGTTACTAATAGGGCATTGATCGGTAATGGACTTTACAAGCCCGTTACCGATAGGTTTAACTTTTGTAACGGACTCTATTTAACGTCCGTTACAAAGAATTCATGTAACGAGCGTTTAAGAAGCCCGTTACCAGAAGTCCACATTGGTAACGGGCGTTGTGGAGGCCAACCCCGGGGTCGTCCTGGCGCGCTTATGGGTAACGGGCGCCAAACAACAACCGTTACAGATGTGGGTGCATGTAACGGGCGTTAAGGGCCCGTTACAAATGCTGCGTGACCTATTTGAGGTTTTCACATAGTGCTTCCTAGGACTCTTAAGTTGCGGCATAATTAGTCTTAATGGAGAATAAAAACAAAAACATAAAGAGTGTGCGTGGGTGCAAAGTGTGTATGCACATGATAGGAAAGCATATAAACAAAGACAATGCTTTCACCTAGTTCTAAACACCATGTTTACAACTAGGTTGCCGAACTTCTCCATAGCCATAAAGATTTATTTATCCAAGGTTAAAACACCATGTCCATCCCTAGATCAATAACTATTATAGCACAAGAAAAATAAAGCTCAATGCAAAGCTTATAAACTAACCAATGCAACATAAAAACATATGAAAAGCTAGTAAGGTTTATCGAACTTAATGATGAAGGTCCGCAATCATGTTTAAACACCACGTTTACACAAAATTGCAAATTGGAATATGCCACATGTGAAGCATAAACATGTAAAATTAAGCACTCATCATTAAGCCTTATAAAACAACCAAGCCAACTATATGCAAAACATGTATATGTAAAGAAATAAACATCACGTCAATGATAAAATTCAATGTATGCAAATAAATAAATATGAGCATGAACATGATGGTGGTTCTAAAAAGAAAAATTAAACTTAGATTAATTAGACACAAGTTGATCATCATAGGATGGTTCCATTCTTTATTCTCTCTAAGAAAGGAATGGAAACACAAAGAAACGGGTTGCCTCCCGAAAAGCGCTTCATTTAAAGTCATAGAGCTCGACTTTCTCACATACCTTCTCATTGTCGCGAAGCCATGGACCTTCATGTAAGAAGTAAAGGTTCCCATGCAGCTTTAAGTCACTTCCCATGCCAAGCATGATCACTTTTGTTCAATGGATGACTTGCCCAAGCTATTTCACGTCATTGCTTTCTCCTCCTTTGTCGCCCTTCGGTGCTGCCTCTACTTCACGGATTTTTATTTAATGTCCAGGAGAGAAGGTGTACCAAACATTACTCTATTGCACCGTCCTCAAAATTTCCTTTCCAACAAGTCCTTATTTGCCCAAATCTGACTCCAAACAAGAAAGTTACGTCCGTTATACTCCGGCGATGCAATCTGTCCCGAGCTGTTTCAGCACGCGCATCGCTCAATGTTTTCATCATAACTCCTTGCATGGGTCTTCAAACTCATTAATTATTGATGCGTTGGAAAGGAAACTTAATGGAGCTTCTGAGTATCTTATTTTCTTCATTTGTACACCTCTGAACATATGCGTAAAATCTACGAAAACAGCAGCGTTCATTGCGAGATTTCGGAGTCGTGTTGATGATTTGACTTGAAACTCTTTGGGCATAACTTCCCCCCACTTCATTTAAGCCTTGTATCCCTGCATGGTTAGTGAAATTTGGGCCTTCCCCCGACATGTGCTCTTTTAAGGTCACTAGCTTGACCAAGCGCAAAGGAAGATCGAGATTTGCAAAACTTATTATAGACATACACGTCCATAATTACAACCACAAGCAAATTGTAGCAACATGTCAAGGTGTAAATAAAGGAACCATATGTTTCATGCAAAGCACATAGTTCTTCGTTAGGGAAATGTTCTTTAGGCATAGAATTAATTTGTTCCAACATAAACATTGCCTCATTATGATTCTCAAGAAATACTAGCCTATACACATGATCATCATTGGAGCAAGGCACAAAATTTAAAATATTATCCATACTATTGGTCGAACATAAGTATTTGATTTTATCATCATCAATACCAATAATATCTTGAGATTTCAGCGTGTACCTTAGCCTTAGAGCTTTTTCAACAAGAGTGATACTTGGTTCGTCTTGTAGCGTTGAAAGCAAATCAACCTCGACGAGTAGAGGTATCTCTTTGTTAACTTTTGGCATCTCCTTCATCTCATCATGTGAAACATGTAATCCTTTAGCAATGTATGCATTCGTCTCTTCTTTGAAGTCTTCATGATCATCACAATATTCATCTTCAAAGTCTTGTATGTTGCTTTCTTTATCTTCCGTGTCCCACATGTTGTCGAGATTGCTCATCGTTGATTCACTCTTTTCTTTATGCTTGAGCACTTCCATGTCTTGATTTGCTAGTGTGTAGGCTTCAATAGCACACAAGCTATAACCTTGTGGAGAGGGGCCTTCTTGGAGTATTTGCTCTATGTCATCCCCTTCCCATACATCTTCTAGCTTGAGTCCTTTTTCCTCCCGTTCATCCTTCGAGTCACTAGCTCTTCTTTTCATTTTCCTCATCTTCTTAGCAATGAAATCTCGCCCATGATTGAACGGCCATGACCAATCGATTTTAAAATCTTCTTTTTCAATTGGTGTGCCTGTGAAGAGGGAACTTCTTGGCTCATCATGGTTGCACTCTTCTCTTCCTTCATCATGAATCATCGAGTTGTCATATTGATCGATCCATCCTTCATCTTCCTCGTCTCTTTCTTTTTCAAACATCTTTTGGATCGATTCACCACTCATCTCTTGATCAAATATATCTTCAATTCTTTTGGTGACGCGTCGGTGTTCCTCCTTCCTTCGGTGGTTGATTAGGGGGGCAAAATCAATTTGAATCCAAACGGATTGATTGAATTCCGCCAATGGTCTAGCATTTCGCATACTTCGGCCTACATTCATGTTAGTTTCAACACTTTTAATATCCAAAATGACTTTGCTTACCATAGGAAGTTGTTCTTCAATTTCTTGTATGACCAGTTCATCTCCCTTGACCTCCGGTTCGTCTTTTTCAGAAATTTCAGCAAGCGTTTCAAACTTGCTTTTGTCATTTTGCTCCTCCCGACAACGTCTTTGCCAATCTCTCATCAAGGCCACCCCCTTGCCGATTTTGGGCAGCTTCCGTGAGTGTTTTCTTTATGAGATCCCCTCCTACACACATTTGAACATATTCCATGCAAGTAGGGGTTAGGGAAAAGAACACTACAAGAAAATCATTGACTAGTGACGCAATCACATTTTAGCGTCATTGATTTATGACATTCCTGGCTGATCTCGTCATAATATTTCACTTCCGAGCAAATTTAGTGACAAAAAAAACTTTCGTCATTACGGTTGGTACTGTAGCCGGGCATTCACTGTTCCATGCTGTTTTGTGATGCCATAAGCTCTCTGCAAAAACGTCATAAACCAACATCGGTCCCACATGTAAGCATTATTTTAAAAATAGAGTGTTTCAAGTCGTCATAAAATTTAGTTGGGTCCCACATGTAAGCATTTTTTTCGAATCTTTAATATAAATAAGTAATTCGCAGGCGAAACGCTTCACTGCCTTCGCAAAGACTCTCGACTTTTGTTACGCGCAGATCTGCAACAGCTCGTGGTAGGAATGGCGGATTCTGGCGGTGATGAGAGGGTGGTTTATGCGCCACCTCCCGGCTACGAGTTCATGAAACAGGACGACAAGGTCAGTCCTCTGGTTTGAGCCACTATATTTTCCCCTATCGACCTAGGGATGGGGATTTCTAGATTTGGGGATCTAGAGGATGGATGACCATATACAATAGATTCATATTTCATTGTACGCTCAGATTTGAATTGCAATTGGTGTTAGAAGTTGATTCAGTTAGTTTTCAGTTTGCATCGTTTGATGGATTGATAGGTTCTTGTATTTTTCTAGCTTCTGGAGGTGCTTGAATCCACTAAAGCTGAGCTGCAGAAGGTGAAGATAGACCTGCAAGAACAACAAGTCAACAAGCTCAAGTCACTGCAAGAGGCTCTAAATTACAAGCACCTGTATGAGCAATCGTTACAGCAGCAGAATGAACAACTGAAAGAGATGAATCAATTGCTGCAAGAGGAGTATGCCCGATTGAATGAAATGGCATTGTTACAGCAGGAGAACATTGCCCTGATGGAAGAGCTGACCAAAGAGAGGGGCATGTTAATCAATTTTTACGGTAGCTGAATGACCAGCTGAAAGATAATCAGTAATTATTAGCGGAGAATGCCCTGTTGAAAGAAAGAGCAAATATACTCTGACTGAGCTGCAGACAATCGATAAAACATGTCTGGTGTTACTGCTAGCTAGACGGTTCATAGGTGGTGTGTACTTTGTGGTGATGAATTTGTTTGTATTTTTGTGTTTGCTACTTGCTGGTGGTGTGAACTTTGTGGTGATAAGTGCTATGAGATTCCATCTTATTATGCCGATTTGGTTTAATCTGTTTCAAATTGAGTCGAGCATACTCACCATTCTGAATTAATTTTGCTGATGTTTTGCTGGTCCGTTCTGTTGATATTTTGCTGGAAGGACCTTCCTGAGTAACGATTGCGAAACTGCTTGTTTCCTACTGTAGATCACGAAATGTTGCAAAAACAATTTGCCATAGCAAGGGTTCGAACTAGAGACCTATAGGAACGAGACATCACTATCTACCACTGCTCCACCTCTTGGTTGTGTCAATTTAATGAGAAACACTTTCCACCCCAACCACAGCACAGAGCGGTTGTTCTGATAAGTTGGCGAGAGAAAAGCCCGCGCTGTAGCAAAAAATAGTTTTCCCGCAGCCCCCTGCCCCGAAACGGGAAAACGAAGAACGGAGAGGCGAGTAGGCTACCAAAACGGATCATTCCGGCAGTGATTTGCGACTTCCAATGGCTGCTCACTCCTACGGGCGCAACCTGGGTGATACTTGCTGCAGCGGCGTGTCAATCTGGTAAGTAATTTTGTGTTCAATCTGGAAAATTTCATTTCGCAGAATGTTCTCCTTTTCGATTCGTTCAGTGGTCAGTAATTTTGAGTTGGATTCGCCAAAAACTTTCCAGATGGATAGACGCTGGATAACCGGTTGTACTGGTTTTACCACTGATCATGAGAAAGGGGTCCAGGATTTCTTGGCATTTCTTAAGACAAGATACGCTGAGGACGAAGAAATACTATGCCCGTGTCCTCGATGCCTCAATAACTCTACAGGGACTATAGAGCGAATTGGAGTTCACTTACTTGTGAGTGGGATGGCAACCACTTACACTAGGTGGATCCATCATGGAGAAGCTTTGGAGGATATGGTTGACGATGATGAAAATGTACAGGATAACGCAATTCTGCCAGATGCAAAGGGGGATGTGGATAATGCAGCTCCACGGGATGGTGCTGATCAGGAAATAGTCCAGGAAAACCAATACATATCGGGTATGGAGGAGGATGAAGGCCCTGGAGAAGATAGGATGTCTGAATTGATTGCTGACTTGGGCAAGGGTCAGGTGCTCGGTGAGAAAATGTATGAATTTGTAAAGGAACATCTGAACCGTAAGGTGTCACCGACATCTTCATATGCACAATTTACATTTGTTGTGAAGTTACTTCATATAAAGTCTTTCAGTCGGATGAGCAACGTCGCATTCAATGCAACGATGAATTTGTTACAAAAAGGATTCCCAGAAGCGTGTCTTCCAGACTCTTTCGATGCGGCAATGAAGTACATACGTTCCATGGGACTCGGCTATGAAAAAATCCATGTTTGCAAAAATAATTGTATATTATTTCGCAAGGAGAAGTATGTCAAACTTGATGTGTGGCCAGTATGTTGTGAAGCGGATTCAAGATGGAAGGATGCAGGCACCAACAAGCGCGTTCCTCAAAAGGTATTGAGGCATTTTCCGCTGATTTCCAGGCTGAAGAGGATGTTTCTTTCATCAAAAACAGCAAAGGATGCACGATGGCACGAGTTGAAGCAAAAACCGGTGAACAATGAGCTTAGCCATCCAGCTGATGGTGAGGCATGGAAAGAATTCAATAAAAGATGGAAAAAATTTGCAAAAGATGCTAGGAACCTTAGACTTGGTCTTGCAACCGATGGTTTCAATCCATTTGGCAACATGAACAACTCATATAGTATGTGGCCAGTATTTGTTGTGCTGTATAACATGCCACCATGGGTATGCATGGAAGAATCAAACTTCATGATGGCCTTATTGATCCCTGGGCCGAGTTCTCCATTAAAGGATTTTGATATCTTCATGGAATCTCTCGTCGAAGAGCTGCAGCAACTTTGGAAGGGTGTCTGGGCAATCGATGCTGTTGAGGGTAAAGGATTTAAACTGCGTGCAGCGGTTCTTTGGTGCATACATGATTATCCAGCATTGAGCATGTTGTCTGGGCGAGTCACGAAAGGCTATTTTGCCTGTGTGCGTTGCGACAAGGATCCTTGCTCAAGGAGATTGAAGAACAAGATATGTTACATTAGGCATCGTCATTTCCTTCCAACTGACCATCCATGGAGAAGAAAGAGAGCAGATTTTGATGGTATTGTTGAAAACCGAGAAAAGCCAGAGCAGTTTACCCATGAGGAGCTGAAGCAGCAACTGGAGAAGGTTAAAGATGTTAGACCAGGAAAGCATCCTCTACCTCAAGGAAAGAAAAGGAAGCGGGAATCCGGACAGTGCTGGAGCCGAAGGGTTTGTTTGTGGGACTTGTCGTACTGGTCATCTCTGAAGTTGGCACATAACCTTGATGTGATGCACATTGAGAAAAACATATGCGAAAACCTTATTCGAACGTTGCTTAAAATTGCTGGGAAGACAAAGGACACCATCAATGCTAGGGTTGATTTGGAAGAGATGGGCGTAAGATCAAATCTACACATGGTGGCAACTGAGGATGGTGAGTCATGCAAAATGCCAGAAGCTCCGTATGTACTTTCAAAAACGAAACAGAAGCTGTTTTGTGATTTTATAAGTTCGGTGAAGTTCCCAGAGGGATATGCTTCAAACTTAGCTAGGTGTATTGCTGCAGATGGATGCAAACTACAAAGACTGAAAACTCATGATTGTCATATCCTACTCCAAAGGGTTTTGCCGGCTTGTCTTCGCGGTTTAGTGGACAAAGAGATATACACAGCTACTGCAGAATTAGGAAACTTCTTTCGGCAACTATGTTGCAAAACTCTGAAGTTGGATGTCTTGCAAAAACTGAAAACAGATATCCCAATAATTCTGTGCAAGCTTGAGAAAATTTTCCCTCCTGCCTTCTTTGATGTTATTGTCCACTTGGCCGTGCATTTACCTGAGGAAGCAATCCTGAGAGGTCCAATACAATATGGATGGATGTATCCCGTTGAAAGAAGGCTATGCACATTGAAGCGTTCAGTGAGAAACCAAGCTAGGCCTAAAGGATCCATTGCAGAAGCATATGTTGCTAATGAGGCCTTGACATTTTGCTTTAGGTACTTCGCGGCTAATGATGTGGCCACACGATTCAATCAGGTTGGAAGGAACAGAGAGAATGCTGATTTGTCTATAGATGGAACATCCTGTTTCGATCACAATGTTCAAGTACTTGGAGCAGGGACCACTTGTTGGCTTGGGTCAAAGTACGACAAGGTGGTTTGGTATGTGCTAAACAATTGCGAAGAGGTGAAGCCATATATCGAGTAAGTAAATCACCATTGCAATGATAGAACTAAAATTATTTTGTTCTAACTTTGAGATGGTACTGCTTTGCAGAGTGTTCAAGAATGAATTAAAAGCGAAAGGTCTGTCGGACGAGGATATTGATCGTCGAATTGCTACAGAATTTCGGCACTGGTTTAGATCGCATGTTAGTATTCATTTTTTTGTTTGGTAGCTAGCTTATATTACCTTGTGAGGACCTTTACATAAGACTATATTAAAAAAACTATGGCTCTTCTGTACAGATTACAAACAATCCAGTGAGCGACGACAACCTATATGCATTATCAGCTGAACCAGACCGGCGAGCAAAAACTTATACAGCATGTATTGTAGGCGGTGTCCGGTACCACACCAAGGCCCGAGAGGCAAATAGGAAGACACAGAACAGTGGAATCATGACTAGAGGATCACATAAATACATTGCAGAAATTGAGTTTTATGGTTCACTAAGAGACATTATTGAGCTCCGGTACAACTCGGGGCTTGACAGAGATCGAACTATTGTTTTATTCCAGGTTGACTGGTATGATCTGGAAGGGACCAAGAAGGAACCGAAGATTAGAAATGATGGTTACTTCACAAGCGTCAATACTGGAGATTACTGGTACCAAGATGATCCCTACATTCTTGCTAAACAAGCAACGAAGGTCTTTCACTTGCCAGACACCCTACTACAACACCCATGGAGAGTGGTGCAAAAATTTGAGCACAGGCATTTGTGGAGCTATAATGAAAATGAGGAGGACATAGCTCCCACTGCCATGGTACTTGCATATCAAGATGATGAAATTGACCAAACCTTGCATGATGATATACTTGATGATGGTCTCGGTGATGGTTCAAAGGTTCCGGTGCCTATTACTGGCGAGGAGACTGTGGTTACAGCTGCTGAAGTCAATGCAATTCGCCAGCAGGAGCTGTCTGATGTGGATGGATTCAATTCTGAAGATGAGGACGATGACACTCTATGGCAATACGTCGATGAAGATGAAAATGCTGCCGATGAAAGTGACGACGACTAGGATATCAAATCAGTAAATGTTTAAGTCAATCCGAACTGAAATCATGTGGACATTATGATTTATATGTAATTTATTTATAGTTGAAGTGCACTTTCTTGAATATTAAACCTGCCGTAGGTGCCTACTATCCGGTTCACTATATTATGTAGCATCGGAACTTCCTATTGCGTCTTTACAAATTATACGATCGCGCATGGGGATGCTGATTATCCGGTACGTTGTATAATAAAACAACAAAACGTCCTGTTGGGCTACGTGAATGTGTTAATCTCCAATGTGGGCATGATCGAGGAGTATGCAACATGACATGCTCATGATCATGTAGTACTAGGCGAACGAATCGACGAAGGAAGGGATGTGTTGATCTCCAATGTGGCCATGATCGAGTAGTATGCAACGTGACGTGCTCATGATCATGTAGTACTAGGCGAACGAATCGACGAAGGAAGGGATGTGTTGATCTCCAATGTGGGCATGATCGAGGAGTATGCAATATGACGTGCTCATGATCATGTAGTACTAGGCGAATCGAATCGACGAAGGAAGGGATGTGTTGATCTCCAATGTGGCCATGATCGAGTAGTATGCAACGTGATGTGCTCATGATCATGTAGTACTAGGCGAATGAATCGACGAAGGAAGGGCTATGTTGATCTCCAATGTGGGCATGATCGAGTAGTATGCAACGTGACGTGCTCATGATCATGTAGTACTAGGCAAACGAATCGACGAAGGAAGGGCTGTGTTGATCTCCAATGTGGCCATGATCGAGTAGTATGCAACGTGATGTGCTCATGATCATGTAGTACTAGGCGAACGAATCGACGAAGGAAGGGATGTGTTGATCTCCAATGTGGGCATGATCGAGGAGTATGCAACGTGACGTGCTCATGATCATGTACTACTAGGCGAATCGAATCGACGAAGGGATGTGTTGATCTCCAATGTTTCCTATGCCAGATCCCAGGAAGGAGAAACAGGTACAACTTCACCCTCCACCGGAAGAGCCGCTTAAGATGATGGACCTGCGCAACCACACCTACCAAATGATTAAAGGTCTTAGATGGGTGCCTAGGAAGAATTGGTGGGACAAAACCAAGGACAAACGGGTCGAACCAAGATTTAGGAATGTCCTTCAGCAAACTTTCTATTACAACTACAAATACCTGCCCATGAAACTGTACCAGCACAGGGTTATAAATTGGGATCATATGACGTTGGCCGCGGGAGGGGATGTTAAGGTATACTTCGATGATCATCCTGGATTGGCTGATTTGGTCTCAATGCATCATAAGTATGTTGAGGATTGGGTGAGAGTTTTTTATGCTACTGTGTACATTGCCGATACTAGGGCGTACATCATGTTCATGTTTCAGGGACACCAGGTTACTCTTTTCCGACACCATATTGCTGACAAACTTGGATTGAGGGATTTTGAAATAGGAAAGTACATCCCTACATAATATTGTCTACGGGTATCGTGAACCACCTCGGTGTAGTTTGCTTGGTGGGTCGTTCCCGTCCGACGAGGAGATGGCCGGACTTTTTGTTGAGTCGTTCACAGGTAGGCGAGCATATCGCACGCCTGACATGCTTACCCCGGAGGCAAATGTGGTTCACCGGGCACTACGGAAGACATTGTTACCACGGATTTGCAATGCAGAGTCGATCACTAGTCTTCAGCAGTGGCTTCTCCTTCACGTCATGACTAGCCGGCCCTTCGACATCGTGGACTTCATTTTAGCCGAGATTGAAGATGTTATCTTTGATGGGTTGACCGTGGCCCGAAATATGCCGTATGCTCACTGGATCTCCTTCATGCTGAGTAGTCTTACTAGAGTAGATGATGATGGGGAAAGGGTGCGAACCGGACCCAAAGATTGGCGTCCCGAGTACATGATGTCCGAGACACATTTCAAGGAATACAGCCCTGCGAGACCAGGAGACAGACGTCGTGGCCTAAGGGCTACAATTGAGCCATCTCCTGATGGCATTTGTTCCTCAGACAGTGAAGGCAATGTGGCGTCTCCAGTGAGACATCTCCGAGTACATGATGGTGCATCACTACCCACTGGAAAAACAGAAATAGTTCTAGTCACTCCAGCAACAACCAGTGAGCCAATGGACTATTCCTTCTTTGTGAAACTGATCCTTGAAAATCAGCGCGACCAGAGAAAGTTTCAGTCAATGATGGAGATGAGGATGGCACAGCAGGAGGAGTTAAACCGTGCACACTCGGAGCAGATAGCACAAATGGTAACACATCACCAGCGCACTATGGAGAATTTTGTGAATGCTTCACTCAGTTACCTTCACCAAGTTACCGGCTCACCGCCACCGCCTGCTCTACTCGCACCTATTGGTCAGACTCCCTTGCAACTCATGCCTCCTGCTAACTTGGTTAAATCATCTGAAGTCTATGAGCTGCCTCACAGTTCAGCAATTGGTTCACAATGGATGATAGAAAAGGATTCCAAAGAAGAAAAGGAAGCAGATGCAACAATACTCAAGGTTCTATCTGATATTGCAGCAGAGGAAACGAATAAGGAAGATCCTTTGGTGGCAACAGCAAATGGTCCGGAAGATCCTGCTCCAGCTACCTCGGAAGGCTCTCGTGCAGCTGATCCTGCTCCAGCTCCAGCTACGTCGGAAGGCTTTCCTGCTCCTGCTCCTGCTACCTCAGAAGGCTCTCCTGCTCCTGCTCCTGCTACCTCAGAAGGCTCTCCTGCTCCTGCTCCTTCTCCTGCTACCTCAGAAGGCTCTCCTGCTCCAGCTCCTGCTACCTCAGAAGGCTCTCCTGCTCCTGCTACCTCAGAAGGCTCTCCTGCTTCTGCTGCTGCTACCTCAGAAGGCTCTCCTGCTCCAGCTCCTGCTACCTCAGAAGGCTCTCCTGCTCCAGCTCCTACTCCTGCTACCGAAGAAGGCTCTCCTGCTCCAGCTCCTGCTCCTGCTACCGAAGAAGGCTCTCCTGCTCCTGCTCCTGCTCCAGCTCCGGCTCTTGATGACCCTCTTCACAATCCTGTTACATCAGCTCCTTCAAACACTGACGAAAAAGAGGTAGAATGTTAAACATTCCTTTTATTGTCATTGATTCCATTTGATTGTTGTATTCAAGTTGAACAATACATTTTTCTTCACGTGTGCGAACCAGCCATAAATAATCATTTTGCCTGGGCTTTGTGCTCAGGTCTTCACAATTGCTGACCAAGATGAAATTGTACCGGAGTCAGAAGACTCCCAATACTCTTGTACCGGGTTGCAGAATGAGATGCAGGTACCAGCACTTCGTTTCCAGAATAGAACATCGTACTTGTGTCGTGACGTTGAAGACTGCAACTTCCATACGATTGAATCCTCCGATTGGATTAATGGCTTGGATCAATGCGGGATTCCTAAAACCAAAACGGAGAGTTCTACGGCCTCGACATCACGCAATGCATGAGTCGTGCTATGCATAAAATGAACCCAACACTCCCTACGCATGCTTTTGTTTGTAATTTTCAATGTAATCCTTGAATCATGTCACAATACCGATGTTTGATAAGAGGAAGGGATGTGTTGATCTCCAATGTGGGCATGATCGAGGAGTATGCAAGGTGACGTGCTCATAATCTTGTAGTACTAAGCGAATCAAATAGATGAAGGAAGGGATGTGTTGATCTCCAATGTGGTTATGATCGAGGAGTATGCAACGTGACGTGCTCATAATCTTGTAGTACTAAGAATTGAATCGACGATGGAAGGGTTGTGTTGATCTCCAATGTGGGCATGATCGAGGAGTATGCAACGTGACGTGCTCATAATCTTGTAGTACTAAGCCAATCGAATCGACGAAGGAAGGGATGTGTTGATCTCCAATGTGGGCATGATCGAGTAGTATGCAACGTGATGTGCTCATAATCTTGTAGTACTAAGCCAATCGAATCGACGAAGGAAGGGTTGTGTTGATCTCCAATATGGGCATGATCGAGGAGTATGCAACGTTACATCCTCATAATCTTGTAGTACTAAGCCAATCGAATCGACGAAGGAAGGGATGTGTTGATCTCCAATGTTAGCATGATCGAGTAGTATGCAACGTGACGTGCTCTTAATCTTGTAGTACTAAGCCAATCGAATCGACGAAGGAAGGGTTGTGTTGATCTCCAATGTGGGCATGATCGAGGAGTATGCAACGTTACGTGCTCATAATCCTGTAGTACTAAGCCAATCCAATCGACGAAGGAAGGGATGTGTTGATCTCCAATGTGGGCATGATCGAGGAGTATGCAACGTGACGTGCTCTTAATCTTGTAGTACTAAGAATCGAATCGACGAAGGAAGGGATGTGTTGATCTCCAATGTGGGCATGATCGAGGAGTATGCAACGTGACGTGCTCATGATCATGTAGTACTAGGCGAATCGAATCGACGAAGGAAGGGATGTGTTGATCAATATAAGGGGAGCAGCACATAAACGAAATGAGTAGTTCCTAGTCAAGGAATATCCTATCTAGTAGTATCCTGATTAGAGGAACATCCTTTGCCACAGTATATAGCGCTGACCACCGGCGCGCGATTCAAATATTCAGAATTTCGGACGCCCGGGCAAAGCAGATGTTAAATGTCCTTTTTGCTTCCCCCTTCCCAATGCACCCCGTTTCAGTCACCACCATAATGAAAGGGTATATTGGTAATCTAACAAGGCCCTCCACCGAAATGGATAAATTACCCCCGCCCCCGTCCCTTCCCTCCCTTCTACTCCTCTCCTCGCCATCTCAAATCTTTCCGCCCCCATTTCACCTTCCCTCCTCGCCGGCAGCCCAAATCTTCACCTCCTCTCCTCCATCGTCTCAAATCTATCGCTCATAGCTTCAGCCCCTTTCCCATCTGCCTCTGTAGTAGCAGCGGCGACAACACAATGGCACCAGGAGGGAAGGTCGTATGAAGGAAATATCCAGAACAAGGTACAATGTTTTCCTCCTCGGTTCAGCTTCCCCGGTGGATTCGTACTTGCGTGTTTTTCCATGTGGCAGATCCCATGTGTGCACTAGTTTTTTTTATCAGATAGATCCCATGTCTACACTAGTTCTTTTTAGGATCTTTTTTAGACTAGGAACATCCTTTCAGGATCTTGTTCGGCTAGGAACATCCTACTGGTTCTTATAGAAGTTTTTAGATCTGACAGATCCCATGTCTACACTACTTCTTCTCAGGATCTTGTTTTGACTAGGAACATCTTTTTCAGGATCTTGTTTCAGCTAGGAACATCCTACTGGTTCTTATAGAAGTGTTTAGATCTAGTTTTATTTACAGTGGTAGGCCAACCTTACAGAAGTTTCTCTGCTTTCCTAACAGAAGTAGACGAGCGCGGCGATTACAAGCGGCAGACGGACATGAATGTTTTGAAGAATCACAATTTCTTCTCTAGTCTTGGCATCGAGAAAATGAAAGCACTTTTAGCAGCTGACCGACCAAGCAGAAAGGGTACCAACGATACAACAATACACGATTCGGATCCGGAGTACAGCCCATCTGATGAACATGAATCTGACCCAGAGACATGTCAACAAGAGGTAGTCTTATCATGAACTCATTTCATGTACTAGTTATGCAGGATTGCTTCTGATCTTCTCTTTCTTTATTGAATTTTGTGTAATCAGGTCACTCATAGCATACCTGTCAGTGGAGGAAGACGGACCAAGAGAATTCGGGCACCGGATGACCCTACCAGAATGCCTCCTAGACTGACTAGGACCAAGGCAAGGGAATTGGCTTTAGCTGATGGGAGTGGGACAACTCTTGATACACAAGAATTGCCCACTGAAGGCCAAGCAACAGCAACCCACGATGAGAACATCATTGACATGACGACTGCAGAAGGCAAGTCATTTGATCTCATATTCGAATGTCCTAATTACCAACCGAATAATTATTAACTTGTATGGCTGTAACAAACTTGTTAGGTGATGCACGCCCTTCCAGAGCACAACGGGGGCCGCGAGATTCAAGAAGATTGGGCAGAGATCTGGACCGAATTAGCCGAGGCTTAAATGGCAAGATCCCTATACACATTCAAGAAGGGCTCGAACGCCTAGAGGCACCAATGCAAGCTGCAAAGTTTGCATCAGAAGGTGGGATCATAGTGCGTGGGCACATACCGATCCTTCCTAGCTGGAAGGACTACAAGGCAAAGAAGAACCAGCAAGATGGTGAAAAGACTGAAGACCATCTCAAGAACTACATGGGAAAACTAGCGGTGTGCATATGTCCACTCATCTACTACCATAGTTCTTTGCATCCATTCTTGTCATCCATTTTTCTGATAATTGTCTTGTGCTAGGGGCAATTCGACATTGACACCACTAGTGAGCCTGTAAGGGTGGCATGCACTAACATGTTGAAGTCGATACAGAGACAGGCGAGGTATCACCTGAAGCAAAAGTACTTCAATGATGTTCCAGCAAATGCAGTCCCTACTAAATCTCCTGTGCCCAATCTGACCGACGCCCAATGGAAGGCACTGGTTAACATGTGGTCTTCCCCTGAGCACAGGGTATGATAGAACTTCAACTTGTCACTACCACATTTTCATGTACTTATATATTGTTCTTAATCTTATTTCTTACACGAGTTCTTATTATTGTAAAGGCGAGGTGTAGTACAAACATCGGTAAATAGAGGAAAGGTCAAGTACCATCAGCGCACGGGATCTCGAAGCTACATTGTACAAGCTAATCTTGTGGTAAGCAGATGAACAAGTCATGTTTTTGCTCTGCAGTTCATTTCATGAACCATTTTACAATGCTAGCACTTTGATAATTATGCCTGTTTTCGAAACATATTTAGAGGCAGAAGTATACTGCTGAAGGAGAAGGGCTAAGTCCACTTGATTATTTCAAGTCCTTCCACTGTAGCAAGAATGGCTTCACCGCTCCAGTACAGGTAGCCATTGTAAGTACTTGTCTACTTTTGCATTTTTCTATGCAATAATACTAGAAACATGTGTGACTATTTTATTTTAAACATTTCATTTTATTTCCTTTTTTAGGCTCGCATGGAACAAATTGTCGCTGAACCTCAAGGCGACCAACCAAGAAAGACTGATGCTGAAGCAGTGGCGGAAGTTGTCCAATCTAGGACTTTTCGGGAGGTTGCTGGCATTCGCTCGCCCTCCATGAAAAAGACTAGGGTTACTACTGCACTTCAGGTTCAGGAAATACGAGCTGGACTTAACAATGAGAAGCAAGGGGGGCACAACTGCGGCAGAAGATTGTTGAACAGGAGGCCGAGATGAGCGAACTGAGATTGAAGGCTCAAGAATAGGAGACAACATTGAAGTCTCAAATGGAAGCGCTTGAAGCTTTGAAGAAGAGCACAACTGACATGCATAATCTGATCCAAGGCTTAATAAATTTCAGCCAGGTTTATCCTCCTCTCAACTGAAGTGTGGTCCTGGTGAACTTGTGTTGCTGATGACTTGTTGTATGTTGATTCGATTCGATGCTAACTTGATGTATATTGCACAGTTGTACTGGTTGAACTATTCCCTGAATGTGGTGTGAATTATATGGAAGTGGGAAATGTTTTGTTTTGTTGTCTAATTATGTGCTGGCAATCAGCAGCAGCCAGAACAGTATACAGTGCCCTGCGAAATGCAATATGGGCTGATCTAAAAAAAAGCAATATGGGCCGAGGCCCAGGAAAGGCCCTATGTATAATGCCCAAAATCAAATGTCCAAGCATAATGCAATATGGGCCAAGTTCGTTAGATTGCTAGGGCCCAAAATAAAATAGCCCAATATACTGTGCCACAAACATTTCGGAAATGGCCATAAAAAATTACACAAAAACCTGAAACGGGCTAAAATTAGCCCAACAATATTAGGCACACAAAGGCTCTTACATGGACCGTGCCTCAATTTGTGACGAACCGAAATCATCATAACCCCCTGCCACGTCGGAGCCACGATGGATCTCGGTCCGACATGGCAGGTAGGTGATGACGCCTTATTGTTATGAATTTATACGCGTCATTAAACTCAAGACGCCGAGAAATAAGGTCTCGTCATTAATCACGATTTGTGACGCTCGATTAATGATGAAGCATTTTCGTAAAAACCGGCGTCATTAATCGCGGTTTATGACGAGAAACGGCATTTTTTGCGTCACTAGTCAGCGTTTTTCTTGTAGTGGAAAAAGGTATGCAAGAGTACATCACCGGAGAATCCGAGTCTTGGTCCTTGTTCAACTAGTCCATTGAAGCGATTCCATGCTTGGTCTACCCCTTCCACTTCTCCTTGCGTGAAAGTGATCACTTGCCTCCTTAGATGTTGGATCTTACTTATCGGGAAGAATTTCTCGCAAAATCTTCTCGTCAATTGATTCCAATTCCCCTCAACTTCAAAGGATGCAAATGAATACCATGTCTTCGCTTCACCGGCAAGTGAGTAGGGAAAGAGATTCCACTTGAACCATTCATCGGGAACTCCTTCTTGTCGTACCGTATTGCATAATGTCGTGAAGTGCTTGATGTGTCTATACGCGTTGTCGGTCTCCATCCCTCTAAAAGGGTTTGCCACCGCCATCTCGATGATCTTAGCTTTGATCTCATACTTTGTCGCTTCAAGCTTCGAATCCAACTCTTGTACTTTGATGTCCTCACATCGTGGGCTAGCGTAATCCCGTAATGATTTCTCTGGTTCTTCCAAAGGACGGTTGACAAACGCCATCTAGACAACAAAAACAAAAACAAAAACAAAACAAGAAAAAGTTTTTTTCTAGAAAACTAGGGTTAGATGTTAGTAATCAACAAAATTAATACAAAATCAAACGAAGTAAACTAGCTTGCTCCCCGGCAACGGCACCAGAAAAAGGGCTTGTTGATGGTTGAAACGCGTAATGAACTTTGATCCGCAAGCGTACGGACCACTAGCCTTTTTCACCACGGGGTGATTCCCTAGGTTCTTGTCAATCCTTGGAGCAAGGGGATTACTAGCGTTTGATCTAGCACTAATCTAGTTGATGCAAACCTTTGGATGAAAGATTAATCTATTAATTAAAGATAATCTAATCTATGAACCAAGACAAGTCAAAACCAATCTAATCTAGGTCAAATGAGAGACCTGAGATACACAAGTTATGGAGAACATTTGCCCATGGAGTCTAGGGTACTTGATGATGCAATCACCTAAACATGATAAAACCGATCTAATCTATCTAAACATGTGACCACGGTTTAGCATTTCCCTCCCCCGTACTGTCACTACGCGAAGGTAATCTTTGCTAAACCAATTGATGATCACGGTATGTTGACGCGATCCACGGGAGCGACCCAAAAAGCATGGCGGCCAAACCTTTAGCATTAAGCATCATCAACAAAGGAACGATATATTATGATCTAAACAACAGTTGGTGACTACATATCAAGATCCATTACAACTCCGTGGACAAACGATGAATCTACTCCATCAAGATGCTAAGCAGGGTACCATTGAATGTGGAAGATGCATCCTATGAAGATCAATCCTCGCCGTCCTCCACCTCCGGCGGCGCCGCGGCAAGGCCTCCGCGTCCTCCTCCTTGTGGTGATCTCCGGCGGCTCTCCGATGAATGGATGTCAATGGGTAACCATCTTGGGGCGCTTAGGGGGTTGTATTTATGCCCTTGGGGTGCCTTGGGGCGTGCTCCACCATGCCTTGCACGAGATCTTCCTTGGGAGAGAAGCGAACTTGGTTTCCATAAACTCAGCCTCGTCCAGATTTTCCTGATTCACAGCCCTCCCTTGCCGGCACCATATCTCCCACGTCCGGACTCCAAATAATGCAAATTTGGTGTCCAGGTTGTGTGCCGCGAAAGTATCTCCAACTTTGGTATGCATTGCTTTCCTTGGAAACGAAGATAAGATCCCCAAAATAGCCTCAGAAGATAATCTGTCTGATTTCGGACTTGTCTGCGCAGCTGGCATTTCGGGGGCCATATCTCCTAGCTCCTTGACCCGAATTGGGCCTTCCATAAGTCCAAATCAAAGCTATCGTCAAGGCCCACAACTTTGGTAGTCAAACTTTTGCTATTAGAGGCCGTTTAAGTCTCCGAATCTGCACTGAAAGATCATGCTGTTCTGGGCTGTGAGAATATCTCTCGGGCTGAGTTGATCTCGTTGGTAAACCTCCTAGTCCCCGGAGTTTTATGTGTTGATGCTTCAGTCTTTGGGTCATTTGGAGTCGTGTTCACTTCATGTCTTGACTTGTGACGGACTTCATGATCTTCTCATAAAGTGCTTGATGAACTTATCCCGAAAGTCTCCTCTTTAACGTTGATTTCCTTCGTAAACCATAAACTCCAAAAACCACATGCAAGTGTGAACTTGTTACATCATTAGTATGCCTAGTGGCGGGTTAGTTATAATTCAAAGCTCAAACCAAAGTGTAACAAGTGCTCTTGGTTGACGGAAATCGACCGTCAACATATACATGGGTGATTTGTTCATGTTTTCTTCACTTGTTCATCATTTAGAGGCTTATGTTCTTGATGAACAAGCCCTTTCAATCCAGTTGACAAGTGACTTACTCATGTTTTCGGTGTTTGTTCATAAGTTAGAGGCTCATGTTCTTCACGAACACGACCATTTGATCTTGTTGAATAGACATAGGAAAGCACAAATCCGTTTGTGTACCTAGCCTAGTTTGATCCAGTTAGATTCCATGTTCAAGTTGTATGAAGTTCGTGCTTAAGCTGCGGTACTCGGTGTAATTGGCCGGTTTATCTGGTGGCTCTGACCTGGGTCACAATAGCCTGGGCCGGTCAAAGTCCTACTAACAATGTAAGCGTGGTGCTTGGGTTGCGCAGCTACGTTACTTATGAGTGTATCCCACGGTTTGTCTTGGGGTAGGCCGCGGTAGTGACAACCATTGGACCCTTCTGGAATCCCCCACGTTCGGATACGCTGTAGGAGTCTAAAGTCTAACAACCGGAGTCGTGCGTAAGCGACACGAGAGGTTAGCTCCCCGTTTGTACCTGGGTGCTTTGCCAACATTCATGCAATGCTATTTTGTATCTAACTCGTCTTACTGACTTCATGTCTATAGTACCTTAGAAGCTAGAACTAGCTCGTATGTTGCCTCCTAAGCCTAGGACCTTTAGAGAGAGAATGTTAGTGTGTTCACGCTACCAACCTATCTATCATACCCTCTTGTTAATCCGCCCAGCCTTCCTTGAATTCGATACCCTTTGGAATAGTACATTGGGGAAATGCTGCAATGGTACTTTCGTGCGCTTGCGGACTCTAGTAATCGTTAGGATTACCATTTGGTCATTTCTGGCATCGTTGCTTGGAACTCCTAAACTTAGCATCGACGTTAAGAAATACCAACAGTAGGGTTCAAATCCTATTTGCAATTTTTAAATTTGAGAAATTCACATGTTTTTAGGGTAATAAATGATTTCAAATGAAAAGTTATGAATACCCAAGTTATATAACTCATCAAGATTTAAAAACTTTATTCAGTTCATTAATCCATCTGACAAAGTTTGAATGATTCAAAATTTCACTTTCAAAATTGATAACTAAAATCATGATTTTGGAACGCTAAATGATTTCAGCTGGAAAAGTGATGAATACTGAAGTTTCATAACTCATCAAGATCTATAATCTTTATTTATGTCTTTTTTCGATTTGAGATAGTTTTGGATACATTCGTCATTAATCCAAGATTCACTCACGTAGTTTAAGAAGCTATGTTAGAGACTTGTCAAATTTGTACTACATGTTATTATCACTTTTGAAAATGATAAAATGGTTTACATAAAGATTGTAGATCTTGATGAGATATGAAACTTTGGTATTCATAACTTTTCCAGTTGATATCATTTAGTGTACAAAATCATGCTTGTATTTGTCATATTTTGAAATTCAAAAATTGGATTGTTCAAACAGACTCACACGAGACGACTTTTCAAAAAAAATATCATTAATAAGTGTCATAACTAGGTAGAGCATGATTTTAGGATTTTTTTAGGAAACAAATCATCATATTTGGAGTAGCCATGAAGGAGAAATACTAGATACAAGTTTAAATTCTAGATTAAAACAAAAAATAGGAACTATTTACGTGTTCTTTAGTTTGGCCAAGTGGCCAAATCGGATTGGCACGCTACACAACAATATAATGTATATAAAAAAAGTCAAAGTCCATAACAACCTGAGGCACAATATAGTGGTAAGGTGTGTCTGTCTCAACTCGAAGGTCTTGGGTTCAAATCCCAAGTTCTCTCTTCCATGTTTTGTTTTTTTTACATTTTCCAGAGAATTGGTGTGTGATATAAGAGAATAAAGAATATATACAATTAAATTACCAAATTGAACACAACAAATGTGGTGGTCTGGTTGTAGAAGTGCTCTTTTCTAAGCCACAAGTGTAGGGTTCAAATCCTATGTGTTGCATTATTTTTATCGATTTAACCCAAAAGTTTTTTAAATTTTGAAATTTTTAAATTTGAGAAATTCACATGTTTTAGGGTAATAAATGATTTCAAATGAAAATTCATGAATACCCAAGTTATATAACTCATCAAGATCTAAAAACTTTATTCAGTTCATTAATCCATGTGACAAAGTTTGAATTATTCAAAATTTGAATTTTCAAAATTGATAACTAAAATCATGATTTTGGAACGTTAAATGATTTCAGCTGGAAAAGTGATGAATACTGAAGTTTCATAACTCATCAAGATCTATAACCTTTATTTATGTCTTTTTTCCATTTGAGATAGTTTTGGTACTACATGTTATTATCACGTAGTTTAAGAAGCTATGTTAGAGACTTGTCAAATTGGTACTACATGTTATTATCACTTTTGAAAATGATAAAATGGTCTACATAAAGATTGTAGATCTTGATGAGATATGAAACTTTGGTATTCATCACTTTTCTATTTGACATCATTTAGTGTACAAAAACCTGCTTGTATTTGTCATATTTTGAAATTCAAAAATTGGATTGTTCAAACAGACTCACACGAGACGATTTTTCAAAAAAACATCATTAATAATTTTCATAACTAGGTAGAGCATGATTTTAGGATTTTTTTGGGAAACAAATCATCAAATTTGGAGTAGCCATGAAGGAGAAATACTAGATACAAGATTACATTCTGGATTAAAACAAAAAATAGGAACTATTTGCGTGTTCTTTAGTTTGGCCAAGTGGCCAAATAGGATTGGCACGCTACACGACAATATAATGTGTTGACGTGAAAATAGGACATCACCCTCGCGCGCGACACACGTGACTCCCCGGTCTGTAGCGAGGCGCGCCAGCCAATCTGACCTATTGATTGACAATGGAAAATATTAGGGATTGGCTAGAGAACCGATGGACCTTCAGTGACATGTGTATCTGCCAATCGACCGATACAGAGAAGCGGGATCGGCCGGCTCGAGAGCAACAGAAGCACGAACACGTAAATAAAGAGATCAGGTGGATCGGCTGATCGTGACGTCAGCACTCGAACGAGTCAGATCGGCTGTGGTGATGGAAGCCGACAAGATCTAGATCGAGCTGGAAAAATTGGTGATAAAAGCTAAAAACTACAAGAATTGGTACGAAAACTTGTAGATCTAGCTAATATCGGTAAAGGGTGAATAAAGAACTGGACGAAACCTTAGCGATGCTCTCAGAGGTTAAAGCCTAGGATTATTCGGTAAAACGGTACTCAAAAGCTTGCCGGAGATCGATCGATGCAGCCCGACGAACTTGAAGGACGACGTTGAAGAAAAGAAAAAACGCAATGGCGAAGTCGCCGAAAAGTAGATGCTGTAAATTGTAAAGGGTTTGCCCGGAGGCGGTTTGTTTGATATTGGTGTGTACAGATTTTCTGACAACGCAGGGTCGCTATTTATGTCATGAGGACAACCCGACTCCTTGCCGATTACGGCACTGTTTACTTGCATCTGAAGAAAACGAACACTACTAAAAATAGAAAAACACTCATGCAGGAGTCAAACTCTCCTAAAATTTACTCTTGACCCATTGTCAATCATAGATTGACCCGCCTCCGCCGTGTCTTGCCTTTGGCGTATCTTCTTGATTTCTGCCTTCTCCCTTCCATCGGCCGATTCCTGGTTGACCATCAGCCGATCGTTTTGACCCACATGCCCCTGGTTGGGTTGCCTTGACCATCGGCGGGCTTCTGTTAACCACTATGTTTCTCTTCAATCGGCCGATTGCATTGCTTTCTCATCGGCTGCTCCTTTTTATCCCTTTTGACCTGTTTTTTCCAAAAAATGGTGTCCACACATGCCCCCAGTTTCGGAGTAAATAATCTTTTGCTCCGAAATTTACTCAAATCCGGTATCCTTCTTGATTCGAAGACGGCTGGGGAATCTAAACACAATCTCAAAAGGGTCCATAAATACAACTTCTTCAACTCCTTTTCCCCTTGAATCCCGCTGCTTTCAACAGCTCAAGCCTCTCGACGACGAACCCTAAGCTCCAAAGTCCTTGCTGATTCATGGCTTCTTCAAGCTCTGCTGGAGGTTCTCATCCTCCTCCTGCATCTCCGAAGGCGTCTCTCTCTTCAGTTCCTCTGATATTTCTTTGCCCCTTCGTTTTGTTTACTCCTCAATGCCGCCGCTTGCTTTGTCTGAAGTCTAGATACTTTTTTTTTATTTTCCAGGAACTTAGATCCAATCTCACTATCCATGTTGATGACAAGCCCGGGCTTGTTTTTCTTGGTCCAATGGGTGATGTTGACCCCACTGAGATGATTAACTTTGAAACCGGCCGAATCCCTTTCAAGAATACTTCCTTGGATTTGGCCGATTGGGATGGCTGTTTTAGGTCTTGGATAGGTTATAATAAGGGATGGAGAAATTGGTATCGTAGAGTGTCTGCAAAGAACAGAGATTTTTGGGAGCAATATAAAATTAGTCAATGCATCACCCTCTGCCCCGGAATGAATCTCTTTTGATAGCTGCCTCTTATTTCTGGTCTGACACACTCAATGCTTTTTTATTTGGTCATGGGCCGATGACTCCAACTCTGGCCGATGTTCTTCTGCTGACCGGTTTAGATGTCTCTTCCTCAGATGTCCTCTTTAGTCGCCGAAATGATAAACCCTCTCATCATCTGAAGACCAAGAACGTGGGTGGCTAGTCCGGTTATATTGCTGAGCACATGAAGGAAGGTACCGTAAACAACAGAGAGCATGTTGCTTTTCTGAACATGTGGCTTGAGAAATTTGTCTTCTGTGGTAAATCTTTTGGTCCCACTTCCAACTATCAGATCGTAGTTGAACAGTTGGCCGCCGGTTCTTATATTCCTCTTGGGATATATCTCCTGGGTGCAGTCTACAACCTCCTTCATCAAGTGGCAGTTAGCTTGTCGACCAACTCCCCAATAGGCACCCCAGGAGGTCCCTGGTGGTTTATCAACATGTGGCTGAACCTTCATCTTCGAGATAAGTTGGAGCAGAATATCTTTGATATGTACTTTCCAGGAGATCAGCCAGATGGTGTCCCGGTTGTAAAACGCCGATGCGTGAACTTTGGGGAAGCAGTTTCTGCCTTCCCAAGACATAAGAGGACTCCATCCCACATAGTAGAGCATTTTAGGAGCTTTTATCTTGGCTTCACTCCAGAGTCCATCATTTGGCTTGCATATGAAGATCATGATACTAATTTTGAGACCATATTTAGCTTTGACGATATCCACAAAGATGATGAGAACAGAATTGCCTTCGTGGAAATGATCAAACCAGGACTTCTTCCATCCTGTGTTTTTGGAAAAGATCAATCAGCCACCTATGAATTTTATAACCCTTCAGTGAGTGCTCGTCAGCTGGGGTTTGGTCAGTTGCCGATTGGTCTTTACTTCTCCAATTTGATCAAACCGTGGGAGGTTATTCCTAGCGATACTCATTATCAACGTCTCCTAGATCTGATCCCTGATTCTTCCACTATTGATATTGACTCTTGGAGATTTTCCAGTTTTGCTTCTCCTCTTTTCAATATCTAGTGGGCAGAGTGGTGTGATCATCTCTTCTGTGTGTCCCCAAGGCTCTATTGCGAGAAGCTAGATCCTGCATATAAGGCATCGGTTGACGAGGTATTCTCATGCTTGATTGTTTCATGTTTCCTTAATATGCTCTAACTGCTGCCCTTTTCTTTAGCCTGATACTTCTGAACCACCTGCTAGAAGCAAAAGTGGCAAGCCGATTAATTATTGGCCACCGAGGTCTTCACCATACATCGGCTACAAAGCTCCCCCAATTTCTTCAGTCTTGCAGGGCCCTAAGACAAATCCTGCTCCAAACAACACACTCTTGTCGACCCTTAAGAGAAAAGGCACGACCAGCAAAGTTCTCAGCCGTAGAACAAAGAAAAAGATCGATATTGTGGTTGTTAACATCCCTAATATGGCTGGAGTACTAGCGGGTGCTTTCGAGGTACTGCCTATCTTTGGTCTTTTCTCTTCCCTTTTGTACTTTAACTGATCGACTTGTTCTTTGTGTAGTCTTCGGGTTTGACAGGTCAATCAGCACAAACCACCACTGCTAGCCTTGGTCAAGACGTATTGGAGCCAATTCAAGAAATCCTGGGCGATGACTCCCTGGCTAAGTCATCTGAGCAAACTGAACCAGATTTCATCGTAGGGGACCAGAATTAGGACTCCACTGCCTCTCAGACTGAAAAACTTCCAACTGAGGAATGGAAAATCCTCCACTCGTTACTGGTTCACTTTGTCTATTTTTAACTTCTTGTTTTCTGTTCAGGATGTTAATGACTCGTCGCTCGAGACCCAAAACAAATCTCTGGATGACCCTCAACAACCAACTAGTGATCAGTCACAATCGCTAATTGTTGAAGTTCCTGAACCGGAATCGGCTGAAGGGCCGATCACTCAAGCATCGATAATTTCTTCTACTGCAGAGGTAAACTTCTTGGATTGCTCTGTCTTTGTTTTAGACATTGTACTGATTTTCATTTTTTCTCGCAGACTCCACCTATTTTGCCTCTCACTGTTCAGAACGCATCGGCCAGCCTTCTTCCTGATGATGTGAAAGCAAAGCTTGTCGAGGTGTTTCCATTGCTGAACCAAGACATCCGCCAACTTGTTCAAGATGCTGAACTGATCAGGACTATTTTCAAGCAGATTTAAAGCCAGTTGCCGCGAGACCTCAAGTCGAAGATGCTTCAGGTTGCTTATATTGAAAATCGGCAGCTTCTAGTTCAAGAGGCTCAAGATCGGCTGGATGAAAGGAAACGCCAGGAGCAACTTGCTCAAGATAGGGAGAGTCTGGATAACAGTATGGATGACCTAGATGGTAGGATTGAATTGTTAGCTTCTTCTCGTTCTGAGATCGTCAACAGCATTGATCGTTTAAAGCGGCACCGCGCTGAACTGATGAAGGAGCTTGGTCAGGTCGATCAAGATCTAGCAGTTGAGGAGCAGAAGCTTGTGGATCTTCTGGGCACCATCGCTACCATGCAAGAACACAAAGATTCCATTGCACGGCAAGCCCAAGCTCTTCGTGAACAAGAGCAGTGGATTCCTGGTTCGGCCGATGCCGATTGTCGGGAGATAGAAGAGGCATTGTAACCTCTAGGCATAGTTTAATTTTCCTGAACATTGTAACCTCTAGACTGTAACTATCCTTTACTGGCCAACTCCCAATGCTTTGCATTTATCGCTTTGACCGAACGTTTTAATCGGCCTTTATAAGATGTGAGATCTCTTCGCCTTTGAATCGTGCTCCCTTTTCGCTATGGCTTCTTCTTCTTCCTCCTCCTCTATGAACCAGGTTCGCATTTTCCCCACTTTTTGCTTCTCTGATCTCCTTTTAACATTTTTCTATCTCTTCTCCAGTCTCCAAATCGTGAAACTGTAGAAAGGATTGTGTCGAGTATCAACGCTTTTGGGGTAATTCAACCAACTCAACTATCCAGGAAAGAACGAGGTCTTCGCCTTGTGATTGCAAATGACGAGAAGAGGCTGGAAGCTCTTGAAGCTAGGAGGACTGCTCTTCTTCAGGAACTAGATCACGTAGATGAAGAAATAGTCCAAGTTAGAGCGGAGTTAGATAAGGCAAAGACTCTTCTTTGAGCCTTGATGTACTTTCAGCTGATGCAATCGGCCTATTTATGAATGGAATCATTATCCTTTTATTGGCATTGATGAATCTGAATGTACTATTTTCTGGTGATAGATTCCTGTGCATACTTGTAGGTGCCTTTCATTATTTGGTTCGTCTCTTTACTTGCTATAAGAATGCAACTCGCTTCTCATGCGGCACCATAACCTTCTGTCCATGAATCAGATCGGCCTCCATTAGGAATAAGAGGATGCCTCTCTGAGAGTGCTTCCAGGAAAATGCAATTATTCCCATACCTTGACAAGTTTCGTTTTGAAGTGTTCTTGCATCCCAATGATGCATTGAAGCTTGTCGTTGTTGCTAGCAATGTTGAGAGAGAAGGACCCTGAGAACCTCCTCTTCTGGGGTACAGAGTGGGGCCCTTCATTGCTATTCAATTCACTTCGAAGCCCACCCCTGATTTTTGGGAAACGTATCACTGCACGGTTGTCCATCGTTCAGTCTGAGGCTTTCACGGGGAAACTGTTCCTGCTTTGACTGCATCGGGTGCCCTTTATTTTGTCTTTTTCAATTCCTTCTTGTATTTATCTCTTCTGCTATTTGGGGTTATAAATAGGCTTGAAGCTCGACAGAGAAAACTCACACTCATCAACCATGGAGCAGCCAAATCTAATAGATCATAGACTCTTGTTGTATGACTGCTTCCTTTTCTTTTCCTCCTTTCATAGCTAGAAGAATTCTTGTGAAGTAGTGTAGTAACACCTCTTCCTCTTCGTCCCCTCTCGAAAAGCCAAGAGGCACTATAGCTAGAAGAATCCTTGTGAAGAACTTGGATTCATTGGCTTTAGGGGAAGGAGCAAGGTAGGGTGTCTTGCTGCACATTTATCAGAGGAGGAGCGTGCCAAAGGAACGGCCATCTTGGTCATCAACTCGGACTCCTTTCGGCGGAAGATTTATAGAATCCGGTGAAGATCTTAGTCTTCCGTTTCCACTTCACAGCATCCTCTTCTCATTCATCGATTCAATATCCTCATCATACTGGAGATAGGACAGTGCATCCCTTGTAATTTCTTGAAAATGCATGTAACCTTCAGATCTGAGTTGTAATATCATCATTGTAATTCAAAACAGAGGAAATGAAAATATATTCAGTTTTATTCTGAGGGCGATATGTGTATCGGCCATGTTCTGGGAGAACCGAATATATTAATTGTACATCGGTTTTTTTCATTTTGTACTAAAGGCGATTCTTTACAGACATCGGCTATTTTACTAGAGATGATTTACATTTGTGATCGGCTACAGCTCGAAATTTCAATCGGCCGATAGGCTCGATATATCAATTGGCTTACACAACTGTTCACACACTTGGGTAACCAACCCATCGGCTATTGTGATTCCATGCCCAAGCTTTTCTTCGTCCTCTATGGATTGATCCATTAAATCTTGTCATCAGAGCCGACTACTTGAACCGGCTGTAGTCCAAAATTGGACACTTTGAGATATTTGGTATCCCATGCTTTTCCAGATATGCAGCTTAATCATAAGTCCACCCTTGTGCTTTTGTCGCTGCAACTGTTAAGGAGGTTTCTCCCTTGACCATCTCCACTGAATCTCCGATCCATTGGATGATGCATTGATGCATTGTAGAGGGTATGCAGCAATTGGCATGTATCCAATCCCGACCCGGCAGTAGATTATAAGATCCCCTCCCTTTAATGACAAAGAAAGTGGTTGGAAGGGTCTTACTGCCGATGGTGAGCTCCACGCAGATTACACCTTGAGCCGGAGAGACGTTGCCTTCAAAGTCCACCAGCATCATGTCGGTTTGGGTTAGATCTTCATCAGACTTCCCAATCTTGCGTAGCAAAGTGTATGGCATCAGATTAACTGTTGCTCCTCTATCTACTAGCATCCTGGTGACTGGCTTCCCATTGACAAAACCTCTGAGAAACAATGCCTTCAAGTGTTGTCTCTTTTCATCTTCTGGTTTCTCAAAGATAGCTTGTGTAGGTTCCAGTGTTAATTGAGCCATCCCAAGTTCTTCATCGGATACATCCGAATCAACTGGAGCCATGAACTCTTTTGGCAGAAGGACAACCATGTTTATATCAGCTTTCGGTCCACCATCCTTCTTACCATCGGCCTCAGGCTTAGGGCGCCATACTTGAGACCGAACCTTCTTCTTGTCCAGCACATGTCTTTCTTCTTCTTCTTGCTGTTCTAGCTGTCGTAAACGCAGGACTCTTCTCTTTTGAGACTTGGTTAAGCCATCTGGACACCATTGTGTATTAGTCTTCTTGTGACTGACCCTTCATCGTCCAATTGCACAGTGCGTCGACGTTCAGGAGCTCGGCACATGATATCTTCATCAGGGACCAGAGAATCGGCCATCTCTTCCAGCCGATTGTTTGACTTCTCATTGACTCGGCCTCCCAGCCGATCATAAACACTGGCCTTGCCCCCCAGCCGATCGTGGACGCTGGCTTTGCCCCCCAGCCATTGATGAACTGGGATCTGTTGATTTTTGAACTCACGATGATCCCCAGTCATAGGCCTTCTGTCATCGAAGCAAACGCTCTTGGATGAGTTGCCGTTGTTGTATGCTCCGTTGTACTCTGGACAATTCTCTGCTGTTGGCAATTTGATTCCTTCTTCCCAATAGTACTTGAAGAACGGACATCTCCAATGTCCTTCATTACGCTGTGCCCACTCTTCTCTTCTCTTTGCCTTCTCTTGCCGATGCTGAAATTTGTTGATCAACATCTGGGACGTGATAGGCCGACGTGGCTTTATGTCTTCTTCTTCAAGCAGCAACCATTTTCCTTTAACATCGGCAGCGATTGCTTGTACCTTGGGATCAGCAACTTAACACGTGACATGTCTTTGCTAGACACCTCAACTGTATTAGTTGGGAAGGGGTGCTGATCAATCTTCATTGGCTTTTCAGCTTTGGTAGGGGTTTCAAACTTGAGCTCCCCTTGCTCAATAGCTGATTGAATTTATTGTCTGAAGATCTTGCAGTCATTGGTGTCATGCGATGTTACATTGTGCCACTTGCAATACTTCATCCTCTTGAGCTCTTCTGCAGAAGGTATGGTATGGAATTGGGAAAGCTTGATCTGCCCCTGCTAAAGCAACAGATCAAATATCTTATCGGCCTTAGTGATATCAAAGCCGAATCTTTCTGGTTCCTTTTTACCAAAAGGACATGACACAGTTTTCTTGCCTTTGACCCACTCTGCGAGCCCTATCATATTGTCTTCATCTTCTTAGTCAGAGCAATCTAAATAAGATACCTTCTTTTGGAAATTCCTTCTGGGCTCATAGGACTTTGCAGTTTCCTGACTCATTCGGCTGACCAACTGGCTGAGACTCTCGAAGTCATGTGATGCATATTTTTCCCTCAAGGTCGGCAAGAGCCCTTGAAATGCCAATTCAGCCAGCTGTTTGTCTCCCAGATTCAGACTATAGCATTTGTTTCTGACCTCCCTGAACCTCTGAACTAATCCAGCAACCATTTCATCATTCCTTTGTTTGAGTTTGGTCAGATCGGTGATCTTCATCTCATGAATGCCAGAGAAGAAATAATTGTGGAACTGTTGTTCCAGATCAGACCACTTCATGATGGAGTTGGCTGGTAGTGAAGTGAACCATGAAAATGTTGGTCCTGAGAGAGATGAGGAGAACAATCGTATCCTGATTGCGTCAACATTCCCTGCTTCTCCACACTGTATGATGAATCGAGTGATGTGCTCCATTGTGGATGTGTCATCTTGCCTAGAGAATTTGGTAAAATCTGGTACCTTGAACCTTGGAGGGAACGGTATCTGATCGTAGCCAGATGGATATGGTGTCTTGTACATGTTGGTTTGCTGCTTAGGCTTTATCCCAAATTGCTTCTGTAGTGTCTCTGAAAGATGGTCAATCAATTCCTCCTTCTGATGAGACTTCAACTCAGCAGATATCTGCTCTATAGCCTGCATCTCAGTTGATGGCGTCTCTGGAGGTTGTTCTTCCAAAGTCCTTGACTGCGGATTTGGTGCTGCTGATACCCTTGCTCCGAAAGAACCCTGTGCATTTGATTGACTTGTTACAGGTGGAGTCTGTCTAATCGGCTATCCAGCCGATGGAGTTAGTTGATGAAGGTTCAACTGGCCTGAGCTGGCCAATTGATTTAGGAGCATCTGCATCGTTTGCATAGGATCCACCTGCTGTGGTTGTGCTGTTGGCTGCCTTGTCATCCCCTGATTGATCGGCTGCTGAGGCGATGATCTTGTGTGAGCAACCGTATTAGCTGGGGTTAGGACAGGCTGCACTGATGTTGACTGCTGTAGTGTAGTAGTCTGTACGGGCATCCCTAGGATCGGCTGAGGAGCCGGTCTCTGAGGTGGAACAGGAGCTTTTCTTTCCATGGTATAACCTTATGCGCATGAGCTGGACTGATCTTAACTTTTTCAAAAGCTTTGTTCCCATGATTGAAGTAGACAAACTCCACTGCTTCCTTAGTCATGTGCACAGTCCCTGGAGTACCTCCAAACATAGCCTGATAAGATTCTGGGTACTTCACTTGTGGAATTTCTTCAGGTTGAGACTTGAAGAAATTTGAGATATCAGTCTCAAAGTGATAGTGAGGCAGGCCACATCCTAAAAGTCTTCCACTCTGATTTCTCATTGCAGGATATCTTTGATGAGGATTCTGCATTGAGAATGCCTGATCCTGGACGTTGGACTGTGCCGAGTGGGTTTGAACTATTGGCACTGTAATAGCAGGATTTTTAAGAGTATCTCCGACATTCTGATTCTGAATCGGCTGGGCATCCGATGAAGACTCAGGAGCAAAAGTATTGATCTGTGGAGATGGTGTAATCCCTACTATTGGATCATCAATCGGCTAGGAAGCCGATTGTCCCTTTGGGAACACTGGAGGAGATCGCCTTGGTTGAAAGTATGTTGGTCCCACGTACCCCTCTTCTGTTCCTTTCTTGAGCGTCTCAGTCAGACAGTTTTGAATAGTATTGGCGAGGGCTTTTGAATGATCGATCATGGTTTGATGCATAGCTTTATTCATCATGTCTTGAAGTCCTTGAGGATCAGCTGAGAAGGTGATATGCTGAGGTGCTGGAAGAGGATTCTTTTTGTAGACTCCATTCTTGGTCTGACCGTACGAAGCCAAGCATAATTCTTCATATCGCTTCTTGTGAGCTTCGAACTCGGCTTTGTCTGCATCCTTTAGCTGATCTTTGGTGACTAACTAAATGTTGCTCTGGTCAACTTCAGTATTCTTCATGTTCTTGGACATTGATGACTTTTTCGGGTCCCACCGGTCGTGCCAAAAGTGTGTTGACGCGAAAATAGGACGTCACCCTCGCGCACGACACACGTGACTCCCCGGTCTGTAGCGAGGTGTGCCAGCCAATCTGACCGGTTGATTGACAATGGAAAATATTAGGGATCGGCTAGAGAACCAATGGACCTTCAGTGACACGTGTATCTGCCAATCGGCCGATACAGAGAAGCGGGATCGGCTGGCTCGAGAGCGACCGAAGCGCGAACACGGAAATAAAGAGATAGGCTAGATTGGCCGATCGTGACGTCAGCACTCGAACAAGTCATATCGGCTGTGGTGATGGAAGCCGACAAGATCTAGATCGAGCAGGATAAATTGGTGATAAAAGCTAAAAACTACAAGAATTGGTATGAAAACTTGTAGATCTAGCTAATATCGGTAAAGGGTGAATAAAGAACTAGACAAAACCTCAGCAATGCACCCGAAGGTTAAAACCTAGGATTATTTGGTAAAACAGTACTCACAAGCTTGCCAGAGATCGATCGATGCAGCCCGACGAACTTGAAGGACGACGTTGAAGAAAAGAAAAAACGCAATGGCGAAGTCGCCGATAAGTAGATGCTGTAAAGTAGATGCTGTAAATTGTAAAGGGTTTGCCCGGAGGCAGTTTGTTTGATATTGGTGTGTACAGATTTTTTGACCACACAGGGTCGCTATTTATGTCCTGAGGACAACCCGACTCCTAGCCGATTACGGCACTGTTTACTTGCATCTAAAGAAAACGAACACTACTAAAAATAGAAAAAGTCTCACGCAGGAGTCAAACTCTCCTAAAACTGACCCTTGACCCGTTGTCAATCATAGATTGACCCGCCTCCGCCCTATCTTGCCTTTGGCGTATCTTCTTGATTTCCGCCTTCTCCCTTCCATCGGCCAATTCCTGGTTGACCATCGGCCGATCGTTTTGACCCGCATGCCCCTGGTTGGGTTGCCTTGACCATCGGCGGGCTTCTGTTGACCACTCTGTTTTCTCTTCAATTGGCCGATTGCATTACTTTCTCATAGGCTGCTCCTTTTTATCCATTTTGACCTGTTTTTTCCAAAAAACGGTGTCAACATAATGTATATAAAAAAAGTCAAAGTCCATAACAATCTAAGGCACAACATAGTGGTAAGGTGTGTCTGTCTCAACTCGAAGGTCTTGGATTCGAATCCCAAGTTCTCTGTTCCATGTTTTTTTTACATTGTCCAGAGAGTTGGTGTGTGATATAAGACAATAAAGAATATATACAATGAAATCCCCAAATTAAACACAACAAATGTGGTGGTCTGGTGGTAGAAGTGCTCTTTTCTTAGCCACAAGTGTAGGGTTCAAATCCTATGTGTTGCATTATTTTTATCGATTTAACCCAAAAGTTTTTTAAATTTGAAATTTTTTAATTTGAGAAATTCACATGTTTTTAGGGTAATAAATGACTTCAAATGAAAAGTTATGAATACCCAAGTTATATAACTCATCAAGATCTAAAAACTTTATTCAGTTCATTAATCCATCTGACAAAGTTTGAATGATTCAAAATTTCAATTTCAAAATTGATAACTAAAATCATGATTTTGGAACGCTAAATGATTTCAGCTGGAAAGGTGATGAATACTGAAGTTTCATAACTCCTCAAGATCTATAATCTTTATTTATGTCTTTTTCCGTTTGAGATAGTTTTGGTATACATTGGTCATTAATCCTAGATTCACTCACGTAGTTTAAGAAGCTATGTTAGAGACTTGTCAAATTGGTACTACATGTTATTATCACTTTTGAAAATGATAAAATGGTCTACATAAAGATTGTAGATCTTGAGGAGATATGAAACTTTGGTATTCATCACTTTTCCATTTGACATCATTTAGTGTACAAAATCCTACTTGTATTTATCATATTTTGAAATTCAAAAATTAGATTGTTCAAACAGACTCACACGAGGCGTTTTTCAAAAAAAATATCATTAGTAAGTTTCATAACAAGGTAGAGCTTGATTTTAGGATTTTTTTGGGGAACAAATCATCAAATTTGGAGTAGTCATGAAGGAGAAATACTAGATACATGTCTAAATTCTGGATTAAAACAAAAAATATGAACTATTTGCGTGTTCTTTAGTTATGCTAAGTGGCCAAATAGGATTGGCACGCTACACGACAATATAATGTATATAAAAAAAGTCAAACTCCATAACAACCTAAGGCATAACATAGTGGTAAGGTGTGTCTGTCTCAACTCGAGGGTCTTGGGTTCAAATCCCAAGTTCTCTCTTCCATGTTTTGTTTTTTTACATTTTCCAGAGAATTGGTGTGTGATATAAGAGAATAAAGAATATATACAATTAAATCCCCAAATTGAACATAACAATTGTGGTGGTCTAGTTGTAGAAGTGCTCTTTTCTAAGCCACAAGTGTAGGGTTCAAATCTTATGTGCTACATTATTTTTATCAATTTAACCCACAAGTTTTTTAAATTTGAAATTTTTAAATTTGAGAAATTCACATGTTTTAGGGTAATAAATGATTTCAAATGAAAAGTCATGAATACTAAAGTTATATAACTCATCAAAATCTTCTTCTTTGGTTGAAGAATGTGTCATATGTGTGCAGGACATTATCTAGGCCCACAGGCCATCAAACAGGCCCACGGTATCCTGGTGGCACCCACAAACACATCAGTTGCGACTAATGGTTCTTTCAATTGCAACAACAACATTTTGTCGCAATAGCATCTTCCTTAGTGCGACGATTTTCGTGTTAGCATCGCTATACCTCTGACCAATTTGCAACATTTTTGATTCACGTTGCAATATCATAGAATCCAATCGCAACGAGTGCACTTTGGTTGCTAAAACTAATACCCTTTTGCAACACACAACACCACATATCGCGACATGTCATAGTCGTTGTGACATGGGTAACTACTGCAACCATTAGCAAAAACCGCGGCAATGCCATCAGCGCAATTCCAACACTTTCGATCCACATTGCAATACCAAAGATTTTAGTCGCAACGATTGCATTTTCCTTGCTATATGTAAGACTCTTTTGCAACACACGACACCACATATAGCGACATGTCATAGTCGTTGTGACATGGGTCACTACTGCAACCATTAGCAAAAACTGTGGCAATACCATCGCCGCAATTGCAACAAAAGTGCACGCGTTGTTGCAATTGCAACACTCACGAATTGGTCGCAACATACAACACTATCGCGACCAATCTCGACAATTGTCGCATTAAGCCTAGTTTATTGTGACCAAAACCCCCTGTCGCCATAAAAATCGGTCGCGATATCCCCAAAACTACGTAGTGAAGACAAAGAGAACTATCTCGAAGACAGGTTATTGTTAGTCCTTGGTCCAGAAACGAGAGCCAGACAATGAGGATCAGTCGGGTTGTCGATCCTTGCTCGCACCCCACGGTCCACCTCGGACGACTTGAGCTTGGAAAATAGCTCGTCCACCGTGAGGGTCTCATACTTCTCTGACTCCAGAATGGCCTCGACCTTCTCACTCCACACGGTACGATCCAGACAGTGCAGGAGCTTCACAGCCCTGTCATGATCATCGTACGGGAGCGCGGCCACATTAGCCCTCATGTTGTTCACAATCACAATGAACCGCTTGAACATGGTGTCTATGGACTCACCGGGGAGATGAGCGAAGTTCTCGTATTCTCTCCGGTAGGTCGCAAACAACCGAGCCTGAACCTGAGCGTTCCCAGTGTGAGCATTCTTCAACTACTCCCAAATCCTACAAGCCAAGTCCTCTGTCTGAACCCGATAGAATTTGGATTGACACAGAGCACGAAACAAGTAGTCGACCGCCTTGTTGTTGGCGTCGTGCATATACCTCGATCCTGGAGCAAGGAAGTTAATCGGATGAACATAAGTTGTGTACACCGTAACATGCCAAAGGATCTGACCCTTGCCGCGGAGCAAAGCAACCATCCGCCTCTACCACATCTGGTAGTTCTTACCATCAAAGTGTGAAGGATCTAAACCCTGTTCTTGGTATGCTATCTTTGGATCTTAGACTGGTTAGAATCACGAAGATCCGTAACCAGCTCTGATACCAATTGAAGGACCGATTAGGCGACTAGAGAGGGGGGAGTGAATGGGAGCTGATAAAAATTCTTCTCCGAAGAGTTGAACTCGACTATGCCCCAAAATCACACACAAGGATTCCGACACGAACTTGCCAAGGTCACGTAATCACAACAAACCTACCAACCCTAGGAACAAGCCCCAAACTAACTCAAAGCAGAAGCACAACTCAAGAGCTAGGGACTTAGGCTGATCTCAAATGCCAGGGATGGACCGTCCGACAGGCTAGGATGGACTGTCCGCAGCCCCTGGTCGGACCGTCCGTGGATCAAGGACGGACCGTCCGAATTTGCAACTAGAACCACCAGAAGGTCTGCAACCCAACTCTCCTCACACGGACCGTCCGTATGGGCACCACGGACCGTCCACCGTCCGACACTTCAGTTCAGACCGTCCGAACTTCGCACCAGAAACCACCAGAAACACACCTCTCCAACACGATCCAGGCGGATCGTCCGACACTTCAGTCCGGACTGTCCGACCCGGACGGACCGTCCGACCCGGCCTGGCGGACTGTACGAAAACCAGTTGCAAACAAAACCAACGCCTCCAACCGATCGAACGCGCGAAGTCGCAAGAACTGGATGAACATGCGAAGAACACAGCACCTCGCGAACTATCCGTGAGGCATGGACGGACTGTCCGTCCTACTCGGACAGAAGCAGAAAAGCCCGAGCTCGAGAGGTCAACTCCTCCGACCCATCCATGGATCTCCCAAACAGCTGAATGGATTGAGACAAGATTTGGGGGAGATGTGAAGCATCCCTAGGGGATGCTATGCCCAAAAACTTGAGGCCTCAAACCAACTAAATCGCCGGGAATCGATCACAAACCGAGCTCAACCAAAAAGCTATGGTTCCACCCGAAATCCTTAAATTCAAGGCCAAATCAGGAGTTTGAGGGGTCAAGATCAAGCACAAAGATGCACAAGGCATCTATCCATGATCCCCACAAAGAAATCCGAATGCAAACAACTCGGAATTGAAGGAACAAGCCGCGCACGAAAATCCAACGAAAATAGCCTGAAAAAGACACGAAAATCACTCGGGCCACAAGAAGGAAATCGACGCAACCATGAAAGCTTTCATACACTCGGAGGTCAGATTCTCTACAAAACAGTGAAGAAAATCTAAGCTTAAAGAGCAGGGAAATGAGAAGCAGTCCAGATGGATGGTTTGCCCAGAAACCCTAGAGCTATATATATGGAGTCCCTCTGGGTTGGGCAAATGACCAAGCTACCCCTAGAACTTGAAATGAGATACACACCCCTCAGGGGCAATATGGTCAAGTAGCACTCCTCATCGGACAGCCACACCTTTGCCGCAGTCTGCGTCCTCCCGACGCAAGCCCTGCGATCCCGCCGCGTGTCCCCCGGCATCGAAGCTTCTAGGCGCGCCCGGATCCCATCTCCGCCCGCCGAGTCTCCGGTCTTGGTTTTGTGGCTCAACCAAGTAACCTGACAGTTTTGTGGTGAACCACCGCAAACCCCGCGTGCAGACTCCGGTCGTGAGCCGCTACCCTGCATCGGCTCCTGTTGACGACTTCGTCTTGCTTTTATTGCCACCATGCGGACTGCACTTGATCCCGTTCGGCCACCGGGTCCGTCGAGCCGAGCCTACTTGTCTCTCCACTCCTCGGAGGCCCCGCAAGGCTAAGACCTTTCACGCCCGCTCTTCACCTGCACCAATGCAAATCAAGCCACAACATGCACCTGCAATACTCGGCCAAGAGTCAGTCCACACCACGTTGTCAATCACTCATCACACCAAGGAGGGACCATCCATCGGTCCTCGGACGCTCCGGTCCTCAGAGTTGTAGGGAGATAGAAGCCAACATTTTTGGGGCATATCCTCCCCTTGGGGTGTTCATCATCTCCCCAAAATTTTGTTTCAAGACTCCAAGTGGTTTGGGAGATCCATCGATCGAAAGTTTGGGGTGAATTTGCGGGTAGTTTTCTGGGCTGTCCCGGGTGATCCGGACACTTGTGGCTGGGTGACCCGAAGGGGGTAGGTTGATTCGGACACTTGTGGCTGGGTGACCCAGTGCGGCTCTGGATGCCTCAGGGTGACCCGGATGTTTGTGGCCAGTTGACCCGGTAGGTCTCAGCCTTCCTCTATGTTGCTCGAGCTCTTTCGTGCTTGCTTCCGCTTTGCTTCCTAGCCTTTCGAGCTTTGTTCCTAAGGTCTCAAGAGAGGTTTCTGTGTGCTCCTGCTTGATCGTGTGTGACCCTCGGAGTTGCGATTGGGACATAGGCCGAGTTCTTTTGAGAAAGAATTTTTATCGGCTCCCATTCACTCCCCCCCCCCCTCTCTGGTTGCCAATCCGGTCCTTCAATTGGTATCAGAGCCGGTTACGGATCTTCGTGATTATAACCAGTCTAAGATCCAAAGATGGCGTACCTAGAATGGGTTTCGGGTCTTCCACACTTTGATGGAAAGAACTACCAGATGTGGCAGAGGCGGATGGCTGCTTTCCTCCGTGGCAAGGGTCAGATCCTTTGGGATGTTACGGTGAACACAACTTTTGTTCATCCGATTAACTTCCTTGCCCTAGGATCGAGGGATATTCACGACGCCAACAACATGGTGGTGGACTACTTGTTTTGTGCTCTGTGTCAATCCGAATTCGATCGGGTTCAAACAAAGACTTAGCTTGTAGGATTTGGGAGCAGCTGAAGAATGCTCACACTGGAAATGCTCAAGTTCAGGCTCGCTTGTTTGCGACTTACCGGAGAGAGTATGAGAACTTCACTCATCTCCCCGGTGAGTCCATAGAAACTATGTTCCAGCGGTTCACTGTGATTGTGACCAACATGAGAGCTAATGTGGCCGTGCTCCCGTACGATGATCATGACAGGGCTGTGAAGCTCTTGCACTTGCTGGATCGTACCATGTGGAGTGAGAAGGTCGAGGCTATTCTGGAGTCAGAGAAGTATGAGACCCTCATGGTCGACGAGCTGTTTTCCAAGCTCAAGTCATCTGAGGTGGACCATGGGGTGCGAGCAAGGATCGAGAACCCGATTGACCGTCATAGTCTGGCTCTCGTTTCTGCATCGAGAACTAACGCTAACCTGCCTTCAAGGCAGTTCTCTTTGTCTTGTCTTGTGTCCATGCCAGATGAGGAGTTTGATGTGATGGGCGAGGAAGATCTCGCATTGCTGAGCAGGCAGTTCGAGCGCATGTACTCGAACTGGAAGAACGCTCGGAGGAGCTCGGGCATGTGCTACCGGTGCGGGAAGCACAGGCACTTTATCGCTGAGTGCCCGGAGGCCATGGAGATCAAGCCCGAGCACAAGCACCGTCCGAGGACCGACCACAAGCACTACTCGAGGGATGACTACAAGGGCAAGAACAAGTCCCTGCAGAGGCCGAGGAAGAGTGGCGGTCACAAGAAGGAGTGTGCGATGGTTGCCGGAGCAAGCGACATCGACTCAAGTTCCTGCTACTCTTCATCGAGCTCAAGTGATGAAGAAGAGAACCGGCACAGGGGCAAGTGGTCAAGCAAGAACATCAACGGCCTGTGCTTCGCCGCCCAAGGCTTTTGCGGCATGGCACACAGCTCCGACTCAGACTCCGACTCCGAGGATGAGGTAAACAATGATCCTGCCTTCTTGGTAGCGGAGAATGCTAGGTTGAATGAATTGCTTGACAACCGTGATGATGTGCTTAGAAAGACCAACAAGGAGAAAAGGGAGTATAGGTCTTTGCTTGGAGAGGCTAAGGAGAATGTGGTTGAGCTAGAGTCTTTGCTTGTTGATGCTAGGGCTCAAATAGATTCTCTAAAGTCTGCTCCTATTGTGACCGATGAACCTTAATGCACTAATTGTTCTACTTTCCTTGGTGATTTGTGTGAGACATGGGTACCCCTGGGTCCCCACCGACCAGGCTCACGGCCATCCCAACTAGTGGGTCTGGCCTGCCAGAAGACCCGCTGACCTGACAGTGGGCCCAACAGTCCTGATGTGTGGCCCACACGACCTCCCGAAGACCTTCTAGAAGATTCCCCAGACGACCTTATCTGATCCGATCGGGTAACTTGGCGTGCAAGACAAGACACAAGACATCGGCTGCACCTCCAGACAATCCGAAGATTATGGGACTGATGACGCCTTTTTTGGTCGAACACACATGTGCGCTAGATTGCGCGGTCGTCGGAAATCGCCTCGGCGAAACTCCCAGCACGGGCCGGTCTAACCGCCCTGGGGGGCCGGTCTAACCGCCTTGGACAGGATAGACATCGAAAACCTAGATTTGCTGCTCCGGGAGGGACCCCGTCAGGAACACTGTGCCTAGGGTTGTCCTGAGATCGGCAGGCCAATCAGAACTCCCTCAAACGCCATAGAGCCGAAGGAGGAGAGCAATAGGGGTTGGAAAAGTTAGGGTTTGGAGAAAATAAAGGTAAAATTGATAATGACGATTGGATGATAGGTCTCAATCGGCCACGACCCTTTATATTTATAGGGTGGGAGGACTTGTCCTGCAAACAATGCTTTACAACTCGAAATCAAGTCAAACTCCTAATTCTACTCAGACTCGGGTACCCCGGTCTGACCGCCCTCTGGGGGCGGTTAGACCGCCTGGCGGTCTCGTGCCGGACTGGCTACAGGACACCCCCGGTCAGACCGCCCTGGGGACTCGGTCTGACCGGCCTGCCTAGCTTGAATCAACTTTTGCCAAATTTGAGTGTCAACACATGCCCCCTATTTTTTAGTAAAGCTTGCGTGCTAAAAAATAATTCTAAGGATGACACAACTGTTGTCGGCCATTTTTATGCTAAGGGCGAGTTTCATAGAAACCAGCCATGTACCTTCAAGCATCTTGCCATACACTCGGGTAGAACTTCTTCAGGTATCTTCCATTGAGCACCCTGGGCAGCTGCTGTCCTTGCAATGATTCCACCATATAAGAATTTCCAGAGCAAACTCTTACAATCTTGTATGGACCTTCCCAACTTGGAGACCATTTACCAAACTTGTTGCTCTTGGATCCTATAGGTAGAATAGTCTTCCAAACCAAATCCCCTACTTGAAAAGACTTAGCTTTTACCTTTTTGTTATATGCTCTAGCAACTCACCTTTTTTCCTTTTCAATCGCTTCCAAAGCCTCCAATCGCTTGTCGGTAACTTCATCAATGTTATCCATCATCAAAGCATAATATGTATCAACATTAAGATCATTTTGCTTTGCAAGTCTATATGCGCCTAGATTCACCTCAATGGCCAAAATGGCCTCTTGACCATACACAAGCTCAAAAGGAGTAACCTTAGTAGCACAATGTCTAGAAATATGATGAGCCCATAAAGCTTCATATAATACCTCATGCTATCTTTTAGGATTGTCTTCTATCTTCTTCTTAACGAGCTTAACTAAAGTTTTATTGCTAGACTCGGCTTGACCATTAGCTTGAGCATAATATGGTGATGAATTGAGCAACTTAATACCATAGGAATTAACAAAATCACACACCTCTTTAGCCATGAGTGAAGTACCTTGATCCATAGTTAAAGTCTGCGGAATACCAAACCTATGTATGATATGCTCCGTAATAAACCCAATTACCACCTTGTGTGTCATATTCTTGAGAGGGATTACTTCAGTCTACTTGGTAAAGTAATCAGTAGCCACAATCACAAAGCAATGCCCTTTGGTCGACGAAGGATGTATCTTGCCAATGAAATCCAATCCCCAACCTCTGAAAGGCCAAGTCTTGACAACCAGATGCATCAACGCAGCAGGCACTAACTGAACATCTCCGTGCTTTTGACACTCTTCACACCCTTTGTAGTACCTAAAACAATTGACTATCATAGTAAGCCAATAAAAGTAAGCTCTCCTAAGGAGCCACTTCATCTTGGGAGCCGATTGATGAGTACCACAAACTCCTTCATGAATCTCTACCATAGCCAATCTTGCTTGATTAGGACCTAAGCACTTGTGAAGTAAATCATCTGCCGTCCGACGATATAACTCATCATTATCCAAGATAAACTTAAGCGCCCATCGTCGGACTTTTCTATCACTTATACCTTTAGGATCCTGCAAATACCTGATCAGAGGCGTTCTCCAATCCTCCACTTCGCCCTCAATAGTTCCGGAAGAAACGGTGGCCGAAGTGGGGTTGCCCCCTAAGGGGCGGTCTGATCGGCCTGAGGAGGCGGTCTGACCGGGGGTCCCGGTCTGACCGGTAGGAGGGGGCGGTTGAACCGGCTCCTCCGGAACGTAACCCTCGGCTTCGCTAAACATCGGTTTTCGTTCCTAAAAATTTCTTTTCTGAACACTATAACCAAATGCTTGCTGAGCCAGAGCGTTAGCCTTCAGATTCTCCTTTCGTGGCTGTCGGGCATACACCCCGGGTACCTGCAAGGAAGGATGAAGACGGACTTCTACTAGAATTCCCCTGTAATCCTACTAGGACTCGTGCCGTGTAATCCTACTAGGACTCCTACCTTGTAACGGACTAGGCACCCACCCTCTGGACTATATAAAGGAGGGCCGGGTACCTAGGAGGAGATCAACAATCCCTCCGGGGAACAACATCTAGGCGCAGGGCGCAATACTACTCCAAACAGGACGTAGGGTACGCTACTCTGGCTACCCGAACCTGTATAAATCTTGTGTCCCCGCGCATACCTTCGAGTTCCAGGTCTGGCGATCCCCACTACCTACTCTCCGATGGGTACCCCCTATGGAGGTTGCCGGACATAAAACTCCGACATTGGCGCCCACCGTGGGGCGATCGTCACGATCATTTGGCGAATTTGAAGGACCTCATCATCATCGAATTCAAGATCGATCTACTTGGCAAGGTCACTGTTCTCTCGTCCAATCAACGACTCAGGCACACAGACTATAACAGAGTCCAAGGCGGGCTCGATATTGTTCTCGCTGAGTTGGAAGTTGAAGCAGAGATGAGTACGCTGACCGAGACAAGGCGGAAGTCCGGCTGCAAATCACGTGGTTGGCGCACGCGTTCCTCATGGAATCAACACTCTTTTTTTTCGGATCCCAAGTTGTCGAGTCCGCAGGCCGCACCGCTGCCAGCTTGATTTTGTTCTGTCCGTGGCCTCAAACTGAAGTCAAAGCTGCCAGCCTAAAATCATTAAGCAAAAGGAAGCGATGCACGCATCAAGAAAACTGCAGTTTGCTCCTACGTGCACACCGAAGGCTACCGGGCAAGATATCAAGATCTTCACTAAACGTACACATAAGATGTACACGAGTACGACTACGCGGCTGCATCGACTCACCGACGACTACTTGACTACTCATCTTGACTAGTATCAACTAGCAAACTAGTCGAGGACGGCTCCCGCGGCATCAACAACTAGTCGGATCCACCTCCGACTAGTCGACTTCACCAGCAACCGTCGCGGCTCCATCACCGACCGCCACGGCTTCGTCGAAACTCGTCCGCAAAACAAGCTAAGTAACTTATTTCAATAATTATTTTTTCTTTGGCTTGTTTTCCACATACAGGAACCAACGCCGAAGACTGCTTCGTGTATGCCTCTCGACGGCTATGTGCCAGCAGAGCTACACCGTGCCAATTATTCCTTGGGGATGTCGACCGACTACCACAGGCTTTGTGCACCAAATTAGGAGGCTCTTGCCATGACGTTTCGTGTACTGAGTGCTGGAGGCATACAACGGCTACACCCTGAGGAGGCACTGCGCAATCTTGCTCTCCGCCATGCGGAACAACAAGCAATCGCTCTCTCTCTTGTCGCCATGCCGACTACCTTTGTCTACCTCTTAATGGTCTCGCTTCAGTAGCACATGCCTCAATCTGTGCAAAGCCTCAGCTCTCCTGTCATGCCTTCACGCCCACAACTAGCTATGGCTAAACAGAGACCGTGTGCTTAACCGCATCAGGCTAACTACTCTGCGACTAACGACCGCAACAAGAGCATGACACATGACATTTACATTTATATTCATATTTGTATTTGTCATTAAATTTCTACAAAAATGCTACATAATGTACGCATCTTTACTTTCAGGTCAAGCTTCGGCGATGACTTCCCTGGACGCTCTGCGTACCTCCACCGGCGCGGCTAGTTCCCAAACTCGGGGGCTACGCACCAAATCACTACTCGACAACAACTCGAGTAGTCTCCGCTAGCTCTCTAGCTCGGGGGCTCAGCACCAACAACTACTCGACGTGGCTCCTACGGCTCACCTGGCGACGAGCTCGGGGGCTGAACGCTACAAGAGTACTCGGATGATGACTTCCGCAAACACTGAAGACCCTTGGATTGATTCTTCAATCGTTCCAAGGCTCGGGGGCTTCTAGGCTACACCCATCAGTTAATTTTTTCAAGACGGAAGATTCTGATTCAAAATTGACCCTCAGCCTGATTCTTCGACTCAGCCTAAGGCTCGGGGGCTACTCCATATGGAGTGCGATTTTGCAACTGCACTTCCATATAATCTCGACTTCAAGATAGATGAGCTGGACCACATTCCAGCCTCGTGGCAGTTCAAGTACTATTGAAGACTTCTCCAAGCAGTACTCGAGGACGCTCAAGAACTACTCGAAGCAGCTTCAAGACTACTCGAACTACTACTCTCGACTACAAAGTGCTCGGGGGCTTGTCGGGCATACACCCCGGGTACCTGCAAGGAAGGATGAAGACAGACTTCTACTAGAATTCCCCTGTAATCCTACTAGGAGTCATGTCGTGTAATCCTACTAGGACTCCTACCTTGTAACCGACTAGGCACCCACCCCCTGGACTATATAAAGGAGGGCCGGGTACCTAGGAGGAGATCAACAATCCCTCCGGGGAACAACATCTAGGCGCAGGGCGCAATACTACTCCAAACAGGACGTAGGGTACGCTACTTTGGCTACCCGAACCTGTATAAATCTTGTGTTCCCGCGCATACCTTCGAGTTCCAGGTCTGGCGATCCCCATTATCTACTCTCCGACGGGTACCCCCTATGGAGGTTGCCGGACATAAAACTCCGATAGTGGCACATGATAAATCACAAATTCATCCATATAAGATATGATGTCTAAACATTTATCAAGATAAGCATTTAAAGAACCATTTAGACATTGGCATACCTTGGATACTTGCTGTACCACTAGTAAAGAATCACCATAAGCTTCTACAAGTTTCACTCCCATGTCATGTAAAATTTTCCAACCAAATAAGAGAGCTTCATACTCAATTTGATTATTAGTACATTTATGATCCAACCGGCTAAGGGCTTCGAAAATAGCTCCAGTTGGTGAAATAATAATGACCCTAACACCACAACCACTTCTACAAGTCGATCCATCAAAATGCAATTTCCATGTGGTAAAAGTTACATAACCGACATCTAAATCAAGTTGCTTATCAATTCTATGTTCAACAATAAAGTCGGCTACAATTTGACCTCTCGTTGATTTTATCGGTTCACAATGCAAATCATATTCAACAAGAGCATAAGCCCATTTGCCGACTCTACCGCTTAAAATAGGTTTTTGCAACATGTATTTAATTATGTCGGTTTGGCATGCAACATAACAAGTACTAGATAATAAATAATGCCTTAACTTGGTACAAGCATAATACAAAGATAAACATAACTTTTCAATAAAAGTGTACCTCATCTTGGCGTCCAATAAACTTCTACTTTCATAAGCAACAACATACTCCTTGCCATCGGTCTCTTGAGTCAAAACAGCTCCAATCACACTCTGCTCCGCTGCAATATAAAGCCGGAATGAAACACCACTCTTAGGTGCTTGAAGAATAGGCGGAGAAGTCAAGTAACTAATAATCTCATCAAAAGCCTCTTGTTGCTTTGCCCCCCAAGTGAACTCAGCTCCACTTTTCAACCGAAGTAAAGGAGTAAAAGCATCAACCTTCCCAGACAAGTTACAAATGAATCGCCTCAAGTAGTTAACCTTGCCCAAGAATCTCTGCAACTCTTTTTTACAAGTAGGAGCTTGAACCTTTTTAATCGACTCAATCTTTTTGGGATCAATCTCCACACCTGTCTCATGCACAATGAAACCCAAAAACTTGCCAACCGACACTCCAAAAGCACATTTGAGTGGATTCATCTTTAAACCATACCGACACATTTTTTCAAATGCAAGTCTTAAATCAGCTAAATGGGAATCTAAACCAGCCGATTTAACAACAATGTCATCGATATAGACTTCTACGATAATACCAAGCAAGTCATGAAAAATCAAGTTCATAGCTCTTTGATAAGTAGCACCAACATTTTTCAAACCAAAAGTCATGACTATCCACTCAAACAAGCCTACAAATCCTGGACATATGAAAGCCGTTTTGGAGATATCCTCTTCGGCCATAAAAATTTGATTGTAACCAGCATTACCATCAAGAAAGCTAAGAACTTTATGTTCAGATGCAGAATTAATAAGAAAGTCGGCTACAGGCATAGGATATTCACCTTTAGGAGTAGCTTTATTAAGATCTCCAAAGTCAATGCAAACACAAAGTTTCTTTGTTCCTTTTTTCTCAACAGGCACAATATTAGAGATCCAATCAGCATATCGACAAGGCCTAATAAACTTAGCATCAAGCAACCGATTGATTTCTTCTTTCACTCGGTCATAAATATCAGGATTAAAATTCCTACAAGGTTGTTTATAAGGCTTAAAACCAGGTTTAATAGGCAAACGATGTTCTACTAAATCACGACTTAAACCAGGCATCTCATTATAATTCCAAGCAAAGCAGTCACATACTCCTTTAACAACTTTATTAATTCGAGCTTAAAAGTAGGATCAAGATTCTTGTTTACAAATGTCGGCCTAGGTACAGCACCATCACCAATGTCTACCTCCTCAAGAGGATCAGTCGACGTAAAGCCTTGTCCTAATTTGCCCAAATCATCAAGATCCTCAATAGCTTCCCACGTATCGTTCTTATACACCCGATAGTGATCAATCCTCTGCTGTAACCACTCTTTTGTTGAACTCATTGAGTCACATGAAGTGATTTAGCCGATTATCAAACGGCTTTATGACAGCAGGGATGAAGCCATCATTGGAACAACTTACAAACTCATAATCAGATAAATCTAAACCAGATAGACATTTTACATCATCATGCACGCCTATAGAATGACTATCAACTACAGCTATGCAAGCAGAATTATCACCATGCACTACTTCTACCTCATCATCTACCCATTGTATTAAAATTTGGTGCAAGGTAGAAGGAACGCATTTATTCGCATGAATCCAATCACGACCACGGATAAGACTGAAGTTACCTTGTGTCTCAGCGACGAAGAAAGCCGTGGCGAGCGTCTTGCTTCAAATAGTGAGCTCCATGGAGATCACACCTTTAGCTCCTATCGGCGCGCCTCCTCCAACTCCGCTGACGGTCATGTTGGTCTTGATCAGCTCCTCATCTGAACCTCCAAGCTTCTTGAATAGGGAGTACGGCATCAAGTTGACAATTGCACCTCCATCCACCAGCATCCGAGAGATAGGCTTTCCATTGATGTGACCCTTCATGTACAAAGCCTTCAGATGATTATCAGCGTCTTTGGGCTTCTGAAATAAAGCGACCTTTGGCCCAAAGTCAAGATGAGCAAAGTCCTCCTCCGTAGGCACCGAACCATCAACAAACAAGTGAACCACATTAATGTCAAGGTTCATCCGCTCTGGACAAGAACTGTAATCCACAAGCTCCTCGTCGTCCTCTGGAGTAGGGACCGACGACACTTTGTCATCACAAGTCATGGGGACTGAAGAGGTGAAACCGGGCGGTGTTTCTGGAGAACCCGGTCTGACCGCCTGGTCGGCCGGTCTGATCGCCTTGGACGGTTGAACCGGCCCCTCTAGCGGTTTGACCGCCTCTGTCTGGGGCACCATCTTGGCTCTCCACTCTTTCCCTTGTGGCACCATGGGCCTGTAGCTGTTGAAGACCTCGTCCCTCTGTTTCTCTAGTTCCTTCTCCCTCTTCTCCTGTACCCTCAGTCGTTGAAGCTTTCTCCTTTGAGTATGAGTCAAACCGGGAGGACACCACCTTGGCAAGAAGTATTCTGGACACGACTTGCTTCTGCTGGCCTCATGATCATTTGCAGCAACAGATCCCTTTTGAGTAGGTGTCACAACCTGATTGTTTAGCACAACCGGTCTTTTGCCACTTTTCTAAATGGGAATGTCCATCGTCCCAATCTGGATGATGTCTAGACTTGTAGTCCTCTCTGGGTCGATGTCCATCTTTTGAACCTCCTCCTCTCTGACCTTGGGCTTGTACACTTTTTTCGGAGGAAGATGCACCTTTCTGGGCAGGGTGGTTTGACCGCCTGTAGGGAGCAGTCTAACCGAGTCTGCCTGATGGCCCTGTCCAAACTGCCGTGGAGCCCAGTGATCTTGTGTAGGCCATGAGATTCGATCCAGAGCTGGTCTCCTCGGTCCTCCCCATCCAGGATGGAAGGATTGCTGATATGGCACCCACATCACCCCATTGTCGTCGTAGATCGGATGAGGCTGATTTGAAATTGAAGGAGCCCAAGCAGGAGTAAAGTGTTTCCTTTGAGATGATTCACCCCTGAACCTAATAGCTGCTCTGGGAGACAATGACGGCCTCTCTTGACGTGGAGGTGATCTCATCCTTTTTTTTAACGGTTGATTACTTGTAATAGCCTTTTGTTTGGAGTATTTGTCAAATAGCATATCAAATGTGACCTTTGGCTTTGGAACACTCCCCTGATTCTTTGCCATGTTGAGCTTCCAGTTTCCAATCTCTGGCCGCTTCGGAACAAGCATCTTCGGGCGACCATGTGTAGGGGTGGTTTGACCGCCCTGTACCCCTGGTCTAACCGCCCTGTCCAGGACAGGCTTGGTTGTTTGCTGACCAGATGGCATGGACAATCCTTGCCCCCCCTGTCTAGAAGCTTTGACTGTGATCTTGAATGTCACTCTGCCATCAGGGGTCTTTTCATATGCCACTTCTCTTGTCAGCTCTTTTCCCCTCAAATCGGGCTTAGCTTCCCTGACCATCACGTTCTTGCCCTTGGTAGCTTCGGCTTGATGCGGCCGAACCAGAACCTTGGGCTGCTGCAACTCCATGGTATTGACGGGAAAAGGTTGCTTGTCCGCTTGCATCTCATGAAGCATGAAACAACCTTCATTAATGGCCGATTGAATCTGACGATGAAACACATTGCAATCGTTAGTGGCATGAGAATAAGAATTATGAAACTTACAATATGCACATCATTTAATTTCATCAAGTGGAGGCATAGTATGAGAAATCTTAATGTTTCCAAGCTTAAGTAATTCATCAAAAATACGATCACATTTAGAAACATCAAAAGTAAATTTTAGTTCTTCTTGCCGACCTTTAGTAGCCGGCTTAAGAGATGCACAAGAACTAGCTTTACCTTTTGAAGGCCACACAAATTCAGCAACATAAACCTCATTCTCATCGTCTGAACTATCGGAATCATACTCAATCATATGAACATTAGACCGACGAGGCTTAGAGTGTTCTTTTTCCTTATTCAGTTTTAATTCTTGTGCCATACCTCTAACAAGCACATTAGCAAGAGTATGAAATTCTATACCTTCTAATCTATCTCTAATAGTAGATTTTAATCCTTTAGCAGCTAGATCAGCAAGGTCAGAATCAGTAAGAAACAAATTAAAGCAACCGTTTTTAACTTCTTTAAAGCGCTTAAGGTAATCGTAAACCGACTCCTCTTTACCTTGTCTAACCGATGTTAAATCTGTCAATTTTAATTGATAGCTCCCACTAAAGAAGTCGTCATGAAACTTTTGCTCTAATTGATCCCAAGAATCAGTAGAGTTGGGAGCTAACAAAGAGAACCAAGCAAAAGCGGTACCAGTCAAAGACAATGAAAATAAGCAAACTTTTAAAGAATTAAAGGTACCAGCTTCACCTAATTGAGCAGTGTATTGGCTAATGTGTTCCCAGGTTGTGCGGTTATCATCACCACTAAATTTAACAAAATCAGGCATACGCCAACCAGGGGGAAAAGCCACATAATCAAAATCGGCTCTATATGGTTTTTGATACAATCTAGTATTACCCATATCAACACCGTGCTTGTTTCTCATCATGTTAGCTACTTCTTCCTTAAATTGGGCAAATTCATTCCTAGCAGCTAACTGAGATCGCATTGCAGCTGTTGTTAAGTTACTCACAAGGGATTGATTAGGATTTTGAATGCGATGCAAGTTGGTAAACACATCATTAGGCACACCATACGATGAAGCAACATTAGGAATAGGTGGCGATGTGTGAGCTATTGTGCTATACATTGGTGGAACAATACCATAAATATTATTTTGACTCTGAACCAATGTACTAGGCACAATCGACAAAGGCAATGGCTGATCCAGAATCATCACCATCTAACCGGATAGGGCGGTTGAACCGGCCTGGGGGGGGCGGTTTAACCGGGGTCGGTTTGGGTGATGGCGATTGTCCCGAATAAAACCCCGTCGGCATACCACACACAGGAGCTTCAGGTGAAGCTTCTGGTGCTGCCGACATGGTTGAATGCAGAACCCATTGTGAATCTACTTGAAGGATATTATCATCAATTATATTATTAATAACATGCTTACCCACTACTTTTTCAAGGTGAGTAATAACACTAGCAACCAAACTATTCTGATCATTAAACGCACGTTCAAATCTATCGGAAATAGTAGATAATTGCGTAACTAGATCAGCGGGAGGTGCTTGACTTACAGTGGGTATTACCTCAACCTTGTCTTTGTTCAACTTGATCGCCGGCAACTCGAAATCTTGAGCTTTGCCTGAACGATCCTTCTTGGCGCCAGAGAGAAACTGCTGCTTGATGTATTCTTGAAGCTCTGAGTACTTCCTCTGGTCTTTCTTGCTGAGTTCCTCGATGTTCACCATGATCACACTATTCTTGTCGAGATCACAACGTGCTCCCATGCAAAGATCGAAAGATCGGTTGTAAAACCAGATCTATGTCCCCAGCGAAGTCGCCAAAAATGTGTTGACGCCTTTTCTGGTCGAACACACGTGTGCGCTAGCTCGCGCGGTCGTCAGGAATCTCCTTGGCGAAACTCCCAGCACGGGCCGGTCTAACCGCCCTGGGGGCCGGTCTAATCACCTTGGACAGGAGAGACGTCGAAAACCTAGATTCGCTGCTCCGGGAGAGACCCCGTCGGGAACAGTGCGCCTAGGGTTGTCCTGAGATCGGCATGCCACTTAGAACTCCCTCAAACACCATGGAGATGAAGGAGGAGAGCAATAGGGGTTGGAAAAGTTAGGGTTTGGAGAAAATAAAGGTAAAATTGATAATGATGATTGGATGATAGGTCTCAATCGTCCACGACCCTTTATATTTATAGGGTGGGAGGACTTGCCTTGCAAACAATGCTTTACAACTCGAAATCAAGTCAAATTCCTAATTCTACTCAGACTGGGGTACCCCGGTCTGACTGCCCCCTGGGGGCGGTTAGATCGCCTAGCGGTCTCGTGCCAGACTGGCTACAGGACACCCCCGGTCAGACCGCCCTAGGGACCCAGTCTAACCGGCCTGCCTGGCCTGAATCGACTTTTGCCAAATTTGAGTGTCAACAGGGATTATGTTGTAACTTTCCTTAGATTGGTTTCCCTGTTGTAACCGACCTAGACTCTGGGTCCACCGACCTTGTCCATCAGCCAATATCAGGCGGGCAAGGCCGAACCCCCGAGATCAAGTCGCCCCAAGTCATCCACATCAATACAATCAAGAACTAGATGTAGGGTTTTACTCTCCAGAGGACCGAACCAGTATAAACTCGCCATATCCATTGTGTTCCGTGTGCCCTCGCACAACCTTCAAGTTCTTAGCCCTAGATTTCTCCCCACCGAACAAATAAACCACCGGGGATGACACCCCTGTGGGCTGTGCAGAACTAAACCTCTGACAGTTGGCGCGCCAGATAGGGGACAATCTAGGGTTCTTCGTGCAACTCGATGGCTTCACCAAGCGGCGTCATCTTCCCTGAAAGCATGGCGGACTTCCTCGCCAATCCCGCCGACATCTGCTTCGGCTCAATGCCGGCGGAATCCCCCGCTCCAGCCGCCTGTCTCGTCATCGAGAACACTGAAGTCACCTCCAACCAGCAGGTCAATTCGGATCTGCTGGTGGAAACCCACCCACCCACTCCTCGCGACCTGATCGCGGGGCTAGATCGCGACGAGGGCATGCTCTCCGACATGATCAAGGTCTGTGAGCGCGTCAAGCACCCTCGCAGGACCCCTCCACCTCCACCTCGCATGCCTCTTGGCCTGCGAAACGCAGCTCATGCGGTCTCTCGCCACATGAGGAAGAAGATCCAGATTGAATCCGGGTCGAACACACCTTGTGGAAACTGCAGAGGTCCTCTCGACGACCCCTGCCCTGTCCATGAGAACTCCAAACACACGGCCCTCCAGTGCTGTGTGCTGAAGAAGCTTCACCGATCTCCGGCTGCGACCCATGGTCGCCAGACTGATCGCGCGCCGTCCCCGGACTGCGACACGTTCCAGATCGCACGCACCATCATCTCCCCCAACAACCCTTGCGATACCCCTGAGGTACCAGATCGTGAGGTCCTCATCATCTCCGATGACGTACCTCAAGCCGGCGAAACAGATGAACAACGCTAGCAATGGGGGAATGCCAACACTGCGTGAGCCAAGCGTCGCCAGCAAGAAGTAGATGCAACTACAGCAGCTGCCCAACACAATGCCCCGGGTCAGCCCGCAGGCAACGTCATACCTGGTGCCAGTGGTCAGCCCGCAGGCAACGTCGCCTAGAACACCGGGGGATCACCCCCCGCGGCTCCAGCCGCTGCTCAGCAGCAGCACCACCATGATGAACCTCGTCGACACTGCCTACGAGCCAGAGATCTCCTAACCGACTTCTTGGCCACGAAGTCTACAGCTCGCCCCAGGCCAACCTAGGCATGGCCCTTCCCATTGTCACAACAACAACAACGCCCCTCTCCAGCCCGTGGCTGAAGAGGGAGGTGGTGAAAGAGCATCTAGGCCCCAAATTATTTTGGTGATAATGATAAGTATAATTTGGGTATTTGATGGTTCAACTAAGTGTGTGCAGGAATAAAAAGAAATGAATGAGAATATTCAAATGAAGGCCCTCAATTTGATATAAAAGGTGTTGAAGCTCAATTGGTGCTTTAAATTTAATTTTTGATTTGAATTTGAGTTTAGGAAACACCGTACTATAAAGAGGGACGTGATCGGTTGGTCGAGGCTCGCTACAAGTGCTCTTCTTGAGATCCTCTCACCTTTTCTTAGAATGAAAACCACTAGAAAAAATTTAGAAAACCCTTAGAAATACTTAACCTAGCCTTCCCTGCCTGACCGGGTCAACCGGCCTATGTGACCGGGCGACCCGGGACGGCTCTGGAGGGAGCCCGGTGACCCAGCCACTTGTGGCCGGTTGCCCGGCCAGGCCGCAGGCAGCACATAATGGCTAGCTCGGGGACTTGGGGTATAAATACCCCTTCTTCCTCCTCTCTAGGGTTCCGCCTTCCCTTCCATTGAAAGACCTCCCAAGCTTGCTTCCCTCTCTCCCATCTCCTTTCCAAGCACTCCTAGCAAAGATTACTCCTAGGGTTTGGGTGTGAGAGTCCTTTGAGGTGTAGGTTTAAGCCCCTTTGTGAGAGCTCTTCACTCCTTCCTCTCAAGAAGCACTTGTGGTGGCTTTGGTTGATCGATTCGCGTTTGTTACTCTTGAAGCTTGCTTCTAGACGGTTAGGCGTCACCTGTTGAGTGCCCTCTCCGTGTGGAGCACCCGGGATCGTTTGTATTACCCATCCTTTGTGGATTTCTCTTAGTGAGCACCAATTTTCCTTTGTAGGAATTGGGTGAGGAAAAGAGGCTCTTGATGATAGCCCTCTCTTCGTGGGATCCTCAACGGAGACATAGCTTCCTTTGTGGGAGTGAACTTCGGATTAATTCGCTTGTCTCTTGCTTGTTTGAGTTCATCCCCTTTCTCTAACCCTAGAAGCTATATTTGGATCGATCTCTCTATTTGTGTTGTTGCTTGTAAAATCTTTGGTTGCAGGTGGTGACTACCTCATATACGCAAAGTTTGATTCATATACTTTCTGCAAATTTAAGTTTTCCATAGCTTATTGTACTCTATCTTCGCACGCTGGTTGATACGGCCCAAGTGCCAGGGTGACTCGGACCCCCCCCCCCCCGGGTCATCCGGTCACTCGTGCCGGGTCATCCGGTCCCTGATCCGCTACTTAGTTTTTTGCAGAATTTTAAAGTGATCCTATTCACCCCCCCCTCTAGGCATCACAAGGTCCTTTCAATAGGTATCAGAGCCTAATCCCTTGATTTAGGCTTAACCGCTAAGGGATCAAGATGTCGGGGAGTGGAGGAAACCAAACTGTCGATGAGATCGCCGCCAAGGAAGCTCAAGAAAGAGAGCTTAAGGCAGCCCAAGAAGGTGACCTCACCGGGAAGGCTCCAAGTCGCACACCATCCAATGTTGAGAGCTCCGACGACTCATCTTCCGACTCTAACTCGGACTACGACTCGAGTGATGAAGATGTCAAGGACGGTGATGATGCGGCGAGAAAAGCGGCAAAGAAAAGAAGGAAGGCCAAGAAGAAGAAGGCCAAAAAAGATGGCCAAGAAGCTCCTGAAGAAGATGTTCAAGAAGGAGCAAGCCAAGTACACTCAATCCGGCTACTACGAAGTGCCCCACAACTACGCACAATTTCCGGGCAACCATCCTAACGAAAAATTCTACTCCGTACATTTGGGAAAGCCTCCCCATTTCGATGGGAAAGACTATCCCAGATGGGCTTATGATATGCAAATGCACCTTTACGGGCTTCACCCTTCTCTTTGGAAGATTGTGTGTGTAGGTGTGACAATCCCCGCCGAAGGAGAAGCCCTAACAATCGAGCATGAGCAAGACCTCCACTGCAACGTACAAGCAACAAGAGTCATCATGGGATCCTTGTGTGCTCAAGAATTCAACATGGTTCGGAACATCCAAATTGCCAAGGTGATTTGGGACACACTCAAGGAGGTACATGAGGGGACCGATCATGTGAGACAAGGCAAAATTGATTTGATTCACGGAGAGCTTGAGCTATTTGTTATGAAGGATGGAGAAACCGTGAGAGAGATGTGTGATATACTAATGCTCCTTGTCTCGGACATCAAAGCACTAGGAAGTGATGATTGGGATGATTCCAAGGTCACCAAGAAGTTGCTAAGAGCTTTCACCCCGAAGAACCCAAACCTAGCAACTATGGTAAGAAGAGATCCAAACTACTACAAGATGACCCCCAATCAACTTCTTGGTGAGATCTTGCATCAAGAGCTAGTTGACCAAGATGTGGAGAAGTCGCTAAGCTTGAAGGTGAACAAGAGCATAGCCCTCAATGCTAGCTCTAGTGAAGTGGTGGAAGTGAAGCAAAAGACTTCCAAGACCAAGAATGAAGAAACAAGTGAAGAAGGAAGCACGGACGAAGAAACCGCCTTTTCCATAAGAAAGTACAAGAAATTCTTGAAGTCAAGGGCATCAAGGAAAGGCGGTGATGAAAGGAAGAAGAAGTCTCAACGCAAATGCTATGAGTGTGGAGAGTATGGACACTTCATTACCGAGTGTCCCAAGAACAAGAACAAAAGTGAAGAAGAGAAGAAGTACAAGGAGAAGAGCAAAGAGTACAAGAACAAGTATCAAGGGCGTGCTCACGTGGGTCAACAATGGGACTCAAGCGATGAAGATGAAGAGCCAAAGAAGCAAGGCATGGCAACCATTGCCAATGCACAAGGATCATCTTCACCACGCCTCATCAACAACTTCTCCGACGATGAGGGCCACTCTCACTTTTGCCTCATGGCAAGAGGGAGCAAGGTACAAGAATCAACCACCTCATCCTCTCTCACCTCTTCTTCATCCACACCTAGTGACATAGATGATCTAGATAATGAAGAAGAAATTGAAGCCAACATGATAAAGCAATTTAGTAAAAATGGCTATAAGGAAATAAAAAGGCTTTTGGAGAAATTAGAGAAAAAGAAAGTGTCTCTCCATGAGCAAGAAGACTTGCTTATCCTTGAGAAGGAAAGAAACCTTGCTCTAGAGAGACTCCTTGCCGAAGAAGCGGCTAAGGTGGAGAAGTTGACCACGAACTTGTCCTTGGCTGATAACTCCAACAAGAGGATGTCAAAGGATTACACCTTGGCAAATGAATCTTTAGCTTCCCTAAAGGCCACTCATAGTGAGCTTCAAACAAGCTTCTCACGTTTGTCGGATAAACACAAAAATCTTGAAGCAAGCTATAGTGCTCTTTGGGAAAGCACCAAAGCCAATCCTAAGGCAACACTTGACTCTAATGCCTCCACTAGCAAAGGTTGTTCAATTTGCTCCAATGTTGATATAAATGCTCTTAAGACTAACCATGCAAGGCTTGAAGAGTCAATCAAGAGCAAAGACAAGGAAATAGCCCGATTGAACATGTTGATCAATCAAGGTAAGATCGGTGCCAAGTCCATTCCTAAGGTAGTTGACAAGCAAGGACTTGGGCACTACAAGAACAACAAGGTCAATGGTAGGGTGGTGGTGAAAGTGCATGAGACCCCCTTGTGGAACAAGGGAGGCTACCTCAACACGATTACGGACGTTGCCCATGGAGTCACCACCTCTACCACAACAAAGGACAAGCCAAAGGTTATGAACATCACAAAAGGAAATGGTGGGGTTAATTCTCCATCAAAGGCATCGAAGAATGTGGTGGAACACAAGCCCTCTCCCAACTACACTTGTAACTATGTTGTGACCTTGGACCACAATGGTAAAATGGTGGTCAAGTATGTTGGAGCCTACACCAAGAAGGCTATGAGGAAGAGTGTGTGGGTTTCAAAAGTTTATGCTTCTAACCTCCAAGGACCTAAATCTTTTTGGGTACCTAAACCAAAAGCTTAAACTTGTTTTGTAGGCCTACTCCTCCGATGGAAGCGCTTGGTTGATTAATAGTGGTGCCACTAATCATATGACCGGAGATGAAGGCTTGTTTGCATCCCTTGAGCATTATGACACCCCAACGGAAACCATCATCTATGGAGATAATGGTCAAGGAGATGTTGTCGGTCTAGGTAAAATTGCTATCTCAACAACAAATTCAATTGAAGATGTTTATCATGTTCAAGGTTTAGGGTACAACTTGTTGTCGGTTTCACAACTTCGTGAGAAAGGCTACAATTGTCTCTTTACCCATGAGGGTGTGACCGTCTCTAGAAGGGAGGATTCCTCTATTGTCTTTGCCGGTCATCTAAGGGGAAAGCTTTACTATGTGGATTTCACAAGAGTAAAGGTGGACCCTAAGGCTTGCTTGGTGGCAAAATCCGACTTGGGTTGGCTATGGCATCGCCGACTAGCCCATGTTGGCATGAGGAACTTGGCCAAACTTCAAAAAGACGAGCACATCCTAGGACTAACAAATGTTGTTTTTGAGAAAGATAGGTTGTGTAGTGCTTGTCAAGCCGGGAAGCAAGTTGGAGCGCATCATCCCGCCAAGAACATCCTATCCTCATCAAGACCGTTGAAGCTACTACACATGGACTTGTTTGGACCAATTGCCTACATAAGCATCGGTGGTAACAAATATGGTCTAGTAATTGTTGATGATTTTTCCCATTTCACTTGGGTATTCTTTTTGCAAGATAAGAGTGAAGCAAAGGGAGTGGTCAAGAAGTTCATTAGAAGAGTTCAAAATGAGTTCGAGCTTAAGATCAAGAACATAAGAAGTGACAACGGCTCGGAGTTTAAGAACACTCAAGTTGAAGAGTTTCTAGATGAAAAAGGCATCAAGCATGAGCTCTTCGCTCCATACACTCCTCAACAAAATGGTATTGTTGAGAGGAAGAACCGTATGTTGATTGAAGCGGCAAGAACAATGCTTGATGAATACAAGACTACAGACTCATTTTGGGCGGAAGCCATCAACACCACATGCCATGCCGCCAACCGTCTCTACCTCCACAAGTACTTGAACAAGACTCCCTACGAGATTAGCACGGGTAAGAAGCCTAGTGTGCATTACTTTAGGGTCTTTGGGTGTAAGTGTTTCATACTTAACAAGAAACCCAAAGCCTCAAAGTTTGCATCCAAGGTTGATGAAGGTTTTCTCATTGGTTATGGAACTAACGAACATGCCTATCGTGTTTTCAACAAAACCACCGGTTCTGTTGAGACCACGGTAGACGTGAAATTTGATGAATCCAACGGCTCTCAAGGAGAGCAAATTAGTGAAAACCTTGTAGATGGTGAAGAACCCCCAAGTGTATCAATCTTTAGAATGTGGACCGGTGAAGTGATGCCTCGTGAGGTTCAAGTTCAAGCTCCGACTGACACAAGCAATCAAGATCCACCATCATCAATAAGAGTGGAACAACCAAGTTCTCAAGTTCATCAAGAAGAAAGTCAAGTTCATGGTGACAATCATTGACGGGGCTTTGATCAAGGGGGAGAACAAGGTGGTGAAGCTCAAGAAGAAGCTCCACAAGTTGAAGATGATGATGATGATGGACCCATTCAACGTCAATCTCAAGCACCACACCCAACAGTACATCAAATGGTTCAATGGGATCATCCCGTCGACAACATACTTGGTAGTATCCAAAGAGGGGTAACAACTCACTCAAGATTGTCAAATTTTTGTGCATTTTACTCATTTGTTTCCTCTTTGGAACCTCTTAGTGTGGAACAAGCTCTTGAGGACCCGGATTGGATTATTTCCATGGAGGAAGAGTTGAACAACTTCAAGAGAAATGAAGTTTGGGAGTTGGTACCAAAACCCAAGAAAAATGTGATCGGCACCAAATGGGGTTTTAGGAACAAACAAGATGAATTTGGTGTTGTCACAAAGAACAAGGCAAGGCTCGTGGGCAAAGGCTACACTCAAGTTGAAGGCTTGGACATTGGAGAGACTTATGCTCCGGTAGCAAGGCTGGAGTCAATTCGTATCCTTTTGGCCTATGCTACTCGTCATGATTTCAAGCTTCATCAAATGGATGTGAAGAGTGCATTCTTGAATGGACCTCTCCAAGAAGAAGTTTATGTTGAGCAACCACCGGGCTTTGAAGATCCAAAATTCCCCAACCATGTGTACAAGCTCCATAAGGCACTCTATAGGCTTAAGCAAGCTCCTAAAGCATGGTATGAATGCCTTAAGGATTTTCTTCGCAAGAACGGTTTTGAAATAGATAAACCCAATTCTACTCTCTTCATTCAAAGAAATGGAAAAAATATCTTTATTTGTCAAATTTATGTTGATGATATTATCTTTGGGTCTACTAATGATAAATTTTGTGAAGAATTTAGTAGGATCATGACCAAGAGGTTCGAGATGTCTATGATGGGTGAATTGAAGTTCTTCCTTGGTTTTCAAATCAAGCAATTGAAGGAAGGGACTTTCTTGTGTCAAACAAAGTATGTTAAGGATATGCTCAAGAGGTTTGACATGGCCGATTCCAAGCCCATCAAGACTCCCATGGCATTAAATGGACATCTTGATCTCAATGAAGAAGGGAAGTCGGTCGACCAAAAGGTATTTCATTCCATGATTGGCTCCCTCCTTTACCTTTGTGCATCTAGGCCCGATATAATGCTTAATGTGTGCATGTGTGCAAGATTTCAAGCCAATCCTAAGGAGTGTCATCTAATGGCCGTTAAGAGAATCTTTAGATATTTGGTACACACTCCTAACCTAAGCTTATGGTATCCCAAGGGCTCCACTTTTGATTTACTTTGCTACTCCGATTCGGACTATGCCGGTTGCAAAGTAGATCGAAAGAGCACTACTGGGACTTGCCAATTTCTTGGTAGGTCTTTGGTGTCTTGGAGCTCAAAGAAGCAAAATTGGTTGCTTTATCCATGGCCGAAGCCGAGTATGTGGCGGCCGGTGCTTGTTGTGCACAACTTTTGTGGATAAAGCAAACGTTGAGTGATTACGGTTGTGAGTTTAGTAAGATTCCACTCTTGTGTGACAGTGAGAGTGCCATCAAGCTAGCAAACAATCCGGTCCAACACTCTAGAACAAAGCACATAGATATTCGACATCATTTCTTAAGGGATCATGAGGCTAAGGGAGATATTGCTCTACGTCATGTGAGCACCGAGAGGCAACTTGCCGATATCTTCACTAAGCCTCTAGATGAGCAAAGGTTTTGTGCTTTGAGAAGTGAGCTAAATATCTTGGATTCTTGTAACTTGGCTTGACTTATTGCACATACTTGATTGTGGATAGATAGGAATGAAAACGATTTATTTTCTATTTTTTTGGTGTGAGTTTTTCAAAAATTTGGATTTTAAGATCCTTGGATCGAATCTTAGCCCAAGTGACTATGGTTATGGATTGTTGATTGTGGCTAGTCACTTGAGGTTAAGGTTTCTTATATGTCCACTAGCTAAATCTCTTTATCTATCTCAAGTCTTGAAATATCTTAAATCTCTCAAAGCATCTCTTATCTCTCTACACATCTCAATCTGCTCGTTTTGTGTTGAAACTGGGTCCGCCGGGTCAACCGGCACAGGTTCCCGGCTGACCTGGGACGCCTCTGGAGACCGCCGGGTCGCCCGGCCACTTCTGGTCGGGTCGCCCGGCCCTAGCGTAGGGCGTATAAAAACACCGCGGTTGGCGCCTTTCAACCCTAGAACACTTCACATCCTCTCCAAACCACCGCCGCCACCCCCATTCGCCCTTAGGCATTTTTTCTGCTCCTCCACGGGATTCCTCCATGGTTTGGGGCTTTGGAATCTCCTTCTTCTCCAGTGCTCCTTCCTCCTCGGGTGTTCTGAAAACTTCGCGGGAATCCAATGGTAAAATCGATTCAAACTTCGGATTTCCCAATCTCTCAATGTAGCTCGTTCTAGATAATTTCCTTCCATCAAAAGCTTCAATCTAGGCCCTAGAACATCTACCTATGATCTTGTTACATTTCCCCAACTTACCATTGTGAATCAAAGATTAGGGTTCATCCATACCCGCCGGTTGACCCGGCCACATGTGGACGATTGACCCGGCCTAGGTCGGGATGGCCCTTTAACCTTTGTTTCTCCTATTCCTTTGTACCAATCTTGATACCATTCATGCTTAATCTATCTACAGATGGGTAGAGAGAAGGGGAGCTCTCGTGGCAAGGAGATTCGCTCGGAATCAAGTGAGGAGGAGGAGGAGCGTTCATCGGGTGAAGAGTATGGCATTCACGTTCATGCAAAGAGGACGAAGCCTCAAGCTCCTCCTGCTCATGCTCAAGGCCGTGGTTGTGGTCAAGAGGGCAATCCCATTCTTCAAAAGAGGACCACCACCATTGGGGCAAGAACCAAGAGGGCAAGTACCGATGATGTTGGAGATCGATATGATGCGGACATGGACTTGTCTCTCTATGTGCAGATGGCCATTCCAGTTCATCCTTTGGAGCGCACAAGGCGTAATCCACCTTTGGTGAATTACATGAAGTCCGGGACTGACATGAGGCCACTTCGTTTTCAAGACCCGAGGGTGCTCCAAAGGTCTTTCTTCAGCGATGATCGGTTTTGGCTTGCTCATCAAGCCGATTGGTATGAGTCAACCATCCTACCCAAGGGACGTATCACGACTGAGATGAAGTGGGTTAATTGGCTATTCTTGCTTGATGTTCCTCCACCTACTGAAGAGGCTATGCAAGCTGTGCACACTCGCTGCCAGTTCATGGGGATGTCCTATCTCATGGGCTTACGTTCCGACTACTCTCAGGAAGTGGTGGCACAATTCTACGCCACTCTCTATGTTGACCGAGATGAGAACACTATGCACTTCACTCTTGGTGGTAAGAGGTTCTCAATCACTCTTAGTGAGTTTGCTTTGCTTTTCAAACTTAGAGGTGCAACCACTGCAAATCAATTCTCAAATGATCTTGTCCGCCTTCATAGTGGAGATGAGTTAGAGGTCATAAAAATGAGATTTATGTATGATAGAGCATATGGAAATATCAACTATGGTCATACAAGTGGACTCACCCCCTACTACAAGATGCTCAACCTCTTATTTAGGTACACCCTTACTCCTAGAGGTGGTGATTCCGACAATATTTCTCATAGATCTAGAAATTTGCTTTATCAAATGGCTCCCGGTCAACCTAAGTTCAATGCTTGCCATTTCCTTTGGAATGAGATTATCATTTGCTCCCACACCTCATCTAGTGGTTGTCACTATGCACCATACATCTTTTTGATGGTTAAGCATGCCACTAAACTTGATCTTAAGATGGACAACACTCATGAGAACTACAAAACTAGCAAAGGCAAGCTTGTCCAAACTTTCAGACTTGGTAAGCATCAGACTGGTGTTGATGCTAGAGGACCTTATCCGGGCATTTATCCTATTGATGGACCCGTTGATGCGGGTGCCTCCTCCTCTCAAGCACCACCACCAAGGCATCCATATGATCCCCTTCCAATTGAGCGTGCCTCTCACTCTCGTGGGGCTCCTAGGGGTAAGAAGGGCAAGCTAAATTTCATTGCGAAGGGTTTATTTGCTTGCTTCAACATGCTCCGCAAAGATGCTAGAGAGCGTGAGGCCGACCGTCAGTGGATGGCTCAAGAGCTCCATAGGCAAGAAAGGTATCAAAAGGACATGGCAGCTCAGCTCAATCTTCCTCACTCTCCGGTGCATGAGATGAGAACCTTTGATCCTCCATCTCCCATTCCTAACCCGTGGGAGGACCTTGGCTCTTGGGTCCCGGTTGATGATAATGATGAGGACAAGGACGACGACGAGGAGGAGTAGCTCCCTTTTTGGTGCTTGTTGCCAAAGGTGGAGTGAATTTGGAGGATGGAAGCCCCTCATCACTATCTATCTCTCTTTTATCTCTATTCATGTAATAGAACTAGTGGACATGTAATGAACTATATGTGGTGTGATGGATGATGATCTGACAAGTGCAAACTTTTATCTGTAAGACTTATTTGTGGTACTTTTATTTATGCTAGTGTGATGTAAGAACCTTAATTGTTATGTGTGATGCATGTGTTGGTTGATGTCTTGTTATCTCTCACTTTATTGTTATGATATACTTGTCATATGCATCATGGATTATTGCTTATCACACCTTTGCACCTTGTGTTGTATGCAATGATTTAGGGGGAGCCCTTTCTAAATATGTGCTATTGGCATTTGAGGCCATTTTATTTGAAAAGGCACACATTTAGGGGGAGCTTTCATCTAAATAATTGGACACAACCTTTTATTTTATTCCTCTCTTATGAGCCCAAATTATAGTTGTCATCAATCACCAAAAAGGGGGAGATTGAAAGAGCATCTAGGCCCCTAATTATTTTGGTGATAATGACAAGTATAATTTGGGTATTTGATGGTTCAACTAAGTGTGTGCAGGAATAAAAAGAAATGAATGAGGATATTCAAATGAAGGCCCTCAATTTCATATAAAAGGTGTTAAAGCTCAACTGGCGCTTTCAATTTAATTTTTGAGTTGAATTTGAGTTTAGGAAACACTGTACTATAAAGAGGGACGTGATCGATTGGTCGAGGCTCGCTACAAGTGCTCTTCTTGAGATCCACTCACCTTTTCTTAGAGTGAAAACCACTAGAAAAACATTAGAAAACCCTTAGAAATACTTAACCTAGCCTTCCCTGCCTGACCGGGTCAACCGGCCTATGTGACCGGGCGACCTGGGACGGCTCTGGAAGGAGCCGAGTGACCCGGCCACTTGTGGCCGGCTGACCCGGCCAGGCCGCAGGAAGCACATAACGGCTAGCTCGGGGACTTGGGGTATAAATACCCCTTCTTCCTCCTCTCTAGGGTTCCGCCTTCCCTTCCATTGAAACACCTCCCAAGCTTGCTTCCCTCTCTCCCAAGTCCCTTCCAAGCACTCCTAGCAAATATTACTCCTAGGGTTTGGGTGTGAGAGTCCTTTGAGGTGTAGGTTTAAGCCCCTTTGTGAGAGCTCTTCACTCCTTCCTCTCAAGAAGCACTTGTGGTGGCTTTGGTTGATCGATTCGCGTTTGTTACTCTTGAAGCTTGCTTCTAGACGGTTAGGCATCACCCGTTGAGTGCCCTCTCTGTGTGGAGCACCCGGGATCATTTGTATTACCCATCCTTTGTGGATTTCTCTTAGTGAGCACCAATTTTCCTTTGTGGGAATTGGGTGAGGAAAAGAAGCTCTTGGTGATAGCCCTCCCTTCATGGGATCCTCAACGGAGATGCAGCTTCCTTTGTGGGAGTGAACTTCGGATTAATTCACTTGTCTCTTGCTTGTTTGAGTTCATCCCCTTTCTCTAACCCTAGAAGCTATATTTGGATCGATCTCTCTATTTGTGTTGTTGCATGTAAAGTCTTTGGTTGCAGGTAATGACTACCTCATATACGCAAAGTTTGATTCATATACTTTCTGCAAATTCAAGTTTTCCATAGCTTATTGTACTCTATCTTCGCGTGCTGGTTGATCCGGCCCAAGTGCCAGGGTGACCCGGACCCCGCCCCCCCTGGGTCATCTGGTCACTCGTGCTGGGTCATCCGATCCCTGATCCGCTGCTTCGGTTTTTGCAGAATTTTAAAGTGATCCTATTCACCCCCCCTCTAGGCATCACAAGGTCCATTCAGGTGGGGAGAACGAAGTTGTGCAACTACCCAATGCCGCTCCCAACGCTGCCGCTAACAACACCACTGGCATCCAGCAACAAAATGCTGTCGGCAATGCAGGAGTTCAACCTCCACCAGTACGAGCTACACACGTCCTCCGGGGCAGCCAGCAGCAGCGCCAACCCGTTTGGGACGAAGTGGAGATCCAGCGCCGCACCAACTACGACCGCGACAATGGGGTCCCAGACCCTCTGAACGCCAACAACCCCATCCAGGCAGCAGAGCTTCGTGAGATGCATGACATCGAGCTTCGACGTCGCGCCCAGTATGACCAAGACAATGGTGCTCCGGATGATCTCTATGTTGTTCCGACGGCCCGCGCCCTAGGATCCAGTTCTGGAGCAATCAACAACTTTCCGGCTTTCTCACGACGTCTCAGGACGATGAGATACCCGAAAGACTTCAAGCCAGCCATTGAAAAATACGACGGTCGCTCCGACCCGAGTATTTGGCTCCAGATGTACAACATCGCCGCCCAAGCATCAAGAGGAAACGAAGACCACATGGTGGGATACTTCCTACAACCGCCCTGGCAACACTCGCCACCTCGCCAAAGTGCGGATGAGGAAAGGTGAAACCCTCCGAGAGTACACCAACCTCGCTGGTGTCAAAGATGAAGATGTGATAGACTATAAAAGAAGGGAGTCACCAACCTCAAGCTCTTTGAGAAGATCCACGAAGCCGGCATTGAATCCATCGCTGACCTCATGGCCTATGTTGACAAGCTTGTCGACACACAAGATGCAGTCGTTCATGACTTCAAAGGTGACAACATCGACAACCACGCGGCATACGATGCTGGCGGTAGGTCGCGCAAGCGGTCTAGCGAAGTTTACAAGACTGATCCACCAAGACCTTCCACCTTCCTTGAAGGTGACTTCAACTGCACGCTAGATGACCAATGTCAGTTCCACCGTGATGCTAAGCACACCATGAGGGAGTGTGCATAGCTGAAGTGCGCCCTGGGCATCCCTCCAGAGCCTTAGAAGACCAAGAGCGGCAATAACAACAGACAGAACAACGACCGGCGTTATGACAACTGCAACCGTCAACCTGATCGACGCGACTACCGTGGCCGGCGACCTTATCGCCACAACGATGACAGAGATCGCCGCGACTACCGCCGTGATGATCACCGCGACTATCACCGCGACGACTGCCGTGATGATAGCCGCGATGATCACCGTGAGGATCGCTGTGACGACTGCCGTGACGAGCGACCTGATAGCTACCGCCTCATTCGCCGGGAGGAACGCTGCGACGACTGGCGCAATGATGGCAACCGCAGAAAGGAGCCTTCTCCTCCTCCACCACCAAAGGGTGGCAACTCTAATAGTTCGTTCCAGAATGCTAACTGGCAGATCAACTTCATCATCGATGGCCGCCAAGCAGCCAAGAGCAACAGACATCAGCGATCCAATGCAACGGGGATCAGCCAGGTCAACACCGAAACTCCACAACCTCTGCAGTGGTCGGAGTTCCCCATCACCTTCTCCAGAAAAGATCACTGGGTGCACATACCTGATCCTGGGACTTACCTGCTGGTCATCAACCCCATAGTGGACGACGCCTTCCTGCATAGGACCCTCATCGGTGGGGGCAGCAGCTTGAACATCATCTCCACAGAAACACTGAAGAAGATGGACTTCGACTTCTCCAAGATGACCGCCTGCAATGAACCCTTCTACGGGGTCGTGCCCGGCAAGGCTGCTTACCCCATAGGTTGTGAATGCCTGTCGGTCACGTTCGACAAAGAAAACAACTTCTGCACAGAGTACCTGCATTCGAGGTGGCGGACTTCCGCTCCTCCTACCACGCCATCCTCGGTCAATCTATGTTGGCCAAGTTTATGACCACGCCGCCCAAGGCTCAGGAGGCAACGAAGACCACATGGCGGGATACTTCTCCCTTTTGATGGGCAAAGTGCGTCACTTGTGGCTCGACAACCTTCCTGCAGAGTGCATCACTTTGTGGGCAAGCCTGTCGTGGTTGTTCACGACGAACTACCAAGCGACCTACAACCGCCCTGGCAACACTCACCACCTTCCTAAGTTTTGGATGAGGAAAGGTGAAACTCTCTGGGAGTACACCAATCACTTCTTCAAGAACCGCAACACGCTTGCCGGTGTCAAAGATGAGGACGTGATCGCCTACTACAAGAATGGAGTCACCAACCTCAAGCTCTTCGAGAAGATCCAAGAAGCCGGCGCGGACACTATCACCGATCTCATGGCCTACGTCGACACTCAAGATGCAGTCGTCCACAACTTCAAAGGCGACAAAGCAGATGATGCTATGGCATCCGATGCCGGTGGCAGGTCGTGCAAGCGATCTGGCGAGGTCTATGCAACTGACCCTCCAAGACCTTCCACTTTCCTCGAAGGTGACTTCAACTGCACGCTGGACGACCAATGTCAATTCCACCGTGATGCCAAGCACACCATGCGGGAGTGTGAGCAATTGAAGCGCGCCCTGGGTGTCCCTCTGGAACCAAAGAAGACCAAGAGCGGCAACAACAATGAACGGAACAACGACTGCCGCTATAACAACCGCTACCGTCGATCTGATCGACGTGACTACCGCGACCGCCGACCTTACCGTCACAACGACGATAGAGATCGTCGGGATGATCGCCGTGACGATCACCATGATGATCGCCGCGACTGTTGACGGCCGTTAAGTCCCTATTTTCAACCCTCAACTTTGAACAAATTTCACTCCATCAAAGCTTGCATCATAGCTGTGGGGTTATAAACTAACCGATTCCACGAGCTGTGGTGAATATTTGGATGCAGGTCATAATGAGACATCATAGCATAAATAAAGCATCTTGACAAACAACGTCAAATGCTTAGTTTGATAACACCATTGCGAAGTTCTTGTCGAGATGATCGAAATGGAGTTTTGGTTCACCCAATTCGGAGTCCGGATGCAGAAATTATACCTCACAGAAGATTGTGACACGAGACATGTCGGGGGTAGGTGCGGCCGAACCTAGTAGGTTCGGCCGGACCTATCAGCCTCCTCCGATCAACACCAAACTTTGCCAAATGCCTCTACACTTAGTTGGGAAAAGCTCAGATAAAAGTTTTGTCTGACCTTCTTCCCTATGTCTCGATTAGTGACCCTACGACTACAAATCGTCTCTTTCAAACAACTAGACAAGGAGTCACTAGGGACTGCTTGGGCACGATTCACCAATTCTTTGGCCTCTGGACCCGACATCGGGATCTCAGAACCTATTCTTCTACAACATTTTAGAATGGGTCTTGATGTCGAGTCAGCCAAATTTTTGGATACTTCATCAGGAGGCTCGTTCTCTCATTTGACTCCTAGTGAAGGGAAGATGGTTCTAGGAAAAATCCTAGAAAACACTCCCTACACGGGAATTTTTGACAAATTCCCAAACGAAGAAGAAGAACCCAAGCCAGACGCTCTCTCGGAACCAAAACCCATAAAGGAGGTATCCACTTTCCCAACTATCCAATCCATAGAGGATTGCACTCCTCTAACAAAAACTTGGTTCATAGGGGAACCATTCCAACCTTATCGAGAGTTCGATCACCCCTCGTGTGACTTCGTCTATGAATACTATGATGAGTTATTTGATAAACATTGGACAGAGAAATCCTTCTTGAGAAGGGAAAGAGACTCAACACACGAGGGAGAATTAGTCAACTTACCCAACCCAGAAGAGATAAAAAGACGGAGAGAAAAGTTGGAATACATCTCCGCAATCAGTAGCCGGGAATGGTTGAGAGAAGCAGAAGGCATGGATCAAGTAATCCAGCTATATCCCGAGCTAAAGTCACTCTCATGCCAAGTAGGAAACCTCTCTTACTAGGATGTGTTCTATGACCCTAGGGTCGATATCAATATCATTCCTAAATCCTTAGTATTAGAGGCCTTTCCCGACGAACCCCTCTCTTGCTCTCAGAAGCGTCTCCAATGGATTTCGGGTCAAACCATAGAGACGGAGGGAATCCTTAGAGTCGTCCAAACAAACATTGGAGAGTATGAGATCTTCCTAGATTAGCATATCTTTGACATCCCAAAAGGAGATCCACCCTTCATTCTCATCGGAAGACCCATTGAAGGGGTACTGAGTAGTGTGCTCGACCATGAAAAGCAGCCATATCATCTTGAGGTTCGAGATACACATCTCCAATGTCATAGACCTGAGGTTAAGAAAGAACATGTGTGGTCTATGGACATTCTTGAGGTGTCGACACTGGATTCTCAAAACAGACTCGAGCATGAAGGTTTTACACTAGAGGGATCACAAATCCCATGCTCACATCAAAAGTTTCCAGAGTTATCAAGCCCCATTACCAATGACCTTTACCAAACCTACAACCTCCTCATTTTCCTTGTGCATGCTAACTTTGAAAGGAAGGTAGTAGATGTCTTTGTTTACCATAAACATTGCAAATTTTGTGGTCATTTTTTGGTACTAACCTTGCAGCTAGAGCTATGATGGTTTCATCATCTCGATTGGCTGCAAGATGACGATCTCCAGTGGTCGAGCTTATGACCCAAAACAAAGCACTATCAGGAGATAGCCTGAATAATCATTTAGATTTCCTTTTCAAATAAAAGCAAGAGCATCTCTTTAGGATTAGTCATCCTTCGGGTATTTTTGGTCGCTAATGTTTCAGGTGGAGATTGAAAGGACCGATGGATAGGCAATGCCTAAAAACATGAGAGCTACACGAACTACAACACCAAGGTAATTCAGGGAGAGAAAGTATTACGAAGGAAGCTTGAACTCCGCACACTTGAGTTGTGTTGCCTAGCAATGCAAACTCCAAGTGTGGGGGAGATATGTGAGTATCCCAAGTAAGTTTCTCTCATACTAAATCTTATTTTGGTTTGAAGATGGTGTTGGTTCTTGCATCTTGCTCTCTTAAAAAAACACAAAAATATTTGAATTTGAATAAAGGCTTCCTAGCTCTTTAGCTAGCAGAGCCTCCCTTTTTGTTTCCACCTTTTTCTTTGAATAATAACACCAGGTACAAGAGCAAGTTTGGGGGAGATTTCTCAGGCTCGTCGAAACACAAAATTGAGATCACCCGCCATGGTGCCGCACAACACCGACTACGCTAATCGACGAGGGATGAGGTAAGTGCACTAGAGCAAGTCGGTCGCCCCTGTGGTTTGGCCGAATCACCATTTGTCTACCTCATTCCCCACTTTCTCGAAGAGCGATGGTATGTGCACCCCTACCTCTCTACTTTTGGAAATCATGAGTTTAAATGAGCTTTAAATCCGATCATATAAATCAAACTCAATTGAATCCTCATGCACCCAATGCTCGACATATTTCATATGGTTGGCTTGCATAAGTTTTATTCCATACTTATTATCTTGATGCTTGTGAACAACATATCTTTAGGAAACCATGCCCATCTAAGTAGTTGATGTTTGAGATATGGTCCGATGAAATGATCTTTGCTCCAAATATTTGAGTGCTTGGGAAATTTATTTGAAAATTTTGAAAACCCTTTGCGAAGCTCCTCTTTGATATGCCAAGTCCTACCATAGCCATATGATGAGACATCTTGAAAACCTCATACACATATGCTACTTGTCGTTGCATTGAGCTTTGTCAAATTATTGTGACCCTTGTGAGAATTCTTTTCATGCTTTCATGATCAAGATACACGTACACGCCAACATCCTCCTTGCCATGCTCAGTTGAGAGCTAGCATTGTACCATCTATCTATTCCACAAAATAAAGCTCCACACTATGTGTTGATCTCTCTCTCTCTCTCCAAGTTAATATTACAAAAGAGACATGGCTATAGAAAAAAATGGACACATGAAGGTCCAAGAAAAAAAATAAAAAAATGAAAAAAGAAAAGATAGCCATGTCCACAAAAGAGTCAAAACAGAGAGAGAGGATCATGCAAAATGGAGTTACAACAAATCAGATGGTAATAACTAGCACCCATTCCAGGCCTAGTGTACACCTTACCATCATCACAATGTTCATTATACATATGGTAATATCTAGCACCCATTCTGGGCCTAGTATCCACCTTTACCATATCCATCATATCCCTACACATGCACATCTTGATCTGATTGTATGATTTGATTTTCTCCTTGGATCCGGTTTTTGACTTTGCAATACATGTGATGCAAGTATGCCTCATCTTTATACCCTACCTTGAGCTCCATATATAGCCATCATTAGAAGTAGGTTGAAGAAAGGCAATCTAATGCCTTAGTAAGGACTATACACATTGAGCGATTTGAGAGAATCAAATGAGGTGCCAAGCAAGGTTTATTTTGAAAACTTATTGAAAAAAATCCCAAGCTACTTGACATGAGGAGTAGAAGTGATTTGATTCAAGATCGTTCCATTCCTCAACTACCCAAGATGGCATGATAGACACTTCAAAGTTCACAAGTGCAAGGTATGATTCGGAATATCTCTTATGCTCGCTTCATACCATAGGAATTTTTGTTTTCACCTTGGTCCTTAACCTTTACTCGAGGATGAGCAAAGGGCCAAGTGTGGGGGTGTGTTGACGGTCGTTAAGTCCCTATTTTCGACCCTCAACTTTGAACAAATTTCACTCCATCAAAGCTTGCATCATAGCTGTGGGGTTATAAACTAACCGATTCCACGAGCTTTGGTGAATATTTGGATGCAGGTCATAATGAGACATCATAGCACAAATAAAGCATCTTGACAAACAACGTCAAATGCTTAGTTTGATAACACCATTGCGAAGTTCTTGTCGAGATGATCGAAATGGAGTTTTGGTTCACCCAATTCGGAGTCCGGATGCAGAAATTATGCCTCACGGAAGATTGTGACACGAGACATGTCGGGGGTAGGTGCGGCCGAACCTAGTAGGTTCGGCCGGACCTATCAACCTCCTCCGATCAACACCAAACTTTGCCAAATGCCTCTACACTTAGCATAATATCCAAGGGGACCAAGTCCATGGGCCAGACACCACAAAAGTTGGTCCGGCCGCACCTCCTAGGTTCGGCCGCACCAACGAGGTCCGGCCGCACCTACTAGGTCTGGCCGCACCACCCAAGATCCTCCTCTCGAGTCCACGGCACCAACAATCCCACAAACACACCTTGGATGGATGAGACACACTGGTGAATGGTCGGTTTGATCAAAAGGCTATGGTTGGAAGCAATTGGATCGATGGACCCACACTTAACCGCCACAACCGCCATCAAGGACTGATCCTGGACGTCCCTCAACACCGTCGGTGCATCACATGGCAGTTGAGTAGGACTGGCCGCACCTCTAGGTACGGCCGCACCTATCAAACCCCAGGATTTTGCTCCACCGACTTGGGAACCGACCCAGGAGCGTTGATCAAGGCCATGCACGATCAAAGGCAGCAAATCATAGGGTCGGCCGCACCTGGAGATACAGCTGCACCTCCTTGCTCGTCACTGCAGCTCCCTCTCGCCTACAAATACCTCCTCCTGCAGCCACTGACTCAGAGGGCCTATATATAGAGCCTGGCACCTCATAGGACACAAGTGATTAGAAGCAAGTGGTGGAGCCCTACATTAGTTAGTATTCAGAGAGTAGGGAGAGAGAGTTGAGTGTTGGAGTAGAAGCTGGAGTGTCGGTCTTCTTTCCCTAGTGTTGGAGTAGAAGCCGGAGTGTCGGTCTTCTTCCCCTTCCTCGGCGGGTGCGGTACAACTACGGTCATCCACACCTAGGATATTTTGTAAGTTCGGATTCGTGAGTAACTAAGTCTCAAGTCATTTCATCGTTCGCTCTTAGGTTCTTCGATTGCATTTAGTAGTTTCTACTCGTTGTGATTGCTTTGCTTTGAATTCGAGTAAAGTAGTGCTTGGTTAGTGTAGACGTGGTGTCTAGGCTTTCCAGTACCTTGGAATGCTTCCCGGTTCAATGGAATAATTGTGGTACCCTAGGGAGGTTACAGCTCCGGACGGGCTTTTTAGTCCACCACGTTAGTTCTGGCAGGTAGGAGTTACGACATCAGAGCCCCCTTTTCATCCCTTTCCGTGGCTCTTTTCCCTCTGGCCCCGACGAGCGACAAGTTTTGCCTTGATTCTATCCGTGACTCTCACGAGTCCCAAACTTGATCAGCTATCCCCTCTCTACCTGAAATCTACCCTTGCCTTTCTATCCTTCGTCACCATATCCCCCGGACGAATTAGTTCAGGTTCACAACACTTCTCGTTCCCTGTGGAAATCGATACCTTGGAATACTCCCGGGTGAAAGCTACAACGGTATCCGTGCGCTTGCGGATCTATCTATGATCGTGTAGTATACCAATGGGCTTTCTGGCGCCGTTGCAAATCTAGTAACGACGTAAGAAGTGCCAACAAGCTTTCTGGTGCTGTTGCAAATCTAGTAACGACGTAAGAAGTGCCAACAGCGACGACCGCCGCTATGATCGCCCTAACGACTACCGCCTCATCCACTGTGAAGATCGCTGTGAAGATCGGCGTGACAACGACAACCGCAGAAAGGAGCCTAGTCCTCCCCTACCACCTAAAGGTGGCAATCCTAACGGTGTGTTCCAGAATGCCAACTGGCAGATCAACTTCATCGTCGGCGGCCGCCAAGCCAAGAGCAACAGACAACAACGATCCAAAGCAAAGGAGATCGGCCTCGTCAACATCGAAACTCCTCAACCTCTACGGTGGTCGGAGTTCCCTATCACCTTCTCGAGAAAAGACCACTGGGTGCACATACCCGATCCCGGGACCTACCTGCTGGTTGTTAATCTCATAGTTGATGGAGCCTTCCTGCCTAGGACTCTCGTCGACGGGGGCAGCAGCCTCAACATCATCTTCAATGAGACGCTGAAGAAGATGGACTTCGACTTCTCCAAGATGACTGTGTGCGACGAACCCATCTATGGGGTTGTGCCCGGCAAGGCAGCATACCCCATAGGTCATGTATGCCTGCCGGTCACCTTTGGTAAAGAAGAAAACTTCCGCAAGGAGTACCTGACATTTGAGGTGGCGGACTTCCGCTCATCATAACACCCCGCCATTCTTGGCCGACCTACGTTGACTAGGTTTATGGCCATCCTGCACCACACCTACCTCGTCATGAAGATGCTAGCACCGAACGGGATCCTTTCCGTCTACGGCGACCTCGTCATATCCTTCAAGTGTGAAAGTGACACCGTCGACCTTGCCGCAACTTCTGCATGTAAGGTTACAACCACTGTCATGATCGCTCAGGCCGCCAAGATCGACCCTACCTCCCTGGAGGTACCAGAGCAAAAGCGCATGTCAACCGCCTTGGACGCCAGTCCTGCGGTGAATAAGGTTTGCCTCAGCCTGCCTTACGAAACCAAGGAAGTCACCATTGGGGCCGACTTCGACCCCAAATAGGAACTCGCGCTCACCATTTTCCTTCAAGACAACACTGACATCTTTGCATGGAGTCCATCCGACATTCCCGGTGTCCCCAGGGAGCTGGCTGAGCACGCTCTTGAAGTAAGCAAGATAGGAAGACAGCAAGACCTATCAAGCAAAAGCTCTAACGATTTGCGAAAGATAGAAAGCAGGCCATAGAAGTAGAAGTCTGTAAGCTCTTAGCTGCATGATTTATTCGAGAATGTAAACACCCGGTTTGGCTTGCAAACTCGATCCTTGTACCCAAGAAAACTGGACTATTAAGGATGTGTATCGACTACACCGACCTTAACAAGCACTGCCCGAAGGATCCCTTCCCTCTCCCTCGCTTCGACCAGGTCGTGGACTCCATGGCTGGCAGCGTCCTACTATGCTTCCTCGACTGCTATTCAGGGTATCACCAGATAGCCCTGAATCCTAACGACCAAGACAAAACGGCATTCATAACGCCCAAGGGCATCTGCTGCTATAAGGTCATGACCTTTGGCCTGAAAAATGCTGGTGCCACCTACCAGAAGGTGATACAAAAGTGCATGGCGTCCCAGATCGGCAAGAACATGGAAGCCTACTATTGACGGCTGTTAAGTACCGCTTTTTACACCATCAACTCTTACAGAAAATAAATGAAAAGTGAACATAAACACTAGAATAGGGGTTTATACTGACAATCTCCACAAGTGTTGGTGTTTCTAGTTTTCACTGCAGGATGTACCGAATCACGCGTTAAACGATGTATTCATAGAGCAAGAGAACCAAAGACATATATAGGGCACCATTGGAAATAGTGTCAAATGCCAAATTGGACTCCACCATTCTGACGAGCTTGTCGAGATGATCGAAATGGATATATCATTTGCCTACTTTGGAGTTCGGATGACAGAGATATGCACAAGACATCGTGTGGGCCCGGTGGGACCCACACCAGGCCACGTGGCAACATGCTGCCACACAGGCGCCCACATGGCCATGACACCTCATCGATCCAAAGAAGCACACTCTCGACCAATCAGGAGTAAGCACGCGAATCCAAGGGCCCACAACCATGAGATAACTAGCTAGAAACACCGTGAACACCCCCATACCCACCTTGGGAACCACCTGGCAGTCACCTGGATGAAAACCGGCGCGATCGGGGCTACCCGGGATCGGCCGACCACCCAGGTCGACCGACCCCACCTTGAGGCCCCTCGCGTCGCCCTTCCACGTGTCGGCTTGTCGTGACGAACCAAAGGCGGTGCCAGGTGCCTGCCCGAATATCCGTCCGAAATCCTGCAGCTACTTCTCATGGAAGATTCACCAACTTGGCCCCCACTCCTCAGCGCCACGTGTCACCACCTCATTATTTCTTGGGTGGTGCCCAAGGCAGCCTAGGGACTTGTCTTGGCACTATAAATAGAGTTGGAGGGGTCTAGAATAGAGACACATCGCATTCCTCCTCCCTCTCTCATTTTCTCTCTTGGAGAGGAGTCTCTCTTCTCCATGTGTAGGTGTGAGTAGGTGCTAGGTAGAGGGTGATGTATTAGAGAAGCCCCTCTTGTTCTTCATTTAGAGCAAAATGAGTATTTCTGTATTTCCCATTTAGACTAAAGTGGTATTTATGCATAGGTGACATGTTCTTGAGTTCTTCATCTGTTCATCATTTAGAGACTCGTGTTCTTCGTGACATGACCCTTTGATCCTGTTGACTAGGTGAATAATTATGCATTCCGTTTGTGTGAATTATCCCGTTAGATCTTGTTGGAGTACATTAATTTATGGCATGTCGTTCTTCCTGTCGCCTATATGATTCCATGATGATCGAGGCCTAGTTTTGCTCGTGGGTTCGTCACTCCGTATTTATACAGAGTGCTATAGTGTTGTTACAGGTTAACAGACGTAGCCGTGCTATAGTAGTAATCCGCGGTGTAGGCGTGGTGGCTGGACTGCGGTTTATCCTTCGTTTGCCCCGTATCCCACGGTTAGTTAGGGGTAGACCGCGGTAGTGACAGTCGTTGGACCCTTTGTACTCCCCCACCTTCGGATACGACGTAGAGTTTTCGGCCAGAACCGACCTGTTACATCCAGGAGGGAACTGGTGCCCGAAGCGAGTATTCCTATCCTGAGCTTGCGCCCTTCTAGAATCAATACCCATAGGAAGCACCTCATCATCCCCCTACCATAGCAGGGGTTTGGTGTCCTTGGACCATCCTGCTAGCATAGAAGCTAGTGCCCATCGTTCCTTGGATTCGATACCCTTTGAAATACTTCGTAGGTGAAGTGCTATAGCGGTATATCCGTGCGCTTGCGGACTCGTTCGTACTCATAGGTCTACCCAGGTGGATCTTACGCTCATGCTAGGTGCGCAACTAGTGGTGACATTAAGAAATACCAACAAGCATTTCTGGCGCCGTTGCCGGGGAAACAAACCTGGTGGCGATGCTAGCAAGTGTCAACAAGCATTTCTAGCGCCATTGCCGGAGAACGGTTGCTGTATCTATCTTCGAACCTAGTGGTCCTCGTATGTATCTTTTTTGTTTTCTTGAATTCTACCTTTACCCTCGGTATCCATTGAGATGCTTTCCTATCAAAGCCTCTCTACCCCTAGGGGTAGGTTCGTCCTAGAGCAACCATCAACTTCCTCATCTTGCTGCGAACTCGGTCCTAGCTTTATAGCCATGGTTCGAAATCAACCCTTCTCTGGAGCGATTAGCGACAATCCTAATGTTCATGTAGAGGAGTTCGAAGGACTGTGTTCAGGCCTACTTGTGTTGGGCATGACATAGGAAACTTTGAGGTGGAAATTGTTCCCCTTCTCCCTTGTAGATAGGGCGGAACAATGGTACACTCTCACAGTAGGTAGAGTGAACAGTTGGGAAGAACTACGAGATAACTTTTGTTACTCGTTCTCCCATCCGGAACATGTAAAATCTCTACCGTTTGACCTCTTCAACTTTGAGCATTTGGAGATGGAGTCCATAGGTGCGGCCTGGGCTAGGTTCTCAAGTCTCTTGACATCTAGCCCAGACTTGTCTATATCTGACGACATTTCAACGAACATCTTTTACACATATATAGACTTGGAATCTGCACAAGAGCTCGACCTTCTAGCTGGAGGTTCGTTCAAACATCAATCCCCAATGGAAAGAAGAGAGATCCTAGGATTCTTCTTAGAAGCCTCTTCTTCCCATACCAGTCACAACGAACCCCACCAAGAATCTGAGTCGATCCATGAGAGTCTCTTAATAGACGAATTTGATCCTCGACCCTGCACATCATATGATTCGTCTAAAGAGCCTTCTCCCGAGTCGTGAACACCGAAGGAAGAAGAGATTCAACCTTCGGAGTTCTCTCACGTATTCGAGGACGATTCTTCCAGAAACATTATAAATACCTCGAATCACTATCGGCACGAGAATCCTACGGCATTGATAGACATTTATGAGGTCCCCGATGAAGTTTGGAATCATGGGACCATAGTGGATTAGTCGCCTCAGAAATCAAAGCCTATTTCCGAAGCAATTAGGGTTAGCTCGATTTCCACGACCATCCACTGTTCCATCAGGGGAAACACCGTAGATGCTGTTCATGACCCTACTGCTGGAGCTTGCATCATACCGGAGTGCTTTCTTGACACTCTGGTGGGTGACATGCCCCTCACCCCGACTGATAGATATTTTTGAAGTCCCAAGTGGAACTACTTTTTCCCATGTCGGGGGATTGCTAGGGATGTGCCAATCATCATAGACGAGATCGAGGTGTGCTTAGATTTTGATATCTATGACATCATGGATTTCAATCTTCTCCTAGGCTTCCCATTGGATGAACTTCTTGATAAACCTCAAGGGAGCCTAGATCATAAGCTTAGGGAATCCGATTTCGCCACTTCTATCACAGGTCCAGGACCTCCACGGGTGAAGCCTCTTCCCAAGCAAGACCCACTCGAGGAGATGATGCATGTATCTCCGTTCGCATCACCCGAGCCTGTTCTCATTGAGGTTGTAGACCTCTCTACCCCTCATGAGAATGACTCGGAAGATTCTCTTCACTTCTGTGAAGGCGAACGATCATGATCGAGAGACGATATCGAGCTTTCATGATAAATCTCTTGAGATAGAGAACTCTTGGGCCACGAAAATTCTTGGGGCGCCGACTCTGGAGTGCATAGGAGAGGATGCCATTGACGAGCATGGTAGCTTCATCCTTGATATACCTTATGAACCATGCTCGCATAATCCCTCTCCAGAGTCAGCCATGCCTAGTGCACTGAGCACGCATGAGGGCTACAACCACCTTCTGGTCCTCTTTTGCAAAATGTTTAGAAGGTTGATTGTGGATGCATATGTTTACCATAACCATATCAGATTTCGTGTGTGCACTGTGGCACTAACCTTGCAGCTAAAGGCTTCACTGATACATCCAAGATTGGTGGTAAGACGGGAATGACACCACCAATGATAGTTGCAAGATGAAGTTCCTATGGTCAAGCTTATGACTTTAATAAATAAAGCACTACCAGGAGATAGCCTTGACTAGCATAGATTTTATTTCCCTTTCGAATAAAAGCAAGAACATGTTGTCAGCATAAGTTGTCCTTCGGGTATTTTTGGTTGCTAACCTTTTAGGTGAAGATTGAAAAGAATGATGAACAGGTGATGCCTAAGAACATGTGAGCCACATCAACTACAACACTTTGGTAAGATTTTGGTGAGGGAACATTTACAAAGGAAGTTTGATCTCCACACACTTGAGTTTCATTGCTTAGCAACGCAAACTCCAAGTGTGGGGGAGATATGTGAGCATCCCGAGTAAAGTTCCTCTCATGCCAAATCTTATCCTGGTTTGAAAATGATGTAAGCTCTTTCATCTTGCCTGATTAGCTAGGTAAGTCCTGCTTTTGACTTTAAACAAAGCCCTTCCGGGAGGTTGCCCGAGGTTCACCGTTATGCGCTCGTGCTTATGTCTCTTTTGAAAATAGCTTGATCATGCATGCATGTTTCCTTCATCTGTGTTCATATGCTCTGGTTTGAATGTATGTTTCGCGATGCACATTCATAGACTGTTTTAAATTAAGCGTGGTGCTTAGGTTAAAACTGTTTTCTTCAGTCAAAACAAGGCATGGTGTCGAGTTTTGATTGATGAACCTTAGAGTTATGCCTTCATAAGATCTTGGTTGCATGTATGTGGACTAACCCCTGCAGAAAATCATCAAATCGAAATGGGTAAGTCATCAAGTTAGATTCAAATGGGAAGGTAAGTAAAGGCTTGGATTCATGTTGCATAACACACAAGGAGGAACACGTGACCTCTCAAAGGTCTAAGGTAAGTATATTCCCCTTTGTTTATGGAGTGCAATATTGGTCTAACCCTCTTCAGTAAATGACATGGTGATGATAAAAAACAAACAAACAAAGATATTTGCTTTCAAATAAAGGCTCTATGGTTCTCGAACCAGTAGAGTCCATCTTTTGTTCCCACTTTTGCTTGAAGAACAACACCAGGTACAAGAACAAGTGTGGGGGAGTCCTCTCGATCTCATCATCGACATACCCACTTGAGAACTCCCACACAAGGGTTGCACGACATCGTCTACACCTTCGTGACAAGGACAAGGTAAAGTAGAGTGAGCTGGCTACCCCACGGGCCGGGTTAGCTGAATCACCACTAATCTTCCTTGATTCCTATATCCTTCAGGAGCGATGGTATGAGCACCCTTCACCTCACTCTCTACCTATGAGTTTGAATGATCTTCAATTCTTATTCAGTGAATCAAATTCAAATTTTGGTGCTCTGCTTGCTCAACATGATTCCAGTGGTTGGCTTGCATATGTTTTATTCCTTACTCATTATCTTGATGCTTGTGAACAAATATCATTAGGGAACTCATGCTCATCTAAGTAATTGGTGTTTGTGATATGGTTTGATGATATGATATTCGCTCCTAATGATTGAGTGCTTGGGTATTTTATTTGAAAAATCTGAAAACCCTTTGCAAAGCTCCTCTCTGATAAGCCACAGTCCTACCAAAGTCATATGATGTTTCTAGTTGAAAACCTTATACTCATATGCTCCTTGTTGTTGCATTGAGCTTTGTCAAGTTCAGTGACCCTTATGAGAATTTTTTCATGCTTTCATGATCAAGATTCATGTGCACACCACAATTTTGCCCTTGCTATGCTTCTACACTGGAAGTTAGCATTGTATCATCCATCTATTCCATCAAATAAAGCTCCCTACATTATTCCATGATTTACCCCTCCTATCTCCAAAAGAAACTGGGCTATGAAAAAAAAGAGAGAAAGACATGCTCAAAAAGCATGATAAGAAAACGAGAGAAGAGATAGCCCATGTCTCAAATATTTCAAAACAGAGAGTGGAGAAAATCATGCAAAAAGGAGTTTCATAATTTAGATGGTAATAACTAGTATCTACTCTGGGCCTAGTATCCACCTTACCATACCCATCATACCCATACACGTGCACATCTTGATCTGATTGTATGATTTGATTTTCTTCTTGGATCCGATTTTTGACTTTGCAATATATGTGAAACAAGTACGCTTTACCTTTTATCCTACCCTGAGCTCCACATATAGCCATCATTAGAAGTAGGATGAAGAAAGGCAATTCTAATGCCTTGGTGAGGACATATACGCATTGAGTGATCTGAGAGAACCAAATGTGGAGCTAAGCAAGGTTTGTTTTGAAAACTTATTGCAAAATCCCAAGTTACTTGACATGATGAGCAGAAGTGATTTGATTCATGACCGTTCCATTCCTCACCTACCCAAGATGGCATGATAGACACTCTACAGAGTTCACAAGTACGAGGTATGGTTTGGAATATTTCTTATGCTCGGTTCATATCTCTGGTATCATGTCCACCTTGATCTGACTCCCTTTACTCGGGACGAGCAAAGGTCAAGTGCAGGGGTATTTGTTGACGTCTGTTAAGTACCGCTTCTTACACCGTCAACTCCTACAGAAAATAAATGAAAAGTGAACATCAACACTAGAATAGGGGTTTATACTGACAATCTCCACAAGTGTTGGTGTTTCTAGCTTTCACTGCAGGATGTACCGAATCACACGTTAAATGATGTATTCACAGAGCAAGAGAACCAAAGACTTATATAGAGCACCATTGGAAATAGTGTCAAATGCCAAATTGGACTCAACCATTGTGACGAGCTCGTCGAGGTGATCAAAATGGATATATCATTTGCCTACTTTGGAGTTCGGATGAGAAAGATATGCACAAGACATCGTGTGGGCCCGGTGGGACCCACACCAGGCCAAGTGGCGATGTGTTGCCACACAGGCGCCCACGTGGCCATGCCACCTCATCGATCCAAAGAAGCACACTCTCGACCAATCAGGAGCAAGCATGCAGATCCAAGGGCCCGCAACCATGAGATACACTACGTAGTTTTAGGGATTTCGCGACCGATTTTTATGGCGAGAGGTGGTTTTGGTCGCTATAAACCGGGCATATCGCGACAATAGTCGTTATTGGTCGCGATACGGGTGTGTGTTGTGACCAATTATGTAGCGTTGTAATTTTAATGGCAATTGCGACAACGCATTGGCCTCTGTTGCAATTGCGGCGTCGGTATTGCGACGCTTATTGGTAACAGTTGCAGTAGTTGCACATATCACAATGACTATGACACCTCGCTATTTGTTGTGTCATTTGTTGCAAAAGAGGATTGGTTTTAGCGACGAAAATGCACTCGTTGCCACTGAAATATTTGATATTGCAACGTGCATCGAAATTGTTGCAAAATAGACAGGGGTATGGCTACGGTAACACGGAATCGTCGCGCTAGAGAGATGCTATTGCGACTAAAATATCACCGTTGCGATCAAATGCACTATTAGTCGCAATTGATGCATTCGTGTGTGTCCAGCCCAAGACCTGTTTTCTAAACCTTAAAAAAAACCGAGGCCCATCATTGAAATCGACATTTGCTCAACTCTAAACCACTGGCAAAATTAGAGGCCTAACAGACCCACACATGGGTCGGCCGAACCACTGGTTCGGCCGAACCACGTGGGCCTGTTCCATGGCCTGTGGGCCTGGACCATAACCTACACATGATTATCTATCTTTGTACACTGAGTCCTAACCCAACTCTATTCGTTTCACCGAGTCCTAACCCAATTCTACGTCGTATCGCCCATCTCAACCCAACAATATATATCGACCTGTAATATGAGGAACAAAAAATACCCAAACAACACATCCTTGCTTGTTGTCGTCACGCAATCCACCGGGGTGATGCTACAAGCTCCGATCATCTGTAACCACGAGCGCAAGTAAGTGCGATCACCTGCATCACCAAGTCTGTTCTTCGGATCCAATCCGCCAAGGTATAATTGAAGGACCGATTAGGCGAACCAGAGAGGGGGGGAGTGAATGGGAGCCGATAAAAATTCTTCTCGAAGGAGATGGGAACTCCAACAAGACGAACACGGCTTCCAACTCACGTCTCCGACCCAACTACCCAAGTTGGTCAAGACCACGCAGCCACTAGAGTGCTACTGGTCCTAGGAACCAACACTCAACCTTCCTAGCCAAAACTCACCAAACCACACAGCGGAAACTTGCACGGCTTGCTGCCTGTGCTACACCGGTCAGACCGATGGCCTGAGCCGGTCAGACCGGTGACACCGGTCAGACCGGTGGACAGAGCCGGTCAGGCCGGTGGCTACAGCAGCCGCACAGCAAACGTTCCAGGAAGCCTCAGTGAATCCTCTAGGCCCTGGAACAAAAACCACCACGAAACACAACCTGTGAGGAAGAAGAACCCCTCACAAATCCTAGCAAAACAACTCCAAACACTCCAAGAACTGAACAGCAGGACCACGGAACAAAACCACACGGACAAGGCTGTTCCCCGAGACAAAAACCCACCAAGGGCTAGCACCGGTCAGACCGGTCAAGAGCACCGGTCAGACCGGTCGTGCCTGGGCAGCTCGGGAAGAACAGCGCCCGCGAGTCAACTCCTCCAAATCCAACTCCCGATCTCCCGATTCGCTCCACGGTTTTGCACAAGACTTTGGGGATAGTAGGAACACCTCATGGGTACTCCATAACCAAGATTTGGTCCACCAAAACTTGTCAAATCAAGAGGAATCGAAGAAATCCCACCAAGAACGCCTCTAACCCTAGAGCCACGAAAACCCCAAAATCGAGCCCCTTTGCTCACGGATTTGGAAGGGGAATCAAAGGGAAAAGAACCACGAAGGGCTCATGCATACATCCCCCACCAAATCCCAAAGAGAAAGGCCTCGAAATCGCTCCAAGAAAATCGCCAAGAAAGGGCTCCGAAAATCACCAAAAAGGAGAAACGGGAAAGACACATCCAAGCCTTGAGGAACCACGCCGAATCATCTATACATACCAAAGAGGTTCATACAAGGTCTAGCTTGCCGCCCGATCATCCTTCCCTCTCACAAGATCTCACCATGAAGCTCTCAAGCTAGTCCTACGAAAATCCTAAGAAAATAGGAAGGAAAATAGGAAAACCAAATGAGCTAGGGTTCCAAGAGATGGCTGCCATCCTCTCACCACTTGGGTTATATGGAGGCAACCGAAAGACTAAAATACCCTTACTAGCTAACTAGGGATACATGCCCCTCGAGGGCGAAATTGGAAGTCTTTGTCTTCGCACCATCGGACGGATGCCCAGCGACCGCAAACTTGCTTAGCCTCGACGCAAGCCTTGCGATCCCGACGCGTGTCCTCCGCTTCGAAGATTCCGGACTGCGTCGTCGCACACCGGTCAGACCTGTGCTCCTCACCGGTCAGACCAGTACCCACCGGTCAGACCGGTCAGACCCACCGGTCAGACCGGTCTGGAGCTGCTGCACCTCCGTCTTCGGTTCTTCGGTCTTGGCTTTGTGGATCAACCAAGGAACCCAGTGGTTTTCTGGTGAACCACCGGAAACCCCGCGAACTCGGTGTAGCCTCCGCCAATCACCACTCATGACTCGGCTCCCACGTAGTCCCGGCTCGACCTTGGTTTTGAGGCTCAACCAAGAAACCGTCCATGACTTCATCTTGCCGTTCTTGCCACCATGCGGCCCGCACTTGACCCCGCTGGCCACCGGGTCCCTCGAACCAAGCCTACTTGTCTTCTCCACACCTGGAGGCCTCACCGGCAACGACCTTTCACGCTTGTTCTTCACCTGCACCTGCACCAGTCAAGCCGCAACCTGCACCTGCAATACTTAGCCAAGAATTAGTCCACACCACGTTGTCAATCACTCATCACACCAGGAAGCGACCATCCACCGGTCCTCGAACCACACCTGGCTCTCAATCTCCCCCTTGATGAGTGCATTGACAACACACACGTTTTGGTAACCAAGAGAAAAGGAAAAGAAAAGAAACGACTAAAAGAAACTCCAACAAGCGATCGAAAGCCAAAGAAAAGGCAAAGAGCAAGATCACTTGAAGAAGACAAGTCTCGGACCCCTTAGGCAAGGGCACCGGCTCGACACATCCGAGACAAAACATGCTCAAGCAAAGAGCACAAACCATCAAACCAAAACTCGAAAACCACAAAGAGCTCCCCCTGCACACATGCAAGCTCCCCCTGAACCGATGCAACTCCCCCTGGACAAATGCATGCGAACCACTTCACAAAACAGAGCAGCTGCAACAGCTCAGCTCTGACCGGTCAGACCGGTCGACACCACCGGTCAGACCGGTGGGCAACATGTGAACAGGACCAGCACTCGGACCGGTCAGACCGGTGACCTCAACCGGTCAGACCGGTTCACAACAGAGCCCAAAAATAGCTCGAAACCACCTGAAAACCTTCCAAATGCATTCAGTAGGCCAAAACATGCTCAAACTTCTCCCCCTTGTTGACAATGCATGAATCAAGCCAAAAATGCAAAAAATGCAACCTAGAGCTTCTCAAATAGACAAAATTCAACATAGGATGCTACACATGTCCAAACGAGCAAGTTAGATACTCTATAGCTTCGTAAAGACATAAACTTCATGATCACCAAGTTTCACAACCATTGGGCGAAGCTAAGATAGAATTTAGCAATTTTGCGAAAAATCACCCTCTCATGAGCAAAGTCCTAAACATGAGCAAAACATGTCAAAATGGCAAAGCCACACAAACTTCATGCTAGGACAACCATTCTAAGCATAAGACCATCATAAACACCCACAAGCACCTCATGTCATGTCAAAGCCACCGAGCCATGTGCCTACTTCTATATATGAGACTTCTCATTGGTAGGCATCATGCAACGATTTAGCACCCAAAGCAAATTAAAATTAGCACATATGACATGGGAGCACATTTTTCAAGCAATTTACATTTCATTTTCAGATTTATAATTGGTACATGAAATGTCTTTGCGACAAAAAGGAACTTATGCCCCTCCACAAGATGAAGCATGGGGGCTAAACATTCATGATGGCAAATGAGCCTTTGGCCCCATATGATCAAAATAAGCTATCCAACCACAAATTAAGCATAGCCAAGCCACTAAAACATGTCAAGATCATGTAAAGGCATGTACTCACAAGAGAGCATATATATGAAATTTTTCAAAAACATAGCCATCAACCATGGATACAAACCAAGATTATCAAGAGCTAAGCCAAACTAACCATAGCTTACCAAATTAGCTCACAAAGACATATATGTCATTCCATGGTGAACAATGTGTATAGGAGAAGCCTTTCCTAAACAATGCATATGATACAAAATGCATGCAACCTAAGATACAAAGATGCCTATACATCATGCTACATATGCCATGCCAAATGCAAGAAATGCACAAAGGAAAGCTATACATATGCTACAAAGGAGCTCCCACACGCCAACTCAAGAAATCAAACAAACACCAAGCTCCCCCCGCAAACGAGTGAAAGTTGCTTGATCTAGGGGTTTGGTGAAAATATCGGCGAGTTGTTCATGTGTGGGTACATGGATCAAAGCTATCTTCCCTTTCTCTACGTTGTCTCTCAGAAAATGATACCTCACTTCTATGTGCTTGGTTTTGGAATGGAGCACTGGGTTCTTTGCAACGCTTATGGCACTGGTGCTATCACATTGAAGTGGGACATGGGTATACTCCTCACCAAAGTCACTCATGGTGTATGTGATCCAAAGGAGCTGAGAGCAACAACTAGCTGCGGCCACATACTCTGCCTCGGTAGTGGATTGAGCAACACTCGACTGTTTGCGGGAAGACCAAGATACCAAAGAAGAACCCAAGAACTGGCAAGTCCCAGAAGTGGACTTCCTATCCAACCGACACCCGGCAAAATCCGCGTCTGAAAATCCATGAAGCGCCAAAGAAGAAGACGCAGAGTACCAAAGGCCGAAGTCGGGAGTGTGTCGCAAATACCTGAAAATGCGCTTGACTGCTTGCCGATGCGAAGTCCTCGGAGAAGCTTGAAAACGAGCGCACAGACACACCGAGAATTGAATGTCCGGCCTCGTCGCCGTCAAGTAGAGGAGTGACCCGATCATGCTCCGGTACTCCTTCTGGTCCACGTGTTCACCTTCCTCGTCCGCATCAAGAACTGTAGTCGTACTCATAGGCGTCGCCATGGCCTTGGAATCCTCCATCTTGAACTTCCTCACAATGTCCTTGGTGTACTTAGCTTGGTGCACAAATGTTCCTTCCTTTGATTGCTTGATTTGTAGCCCGAGGAAGAACTGCAACTCGCCCATCATGCTCATCTCAAATTCCCTGCTCATGTCTTCTGCAAACCTTGCAACAAGAGAGTTAGACGAGCCACCAAAGACAATATCATCCACGTATACCTGCACAATCAGGATATCTCTGTCCTGCCTGAGGAGAAACAAGGTCTGGTCGACCTTCCCCATCTCAAACCCTCTCTCAAACAGGAACCCCCTCAACCTACCATACCAAGCTCTAGGCGCCTGCTTCAACCCATACAGCGCCTTCCTCAACTTGTATACCCGGTGAGGATACTTCTCACTCTCAAACCCCGGTGGTTGCCTCACATACACCTCTTCCTCCAATACCCCGTTTAGAAAAGCACTCTTCACATCCATCTGGTACAACTTGAACCCTTTAGCCACGGAAAAGGCTAGAAGGATCCTGATCGCCTCCAAACGAGCTACAGGAGCGAAGGTCTCCTCGTAGTCGATCCCCTCTTTCTGACTGTACCCCTGAGCAACAAGTCTCGACTTGTTCCTCACCACTTCTCCTTTCTCTCCCTCTTTATTTTTCCACACCCATTTTGTCCCAATCGGCTTACACCCTGGGGGAGGGTCAACCAACACCCAAACTTGGTTCCTCTCAAAATTCTCCAACTCCTCATGCATCGAGTTAACCCAATTATGATCAGATAACGCATGTCCAATGTCTTTGGGCTCGAAATTAGCAACAAAAGCAGCATGAGCGAAATGAGAATTGTTCCGAACCCTCGACCGTGTAGTACGTTCATTCATGTCGCCGATGATTCTCGAAGCTGGGTGATCCACTTGCACTCGTCGGGGAGGTTCTCGCCTTGATGCTACCTCCCCCTCAACAGCAGCTTCGCCTTGATCTGGGTTTGTCGTTGTAGGTGTGGGAGAGGGTCCATTCTCGATCGTCGTCGAAGTAGTAGGTACATGTTCAGCCGCGGGCATCACACCGCCATCCTCATCATCTCCATGTTCATGCTCCTCCTCCTGAAAGATCTCCTCGCCAAGTTCGTCGTCACCTGCACACTCAAAAACAAGCTGACTACGTGGCTGTGTCTCGTCGAAGGTTACCTCGCAAGTCTCCACGATTTGGTTAGTTTCAAGATTGAGCACACGAAATGCTCTAGAATGAGATGCATAACCAAAGAAAATACCATCGACAGACCTAGCCTCGAACTTGTCCAACTTCTTCCCTTTCTTCAGAATGAAGCATTTACAACCAAAGACATGGAAGTGACTCACCTTGGGTGTGCGACCGTGCATCAACTCGTAACAGGTTTTCTTCTTGTGAACCCTGAGATAGATCCTGTTCGACACATGGCACGCGGTGTTGACCGCCTCAGCCCAGAACCTTCTCGGAGTCCTATGCTCGTCGAGCATCGTCCGAGCCATCTCGCACAAGGTCCTGTTTTTCCTTTCCACCACGCCATTCTGGGGAGGCGTATACGGACTCGAAAACTGATGTTCAAGACCCAAGTCATGGAAAAAAGTTTCGAAGCGAGAGTTTTTGAATTCCGAGCCATTGTCACTGCGGATCGCTCGTATGGCATCTCCGTGCCTCTCGTTTCTTAACCTCAAGACAAGATCTCGAACAAAACCAAACGTCTCCCCCTTCTCCTCAAGAAAGAACACCCACGCATATCGAGAGTAGTCATCCACCACAACAAGGACATACCACTTCCCACCCGCAGATCGCACACGAGCTGGGCCAACAAGGTCCATATGGAGCAGCTCGCATGGACGCTCAGTCATCACATCGGTGAGAGGCGGGTGAGAAGAGGCTACCATCTTGGCATGCCTACACGGCGCACAAACCAACTCTTTCTCAAACCTCAATCGTGGCAATCCTCGGACCAACTTGAGTTTACTCAAGCGAGACAAAAGGTCAAAGCTCAAGTGACCCAACTTCCTATGCCACTTCCACAACTCACTCGAAGAACCAGCCAAGAAGCAACGCTCCACACCAGAGGACTGAGAAAAATCAGCTCGGAACACTTGACCCTCGGGAACGACCATGCAAACAAGATCCCCCCGAGAATCTAAAATCCGAGAACCACCAGGCCGAAACAACACCTCAAAACCCTCATCCAACAACTGGGACACAGAAAGCAAATTGTATCCAAGCGATTGAACAAGAGCAACACGCCTGAGAGTGATCTTGTCACTTACCTTAATCTCACCTTCTGACAGCACACGCCCTCGCCCATTGTCCCCAAAGGTGATGTACTTCCTTGTCACCACCGGGACGAGACTTGAGAACCACCCCTTGTCTCTGGTCATATGCCTCGAGCAACCGGAGTCAATCAACCAAATGTTCTTCAAGTCTCCCACCTGAAATTCAAAAGCGAGCACGTGAGTGAACAAACGACTCAGCACTGGGGTTAGTACCAAAAGAGTAAAACCAGTGCCGAGCCATTTGCTCCAAAGTGGGGTTAGCACAAACCAAAACATCACGCCTATCAAAGCTACCACCACGAACACCACCACGGTAACCACCACGAGGGAACCAACCCTCTCTAGCTGGAGGAGGACGAAAACCACGAAAGGGGAACCGTGGATCGTTCCTCCGCTCCATCTCAAAGCTACGACTCTTCTCACCCTCGTATTGAGCACGAGGTGGAGAACGCCTAGCAAACTGACCACCTGCAAACTTTCCATACCAACCACCAGAACCACGACCTCCAGAACCAAACCGAGCATCCTCACGAGCACGAAATCCGACTCGCTGTCTGCCCAGACCTGCACCGGTCTGACCGGTGTAGTACACCGGTCTGACCGGTGTGGCTCGGCCAGCAGCAACACCTGCAGCCTTCCGGTCTCCCCAAGCCGGAACCGTCCTCACAAACGCCTTGGCCCTGGGCATCTGCATACGAGGCTCAGGTACACCATTAGAGGGGTGGTACCTGTCCCTGTTAGCCCACTCTCTAGCCATTCTCTCATCACGCTTCCTCTTGAAGCAAAACTCATCCTTGTGACCATCTCTCCCACAATACCCACAATGGAACTTTATGGGCTGTGGCTTAGGCTTAGGCTTGGGTTGGGGCTGCCCACTCGGCTTCTCACCCTTCTTCTCTCCTTCCTCACCTCCCTTTGGGCTCACAAACTTCACCGGTTTCTGAAAATCATTTGTTGGGTGAGGGAATATGGGTGGATCTGGAGTAGTGTCAAGTTTATTTCTGAGATGGTTGGGCTTGGGCTCAAACTTGTTCTTGTGTCTGTTTGGTGGTGGGATAGGAATCTCTCCAACTCTCTCAACTCCCTCACCACTGTTCTCTCCAAGCTTGTCAGCCCCAAGTGCCTGACCATCATAGCGTTTGAAAGCCGCTATCATGATACCGAGCTGAGGCTCCTGACCCGACAACCAGCTCATGCATTTTCTCAGCTCATCATTTTCATCCTGCAGGCGATCAACATAATGTGCAAGCTCCAAATTCTTAACCGCATGCAATTCACAAGTAGAGCAAGAAGTGGGAATAGGCTCTTTCAACTTAGCCTCAAGCGAAACAGTGTAAGCATGCATCTCATCAATCTTTCCATGCAAAACAGGGCAAGAAGTGCAAGCACCTAGCAAAGCAGGTCTAGACTTAAGCTCAGCCACTTCAACCCTAAGCATATCTAGTTCATCACAAGTAGAAGCATGCTTATCCTTAAGAGCAGTAAGATCAGCTAGGTACACAGAGCAATCACAGCAATCAATCTCATCAGAAACCACAGGAGAAGCCTTAAGCGAATCAATCTCAAGCTTAGCATCTAGGTTCTGGGTTTCTAGCTCAGCCACACGGTTCCTAGCATCTTCTAGTGAGGCCCTAAGCTCTTTCCTCATCTTCTTGGCCTCTCTAAGCATGTGATCGCGGTTATCAAGCAAGTCAACCAACTCATCATTCTCCTTGCGCAAAGAAGAGAGCTCATCACATACCTCATCCTCGGAGTCAGAGTCCGAGTCACTCTGGTGGCTCTTCTTGCTGCCGGAGCTACGGGCCATGCCGCAGAAGCCATCTCTCGCGAAGCAGCTCAACCCGCTCAAGTTCCTGGATGACTTCTTGTTCTTGCGCCGATCACCTTCATCTTCACTGCTACTCGAGCTTGAGGAAGAGTAGGCGGAGCTGGAGTCGACGTCGCTCGCTCCGACCATTGCTCGGGCCTTCCTGCCGCGGCCATCCTTCTTCCTCGACCGTCGCTCGTCCTTGTGCTTGTTCTTGTGCTTGTGATCGCGCCTCGATCGGTACTTGCCATCCTTGCTCGATCGGTGCCTGTAGCCGTCCTTGTAGCCGTCCTTGTTCTCCGTCTTCTCCGGGCAGTCGGCAACGAAGTGTCCTGGCTTGCCGCACTGAAAGCACGTCCGTGCTGTCCTCCTCGTGTTCACCTGGTTCTCGTGCAGCCTCTCGAACCGCCTGGTCAGCAACGCCAGCTCGTCCTCTCCAAGCACGTCGAACTCCTCATCTGGCAAAGACATCAAAGAAGACAGAGAGTACATCCTGGAAGATGCGTTAGCATTAGACTTAGCTCCTTTGCCACTGACGAGAGCGAGACTATGAGAATCAGTCGGGCTCTCGATCTTGGCTGTCATACCACGGTCCAACTCAGCCGACTTGAGCTTTGAGAACAGCTCGTTCACCGTCAAGGTGTCATACTTCTCGGACTCAACAATAGCCTCAAACTTCCCGTCCCATACGGTACGATCCAACGAGTGCAAGAGCTTCACGGCTCTATCATGATCGTTGTATGGGAGGACGTCCACATTGGCTCTCATGTTGTTCACAACGACCGTAAATCGCTGGAAAAGGGCATCGACGGACTCGCCGGGGAGATGAGTGAAGTTCTCGTACTCTCTCCGGTAAGTCGCGTACATCCGAGCCTGAACCTGAGCATTCCCAGCATGAGCATCCTTCAACTGCTCCCAAATCCTACAAGCTAAGTCCTCTGTCTGAACCCGATCGAATTCAGGCTGACACAGAGCACGAAACAAGTAGTCGACAGCCTTGTTGTTGGCTTCGAACATATCCCTCGATCCTGGAGCAAGGAAGTTCATCGGATGAACATAAGCTGTGTTCACCGTGACATCCCAAAGGATCTGACCCTTTCCGCGGAGGAACGCCGCCATCCGCCTTTGCCACATCTGGTAGTTCTTCCCATCGAAGTGCGGAGGACCCGAACCCCGTTCCTGGTACGCCATCTTTGGATCTTAGACTGGTAAGAGTCAATAAAGACCCGAACCGGCTCTGATACCACTTGAAGGACCGATTAGGCGAACCAGAGAGGGGGGGAGTGAATGGGAGCCGATAAAAATTCTTCTCGAAGGAGATGGGAACTCCAACAAGACGAACACGGCTTCCAACTCACGTCTCCGACCCAACTACCCAAGTTGGTCAAGACCACGCAGCCACTAGAGTGCTACTGGTCCTAGGAACCAACACTCAACCTTCCTAGCCAAAACTCACCAAACCACACAGCGGAAACTTGCACGGCTTGCTGCCTGTGCTACACCGGTCAGACCGATGGCCTGAGCCGGTCAGACCGGTGACACCGGTCAGACCGGTGGACAGAGCCGGTCAGGCCGGTGGCTACAGCAGCCGCACAGCAAACGTTCCAGGAAGCCTCAGTGAATCCTCTAGGCCCTGGAACAAAAACCACCACGAAACACAACCTGTGAGGAAGAAGAACCCCTCACAAATCCTAGCAAAACAACTCCAAACACTCCAAGAACTGAACAGCAGGACCACGGAACAAAACCACACGGACAAGGCTGTTCCCCGAGACAAAAACCCACCAAGGGCTAGCACCGGTCAGACCGGTCAAGAGCACCGGTCAGACCGGTCGTGCCTGGGCAGCTCGGGAAGAACAGCGCCCGCGAGTCAACTCCTCCAAATCCAACTCCCGATCTCCCGATTCGCTCCACGGTTTTGCACAAGACTTTGGGGATAGTAGGAACACCTCATGGGTACTCCATAACCAAGATTTGGTCCACCAAAACTTGTCAAATCAAGAGGAATCGAAGAAATCGCACCAAGAACGCCTCTAACCCTAGAGCCACGAAAACCCCAAAATCGAGCCCCTTTGCTCACGGATTTGGAAGGGGAATCAAAGGGAAAAGAACCACGAAGGGCTCATGCATACATCCCCCACCAAATCCCAAAGAGAAAGGCCTCGAAATCGCTCCAAGAAAATCGCCAAGAAAGGGCTCCGAAAATCACCAAAAAGGAGAAACGGGAAAGACACATCCAAGCCTTGAGGAACCACGCCGAATCATCTATACATACCAAAGAGGTTCATACAAGGTCTAGCTTGCCGCCCGATCATCCTTCCCTCTCACAAGATCTCACCATGAAGCTCTCAAGCTAGTCCTACGAAAATCCTAAGAAAATAGGAAGGAAAATAGGAAAACCAAATGAGCTAGGGTTCCAAGAGATGGCTGCCATCCTCTCACCACTTGGGTTATATGGAGGCAACCGAAAGACTAAAATACCCTTACTAGCTAACTAGGGATACATGCCCCTCGAGGGCGAAATTGGAAGTCTTTGTCTTCGCACCATCGGACGGATGCCCAGCGACCGCAAACTTGCTTAGCCTCGACGCAAGCCTTGCGATCCCGACGCGTGTCCTCCGCTTCGAAGATTCCGGACTGCGTCGTCGCACACCGGTCAGACCTGTGCTCCTCACCGGTCAGACCGGTACCCACCGGTCAGACCGGTCAGACCCACCGGTCAGACCGGTCTGGAGCTGCTGCACCTCCGTCTTCGGTTCTTCGGTCTTGGCTTTGTGGATCAACCAAGGAACCCAGTGGTTTTCTGGTGAACCACCGGAAACCCCGCGAACTCGGTGTAGCCTCCGCCAATCACCACTCATGACTCGGCTCCCACGTAGTCCCGGCTCGACCTTGGTTTTGAGGCTCAACCAAGAAACCGTCCATGACTTCATCTTGCCGTTCTTGCCACCATGCGGCCCGCACTTGACCCCGCTGGCCACCGGGTCCCTCGAACCAAGCCTACTTGTCTTCTCCACACCTGGAGGCCTCACCGGCAACGACCTTTCACGCTTGTTCTTCACCTGCACCTGCACCAGTCAAGCCGCAACCTGCACCTGCAATACTTAGCCAAGAATTAGTCCACACCACGTTGTCAATCACTCATCACACCAGGAAGCGACCATCCACCGGTCCTCGAACCACACCTGGCTCTCAATAATCGATTATGAGATCCATGTGCATGGAATTTTATTTGTTTGTTAATTAGTTTGTATATACATCTAATTTCAATACAATAATATGTATACAGATCGAGCACGCCCTTGTCCTCTCTGTTTTAGGAGAGATCTGTTGTATTTGGTTTTCTTGCAATGGCAAGTGAAGAGGATTGTAGTTGGATGGAATTGTCGACTACAGATGATGCATGGCAACGTGGCTTCGACAAGTTTATGGATGATCTGTTTGAAGGAGAAGAGGAAGGAGAGTCTTAGCTATGTCCGTGTTGTAAGTGTCATCGCATGGCATATCATAACGGAGACACTATCGAAGGTCACTTGGTTAGATCAGGGTTCGACCTGGATTTCATAAAAGAGCAAAAAAACGTCATCATCTTGCTGCTGATCCTATCGTGCGTGTGGATGATTACGACGATCTTGACGATCATGAAGATCGGGGGCCACCAATAAATTGTTTACCTCGCTTATCAGTGGTGCCATACATGGTGGAATTAAAGGTGGTAATGAAGAGGAGCCAAATGAGTCAGCAAGCAAATTTTTTGATTTATTGGAACAAGCTAAGATAGAGTTGTACCCTGGTTGCAAGGAGGCTTCAAAGGTTTCTTTTATTGTCAGACTATATCAGATCAAGTGCATGTGTGGTCTTAGCAACGCTGCAATGGAGCAAATACTATTATTATTCTGTCTTGTGCTGCCTGAAGGGCATTGTCTCCCGGATTCCCTGGACAAAGTTCGAAAGGTGGTTCGAGACCTTGGATTGGACTACCACAAGATTCATACATGTGTCAATGACTGTGTGTTGTTCCGTGGGGTGTATGCAGACATGGACAACTGCCCAACTTGCATGTTCAGTAGGTGGACATTTATAGATTCAGAATAGGGGGCAGGCGTGGTTGGCACTGATGCAGCAAAAAAGAAGCGCTTACCTTGTAAAATACTGAGGTATTTTCCACTGATTCCTCCACTGCAAAGATTATTTATGAATGAGGAAACAACGACATATATGCGTTGGCACGACAACAAATTGGTTGATGATCAAAAATTGAGACACCCAGCTAACTCAAGGGCATGGAAGGTCGTGAATGAGGCACACGAGGACTTTGCAGAGGATCCACGTAATGTCAGGCTGGGACTTGCATCAGATGGCTTCAATCCACTCGGGATGTTGAGCATGGCTTACTCTACATGGCCAGTTATCCTAATTCCTTACAACCTACCTCCTTGGTTGTGTTTGAAACAATCCTATTGGATCATGTCCATGCTAATTCCTGGGCCTAAATCTCCAGGGATTAACATTAATGTATATTTGCAGCCTCTGATCGATGAGCTCAAAACGCTTTGGAGTAAAGATGGAGTTGAAACTTGGGATGCGAAGGATAAGCACAATTTTAAAATGCATGCCATGTTACTCTGGACAATAAACGACTTTCCTGCTTACGCGATGTTATCTAGCTGGAGCACCAAAGGGAGGTTTGCTTGTCCTTATTATCACAAGGACACTGAGTGCATGTGGTTAAAATTCAGTTCGAAGCATTGCTACATGGGGCATCGACATTTTTTGCCTACAAACCACAAGTGGCGAAGGGTCAAGGCCAGCTTCAATAACTTGGTTGAGACAAGGGAGGCACCAGTGCCACTCAGCGGTGAACAAGTTCGGCAGCAGTACGCTACATTTGAGGAAGTCATCTATGGAGCCACTACCTCTAAGAAGAGGAAGCAGCGTGATGAAGATACTAGATGGCACAACTGGAGGAAGAAGAGTGTTTTCTTTGAACTTCCATATTGGGATTCATTGCTCGTACGCCATAATCTAGATGTGATGCATATTGAGAATAATATTTGTGAGAGCTTGCTTGGGACTTTGCTCGACATATATCTGGTAAAAGCAAGGACAGTGAGAAGGCTCGACTTGATCTGCAAGAATTGGGTATAAGGAAAGATCAACATCCAGTTCTCAATGAGAAAGGTAAATACAAAATGCCACCAGCATTGTACACATTAAGTCGTGATCAAAAGAAAATCCTGTGCAACTTTCTACAAGGTGTTAAGATGCTCGATGGTTATGCCGCTAATATCAGGAGATGTGTTGATGTCGATGGGTGCAAGGTTTCTGGCCTGAAAAGTCATGACTACCATGTTATCTTACAAAAACTCCTACCTTTTGTGGTACGTGAAATATTGCCTGAACAAGTAGCGCTCCCATTGATCCAGCTCAGCAAGTTTTTTAACTCAGTATGTTCAAAGGAGATTGACGTGATCGAGATGCAAGAACTTAGCAAATCGATTGCAGAGACCCTTTGTCGTCTTGAGATGATTTTCCCTCCAGCATTTCTTGATATTATGATGCACTTACCGGTTCATCTTGCTTGGGAGGCTGAATGCGGAGGCCCTACTTGCTCTAGGTGGATGTATCCAGTTGAGAGGTACCTACGTATAGTCAAAGGATATGTGAGGAACAAAGCGTACCAAGAGGGTTCAATAGCAGAGGGATTTATATCGGAGGAGTGCGTTACATTCTGTACTCGGTTCTTTGAAGGTGTTAGTACGAAGATTGATCGGCCAGAGTGTCAAGAAAAGAGCGTTGTTAATGAACCACCTGCTGGTCTGAGTGTATTTGTGAGCAGGGACATGAATAGAAAGAGAACTACTTCTATGCATAATATGGAGGTACTAGGTTCTGAAGTTTTGCAGACGATGAGGCACTACATAATATCAAACTGTGATGAGGCCCTTCAATGGATAAAGTAAGTAACAAATGTAAATTATTTGAATCTTGTTACATGGTCCTCACTACATTTCTCACTAATTATTTTTCTCTTAAAAAATGTTGCAGTGAGCATAAGGCCGAATTGGAGAAAGCTGGATCGAAGAATGTTGAAAGGAGGCATACCGAGGAATTTGTATCATGGTTCGAGCGAAAGGTGAGTAATATACATTTGTGTTAAATTTAAACTCGTCAATTTTGAATGTGGTCGTAACATATTGTCAAAACATATGTGAGTGTAGATGAGGAACCTGCATAGGGAGGGGAAAGCAGATGCCATGATTTATTCTCTATCTCGTGGTCCTGAAAGAAATATAGCTACTGTGAAGAATAGGTGCTCAATCAATGGTTTCTATTTTCGAGCATCACATGTGGAGAAAAATCTAACAACATAGAATAGTGGTGTTGTCGTCAAGAGTAAAGATGGCATGGAATGGTTTGGACAGATTAAAAAAATCTACATCCTTGATTTTCATGAAAGGCAGGAAGTCACATTGTTTGTGTGTGACTGGTATGATGTTCCTAGACCAGGAACAAACAGATCAAAAGGGTACAATAAAGATAAATTTGGGATTATCGATATTGATACCTCTCAGCGTCGCTATTCAGCTGAGCCTTACATCCTAGCGACACAAGAGGAGCAAGTGTGCTTTGTGAAAAGCGGGAATTCAAAGAAAGAAAAGTGGTGCAGCATCCTCAGAATGAAACCTAGGAACCTGTTTGCCATGCCTGAAGGAGAGGAAGACACTGACATTAATGTTGGTGTTGCTGATATGGACGAGGTTGTTATAGGTTTTGAAAAAATTTCTGTCGTGGACCAAGAGGATGTGTCAACTTGGAGGAGGCTAGATGTGGAAGGGACAAGTGTTGATGCTTCTGTTGTTGATCTTGCTAAACCGATGCCTGAACCAGATCATGCAGACATACCTGAAGACACACTACAAGAAAATCGTTGACTAGTGACACAACCACATTTTAGCGTCATTGATTTATGACGTTCCTGGCTGATCTCGTCAGAATATTTCACTTCCGAGCAAATTTAGTGACAAAAAAAATTTTCGTCATTACAGTTGGTACTGTAGCCGGGCGTTCCCTGTTCCATGCTGTTTTGTGACGCCATAAGCTCTGAAAAAATGTCATAAACCAACATCGATCACACATGTAAGCATTATTTTAAAAACAGAGTGTTCCAAGTCGTCATAAAATTCAGTAGGGTCCCACATGTAAGCATTTTTTCGAAAATAGAGTGTTCCAAGTCGTCATAAAATTTGCCAGGGTCCCACATGTAAGCATTTTAGCCATGTCAGCGGTGTCATAAACCAACTTTGGTCCTACATGTAAGCATTATTTTAAAATAGAGTGTTCCAAGTCGTCATAAAACTTAGTTGGGTCCCACATGTAAGCATTTTTTCGAAAATAGAGTGTTCCAAGTCGTCATAAATAGTTCCAGGGTCCCACGTGTAAGCATAGGTCACGAAATGTTGCAAAAATAATTTGCCATGGCATGGGTTCGAACCAGGGACCTGAAGGAACAAGGGTGTGCTGTTTACCACTGCACCACTTGTTGGTTGTGATAGGTATATGGGAAACTCTACTAATAGTTCATGCGAATTCTTTACTGTGACCAGGTCCCACATGTAAGTTTCAGTTGAGTCTATAATTACGTATCCAATGGCTGGCGAGACACTTCACTCAGACTTCGCAAAGACTTTTGACTTCCGCTACGCAGATATGCAATAGTTCGTGACGATAAGCTCTTCTGTAACAATGCACTTGTCAGGACCAAACAAGATGATCTTATTCCGGAACTCAGGAGCTCTCTCCGAGGGAATAGGCTGCCAAATGTCCCCCACGAATGAATGCAAAGTTAATTCTACCACCTCAGCTTCTTTCTCCTCCAGAACAACAAAGAACAATCGGTCTTCACCTTCGAGTAGAGAAGAGTTGCCCATGCCAATAACCCATGACAACCGAAGTCCAACAGGATGGGGAGGTGCTGGAAGATCTTGCCCCAAGTAGATCTGCATGTGTTCAGAAGAACTGCACCAGAAATCTTCCGAAGGAAGTGTAGTCCAGTTGGATTGGCTACCCAAATGCCACATGGAAACAGGCAATGACCCAAGCACTGCAAAAGATTTCTCTGGCCAAAAGAAAGTAATCACGACAAATGACTCTGCACCAGTTGCTGTTTCAAGGCACAAGATACAAGCTTGGAGAGTAGCCATTTGGCTCCATTTCAGAAGTCGAGAAGGCGAATGTGCTTCCGAGGAGACAAAGGATTAAGCATGAGCGCGTTGCACCAATCTCTGCAATCTAAGGCGACTAGGCTTCCAGATCCGCCGCAACCAATCAATCTAGTCCTTTTCCCAGCCAATGCAGGAAAGGAGACCTCAAAAAGCCGCATATTAGCAACGGATGCGAATGTCACTGCTCCAGATTCACTGATAAATTCAGATTTCAGAATCCAAGGGTCAAATGGGCGTGCCTCACCTGAACGAGTGCAGTTCCAACCCTTGTAGACAGCTTTGAACATGATGAAATCTCTTGCATCACTGATCTTATTGGCGAGGCTCACAACAATGTCAGGAATAAGATTTGCCCAGGGACGAGGCATCATTGACAGGATAGCCAAAGAACAAGGTTGTGGGAGAACAATGGAGGAGTTACAGCTCCAACAAAGACAAATGAGTGGAAAAGGTAGTCCAGAAGGTCCGGTATACTGATGTATTGCTAAAAGGACCTTCTGGACTACAATTATTTCTTTCGGTCCGTTAACATTCCGCTGAACAGTCATTCCTCCTTCCTTAGAACATCCTCCCTCCATCCGCAAAAGAATGCAATTATCACTTCCCGATAAGTTTATATGAAGATATAAGTGTAAATTTGGTCAAAATTGAATTAGTTTGAACTGAACAGATCCCACAAGTACTCTAATCTTTTCGGGAGTAGTTTTTTCAATAATGGCTAAATGGGTTCCTCTAGCCATAAATATCCCCCTTCCTCCTAGCGCCCTCTTCCTCTCTCCACTTTTGCAACCAACAAAAAACCCCATTCTCGCACAGCGCCCTCTTCCTCTCCCAACTCTTGCAACCAACAAAAAACCCCATCCTTGCACAGCGCTCTCTTCCTCTCCCCATGGAGCCATTGTCTCCTAGAGGTGCGGTGCAAGCCACATCCTCCTCCTCTTCTGATGAAAGGGAGGATCTCCAGTGGTCTGATGAAGAGGAGGCAGAGCGGAGGCCCATTCGGGTGGTGGTTGACACATCCTCTGATGATTCGGAGTTTGTGGAACAAAATGAAATCCAAAATCATGTGCCTCTGAAACATCGCACCCCTCGCAAGTCAGCAAGAGGTGCCAGGGGTCAGGGGCGCGGAAGCACCGCCACTCACCGATAAACTGTCGTCTCCAAGCGCCGTCATCCTCTCTCATCCTCATCGATCGGCGGCATTCGATCTCTGCCATCCTCGCCGAGCAGAGGCCATCATCGACCGGCCGTCATCATCCGCCATGGAGCGGTGCCAAGGCCGTACTCGACCGGCCGCCATGGAGCGGTGACATCATCCTCTGGCGGCGGCATTGGAGGGACGGCCTCATCCGTGGGCGGCGCCCTGGGAGGTCCGCCACCATCTTCCACGGGCGGCGGCAATAGAGCGACATCCTCGTCCGTGAGCAGCAGCAACAAGGCACCGGGTGCACCATTGACAAAGAAGCGGTGCCTTGATTAGTGGATTAGTGGTAACTCCTACTAGTAGAAGTAGGAGTAGAAGAAGTAGAAGTAGAAGTCTGGTCTGATTGAATACTACTACTACTGTTTTTTCCTTGTAAGATGTTGGTTTTCTCATTGCGTAGCAGTGATAGTTTAATCCGGTCCGACTGAAAACTACAAACCGGACTTTCGTCCTGTGTTCATCCGGTATTTAAGAAATTAATGGAATGGACTTTCCGTATACAATGAATTTATACCGAGGGAGTACACACACATTACCATTTTTATTGGAAACAACACAATCCAAATACAAACGACACAAATGCATGCATACGCATTGATTACACATGAGGATGGATCGATCCACCATAGTTGGAACTATAGCGACATACTCTGAACGACATACTACTAGCATCTACCATCACGGCTCATACTACTACCATCACCACATACTACTAGCATCTACCATCATGGCTCATACTACTACCATCACCACATACTACTACCATCACGGGCTCATGAAAATCCAGCCGCTGCACGGAGTGCAGCAAAACGTGGCTCTTGGATCAGATACTCCTCCAAAGCGCGATGCCTCGCCCTTACATCCCAAACCCAGGCAGGCGAAACGGCGATATTATGCGCGTGTAACAGCAGGTCACGAATGGTCCATTGCCGATGACCCCTGTGGCAAAAAGGGCACACCCACATTGCTTCATGATAAACACGGGCGGGCCCGCCCTGCTGAAGCCAAAGCAACACAGACCATTTCAGGTCATGCGTTTCATCTTGTTCAATGAGCACTGGCCGCGGGGGTGGCATTTCAACGGGCAACAGCAGACGTGGCATCCTGGGCCGTTGGCGAAAAGGTGGTGCCATGAGGTTTAGCTAATCTTGAGCTGCCGTTGCCAGCGGCTGAACTGGAGGTGGCATCACCCCCGGGTGTTGCTGAGGTGCCCATGCCAGCGGAAGTGGAGGTGCCATCGGGGCTGGGTGCTACTGAGGTGCCGATACTAGCGGAAGTGGAGGTGCCATTGGGGCCGGGTGCTACTTCGGTGCCGATGGCAGCGGCTCAACTGGGTGGTGGTGAGGTGCTATTGCGCCCGACAGCTCCCCCTTCCCCGACTCCTCCAAGTTCCATGCTCCGTCCCTTCTTTGCCCGGCCATTCCCCCCGTACTGCATACACAAACGAAGAACAAACCCTACATAAGCTAACAATGTGACCGTCTCGATACCATGCATACATAAAGTAAACAAGATTAGCCAACAAAATGATCTCACCCTTGTATCCCACTGAAGTAGAGAAATGCAAGACGGGGAACCGATGAGTGTTGGCCTTGCCTTTCAAGAACGCTGTGCTGCACTCGCCTATTTATTGAGGACTACAGCGGTCACGTGAGCTCGGTGTAGCATTGCTAAAGTTACTAAGGAAAACATGAGATGCTCGGAATATAGTCAGGCCTACGCGTGATAGGAATCTATCTAGGTCAGAATCTTCAGTGGCGTGCATCAATTACATGTGTGGACGATGGGTATCACGGGATGAGCCCGACGTGTCTAGGGATGTGTTTACTTCCGGACTTTCCTCTCTGTAGAGCACAAGAAAGTCCTGCGGACAAATCACACCGCATCAGCTGCATCTAATGGCCGTCTCACTGCGTCAGCTCATGCCGCATCAACAACGAGACAACTCTCTACCGTTTATTTATGTAATGGTTTAGGTGTCAATTGCATCTGGAGAACAAGATTGGGTGCTGTAATCAGATGGACCGGATGGTCCTTGCGTTGCAACATGTAGGGTGTGGGATGACTTGACAAGTCCTCCTCGATCAGGTACGCTGCGTGAGTCGTGACTGTAAAGGTCTACGAATGGTCTGGATTCGCACTTGATGATTCTCGCTGGCCTTGGAGACTGAGAAACGTGATGAACTTGTTGACGCGACAAGACCAAAACGGAATAAGCTGGAATTGGAATAGCAATATATGTTTTGTGTGTGTGTGTGTAATATTAACATGCATATAAGCACAGAAGGGCATCTCGAATGGGCGTTTGGGAACGACACGCTCTCACAAGTTGATCCACGTGTCGATCATTGAGAATTGCAGTTAAGCACTGGCACCGGGCGTTAACCGATGAACTTGTGTGCACACACAGCACACCCCCTCTGAACAGACATGTCGATCATTGTGAATCGCACTGAAGGACTAGAACCAGGAAGTTCATGACCCGAACATGGCCACACTCGCTCTAAAGGGACGCGTCCATTCCGAGTGGTAACTGATGTCCACGAATGGACGTTTCGGAACGACACATTCACTCCCACTATAATAAGAGATACTTTAGGCATGAGACGATCAATGCAGGCCATTTGTGTTAATGGCTTTAGGCGCTAAAATGATTCCTTCCATGCAAGTCGACTTCTCAGTCTCAAGCCAGGAAGCGAAAGCCGAAGGAACCGCAGGCAACTTCAAGGAATCCGGTACGTTCATGGTGGGAGGCCGTCAATGGAAACTACGTTGCTATCCTACAGGTATGAATGATCATCAGTGGATGGATGTTCCAGACAGCATTGCCGTCGTCCTCGTTCCTCTGCACAAATCCCAAATGGTACGTGTCTCGTTGCTGCTATGAAGACACACACTCACACATGGCGATACGGTCGCATTATGTTATTATTTGTCAAACCTGTGACTGCTTCCACGTAGGTGCGAGTATTGTTGCGTGTGATGGCTGGAGACCCAAACGATGAAGATGATACGTTTCGAGTTCAAGCTACAAAAGAAGTTTGGTTCATGAATCGGGATCTACAAGCAAGAGGATTTGAATGTCTGGTGGAGCATCATAACATTGAGCGCGTGACATCCAGTGAAGATCGCATACACATATCATGTGTTGTTTTAGTACTGGAGGACGACTGCATTGAAGTTCCTCCTCCATTAGTGCAAAGAAGCATATGCCAAAGCGTTGCAGCCCAAGCCCCTGTGGAAGTTGTGTTCGACGTAGGTGCATTATGCCGGGTGATACGAGCAATACGTGCCGATGTGGCGAAAGTATCTTGTGTGATGTAGGCAATGCTCTACGGCCCAGGAGTGGAGTCTAGCTCTCAAACTGTTACAATTATTGACACACACCCTGATGTCTCAGTCCTGATCAAATATGCTAGTGAAGGATCACTCCCGGAGGAGGCTGATTTATGGGACACTCCTGCCAATGACTGGCCTTATTTACTCTCGGTCGCCGACATGTACCAAGTCGAAAGGTTGAAGCTGCACTGTGCGTCAAAGATGTGGGACATGGCAAGCGAGGAAACTGTGACTTCATTTCTATGGTGGGCAATTCAGGCTAACTGCACACAATTGCAGGACAAGTGCATGTCTCTCTTAGAGTGAATATTTCCTCACGGAATACTCACATATGATTGGGCGGTTGTATGCACTGATCATCCCGAATTTATGCACAATCTTCGTAGAAGATTACCTAAAGGGTTGTACCAGGGTCCCCTGTAGTTTTAATGTTTTATTTAAGTGTTTGTAGTCATGTAATAAACAGTTGAAACGGTACGTTATTTTATTGCAGTTAGTACATTTGTAATGCGAAAATCAGATCATCCGTCTAACATGAATATGAAGTAGAGTATAGTCCTGTGTGTGTTTGTCCATTCCATGATCCATTGTGGCACGGACAACCCAGTCAACAACTTGCCTCTCTGCGTAAGGTCACTGACGTTTGGGTCCGACACCCAAGCGGTCTTTCGTTTGGGTCACTGACGTTTGGGTCCATGATCCAAAGTCTTTCGTTTCCCGCTCTGGACCACAAAGGTGGGACTTGAAATTTTGAATTCCCCGCTCCTCCTTCTGATCCTCCTCATTTATATATATCTAAAACAAAGAGGGAAACCAGGTCTCACAATTCCATCCTGGTAATTTTCCAAAATCAGGGGATCTTCTCCTCGACCGCCGAAGAGACCTAGATCTGCGGCGAAAGCAGCAACAGAGGCCTAGCTACCGATGAGGACTTCCTCTACTACAATTGGCGGCCTTCCTCTTCTACGAGCGGCGGCCTTCCTCGGCAACATCCTCGAAGCTGCAAGATGGTTCAAACCCGTTGCTCCGTCAGCTCCCCCGAGGCTCACCCTAGCGGCCGCAGATCTGCAACAGTTGCGCAGAACATCGTGCTGAAGGCGCAAGGTCGGGCTGCTAAATCGAGATGGCATTCGTCACTTTCTTCCCGTCCTATTCGTCAAGTCTGCGGTCTCCTCCCTGTATTGATCAATTGAATTAGATTGCTTCCCCATGCTCTTTGGCTTTCTATAACATTCTTTCACGTTTGGGTGATTGTGGATCTACTGTACCCTATCGCAAGACTTTGTTAGAAGTCATTTTATTTGAGGTTTGTAGAAATTTGTAGATGAAATTGTTGGACTGCTTCCCCATGCTCTTTGCCTTTGAATATTGTTGTTGCATGCTTGGGTGATTGTGTATCTACTGTACCCTATCGCAAGAATTTGTTCGAAGTCATTTTATTTGAGGTTTGTAGAAATTTCTAGATGAAATTATTGGACTGCTTCCCCATGCTCTTTGCCTTTGAATATTGTTGTTGCATGCTTGGGTGATTGTGGATCTTCTGTTCCCTATTGCAAGAGATTGTTCCAAGTCAACTTATTTGAGGTTTGTAGAAATTAAAGGATGAAATTATTATATTGCTTACCCATGTTCTTTGGCTTTCCATATTTTTGTTGCATGCTTGGGTGATGATGGATTGGGTGTGATCGTTCATGTACCGCATTGAACTTAATAGATGAAATTGCTTCTGATTGCTAATGATCTCAACCCTTATCTCTTGTTCTTGTACTTGTTTCAGCGGGCCAAAGGATCAACATTTGTAGTCGCTCCTGTTCAGACCTGCTCCAAGGTAACAAACTCAACACCTTCTTTGTTTCCAATTGTGAATGATCTCAAGCCTTACCTCTTGTTCATGTACTTGTTTCAGCGGGCAAAAGGGTCAACGTCCGAAGTCGCTCCTGTTCAGACCTGCTCCAAGGTAACAAACTTAACACCTTTCTTTCCGATTGCAAATGATCTCAACCCTTACCTCTTGTTCTTGTACTTGTTTCAGCGGGCCAAAGGGTCAACATCTGAAGTCGCTCCTGTTCAGATCTGCTCCAAGGTAACAAACTTAACACCTTTGTTTCCTTAGTTCGAATCAATTACAAGGTCCTAATCTGACTTGGGATCCACCGTTGCTAGATGGAAGCTACCAAGTCAATGATGCTTCTTCCTGAACAAATTAAAACAGTGGCAGCCGAGTACTCAAGAATGGGTACCAAATCCTTATGTAGTAGTGTTGATGAAGAGCGAGTTGACGCTCCCAATCAGGATGGGGTACAACCACGACAACGGTTTGTTGCTCACCAGAAAGAGTATGTAGCTTGAAGAAAAAGACCGAAGAATCAGAATCAACTCTGAAAATGCAGTCGGCTGAGATTAAGAGGTTGCAGAAGCTAACCGAAGACAGTGAGGACCTCCTACTTCTACTGCTTAGCAGTAAAAGATGAAGAGGTTAAGATCATTAGATCAAATCTCCACTTTCTCTTGTGATTATGAACTGGATTTAGCTTTGTTAATCAATATTCCTTGTGATACTGTTATCTTGTAATAGTTTGTGATATGTGATGAACAATATGGTCGTGCTTGATAATAAACAACAGTTTGCTTTATTGTATAAAGAAATATGTGTTGATTACTATTTTGCCAACCAGATCAGAATTATTCAAAAAAAGGATCAAAATTGAAATTAAATCCATTAATACTGATGCATGATTAGTTAATTTTATATTGTCCTTCAGTGGGCTTAGCCCACTTTTAATTGGGCCAAAAGTCATTTTTTCAAATTAACGTGACACAGAAGGCCGCAACAATGTGCGCACTTGTTGGACTCGACCCAACCAAAATGGGCCCACCCTAATCAAATTTCATCTGAAAAATCTACAATTGGGCCCAACAAAATCTTTTTTGGGCTATATGAACAACGCCAGCCTACAGGAACAGTTTTGGGTTCAACCCAGCTACAAACGGGCCAAATTCGTTTTTTGACGCATACAATTTGTCACAATTGGCCTGCCACATCAGATGCCACATCAGATTCTGTCCAGCGTGGCAAAGCTGTAGGAACGAAGTTATGACGCATTGTATAGACGAATTTCCACACGTCATTAAACTCATGACGCCGGGAAATAAGGTCTCGTCATTAATCGCGGTTTGTGACGCTTGATTAATGACGGAGTGTTTTCGTAACAACCGGCGTCATTAATCACGGTTTATGACGAGAAACGGCCTTTTTTGCGTCACTAGTCGGCATTTTTCTTCTAGTGACAACAACGATGGTGATGACACCTACACTGGCGACGGAGTGGTTGCTCCAACCAATTCAGATGGACAAGACGACGACGGTTTTTTTTCATAAGTAGGAGTAGATGTTTTTCTTAATAATTAGGGGTTGCTTTGTTTACTTTTATTGAAGTAATAGGTCCAAAGTTTGTGTGCAATAAATAAATTTTGGTGAAGATTGGAGTTTTGTATGCAAGATTGGCTTGAGTCTTGTTATATAGTAGTGTGGGCCCTTGCTTCCCTGGGCAGACATGTCATTGTCTTTAGGATGGAAACAAGTGTGGTGTCACTACCCTCTTCTCTTTCCTTTTTGCCTCTCCTCCCCCAAAACCACGTCCTCCATGCACTAGCCACAAAGTCTCGGTGGGTCCCACCTCTCGACCCCAGATTCAGATGTGCGTTTGACTTCTTGAAGAACAAGCACTTTTTTCTTTTTAATCTCTACATGAACCTTGTATCTAGTTTTTCTCCCTCATAAGAACTGCAAATTAGATCATTGTTTTCCTACAAATTCCTAAAATCATGCTGTATCAAGTTATTAACTTATTAAGACGAATATTTTGAAAAATCTACTCTTGTCGGTCTTTTTGAACAATTTAACAAATTGACAACAACAAGCAATCTTTTTAACACACAAAATGAAGTCAACAAGAAAAGTGATGACACCAAAGCTTCATAACTCATCAAGATCTACAAACTTTATTTAGGTCTTTCAGTCATTTCCTAAAGTGGTAATAACATGAAGTACAACATTGATAGACCTCTTAGATAGTTTCTTAAACTATCTAAGTCAATCTACGATTAGTGACCAATGTATACTACACCTTTCGAAAATGACAACATGACCTAAACAAAGATTGTAGACCTTTAAGAATTATGAAACTTTGGTATTCATCACTTTTCCACTTGTCATCATTTAGTGTGTGAAAAATCTTGCTTGAAGTTGAGAATTATTGAAATTCACAATTTGGATTGTTCAAACTTTGTCAAATCAAGTAGTACCTTAAATAAAGTTTGTAGAAGTTGATGAGTTCTACAACTTTCGTATTCATGACTTTTTCATTTGAAATCATTTGTTGCCCCAACTGAATTTGATAAATTCTAAACTGATGAAATCTGAAATTTAAATAGTTTAAGGTAACTTGGATGGGCAAATGCCAAAAACAAAAGTTGTAGATCTCGATAAGTACTACAACTATTGTATCGACAACTTTCTCGTTTGAACTCTTTTTTTATGTTTTAGAATTTGAATAAATTTCAAATCATTAAAAGAAAAGGTAACTCTTTCTAGTTGACTACCTAGTGGGTCCCACCTGTTCGTTTGCCTGGTGCCTGGTTGCTGGTGCTGATTTCTTCTAAGAGAAAAGTACTGCTGGCTGGTTGTTGGTGGCAGGTTTGTTCCGAGACAAATGTACTGCTGGCTGGTGGCTGATAAACCAAACGAATAGGCTTTCCTGGAAGTAGATCCTCTACATTGTCTAGTGGGTCCCACCTGTATGCGGCTTCTTCATGGAAACTGTGTCCCCACTTCCTTTTAGCTTATACACGAAGCTGAACTGACAGCATAGAATATTGCCTTTCTGCCTCTTCCCCCAAATCGTCCCATCACAACTAGGGTTTTCTTGCCTCACCCATCGCCAGCGCCCGACCTTCTTCCCTTCCCATCGCCGGAGTGCCGGACTTCTTCCTCCTCGCCCGCCTAAGTGCGATGATGGGGCACTGGCTTTGTGATGCAGGAGATCGCTTATTGCGACGTTCGGCGACCTCGGGGGCATCGTCAAGCCGCGGCGCCTCATCTACTACTGGGGGAAGGGGTGGGCCGACTCGAATCGTCGATTGTTCGGACGCCATGGTTGGGCCTCCTAGCTCTGAAGCAAGAATACCCGCCGCATTGCCCCAATGCGACTCACCCGGAGGCAGCGCCACCGCAAGCATGAACCAATGGGACGCACTGGCATCAATCACCACCGCTCCCAACATCACGAACCAAGGAGATGCACTGGACGCAAGCGCCATAGCGTCAGCAGGGCGCGTCAGTGAGGTGAGCCAATCCCAGCCAGCATCTCCACATATATATAGTCATGGATTAATTTCAGATTGCGATCTCTGTTTCTTGATTTGGAACTGTAGAGTCGCAAGCGCCGCCGTAGCAAAGGGTGGGAACCATGGTGCCCCGCCGTCATTGCAAGACCTTCAGTTTGGGATTCGGTACCTGCTACTTCAAACCACGACATCGTCTCCTTCAAGGAGAAGTATCCCATCATCCGTACAACTATCACTTGCGATGAGGTTGTGGTGGAGCAGTTCATCCAAGAAATCCGAGGTAGCACCCCTGCAAAACGATTGCTCGTCCGGTTGGACACAGAGTGGGTTGAACTCCCCAAGAGCGGCGGGTACAAGAACATGCGTCAGGCCATGTTGCCTGATGTCCTTGTCAAGTTTCTCACAGAGGAATGCCACGTCTTCGTTGGACCTCAGATATCCAATGATGTTGCACGCATAGAGTAGGACTGCGGCATCACAATCACTAATTGGACAGACCTTCAATTGACTGTACCTGAAGTTGCTGAGTACAGATGTCTAAGCAAAAATGGTAAGAGATCATCACTGGAGAAGTTGGGAGCTCGAGTACTGAAACTACCTTTCTACAAGGATTATGGGTTCGATCACACTCTGTGGGGTTTGAGGTATTTGACAAGCTGGCAAGTTAAGTACGCAACCCAGGATGCATTTATGTCATTTGAGATTGCAAATCAACTTGTGCTCAAGCATGATTACCAATTTATGTAAATAATTATTCAGTAGTGTGTAGTAATGTGCTACGCGAAGAACTAGTCAAGGTGTGATTAAGCGATTGGAGCCTTACCAGTGTGCTACACCTTCTGTTGTGCTAATTTTCAGGCTTTGTTTAATTCATTTTTCCTACACCATCGATTTCACATGTCTTAGTCTTCAAAAATCTTAAATGTATCAATGAATTAAATAAAGTTTGTAGATCTTGATGAGTTCTACACTTTTGGTCATTCATGAGTTTTTAATCTCACATCATTCAAGACCCTAAAAGTTTGTGAAAATCTCAAATTTTGAAATTTCAATCTAACTAAGATGGGGAAATTTTAAAATTTCAACTTCTGTGTAGGAGATTATAGGCAAAAAAGGAAAAAGTCAAAATTATAGGAGATCATAGGCAGTGTGGCCCCTAGCTTTCCGAGCCTCATATGTCAGTGCCTTTAGGATGGAAAGAACTACGGTGTATCTATTTTTCCAAAAGAAGCCAAAAACCGCCCTCCTATCCTTTTTCCCTCCTCCCCCAAATCACTGGGTTTTTCTCGCCAATCCTCTCACCAGACGCATTGCCTTCCCCACCGCCGACCGCATCCTTCTCGTCCACCTGGAGTGCGACGATATCAAGATGGAAGAACCACAATTCCCTGAGGTAGTTACGCGACGCACGAGGTCGGTTCTCGCGAAGTCCAGTGACGTCATCCTCTGGGCCGTCGCCGCGACGCCACGGCACCAAATCAACCACGGGATTTGGAGCAATCGCCACGTCTTCGGCCAGTAAGAAAGGACATGAAGTGGGAGCAAGCGTCGCCACCCCCAAGAACTAAGGTGATGCAGTGGGTGGTGCAAGCGCCGCTGCAGCTGCCGCCGCCCCATCATCACGCATCAATAATAACAGGTGACCAAGCCCCTTCCATCATTTCCATAGTCATTTATAGATTGGTATATAACTATACTCGTGGGTTAGTGTAGGTACACGATGTGGGATTTAGGGAGTACAGATTTTGCATTTGTTCCTTTTGTAGATTGGATTTGGTCATTTGGTGCCAGTCAGAAGTGAGGCTGTGTTAGGCTGTGCTATCTTGAATTAATGCTGGTCACACTATTGTGAGCGCAGCAACAGTATATTGTGATTCACATTTGTTAGATTCATTTTGCTGCATTCACAATTGCAATGCACCAAAATATTCCACATGTAGAAGGTCATTGTATGAAATATCATAATTATTCTTTTTTGTATACATGCATTGACAACACCATAAAATCATTGTAAGGATTCATCATATTTCGTACCACATCCTTAATATAGGAATGCAACACCAAAACAAAGGATTACATAATATAGGGATAGATGTACTATGTTAACATCTGTTATGTCCTCATAGGTGCGACGAACCCGCCACATATGTACTTGTGATCCTGTTACCCTAGAGAATGATGTTCAGTACGACTTCCCAGACGTGCCTGCTTCCGCATCACTGGCTTTTGTGAGTGCCATGAATATTAAAGATTGTGGTATTTTTTTTACTTCAATTTGGGTAAGTACTGTTAGTAGACCAGATTTAAATGTGGCATATAACTTTTTGATCATCATTGTGATGATGGTTTTATATTAAATAAAGGTTGATGGAAAGAAGTATGAAGTTGTGTACCACAAGATAACATGTCACTTGGCTATAAATGCTGAGAGCGATGATGAGGTTACCAATGATCCAGTTCTGTCTGGTGGGCAGGTGATGTGCTACATCATTCTTCCTTTTTGTGATGCTTTTGGACTTTATGTTAACCAGATGCTAATGCACCATGTTGTTAAATGTCAGATACGGCGCATGGCTGAGCAGCTTCGCAGAGCTATCAAACAAAAGATGCAGGTTGGGGAGTACCTCACTGCAGAAGTAGATGACTGAGCTACTTGTCTAAGAAGATGTGTCCACGGCATATGTGCATTGGATGCCAAAGGTTGATGAATATCACCACAACGGCAACAACTTATTAGGGATATATACCTGGATGCTAGTCTGCTGATGTTATCTATGTGTAAAAGAACATGTGGATTGGATGCTGCGTGTGCTTTCATAGGGTCAAAATGGCAACAAGTTTTTAGTACTTTATTATGTCTTACTACGTCCATATCATTTTGTTTGACGTTTGGTAGTTCAAAATTGAACTAAGCAACGTCAAATATTATAATTTGGAGGTAGTATTACTATAGTACTTGCGAAAACTGATGCTAATAAAGGAAACATATCCTTAGCCCAACTCTAAATCATTAGCAAAAGTGGAGGCCTAACGAACCCACACATGGGTTAGCTGAACCACTGGTTCGGCCGAACCACGTGGGCCTGTTCGATGGCCTATGGGCCTGGACCATATCCTGCACACGATTATCTATCTTTGTACACCGAGTCCTAACCCAATTCTACTCGTTTCACCGAGTCCTAACCCAATTCTACGTCGTATCGCCCATCTTTACCCAACAATATATATCGACCTGTAATACAAGGAATGAAAAATACCCAAACACATCCTTGCTTGTTGTCATCACGCAATCCGCTGGGGTGACGCTGCAAGCTCCGATCATCTGGAACCACGAGCGCAAGTAAGTGCGATCACCTGCATCACCAAGTCTGTTCTTCAGATCCAATCCGCCAAGGTATAATCGATTATGAGATCCATGTGCATGGAATTTTATTTGTTTGTTAATTAGTTTGTATATACATCTAATGTTAATACAATAATATGTAATATTGATCGAGCACGCCCTTTGTGCTCGCTGTATTAGGAGAAATCTGCTGTAGTTGGTTTTCTTGCAATGGCAGGTGAAGAGGATTGCAGTTGGGTGGAATTGCCGACTACAGATGATGCGTGGCAACGCGGCTTTGACAAGTTTATGGATGATCTATTTGAAGTACAAGAGGAAGGAGAGCCTCTGATCAATGAGCTCAAAACGCTTTGGAGTAAAGACGGAGTTGAAACTTGGGATTAGAAGGATAAGCGCAATTTTAAAATGGGTGCCCTGTTACTATGGTTAATAAACGACTTTCCTGCTTACGCGATGTTATCTGGCTGGAGCACCAAAGGGAGGTTTGCTTGTCCTTATTGTCACAAGGACACTTAGTGCATGTGGTTAAAATTTGGTACGAAGCATTGCTACATGGGGCATCAGCATTTTTTGCCTACAAACCACAAGTGGCGAATGGACAATGTGACCTAAACAAAGATTGTAGACCTTTTATAAATTATGAAACTTTGGAATTCATCACAATTCCATTTGTCATCATTTAGTGTATGGAAAATCTTGCTTGAAGTTGAGAATTATTGAAATTCACAATTTGGATTATTCAAACTCTGTGAAATTTAATGGATTTGTGACTTAAATACAGTTTGTAGATGTTCATGAGTTCTACAACTTTCGTATTCACGACTTCTTAATTCGAAATCATGTATTGCCCAAAATAAATTTGTGAATTTCTAAACTAATGAAATCAGTAATGTAAATAGTTGAAGGTAACTTGATTGGCGAAACGCACCAAAATAAAAGTTGTAGATCTCATAAGTTCTAAAACTATTGAATTGCCAACTTCCTCATTTGAATTCATTGTTGATGTCTTAGAATTTAATTCCATTTCAACCATTAAAAGAAAATAAAAACGAAAGACGTGTTAGACCATAGTGGTTCCCACTAGTGTGTCCCTTCCACTTCCGGTTACATACAACAAACCCATTTCGGCTCTCGGACACGTGGGTAGACTGATCAAGGTGGGGCCACGAGTCAGTGACTAAAGACATGAACGCGTCCCTTCGCATGCGAAGCGAGGCCGCCGGATTTCACCCCCACGCATCGCCCCTTCACCCCGCTTCCTCCCCAATCTGTCCCATCAACTGCCGCTCTCGCCGCCCTAGCCTGCTGTCACCGCCGCTCTTCCTCCATCGGCGAAATGGTTCGCTCCACCCACTCTCGCGGCTACGCAACCGAGTCCATCCCGGGTGCCGCTGCCACCATTCCCGCCGACACGCCTGCAGCCGCCATTGTTGGGCAACCTGAAGTGGAGCACCACTCCACCAAGCAGAGGCGTGACAGGCGAGGAAGATTCGTCAGGGGTGATCGCACCAGGAACGCACTCCGGAGGAGGACGAGGACGACGACTATCCCGAGGCGCAACCAGGAGGAAGATGAAGTGGCGGCGCCGGCTGCCGTCCTCGATGCCGACGAGGACGCTGAAGAGGTGGTGCCAGTCGTCATCAAGGATTCCGATGACAAACTGTTGGGCATCGCTTCACCTCCCGCCCCTCCGGTTAGTATCGATTTGGGAGTTTCTTGGTGGGAGGATAGATGTGGAGTTGGGGTTTTCTACTGCAGCTATGGAATAGGGTTTTTGTAGTTAACTCAGATTACTAGAAGTAGTTTAGAATGTTACAATGTTTAATTGAGCAATCACATTCAATCTTGACTAAATATATAGCATGAGAATTCTTGTACATCAGATTAGAATTATTAGTGAAAAATTTAGTACTAATGCATGTTAAAATATTTCAGTATTAACTATACGTAGCATAATTTTTTTTAAAATTTAGCACTAGAATCGTTTGAGGTTAATTTAGTTGTGGCATTCATGCATGTTTGAGATTCTAATACTGCCTCTAATTTTTGTTAATGAAGACTCCTGAGCACGACCATGTCTTCATGGTCAATGACAAGGTTTCAATTCATTGCACATTCTCGCATGACAGCGATGAGGAGACTGGAGATTGGCCAAAGCCGTCGAGGAGGGAGGTCAGATATGGCGCCCCTAGCTTAATAGTGCTAATTTCCGATTCTGAGATATATATATATATATATATATATATATATATATATATATATATATATATATATATATATATATATATATATATATATATATATATACACGGTGAGGCTAAAATGCAACAAGGTGCATTTACTATAACAGATGCACAGACCCCATCCGTGCCCCCCAAACCAGCCCGCCTCCACCAGCACGTGGGCCGCGCACAAAACCACCCACCTAAACCAACCCGCCTCCCCTGCACATGGGCCGCACTCAGAACAACGCACCTGTTGCGTGCATCCACCGCACGTGGGCCACTCCTCCCGCAAGTTTACTTCTTTTCACACGGTTGTAAAAACAGAGATGTCTCCCTTGTAAACAAAATAGTATTTTATTCAGCTTTGAAACATACTTATTTCACACGGTTGTTGGCTGTTGAATCTGGAAAAAAAAATTGAGGCTGATAGTACAACGTTACTTTTAAAAAATAATGAAGCTGGCAAAAAAAGTCTCAGCAGGTTAATACAATTGCAACCATTTTGCGACACGCAATTGCCGATTGCAACATAGCTGGAAGGCGATTGCAACATAGATGGAATGGAATTGCAACAATACTGGTAGGCAATGGCGTGCTTTGCTGGTGATCTTCCTCCTGCTTTATCTCAGTAACCATGTGGTTAAAAAAATATAAAGGTACCATGTGGTAGACCGTTTACAACACCAATAATTCACAACTGCAACCTTATTCATTACGAAAAATTGATGTATCAATTGAATGTAGCAGAACAGACTGATAGCAACATGCTGAATCCATCCCAGTAGTATGTTGTCTATAAAAACAAAGTTACAGAAAAACAGTGAGTCCAAAAAAAATGATGCCTTTGTTGAATAGTCATAAAAAGAAAATTTTAAAAATCCAATTGCAACTAAAAATCCAATTCCAATGATTGTCGTTGGTTCGCACAGTCACACTTGCTAGTCCGGTGAAAAAGGCAGTTGAATCTTAGCTGATGCATGAAAAAAAAGAGGGAACAAAGTTGCAAATTGCGCACAGATGATTTAATTACTATAATGGGTGTCAGCAGCTTACCTCAGCCAGCTGCTCATTTCCAGGAGTTCCAGGGGCTTTCATCTTGGTTCTGTGTAAATCATCCTATAAACACACATTACTACAATGAATCATTTCTATAAGACACAAAAAATTACAACTCGTCAGTGAACCCAATTGCATATTGGTGTTGTGTGAATTACAAACAGTATTAAGAGTCCATCATGAATTCATGACCAAACAAGACATAATCCACACAACGTCACTCACTCTAATTCCCCCACAAGAGGCTGTTATAGGACAATTAAAAAAATAAGGATGGGGGAGAAGCTAATGTTGGATTAAAAAATTATGCTTGTGGACTCACTAAAAATAATGTCAAAGTTGAACCGTTGAGGAGATTTACTTTTATAGAAACAAATTGCAACTGATGTCATGGGCCAGTTGCAAACATAAAAAAGAAACCAATTGCAACCATGTGTCCGGGCACAATTGCAACCATGTGTCCGGGCACAATTGCAACCATGTGTCCGGGCACTATTGCAACCAGTTAATCCACCACTGTTTTTGCACCAGTTAATCCTAGTTGCAGCAAAAAAACTCAAATTGAGCTTCAGGCAGTTTAACCAGTTGCAAATCCTACAAAAAATAGGACCGTTTGCAAATGCTGATGAGGCTCCAAGCATACCTTGCATTTCAGGGTCCGCAGAAATAAAGATAAGAGTAGCAGGTTGCCACTAACCTATTTGAGATTGTCTCTATGTGCCTGGTCAGCATTGTGAGTTTGTGACTTGTATGACCTTGCTCAGTCTGGTTTGCATCACCATCACCGCATGTTCCCTAGCCTATTTTTCCCTGAAAAGGTACAGACACAACACTATGAAAGCTTTGGTGAAAACTAATGGTTGCTAGCCTGGTGAAAAGGCGGTTGAATCTTAGAATGCAGCTCATGAAAAGAGTAGGGATAAATCAAACACCAGATAAGTGAAATTAGGATACCAATATCATAATAGGAAATCTATAAATCACTCTGGCTATAGTGGCTCGTACCAGGATTGCTTTAGAGAAATAATTCATTCATTTTAAACAAATATAGGAAACTAGAACCAATTGCAACCTGATGTAGCGCGTCACCAGTTGCAACACAATCTTAAAAACAAATTACTACTAATTGGGCAGTTAAGTTGCAGCACAAGAAAGGGTGTGCATTTTTGCTAAAATTATGATTAAAAAATGATACAAATTACCATTGATTCAATGGTCCAGTTGCAACGATAAATCTAGACCAATTACTACATGAATGTGTGGGCACAGTTGGAACATGTGGCTATATGAGTGTGAGTTGAGCTCGGATATATGGTTGAACTAATTACAACACATATATGGTGCTGATTGCAGCATGAAAGGATGAGAAAATGCAACAGGTACATTTATGTGTGGGCACAGGTGGAACACATGGCTACATGAATGTGTGGGCAGCAGCTACAGCTGGAACAACAACAGCTGGTGAGTAACATGTGTCGGTGATACTTCTCAACTGCTAGTTTAAAAAAAGAAAACTGATTATCAGAAGGACAGAACTACATACTATATAAATAAAGAACAAGGAAAAGAAAAAAAATAAAACACAACAAGGAGAATGAGCTTACCCTGAGGTGACCATAATCAGTAGCACCTTCTGGGACATCTCCCCTACGATCGTTCAATGAAATTCTATCAATAGTTTTTGAGTCCAGAAAGCACATCGGGGCAAAGAGAATGAGTTATCGGTAACCCACGCTGCAAATTATCAACATATAGCATCTGCATGTGAAAAAAGATCAAGAACAGGACCAGATAACAACTTGTAAAAAATACCAGTTGAAAAAAAAGCCAAAACAGGAACGAATTACAGTCCGCCGCCAACCGCCTCTTCCGTTCGCTGCTGCCTGCTCGCCTCCCGCGCGGTACTCCTATGCAGCCCTAGCACCTCTCCCGCGACAGTGCGCCACCACCCCTCCACACACCTTCGCCCCCTGAAGCGCTCCCAACTCTCTGCACCACCGGTAGCCGAAAGGCGCCGCCACCGCTCCAGACTCGCCGCCGCCCCCTGACGCGCTCTTGTGGAAAGGGGAAGGGGATCTGGTGCAGATGTGGTCGGGCGCGTGGCTCGGTGGGTCTGTTGGGTAGCTGGACGCCTGGACCGATGGGTGGGTTGGGAACTAGTTGATTTGGTTAGACCGATCGGTTGGACGAGAGGTGCGCTAATTGGCCTGGGTGCATTCTCCGTGAAGAATGCACCCAGGTGTATTATATACATACAGTATGTGTGTGTATATATATATATATATATATATATATATATATATATATATATATATATGCTAACTCCTTGGCCCTCTGTCAACTAACAGCTCAAGCGAAAGGCTGAGAATATTCACGTCCTTCTGAAGCAGGCGTATTTCGCTCCCTGAGTGCACGGATGGTGTGTGATTAGGCTGGCACTAATGAATGTAATCGTTGTATATAGTACTACTTTTGTGTGAAAGCCTTGTGCTTTCTAATGCCTTTGTGTGTGGAAACCTTAAGCTTGTGCCTGATGGACATCTAATGTATGGTGTTTAATTAATTAGTGATGATTTTGTGTCCAAGGCTTGTGCTTCTAACTGATAGACATCTAATATGCATGCAGAGTTTAGTACCGCTTTTGTGTGCAAGCTTTGTGCTTGAACCATTTTGTGAGTGCAAGCTTTGTGTTTAGTACTCTTCCCTCCTATTATTGTCAATTGTTCTTGAGTGAAAATGCGTCTGGAGAAGGCAAATTATGTTGCATACTCTTCCCTCCTATTATTGTCCAGCACTCACAATCTCTCATCCCACCCACATTCATATGTTATTTCAATCAAGGCTACTTTAGACAGCCTGGAATTTTAAACAAACACATGACAAAAAAAGATTAGTTCAAAATATAATACAATGACATTAAAAGGGCAAGTTCTCGAAAATGAAAACAATTGAGCCTGTGCAACCCACTGCATGCAGCAGGAGGGAAAACTTAGCACGTTTTTTTGCCAAAAAAACTTTCATAGCCCACCTGATTAACCCCCAAGTTAAATATCGCCTCCGAACGTTTTCTGCCAAAAAAATTTTTCACATCCCACCATTACCCCCGAGATTAAATATCGCGTCCTCATCCCACGTCCCCCTAAACCACGCACGGCGGCGGCGACCATAGTTACAGAATCTGGTCTTCTCGGGAAGGCGACGACGAGGGGAACGTGGAGGCTAGAGGGGTAGGACGGTTCCTCTCTACCCTAGCGCGCCGCGAGGCCATCCATCGCCAGCATTCGAAAACTTGTGGGACAATGAAATGGGCACGATGTCTTCAAAGTCGATATTGACATTGAAGGTCTCAGGTGCGTATCGGCCGCCTCGCTCTACTCCTTCTTGATGAGTTTCCTGGCTTTCAGGATAAAATTGTGTGCAGTAGTTACGTTGTTCCCTCCATGCAATCGATTTGATATACCTCTAATCCCATCTAGGGTTCTCACTTCTCAATGAATCGTTGCCACTGTCGCTCTTTTATATATTGGCGCATCTTATAAAAGTCAGTCAGTTAGGCACCAGGGAGAATTCGATTAAGCCCGTGATGTTCTGTCTCATGTTTGTCCATTAATCTCATTTGATTCTATTTTAGAGTTCGAGGGCAAAAAAGCCCCAGCCTTAATTAAAAGACATGAAGGTTCATCAATTTACAGCGCTGAAACCGAGGCACCTGTGTCTCGTAGGACACTCACTCACTCCAAAGGAACAGAAAATTTAGAAGATTACTCACTGCTATTTGGGTTTCTCACACACACACCACTCGCCTGAACAGACGCACAACTCATTCTCTTCAGGTCAAACGCACAGGCAACATATTGCTGGTGGTGTTCTTCACTGGTGCCACCTCCTGCTTTTTTGTTCCTGGTAGATCAGCATGTGTCTCATCAGAAGCCCCTCCATGCTTTGCCAAGCTTTGTTCTGAAAGCACAGTTCATTCCTTAGCTTCCAAATAGCCCACAGGCCAGCAGAAGCAATGGCATTTAGTTGCTAGAAAGTTTTAAATGGTAAACCAACACACACCAGGAGGGGAGAAATAGGGTCTCCCTACCTTGGAGCATTACCAGGCTTAAAGTAGGAACTCTCCTCCCCATTCAGATTGACCCCTGCATAGCCACCTTTTATTAAGCTTTGTATCTAGATCATGTCCATCTCTGACTAAAACCCCCAGATGAAAGGATCTCAAACAGATACTCCCAATTAACTCTATCATATGCTTTCTCGTAATCCAACTTCAATCTCAGACCTGGCTCCTTACTTTTGTTGAAAATATGAACTAACTCATGAGCCACCACTATACTTTCTAGAATGTACCTCCCTTTGATGACAGCACAATCTCATTTGATTTATACATTAAAATTTACATTCCTATGAGGATACATGTGCACATCATTTTATTTCTTTATTTTCAACATCCTTCTATTGTTTCATCTTTTCCTTAATCAGAAATACGTGTTCATAGTTATGTGCTCATGCAGGTCTATCTCTATCTAAAAATTTGTAACAGAAACTAATTGTTGCTGTGAAACTCGCTGAGCTGAATAGGCATTGTGCTATTTGACCACTACATATTTGTTTTCCACATACTTCCTACTAGTATATATATACATATATGCATACACCATTATTAGTACTACGTCTGAATTTGTCCATGCTGCCGTATTAATATTTATGTGCATGTGTAGAGACTCCGATTTGACAGGTGATTTGTGGACTGTACTAGTTGAAATCCATGGGGACAAACTACAATACTTCTCTGCTACATTGGACAAGGGTGTTATAGACTTTAGTGCCCTGACAGATATTAAAGAAATGTTTGGATTTGAGCAGCGGGACTACATGTACTACATGAAGAGAAATGAAGATTATACCTGTATAGCGAGTCCTATTGAAATTAAATCTAAGAAAGATATACTGGAAATGGTTCAGTATGTGGAGTCAAGCAATGAGAGGAAATTCAGGTTGGTACTATCAACAACTGATGTTGATGCAAGGGGGTTAGTGTTACACCCCTGAAACTTCAGAGGCGGTAGCGTAATCGTGATGATGACCCTGATTCTGATGATGAAGATTCCTATGATGTTGATGAATACAAATTTTGGCTTCAAGAGCAAGACGAGGACTGTGGTACGTATGTTGCTTGTTCTACACTAGCCACATGTAGCCTTGACTGCACATTATACTCATACCAGTGTTTCTAATTAATTTGCAGACCTTCACGATGACTTCAGGGAAGATACAGTTAGAGCGTACACTAAATGGTTAACTAGTGTCATATGTATCAAACAAATTAGTAAATCCTTTTTCCTTGTCGACTGCAGCTTATTTGTGATGAAAAATTTGAACCTTCTAAGTGCATGTGTTTTCCATTTTTTCAGAGGCATATGATAAAGTTCAAGCTAAACCTACAAAAGTAGTCGTACCCCAACAAGATGAGAGCAATGACAGCAGCCCGACGCCGCCACCAGAAATGATGCCACCACCACAACTTCCATCTGATGCTAGGAAACCAAGGAAGACAAAAGGTTATAAAAGCTCTACACCTTGAGAAACTTCACTCTTTATTTTTCATTGGATTCTGCAACTGCTATTGTTCAGTAGTGAATGTTATTTTCTCTGGTGTGCAAGTAGGTGGCAAGAATGTTGGCCATGGAACCCTGAAAGGGTTATCTACAGTTGCCAAGAGATCAAGATCTGGCTACAAAAAGTTGAAAATCCAATTTTCATCAAAGTTGGGTGGTCCCTGTGGAGAAAACAGACATACCTTTGTTGATGAGATTGTTGTACATACTAGGCTTACGGCTCCACTAATTGGAGTCCGATATTGGAGTGAAGTGCTTCCAGTAGTCAAGAAAGAGAACGCAAAAGCTGTAATGGTAAGTCAATGTCCACCGCATGCACCTTGTTAATTTAATATAGCAGATGCATTCCCTTTATTTTGTTCGTATCCAGTGTTATGATTGAATCATGCATGAATAACAAGTTTCCTTCCCACCAGGAAGGATGGGAATTTGAGGGCACTCAAAATCCAAAGGAAAAGATATTGAAGATTGCCCACGAACGCTACAAAGGTTGGCGAGGCAACTTGAGTGCTACATACAAGGCGTACAACAGTTATCCAGATAGAATGAGGCACAAGCCTGCTGACCTAAACATTGTGGAGTGGCACTATTTGTGCCACTACTTTGGAACAAAAACATTCAATGTACAATTTTCTACTAAATTAAAGAACAACATTGTGAGTTATATAGAAGATGAGTTCAACCTTTCATCGCTTAACAGCACTGGTTCACTTCTTGCAGGAGCACATCACCTAGAACTCTAACAATCGCGGCTGTCTGGTTAGCAACCATTTGGCGGGTTTGAAACCATACTCTCAGTGGAGTTGGGAAAAGGTAAAGATTGGTTACAATATTCTCATCTTTCACTATCTACATAAGAAAATCATATATTGATGTCGTGTAATGATGCAATCATAGCGAGATCCCGAAACTGGTGTTGAGCCACGCCAGTTGGAACTTTGGAAGGTTACTCACTCTAGGGATGGAAAATGGAGAAATGAGGTGGCTGAGACTATTTATGTGAGTATAAATTTGATTGTAACCTTACGTGCACATAACACTAGTTTAATTTTCAATCAAACCATGGGCATGGTTTTCTATCTTACAATTTTTTCTTGCCCACAGCATTGTACAGTTAGGAAATTAGCTCGACTAGCAAATCTAGATGAGGGGGTGAAGACACAAGTTCCACTCCTCGAGATGAAGATGAAGAGAAATTTTTCCAGGAAACATACAGGGAAAGAACACATGTCAAATCCTCCATGTCACATGGCCTTGGTTACATGTCCACTCCAAGAAGCAACAAAGTGTATCAGGAGAGGTTGTTACATGAGAAGCTCGATAAGGTCGAAGCACGAGAACGCCAACTGGAAGAAATATTCAAGATGCACGAAGCTGACAAGGAACACGAGAAGGAAGAATTTAAGAACATGATGGAAAAGCAAATGCAGGAACAATTTGCAAAGATGATTGAGCCTATCAAACACTTGCTGCCATGTTCAGAGGTAACCAGATGATTGTACCTGTTGTGTTCATAACTTGGCCAATGAAGCTAATATCTTACCTTCCATCATTTCAAAAAAGCAGAATACACCTCAATCCAACAATAGTACAGGTCAAGTTGACCCTAGGGTCAATGAGGATGGCATTACTGCAAGAACATTAGTGCAGAGTCAAGAAACAACTAACACGGTAACGACAATACTTGGTTGTGATTGAGAAAATGCATATTTATGCCACTTATCTCTCGCCTGCCCTCTTTCACAATGTGCAGACTCCCTCTGAAACCATCAACAATAGTTCTAATGAAGCTGTACATATGAGGCCGGAGGAAAACATTCCTACAACACCAGTAGTGCAGGATCATGTAACAACAACCCAGGTAACGACACCGAACAAGCTTTCCAATCATGATGCAATGAATGGTGTTGTGCTTTTAATCACAACTGATATAGTTCCGATATAAAACTATACATTCCAGTTGCATCCATCAAGCACCGTGACAAAAGATAAAGAAAATGTGCCACCTAACATCAGTCATACTAGTGCCAACATTACCAAGACATTGTTCGCCGAGAAACATGATAATCGTGCTCCACCTTCTGCACATTCTTCTACACCTACAAAATATATCACTTCAAACACGCTGGTGAATCAGTCTAAGACGCGATCAGGAAGGAAGAGAGCACAAGAGGTACTAATTGAACTGTCCTTTCTTAATGCCATTTATATTTTTCTACCTGCAATCCATATGATGCTGCATATTCTCATTCCAAGACAAATTGGGTTTATATGATTTAATTCTCTAATTTCTTTACATTCAGAATGGCATGGAAAGAGAAGCTTTGGAGCCGAGAAAAGACTCAAGATCGGCCAACAAAATCCCTTCGGCATCAAACAAGAAGCTCAAGCCTCCAAGCAAACCTCAGCTCCAGAAATGATGAAGATCTTCAACAATACTGGGTGGGAGTGATGCTAGGCTCTTTACAAACTTTGTTACTATTAATGTGAGTAATGGACAAGAGTGCAAAATTTAATGTGGTGAATTTTATTCTATTATATGAATAATTGTGGTCTTGAATGACATGAATGTACATTGGTTCCATCAATCTATGTCTCGAATATTTTTGTTGCATTAAAGAATATGAAATTGGGGACGGTGGGTATCCAGCGTGTATCCTATGGTGACCAATATTTTGTTGCGATTTCCTCTATGCTAATAGCGATGAACCATAGTTCATAGTGATATAGTACATGCATATGGTGACCAAAATTCATCTGATGCGTTATCACTAGAGCATATAGCGTCGACACATGCTTCGTTGCGATACCCCTACTCATATAGCGACGGTACTAATCGTTGCGATTTGGTTAAAGAACATGGCGACGACCAATCTTTGGTTGCGTGACAATCTACATGTATAGCGACGGAAATCAGCGTTGTGATTTTGTTCAAGCATCTGGCGACGACCCATCATCGGTTGCATGACCGGCAACGTGTATAGCGATGATAACTAGCGTTGCTATTTTGTTCAAGCATATGGCGACGACCAATAGTTGGTTGCGTCACCATCTATGTGTATAACGATGGTAATTGTCATTGCGAATTGTTTCATTCTTATAGCGACGACGCGTAGTTGGTTGCTTGAATCCCTTCGTGTATGGCGAAGACACTTAGTGTTGCAATTTCGTTGGATCCTATGGCGACGAACCACATTTGTTGCATGACCCTCTTTGTATATGGCGACGGCAATTAGCGTCGTGATTTATTTCAAGCATCATGCGACGACCCATAATCAGTTGCGTGAACCATGTGCTTTATAACGACGGTAATTAGTTGCATTTTGGTTCAAACAAACGGCGATGGATTACGACTTCGTTGTGATAGCCTACATAACAATTACAACGGCACGTATCGCGTTGCGACACGATTCTTTCATTGTAATAGCGCTTGTTTGCAACAGAGCTAAGTGGTCGCAAAAAAACCTATCGCAACAACGCCTTTCGTTGCGATAATCCATGTTGCAACGCCACTGGTCGTCGCTACTTCACCTAATTGCGACGCCAGGCGCCATCGCAACAATTGCTTTTTATTGCGACACCGTTTTGGAACCGTTGTAGCAACATATTGCGACAGACAAAATTGCGACGCCTGGCAACAGAATGAATCTGTCGTAATCTCTACGTATCGCGACTAATAACCCCGTATAGCGACCACTTGGAGGCGTCGCGAACTCCACCAATTGTTGTAGTGATAACTGGCTAGAAACAGCATGAACACCCTCGTACCCACCTTGGGACCCACTTGGCAGTCACCTAGACGAAAACCGGTGTGATCGGGGCTACCCCGGGATCGGCCGACCCCACCTTGAGGCCCATCCCGCCACCCTTCCACGTGTTGGCTTGTCGTGACGAACCAAAGGCGGTGCCAGGTGCCTGCCCGAATATCTGTCCGAAATCCTGCAGCTCCTTCTCATGGAAGATTCACCAACTTGGCCCCCACTCCTTAGCGCCACGTGTCACCACCTCATTGGTGCTTTGGTGGCACCCAATGCAGCCTAGGGACTTGTCTTGGCACTATAAATAGAGGTGGAGGGGGCTAGAATAGAGACACATCTCATTCCTCCTCCCTTTCTCATTTTCTCTCTTGGAGAGGAGTCTTTCCTCTCCATGTGTAGGTGTGAGTAGGTGCTATGTAGAGGGTGATGTAGGTGAGAAGCCCCTCTTGTTCTTCATTTAGAGCAAAGTGAGTATTTCTGTATTTCTCATTTAGACTAAAGTGGTATTCATGCATAGGTGACATGTTCTTGAGTTCTTCATCTGTTCATCATTTAGAGGCTCGTGTTCTTCATGACACGACCCTTTGATCCTATTGACTAGGTGAATAATTCTGCATTCACTACAAGAAAATCGTTGACTAGTGACGCAACCACATTTTAGCGTCATTGATTTATGACGTTCCTGGCTGATCTCGCCATAATATTTCACTTCTGAGCAAATTTAGTGACAAAATAAACATTCGTCATAATGGTTGGTACTGTAGCCGAGCATTCCCTGTTCCAAGCCAGTTTTGTGACGCCATAAGCTCCGCAACAGCGTCATAATCCAACTTTGGTCCCACATGTAAGCATTATTTTAAAAATAGAGTGTTCCAAGTTGCCATAAAATTCGGAATGGTCCCACATGTAAGTATTCTTTCAAAAATAGTGTTCCAACTCGTCATAAAATTTTGCAGGGTCCCACATGTAAGCATTTTCGCCAGGTCAACGGTGTCATAAACCAACTGTGGTCCCACATGTAAGCATTATTTTAAAAATAGAGTGTTCCAAGTCGTCATAAAATTCAATTGGGTCCCACATGTAAGCATTTTTTTCGAATCTTTAATATAAATCAGTATTTCGTAGGCGAAACGCTTCACTGCCTTCGCAAAGACTCTCGACTTTTGCTATGCGCAGATCTACAACGGCTCGTGGTAGGAATGGCGGATTCTAGCGGTGATGAGAGGGTGGTTTATGCGCCACCTCCCGGCTACGAGTTCATGAAACAGGACGACAAGGTCAGTCCTCTGGTTGGAGCCACTATATTTTCCCCTATCGACTTCTGGATGGGGATTTCTAGATTTGGGGATCTAGAGGATGGATGACCATATACAATAGATTCATATTTCATCGTACACTCAGATTTGAATTGCAATTGGTGTTAGAAGTTGATTCAGTTAGTATTCAGTTTGCATCATTTGATGGATTGATAGGTTCTTGTATTTTTCTAGCTTCTGGAGGTGCTTGAATCCACTGAAGCTGAGCTGATTTCATCATACACTCAGATTTGAATTGCAATTGGTGTTAGAAGTTGATTCAGTTAGTTTTCAGTTTGCATAGTTTGATGGATTGATATGTTCTTGTATTTTTCTAGCTTCTGCAGGTGCTTGAATCCACTAAAGCTGAGCTGCAGAAGGTGAAGAGAGACCTGCAAGAACAACAAGCCAGCAAGCTCAAGTCACTGCAAAAGGCTCTAAATTACAAGCACCTGTATGAGCAATCATTACAGCAGCAGAATGAACAACTGAAAGGATGAAGAAATGCATGGAAGAGTCTTATCAATTGCTGCAACAGGAGTATGCCCGGTTGAATGAAATGGCATTGTTACAGCAGGAGAACATTGCCCTGATGGAAGAGCTGACCAAAGAGACGGGCCATGTTAATCAATTGTTACAACAAGAGAATGACCAGCTGAAAGAGATTTAGCAATTGTTAGCAGAGAATGCCCTGTTGAAAGAAAGCGCAATTGAACTCTGACTGAGCTGCAGACAATCGATAAAACATGTCTGGTGTTACTGCTAGCTAGACGGTTCATAGGTGGTGTGTACTTTGTGGTGATGAATTTGTTTGTATTTTTGTGTTTGCTACTTGCTGGTGGTGTGAACTTTGTGGTGACGAGTGCTATGAGATTCCATCTTATTATGCCGATTTGGTTTAATCTGTGTTCGAATTGAGTCGAGCATACTCACCATTCTGAATTAATTTTGCTGATGTTTTGCTAGTCCGTTCTGTTGATGTTTTGCTGGAAGGACCTTCCTGAGTAACGATCGCGAAACTGCTTGTTTCCTACTATCGGTCATGAAATGTTGCAAAAACAATTTGCCATAGCAAGGGTTCGAACTAGAGACCTATAGGAACGAGACAACACTATCTACCACTGCACCACCTCTTGGTTGTGTCAATTTAATGAGAAACATTTTCCACCCCAACCACAGCACGAAGCAGTTGTTCTGATAAGTTGGTGGGAGAAAACTCCGCGCTGTAGCAAAAATAGTTTTCCCGCAGCCCGCAGCCCCGAAACGGGAAAATGAAGAACGGAGAGGCGAGTATTCTACCAAAACGGATCATTCCGGCGGTGATTTGCGACTTCCAACGGCTGCTCACTCCTACGGGCGCAACCTGGGTGATACTTGCTACAACGGCGTGTCAATCTGGTAAGTAATTTTGTGTTCAATCCGAAAAATTTCATTTTGCAGAATGTTCTCCTTTTCGATTCGTTCTGTAGTCAGTAATTTTGAGTTGGATTCGCAAAAAAACTTTCCAGATGGATAGACGCTGGATAACCGGTTGTACTGGTTTTACCACCGATCATGAGAAAGGGGTCCAGGATTTCTTGGCATTTCTTCAGACAAGACACGCTGAGGACGAAGAAATATTATGCCTGTGTCGTCGATGCCTCAATAACTCTACAGGGACTATAGAGCGAATTGGAGTTCACTTACTTGTGAGTCGAATGGCAACCACTTACACTAGGTGGATCCATCATGGAGAAGCTTTGGAGGATATGGTTGACGATGATGCAAATGTACAGGATAACGCAATTCTGCCGGATGCAGAGGGGGATGTGGATAATGCAGCTCCACGGGATGGTGGTGATCAGGAAACGGTCCAGGAAAACCAATACATATCGGGTATGGAGGAGGATGAAGGCCCTAGAGACGATGGGATGTCTGAATTGATTGCTGACTTGGGCAAGGGTCAGGTGCTCGGTGAGAAAATGTATGAATTTGTAAAGAAACATCTGAACCATAAGGTGTCACCGACATCTACATATGCACAATTTACATTTGTTGTGAAGTTACTTTATATAAAGTCTTTCAGTCGGATGAGCAACGTCACATTCAATGCAATGATGAATTTGTTACAAAAAGGATTCCCAGAAGCGTGTCTTCCAGACTCTTTCGATGCGGCAACGAAGTACATACGTTCCATGGGACTCGACTATGAAAAAATCCATGTTTGCAAACATAATGTTATATTGTTTCGCAATGAGAAGTATGTCAAACTTGATGTGTGCCCAGTATGTTGTGAAGCGGATTCAAGATGGAAGGATGCAGACAGCAACAAGCGCGTTCCTCAAAAGGTATTGAGGCATTTTCTGCTGATTTCCAGGCTGAAGAGGATGTTTCTTTGATCAAAAACAGCAAAGGATGCACGATGGCACGGGTCGAAGCGATAACCGGTGAAGAATGAGCTTAGCCATCCAGCTGATGGTGAGGCATGGAAAAATTCAATAAAAGTTGGAAACAATTTGCAAAAGATGCTAGGAACCTTAGACTTGGTCTTGCAACCGATGGTTTCAATCCATTTGGCAACATGAACAACTCATATAGCATGTGGCCAGTATTTGTTGTGCCGTATAACATGCCACCATGGGTATGCATGGAAGAATCAAACTTCATGATGGTCTTATTAATCCCTGGGCCGAGTTCTCCATCAAAGGATTTTGATATCTTCATGGAACCTCTCGTCGAAGAGCTGCAGCAACTTTGGAAGGGTGTCTGGGCAATCGATGCTGTTGAGGGTAAAGGATTTAAACTGCGTGCTGCGGTTCTTTGGTGCATACATGATTATCCAGCATTGAGCACGTTGTCTGGGCGAGTCACGAATGGCTATTTTGCCTGTGTGCGTTGCGACAAGGATCCTTGCTCAAGGAGATTGAAGAACAAGATATGTTACATTGGGCATCGTCGTTTCCTTCCAACTGACCATCCAAGGAGAAGAAAGAGAGCAAATTTTGATGGTACTGTTGAAAACCGAGAAAGGCCAGAGCAGTTTACCCATGAGGAGCTAAAGCAGCAACTGGAGAATGTTAAAGACGTTAGACCAGGAAAGCATCCTCTGAAGGACCGAACTGGCGACCAGAGAGGGGGGAGTGAATGGAGCCGATAAAAATTCTTCTCGAAGGAGATGGCTTCTCCAACAAGACGAACACGGCTTGGCCAAAACACTTCTCCGACTCAACTACCCAAGTTGGCTAAGACCACGTAGCCACTGAAGTGCTACTGATCCTAGGAACCAACAACTCAACCAACTGAAACACTCACTCCAAACACGCAGCAGAAACTGCACAACCTGCTGTCTGTGCCACATCGGTCAGACCGATGGCTCCTGCCGGTCAGACCGGTGGACTCTGGCAATCAGGCCGGTGGCAACAGCAGATGCACAGTAAAGTTCCAGGAAGCCTCAGAGACTTCTCTAGGCCTTGGAACAAAAACACCTCCAAAACTCAAACCGAAGGGGACGAAGAAACTCCACAAACCTAAGCAAAACTCCTTGAAACCTGCCAAGAACTGACCAGCAGCACCACAGCCCAAAGCCACACCGACCAGGCAGTTCACCCGAGGCAAATCCCACACGGACCTTGCACCGATCAGACTAGTCACATGCACCGGTCAGGCCTGGGCAGCTCGGGATGAACAGCGAGCCGCGGGTCAACACCTCCAAATCCAAATCCCGATCTCCCGATTTGCTCCACGGATTCGCACAAGACATTGGGGATACTAGGAGTACCTCATGGGCATCCCATAGCTACGTTTTGGTCCACCAAAACTCGTTGAATCAAGAGGAATCGAAGAATTTCCACCAAGAACACCACTTTCTCGAAACCTATGAAAACCCCAAAATCGAGCACCTTTACTCACAGATTTGGGAGGGGAATCACAAGAAAAAGAACCACAAAGGGCTCATGCATACATCCCCTAACAAATCCCAAAGAGAAAGGTCCCAAAACCACAACAAGAAAATCGCCAAGAAAAGGCTCCGAAAATCACCAAAAAGGGAAAACGGGAGAGACACAATCAAGTCTTGAGGAACCACGCCGAATCATCTATACATACCATGAAGGTTCATACAAGGTCTAGCTTACCTCCCGATCATCCATCCCTCTCTCAAGATCTGACCATGAAGCTCTCAAGCTAGTCCTAGAAAATCCTAAGGAAAAAGGAAGAGGAAAATAACAAAACAAAATGAGCTAGGGTTCCATGAGATGGCTGCCATCCTCTCACCACTTGGGTTATATGGAGGCAACCGAAAGACGAAACTACCCCTATTACATTAAACTAGGATACACGCCCCCGAAGGGCCTTTTGGGAAACTTCGTCGTAGCACCATCGGACGGATGCCCAGCGACCGCAAACTTGCTTTGCCTCGACGCAAGCCTTGCGATCTCGACGCGTGTCCTCTGCTTTGAAGTCTCCGGAACGCGTCGTCGCACACCGGTCAGACTGGTACCCACCAGTCAGACCGGTCAGACCCACCGGTCAGACCGATCCAGTGCTGCTGCCTCCGGTCTTCGGTCTTGGCTTTGTGGATCAACCTAGGAACCTAGTGGTTTTTTGGTGACCCACTGGAAACCCCGCAAACTCGGTGTAGCCTCCGCTAATCACCACTCATGACTCGGCTCCCACGAAGTTCCGGCTCGACCTTGGTTTTGAGGCTCAACCATGAAACCATCCACGACTTCGTCTTGTTGTTCTTGCCACCATGCGGCCCGCACTTGACCCTGCTGGCCACCGAGTCCCTCAAACCAAGCCTACTTGTCTTCTCCACACCTGGAGGCCTCACCGGCAACGACCTTTCGCGCTTGTTCTTCACCTGCACTAACACCAGTCAAGCCGCAACCTGCACCTGCAATACTTAGCCAAGAGTCAGTCCACACAATGTTGTCAATCACTCATCACACTAGGAAGCGACCATCCACCGGTCCTCGAACCACATAGGTCCTCAATCTCCCCCTAGATGAGTGCATTGACACACACACAATTGGTAACCAAAGAGAAAAGGAAAAAAGGGAAATGACTAAAAAGAAACTCCAACAAGCGATCGAAAGCCAACCAAAGGCAAAAGAGCAAGATCACTTGAAAGAGAAAAGTCTCGGTCCCCTTAGGCAAGGGCAACGGCTCGACACAGCCGAGACAAAAGTAAGCTCAAGCAAAGAGCACAAACCACCAAAGCAAAGCTGGAAAACCACAAAGAGCTCCCCTGCACACATGCAAGCTCCCCCTGAACCAATGCAACTTCCTCAGGACGAATGCATGCAAACCACTTCACAAGATAGAGCAACTGTACCAGCTCAGCTCTCACCGGTCAGACCGGTCCACCTCACCAGTCAGAATGGTGCACCAGATCTGCCCAGAACCTGACACTCACACTAGTCAGACCAGTGAGCTCCACCGGTCAGGCCGATGACCACCTGCGAAACCTGGGAGCTGCAAGAGCCCAAAAAATGGCTCGAAACCACTCGGAAACCTTCTAAATGCATTCAGTAGGCCGAAACACGCTCAACCTTCTCCCCCTTGTTGACAATGCATGAATCAAGCCAAAATTAGGAAAAATTTCAACCTAGAGCTTCTCAAATAGACAAAATTCAACATAGGATGCTATACATATCCAAATGATTAAGTTAGATACTCTATAGCTTCGTATGGACATAAACTACAAGATCACCAAGTTTCACAACCAATGGGCAAAGCTAAGATAGAATTGAGCATTTTTGCGAAAAAATTCCCTCTCATGAACAAAGTCCTAAACATGAGCAAAACATGTCAAAATGGCAAAGCTACACAAACTTCATGCTAGGACAACCATTCTAAGCATAAGATCATCATAAACACCCACAAGAACCTCATGTCATGTCAAAGCCACCGTGTCATGTGCTTACTTCTATATATGAGACTTCTCATTGGTAAGCAACATGCAACGGTTCAGCACCCAAGGCAAATTAAATTAAGCACATATGACATGGGAGCACATTTTCCAAGCAATTTACATTTTATTTTCAGATTCATATTTGGTACATGAAATGTCTTTGCGACAAAAAGGAACTTATGCCCCTCCACAAGATAAAGCATGGGGGCTAAACATTCATGATGACAAATGAGCCTGTGGCTCCATATGCTCAAAATAAATCATCCAAGCACAAATTGAGCATAACAAAGCCAATAAAACATGTCATGATCATATAAAGGCATTTACTCACAAGAGAGCATACATGTGACATTTTTCAAAATATAGCTATCAACCATGGATATAAATCAAGATCATCAAGAGCTAAGCCAAACTAACCATAGCATACCAAACTAGCTCATAAGATCATATATAGCACATCATGGTGAACTATGTATATAAGAGAAGCTTTTCCTACAAAATGCATATGATACAAATGCATGCAACCTAAGATACAAAGATGCCCATACATCATGTTACATATGCAATGCAAAATGCAAGAAATGCACAAAGGAAACTATACATATGCTACAAAGGAGCTCCCACACCAATTCAAGAAACCAAACACACACCAAGTTCTCCCCGCAAACGAGTGAAAGTTGCTTGATCTAGGGGCTTGGTGAAAATATCCGCTAGTTGGTTTTGTGTTGGTACATGGATCAAAGCGATTTTCCCTTTCTCAACATTGTCCCTCAGAAAATGGTATCTCACTTCTATATGCTTGGTTTTCGAATGAAGCACTGGGTTCTTAGCAACACTAATGGCACTCGTGCTATCACAAAGAAGTGGAACCTGGGTATACTCCTCACCAAAGTCACTCATGGTGTATGTGATCCAAAGGAGCTGAGAGCAACAACTAGCTGCAGCAACATATTCGGCTTTGGTTGTAGATTGAGCAACACTCGATTGTTTGTAGGAAGACCAAGACACCAAAGAAGAACCCAAGAACTGGCAAGTCCCAAAAGTGGACTTCCTATCCAAAAGACACCCGGCAAAATCCGCGTCTGAAAAACCATGAAGCTCCAAAGAAGAAGACGCGGAGTACCAAAGGCCGAAGTCGGGAGGGTATCGCAAATACCTGAAGATGCGCTTGACTGCTTGCCGATGCGAAGTCCTTGGAGACGCTTGAAAACGAGCACACAGACATACTGCGAATTGGATGTCTGGCCTCGTCGCCGTTAGGTACAGGAGGGAGCCGATCATGCTCCGGTACTCTTTCTGGTCCACGTGTTCACCGTCCTCGTCCGCATCAAGGGCTGTAGTGGTACTCATCGGCATCGTCATGGCCTTGGAGTCCTCCATCTTGAACTTCCTCACAATGTCCTTGGTGTACTTGGCTTGGTGTACAAATGTTCCTTCCTTCGATTGCTTGATCTGGAGCCCAAGGAAGAACTGCAACTCGCCCATCATGCTCATCTCAAATTCCCTGCTCATGTCTTCTGCAAACCTTGCAACCAAAGAGTTAGACGAGCCACCAAAGACAATATCATCCACGTACACCTGCACAATTAGGATTTCTTTGCCCTGCCTGAGGAGAACAAGGTCTGATCTACCTTCCCCATCTCAAAGCCTCTCTCAAACAGGAACCCTCTCAACCTACCATACCAAGCTCTAGGTGCCTGCTTCAGCCCATACAGCGCCTTCCTCAACTTGTACACCCTGTGGGGGTACTTCTCACTCTCAAACCCTGGTGGTTGCCTCACGAACACTTCTTCCTCCAAAACACCGTTCAGGAAAGCACTCTTCACATCCATTTGGTACAATTTGAACCCTTTAGCCACTGAAAAGGCTAGAAGGATCCTAATCACCTCCAAATGGGCTACGGGAGCAAATATCTCCTCGTAGTCAATCCCCTCTTTTTGTGTGTACCCCTGAGGAACCAGCCTCGACTTGTTTCTCACTACTTCACCTTTCTCTCCCTCTTTATTTTTCCACACCCATTTTCTCCCAATCGTCTTACAACCTGGTGGAGGCTCCACTAACTCCCAAACTTGGTTCCTCTCAAAATTCTCCAACTCCTCATGCATAGAATTGACCCAATTGTGATCAGATAGCGCATGTCCAATGTCTTTGGGCTCAAAAGTAGCAACAAAAGCAGCATGAGCAAAGTGAGAGTCATTTCGAAACCTCGACCGTGTAGTGCATTCGTTGATGTTCCCGATGATCGTTGAAGCTGGGTGATCCACTTGTACTCGTCGGGGAGCTTCTCGCCTCGAAGCCAGCTCCCCCTCAGCTGTAGCTTCCTCTCGATCTCGGCACGTCATCGTAGGTGTAGGAGAGGGCCCGTCCTCGATCCTAGTTGAAGTAGTATGTACATGCGTAGCCGTGGGCGCCACACCACCATCTTCATCATCTCCTTGCTGCACGTCATCCTCGAAAATCTCCTCACCAAGTTCCTCGTCACCTGCACACTCAAAAACAAGCGGACTACGTGGCTGTGTCTCGTCGAAGGTAACCTCGCAAGTCTCCACGATTTGGTTAGTTTCAAGATTGGGCACTCGAAAGGCTCTAGAATGATACGCGTAACCAAAGAAAATGACATCGACAGACCTAGCCTCGAACTTGTCCAACTTCTTCCCTTTCTTAAGAATGAAGCATTTACAGCCAAAGACGTGAAAGTGACTCACCTTGGGGGTTCTACCGTGCATCAACTCGTAGCAAGTTCTCTTCTTATGGACCTTGAGGTAAATCCTGTTTGACACGTAGCACGCGGTATTGACCGCCTCAGCCCAGAACCTTCTCGGAGTCCTATGCTCATCGAGCATCGTTCGAGCCATCTCACACAGGGTTCTGTTTTTCCTTAACACCACGCCGTTCTAGGGAGGCGTATACGGACTAGAGAACTGGTGTTCAAGACCCAAGTCATGGCAAAAGGTTTCGAAGCGAGAGTTTTTAAATTCCAAGCCATTGTCACTGCGGGTCGCTCGTATGGCATCTCTGTGCCTCTCATTTTTCAACCTCAAGACAAGATCTCGAACAAAACCAAATGTCTCCCCTTTCTCCTCCAAAAAGAAGACCCAACCATACCGAGAGTAGTCGTCCACCACAACCAGGGCGTACCACTTCCCACCCACAGATCGCACACGAGCTGGGCCAACAAGGTCCATATGGAGTAGCTCGCATGGACGCTCCGTCATCACATCGGTGAGGGGTGGATGGGAAGCAGCTACCATCTTAGCATGCCTGCACGGCGCACACACCAACTCTTTCTCAAACCTCAACCGTGGCAATCCTCGGACCAAATTGAGTTCACTCAAGCCAGACAAAAGGTCAAAGCTTAAGTGACCCAACTTCCTATGCCACTTCCACAACTCACTCGAAGAACCAGCCAAAAAGCAACGAGCCACACCAGAAGACTGAGAGAAATCCGCTCGGAAAACTTGACCCTCGGGAACGACCATGCAAACTAGGTCCCCTTGAGAATCCAAAATCCGAGAACCACCAGGCCGAAACAACACCTCAAAACCCTCATCCAACAGCTGGGACACGAAAAGCAAATTGAACCCGAGCGATTGAACAAGAGCAACACGCCTGAGAGTGACTTTGTCACTTATCTTAATCTCACCTTCTGAAAGCACACGCCCTCGCCCATTGTCCCCAAAGGTGATGTATGTCTTGGACACCACCAGGACGTGACTTGAGAACCACCCCTTCTCTCTGGTCATATGCCTCAAGCAACCGGAGTCAATCAACCAAACGTTCCTCAAGTCTCACACCAGAAATTCAAAAGCGAGCACATGAGTGAACAAACGACTCAGCACTGGGGTTAGTACCAAAAGAGTAAAACCAGTGCCGAGCCATTTGCTCCAAAGTGGGGTTAGCACAAACCATATCATCACACCTATCAAAGCTACCACCACGAAAACCACTACGGGAACCACCACGAGGGAACCATCCCTATCTCGCTAGAGGAGAACAAAAACCACGAAAGGAAGACCGTGGACCGTTGCTCCTCTGAGACTCAAAGCTACGACTCCTCCCACCATCGTATTGAGCACGGGGTGGAGAACGTCTGGCAAACTGAACACCACCAGACTCACCATGCCAACCACCTGTACCACGACCAAAGGAACTGAACCGAGCATCCTCACGAGCACGGAAACCAAACTGCCTGGCACCCAGACCAACACCGGTCTGACCGGTCCCCTTGACCGGTCTGACCGGTGGTGCTCGGCCAGCAGCACCACCTGCCACCTTTCGATCTCCTCAAGCCGAAACGGTATGCACAATAGCCTTGGCCCTAGGCATTTGCATACGAGGCTCAGATACACCATTTGAGGGGTGGTACCTGTCGTTGTTAGCCCACTCCTTAGCCATCCTCTCCTCACGCTTCCTCTTGAAGCAAAACTCATCCTTGTGACCATCTCTACCACAATACCCACAATGGAACCGAATGGGTTTTGGTTTAGGCTTGGGTTGGGGCTGCTCACTTGGCTTCTCTTTTGGTTTCTCCTCACTCGGTTTCTCTCCCTTCTTCCCAACGAACTCGTTCCCCAAGTCGCTCTTGAACTTGATGGGTTTTTGGAAATCACTTGTTTAGGGAGGAAACACTGGTGGGTCTGGGGTTGTGTCAAGTCGGTTTCTCAGTAGGTTTGGCTTTGGAGCATAGGCATTTTTGTGGAAGGTTTTTGGTGGAGCTTGGATATCACCAATCTTTTCTCCTCCCTCACCACTACACTCTCCAATCTTATCCGACCCAAGCACTTGCCCATCATAGTGCTTGTATGCCTCTATCATCATCCTAAGCTGTGGTTCATGACCCGATAACCAACCCATCATTTTTCTCAACTCATCGTTTTCATCCTGCAAGCGATCAACATAATGTGCAAGTTCCAGATTCTTTACAGCATGCAATTCACAAGTAGAGCATGAAGTGGGAACAGGTGCTTTCAACTCAGCTTCAAGAGAAACAATGTAAGCATGCATCTCATCAATCTTTCCATGCAAAACAGGGCAAGAAGTGCAAGCACCTAGCAAAGTAGGTCTAGACTTAAGCTCAGCCACTTCAACCCTAAGCACATCTAGTTCCTCACACTTGGAGGCATGCTTTTTCTTAAGAGCAGTAAGATCAGCTAGGAAGACAGAGCAATCAACACAATCAACCTCATCAGAAACAACAGGTGAAGCCTTAAGCGAATCTATATCAAGCTTAGCATCAAGGTTCTGTGTTTCTAGCTCAGCTACTCGGTTCCTAGCATCTTCTAGTGAGGCTCTAAGCTCTTTCCTCATCTTCTTAGCCTCTCTAAGCATGTCATCATGATTATCAAGCAACTTGACAAGCTCCTCATTCTCCTCACGCAAGAAGGAAAGCTCGTCACGTACCTCATCCTCGGAGTCGGAGTCTGAGTCACTCTTGTGACTCTTCTTGCTGCCGGAACTACGTGCCATGCTGCAGAAGCCATCTCTCGCGTAGCAGCTCAACCCGCTCAAGTTCTTGGATGACTTCTTGCTCTTGCGCCGATCACCTTTGTCTTCACTGCTACTCGAGCTCGAGGTAGAGTAGGCGGAGCTGGAGTCGACGTCGCTTGCTCCGACCATCGCTCGGGCCTTCTTGCTGTGGCCGTCCTTCTTCCTCGATCGTCGCTCGTCCTTGTGCTTGTGCTTGTGCTTGTGATCACGCCTCGACCAGTACTTGCTCTCTGTCTTCGACCGGTGCTTATAGTTGTCCTTGTTCTCCATCTTCTCAGGGCAGTTGGCGACGAAGTGTCCTGGCTTGCCGCACTGAAAGCACGTCCTTGTGTTCCTCCTTGTGTTCACCCGATTCTCGTGCATCCTCTCGAATCTCCTGGTCAGCAGTATCAACTCGTCCTCTCCAAGCACGTCGAACTCCTCATCTGGCGAAGACATCAAAGAGGTCAAAGAGTACATCCTGGTGGATGGGTTAGCGTTAGACTTTGCACCTGAGCCACTGATGAGGGCGAGACTATGAGAGTCAGTCGGGCCCTCAAGCTTGGCTGTCACACCCCGGTCCACCTCAGCTGACTTGAGCTTCGAGAACAGCTCGTCTACCGACAGAGTCTCATACTCGTCCGACTCTAGAATAGCATCGACCTTTCTGCCCCAGATCGTTCGATCCAACGAGTGCAAGAGCTTCACGACTCTCTCATGATCATCGTACGGGAGCACGGTCACATTGGCCCTCATGTTGTTCACAATCACCGTGAACCGCTGGAACATCGTATTGATGGACTTCCCGGGGAGATGAGTGAAGTTCTCGTACTCTCTCCGGTAAGTCGCAAACAACCGAGCCTGAACCTGACTGTTTCTAGTGTGAGCATTCTTCAGCACCTCCCAAATCCTACAAGCTAAGTCCTCTGTCTGAACCCGATCGAATTCGGACTGACACAGAGCACGAAACAAGTAGTCGACCGCCTTGTTGTTGGTGTCGTGCATGTCTCTCGATCCTGGAGCAAGGAAGTTCAGAGGATGAACATAAGATGTGTTCACCGTGACATCCCAAAGGATCTGACCCTTACCGCGGAAGAAAGCTGCCATCCGCCTCTACCACATCTGGTAGTTTTTGCCATCGAAGTGCGGAGGACCCGATCCCCATTCATGGTACGCCACCTTTGGATCTTATACTAGTTAGAGTCCCAAAAGACCCGTAACCAGCTCTGATACCACTTGAAGGAACGAACTGGTGACCAGAGAGGGGGGGAGTGAATGGGAGCCGATAAAAATTCTTCTCGAAGGAGTGGCTTCTCCAACAAGACGAACACGGCTTGGCCAAAACACTTCTCCGACTCAACTACCCAAGTTGGCCAAGACCACGTAGCCACAGGAGTGCTACTAATCCTAGGAACCAACAACTCCACCAACTGAAACACTCACTCCAAACACGCAACAGAAACTGCACAACCTGCTGTCTGTGCCACATCGGTCAGACCGATGGCACCGGTCAGACCGGTGGACTATGCTGGTCAGGCCGATGCCAAGAACAGATGCACAGTAAAGTTTCAGGAAGCCTTAGTGACTTATCTAGGCCTTGGAACAAAAACACCTCAAAAACTCAAACTGAAGGGGACGAAGAAACTCCACAAACCTAAGCAAAACTCCTTGAAACCTGCCAAGAACTGACCAGCAGCACCACAGCCCAAAGCCACACGGACTAGGCAGTTCACCCGAGGCAAATCCCACAGGGACCTTGCACCGGTCAGACCGGTCACATGCACCGGTCAGACCGGTCAGGCCTGGGCAGCTCGGGATGAACAGCAAGCCACGGGTCAACACCTTCAAATCCAAATCCCGATCTCCCAATTCGCTCCACGGATTCGCACAAGACTTTGGGGATACTAGGAGTACCTCATGGGCATCCCATAGCTACGATTTGGTCCACCAAAACTCATTGAATCAAGAGGAATCGAAGGATTTCCACCAAGAACACCACTTTCCCGAAACCTAAGAAAACCCCAAAATCGAGCACTTTACCCACGGATTTGGGAGGGGAATCACAAGGAAAAAAACCACGATGGGCTCATGCATACATCCCCCACCAAATCCCAAAGAGAAAGGTCCCAAAACCGCCACAAGAAAATCGCCAAGAAAAGGCTCCGAAAATCACCAAAAAGGGAAAACGGGAGAGACACAATCAAGTCTTGAGGAACCACGCCGAATCATCTATACATACCATGATGATTCATACAAGGTCTATCTTGCCTCCCGATCATCCATCCCTCTCTCAGGATCTCACCATGAAGCTCTCAAGCTAGTCCTAGAAAATCCTAAGGAAAAAGGAAGAGGAAAATAGCAAAACAAAATGAGCTAGGGTTCTAAGAGGTGGCTGCCATCCTCTCACCACTTGGGTTATATGGAGGCAACCAAAATACGAAACTACCCCTATTACATTAAACTAGGATACACGCCCCCGAAGGGCCTTTTGGGAAACTTCGTCGTAGCACCATCGGATGGATGCCCACCGACCGCAAACTTGCTTAGCCTCGACGCAAGCCTTGCGATCCCGACGCGTGTCCTCTGCTTTGAAGTCTCCGAAACGCGTCGTCGCACACCGGTCAGACTGGTGTACCCCACCGGTCAGACCGGTACCTACCAGTCAGACCCACTGGTCATACCGGTCCAGTGCTGCTGCCTTTGGTCTTCGGTCTTGGCTTTGTGGATCAACCAAGGAACCCAGTGGTTTTCTGGTGAACCACTGGAAACCCCGCGAACTCGGTGTAGCCTCCGCCAATCACCACTCATGACTCGGCTCCCACGAAGTTCCGGCTCGACCTTGGTTTTGAGGCTCAACCAAGAAACCGTCTACGACTTTGTCTTGCTGTTCTTGCCACCATGCGGCCCGCACTTGACCCCGCTGGACACCGGGTCCCTCGAACCAAGCCTAGTTGTCTTCTCCACACCTGGAGGCCTCACCGGCAATGACCTTTCGCGCTTGTTCTTCACCTGCACCAACACCAGTCAAGCCGCAACATGCACCTGCAATACTTAGCCAAGAGTCAGTCCACACAACGTTGTCAATCACTCATCACACCAGGAAGCGACCATCCACCAGTCCTCAAACCACACAGGTCCTCATCCTCTACCTCAAGGAAAGAAAAGGAAGCGGGAATCCGGACAGTGCTGGAGCCGAAGGGTTTGTTTGTGGGACTTGCCGTACTGGTCATCTCTGAAGTTGGCACATAACCTTGATGTGATGCACATTGAGAAAAACATATGCGAAAACCTTATTGGAACGTTGCTTAAAATTGCTGGGAAGACAAAGGACACCATCCATGCTAGGGTTAATTTGGAAGAGATGGGCGTAAGATCAAATCTACACATGGTGGCAACTGAGGATGGTGAGTCATGCAAAATGCCAGAAGCTCTGTATGTACTTTCAAAAACAAAACAGAAGCTGTTTTGTGATTTTATAAGTTCGGTGAAGTTCCCAGATGGATATGCTTCAAACTTAGCTAGGTGTATTGCTGCAGATGGATGCAAACTACAAAGACTGAAAACTCATGATTGTCATATCCTACTACAAAGGGTTTTGCCGGCTTGTCTTCGCGGTTTAGTGGACAAAGAGATATACACAGCTATTGCAGAATTAGGAAACTTCTTTCGGCAACTATGTTGCAAAACTCTGAAGTTGGATGTCTTGCAAAAACTGAAAACAGATATCCCAATAATTATGTGCAAGCTTGAGAAAATTTTCCCTCCTGCCTTCTTTGATGTTATGGTCCACTTGGCTGTCCATTTGCCTGAGGAAGGAATCCTGAGAGGTCCAGTACAATATGGATGGATGTATCCTATCAAAAGAAGGCTATGCACATTGAAGCGTTCAGTGAGAAATCAAGCTAGGCCTGAAGGATCCATTGCAGAAGCATATGTTGCTAATGAGGCCTTGACATGTTGCTCTAGATACTTCGCGGCTGATGATGTGGCCACATGATTCAATCAGGTTGGAAGGAACAGAGAGAATGCTAATTTGTCTGTAGATGGAACATCCTATTTCGATCACAATGTTCAAGTACTTGGAGCAGGGACCACTTGTTGGCTTGGGTCAAAGTACGACAAGGTGGTTTGGTATGTGCTAAACAATTACGAAGAGGTGAAGCCATATATCGAGTAAGTAAATCACCATTGCAATGATAGAACTACAATTATTTCGTTCTAACTTTGAGATGGTACTGGTTTGCAGAGTGTTCAAGAATGAATTAAAAGCGAAAGGTGTGTCGGATGAGGATATTGATCGTCGAATTGTTACAGAATTTCGGCACTGGTTTCGATCGCATGTTAGTATTCATTTTTTTTGTTTGGTAGCTAGCTTATATTACCTTGTGAGGACCTTTACATAAGACTATATTAAAAAAACTATGGCTCTTCTGTACAGATAACAAACAATCCAGTGAGCGACGACAACCTATATGCATTATCAGCTGAACCAGACCGGCGAGCAAAAACTTATACAACATGTATTGTAGGCGGTGTCCGGTACCACACCAAGGCCTGAGAGGCAAATAGGAAGACACAGAACAGTGGAATCATGACTACAGGATCACATAAAGACATTGCAGAAATTGAGTTTTATGGTTCACTAAGAAACATTATTGAGTTGAGGTACAACTCGGGGCTTGACAGAGATCGAACTGTTGTTTTATTCCAGGTTGACTGGTATGATCTGGAAGGGACCAAGAAGGAACCGAAGATTAGAAATGATGGTTACTTCACAAGCGTCAATACTGGAGATTACTGGTACCAAGATGATCCCTACATTCTTGCTGAACAAGCAACGAAGGTCTTTTACTTGCCAGACACCCTACTACAACACCCATGGAGAGTGGTGCAAAAATTTGAGCACAGGCATTTGTGGAGCTATAATGAAAATGAGGAGGACATAGCTCCCACTGGCATGGTACTTGCGTATCAAGATGATGAAATTGACCAAACCTTGCATGATGTTATACTTGATGATGGTCTCGGTGATGGTTCGGAGGTTCCGGTGCCTATTACTAGCGAGGAGACTGTGGTTGCAGTCGCTGAAGTTGACGCAATTCGCCAGCAGGAGCTGTCTGATGTGGATGGATTCAATTTTGAAGATGAGGACGACGACACTCTATGGCAATACGTTGATGAAGATGAAAATGCTACCAATGAAAGTGACGACGACTAGGATATCAAATCAGTAAATGTTTAAGTCGATCCGAACTGAAATCATGTGGACCTTATGATTTATATGTAATTTATATGTAGTTGAAGTGCACTTTCCTGAATATTAAACCTGCCGTAGGTGCCTACTATCCGGTTCACTGTATTATGTAGCATCAGAACTTCCTGTTGCGACTTATACAAAATATGCGATCGCGCATGGGGATGACCGATTATCCGGTATGTTGTATTATAAAACAACGGAACGTCCTGTTGGGCTAAGTGAATGGTAGCTTAGAAAATATCCATTTCTTATCCTCTCCAATGTGGGTATGATCGAGTAGTATGCAACGTGTCGTGCTCATGATCATGTAGTACTAGGCGAATCGAATCGACGAGATCTCCAATGTGGGCATGATCGAGGAGTATGCAACGTGACGTGCTCATGATCATGTAGTACTAGGCAAATCGAATCGACGAAGGAAGGGATGTGTTGATCTCCAATGTGGGCATGATCGAGTAGTATGCAACATGACGTGCTCATGATCATGTAGTACTAGGCAAATTGAATCGATGAAGGAAGGGATGTGTTGATCTCCAATGTGGGCATGATCGAGTAGTATGCAACGTGACGTGCTCATGATCATGTAGTACTAGGCGAATCGAATCGACGAAGGAAGGGATGTGTTGATCTCCAATGTGGGCATGATCGAGTAGTATACAACGAGACGTGCTCATGATCATGTAGTACTAGGCGAATCGAATCGACGAAGGAAGGGATGTGTTGATCTCCAATGTGGGCATGATCGAGTAGTATGCAACGTGACGTGCTCATGATCATGTAGTACTAGGCGAATCGAATCGATGAAGGAAGGGATGTGTTGATCTCCAATGTGGGCATGATCGAGTAGTATGCAAGCGACGTGCTCATGATCATGTAGTACTAGGCGAATCGAATCGACGACGGAAGGGATGTGTTGATCTCCAATGTGGGCATGATCAAGTAGTATGCAACGTGACGTGCTCATGATCATGTAGTACTAGGCGAATCAAATCGACGAAGGAAGGGATGTGTTGATCTCCAATGTGGGCATGATCGACTAAGTATGCAAATGGATTGTCCGGTTCTTTGTATTATGTACGACAGGACCATCCTGTTATGACTTTCATACTCATCGACATACGTCCGGAGGATGGTCCGGTCTGGTATACATCGGAACAGAGGAACTTCCTTGTAAACTACAGGTACGAAAGGTGCTTCCCATTTCTTGGTCACAGGGTGCCAACAGCGCACTACACACACCTTTATGGCTTTATCCAACGACGTGTCACTCATGCTGACCCGCTACCCCCCCATTTACTGCCTCCTCACTTGCGGCACAACCCCTTGGTAGGGTTCCGCTGTTGCCGCCGCTGCCGCCTGCAGCAGCCTCCAGCGGATACCTCAATCCATCACCGAAATCAGAGGTATGCTATTGACGTTCGCCTCACTACTAGGTTTGCACTCACGGCGACGGCGCCAGAAATGCTTGTTGGCACTTGCTAGTGTCGCTACCGGGTTTATACCCTTAGTAATGGAGCTAGGAACATCTTTGGTAAAACACACGTCACAGAAAGGTCCGCAAGCGCACGGATTACTGTTGTAGCACTTCACCCGGTGGTATTTGGGTTATCGAATTTATATTTTCCCAAGGGAAGCACTACGGCAAAGATGATCAGATAAACGGTGGAGAGTAACAAGACTCGGTAAAGAGCTATAGTGGGGGTAACGAATAAAGATATTCGGGGGATAACTTGACACACACAAGGAGATCTGATAAAAGGGTTAGAGAGGATCTAGTGAGCTGGGAGGACTACGAGACGAGAAAGGATCCTAACACAATCTATCTATTCTTGTCAACTCTAGGTAAAGAGCTAAGGTTGGAGAACCAAGGTAAGCTAAACTCGACAAGCTCTTCTAGTGCTGCAGGGGCATGCAAAGCCGCGCTCTCGGACTGGGATGAGAAGGGAGAATGACGACGCGCTGAATCCTACCGGCCCGAACTAACGTGGTGGACTACTGAGCCATTCCAGAGCTGTCACCGCCCTAGGGTACCACAACTATTCCGTTGAACGGGACACCAATCTAAGACTAAGGAAGCTCTGAGCACCGTGCTCACAACGAACCAAAGAACCTTTCCCCGGATATCACGAAGGAAGGTCTCTCTCCGCTACTAAGCACAAACATACTCGGTAGAAGATCAAGCGAAGAACGACCACAACACTATTGGGTTCAAGAGAGCTACGCTAACCAAGATTAAACTAACTTTAGTCTAAACCAAGAATAAAGCTTCTAGAGCAAAGTAAAAGCTGAATGTAATTGACTCGAATGGTAAAATAGAAAGATAACTTGAATTCTACTTGAGTCTAAACAAAGAAAGGATACGAGAGTAGTACCGGAACCCTGAAGAAGACTCCCCCGGAACCCCGAGACTAGCTCGACTCGACTCTAACTCCCAAACTACACTACTCCTACTCTAAGTGAACAAAAGTGAGAAATGGAGATGCTCCTGCGTTGTGTGTCCATTCCAGCGAGTGTGAGGTCCCTTTTATAGGCAAGGGAGGTTGGTGGAGCGCAGGGGAGGAGAACCCTAGGTGCGGCCGTATCTCAAGGCAAGGCCGGCCCTAGGATGTGCCGCCTCTCACCTTGGACGCTCCTGATCACTGCTCCTGAGGCGGTTGTAGGTCGGCTCCTTAGGTCGGTTTCGCCCAGCACGTCCCCTACCCCGTGCCGTGCGATGCACCGACCGTGTTAGGGGACGCCTAGGATTGCCTCTGGATGATGGTTGTGGTGGTTGAGCAATCGGATAAGTGCACCCATTGATCCAAGTGATCCTAGCCTCCACCCTTTGATCAAACCGATGTTTCTTCAGTGAATCAAAGTCGTCCAAGTTGTGCTCGAGGGAGTAGGGGCACTCGGGACCAGAGGTATGCAACCGGGCAGGGCCGGCCACACCTGCAGGTCCGGCCGCACATGCAGGTTTGGTCGGACCAAATGGTTCGGCCGTGCCTGACACATGTGGCGTGTTGGTCCCAAATTCTCCCAAAATGTGTACCTGCCTATGAAATTCTCAACACAACTCGTAGAACTTTATTAGTACTAAAAATGTGCATGAAACTTGTCATATACTCCTCTTGAACCTGAGGTTTTGACGGTCAAATTTTTGTTGTAAGGACCGTCAACAAACTCCCCCAAGCTAAACGTTTTCTCGTCCTCGAGCAAAGCCTAGACTTGGCCTCGGTGGATTAGGAGTTGCATGATGTTACTACTCTGCAAGTTCCTATGCACAATTCCATACTCTACTTGCTATTTGAAAAGATTGGTACGAGAGAAACTTAGCCTTGTTTTACCTGTGGGGCCTGTAACTTTCCACCTTGCCTTTGGAGGTTGAAGAGTAGAATGGTTTGACTTTGCATCACTCACTCTTCTCTTTTCTAGATCCTATCTCGGAGTTTTGAAATTTTTGCAAAGAAAGACAAGGTTCCTCGGATGGTTCCCTCGATCGCTCAGGTGGTATTTGTACCTCACCAAAGGCTTTTGAATGAGCCTCAACTTCCTACTCTATGGCTTGTATGTGGAGCTTTGGGTAGGATAAGCATGAGACTCACTTGTTCCACATGATGTCGTTGAGCCAAAGACCGGATCCAAGTAGAAACTAATCATGCACCTTTATCGAGATGTGCAAGTGTGTGGAATATTTTTGTTTGTTTTTTTAAGTACTCCTTGCTTTGAGATTCTCCTCTTGCTTTTATTTTGGAGGGGGGTTCATGCTTCATGCTCTTTGATTGGAGCACAAATATATATATATATTCTATGCTTTTTGAGCATATACTTTTTTTTCTTTTGATGACCCCTCTCTCCTTTTGTAAGAATACAAGAAGAGAAATCTCTTAGGAACTTTGGAGTATTTATGTTTGGTGGGTGGATGGCATGTTTTGCGTAACTCCCGGTGTGGAAGTTAGCTTGTATATGTGGGTGTACGTGATCTCGATCATGGGAGCATGAAAAGATTCTACCAAGGGTCACAACAATTTGGCAAAACTCAATGGGTCACAAGCAAGCATATGTAGAAGGTTTATACTTTGATATCGACATATGGCTTTGGTAGGTGATATGACCATTGAGGAACTTGTCTTGTTTTATTTTCTCAAAAGAAATCATCTGAGATTTTCACCATACTATGAGATAGAGCAAGATCAACATTGTCTCACCATATCATACTAGTCAACACCTTAGGTTTGGTCATAAGCATTTGCTTCCCACAAAGTTTTATTTCAGGCTCTTGTTTCAAAATATACCAACAAATTCTAATGCTCATAGAGCACAAGGTTGTACACTAGGTTCTTGCAAAGTTTTAACATAGCAACTATTCATCATTTCCAAAGTGAGGGTATATAGACAAGATTTCAAGCACATGGTTGAAGCAAATATTTTTGTTGTTTTTCTTTTATTCAAATGTGATAAACAAGATGTTGAAGATTGGTTTGGATGGACATACCTTCCTTGATTGAAAATGGGGTCTCCCCCAAGCTAATTTTTGGCTACCTGGTTGGCGTGTCTTCATTTTGGTGATGAGTTGAGCACTTGGAAGCTTGTAGTGGTTGGCTTGATGGATTCGTGGAAGATCATAGGTACGGCCGTACCACTAGGGTCGGCCGGCCCTACTCCATTTGCTCCAAGCACTCATGTCCCCTCCTGTAAACATCCTACACAAAAATTTTGTCGAGAGGGGGTACGGCCGTACCTCTAGGTTCGGCCGTATCACCAAAAATCTCCAAAACTATTTTTCTATGTCTTGTTTACTTACTAATGCAATGGTGAAATCAAATTTGAAATTTAAATATGCTTGATGCACGAAATAAAATGTTGGAAGGGAAATATGAGATAAGTACCGGTTTACCTCACGGTGAGGGCTTGTAGTTTAGAGTCTGTGAGCGGGACTCCTCCGTTTGCTTAATTGATCTTGAATTCGTCCGATCCCGGAGTGGAAGACTCGGACGATGCTCCCTTCACACGCCACACCCTCTTTGTTTTCTTTGGTGGCGCTGAAGTCGGCGAGGCTTTAGGGGGGGTGTTTTTGGTTTCCGTCTTCTTTTCCCCCTTAGCCTTGTTGATTACCTCGGCTTCTTTGGTTGGTGGCGCCCTTTGAATGCTTTGTCTTGCTCCCAACGCTTCCTCATCGTGGCAATGAGACTATCTACTTTGGGCTTGGTTGGGGCCACCTTCTCTTTCTTGTATTGGGGTCGTGGCTTCCTCCACTCCCTAGATTCCTCGTCTTGCACTAGGTAACATTGTTCTTCTTTTGCTTGAAACTTGAACATCATGTTCCTTTGCCCTATGCAAAATTGAATCTTTCTGGCTCCAACATCAATCCTCGCATTGACATCTCTTAGGAATGGTTGCCTAAGAATAAGCGGCATTTCCCCATCATCTTGTGTGTCGATGACCACGAAATCCGCAAAGACATAGGAGCCCTTGACATTCACCAAGAGGCTCTCCACTATGCCCTCGGGATATCTAATCGATGTGTCAGCAAGTTGGACTGTCATCATTGTCAGAGAGAGAGCAGGATATCCTAACTCCTCAAACATAGCCTTGGACATGAGGTTGACACTCGCACCAAGGTCACAAAGAGCATTCTTGATCTTTTGATAGTAGATCGTGCATGTGATAGCCGGATATCCGTTGTCTTTCCTGTGCAAGACTGCTGATTTCTCCCATGGGTATTGGATTTGGTGTATGAGCTTCCCTACATGGTTAGGTGCATATACCCTCCTAGATGGCTTACCCCATCTGGTGGATACAACGCTAACATTCTCTCGGGTAGGCTCGGGTTGCCCCGGGATTCCACCCGACTCGAAAGAAGGTAAAGAAGCAGCAAGCTGAGCAAGTTGAGTTTCTATCATTTTATTGAAGCTTAGCTGATTATTCGTAGTAGTAGTGAAGGACTCTATAGTGGAAATCAAATTTTCAAGAACTTTATCATTGGCGGCTAGCTTCTTGTTTAAGTTTTCATTAATTCTAGCTTGGCCAAAGACAAGATCTCTAATGGAAGGCTGATTATTGAAATTGTTAGAATAATTACCTCCATTTTGATTGTTGAACGGGAAGTTGGGCCTCGAGTTCCTCCCTTGATTGTTGTAGTTGTTGTTGCAGAACCCGTTGTTGTTGCCATTGTTGATAAAGCTGGCTTCTTCCCTTGTCTCGGGACAATCATTTCTCGAATGACCCACATTACTGCAAACTTTGCACGTCATGCGAGCGTCCATAATCTTGGCGGTCTCCAAGTTGCTCGATGCCTCCAATTTCTTCATGAGGTGGTCCATCTTAGTGGCGAGCATGTCGATTCCATCGACTTGGTGTACACCGCGGTTACGGGGTTGGAGACGATCTCCATCCGAACCTTGATTTGCCACCATCTTCTCGATCAATTCCTTGGCGGCAGGTACTTGTAGCGAGAAGAAGGCTCCTCTAGCGGCTGCATCTAGGTGCTCACGAGCGGTACGTTGTTGGCACTTCTTATGTCGTTACTAGGTTTGCAACGGCGCCAGAAAGCCTGTTGGTATACTACACGATCACAGATAGATCCGCAAGCGCACGGATACCGTTGTAGCTTTCACCCGGGAGTATTCCAAGGAATCGATTTCCACGGGGAACGAGAAGTGTTGTGAACCTGAACTAATTCGTCCGGGGGATATGGTGACGAAGGATAGAAAGGCAAGGGTAGATTTTTGGTAGAGAGGGGATAGCTGATGAAGTTTGGGACTCGTGAGAGTCACGGATAGAATCAAGGCAAAACTTGTCGCTCGTCGGGGCCAAAGGGAAAATAGCCACAGAAAGGGATGAGAAGGGGGCTCTGATGTCGTAACTCCTACCTGCCAGAACTAACGTGGTGGACTACAAAGCCCATCCGGAGCTGTCACCTCCCTAGGGTACCACAACTATTCTGTTGAATTGGGAAGCATTCCAAGGTACTAGAAAGCCTAGACACCACGTCTACACTAACCAAGCACTACTTTACTCGGATCCAAAGCAAAGCAATCACAACAAGTAGAAACTACTAATTGCAATCGAAGAACCTAAGAGCGAACGATGAAATGACTTGAGACTTAGTTACTCATGAATTCGAACTTACAAAGTATCCCGGGTGTGGACGACCGAAGTTGTACTGCACCCGCCGAGGTATGAGAAGAAGACCGACACTCCGGCTTCTACTCCAACACTCAACTCTCTCCCCCTACTCTCTGAATACTAACTTATGTAGGGCTCCGCCACTTGCTTCTAATCACTTGTGTCCTTCTACGAGGTGCCAGGCTCTACATATAGCCCCAATGGGTCGGTGTTGGGTATTTTAGCGAAACACGAAATAAATCCGCAAGCGCACGGATACCGTTGTAGCTTTCACCTCAGAGTATTCCAAGGGTATCGAATCCAAGGGAACGTGTGTGTACTACCTTCGTACAGTCGGTCCAAGGACACCAAGCCCCTGCTTGGGTAGAGAGATGATGGGGTGCTCGGTTCTAGGGGAGTACAAGCTGCAAAGGATCTCGCTTCGAACACCGGACCCTCCGAGCTATAACAGTCGGTTCACGGCAAAGGGTTGCCTACACCTGTATCCGAACGTGGGGGATTCCATAAGGGTCCAATGGCTGTCACTACCGCGGCCTACCATAAGACAAACCGTGGGATACAGGGCAATCGAAGGATAACCCGTAGTCTAGACACCACGTCTACACCACCGATTACTACTATAATACGACTACGTCTAGGCACTCCCGTAGCATACTATAGCACTCCGTATAAATACGGAGCGACGAACCCGCGAGAACGGCCAGACCTTGCCCATCATTGAACCAAGGTGGCGCGAGGTCAAACGACTAAGCACCAATTAATGTATTCCAATAAGATCTAATGAGATAACCCACACAAATGGAATGCAGAATTATTCATCTAATCAACAAGATCAAAGGATCGTGTCACGAAGAACACGAGCCTCTAAATGATGAACAGATGAAGAACTCAAGAACATGTCACCCATGTGTGAATATCACTTTAGTCTAAAAGGGAAATACAGAAATACTCACTTTGCTCTAAATGAAGAACAAATGGGAGTCTCACCCACACCACCATCTACATAGCACCTACACCCAACTACACATGGAGAGGTGAGGACTCACCTCTCCAAGTGAGGAAATGAGAGAGGGGAGAACTTGGGATGTGTCTCTATTCCTACCCCCTCCCCTCCTATTTATAGGCTCGGACACCAGCGTGAGAACACCCCGTGCACCCCAGGAATGCAACCTGGAACCAACCAGGGACCACCACGTGGAAGGCCGAGATGAACCGACATAATGTCGGTTCGGCCGATCCTAGGGGTCGGCCGACCCCAAGGTGGCCCCACTCGCCCTATGCTTTCTCCAGGTGGCTGGCAGGTGGGTCCCCATGACGGTTCTTGGTGTCCACGTGGTTTGGAGGCGGTTTGCTCGGGTTGTGGGCCCTTGAATCCTTGTGCTGGACACGTGGCGGCGTCTGATTCGTCGGGCCTCTTTTCCTTGGATTGGTGACATCAGCAATCCGTGGCACTTTGCATGGCAGCCTCTCATTGGCTGGAATAAGAGTCTTGGATCGATGAGGTGGATGGATAAGGTGTGCTTTTGCTCTATTTCTTGTGCTAAGTACCTGCATTCAGATATACATCGCCACTTGTGGAATTTGTCAGTATAAGCTCGTATTCTAGTGTTGATGATCACTTTCTGTTTATTCTATGCAGGTATTGATGACCTAAAAGTGGTACTTAACAGCCATCAACAACTCCCCCACACTTGACCTTTGCTCGTCCCGAGTTAAGGGAGTCAGATCAAGGTGGTACATGATATCCAGAGGTATGAAGCTAGCATAAGAGATATTCCAAACCATACCTTGCACTTGTGAACTATGTGGAGTGTCTATCATGCCATCTTGGGTAGTTGAAGAATGGAACGGCCATGAATCAAGTCACTCCTACTCACATGTCAAGTAACTTGGGGTTTTTGCAATAATTTTCAAAACAAACCTTGCTTAGCTCCTCATTTGATTCTCTCAGATCGCTCAAAGTGTATATGTCCTCACCAAGGCATTTGATTTGCCTTTCTTTCATCCTACTTCTAATGATGGCTATATGTGGAGTCCAGGGTAGGATAAAGTAAAGCATACTTGCATCACATATATTGCAAAGTCAAAGATCGGATCCATGAGGAAAGCAATTCATACAATCAGATCAAGATGTGCACGTGTATGGATATGATAGGTATGATAAGGTGTATACTAGGCCCAGAATGGGTTCTAGATATTACCATACATGATGAAATGCTATGGTGATGGTAAGGTGGACACTAGCCCTGGAGTAGGTACTAGTTATTACCATCATATGATGAATGAGCTGAATGACTCCATTGCATGATTTTCTCTCTCATATATATGAAAAGTCTTATGAGAACATGGCTATCCTCTTCTCTTTTTTATGGACCTTCATGTGCCCACATTTTTTTCTTCTTTTTTTCATAACTGAGGGACCTTCATGTGTCCCCCCTTTTTTTTCTTTTCTCTTTTTTTTAGATAGCCATGCCTCTTTTACAAAAATACTCGAAGAGAGAGAAATCAATGCATATGATGGAGCATTTATGTAGGTGAATAGAGGAATGATACAATGCTAACTTCCAGAGTAGAAGCATAGCAAGGGGGAAGTAGTGGTGTGCACATGAATCTTGATCATGACAGCATGAAAAGAATTCCCAAAAGGGTCACAGAATTTGACAAAGCTCAATGCAACAACAAGAAGCATATGAGTATAAGGTTTTCAACTAAAACATCATATGGCTTTGGTAGGACTGCGACATATCAAAGAGGAGCTTTGCAAAGGGTTTTCATGTTTGTAAATAAATTCCCAAGCACTCAAACATTTAGAGCGAAAATCATATCATCAAACCATATCACAAACACCAACTACTTAGATGAGTATGAGTTCCCTAATGATATTTGTTCACAAGCATCAAGATAATGAGTAAGGAATAAAACATATGCAAGCCAACCACAGGAATCATGTAGAGCAAGCTGAGCACCATTATTTGAGTTTGATTCACTAGATAAGAATTGAAGGTCATTCAAACTCATGGGTAGAGAGAGTGAGATAAGGGTGCACATACCATCGCTCCTGAAGGATATAGGAATCAAGGAAGACTAGTGGTGATTTGGCTGACCCGTGGGGTAGCCAGCTCACTCTAGTTTACCTTGTCCTTGTCATGAAGATGTAGTCGATGTCGTACAGCCCTTGTGTGGGAGCTCTCAAGTGAATATGTTGATGATGAGCTTGAGAGAACTCCCCCACACTGGTACTTGTACTGGTGTGTTCTTCGAGCAAAAAGTAGAAACAAAAGATGGACTCTGCTGGTTTGAGAACCATAGAGCCTTTATTTAAATTCATATATTTTTGTTGTTTTTAGTTTATTTTATTGTCACCATGTCATTTGCTTGAAAGGGTCAGACCGAAATTACACTTCATACACAAGGGGGAATATACTTACCTTGGACCTTTGAGAGGTCATATGTACCACCTTTGCATGATGTGCAACATGAGTCTGACACCTCAACTTACCTTCCTATTTGAATTTAGCTCAATGACTTACCTATTTAAATTTGACAATTTTCTACAGGGGTTAGTCCACATATATGCAACCAAGATCTATGAAGATATAACTCTAAAGTTCATCAATCAAAACTCGACACCATGTCTTGTTTTGACTGAAGAAGACAGTTTTAACCTAAGCACCATGCTTAATTTAAAACAGTCTATGAATGTAGATGCGCATGAACATTCAAACCAGAGCATATGAACAAAGATAAAAGGAAACATGCAGGCATTATCAAGCTATCTTCAAAACGGACATAAGCATGAACATATGACGGTGAACCTCGGGCAACCTCCCGGAAGGGCTTTGTTTAATGTCAAAAGCAGGACTTACCTAGCTAGAGGGCAAGATGCAAGAGCTTACATCATCTTCACACCAGGATAAGATTTGGTAGAAGAGGAACTTTACTCGGGATGCTCACATACCTCCCCCACACTTGAAGTTTGTATTGCTAGGCAACAAAACTCAAGTGTGTGGTGATCAAGCTTCCTTTTGTAAACGTTCCCTCACCAAAGCTTACCTTAGGTGTTGCATATGATGTAGCTCACATGTTCGTAGGCGTCCTCTATCCATCTTTCTCTTCAATCTCCACCTGAAAGGTTAGTGACCAAAAATACCCGAAGGACAGCTTATGCCAACAACATGTTCTTGCTTTTTATTCGAAAGAGGGAAATAAAACCTATGCTAATCCAGGCTATCTCCTGGTAGTGCTTTGTTTATTATGGTCATAAGCTCGACCAGGGGAACTTTCTCTTGCAGCCACATTGGTGGTGTCCTTCCCATCTCACCACCAATCATCGATGAAGCAGTGAAGCTCTAGCTGCAAGGTTAGTGCCACATACGAACACGAGTCCAAAAGATAGCAAAGCTAAAAGCAGACATGATCATTCCAGGGGAGCTAAGACAGCTCCTGGGGTGATCATGGGACTCGAGAAGCTATAGCACCAGGGTGAACCTTGAAGACGGAAGGTTGAGCACTGAGGCTAGCGCTCTCGCAACTGATCTCCGACTGAACTCAGCTCAGGAAAATACATGGCCTCCAAAAGAGGATAGAGTAGAAACTCGCACGGCCGGCGTACGTTCAGGAGCTAGAGTTCGGGTGAAGGGTGAGGTTAAGCTCATCCTTCCTTAGGTAGATGGACCGATGTTCTCATCAAACCGATGAGCCATCCCGGGTCTAGCCTAAGCTTCCAATAGGAGGTTATGGATAAGCTGGAAAGTGCAACTCCCATTGGGCATCGATCAAGTCAAGCATAAAGTATGAAGTTTAAGCTTCTCCTGACTGATCGGCATCAATCGATGGGTTTAAGATATGAAGTGAAAGTACTCCATTCGATTGGTAAATGATCATGCTCCTTCGGTCTGATAAATGAATCCACTGGATTATAAAGCAAAGACCGATGTCATGGTATATACAAAACTTCAGTGCAAGGCACTTCAGCTCAAACCTCAACGTAGGAACATGATAAGCCAATCGTACTCTCCTTAGGAGATCATAACTAGGATCAGACAAGTCATCCCGGCCGAGAATGATTCATCCTTTCCTAATTACTCTCTCCATCCTCCCACGAGACAAGGTCTCGGGGAGAAGGTCTAAGAAGTGGTACGAGAGGGGAACCCAAGGGTAGATTCTGTGCTAAGCAATCTTTCCCTTAGATTCCTGCTAATCAGGAATGGTATCTTCAACCAGAGCTTAAAGCCTCAGCTCGGCTGATGATGAGTCTAGGTGGCTCAACATTTCTTCTGATGGGCATCTCATCGACCGAGATGCAAGGGGGAGCTGAAATCCTGGAGGCTTTCCACGATCTCTTTTCCCTCAACAGCGTCCAAGGGCACAAAGAGCCTTCAGATAGAGCATTAAGCCGCATGGCATTGTCCTTCCGTAACCCATACCAGAAGCGCTGAAGCAGCTTCCGATCGGGAATGTGGAGGACTGAGCAATCTTTCGCCGAGAAGGCGAAGTGATTCCACGCCATTCCTAGCAATTCCTCCTCACCTTGCTTGAGACTGAGAATCCTGATCCTCAACGAGATGACACGTCGTATCAGGAAGAATCAGGAGTAGGAAGCTGCTCTCAAAATTTCCCAAGTGAGGTGACTCTACCAAAACAACAGTGCCAAACACGTGCCTTCCCCGAGAGGGATAGCGGGAAAAATTCCCTTTTCCGAGCATCCGGTGATTCTCCGATTTCACTCGGAGTTTCAATCAGACGCTCGTAGTCTCTCACATGATCGAAGGGGTTCTCATGAATTGACCCCGAGAAGGAAAGATCCTGAATTAGCTTCATGAGAGAGGGGCGAATCCGATAGCCAGATGAAAGAATGAGTTCTGACAAGGGTGGCTCTGAGGGTTCACTCCTCGAAGGTGGAAGGTGTTTACAAGGATAACCTTCCATGGATAACGGGGGTAGAGGTAGAAGTAAAGAAAACGAAAAAGGATATCTGAAGGGTAACGGAGGTAGAGGTAGAAGAAAATGAAAAAGATACATACGAGGACCACTAGGTTCGAAGATAGATACAGCAATCGTTCCCCGGCAACGGCGCCAGAAAGCTTGTTGGGTATTTTAGCGACACACGAAATAAATCCGCAAGCGCACGGATACCGTTGTAGCTTTCACCTTAGAGTATTCCAAGGGTATCGAATCCAAGGGAACGTGTGTGTACTACCTTCATACAGTCGGTCCAAGGACACCAAGCCCTTGCTTGGGTAGAGACATGATGGGGTGCTCGGTTCTAAGGGGGTACAAGCTGCAAAGGATCTCGCTTCGGACACCGGACCCTCCTGGCTATAACAGTCGGTTCATGGCAAAGGGTTGCCTACACTTGTATCCGAACGTGGGGGATTCCATGAGGGTCCAACGGCTGTCACTACCGCCGCCTACCCCAAGACAAACCGTGGGATACAGGGCAATCGAAGGATAACCCGTAGTCTAGACACCACGTCTACACCAATTACTACTATAATATGACTACGTCTAGGCACTCCCGTAGCATACTATAGCACTCCATATAAATACGGAGCGACGAACCCGCGAGAACGGCCAGACCTTGCCCATCATTGAACCAAGGTGGCGCGAGGTCAAATGACTAAGCACCAATTAATGTATTCCAATAAGTTCTAATGAGATAACTCACACAAACGGAATGCAGAATTATTCATCTAATCAACAAGATCAAAGGATTGTGTCACGAAGAACACGAGCCTCTAAATGATGAACAGATGAAGAACTCAAGAACATGTCACCCATGCATGAATATCACATTAGTCTAAAAGGGAAATACAAAAATACTCACTTTGCTCTAAATGAAGAACAAATGGGAGTCTCACCCACACCACCATCTACATAGCACCTACACCCAACTACACATGGAGAGGTGAGGACTCACCTCTCCAAGTGAGGAAATGAGACAGGGGAGAACTTGGGATGTGTCTCTATTCCTACCCCCTCCCCTCCTATTTATAGGCTCGGACACCAGCGTGAGAACACCCCGTGCACCCCCGGAATGCAACCAGGAACCAACCAGGGACCACCATGTGGAAGGCCGAGATGAACTGACATAATGTCGGTTCGGTCGATCCTAGGGGTCGGCCGACCCCAGGGTGGCCCCACTCGCCCTGTGCTTTCTCCAGGTGGCTGGCAGGTGGGTCCCCATGACGGTTCTAGGTGTCCACGTGGTTTGGAGGCAGTTTGCTCGGGTTGTGGGCCATTGAATCCTTGTGCTGGACACGTGGCGGCGTCTGATTCGTCGGGCCTCTTTCCCTTGGATTGGTGGCATCAGCAATCCGTGGCACTTTGCATGGCAGCCTCTCATTGGCTAGAATAAGGAGGCTTGGATCGATGTGGTGGATGGATAAGGTGTGATTTTGTTTTATTTCTTGTGCTAAGTACCTGCATTTAGATATACATCGCCACTTGTGGAATTTGTCAGTATAAGCTCCTATTCTAGTGTTGCTGATCACTTTCTGTTTATTCTATGCAGGTATTGACGGCCTAAAAGTGGTACTTAACAGCCGTTAACAGTCGGTGGCTGCAAAAAGGGGTACTTGTAGGCGAGAGGGAGCTGCAGTGCCGAGCAAGGAGGTGCGTCCGTATCTCCAGGTGCGGCCGGCCCTCCACTTTCCACCGCCTTCGATCGTGCGTCCGTGATTTGGTCCCAGAGGCGGTTTGAAGACGGTTGTGGGTCGGTTTGCTGAGTGAAGTAGGTGCAGCCGGACCTCTTGGTGCGGCCTGCCCTGGGCCCTCTTGTCATCCATTTCGGATCGTGCTCTAGTGGGTAGATGAAGTCTTGAACGCTGTCCCACGTCGGTTGTTCACTGGCTTGTGGGTCCATGGATCCAACTGAGGCTAATCTCAACCTCTGGATCAAACCGACCTTGTTTCCTCGATCAGGATCATTTCTAGCTGTGTTCCCTGAAGTGACCGAGGCTTGGTGACACGTTTGGGCGAGTCGGGCAGGTGCGGCCAGTCCTAGTGGTGCGGCCGGCCCTAGTGGTGCGGCCGGCCCTGCCTCCTAGCCCCGAAGCAGCTCGCCTGTGGTGTGTTTGCTTGATCCAACACGTCGTGATAATTTTGGTCTTTTGGGAGCTGGTGCATGGGACAACACTTGGTGTGAACCTGAATGGTGTCACAAGGTTGGGCCGGGCGTACCACTAGGTACGGCCGTGCCTACCTTATTTGGCCCAATGCCCCGGAATTGCTCCCTAATCTTGATCCTGCAGATAAAATCTCAACACAGCTCGTGGAACCTCGTTAGCACCTAAAACATGCATGAAATTCGTTATAAAGCGCTACCATAGCCGAGATGTTGACGGTCAAAATTTTGTGGTAAGGACCGTCAACACACCCCCACACTTGGCCCTTTGCTCGTCCTCGAGCAAAGATTAAGGACCAAGGTGAAAACAAAATTTCCTATGGTATGAAGCGAGCGTAAGAGATATTCCGAATCATACCTTGCACTTGTGAACTTTGAAGTGTCTATCATGCCATCTTGGGTAGTTGAGGAATGGAATGATCTTGAATCAAATCACTTCTACTCCTCATGTCAAGTAGCTTGGGATTTTTTTCAATAAGTTTTCAAAATAAACCTTGCTTGGCACCTCATTTGATTCTCTCAAATCGCTCAATGTGTATGGTCCTTACCAAGGCATTAGATTGCCTTTCTTCAACCTACTTCTAATGATGGCTATATATGGAGCTCAAGGTAGGGTATAAAGATGAGGTATACTTGCATCACATGTATTGCAAAGTCAAAAACCGGATCCAAGGAGAAAATCAAATCATACAATCAGATCAAGATGTGCATGTGTAGGGATATGATGGATATGGTAAGGTGGATACTAGGCCCAGAATGGGTGCTAGATATTACCATATGTATAATGAATGTTGTGATGATGGTAAGGTGTACACTAGGCCCAGAATGGGTGTTATTACCATCTGATTTGTTGTAACTCCATTTTGCATGATCCTCTCTCTCTATTTTGACTCTTTTGTGGACATGGCTATCTTTTCTTTTTCTTTTTTCTTTTTTTTTTCTTGGACCTTCATGTGTCCAACTTTTTTTTTCTTGGACCTTCATGTGTCCATTTTTTTCTATAGCCATGTCTCTTTTGTACTATTAACTTGGAGAGAGAGAGAGATCAACACATAGTGTGGAGCTTTATTTTGTGGAATAGATAGATGGTACAATGCTAGCTCTCAACTGAGCATAGCAAGGGGGATGTTGGCGTGTACATGTATCTTGATCATGAAAGCATGAAATGAATTCTCACAAGGGTCACAACAATTTGACAAAGCTCAATGCAACGACAAGTAGCATATGTGTATGAGGTTTTCAAGATGTCTCATCATATGGCTCTGGTAGGACTTGGCATATCAAAGAGGAGATTCGCAAAGGGTTTTCAAAATTTCCAAATAAATTTCCCAAGCACTCAAACATTTGGAGCAAAGATCATTTCATCGGACCATATCTCAAACATCAACTACTTAGATGGGCATGGTTTCCTAAAGATATGTTGTTCACAAGCATCAAGATAATAAGTATGGAATAAAACTTATGCAAGCCAACCATATGAAACATGTTGAGCATTGGGTGCATGAGGATTCAATTGAGTTTGATTTATATGATCGGATTTAAAGCTCATTTAAACTCATGATTTCCAAAAGTAGAGAGGTAGGAGTGCACATACCATCGCTCTTGGAGAAAGTGGGGAATGAGGTAGACAAATGGTGATTCGGCCAAACCACAGGGGCGACCGACTTGCTCTGGTGCACTTACCTCATCCCTTGTCGATTAGCGTAGTCGGTGTTGTGTGGCACCATGGCGGGAGATCTCAATTTTGTGTTTCGACGAGCCTGAGAAATCTCCCCCACACTTGCTCTTGTACCTGGTGTTATTATTCAAAGAAAAAGATGAAAACAAAAAGGGAGGCTATGCTAGCTGAAGAGCTAGGAAGCCTTTATTCAAATATTTTTTTGTGTTTTTTTAAGAGAGCAAGATGCAAGAACCAACACCATCTTCAAACCAAAATAAGATTTAGCATGAGAGAAACTTACTCGGGATACTCACATATCTCCCCCACACTTGGAGTTTGCATTGCTAGGCAACACAACTCAAGTGTGCGGAGTTCAAGCTTCCTTCATGATGTTCCCTCACCAAAAATTACCTAGGCATTGCAGTTGGTGTAGCTCTCATATTCTTAGGCATCGCCTATCCATCAGTCATTTCAATCTCCACCTGAGATGGTTAGCGACAAAAATACCCGAAGGACGACTAATCCTAAAGACATGCTCTTGCTTTTATTTGAAAAGGAAATCTAAATGATTATTCGGGCTATCTCCCGATAGTGCTTTGTTTTGGGTCATAAGCTCGACCACTGGAGACCTTCATCTTGCAAGCAATCGAGATGATGAAACCATCATAGCTCTAGCTGCAAGGTTAGTACCAAAAAAATGACCACGAAATTTGCAATGTTTATGGTAAACAAAAGCATCTACAACCTTCCTTTCAAAGTTAGCATGCACAAGGAAAATGAGGAGGTTGTAGGTTTCGTAAAGGTCATTGGTAATGGGGCTTGATAACTCTGGAAACCTTTGATGTGAGCATGGGATTTGTGATCCCTCTAGTGTAAAACCTTCATGCTCGAGTCTGTTTTCTGAATCCAAAGTCAATGCCTCAAGAATGTCCATAGACCACACATGTTCTTTCTTAACCTCAGGTCTATGACATTGGAGATGTGTATCTCGAACCTCAAGATGATATGGCTGCTTTTCATGGTCGAGCACACTACTCAGTACCCCTTCAATGGGTCTTCCAATGAGAATGAAGGGTGGATCTCCTTTTGGGATGTCAAAGATGTGATAATCTAGGAAGATCCCATACTCTTCAATCTTTGTTTGGACGACTCTAAGGATTCCCTCCATCTCTATGGTTTGACCCGAAATCCATTGGAGACGCTTCTGAGAGAAAGAGAGGGGTTCGTCGGGAAAGGCCTATAATACTAAGGATTTAGGAATGATATTGATATCGACCCTAGGGTCATAGAACACATCCTGTTAAGAGAGGTTTCCTACTTGGCATGAGAGTGACTTTAGCTCGGGATATAGCTGGATTACTTGATCCATGCCTTCTGCTTCTCTCAACCATTCCCGGCTACTGATTGCGGAGATGTATTCCAATTTTTCTCTCCGTCTTTTTACCTCTTCTGGGTTGGGTAAGTTGACTTCTTCTCTCTCGTGTGTTGAGTCTCTTTGCCTTCTCGGGAAGGATTTCTCTGTCCAATGTTTATCAAATAACTCATCATAGTATTCATAGACGAAGTCACACGAGGGGTGATCAAACTCTCGATAAGGTTGGAATGGTTCCCCTGTGAACCAAGTTTTGGTAAGAGGAGGATGGGTGTCTATGGATATGGATTTTTCTAGGACAGGTTCGTCCTCTATAAACTCTGCTTCAGAGAGTAAATCAGAGTATGTTGATTCCTCGTCAAAGTCATACGAGTAATCAGCTGGGTACACACGGGGATAGAGGAGTGGTTCTTCATGCAAAAAGGTGCTAGTGGGTTTCTCCTCTATGGGTTTCGGTTCTGAGAGAGTGTTTGGCATGTGCTCCTCCTGAGTGATCTCTTCCTCATCCGGGAATTCATCATAAACTCCCATGTAAGGGGTATTTTGAAGGATTTTTGTTAGAATGTCCTTACACTCAGACAAGGTGAGATGAGTGAAAGATCCTCTGGAAGAAGAGTCTAAGAAAATTGCTGACTCTGGTCCAAGACCATCGCGAAAGTGTTGCAAAAGAGCGGGCTCTGCGATACCAAGGTCTGGACCAGAATCTACGATTTTTGTAAATCTTGCCCATGCGGCTCCTAGAGATTCGGTCTTCCGTTGCTCAAAATAGATGACCTCTCATCGTATTTTCACTACTTGGGGAGTCGGGAAGAATGTTAGGCAAAAAGCCTTTCGTAAACTTTCCCAGTCCCCCTCCATACTTCTCACACTGAGCGAATACCATTGTTTTGCTCTCCCTGTTAATGAAAACGGAAAGAGTTTCCATTTCAAGGTATCTTGACTCATTCCTGCGATCACAAGACACGAACAAAGTTGTTCGAACTTGCGCAGGTGGGAATAAGGACTTTCATCCTTATCTCCGGAGAAGCTTTGCTCTCGGACCATAGCTATCAAGCCGGGACGTAGCTCATAGCTAGATGTTTCAATGGAATGTGATGAAGGTGGAGGCTCCAAATGATCGCCCATTGGAGCGGCAAAATCGAAAAGGGTTGGATTGGAATCCATGTGATAAATGGGGTGATAAACGGACGAACTAGGTTCCGGATCAGAACAGCTACCGTTCCCCGGCAACGGCGCCAGAAAGCTTGTTGGCACTTCTTATGTCGTTACTAGATTTGCAACAGCACCAGAAAGCCTGTTGGTATACTACATGATCACAGATAGATCCGCAAGTGCACGGATACCGTTGTAGCTTTCACTCGGGAGTATTCCAAGGTATCGATTTCCACGGGGAACTTGAAGTGTTGTGAACCTGAACTAATTCGTCCGGGGGATATGGTGACGAAGGATAGAAAGGCAAGGGTAGATTTCGGGTAGAGAGGGGATAGCTGATGAAGTTTGGGACTCGTGAGAGTCACGGATAGAATCAAGGCAAAACTTGTCGCTCGTCGGGGCTAGAGGGAAAAGAGCCACGGAAAGGGATGAGAAGGGGGCTCTGATGTCGTAACTCCTACCTGCCGGAACTAACGTGGTGGACTACAAAGCCCATCCGGAGCTGTCACCTCCCTAGGGTACCACAACTATTCCATTGAACCGGGAAGCATTCCAAGGTACTGGAAAGCCTAGACACCACGTCTACACTAACCAAGCACTACTTTACTCGGATCCAAAGCAAAGCAATCACAACAAGTAGAAACTACTAATTGCAATCGAAGAACCTAAGAGCGAATGATGAAATGACTTGAGACTTAGTTACTCACGAATTCGAACTTACAAAGTATCCCGGGTGTAGACGACCGAAGTCGTACCGCACCCGTCGAGGTACGAGAAGAAGACCGACACTCCGTCTTCTACTCCAACACTCAACTCTCTCTCCCTACTCTCTGAATACTAACTTGTGAAGGGCTCCGCCACTTGCTTCTAATCACTTGTGTCCTTCTACAAGGTGCCAGGCTCTATATATAGCCCCAATGGGTCGGTGGCTGCAGGAGGGGGTACTTGTAGGCGAGAGGGAGCTGCAGTGCCGAGCAAGGAGGTGCGGCCATATCTCCAGGTGCGGCCGGCCCTCCACTTTCCACCACCTTCGATCGTGCGTCCGTGATTTGGTCCCTGAGGCGGTTTGAAGACGGTGGTGGGTCGGTTTGCTGAGTGCAGGAGGTGCGGCCGGACCTCTTGGTGTGGCCGGCCCTGGGCCCTCTTGTCATCCACTTCGGATCGTGCTCTAGTGGATAGATGAAGTCTTGAACGCTGTCCCACGTCGGTTGTTCACTTGCTTGTGCGTCCATGGATCCAAGTGAGGCTAATCTCAACCTCTGGATCAAACCAACCTTGTTTCCTCGATCAGGATCATTTCTAGCTGTGTTCCCTGAAGTGACCGAGGCTTGGTGACACGTTTGGGCGAGTCGGGCAGGTGCGGCCAATCCTAGTGGTGCGGCCGACCCTGGAGGTTCGGCCGGCCCTAGTGGTGCGGCCGGCCCTGCCTCCTGGCCCCGATGCAGCTCGCCTGTGGTGTGTTTGCTTGATCCAACACGTCGTGATGATTTTGGTCTTTTGGGAGCTGGTGCATGGGACTGCACTTGGTGTGAACCTGAATGGTGGCACAACGTAGGGCCGAGCGTACCACTAGGTACGGCCGTGCCTACTTTATTTGGCCCAATGCCCCGGAATTGCTCCCTAATCTTGATCCTGCAGATAAAATCTCAACACAGCTCGTGGAACCTCGTTAGCACCTAAAACATGCATGAAATTCGTTATAAAGCGCTACCGTAGCCGAGATGTTAACAGTCAAAATTTTGTGGTAAGGACCGTCAACATACGCTTGAGCCCGTGATAGAAGGTTTGAATTAAGAACCACCCCTGCATGCTGTGGTGCGGGCACGTGGTGATGTACTCCTAGAGACGTTCCCATGCTTCCGGGATACTCTAATCATTCTGCTGCTGGAAGCCCGAAATTCTAGCACGGAGGGCATTGGTTTTGCCCACCGGGAAGAACTTCGCGAGAAATGCCTTAGAGCACTTATCCCATGTGTTGATGGCATCTCGCTCCGCATAAAACCATTGCTTCGCCTTCCCGAGCAATGAGAACAGGAATAGGCAAAGACGAATTGCATCGTCCGTCACTCCACGGATAGTGAAAGTCCTACACACCTCCAGGAAATGCTGGAGATGTGCATTGGCATCTTCATTCATCTTGCCGCAGAACGGACTGGCTTGCACCATGTTGATCAACGCCGGCTTGAGTTCAAAGTTTCCTTCTCCCACCATCACGTTCGGCCCGGTAGGGACATTGGTGTTGGAGGGAGCGGAAAACTCGCGAATCGTCCTCTCGGCCATCGGTGCTGACGAGGTGCTATCTACGGGATCGACGGTGTTCGTCTCTTGACTCGAGAGAAACTTTTGAGGAATGAGGACACAAGGTCACACTCTCCTCACAAGTGACTCCAGATTGTCGTGAAAGTTGGACGGTAGGTCAAAACCGGTCATGCACTACTCTGCGCACACGAAAAGTAGAGCAAGGGTAAACCCGCTCAAAAGAGGCTCACCGAACCTAGGTAACTCTACCACAAAGTTTAAACGATATCTTTTGCCTATTGCTTCCCCTGCAACAGTGCCAGAAATGCTTGTTGACGTTCCTTAGCCTCACTACTAGGTTTGCACTCACGGCGATGGCACCAGAAATGCTTGTTGGCACTTGCTAGTGTCGGTACCGGGTATATACCCCTAGTAAAGGAGCTAGGAACGTCTTTGGTAAAATACACATCACAGAAAGGTCCGCAAGCGCACGGATTACCGTTGTAGCACTTCACCCGGTGGTATTCGGGTTATCGTATTTATATTTTCCCAAGGGAAGCACTACGGCAAAGATGATCGGATAAACGGTGGAGAGTAACAAGACTCGGTAAAGAGCTATATCGGGGGTAATGAATAAAGATATTGGGGGATAACTTGATACACACAAGGAGATCTGATAAAAGGGTTAGAGAGGATCTTGTGATCTGGGAGGACAACGAGACGAGAAAGGATCCTAACACAATCTATATATTCTTGTCAACTCTAGGTAAAGAGCTAAGGTAAAGAAGAACCAAGGTACGCTAAACTCGACAAGCTCTTCTAGTGCTGCAGGGGCATGCAAAGCCGCGCTCTCAGACTGGGATGAGAAGGGAGAACGACAACACGCTGAATCCTACCGGCCCGAACTAACGTGGTGGACTACTGAGCCCGTCCGGAGCTGTCACCTCCCTAGGGTACCACAACTATTCCGTTGAACGGGACACCAATCTAAGACTAAGGTAAGCTCTGAGCACCGCGCTCACAACGAACCAAAGAACCTTTCCCCGGATATCACGAAGGAAGGTCTCTCTCCGCTACTAAGCACAAACGTACTCAGTAGAAGATCAAGCGAAGAACGACCACAACACTATTGGGTTCAAGAGAGCTACGCTAACCAAGATTAAACTAACTTTAGTCTAAACCAAGAATAAAGCTTCTAGAGCAAAGTAAAAGCTGAATGTAATTGACTCGAAAGGTAAAATAGAAAGATAACTTGAATTGTACTTGAGTCTAAACAAAGAAAGGATACGAGAGTAGTACCGGAACCCTGAAGAAGACTCCCCCAGAACCCCGAGACTAGCTCGACTCGACTCTAACTCCCAAACTACACTACTCCTACTCTAAGTGAACAAAAGTGAGAAATGGAGATGCTCCTGCGTTGTGTGTCCATTCCAGCGAGTGTGAGGTCCCTTTTATAGGCAAGGGAGGTTGGTGGAGCGCAGGGGAGGAGAACCCTAGGTGCGGCTGTATCTCAAGGCACGGTCGGCCCTAGGATGTGCTACCTCTCACCTTGGACGCTCCTGATCATAGCTCCTGAGGCGGTTGTAGGTCGGCTCCTTGGGTCGGTTTCGCCCGGCACGTCAAGTGATAGGTCCGGCCGTCCCTATAGGTGCGGCCGGCCCTACCCCCGTGCCGTGTGATGCACCAACTGTGTTAGGGGATGCCTAGGATTGCCTCTGGATGACGGTTGTGGCGGTTGAGCAATCAGATAAGTGCACCCATTGATCCAAGTGATTCTAGCCTCCACCCTTTGATCAAACCGACGTTTCTTCAGTGAATCACATTCATCCAAGTTGTACTCAAGGGAGTAGGGGCACTCGGGACCAGAGGCGTGCAACCGGGTAGGGCCGGCCGGACCTAGAGGGCTGGCCGCACTTGCAGGTTCGGCCAGGACAGGTGGTTCGGCCATGCCTGGCACATGTGGCGTGTTGGTCCCAAATTCTCCCAAAATGTGTACCTGCCTATGAAATTCTCAACACAACTCGAGGAACTTTATTAGTACTAAAAATGTGCATGAAACTTGTCATATACTCCTCTCAAACCTGAGGTTTTGACAGTCAAATTTTTGTTGTAAGGACCGTCAACATATGCGTCCGCCTCCAGGCTCCAGCGGATACCGCAATCCGCCGCCGAATTCTTGGAATGGCACTAATTCGAGAAAGTTATTGCAGATGGGCCGAGATGGTGGCAAGAGAGATGGAAAGGCGCTTGATCCTCCTCCGGCGAAGCGACAACGATGTCGCAGCTGACTTCTGTAGGCACGTCTGGTCCTCAGACGAGGCTAAGGTGCAGGCCTGCGGCACGGGATTCTTCCTCTGCCCCTACACACCGCACACGGGGTGGGTCAACCTCGGTGCCTTCCTACCGCACACAGGGTGGGTCAAGCTCGGCGCCTTCCTGCCGCACACGGGGTGGGTCAAGCTCGGCGCCTTCCTGCCACACGCGGGGTGGGTCAACCGCGGGCCGTCGCCCGCCCCGCCCTTCAGAGTTTCCCGCGCCAGATCCCAAGAAGGAGAAATGGGTACAACTTCACCCTCCACCGGAAGAGCCGCTTACGATGATGGACCTGCGGAACCACACCTACCAAATGATTAAAGGTCTTAGATGGGTGCCTGAGAATCAGTGGTGGGACAAAACCAAGGACAAACAGGTCGAACCAAGATTTAGGAATGTCCTTCAACAAACTTTCTATTACAACTACAAATACCTGCCCATGAAACTATACCAGCACAGGGTTATAAATTGGGATCATATGACGTTGGCCGCGGAAGGGGATATTACGGCATACTTCGATGATCATCCCGGATTGGCTGATTTAGTCTCAATGCATCATAAGTATGTTGAGGATTGGGTGAGAGTTTTTTATGCTACTGTGTACATTGCCGATACTAGTAACTAAATCATGTTCATGTTTCAGGGACGCAAGTATACTCTTTTCCGACACCATATTGCTGACAAACTTGGATTGAGGGATTTGGAAATAGGAAACTATGACCATAAGACATCCCTACATAATATTGTCTACGGGGATCGTGAACCACCTAGGCATAGTTTACTCGGTGGGTCGTTCCCGTCCGACGAGGAGATGGCCGGACTTTTTGTTGAGTCGTTCACAGGTAGGCGAGCATATCGCACGCTTGACATTCTTACCCTTGAGGAAAATGTGGTTCATCGGGCACTACGGAAGACATTATTACCACGAATTGGCAATGCAGAGTCGATCACTAGTCTTCAGCAGTGGCTTATCCTTCACATCATGACTAGCCGGCCCTTTGTTGACGCTCCTTAGCCTCACTACTAGGTTTGCACTCATGGCGACAGCGCCAGAAATGCTTGTTGGCACTCGCTAGCGTCGCTACCGGGTTTATACCCCTAGTAATGGAGCTAGGAACGTCTTTGGTAAAACACACATCATAGAAAGGTCCGCAAGCGCACGGATTACCGTTGTAGCACTTCACCCGGTGGTATTCAGGTTATCGTATTTATATTTTCCCAAGGGAAGCACTATGGCATAGATAATCGAAAGAACGGTAGAGAGGATCGAAACTCGATGAAAGGGACTTATAGCGGGGGTAATGATAAAGATATACGGGGGGTAACTTGACACGCAAGGAGATCTTGATAAAAGAATAGAGAGGTCCTAGTGAGTTGGGAGGACAACGAGACGAGGAAGGATCCTAAGGCAATCTATCTATTCCTGTCAACTCCGGGAAAAGAACTAAGGTAAAGCAGAGCCAAGGTAAGATAGGATCAACAAGCTCTTCTAGTGCTGCAGGGGCATGCAAAGCCGCGCTCTCGGACTGGGATGAGAAGGGAGAACGACGACGCGCTGAATCCTACCGGCCCGAACTAACGTGGTGGACTACAAAGCCTGTCCGGAGCTGTCACCTCCTTATGGTACCACAACTATTCTGTTGAACGGGACACCAATCTAAGACTAAGGCAAGCTCTGAGCACCGCGCTGTTGACACATCTTATCCTATATATTTATAAGTCAACTAAACATGAGAAAAGGGCATAAATGTTAATATCAACTTAGAATAGGGTGCCACTAATAGTTTTTCTGGAGATTTGGTAAATTATATAAATCCAGGAACCATTCGGGAAAAGTGCTAAAAGAATCAAATCTAAAAGACTCCAGAAGGCTCCGGAACTCAACGTGACTTGGCACCCAAGAAAGAAGCATCTAGAAGAAGCGACGGATCACCTGGCCGAAGTGGGCCCCGTGGGGGCCCACCCCAGCCCAATCTGCCTGGTGGTGGGGCCGGTCGGCCTCCCCCGGGCGCCACCTCAGCCCTACTTCCAGAAGGTTCTTCCACCGCCTATGAGGATCAATCTAAACCACTCGTTAGGTCGGTTTGATCAAACGGCGCACGTCTACCCCTCAGGGCTATATAAGCAGCCCCCCTGCCCCCTGGCAGAGGCATCTGGAAACCTGAGTTTGCATACACCAGATCAAGTCATCAAGTCAGAGATACTACGCCCTAGAAACACCATATAGCAGAGTAGCTAGCTAGTCTAGATCTCGGAGGAGGCAAGGCATCTACTTGGCTCCTGATCGTCTAGAGGCTGATCGAGATACTGATCTAGCTTCGCTCTTGTAAGTTCTTATCTAGTTCCTTACATTTGTTATATAGACATATGTTCTTATCAATGATTATATTCAACATTATATGCTTTGGTGTTTATTATGATTACATGTTTAGAATAGTTCATTTGCCTTTATATTCATGTATGGAGTCGTATAGCCCTCACCTAGATCATTTGTTAAAATGGGTGAATGGTAAAGACAGTGTAAGCGTGGTGCTTATATTGTATTTATCTGCGATTGCACCGTATATGCCGGGTCGTGTGGTAGATGGTGGTGGTGACAGCACTATTGAGTCCTTCGCAGTCCACCCCCCGTGTATAGGACTAGTGGAGCCTTATACTATTTGGGTTGTTTCAAGTTTCGGCCTTGATCCTCCTGGATAGTCTCCCCATGTGTTGATATAATAGTTCTTCTTCCATGATTGTTAAATGTTTGCACTAATCATAGTTTGCATTGACATATAGTTTAGAGTTACTGAGGAGTATCCTCTCTAACTAGACTTTGCTATGTTTCTCTTGCTATAATGACACTTTCTAGCTGCTCATGATGTTATGACTCGAACAATGCTATCAATATCTTTATCTTTATGTGACTAACCCCTATTTATAGCAATTGATATATTTTGGCCACTCTACATTATAAAACTGAGAGATGAGCATGTCTTTGCTATTATGGATTAGAAAGACTTCTTTCCCTGTGGTAGAATATAAATACGATACCTGGTTTTACTCCTGGTTAAAATGCTACAGTGGTATATTCATATCTGTGCGCTTGCGGATTCCCAGTTTATAAATATCTTCTTTTCTAGAGATCCAAGGCATATGTAAGAGTACCATATCCATGCGTTTTCTGGCACACCTGTCAGGGCTGACAACCTATATCGAGTTGTGCTATGAATCGTGTCGGAGTTCACCTTTTAGTTTAATCTGAAAGCAACATCTGATATACACGTAGCATCATGTTAAGATATACCTTTGCATTTCTGGTGCCGTCGATAGAGATGGATCTTATATCCGTTTCTAGTCGATGACGTTAGCAATGTCAACAAGCATTTTTGGCGCCGTTGCCGCGGAAAGAAAGTCTATAGCCTAGATGAAAAAGTTTCAGTAATAGCATGCATGCATCTCTCACACATAATGATCGAGAACCCAAATTATCATTGCTTAAACAGGCTTACCCTTGTTCTTTCCACTTTTGTCTATCTTATTTCAGGGTAATGTATGAATAAGAATCTTTCAGAAAACTTCGTTTCAGATCCAGAGAAAATCTTAAGGAAGGCAAGGTCAAAGCTCAGGTCTCCTGATTCTCGGCCCACGACTTCTGCCTTGGGAGATTCAACAACGCGAAGCTTAACACCCACGTTTGAAGTAATGGAAAACAGGTCCCTACACGAATACTCCGCACCGACCCCGGACAACATTCGTACTAGTCCGACAGTCGCTGTAGGAAATGCTGCTTTTGAGCTCAAGCCTGCACTGATCAACATGGTACAAGCTAGCCAATTTTGTGGAAAAGCACATGAAGATGCCAACAAACACCTTCAACATTTCTTGGAGATATGTAGCACCTTCACGATCAAAGATGTGCCAAGTGATGCAGTCCTACTTCGTTTATTCCCATTCTCATTATTGGGGCGAGCGAAGTAATGGTTTTACTCCAACAAAGACAAATTTACAACTTGGACATTGTGTTCTACTGCCTTTCTGGCAAAGTTCTTTCCTATAGGCAAAACCAATGCCTTACGGGGGAAAATTTCGAGTTTCCAGCAGCAACACGAGGAATCTGTTCCTGAAGCATGGGAGCGCTTTCAAGACTACATTTCAGAATGCCCACATCATGGAATGGAAAACTGGTTGCTCTTGCAGACCTTCTACCACGGGCTCTCTACCAACACCCGTGAAACGATGGATGCTGCAGCTGGAGGTGCTTTCCTGTCCCTTACACTTACTCAAGCTACTAACCTTGTGGAAAAGATGGCGTCCAATCAAGCTTGGAACGAGGAACGTCAACCCCGCAAGAAAGAAAGAGGAATGCACCAGCTCAAGGAGGTAGACATGCTGTCTGCCAAAATGGATTTACTGATGAAGAGGCTTGAAGACAAAGCCCCTGAGAAGAAGGAAGTCATGCAACTCTTCGAATCCCGCATGACCTGTGAAGAGTGTGGAAACACTGGACACTCAGGGAGTCAATGCCCTCAGCTGGAGGAGGACGTGAACTACATCAACATTAACAACCAATATCGTCCCCAGCAGAATCAAGGATGGACTCAGCAGAGGGCCAACTACCCAGGTACCTATTCATGTAATTATCAAGGTAATAATTCTTCCAATAATTTCTCACCTTTAAGAGACTTAGTCCAAAACCAAGGTAGAATTATGGATAATCTGTCTAAGAAGTTAGCTTCCAATGATAAAATACTCGAAACTATTAGTAATAAAATGGAAAGCTTTTCTTCTGCCATCAAGAACCAACATAGCTTTAATAAAATGCTAGAATCTCAGATTTCTCAGCTGGCATCATCTGTTCCCACGGCTAACCTAGGTAAGATTCTGGGCCAGCTAGAAGAATTAGAATCTGCAAATCTTGTCGATATCTATTCTGCAGATTTGTGTTCGAGTAAGATAGAAGAAGGCCCAAGATGGACTGACTGGGGCATGCCCGCCAAAAGAGGAGATCCAGGAAGGCCCGTCATCACCATCACTATTGGAGCCTACACCTTCAAGAATGCACTTTGTGACTTTGGGTCTAGCGTCAACATAATGCCTAAGGTAATATATAAGAAAATCAATGGTTCACCTTTATTGTATACAACCATGTGCTTGCAGCTTGCAGACCTGTCACTATGCTACCCCGAGGGCATCCTAGACGACATATGTCTGGGGGTAGGACGCTCCTACGTGGCTGCCGACTTCGCTGTTGTCGAAACTGGGGGAAGTGAGAACGCTCCAATCATTTTGGGACGTCCTTTCCTTGCCACAGCCAAAGCCATCATCTACGCCGACGCCGCTAAGATCGTCTTCACCATCAATGGGAGGAAGGAGAGATTCAATTTCAAGAACAAGATCCTAAAAGCTCCTGCACATCCCCGATACCCTTACCGCCAAGAACACAAGCCAGTTGTCGAGAAGAAGAGAAGAGATAGAAGGAGGAATAAGAAGAACAATCGACCTCAACCGCATGTGGAGGAAGTTTGGATGATCAACACGATTCAATCAGAGAATGAGAACCTGTTCCCTTCACCATTACTGCCAAAGCTTGAAGACCCTGGAGTTCCATCAATCCACTGCTCCATCAATCAATGGAACTTCCAGCGAGTTGTCTACGACACGGGATCAGGCACCAACCTAATGTCTAAGGTAACCTACGAATTAATATATGGTGACCTGCCTTTGTATTCCACATATATAATGTTGCAGATGGCGGATCAATCACAACGGTTCCCGGAAGGAATTGCACGAGATGTACCTGTCAAGATAAAGGACCACTATGTCCTGACTGACTTTTTAGTCATAGACATGGGAGATGAGCAAGATCCTCCCATCGTGCTTGGAAGACCGTTCCTGAACACAACAAGAGCAATCATCTACATCAGGACTGGCGAGATCCACTTCCAGTTCAGAACTGAAAAGGTATGCTGCTACTTCGATACTTATACTGATCCTGAGTAGCCCAAGAAGAACAAGACGCGGAGACACCTTCAGAAATTACAACGCAAGCTGAACACAAAGTTGACGGATGTCAAAAACATTGAAGAAGAGATCAAGAAGTCCGCTCAGCTTCTACCAGCCCAGTATTCTGAACCTGTTACTCCAGAAAGGTCTCCACCGAAGAAACAAGTTTGGAGGAAGAAAGATTAAAGTACACCTTCGGAAGACCAATCACTACCCGCGTCATCAACTGATCAATCAATGGCCACTACATCTACGCCATGGGAGTAAGTACTCTAAACTCTCGCTGAGAGGTAACTCGGTATTTATCTTTATATTCTGCACTGCATATTTTAGCATGTTTATTTCCCTATACCTGCATTGAAAAAAAATCATAAAAATATTTTCTGCTTTTGCATTCTTTAAGGCCCCATGTACTCCGTACCGTGGCGGCATAAAAAATAAATAAAAAAAATTGCATTCACATGTTTTTGTTTTAGCATCCCTTTTGCATATAAAAAAACCCAAAAAGAAGTGGGCACATGAAGGCTCACAGCATAATCCTAGAATTTGTTCCTTCGGGTATGTGCGAAGACTAATATTTACAGGGAGAATTTAATAAGGACCTGAAGGCAAACAAGTTCCAAGGATGAATCAAGAATCACTTCAAGATCCAGCTTGGGGGAGAGCACCCCCAGTTATCACGATAAGTATCACTATCCTAGGTGTTTAATTTTAGCTAGTTATTTGAGTATTAGTTAAAAGTCTTAGTTTGAATAAAATGCTAGAGTCTGCTAGTTGGCTTTTCTCTTTAATAATGATCTTGATGATATATGCTTGGAGATGATGAATAGTTGCTCCGCCGTAATTCCTTTTAAAAGTGCTTAGTTTTCAGACCTAGATTCTCCTGATGCTTAAATGCTTAATTTGCTCTAAACCCAAAACCTGTGCAAGTACATGCTTAATCTGAGTCTAGGCTTTGAAAGATGATTCATGAAAAGTTGGGTTGCTATTGATCATTTTCCTAGAGAAGCTTGATTCCTGGATTTATCTTAAAAATCATGAAATTTTATATGATGAGTTCCTGTGTCTATGATCCTTAAGAGCTTGTCATACACATCAAGATCATTCCATTCCACCATTTATGCTGCTTCTGACATGGAAGTACACATTTTCCATCAAGCCATATAGCTCATGCAACTCTAGGATATATCTCTCTCAATGTTAAAAAGGATTTTGGGGCTACATTCGAAAAAAAAGAGAGAGGAAAAAGTGAGAAGAGAGAGGGAGAGAAAAGGACAAGTGTCATACTAGGTGAGAAGGGCCTACCTCCCTAAAATAAATTTAGAGATGAATAATGGACACGTGTCCGAGGGCGAGTAGAGCCCACATCTCTAAGGAGAGAGAAAAATGGACAAAAGTCCGGGGCGAGTAGAGCCCACCTCTCCAAGAATGGAAAGCCCAGATCTTAAAAATCTTAGAAAGAGAGATATAGTCCAAGAGCTAGGCTAAAAGGCTTACCACCTTTCACCCTCATCCATCCAACACTATCATCCATATCTTGCCAAGTGTGACTCCATGCTTGAGAAGGTCATACACAGGATCTCTGAGATTTATCTGAAAAATGTGCAAAACCCCAGGATGATAGCTGATCAAAGAATTTGAGATATACTGCTTGACTTGATTGTTTTGTCTTTTATTTGCTCAAGATTTATGAAAATGCTATGCTTAAAGGTTGAAGGTAAGAGCGAGCAATCTTGTTGAGGAGAATTGGTTTTTTGAAAACCATAGTACTTTTGAGGTGTGAAAGCGTTGTAGCAACTCCTGATCCTGCTAAAGCATATCTTTGCTAGGGACTAGCAAAGGGTAAGCTTGGGGGAGTTTGTTGACACATCTTATCCTATATATTTATAAGTCAACTAAACATGAGAAAAGGGCATAAATGTTAATATCAACTTAGAAAAGGGTGCCACTAACAGTTTTTCTGGAGATTTGGTAAATTATATAAATCCAAGAACCATTCGGGAAAAGTGCTAAAAGAATCAAATCTAGAAGACTCCAGAAGGCTCCGGAACTCAACGTGACTTGGCACCCAAGAAAGAAGCATCTAGAAGAAGCGACGGACCACCTGGCCGAAGTGGGCCCCGAGGGGGGCCCACCCCAGCCCGATCGGCTTGGTGGTGGGGCCGGTCCGCCTCCCCCGGGCGCCACCTCAGCCCTACTTCCAGAAGGTTCTTCCACCGCTTATGAGGATCAATCTAAACCACTCGTTAGGTCGGTTTGATCAAACGGCGCAGTCTACCCCTCAGGGCTATATAAGCAGCCCCCCTGCCCCCTGGCAGAGGCATCTGGAAACCTGAGTTTGCATACACCAGATCAAGTCATCAAGTCAGAGATACTATGCCCCAGAAACACCATATAGCAGAGTAGCTAGCTAGTCTAGATCTAGGAGGAGGCAAGGCGTCTACTTGGCTCCTGATCGTCTAGAGGCTGATCGAGATACTGATCTAGCTTCGCTCTTGTAAGTTTTTATCTAGTTCCTTACATTTGTTATACAGACATATGTTCTTATCAATGATTATATTCGACATTATATGCTTTGGTGTTTATTATGATTACATGTTTAGCATAGTTGATTTGCCTTTATATTCATGTATGGAGTCGTATAGCCCTCACCTAGATCATTTGTTAACATGGGTGAATGGTAAAGACAGTGTAAGCGTGGTGCTTATATTGTATTTATCTGCGATTGCACCCTATATGCCGGGTCATGTGGTAGATGGTGGTGGTGACAGCACTATTGAGTCCTTCGCAGCCCACCCCCCGTGTATAGGACTAGTGGAGCCTTATACTATTTGGGTTGTTTCAAGTTTCGGCCTTGATCCTCCTGGATAGTCTCCCCATGCATTGATATAATAGTTCTTCTTCCATGATTGTTAAATGTTTGCACTAATCATAGTTTGCATTGACATATAGTTTAGAGTTACCGAGGAGTATCCTCTCTAACTAGACTTTGCTATGTTTCTCTTGCTATAATGACACTTTCTAGCTGCTCATGATGTTATGACTTGAACAATGCTATCAATATCTTTATCTTTATATGACTTACCCCTGTTTATAGCAATTGATATATTTTGGCCACTCTACATTATAAAACTGAGAGATGAGCATGTATTAGCTATTATGGATTAGAAAGACTTCTTTCCCTGTGGTAGAATATAAATACGATACCTGGTTTTACTCCTGATTAAAATGCTACAATGGTATATTCATATCTGTGCGCTTGCGGATTCCCAGTTTATATATATCTTCTTTTCTAGAGATCCAAGGCATATGTAAGAGTACCATATCCATGCGTTTTCTGGTACACCTGTCAGGGCTGACAACCTATATCGAGTTGTGCTATGAATTGTGTCGGAGTTCACCTTTTAGTTTAATCTGAAAGCAACATCTGATATACGCTTAGCATCATGTTAAGATATACCTTTGCATTTCTAGTGTCGTCGATAGAGATGGATCTTATATCCGTTTCTAGTCGATGATGTTAGCAATGTCAACACGCGCTCACAACGAACCAAACAACCTTCCCTAAGGCCTTTAGAGAGAGGTCTCTCTCTACGGCTAAACATCGAAGTGCCTAGACGAAGATCAAGCGAAGAACGACCACAACACTATAGGGTTCAAGAGAGCTACGCTAACCGAGGCAAAACTCACTTTAGTCTAAACCTAGAATAAAGCTTCTATTAGCTAAGTAAAAGCTGAATGTAATTGACTCAAAATGCAAGATAGAAAGATAACTTGAATTGCACTTAAGTCTTATAAAGGAAAGATACAAGAGTAGTACCCGAACTCTGAAGAAGACTTCTCCGGAGCCACGAGACTAGCTCGACTCGACTCTAACTCCCAAAACTACACTACTTCCTACTCTAACATACAAAAGTGGACAATAGTGATACTCCTGCTGTGTGTCTTCTGTTCCAGCGAGTGGAGGGTCCCTTTTATAGCAGTGGGAGGTCGGTGGAGTGCTGAGGAGGCGGGAGCCAGGCACGGCCGCACCTCTAGGTGCGGCCGCACCTATGATGTGCCGCCATTCATCGTGGACGGTCCTGATGCTCGATCCTTGGTCGGCTGTGAGTCGGTATCCTGGGTCGGTTCCGCCGGATTCGCCGCTTCGTAGGTGCGGCCGTATCTCTTGATCCGGTCGTACCTACTCCAAGCCGTGTGATGCACCACCAATGATAGGGGATGCTCAGGATTGCTTCAAAATGGCGGTTGGTTGCATGTAGAGGTGGGCCCATGGATCCAAGTGCCTCTATTCTACTCCTTTGGATCAAGCCGACATATCCCCGGCACATCCCATCCATCCAAGGTGTGTTTGTGGAAATGATGATTGCCTGGACTTGAGACGTGGTGGGGTGCAGGGCCGGCCGCACCTGGTGGACCGGCCGCACCAGCAGGGCCGGCCGCACCTGGCGGTTAGGCCGCACCAGCAGGGCCAGCCGCACCTGTTGGTTCGGCCGTGCCTGCTAGGTGTGGTCCGGTGAGTCCTGATTTCTCCCAATTGCGTACCTGCATATAAAATTCACAACACAACTCGTGGAACTTTATTAGTACCAAAAATGTGCATGAAACTTGTCATATACTCCTCTCGAACCCGAGGTTTTGATGGTCAAATTTTTGTTGTAAGGACCGTCAACAAACTCCCCCAAGCTAAACGTTTGCTCGTCCTCGAGCAAAGCCTAGGCTAGGCCTCGGTGGATCAGGAGTTGCATTGATGTTACCACTCGGTAAGTACCTATGCACAAATCCATGCTCTACTTGCTATTTGAAAAGATTGGTACGAGAGAAACTTAGCCTTATCTTACCTGTGGGGCTTGCAACTTTCCACCTTGCCTTCGAAGGTTGAAGAGTAGAATGGTTTTGACTTTGCATCACTCGCTCTTCTTTTCTGGATCCTATCTCGGAGTTTTGAAATTTTTGCAAAGAAAGACAAGGTTCCTCAGATGGTTCCCTCGATCGTTCAAGTGGTATTTGTTACCTCACCAAAGGCCTTTGAGTGAGCCTCAACTTCCTACTCTATGGCTTGTATGTGGAGCTTTGGGCAGGATAAGCATGAGACTCACTTGTGCCACATGATGTTGTTAAGCCAAAGACCGGATCCAAGAAGAAACTAGTCATGCAACTTGATCGAGATGTGCAAGTGTGTGGAATATTTTTGTTTGTTTTTCTAAGTACTTCTTGCTTTGAGATTCTCCTCTTGCTTTTATTTTGGAGGGGGGTCATGCTTCATCATTTCTATGCTCTTTGATTGGAGCACTTCTTTTTTTTCTATGCTTCTTGAGCATATACTCTCTTTTTTTTTATGACCCCTCTCTCCTTTTGCAAGAATACAAGAGAAATCTCTTAGGAACTTTGGAGTATTTATTTTTGGTGGGTGGATGGCATGTTTTGCATAACTCCTGGTGTGGAAGTTAGCTTGTATATGTGGGTGTACGTGATCTCGATCATGGGAGCATGAAAGGATTCTACCAAGGGTCACAACAATTTGGCAAAACTCAATGGGTCACAAGCAAGCATATGTAGAAGGTTTGTACTTTGATATCGACATATGGCTTTGGTAGGTGATATGCCCATTGAAGAACTTGTCTTGTTTTATTTTCTCAAAAGAAATCATCCGAGATTTTCACCATACTATGAGATAGAGCAAGATCAACATTGTCTCACCATATCATACTAGTCCACACCCTATGTTTTGGTCATAAGCATTTGCTTCCCACAAAGTTTTATTTCAGGCCCTTGTCTCAAAATATACCAACAATTTCAAATGCTCGTAGAGTACAAAGTTGTATGCTAGGTTCTTGCAAAGTTTTAACATGGCAACTTTTCATTATTTCCAAAGAGGGTGTATAGACAAGATTTCAAGCACATGGTGAGAGCAAATGTTTTTGTTGTTCTTTTTCTTTTATTCCATATGTTGTCGGGATTGGACTGGATGGGCATAGGGGCTCTCCCCCAAGCTGATTTCCGATTACCTGGATGATATGTCCTTCCTTGTGATGCTTAGTGGAGCACTTGGGGGCTTGATGCTGAAGTTGTTGGACAATTCTGTGTAATTTCATAGGTACGGCCGTACCTGTTGGTTCGGCCGGCCCTACTACTTTTGTTCCAAGTGCTCACTTCCCCTCCTGCAAGTGTTTTGCACAAAGATTTTGTCGAGGGGAGGTACGGCCGTACCTCATAGTTTGGCCGTACCACGAAAACTTTCCAAAACAGCACTGGGGTCACTGGTGAAACTCTAACTAAACTTGTGAACATTATTACCGTTCTAAAGACTCTTTCTCCCTTGAAACCCCCCGCCCCTTTTTTTTGAAAGAAAGCTAAACAAACAAAAGAAACAAAAAAGAGAGGCCGATTGTTTTTTTTTTCTGAACGCGGGGGGGGGGGGCCCCTCTCCCCCAAGCTGGTTCGTACGCGGGACTAGCAGTCGGGCGGTTGCTGGTATGGGTTCCATGAACCGAAGAGGCTGTGCACTGCTTGGAAACCCTCTTGCGTGGTCGAGGTTAGGGTATAAAGCTGGCCGTCTGTCTAGCGGTGTCCTGGAGGCCTTGTTCTATTCGCTCGGTGCGGGCATCGATACTACAGAGGCAGTTGTCTATGTTGAAGAGGCCTTGATCAATGATGCCGTATTGCTCCTCGTGGTAGCCGTATGGGTAGCTCTGAGGATAGCTTCCGCCGTGGGTTTGGTGGAATTCATAGGTGCGGCCGTATCAACAGGGCCGGTCGGCCCTAGTGCCTCCACCAAAAACATTACCAGGCAGCTGCTACGCCCTCTAGTGCTTAGGATCCTCGAAATTTTGCGCACTCAAATGTCTAAAAGCTGCTGGCAATGCTACTAGTGGTGGGAACAAGCTACTACAGATTGGACGTGATCCTACACAAGCGAGAGCACTACCATGCAACTAGTGGGTGCTCCACGTACTCAAGCAAGCAAAAGAGGTGGTGCGCCCGTGCCAAGTGGGCCGGCCGCACCGAGCAAAATGCTCGAACTGCTCCCTAGCCCTTCTAAACACTACACCATGCAATGGCTAAAAGAATTTCGAAAATTAAACATGCTTGGTGCATTAAACAAAATTAGGAAGGGAAACATGGGATACATACCGGTTTATCTCACGGCAAGAGCATCGAATTTATAGTCCTCGAGCTGGACTTGTCGACGATCATTTCTTCTTTTAGTGATTCTCTCGATTAGAGAGGTAGTTCACTAGAGCTCGAAAGAAAAACAAGAGATAGACATCAATCTTATCTATCCAAGATTGGGAATGGTCTTTGATTTCTTCGCCCTGGGATTCTTTTCTGGCGGGCATAGCTAAAATCCTCTCTAGAAATTCTAGCCCCTCAGTTGGATTTTCGTGAAAAAGTGATCCCTTTGTGAGTGCAAGCAAGCGGAAAATACTGTCTAGAATGAGGCCGTGCTGAAAATGTTGAATCAAAACTATATCTGGTAGGCCATGATCAGGACAAGTGTGTATAAGATCATAGAATCTAGTCCATGCTTGATTTAGGGATTCGGTCTTCTTCTGTTGGAAATTGATAATCTCTCCTCGAAGATTCATGAGGCGAGATAAGGGGAAGTACTTAGCGCAAAACTTGTCGCGCAAATTTCTCCAATTCGTGGTGACTTCCTTCTCTTGCTGGAAGTACCAAGCCCTTGCTTTTCCCACTAGTGAGAATGGGAAAAGTCTAACTCTAAATTCGTCGGGAGAAAGATCGGAGTATGAACGAGTAGAGCACAATTGCTCGAAACTCCTCAAGTGATTGTATGGATTTTCTCCTTTGAATCCTGAAAAAGGATTTTTCTGGGCGATGGAAAGGAATTTTGGAGGAATAGTTCCCTTGGAGAAGAACCTTGGCTTGAGATTTCCATTTCCGACTGAGATTGCCATCTTAGTCGGGGTGTGGGATTGATAAATAGAGAACTCAAGGTAGGCTTCTTTGGCCATGAAAAAGATGGTTCTGTCGACTGGGTTCGTCGTGATAAATTGAGAGAAACTTTTCAAAGGGTAGTGACACGAGGTCGGAATACCCTTCACAAGTGACTCTGAATAGATGTGAAGACGGGACGGAACTGTCGGAACCAGATACTACTCCGTACGCTAGGAACGGAGTAGGGATAAACCCGCTAAGAGACGGTTTACTGAACCAAGACAACTCTACCGAAAAGATATCTAGTACCTATTGCTTCCCCGGCAACGGCGCCAGAAATGCTTGTTGACGCTCCTTAGCCTCACTACAAGGTTTGCACTCACGGTGACAGCACCAGAAGTGCTTGTTGGTACTCGCTAGCATCGCTACCGGGTTTATACCCCTAGTAATGGAGCTAGGAACGTCTTTGGTAAAACACACGTCACAGAAAGGTCCGGAAGCGCACGGATTACCGTTGTAGCACTTCACCCGGTGGTATTCGGGTTATCATATTTATATTTTCCCAAGGGAAGCACTATGGCATAGATAATCGAAAGAACGGTAGAGAGGATCGAAACTCGGTGAAAGGGACTTATAGCGGGGGTAATGATAAAGATATACGGGGGGTAACTTGACACGCAAGGAGATCTTGATAAAAGAATAGAGAGCTCCTAGTGAGTTTGGAGGACAACGAGACGAGGAAGGATCCTAAGGCAATATATCTATTCCTGTCAACTCCGGGAAAAGAACTAAGGTAAAGCAGAGCCAAGGTAAGATAGGATCAACAAGCTCTTCTAGTGCTGCAGAGGCATGCAAAGCCGCACTCTCGGACTGGGATGAGAAGGGATAACGACGACGCACTGAATCCTACCGGCCCGAACTAACGTGGTGGACTACAAAGCCCGTTCGGAACTGTCACCTCCTTAGGTTACCACAACTATTCCGTTGAACGGGACACCAATCTAAGACTAAGGCAAGCTCTGAGCATCGCGCTCACAACGAACCAAAGAACCTTCCCTAAGGCCTTTAGAGAGAGGTCTCTCTCTACGGCTAAACCCTGAAGTGCCTAGATGAAGATCAAGCAAAGAACGACCATAACACTATAGGGTTCAAGAGAGCTATGCTAACCGAGGCAAAACTCACTTTCGTCTAAACCTAGAATAAATCTTCTATTAGCTAAGTAAAAGCTGAATGTAATTGACTCGAAATGCAAGATAGAAAGATAACTTGAATTGCACTTAAGTCTTATAAATGAAAGATACAAGAGTAGTACCTGAACTCTGAAGAAGACTTCTCCGGAGCCCCGAGACTAGCTCAACTCGACTCTAACTCCCAAAACTACACTACTTCCTACTCTAAGATACAAAAGTGGACAATAGTGATACTCCTGCTGTGTGTCTTCTGTTCCAGCGAGTGGAGGGTCCCTTTTATAGCAGTGGGAGGTCGGTGGAGTGCTGAGGAGGCAGGAGCCAGGCATTCATCGTGGACGGTCCTAATGCTCGATCCTTGGTCGGCTGTGAGTCGGTATCCTGGGTCGGTTCCGCCGGATTCGCCGCTTCGTAGGTGCGGCCGTATCTCTTGATCCGGCCGTACCTACTCCAAGCCGTGTGATGCACCGCCAATGATAGGGGATGCTCAGGATTACTTCAAAATGGTGGTTGGTTGCATGTAGTGGTGGGCCCATGGATCCAAGTGCCTCTATTCTACTCCTTTGGATCAAACCGACATATCCCCGGCACATCCCATCCTTCCAAGGTGTGTTTGTGGAAATGATGGTTGCCTGGACTCGAGACGTGGTGGGGTGTAGGGCCGGACGCACCTGGTGGACCGGCAGCACCAGCAGGGCCGGCCGCACCTGGCGGTTCGGCCGCACCAGCAGGACCGGCCGCACCTGTTGGTTCGGCCGTGTCTGTTAGGTGTGGCCCGGTGACTCCTGATTTCTCCCAATTGCGTACCTGCATATAAAATTCACAACACAACTCGTGGAACATTATTAGTACTAAAAATATGCATGAAACTTGTCATATACTCCTCTCGAACCCGAGGTATTGACGGTCAAATTTTCTGAACCCGCCGAGATTGAAGATGTTATCTTTGATGGGTTGACTGTGGCCCGACATATGGCGTATGCTCACTGGATCTCCTTCATCCTGAGTAGTGTTACCAGAGTAGATGAAGACGGGGAAAGGGTGCGAACCGGACCCAAAGATTGGCATCCCGAGTACATGATGTCCGAGACACATTTCAAGGAATACAGGCCTGCGAGACCAGGAGACAGATGTCGTGGCCTAAGAGCTACAATTGAGCCATCTCCTGATGACATTTGTTCCTCAGACAGTGAAGGCAATGAGGCGTCTCCATTGAGACATCTCCGAGTACATGATGGTGCATTGCTACCCACTAGAAAAATAGAAACAGTTCCAGTCACTCCAGCAACAACTAGTGAGCCAATGGACTCTTCCTTCTTTCCGAAACTGATCCTTAAAAATCAGCGCGTTCAGAAAAAGTTCCAGTCAATGATGGAGATGAGGATGGCACAACAGGAGGAGTTAAACCGCGCACACTCAGAGCAGATAGTACAAATGGTAACACAACAGCAGCGCACTATGGAGAATTTTGTGAATGCTTCACTCAGTCACCTTCACCAAGTTAACAGCTTACTGCCACTGCCCTCTCTACTCGCACCTATTGGTCAGACCACCTTGCAACTCATGCCTCCTGCTAACTTGGGTAAATCATCTGAAGTCTATGAGCTGTCTCACTGTTTAGCAATTGGTTCACAATGGATGACAGAAAAGGATTCCAAAGAAGAAAAGGAAGCAGATGCAACAATACTCAAGGTTCTATCTGATATTACAGCAGAGGAAACGAATAAGGAAGATCCTTTGGCGGCAACAGCAAATGGTCCGGAAGATCCTGCTCCAGCTACCTCAGAAGGCTCTCGTGCAGCTGATCCTGCTCCAGCTCCTGCTACGTCGGAAGGCTTTCCTACTCCTGCTCCTGCTCCTGCTACCTCAGAAGGCTCTCCTGCTCCAGCTCCTGCTACCTCAGAAGGCTCTCCTGCTCCTCATCCTGCTACCTCAGAAGGCTCTCCTGCTCCTACTCCTGCTACCTCAGAAGGCTCTCCTGCTCCAGCTCCTGCTACCTCAGAAGGCTCTCCTTCTCCAGCTCCTGTTCCTGCTACCGAAGAAGGCTCTCCTGCTCCTGCTCCTGCTCCAGCTCCAACTCCTGATGACGACCCTCTTCACAATCCTATTACATCGGCTCCTTCGAACACCGACGTAAAAGAGGTAGAATGTTAAACATTCCTTTTATTGTCATTGATTCCATTTGATTGTTGTATTCGAGTTGAACAATACATTTTTCTTCACGTGTGCGAACCAGATAATCGTTTTGCCTAGGCTTTGTGCTCAGGTCTTCACAATTGCTGACCAAGGTGAAATTGTACCGGAGTCAGAAGACTCCTAATACTCTTGTACCGGGTTGCAGAATGAGATACAGGTACCAGCACTTCATTTCCAGAATAGAACATCGTACTTGTGTCGTGACGTTGAAGACTGCGACTTCCATACGATTGAATCCTCCGATTGGATTAATGGCTTGGATCAATGTGGGATTCCTACAACCAAAACGAAGAGTTCTACGGCCTCGACATCACGCAATGCATGAGTTGTGCTATGCTTAAAACGAACCCAACACTCCCTACACATGCTTTTGTTTGTAATTTTTGATGTAATCCTTGAATCATGTCACAATACCGATGTCTGATGAGAGGAAGGGATGTGTTGATCTCCAATGTGGGCATGATCGAGGAGTATGCAACGTGATGTGCTCATAATCTTGTAGTACTAAGCGAATCGAATAGACGAAGGAAGGGATGTGTTGATCTCCAATGTGGTTATGATCGAGGAGTATGCAACGTGACGTGCTCATAATCTTGTAGTACTAAGAATCGAATCGACGAAGGAAGGGTTGTGTTGATCTCCAATGTGGGCATGATCGAGGAGTATACAACGTGACGTGCTCATAATCTTGTAGTACTAAGCGAATCGAATCGACGAAGCAAGGGAGATGTGTTGATCTCCAATGCGGGTATGATCGAGGAGTATGCAACGTGATGTTTTCATAATCTTGTAGTACTAGGCGAATTGAATCAACAAAGGAAGGGATGTGTTGATCTCCAATGTGGGCATCATTGAGGAGTATGCAACGTGACATGCTCATAATCTTGTAGTACTAAGCGAATCGAATCGACGAAGGAAGGGATGTGTTGATCTCCAATGTGGGCATGATCGAGGAGTATGCAACGTGACGTGCTCATAATCTTGTAGTACTAAGCGAATCGAATCGACAAAGGAAGGGATGTGTTAATCTCCAATGTGGGCATGATCGAGGAGTATGCAATGTGACGTGCTCATGATCATGTAGTACTAGGCAAATCGAATCGACGAAAGAAGGGATGTGTTGATCAATATAAGGGGAGTAGTACATAAACGAAATGAGTAGTTCCTAATCAAGGAATATCCTATGTAGTAGTATCTTGATAAGAGAAACATCCTTTGCCGCCAGTATATAGCACTGACCAGCCCTCAGAACAAACCGGTGCGCGATTCAAATATTCGGAATTTCGGACGCCCGGGCAAAGCAGATGTTAAATGTCCTTTTTGCTACCCCCTTCCCAATGCACCCCGTTTCAGTCACCACCATAATGGAAGGGTATATTGGTAATCTGACAAGGCCCTCCACCGAAATGGATAAATTACCCCTGCCCCGTCCCTTCCCTCCCTTCTACTCCACTCCTCGCCATCTCAAATCTTTCCGCCCCCATTTCACCTTCCCTCCTCACCGGCAGCCCAAATCTTCTCCTCCTCTCCTCCATCGTCTCAAATCTACCGCTCATAGCTTCAGCCCCTTTCCCATCTGCCTCTGTAGTAGCAACGGCAACGACATAATGGCACCAGGAGGGAAGGTTGTACGAAGGAAATATCCAGAACAAGGTACAATGTTTTCCTCCTCGGTTCAGCTTCCCCGGTGGATTTGTACTTGCGTGTTTTCCCATGTGGCAGATCCCATGTGTGCACTAGTTTTTTTATCAGGTAGATCCCATGTCTACACTAGTTCTTTTTAGGATCTTGTTTTGACTAGGAACATCCTTTCAGGATCTTGTTCGGCTAGGAACATCCTACTGGTTCTTATAGAAGTTTTTAGATCTGACAGATCCCATGTCTACACTACTTATTCTCAGGATCTTGTTTTGACTAGGAACATCTTTTTCAGGATCTTGTTTCGGCTAGGAACATCCTACTGGTTCTTATAGAAGTGTTTAGATCTAGTTTTATTTACAGTGGTTGGCCAACCATACAGAAGTTTCTCTGCTTTCCTAACAGAAGTAAACGAGCATGGCGATTACGAGCGGCAAAGGGACATGAATGTTTTGAAGAATCACAATTTCTTCTCTAGTCTTGGTATCGAGAAAATGAAAGCACGTTTAGCAACTGACCGACCAAGCAGAAAGGGTACCAATGATACAACAATACAAGATTCGGATCCGGACTACAACCCTTCTAATGAACATGAATCTGACCCAGAGACATGTCAACAAGAGGTAATCTTATTATGAACTCATTTCATGTACTAGTTATGCTGGATTGCTTCTGATCTTCTCTTTCTTTGTTGAATTTTGTGTAATCAGGTCACTCATAACATACTTGTCAGTGGAGGAAGAGGGACCAAAAGAATTCGGGCACCGGATGACCCTACCAGAATGCCTCTTAGACTGACTAGGACCAAGGCAAGGGAATTGGCTTTAGCTGATGGGAGTGGGACAACTCTTGATACACAAGAATTGCCCATTAAAGGCCAAGCAACAGCAACCCACGATGAGAACATCAACGACATGACAACTGCAGAAGGTAAGTCATTTGATCTCATATTCGAATGTCTTAATTACCAACCGAATAATTATTAACTTATATGGCTGTAACAAACTTGTTAGGTGATGCACGCCCTTCCAGAGCACAACGGGGGCCGCGAGATTCAAGAAGATTGGGCAGAGATCTAGACCGAATTAGCCGAGGCTTCAATGGCAAGATCCCTATACACATTCAAGAAGGGCTCAAACGCCCAGAGGCACCAATGCAAGCTGCAACGTTTGCATCAGAAGGTGGGATCATAGTGCGTGGGCACATACCGATCCTTCCTAGCTGGAAGGACTACAAGCCAAAGAAGAACCAGCAAGATGGTGAAAAGACTGAAGACCATCTCAAGAACTACATGGGCAAACTAGTGGTGTGCATATGTCCACTCATCTACTACCATAGTTCTTTGCATCCATTCTTGTCATCCATTTTTCTGATAATTGTCTTGTGCTAGGGGCAATTCGACATTGACACCACCAGTGAGCCTGTAAGGGTGGCATGCACTGACATGCTGAAGTCGATACAGAGACAGGCGAGGTATTGCCTGAAGCAAAAGTACTTCAATGATGTTCCAGCAAATGCAGTCCCAACTAAATCTCCTGTGCCCAATCTGACCGACGCCCAATGGAAGGCACCGGTTAACATGTGGTCTTCCCCTGAGCACAGGGTATGATAGAACTTCAACTTGCCACTACCACATTTTCATGTACTTATATATTGTTCTTAATCTTATTTCTTACATGAGTTCTTATTATTGTAAAGGCCAGGTGTAGTACAAACACCGGTAATCAACAAAAGGTCAAGTACCATCAGCGCACGGGATCTCGAAGCTACATTGTACAAGCTAATCTTGTGGTAAGCAGATGAACAAGTCATGTTTTTGCTCTGTAGTTCATTTCATGAACCATTTTACAATGCTAGCACTTTAATAATTATGCCTATTTTCGAAACATATTTAGAGGCACAAGTATACTGCTGAAGGAGAAGGGCTAAGTCCACTTGATTATTTCAAGTCCTTCCACTGCAGCAAGAATGGCTTCACCGCTCTAGTACAGGCAGCCATTGTAAGTACTTGTCTGCTTTTGCATTTTTCTTTGCAACAATACTAGAAACATGTGTGACTATTTTATTTTAAACCTTTCATTTCATTTCCTTTTTTAGGCTCGCATAGAACAAATTGTCGCTGAACCTCAAGGCGACCAACCAAGAAAGACTGCTGCTGAAGCAGTGGCAGAAGTTGTCCAATCTAGGACTTTTCGGGAGGTTGCTGGCATTCGCCCGCCCTCCATGAAAGAGACTAGGGTTACTACTACACTTCAGATTCAGGAAATACAAGCTGGACTTAATAATGAGAAGCAAGGGGGGCACAACTACGGCAGAAGATTGTTGAACAGGAGGCCGAGATGAGCGAACTGAGATTGAAGGCTCAAGAACAAGAGACAACATTGAAGTCTCAAACAGAAGCGCTTGAAGCTTTGAAGAAGAGCACAACTGACATGCATAATCTGATCCAAGGCTTGATAAATTTCAGCCAGGTTTATCCTCCTCTCAACTGAAGTGTGGTCCTGGTGAACTTGTGTTGCTGATGACTTGTTGTATGTTGATTCGATTCGATGCTAACTTGATGTATATTGCACAATTGTACTAGTTGAACTATTCCCTGATTATGTGCTGGCAATCAGCAGCAGCCAGAACAGTATACAGTACCCTGCGAAATGCAATATGGGCTAATCTAAAAAAAGCAATATGGGCCGAGGTCCAGGAAAGGCCCTGTGGATAATTGCCCAAAATCAAATGTCTAAGCATAATGCAATATGGGCCAAGTTTGTTAGATTGCTAGGGCCCAAAATAAAATAGCCCAATATACTGTGCAACAAACATTTCGGGAATGGCCAAAAAAATAACACGAAAACCTGAAACGGGCTAAAATTGGCCCAACAATATTTGGCGCACAAAGGCTTTTACATGGACCGGGCCTCAATTTGTGACGAACCGAAATCGTCATAACCCCCTGCCACGTCGGAGATACGATGGATCTCGGTCCGACGTGGCAGGTAGCTTATGACGCCTTAGTGTTATGAATTTATACGTGTCATTAAACTCATGATGCCGCGAAATAAGGTCTTGTCATTAATTGCGGTTTGTGATGCTTGATTAATGACGGAGCGTTTTCGTAACAACCGGCGTCATTAATCGCGGTTTATGACGAGAAACGGTCTTTTTTTCGTCACTAGTTGGCATTTTTCTTGTAGATTCCATTTGTGTGAATTATCTCATTAGATCTTATTGGAGTACATTATTCTATGGCAAGTCGTTCTTCCTGTCGCCTGTATGATTCCATGATGATCGAGGCCTAGTTTTGCTCGTGGGTTCGTCACTCCGTATTTGTACGTAGTGCTATAGTGTTGTTACGGGTTATCCTTCGTTTGCCCTGTATCCCATTGTTAGTTAGGGGTAGGCCGCGGTAGTGACAGCCGTTGGACCCTTTGTACTCCCCCACGTTCGGATACGACATAGAGTTTTCGGCCAGAACCGACCTGTTACTTCCAGGAGGGAACTGGTGCCCGAAGCGAGTATTCCTATCCCGAGCTTGCGCCCTTCTAGAATCAATACCCATAGGAAGCACCTCATCATCCCCCTACCATAGCAGGGGTTTGGTGTCCTTGGACCATCCTGCTAGGATAGAAGCTAGTGCACATCGTTCCTTGGATTCGATACCCTTTGGAATACTCTTTAAGTGAAGTGCTACAGCGGTATATCCTTGCGCTTGCGGACTCGTTCGTACTCATAGGTCTACCCAGGTGGATCTTACGCTCATGCTAGGTGCGCAACTAGTGGTGACGTTAAGAAATACCAACAAGCATTTCTGGCACCATTGCCGGGGAAACAAACCTGGTGGCGACTCTAGCAAGTGTCAACACCTATATCAATGACGTGGTCATCAAGACCACTAAAGAAGATCAGCTCATCGCCGACCTCACTGAGACCTTCGCCAACCTACGCACCTATTAGTGGAAGCTCAACCCAACCAAGTGCATCTTCGGTGTCCCCTCTGGATTGCTCCTGGGCTTCATGGTGGGACACCGAGGCATCGAAGTTAACCCCATCAAGATTGACGCAATCCGCAACATGGCCAGGCCATCTTGCAAGAAAGATGTCATGAAGCTCACTGGTATGATGGCGGCCCTAGGTCTTTTCATAAGCAAGCTCAGCGAAAAAGGTCTGCCCTTCTTTTGAAGAAGGCAGATAAGTTCGTGTGGGACGAAGAAGCACAGAAAGCTTTCGAGGCTCTCAAGGAGTCCCTGACCTCACCACCAATCATGACGCCACCAATCCCGAAGGAAACGCTCCTCATATACATCTCGGCCACCACTAATGTGGTCAGCACGGTTCTCGTCACCGAACGAGAAGAAGAAGGGCAGGCCTATCCTGTTCAGCGACCTGTGTATTACGTGAGCGAGGTCCTGGCCGATGCTAAAACACGTTACTCACAGCCTCAGAAGTTGCTCTACGCGCTCCTGATTACGTCAAGAAAGCTCCGGCACTACTTTCAAGCTCACAAGATCAAGGTGCCTTCCTCCTTCCCGCTTGGGAAGATCATCTGCAACCGCAACGCCAACAGCCGCATCGTCAAGTGGTCGGTCGAGCTGGGCGAGTTCGAAATCGAGGTCTGCTCGCGTCAGGCGATCAAGTCGCAGATACTAGCTGACTTTGTGTCAGAATGGACAGAAATCCAGATGCCCCCTCCCAAGGAGCGGCCCGAACACTGGATAATGTACTTCGACGGTGCTCTCAACCTCGAGGGTGTTGGGGCAAGCGTGCTGTTCATCTCTCCTCAGGGAGAGTAGCTTAAATACATCCTGCAGATACACTACAAGGCCTCCAACAATGGAGCGGAGTACGAGGCTCTAATCCATGGGCTTCGAATTGCAATGTCCCTTGGCATCAAGTGACTACTGGCTTATGGTGATTCCAAGGTCATCATCGAGCAGTTCGACAAGGAGTGGGATTGTGTCAAAGACACAATGGATGCTTACTGCGCTGAGATTCGAAAACTCGAAGGCCACTTCGAGGGAATCGAGTTCTAGCATGTACCGCGCAACAACAATGTTGCCGCCGACGTCCTATCCAAGCTAGGCTCCAAATGGGCTCTAGTCCCGGCGGGTGTGTTCGTCCAAGACCTACGCAAGCCGTCTATCAAGCTGTTGGACCCGCACAATCCAGACCAAGGTTAGCCCGACCCAACTCTAGCACCTCCCCGCGACGTGCTGATGACAGAAAAAGAGGATGATTGGCGCGAGCCTTTTCTAGCCTTCCTACTTCATCAACGAGTTCCAGAAGACAAGACCGAGCAAGAATGGATCATGTGGCATAGTGCTAACTATGTCGTGATCAGCGACGACCTCTACAGAAAATCTGCCTCTACTGGTGTGTTGATGAAGTGTATCTTGCGATCAGAAGGTCTTCAGCTCTTAGCTGAGATCCATGGCGGCGAGTGTGGCTGCCACGCGGCGTTTGCCAACTTGGTCGGCAAGGCCTATCGATCTGGTTTCTACTGGTCCACGGCCATGACTGATGCCAAAGACCTCGTGAAGAGGTGCAAAGGATGCCAATTCTTTGCCAAACAGCAGCATCTGCCCGCTTAGACCCTACGCACAATTACCCCATCATGGCCCTTCTCCATGTGGGGCCTCGACTCCATAGGACCATTTAGAACCACTCCAGATGTCTATAAACATATCCTCGTTGCCGTGGATAAATTCACCAAGTGGATTGAGGTCCGACCTGTCGCTAAGGTCACGTCGGAAGAAGCGGCAAAGTTCATCAAAGAGATAACACATCGTTTCGGTGTGCCCAACAGAATCATCACCGACCTCGGGTCGGCCTTTATAGGATCAGCCTTCTGGGACTTTTGTTAGGACAGCATGATTGATGTGTACTACTCGTCGGTCGCCCACCCCCGGCGCAACGGCCAGGTCGAGCGTGCCAATGGCATGGTTCTTCAAGCTCTCAAAGATCGTATCTTTGATGACGCGTCAAATTATGCTTCCCATTGACTAGCCGAGCTACCCCACATGATCTGGGGTCTCCGGACCCAGGTCAGTTCAGCTACGGGCTTTTCACCCTTCTTTCTGGTCTACGTCTCAAAAGCCATCCTACCCACCGACGTCACCTTTGGAGCTCCACGCATACAGTTTTATGAAGAAGGTGAAGCCGAGAAAACTCGTCGTGTCGACCTCGACAACCTCGAGGAGCAAAGAGTGGCAGTTGTCATACGGCAGGCTCATCACGACCAACAGCTTCATCGCTACCATGATCGCAACGTCAAGGAGTGCTCCTTCAACGTTGGCGACCTAGTTTTGCGGCGTATCCAGAAGACTGACGGCATCCACAAGTTGTCCGCCCCTTGGGAGGGACCTTTTATTGTCATAGAAGTTATCAGCCCATCTACTTATCGTCTCCAGTGGGGCGACTGCGAAGGAGTCCCTAACCCTTGGAACGTGGAGCACCTACGCTGATTCTATCCGTAGAATAGATTTCATTACAGTTATGTATTCTTCGCCTTTGTACCTTCAGTTAAATAAATATTAGTTTTAAGCAGTCAACTGCTGTGTCTCGAGTTCTATTCTCCTTTTTCCGTGTCATGTTCCCTCCCTCTTGACATGCTCGGGGGCTTGGCAAAAGCCAATACAAGGTTTCGAAAGACCTGAGGGTCAAGTTCTGTTCCTTCCCCTCGACATGCTCGGGGGCTTGGCTATGCCAATGCCAGGGTCACCCGACCTGAGGACGTCATCTCCCACGATTGTTTACTTGGTGTTGCTACGAGCTTGCTTGGTCATGTGGTTGCAAAACCGGAGTCTTAGACTCTCCCCGCTGAGCGGTGGTGGTCGGTAAGTCAGCCTCTCCGTGAGTAGTGGTTAGCGGGGCATATTACAACACAAAGCCTCAGGGCTACCAAGTTCATATAAACATAAGTAAAAACATGACTGCGAGATTAAAATAGATCATCATTGTTATTCACATGGCACGGGAACGTTGTGCTCCGGCCAACGAGGGGGTACAACTCTAAGGCTACACCTACTCGTCTTCATCATTGCCCTCGTAATCGATGGCGTCCATTATCTTCTTTGCCGCCGGCTGCACCTCTGCCTCTATGGCCCTGAGGTCTTTCTCCACATTTGGGCCTTCCCCGACCTTGGCCATGTCGACCTCGGGGAAGTGCGGCTTCACGCTATTGACACCGTTTTGTGGAAAAACAGGTCAAAAGGATAAGAAGGGGCAGCCAATGAAAATAGTAGTACAATCGGCCGATTGAAGAAAGAGAAGAGCGGTCAGCAAGATTCGCCGATGGTCGAAGGAGTCTAATCCTATCTGTCGAAAAGCTGGCGGGTCAAACCGATTAGCCGATGGTCAGCCGGGGATCGGCTGATGGAAAGAGAAGAAGGCGGAAATCAAGAAGGATACGCCAAAAGGAAAGCACGGTGGAGGCGGGTCAATCCACGATTGACAAAGGGTCGAGAGTCAGTTTTAGGGGAGTTTTGACTCCTGTGAGAGTCCTTTTCCATTTTTAGTAGTGTTCGTTTTCTTTAGATGCAAGTAAATAGTGCCGTAATCGGCTAGGAGTCGGGTTATCCTCAGGACATAAATAGCGACCCTGCGTGGTCGGGGAAAGGTGTACACACCAATATCAAACAAACCGCCTCCGGGCAAACCCTTTACAATTTACGGCATCTACTTTACAGCATCTACTTTTCGGCGACTTCGCCATTGCGTTTTTCTCTTTTCTACAACGCCGTCCTTCAAGTTCGTCGGGCTGCATCGATCGATCTCCGGCAAGCTTGTGAGTACCGTTTTACTGAATAACCCTAGGCTTTAACCTCCGGGCGCATCGCTGAGGTTTCGTCTAGTTCTTTATTCACCCCTTACCGATATTAGCTAGATCTGCAAGTTTTCGTACCAATTCTTGTGGTTTTTAGCTATTATCACCAATTATCCAGCTCACCCTAGATCACGTCGGCTTCAAACACAACAGCCAATTCCGATCTACTCGAGCCCTGACGTCACGATCGGCCGATTCCAGCCGATCTCTTATCCACACTTTATTCGTATCGGCCGATTGGCTGGTACACGTGTCGCTAAAAGGCCATCGGTTCTCTAGCCGATCCCTATTATTTTCCATTATCAATCAACAGGTCAGATTGGCTGGCACGCCTCGCTACAGACCGGGGAGTCACGTGTGTCGCGCGCGGAGGTGACGTCCTATTTTCGCGTCAACACACTTTTGGCACGCCCAGTGGGACCCGAAAAAGTCAACAATGTCGAAGAATTTGAAGAATAATGAAATTGACCAGGGCAACATTCATACAGTCTCCAAAGATCAGCTGAAGGATGCAGACAAGGCCGAGTTCGAAGCTCACATGAAGCGATTTGAAGAACTATGCTTGGCTTCGAATGGTCAAACTAAGAGTGGGGTCAACAAGAAGAACCCTCTTCCAATGCCCCAGCAGATCACCTTCTCATCTGATCCACAAGGGCTTCAAGATATGATAAACAAGGCTATGCATCAGACGATGATCGATCAATCTAAAGTCCTTGCCAATACTATCCAGAACTGTCTGACTGAGACGCTCAAGAAGGGAGCGGAAGAGGGATACGTGGGGCCTGCATACTTCAAACCAAATCGAACTCCTCCAGCATTCTCAAAAGACCAATCGGCTTCTCTGCTGATTGATGATTCAACAGTAGGGGTTACATAATCTCCACAGATCAATACAACCGATCCTGGTCCTTCATCGGCTGCCCAGCCGATTCAGAATCAGAATATTGGGAATATGTCTAAAAGCCCTGCTGTTACGGTGCCAATTGTTCCAACATACTCAGCACAGACCAATCTACACTAGCAGTATCCTGTGAAGAGAGATCAGAATGGAAGACTTATAGAGTGGAGCCTCCCTCATGATCACTTTGAAGCTGATATCTCAAGTTTCTTCGAATCTCATCCTGAAGAAATTCCAGAAGTGAAGTACCCAGAATCTTATCAAGCTATGTTTGGGGGTACTCCAGGGACTGTGCATATGACCAAAGAAGGAGTGGAGTTTGTCTACTTCAATCATGGGAACAAGACTTTTGAAGAGTTAAGATCAGTCCAGCTCATGCTCATATGGTTATACCAATGGAAAGAAAAGCTCTTGTTCCACCTCAAAGACCGGTTCCTCAACCCACTTTGGGGATGCCTATACAAACTACTCAACTTCAACAGTCACTATCAACGCAGCCTGTCTTAACCCCAGCTAATACAGTTGCTCATACGAGATCGTCGCCTCAGCAGCCGATCGACTAGGGGGTGACAAGGCAGCCAACAGCACCACAGCAACAGGTGGATCCTACACAAGCGGTGCAGATGCTCCTAAATCAATTGGCTATTTCAGGCCAGTTGAACTTGCATCAGCCAGTTCCATTGGCCGGTCAGCCGATCGGACAGATTCCACCTGTAACAAGTCAATCAAATGCACAAGGTTCTTCTGGAGCAAGGACATCAACGGCACCAAATCCACAGCCAAAAACCTCGGAAGATCAACCTCCAGAGACTCCATCAGCTGAGATACAAGCAATCGAGCAGATATCTGCTGAAGTGAAGTCTCATATGAAGCAAGAATTGATTGACCATTTTTCAGAGATGCTGCAGAAACAATATGGGATGAAACCTAAGGAGCAATCCTGTATGTACAGAACACCGTATCCCTCTGGCTACGATCAGATACCTTTCCCTCTAAGATTCAAAGTGCCGGACTTCACCAAGTTCTCTGGACAAGATGATACATCCACAATGGAGCATATTACTCGATTCATCATACAATGTGGAGAAGCAGGGAATGTTGATGCACTCAGGATACAGTTGTTCTCTTCATCTCTCTCAGGGCCAGCCTTTTTGTGGTTCACTTTGCTTCCAGCCAACTCCATTATCAAATGGTCTGATCTGGAGCAACAGTTCCACAATTATTTCTTCTCTGCTATTTATGAGATGAAGATTACTGATCTGACCAGACTCAAACAAAGGAACGATGAAACTGTTGCTGGATTCGTTCAGAGGTTCAGGGAGGTCAGAAATAAATGCTATAGTCTGAATCTGGGAGACAAGCAACTGGCTGAATTGGCATTCCAAGGGCTCTTGCCGACCTTGAGGGAGAAATACGCATCACATGACTTTGAGAGTCTCAGCCAGCTGGTCAGTCAAATGAGTCAGGAAACTGCAAGATCTTACGAGCCTAGGAAGAACTTCCAAAAGAAAGTGTCTTACGTGGATTTTTTTGACTCAGAAGACGAAGGTAACATGATAGGGCTTGCAGAGTGGGTCAAAGGTAAGAAGACAGTATCCTGCCCCTTTGGTAAGAAGGAACCAGAAAAATTCGGCTTTGACATCACTAAGGCCGATAAGATATTTGATCTGTTGCTTCAGCAAGGGCAGATCAAACTCTCCCAGTTCCATACTATACCATCTGCCGAGGAGCTCAAAAGGATGAAGTATTGCAAGTGGCACAATGCAACGTCTCACGACACCAATGATTGCAAGATCTTCAGACAACAGATTCAATCAGCTATTGAGCAAGGGAAACTCAAGTTCGAAACCTCTACCAAAGCTGAAAAGCCGATGAAGATTGATCAGCACCCTTTCCCAACTAATACAGTTGAGGTGTCTAGCAAAGGCACATCACGTGTTAAGCTGCTGACGTCGGAATCGGCTCAAAATAAAGGAGCTGTTGATCCCAAAGTACAAGCAACCACTGCCGATGTTAAAGGAAAAGGGTTGCTGCTTGAAGAAGAAGACCTAAGGCCACGCCGGCCTGTCACGTCCCAAATGCTAATCAAGAAGTTTCAGCGGTGACAAGAAAAAGCAAGAGGAAGAGAGGAGTGGGCACGGCGCAACGAATGACATTGGAGATGTCCGTTCTTCAAGTACTGCTGGGAGGAAGGAATCAAGCTGCCGACGGCAGAAAATTGTCCAGAATGCAACGGGGCTTATAACAATAGCAGCTCATCTAAGAGGGTTTGCTTCGACGACAGAAGGCCTGCAGCTGGGGATCACCGTGAATTCAGCAATCAATGGGTCTCAGTCCACGATCGGCTGGGGGGCAAGGCCAGCGTCCACGATCGGCTGGGGGGCAAGGCCAGTGTTCATGATCGGCTAGGAGGCCGAGTCAATGAAAAGTCAAACAATCGGCTAGAAGAGATGGTCGATTCTCTGGTCCCTGATGAAGATATCATGTGCTGAGCTCCTGAACGTCGACGCACTCTACAACTGGATGAGTCAAGCCGATCATACAAGAAGCCTAATCCACAATGGTGTCCAAATGGCTTGACCAAGTCCTAGAAAAGGAGAGTCCAGCGTCTACGACAGCTAGAACAGCAAGAAGAAGAAGAGAGACATGTGCTGGACAAGAAGAAAGTTCGGTCTAAAGTATGGCGTCCAAAGCCTAAGGCCGATGATGGGAAGGATCATAAGCCAAAAGTTGATATAAACATGGTGGTCCTCCTACCAAAAGAGTTCATGGCTCCAGTTGATTCGGATGTGTCTGATGAAGAGCTCGGGATGGCTCAGTTAACACTGGAACCTACACAAGCAATCTTTGAGAAGCCAGAAGATGAGAAAAGGCAACATTTGAAGGCATTGTTTCTCAAAGGCTTTGTCAATGGCAAACCAGTCACTAGAATGCTAGTAGATGGAGGAGCAGCAGTCAATCTGATGCCATACACTATGCTGCGCAAGATTGGGAAATCTGATGAAGATTTAACCCAAACCGACATGATGCTGGTGGACTTTGAAGGCAACGTCTCTCCGGCTCAAGGTGCAATCTGCGTGGAGCTCACTATCGGTAGTAAAACCCTTCCAACCGCTTTCTTTGTCATTAAAGGGAGGGGATTTTATAATTTACTGCTGGGTCGGGATTGGATACATGCCAATTGTTGCATACCATCTACAATGCATCAATGCATCATCCAATGGATCGGAGATTCAGTGGAGATGGTCAAGGGAGAAACCTCCTTGACAGTGGCAGCTACAGAAGCACAAGGATGGACCTATGATCGAGTGAGCTGCATATCAGGAAAAGCATGGGATACCAAATATCTCAAAGTGTTCGATTTCAGACTAAAGCCGGTTCAAGCAGTCGGCTCTGATGACAAGATTTAACGGATCAGCTCATTGAAGATGAAGGAAAGCTTGGGCACGGGTTTACATCGGCTGACGAATTGGAGAAGATAGATCTTGGAGATGGAAGCAAACCAAGGCCGACTTACATAAGTGCCAAGCTAGATGCAGAATACAAGAAGGAGCTAATTGCATTATTAAAAGAATTCAAAGATTGTTTCGCCTGGGAACATTATGAGATGCCTGGTTTAGACCGATCCATTGTTGAACATCGATTACCTATCAAACTTGGGTTTTGACCGTTCCAGCAACATCCCAGGCAATGTAATCCAAAGATTTATCCTAATATAAAAGCCGAGATAACAAAGTTACTCGAAGCTGGTTTTATTCGGCAATGTCGGTATGCCGAATGGATTTCTAATACAGTCCCTGTCTACAAGAAGAATGGCAAACTACGTGTGTGCATTGATTTCAGGGACTTGAACAAAGTGACGCCGATGGACGGATATTCGATGCTAGTAGCCGACGCATTGGTCAACGCTGCCGTAGGGCACAAAGTCATCAGCTTTATGGACGGTAATGCTGGATACAACCAAATATTCATGGCCGTAGAAGATATTGCAAAAACTGCTTTCAGATGCCCTGGTCACGTCGGATTATATGAGTGGATTGTCATGACCTTTGGATTGAAGAATGCTGGTGCCACGTATCAAAGAGCCATGAATTATATATTGCACGAATGCATCAGCAAGATAGTAGAGATATACATTGATGATGTAGTTGTTAAGTCAAAAAGCTACAAGGAGCATCTGGCGGACCTACAGAAAACATTGGAGTGCACAAGAAAGCATGGTTTAAAGATGAATCCCAACAAATGTGCTTTTGGTATTTCAGCTGGTCAATTCTTGGGTTTCTTAATACATGAAAGAGGAATTGAAGTTGGACAGAAATCAATCAGCGCAATTGACAAAATAGAATCACCATCAAACAAGAAAGAGCTTCAGTCATTGATCGGTAAGATCAATTTTATCAGAAGATTCATATCTAACCTGTCTGAAAGGATTCAGCCATTCACACCTCTACTAAAGCTCAAGGCCGATCATAAATTTGTATGGGGAGAAGAACAACAGAAGGCTTTAGATGACATCAAGCAGTACTTGAAATCTCCTCCTGTCCTAATGCCCCCTCAAGATAAAAAGTCGTTCAAATTATATTTATCGGCTAATGAGCGGGCTATTGGATCGGCCCTTGTACAAGAGTTCGAAGGAAAAGAGCGAGTCATATATTTCGTAAGCAGAAGGCTTTTGGATGCAGAAACAAGATATTCAGCGGTGGAAAGATTGTGCTTGTGCTTATATTTCTCATGCACAAAATTGAGGCCTTATTTATTAACTACTGAATGCATCGTGGTTTGCAAAGATGATGTGGTCAAATATATGCTGTCATTACCAATCTTGAAGGACAGGATCGGGAAGTGGATCTTAGCTTTGTCAGAATTTGACTTGACCTATCAATCGGCCAAAGCGATCAAAGGGCAAGTGATGGCCGATCTGGTAACTCAGCATTGTGGACCTAAGGTTGCAGTTGTAGAACCTATTCCGTGGACCATGTTCTTTGATGGATCATCCTGTGGAGTAGGAGCTGGGATTGGAATTGTCCTCATCTCACCCCAAGGGGCAAATTACGAGTTTTCCATCCCAATTGAGAAGACTTCAACAAACAATCAAGTTGAGTACCAGGCAGTGTTAAAGGGTATAAAGCTATAGCGAGAAGTTAATGCTGAAGTTGTTGAGATATTTGGAGATTCTCAACTCGTGATAAATCAATTGGTAGGGGAATATGAATGCAAAGATGACATATTAAGGATCTATCATGAAGAATGTCTTCAGCTACTTAGAGAGTTCAAGATAGTAAAACTCGAACATATCCCTAAGTGTCACAACAGTGAGGCTAATCGGCTGGCTCAAGGGGCGTTAGGATATCAGCCGATTTTGGCTGTGGAGTTACCAGCCGAAGATTGGAGGAAGGAGATAATGAATTATTTGAAAGATCCATCCAAGAAGGTCGACAGGCAATTGAGGTATAAGGCCATTAAATACGTTCTATTAGAAGATGAGTTATACTATCGTACCATCGACGGGGTTCTGCTCAAATGTCTTGGTGAAGAGGAGGCTAAAACCTTGATAGGAGAAATTCATGAGGGAGTCTGTGGAGCCCATCAATCGGCATTCAAGATGAAGTGGATGATCAGAAATAACAACTATTATTGGCCAACGATACTGGAGGATTGTTTCAAATACTACAAAGAATGCCAGGAGTGTCAGATGTTTGGAAGCATTCAAAGAGTTCCAGCATCGGTAATGAACCCAATAATCAAGCCATGGCCGTTCAGGGGTTGGGCAATTGATCTGATCAGACAAATATATCCACCATTGAGCGAAGGTCATAAATTCGTACTGGTGGTCACAGATTACTTCACAAAGTGGCTTGAAGCCATCCCAATCAAGACTGTGACATCAGACAATATGATTGATTTTGTTAAAGAGCATATTGTCTATCAGTTTGATATACCTCAGACCATCACGACCGATCAAGGGAGTCAATTCACTTCAGGGGAATTTGAGGAATACGCAAACTCTTTGGGGATCAAGCTGTTGAACTCATCTCCCTACTATGCTCAAGCAAACGGATAGGCAGAAGCAGCAAACAAACGCATCATCAAGTTGATCAAGCGTAAGATCGATGAAAATCCCAGACGGTGGCATACAATCCTTAATGAGGCACTGTGGGCGTACAGAATGGCATGCCATGGGGCAACCAAAGTGTCACCATATCAATTGGTGTATGGTCATCATGTCGTATTACCCTGGGAATTGAAGACCGGATCCAGAAGGACTTCTTTACAAGATCAGTTATCGACCGATGATTATTCAGCCATGATTAAAGAAGAACTGGAAGACCTTGCTGGTAATCGGCTGAGAGCTTTGGAGAATATTGAAAAGAAAGAATAAAAGGAGAATAGCCAGATAGTATGATAAGAAAGCCAAAGTTAAAGAGTTTGCCAAGGGAGATCTGGTTTGGAAACTTGTGTTGCCAATCGGCTCTAGAGACCCAAAATACGGTAAGTGGTCACTGACTTGGGAAGGACCATATCGTATCAGCCAATGTATGCCAGGCAATACATATATCTTAGAAACATTGGAAGGAGAACAGTTTGCCAGAGCACTAAATGGAAAATACTTGAAGAAATACTATCCAAGCATATGGGTAGACGCTTAGTCAAATCAGAGCCTAAAATGGCCGGTTAGAGACTCAAGTTACAACCGATTGCGAGTGTAATCGTCTTCATTATAAAGAAGCCGATCATCAAAACATGTTCGGTTCTAGATCATGGCCGATGTACAAATCGCCCATAGAACAAATATATATATATATATATATATATATATATATAAATATATATATATATACTGTATGTATATAATACACCTGGGTGCATTTAATATATAGAATGCACCCAGGCCACCGACGCGCCAGATGCCTAGATGGGGGGGCCAGTCCGCGCGGGCCGCACCCAACCGAAAGCACACCCAGTCAGGCAGTCACCCACACAGCCACACCCGCGCCCACCAATTCCACCCGGCCCCACCCCACCCCAACCCTCCTCCTTCCCTATCCCTTTCTTTTCTTCACTCCCGATCCAAATCCCAGCTTCACCGGGCGGGCGCGATGGGGTGCGGGGGAGCCATTGGGGAGCCAGCGCGCCGCCGCGCCGGCGCCCGGCTCCACCCGCTGCGCGCGTGCTGCTCGCGCTGGCCGCGCTCTACGGCGCCCTCTCTCCCGGCGTACAGGTGAATCTCCTCCCCCGTTGTCCCTCGCCGCTCGCCATCCGCGCCCCTTCCGAATCCTCCACCTCCTCCTCTCCCCCCGTTGGCTCCCGCCAGCTCGCGCGTCTCGACGACAGCGGCGCCGCCGCCGAGGCTGAACCCCCGCTCCCCTCCCCCTTTCCCCATGCCGCATCCGATGGCCCCCAGCGCGCCGCCGCGCCGACGGCCCGCTCCACCCGCCGCGCGCGTGCTGCTCGCGCTGGCCGCGCTCTATAGCGCCCTCTCGCTCATCGCGTACCGCGTCATCCACATGCGCCACGTCGCGCCGCTGGGCACGGACGCGCCGCCGGGGGACTTCTCCGAGGGCTGCGTGCTCCGCCACCTCCACCGCCTCGCCGTCGACATCCCTGGCCGCCAGGAGGGGAGCCCGGGGTTGGAGGCCGTGGCGCAGTACATCAAGGGGGAGCTCGAGGGCCTCGCCGCGCGCGCGTTGCCCGGCGTACAGGTGAATCTCCTCCCCCGTCGCCCCTCGCCGCTCGCCTTCTCTTTTGTCTTTACCACCACTGCCCTTTTGGTTGATTTGGGGTCCTCAACTCCAATGCTTGCACTGCTCCGCGGTTCCACTGATAGCGATGGCTTTGCTGTTCTCGGGTGCTGGGTTGTGGTCCTTCCGCCCGCTGCTCGCTGGAACACGTCCGCGTCTAGCTAGTATCACATTACGTCGGGTATTAAAAGTTGTATCAGCTTATATGCGTTGCGAGCTGCTAACATTACTGTGGTATCTGCTATGTGGACTTTGTTGGTGACATGCTCAACTGATTCGTCTTTATACGATAAAAGGACAGAAAGCGTGGTCCAAGTAGGGCCGGATCCATGATCACTTCAAATTAACATTTCAATCCCCCGGATTGGCCAATATTATTGTCAATGGCACATCCTTCTATCTGCTTAGCACCATCAGTATATTGCACTAGGTTTTTTCAGTGGTTTTGTAATTTGGTTGGAATAGCTGAAATCCTAACTAGTAATGGTCCCAGTGATTTCCAAGGAACCCTGCTCTTAATTCTCTCTCTCTCTTTACAATAGCTGAATGCTACTTTGCTTTTACCCTGACATTTTCAGTGAGGTGGCAGCTTGGGGAACATTGATTCGCTGATTGCAAAGAGGTTTGAAGCTTTTGGGTGTGTCATCTCCTACAATTCCATAAATCCAAAGGATTATTCAATTTCTTACAGTCCCAGTGTTCATGATCTTTTCAGAGGAATCAGATGTGCTTCTTCTGTTGCGTACGCGCTGAACAAGGAGTCGAGGCACATCTTCAACAGGGGCATTCTGGACGCCGTGGGGAAGGATGGAATCATCATAAACATTGGTCGCAGAGCAAACGTCGACGAGACTGCAATGATCAGGTCACTGAAGGAGGGAATGAATGCAGGAGCAGGTCTGGATGTCTTTTTGAGAATGAACCTGAGATGGTGCCAGCTCAACTCTTGTTCGTTGAAAATGTGGTAATGCATCATGTTGCTATTTTAACTTCAAAGTTCTGGTTAATTAAACCTTCATGACCATACCATTGCCAACGTATATCTGAATCTAGCTTTATCAATATGTTAACATCACTCCTTGTCTAAATTTTTTTTGTCACACTTTATTCTTATTAGGCTCATGTTATTGGTGCCAAATTTATTCAGACACCTTATGTTATATCACTGCAATTGTCCTTATTATTATGTGTTGTAACCAGGTTATTGTCCTAATTGCAATCTATAGGCGTGACATGTTGCAATTTGTGATGGGTATGCCCTCCCAATGTACTTGTAACTTGGTTATTGTACTAGTTCTAATTTTCGGACCCAACCAGTTGCAATTGCTCCTAATGTAACTAGATGATTCCTCTGGTTGCAATTATGATGACGTGTACATGCTTTTACCAGTGTAGTTGTAGCTTGGTTTTTATCATAGCTAGAAACGTGATGTATGCATACCTTCTTAGTGTACTTGTGATGTGCACATACATTTATAGTGTACTTGCAACTCAATTATTGTCCTAGTTGCAATTGGTCGACCAGACTAGTTGCAATTTACTTCGATGTCCTAGTTGCAATTGGTCTGGCCTGACATGTGGTCAGTGAGAACTGGAACTAGTTCTGAGCAAATCTGGTTATAACTATTTTGAGCATATAGTTTAGTGAGCTGGTTGCAATTAGCATTGCTTTGCAATCAGGTGTCCCGGTTGCACTCTAGTGATTAGTTTATATTTATCTGTGGCAACTATCTCATTTTGCATCAGTGGCAATTCATTTCCAAATTTTGGACTGCAATCTAGATGTGTCCAGTGTTGCAAATGCACGACAGCACTGGTTGCAATCTGTTGGACATGGTGTCATTGTGACGATTTAGCAATTAGTATTTTTTTATCAGACTGCTAATTAGATGTATTAGACTGCAATTAAGATGTGTTTTAATTTTTCCAAATGAACTAAATGTTGCACTTTTCTCAATGGAGTATGTGTTACTATTGGGTTGTTGTCTGTTAGCAATTGGTGTTGACTGCAATTTTCAGATGTGATTAGCATTGTAAATGATGTTTTTCAATGCCAACTGCCATACCCCACATCTGTCTCTGTTGTACTCAGTAACATACTGATGTTGCAATTACCACCACAGACGTGTTGCAATCTGACACTTTTATATGTTATTAATCTGACACTTTTATATGTTATTATATGTATAACTCTGTGTTCTCAATGTGCGTCTAAATTTGTATGCAGCAGTAGCCACTTCAAATGCGCCTGATGTTCAAGGTGGAGGAGGTGGTGATGAACAAGTACCAGATTCTCCCACGCCAAGTGTGCAGGAAGATCAACATGGGGGAGGTGAAGATTAATAATTTGCACGTTGTCCCACTCCAACTGCTATACCCCACATCTGTCTCTGTTGTAGTCGGCAACATACTGATGTTGCAATTACCACCACAGATGTGTTGCAATCTGACACTTTTATATGTTATTAAATGTGCAACTCTGTGTTCTCAATGTGTATCTAAATTTGTATGCAGCAGTAGCCACTTCAAATGTGCCCGAAGATCAAGGTGGAGGAGGTGGTGATGAACGAATACCAGATTCTCATGCGCCAAGTACAGACTCATAACTATGTGTTCCCTCTTTTTTTTCATGCATCAGCTACATTCTAAGACTCTGTATGCAGCAGAAGCCTCTTTTTTTTCATGCATCAGCCACATAGTTACTAGCTTATTGTTTTAGTTGTAATTGGGCTACTATCCCAATTGCAATCGGAGAACTCAGCCAATTGCAATTACTCCGGATATAACTAGATCAATGTTCCTGTTGCATTTTTGTGCTGTTGTGTGCATGGGTTCCTATTGTTGCAAGTTAACCGCTTGCAGTGTTGCAACTGGTGTGCTTTCCAAGTTGCAATTGAACTGCTTGCAGTGTTGCAAGTAGATTAGTGCTCCAGTTGCAATTTGTGATGACATGTGTAACTATCTTATTAAGTTCGTTGTAACCAGATATAGTAATTAACTAGGATATTACCTTTGTTGTAACTGGGCTACTGTCCTAGTTGCAATTGGAGGACTCGACCAGTTGCAATTACTCAATTATAATTAGATCATTTGCTTCTGTTGCAATTTGTTATGGTGTGTGCATTGGTTCCTACTGTAGTTATTGCTAGGTTATTGTCCCAAATGTAAGCCGAGGTATTGCAACATGAGAACCCACCTGGAGTGGATGCAGCTACCGAAGGTGTAATAACTAGCTTATTTCTCTTATTGTAACTAGATTACTATTCTTGTTGTAATTGGAGGACCCGACTGATTACAAGTGTTTGGTCCTGAATCGTTCTGAGCTTTTGTGTCGGCCCGACTCACAATTTCCGCATTTTTTTATTATATTTCTAGTTGCAATTGTTCTAATTCACATTAGTACCCTGCAACTTGTGATATGTACATGCTTTTTATGGTATTTGTAATTCGTTTATTATGCTTTTCAGAGACAATTCTTCATCTATAAGCTCAGCATGGAAGGCTCCAAGCTCTTGCTACTGTTACTGCTGACCTCATATTCATGCCTATGTACTGCTGTGAGCTTCTGCTGAATTTTGTTACTATTTCATCGGTAACCAGGATGATTATATTCATGGATAATGTGGTTCTAATTTTTTTCCATCTTTTTGGTTTCAGATTGCCGCACAGCAAGGTTGCTCTGCTGACCTTGATAACAATTAGCAAATGCGAGGATGATGATTCAGTTTGAAAAAGATGCTATATGTTGATAACCTGCAGCATGACTTAGAGTTAAACTTATTCTTATTTTCCTAATGGTTAGTCCCTCCCCCATTATCGGTACTCTGTCACCTTTTTTATATATCATTGCAATTGTGACCATACACACATAGTAGCAATTAGTTTAGTTTTTTGTTGCAACTGGCCTATCGCACCTGTTGCAATTTGGTTTAACTGGACTTACTCCATATGTGCTATTTCCACTATTTTTTAGTATGTGATTCTATGACACATCATTCCAAAAAGAGAGATCACAGTCCATGACACATCATTCCCCTAAGGTGCATTTTGTTCGGTACATTTTTGTCAGCAAATATTTCGAAGGGGTTTGGATATTAGTCATAAGTTCAAAGAGATACCATGGTCTGTGAGGTGGGTGAAGTGAGTTGACATAATCATGTAACTAATTGATTTTCACAATCACAGGATTGTTACCTATGTGTATTTCATCTATTCTTTTTCAAACTGTCAAAATATAGTGTAACTAGCTAATTATATTAACGGTAATTGGGATCCTATCCTAGTTGTAATCAGATGTCTCCACAAGTTGATCTGACCAGTGGAAAGAGAGCCACATATACGGGTAGGTTGAGCCATCATCAACGGTACGAGCACGAACAGTCAGGACAACTCCAACCAGCTGCAAGTGGATGACCTGAGCAGCTGCAACTATCTTGTTAACTCATTTGTAATTCGGCTATTTGTCCTAGATGTAAATGGTTTTTCAACTGCATGTTAGTTACCCTATGACTTTGTTGTAACTAGGCAACTATCCTAGCTGCAATTGGAGGACACAACCAGTTGCAAACTATTCCAGTTGTATTTGCAATCTATGATGGTGTGTGCATGTATTCCTAGTGTACTCCCTCTGTTGTGAAATTTAAATCACTTAATGATATTCGTCATCAGTCATCAGATTTGGATGTTGCATGGTCTACTGGTCTGGTGACTATTTTCTTACAGGTGTAACCATCAAGCGATGCCTATTTTGACGGTTTGTATTGCCAGCGAGCTGGTGTTATTTGCATTCCAAGTGGCTGCACCTGTTGTGTGGCTCCATGCAGCGGCTGTAGTGGTTGCCACATTTTTTAATGGGTATACAAATGTTTAAATATTGTTCTAGCTGTAAGTGAAGATCCAACCTTAGTTGTAATTGTGCTACTGTCCATGTTGTGAATGGTTTTCAATAGCATAGTAACTGATTCAAAAGATAAAAGAAACATCATAGTAACTGGGCTATTGCCTTTTTACAATTGGGGGACCCAATTAATTGCAATTGTCCCGATTGTATATTAGTGTCCCAGTTGTAATTTTGCAATGGCGTGTGTAAGTACCTTAAAAAGTGATATTCACACAAGTAATCGATTGCCTGTTTCATGCATAAGGATGTATCTTGGTGCTTGAAGAGGGCACCAACCTCGCCATCGTGCGTGAGGAATTCTATGATGGCACCAGCACCATGCTCCGCTCCCTCGGTGGCCGTTGGGGCTCTATCAAGCGAAATCGTGACAACATCTTCCGCAGGCTATGGCGGTGGTCCGCGCTCCGCCTTGGTCGCATCTCTCAAGGAAGTCGTTCGCGCTCTGCTCTGATCATGTCTTCCAAGGCAACCGGTGGTGCTTGGCTCTTGTTGTGTCGCCTATGGCGACTAATTGTGCTCCCGACATTTAATTAACACAGTGGTTGTAATTAGGTTACTGTTCTGGTCGCAACTACATGTATCCATCCGTTGCAATTGCTCTAATTGTAACTACATTAGCGCTCCATTTGCAATTGTGGTTGGTTGTGTATGGCTTTTTAGTGTAGTTATCACCAGGCTATGATCAGAGTTTGTAACTGGGCTACTTTTCCTATTGCAAACGGAGGACTGATGAATTATAAACTTGCATTCATATTAAGAATTCTTGTGATCTCCTTTTTCTTAGGCAGTTGGTCATCCGTCATCACTAATCATAGTAAACTTGCACCTTCTTCAACATCTTAGTTTAATAATGTTGATTCAATTACTAGTCGACTTAGTGTTATTCTTTCCTTCAATAATTAAAATTACTAACAACAGAATCCATTGCTTTTTTTTCCAAAATTCAGAAATGGGATTCACGTTTCTGTATCGTATAGCATTTGATTGTTTCTCTTCAGGCAGTAGTGCAAATGCCAAATTACTGTCAATTTCCAGCAAACTGCACCTCTTATACTTTTCATAGTAGCAGGTAGCGGATGCTGGCATAGTTGGCCCATTAATTTTGAGGATCCCGTCCACAAATTGACGAGCTGGAGAAGGAGTTCCAAGGGTCAACGCAGCTCCTTTCCACCATATGAGCAACTGGGTACGGCGTGGTTGGTTTCATCGATTTTGCTAAATGGATCAATCGCTGATGCTGTCCACTAGAAGCGCTGCCATGCCGGCAATTTGCAGCGCTCTCTAGCAGCTCCATTTGCCCCCTCCGGCAAGCCGTGCGCCGCGTGCTTGCTGCCGGAGCTCGGAGTACCCGCACGGATCGGGAAAGGCCACAGATGGGATCTCCTCCGCATCGTTGACCCGTGCGCTAGCTATTGCCGAACCTCGAGGATCCCTGTCGCCTCTGCCCCCACGCAACTCGCCAGATCCTCCTCCCGCTAGCTGCTCGAAGCTCCTGCGCCGTGCGCGCAGTCCTGCTCCTGCGCCGTGCGCAGTCCTGCATCTGGCTGCGGGCGGTCGGAGCCCCTTCATGCCTGCTGCTCACGCGTGCTCCTGCAGCGCCCCCTCCGACCACCGAACGACCGTGCCACGCCCGCCACAAGCCGCTGGGGCCCCCGCGCTCGCCTGGATCTTCCTCGCGTTCGTCACTCGCGGTAGAGAGAAATCAGGAAGGAAGGAACGATGACTCGTGCGGCCACGGACGGGAGGTTCGCGGGTTGGGCTGCTTCCACAGACCACAGGATCTGTGTATTCACTATATCAAATGCACCTTGTTGCATTTTAACCTCACCGTGTATATATATATATATATATATATATATATATATATATATATATATATATAACTCTTATGGACTCCGCTATTTGGTACCCATGGTACTGAATAACTATTCAGCACCCGAGCCCCCCTCCGCACCATGCGACCCGCGACTCGGCCTGTCCCTCCCTCCGCACCACGCGACGCACCACGCGACCCGTGGCTCGGCCTGTCCCTCCCGGTTTCTCCACCAACGTTCGCGTGGCTTCTGGAGTAAGCACCCCGGTTTATTTTTTGGACCGCAAAGTTTGACCGACTCCGGTTTTTTCCCGTGCACCTGAGCACCTCACGTGGCTGCGTTGTCCACGCAACTTTTTTTTTCTTTTCTCTACGCAACGGACCTGTGCTCGGCGCGCCCCATGTCCAGTTTTTCTTCTCCATAAAAAAGTCAACACGTACCGGCGTCATGATTTTTTTTGTACTCCAGGATCCTAATAACAATATAATACTGTGTGCGCTCAACAAGACATATTACTAAGACATTTGCAAATGTTTTTTTAACAAATTACTAGGTAACTACATGTAAGAAAAAATACACGTTAAACAAAACTGTCAATCATATGTACTAGAAAGTAGAAAGTAGATATTTTCAATACGCATCAATTAACAGATCAGGAGGACACGGTTCCATCTCATCAAACCTAATCAGCTAAGTTACACTGAGTTCTTGCATCGAAATAAGTTTTTGAACCAAGTCCTCTTCTATATAGGAGTGCTTGGTGACTACGTCCTGTGGCCGCAGCAACGCCTACCGCTCCAATGTTCCACTACACCTGCCGCACCTGATGCATCAGAGATGTATGTCGTAGGTAAATATGAATTCCTTTAGGAGATTATTGAGGCAGCCAAAAAAAACATAAATTTGCATAACCTGAGTTCCTTTCAGCTACATCTACATGTCAGCCACAAGAAGTTTTTAAGACACTGCAAGGTTCAATGTCTATGATTGAATTTATAAAGATTAACTACAATAGTCCATTTCTGAAAGTGGAGTACAATGACAATGAGATCAAGATTATATCATGTGTTCAGAACAAAAAAAATCAGACTATTGACAATGAGATTAAGATTATATCATGTGTTCAGACAAAAAAATCAGACTATTTAAAATATTGTATCAAAATATCGAGAAAATGCTGTCACTAGTTGACGAATGTAACTGTTGTGGCTAGCTTTATTAACTTAACAATGAATCTTAACAACCAAATCTCAACAGCAATGGTAATCCTACTCGCCCTCCGCAGAGGCTCTGAGCCTAAGGGGATTACTTCTTGCCTGCCAATCCACTCAATCTATTCGGCTTATATGAGTGCCGATCCGAACAAACAGCTAACAACCAAATCCCTAAACAAATGCTAGCCAACTAATCCAATGCTTATCCCTATTCTCCTGGAGCCGCTGCTGCAGGTGCAGAGGCCTTGCGCCGACGCCTGAAGTACTGACGGCCCACAAATGAATCCATAACACTTCCCCCCACGTTCTGAAACAGCTCGTCCTCGAGCTGGAAATCTGGGTGCTGCTCAGCAAATTCGTCGACCATCTCCCAAGTGGTGTCAGCCGGAGGGCAGCCAGCCCACTGCACCAAAATCTCCAAGCGACCACGGTTGAGGCAAGCACGGAGGACCTTCAGTGGTGTAGGCAGAACGCGGCCGTGTTGAATTGGGGGAAGCTGGACTACCGTTGCCGGCGGCTCGCCCACAAACTCCTTGAGGAACACCACATGGAACACTGAGTGCAGACGGGAGCCTGGAGGCAAAGCCAGGTGGTAAGCCACAGCACCCACGCGCTCGACCACACGGAACGGCCCGTAGAAGCGTGGTGCAAGCTTCCCTCTGGTCCGTTCTGGCAGCGAGACGGCGATGCGCTTGTGCAGACACAGCCACACCCAATCTCCAACAGCGAACTCGACCTGACGATGAGTGCTGTCGTACTGAGCCTTCATCAACTCCTGGGCGTGCAGCAGCCGATCCCTGATGTCAGGGAGGAAGGCGTCGCGATCCCTGAGCTGCTGGTCCACCGCCGGCACCTTGGATAGCCCTGGCTCATAGGTGATCAGGGACGGCGGTTCCCGTCCGTAGACCACCTGAAACGGCGTGGCGCGCAGAGCTGTCTGAAAGGAAGTGTTGTAGCAATACTCCGCCCAGGGAAGCCACCGCAGCCAGCTCTTGGGGCGATCGCCGGCCAGGCAGCGCAGATAGACGCCGATGATTCTGTTGGTGACCTCTGATTGGCCGTCTGTCCGAGGGTGGAAGGCAGAACTCTGGCAAAGCTTGACACCCGTGAGGCGGAAGAGTTCCACCCAGAACGCGCTCGTGAACACCGGGTCACGGTCGCTGACGATGGAGCAGGGCACGCCGTGAAGCCGTACAATGTCGTCGAAGAACGCGCGTGCCACCGAGACTGCCGTGTATGGATGGCACAAGGGGATAAAATGGGCGTACTTGGAGAAGCGGTCGACGATGGTGAGGATCACAGACTTGCCGCCGACGCGAGGGAAGCCCTCGATGAAATCCATGGTGATGTCGGACCACACCGTGTGCGGCACCGGCAAGGGCTGGAGGAGGCCGGCAGGGTGGAGGTGCTCAAACTTGTTGCGCTGGCAGACGGCACACCCCTTGATGTAGTCGCGCACCATGCGCACCGCCTGCGGGTTGTAGAACGAGGCGCGGAGGCGGTGGAGGGTCTTCTGGACACCCTCGTGCCCGGCGCCGTGAGCTGTGGCGAGGATGTCCGGCCAGAGCGCGTACGTCGCTGGAACGAAGATGCGCCCACCATGGAGGACGAGCCCGTCCACCAGCGTCCAGTCCGACGACGCCTGACCGCTCTTGATCTTCTCCCTGGCCGCGACGACCTCCGGGAGCAGAGCCGCCTCGCGCCGGAACTCATCGAAGAGCTGGAACGTCGGGGCCGAAACTGCGCGTGCCGCGACCGTGTCCTCGTTGCGGCGAGACAAGGCGTCCGCCACGGTGTTGGTCTTCCCTGGGTGAAACTCAATAGTGAAATCATACCCAAACAGCTTGCTTACCCAGGTATGCTGCGGAATCGTCGAAAGCCGCTGATCGAGCAAGAACTTGAGGGCGAAGTGGTCGGTCCGGACGATGAATGGGCGCGCCCACAGGTACGGCCACCAATGACGGACTGCCTTCACCAATCCGATGAGCTCCCGCTCGTAGGCCGCGAGCTTGGCATGGTGCTGCGCGACGGGGCGGCTGTAGAACGCGATGGGCCCGTCCTCTTGGTGGAGTACTGCACCAAAGCCGGAGCCAGATGCGTCGCAGTTGACGATGAACGGCCTGTCGAAGTCAGGGAGCTGCAGCGCCGGGCCCTGCATCAGTGTGGTCTTGAGGGTGGCGAACGCCGCGTCGGCCTCTGCCGTCCAGGTGAACGCCTCCTTCTTGAGCAGTTGCGTCAGAGGCCGCGCCACGACGCCGTAGTCCCGGATGAACTTGCGGTAGTACCCGGTGAGTCCCAAGAACCCGCATAGCGCCCGGACCGTCGTGGGAGTAGGCCAGGCCTGCACAGCCTCGATCTTGGCTGGGTCCATGGTGACGCCTGCACCCGTGATGATGTGGCCGAGGTAGGAGACCGACTGCTCGCCGAAGGTGCATTTGCTCTGCTTGACGGCGAGTTGGTTGTCGCGGAGCACTTGGAAGACAGCGCGGACGTGCTGAAGGTGCTCGGCCCAAGACGCGCTGTAGACGAAGATGTCGTCGAAGAACACCAGAACGCAGCGCCGGAGGAACTTTTGCAGCACCGCGTTCATCATAGCCTGAAAGGTCGATGGCGCGTTGGTGAGGCCGAACGCCATGACCAAGAACTCGAAGTGGCCGTGGTGGGTGCGGAACGCCGTCTTGTGGATGTCGTCCGGATGCAGGAGCACTTGGTGGTAGCCGCTGCGCAAATCAAGCTTGGTGAAGAAGCGAGCGCTGCGGAGTTCATCGAGGAGTTCGTCGACCACCGGGATTGGGTACTTATCTTTGACCATCTTCAGGTTCAGCGCACGGTAGTCGACACAGAACCGCCAGGACTCGTCCTTCTTGCGTACCAGGAGCACCGGGGAAGAGAACGGCGATGTGCTCGTCCGGATAATGCCCTGCTGCAGCATGTTAGCACACTGGCACTCAATCTCGTCCTTGAGGAGCTGGGGGTAGCGGTAGGGACGGACAACGACGGGCGGTGTATTGGGCAGCAGATGGATGCGATGGTCCAAGGCGCGTCGAGGGGGCAGGCCCTCGGGGATCGCGAACAGGTCCGCGAATTCCGCCAGGAGGAGTTGGAGGTTGTCGGCGGCAACAACATTGATGCGGCGGAGGTGGCCGGCGTCCAGGCCGAACCACTAGACACGATGATCTGCGTGCCAGAAGGACATGGACATCCTGTCAAAGTCCCAGAGAATGGGTCCCAGGGTGCGCAGCCATTGGCACCCCAGGACCATCTCGTAGCCTTCGAGCGCGATGACGAAGATGTCGATGTCGAAGCGCTTGGTGTTGATGAAGATGGGGATGTTGGTGCAGACGCCGTCGCAGGGAACATGGTCGCCGTTCGCGACGGTGACAGACAGGCCCGGGCGGAGCACCGGGGCGAGCCCGAGGCGGCGAGCGGTGTCCGTGGCGAAGAAGCAGTGGGTGGACCCCGAGTCCACCAGAGCGCGAACAGATGCGTTCGCCAGAGAGACGCCCAGATGCATTGTTGTCGACGAAGAGATGCCGGTGATGGCGCTGAGGGAGACGCGTGGCTCATCCGTGTCGGAGTCCTCGGCGGGGGCGTCGTCTGCGATTTCCAGGAGATAAATCCCCTTCATGGTGCACTCCTTGACGTGTTCCTTGGAGTACTTGGCAGGGCAGTTGTAGCAGAGGCCGGCGGAGAGCCTGGTGAAGCGAGTGCCAGGAGGCGAGCGCGGGCGCTGCGGGGCGCCCGGCGTCACGTATGGTGCGGCCGTCGGCGTGGGGACTGGAGTGGCGGGTAGGGGCGCCGAGGATGAGCGTGCCATCGTGCGGGCCGGTGCGCGGCCGCTGGACGGCGGAAGGTCGACGGGCGCATTCCGGCGTTCGTAGGCGCGGGACAAAGCCATGGCGTCCTCCAATGACACCGGGCGTTGAAGCTCGACGTCGATGCGCAGGGTGTCGCCGAGCCCGGCCGTGAAGATGGCGATCTGCTGTTGCTCGATGACACCGTCGCAGCGCGCCAGGTGCTTCAGGAACTGGTCCTGGTACTCGGCGACGGAGCCGACGCGTTGCAGCTTGATGAGCTCGCCGAGAGGATTGCTGCGCGCTGGGGGGCCGAAGCGGCGGGAGACGAGGTCGACGAAGCGCTCCCAGGTCGGCACGCCTTGGTTGCGCTCCAATCGGAAGTACCATTGCTGGGCGTCGCCTTCAAGATAGAACGCGGCGTACCAGACCTTCTCTTCCTCCGGCGTGCGCGCCGCCCGGAAGAATTGATCGCAGCGGTGAAACCACGCAAGGGGATCTGTGGCGCCGTCAAACTTGGGGAAGCGCAGCTTATGGGACGCCGTCGGGGCCGGGCCACCGGAGCCATCAGCATTCACGCCCTTGCCCTTGGCGGAGGACGACGAGCCGTCGCCCAGCACGTCGGACTGCACCTTGTTGACGGCGACGTGGAGGCGGGATTGATCCGCTTTGATGGTTGTGACGTCGGACGCGAGGTTGGTAATGAGCTGCTTGAGCTCATCCAGAGTGGTATCGCCCATGGTGGATGGGAGTGCGGCGAACGGGGGAAACAGGGTGGGGGTTGCGTCGGCGCGGGCTGGGAGAAGCCGCGGCGGCGCGAGGGGTAGGCTGGTGGTGGAGGAATCGAGCGACAGCGGCGTCGATGGAGCTGCGGCAGCGGTGCGATGGGGGAAAACAGGGGAGGGTCGGGTGGGCAACAGGCGCAGGGGAAAAAAAAGCTCTGAATACCAAAGATGTTGCGGCTAGTTTTATTAACTTAACAATGAATCTTAACAACCAAATCTCAACAGCAATGGTAATCCTACTCGCCCTCCGCAGAGGCTCTGAGCCTAAGGGGATTACTTCTTGCCTGCCAATCCACTCAATCTATTCGGCTTATATGAGTGCCGATCCTAACAAACAGCTAACAACCAAATCCCTAAACAAATGCTAGCCAACTAATCCAATGCTTATCCCTATTCTCCTGGAGCCGCTGCTGCAGGTGCAGAGGCCTTGCGCCGACGCCTGAAGTACTGACGGCCCACAAATGAATCCATAACAGTAACAAACAGCTAAAAACCCATTTACAACTATGTTATCAAAATTAATGTACTGCTGCAAAAGATTGAACATATTAAGTAAACAACTATTATCAGCACAAATAAATGCTTCATTTCTGCATATTCTTTCTCCATATGGCACATACAAAGAATGAATTCTAGAGATTTACTGAAATATAGTGTCCAATGGGAGCATAGGAGTAGGAATCAACTAATCACTCAGATGATCAGGGAAGGGAAATTAGAACAAAATCAGAATAGGAAATCTATTAATCACACTGGCTATAGAGTGGCTCCTATCAAACTCCAAGGCCAAATTACATACAAACATGATCAGTGGGTCAAAGGAGCACAAATAACAGATTCAAGCCTTCAGATTAATAATTCACCAGGGTAATCCATGGGAACATACTTACTCATTCATATTAACAGCTGCTCATTTAATTGTTTGGCTGCAACATTTGCTAGCAGGAGATTCACTTTCAATAAATCATTAAGTGTGGGGTAGATATACATGGCATGCCAATGATGGGTGTCTTGTGCGAGAGACAAAAAAAATGAAGCCAGCCAAGCAAAATCATTATTTGTTGAACATGATTCGGCTTTCTAACACGCATCATGGGGTATGCGCAATTTTGTTCAGACCCAGCAAAAATAAATGAGCCACCAAAAATATATATTGTTGAGTTTAAGTTCCTTTCTCATATGTATGTCGATCAACCACAATCATCTTTTAAGATACTGCAAGGTTCAATCTGAGTATATCATTGAAATGATAAAGATAAATTATTTTAATCCATTTCTGAAAATGGAGCACAATTTCTCTACTGATGAGAGTATATGTTCCCAAACTAATATTTCACCGAAACTTGAAATGCTATGCCTAGTTGATGTGAAGTGACTAGAAAATCAGTAGCTAAAATTATTTAACTTGAAAGGCAGTCCATACGAACCAAAAACGTTAAATTGAATTGCAGAAATACTCTTCTATGATGCATACTCCAGATTATCTAGTCGATTGAAAATTTAAAATTGTCAAAATTATCGAATATAATCAAAATGCTTCCAGGTCGTTAAAACATTAGCATCTTGTGTATAAGCATCAGCATGATATTGTCAGTTAAACCATTGAAAATGTAAGGATCTTGTCGAGATATATAGCAAATTCTACACAGTACCTAGAAAAATAGAAGTATATATGCATAGGGCAAAAGAAACTTAGGCCAAGGTACAGAACAACATTTTCTTTACTATATGGTTTCAAATCATCCACAGTAGCAGTTTTAATTTCCTTTAGATGCTATAAAACTGAAGAGTATTAGTCTATAATTGGAAGGTAAAGGACACACTATTTAACTGCTGTACCTTTGTATAACTAAAAGCTGAAGCTGATCAATTGTTGACCGGATTATTAATCCATTAAAACATATAGCTAATTCAGTCGCACCAATCCGTCAAAAAATAGTACCTACACCTGAAGTCCAATATATGTAAATTTAGATGAGAGATAGTGACACCAGGATTTAAGAAAACTAACCAAAGGCTAGTTCACTTCGCAAGCAATGGGGACAAATCTAGTCCATCGTTTACTGCATAAGTTGATTCAATTAAAAATAATAATTCGCATGAGCCAGCAGTTCACAAAACACATCACATGCAAGAACTAAAATAAAATGAACCCTGGCTGAATGGATGGTGCTGGAAGAGAGTGTTTTTGCTGTAATCAGATCAGAGCCGGTAGAGGTTGGGGGTGCTCACTGTCTCTCGCTCATAACAATCCGGGGCGTCCATCGGCAGCAAGATCGATCCCCAGATCCTTGCAGTGATACACCAATAAGTGAGAAATTTTGCAGGCGTGCGATGCAGACTGACAAGTGCAGGGAAGGGAAAAGTGAAGAACACTAAACCAAGGAAAGAGGGAAAAGGATTACGCGGCTACAGACTGCAAGTTTCCAACAACTAGCAACCTAATTTGGACTACATCCGCCACAAATCATTGGCTCCTGAGGGAAATCAACCAAAACATCGAAATCGATTGGGATAAGGAACTAAGTATAGGGGTACCTTGCGACGGCGACTGATGATGAAATCGGAGGAGGCATGGCATAAATCTTCGACCCACCCACATCTAGGATCGTGGGAGCGCAACGGAGGAACGGATTAAGGAGAAGAACAGGGGGGAGCGCATGGGCTCACCGACGGCAGAATCGGCCGCGGATGGCGGTTAAACAAATGTCGGACTGAAGACGACAGCTTGCAGGCGAGCTGAGAACTGAATGCGGTGGTGCCCTGGACACCGGTGAGAGGGAGCTAGGATCGGGTGGCCAAAGGGAAGTGCATCGGATTGGACCGGCGGGGATGCAGCTCCGGCGGGCAGGAACGGCAGCCGCCGAGGGATGTCGAGCGGTGGAAGACCTCGTCGATGGCAGCTCGACGGTTGTATACGGGAGGCGAACGGACCAACCGGTGGTGAGCCGTGGCGGCAGGAGCGGGAGGGGGTTGGATGCCAAGCAGGCGAGATAGATGCGCAGTGGAGACTGGCCCGGACGGTGGATAGGCGCTGGGAAATCGGCCGCGGATGGAGAGGGGAGCAGGTAGGGCCGGCGGTGACAAAGCCCCGGCAGGATCTGCGACGTCGGTAGACCGCTGCTGGCGAGCAGGATGCGAGGACACCGGAGGTCGGAATGGGGAAAAGTGGAAGAACGGAACGGAGGGGAAGGGGGAGGGTGCGCCCACGATCTGAGAGGGTCAACGAACCGGAAGAAAAAACCAGAAAAAAACCGGGGAGGAAAGCCGGAAACGCAAGGGTTCGGTCGACCATGGTGCGGTGGATGACCCGGGTGCCAAATAGCTTATTTGGTACCCAGGGTACAGTATAATATAACTCTTATATCTCATTTTCGGTTACAATGGTGATGTTATAGTATAGATATGAAGAATACATTGAGAAGACAAGTTGAGGAGAATCACAACAGGTCGATTATATTCATCATCACTGGACAGGTGATGGGGCGAAGAAACAGAAAAACAAAACAGGATCCGTAAATTTGACGAAGATGAATCACCAGATTCGGTGACTCTCCCCGTCAGAATTGTTGGAAAAGAAGACATAGGGTTGTTCTTCTTTCCACAACACCCAGGGACGACCTCCACCCTCCTCCATCAGCTGATGCACCCAAGACGCATCACAAGGGTTCTTCTAGCTGTTGGACCTCCTGGCTTCACAAAAGGAGACTAGAGAGGGAAGTATGCCCTAGACTATATCACAAGAATTCTTCTAGCCATCATAAGTCAGAGAGGAGGAAAGAAACCGAAGAGTAAGAGCCTAAAGCTCGCTGGATCTATATCTCGAGCCATGGACGAAGGAGAGGTGCGTTCTCCATAAGAGCACGAGGGCGGTTATTTATAGCCAAGGCGCTAGAAGAGATAAAGATGAGGGAACCAGAAAAGACGGAAGACGAAAATGCTAGATCCGGCAAAAAAGGAAACAGATGACCCGTGAATGGTTCAGTTTCCAAAGGATGACCGATTCAGAGGAATCACTCCCAAAAATAAGGTCAACACGTGTACATCATGAACGGTGAGGAAATTTCTCTAAACACGTCCACAAACTGCAGAGCATGGTTCACAAAAATCTTCTGCTCAGCGTCGCAAACAAAGATGACAAGCTCACTAACAGTACCCAGGAGAAACGCCATTTCAAGTGAGAATTTGTCATTGACCAGTGGCAGTCATTATCCCCAAAGGAGTTTTCCAGAAAAAATGCCTCTCATACCTAAAAGCTAAAAGAGCCAATATCTACATCAGAAAGATCCAAAAACCTGGAGAAGCCATGGAAAAGACCCTTGGATAAAAGGGTGAGTCTTATAGAGAAGGGAAACGAAAAATGTCACATGATGAACAGTCCTAGAGAAGTGTCAGATGATCTGTCACATTGGGAAGGCAGGACACTATCGGTGAAATCAATGAAGACTGATCGCATCAGCCACATGAAAAGATTTGGCTATCATTCGAATTAAGAAAAGGATGTCAGATTCGAGTAAATTTCGGAACAAAAGATCATTTACTCCGAAACTGGGGGGCAGCCGATGAAAATAGTAGTACAATCGGCCGAATGAAGAAAGAGAAGAGCGGTCAGCAAGGTTTGCCGATGGTCGAAGGAGTCTAATCCTATCTGTCGAAAAGCTGGCGGGTCAAACCGATCAGTTGATGGTCAACCGGGGATCGGCCGATGGAAAGAGAAGAATGCGGAAATCAAGAAGGATACGCCAAAAGGAAAGCACGGCGGAGGCGGGTCAATCCATGATTTACAAAGGGTCGAGAGTCAGTTTTAGGGGAGTTTTGACTCCTGTGAGAGTCCTTTTCTATTTTTAGTAGTGTTCGTTTTCTTTAGATGCAAGTAAACAGTGCCGTAATCGGCTAGGAGTCGGGTTGTCCTCAGGACATAAATAGCGACCTGTGACAACCCACCCGGGAAAATACCGTACTATCACCTAAACCAATCCACTTTGGCCATTAAGCGACAGTAAAGTACCATCCCGTTGTTGGTTGCCGGGTTAAAGCCTGGTAAATCACTTGAATAGCATACAGAGGATCGAACATATGCATTAAAACTCACACGACGGCGAGTCCAGAGTACAAAACACAAATTAAAACCAAATCTGCCCCGAAGGGTTCAATTATTACAAACCATTGTTCATGACATGATAAGTAAAGGTTCAGAGTTCGAAAACAGCGGAATATTAAACTAGCGGTACGGTAGACATCACAGGAGGCCATCCGTGATGCCATCACTCATCTTCATCCACCAATTCCAGCTCCCAACCGGGTGGAATCTCACCAGGCCAAAAACACCTGCAACAACATTTATAAAGCAAGGCTGAGTATACTAATACTCAGCAAGACTTAACCGCCGGGTGATAACTACATCACCAACTCTAGACATGAGAGGCTTTTTGGCCGGTGAAGTTCTTTTGCTGAAAAACAACAAAGAGTATGTCCTTACTTTCAATATTTTAGCTCAAATTCTAGTTAATTACCATTTCTAAGTGAGCCAACTATTTCAATCAAGAATTGTACAATACAATTAATCCACACAGCAATATTCACATAATTCCATCATTAAGGGATATCATGGCCAGTTGATTAAGGAGTCTCAGATAACGGTGAGAGCCCGACAATCGATTGATTAAAAACCTTGCAAGGTAAACCTAAACACACGGAAGAATGCATACCCTCAAGAAAATCCAAACAAAAACGAAACGGGGTATACACCGACCAGACGGTTCCCATCTTTCTCTGGGTCGGGATCAGACCAACAATCCTCGGTACAAGGCTTACTGGAACGTCACGCCGGACCGCCCAGACTCGCACAGGTACCCCACTGTTGTAGGCAGGGGGACACATCAGGTGTCCTAGGGGTAGTAGGGAAAAGTTCCCTTGTCGTGTCCATCAGGTACTAGGTTTACCGGTCCTATTCCCGACAAGTGCTTAGTACGTTCAAAAGCTTAGCCCACGAAAGCCACTGGACCGGAGCCCAAATCCCATGCTCTTACCACATGAGCAATACATTTATAAAGATCTTATGATTCCAACATAAGAACCTATTCTCTTGAGTGACGAACATCACCCGACTTGTACCGGTCCTATAGCATAGCAGCTATCGACCTAGCATACTAGTAAAAGAACATAGGTACCTAGGGATCATGCATCTAGGGTTTCATTCAACTCCTGAAACGTAAATGCACAAACATAGCAAAGGTAATTGCATAATTTTAAAAGAAGGGTTACTGATCCGGGGCTTGCCTTCGTCGGCAAGGTTGGCCTTGGGCCCTTCTGGACTTTGGTCTAGGTCTTGCTCTACAGCGACGTAGTGCACGTCTCCGTCAGTTCCTCTGTCTCCTCCTTCCGGCACAAGCGTACAGCTACCGTCGGGAAGATCTACACGAGGATGCAAATGCAAGATTTAATTGACGGTTTTCATTTAATTAGTTACAAAACAACATATGACAACCATGAAGAGTATGGTTGGCCATATTCACCTTGACAAACACACATTTGGTATATTCTTTCTATTAAAGTAACAACACATGGTGTTTTATTACTTATTCCTTTTAATAGTGACTGTGTACACATTTATGTAAATTAATTAATTTAATTTCACAAACAGCAAGGGTGGTGACACTTAACTTCTTAGCATGATTTACATCACATACATAGGGTCATTAGGTGCGTGTTGGTGATTTTCCGGTTTAACTTAATTATTAAGCTTAATTGGCCTCCATAGCTTTTACTCATAAATACATTCATAAAATTCAGTGGTGGTGTTTCTGAAGCACTATAGACCAAAATAAAGCCACTGAACAAGATTTCATATTTACATGAGCTATAAATTAATTATATCAAAAATGACAAATTTCATTTACCAAAACAAGATAACTGCATATAAAAATAAATAAACAACAAAATGGATTCCAACTTTCTCTCACTGATTCTATGACTCAAATCAAGGCTAGGAATACAAGAAACACATCAAGATCTACTCTAGATCTTGAGCTATGCATTTACATTTAAAACTAAGCATATATCAAGAATAAATATTTATGGTAGATATAAAATCATTATTAATTCACCAGAGGTGCATTCAGGCACAACAAGATAACATGAAGAAGTTGAGCACAAAAAGATTTTTATTTTTGGCTACAAAAATCATTTAGTAAGATTTAGCATAAATACAAAATAAATCATATTAAAATATCTACTAAGTAAATTTATGCAAATTTTTGTGTAGAGCCTAGGCATGACATAACTCACAATCTATCCAAAATTCAGCTACAGATCATTGGTAGATTTTGAACTACAGCAAATCTAGGTCAAACGGATTTGAATTTTTCATGCAAAAACTATCAGCAAAAAGTATGGTTATGCTTTACAAAAGTTGTAGACATGGTCACAAGGAAACCAACAAAATTGGTTTTGCATTTTTATCAATTTTTTACGATTTTCTATGAATTTTACAAGATCCAGCAAAAACACTAAAAACTATAAGAATCTAATTCGCAGACAGGCCCTCGGCTCAAGTTTCCTTCTCACAGATATGCCCTTTGTTTACAGATTGGCCCCTAGAAAGAATACAGGCTCTGCAATGTGGCCCTTGGCCATGGCCGGCGGCGGTTAGGCCGGAATTCCGGCGAGGAGCTCGCCGGACTTGACCGGGGAAGGGCGAGAAGCTCACCGCGGGTCTGCTGGTGGCCGGAGTTGGGGCGGGGACAACGCAGGCGAGGTCGCGCGGCGGAGCCCGACGGCTGCGGCTGCTGGAGCGTCTGCTCCGGCGAGGTTGCGGCTCGGCCAAGACAACACGCGGCGCGAGAAGCTGAGTGGGCGACGTGGGGTGGTGTTGAGGAGCTCTGGCCGGCAGGAGATGGGCCGGAAGGTGGAGCTCCGCGCGGCGGCTCTAATGGCGTCCGGCGGGGTTCGGGCGCACGCGTGAGAGGAGAGCGCCGGGGCTGCTTTTAAGGGCGTGGACGAGCGTGCGGCTCAACGCTTCTCCGCGACGCAATGGAAGGCGAGGCAGGGGGACCCGGTGCGGCCGGCAGCAACGGCGGGCGCACGGTAGGGGCCGGCGTGCCTTGCGCGGCGCGTGTTGCGCGGGAGAAGGAGCGGCTAAGGGGGGCACGGGGAGCGGCAGGGGTGAGCGTGCAGCTCGCGGGACCCACGCTGCCTCGGGTCTCGTGGTCGCGGGGGACCCGGATGCCGATGTGCGGCGGCGGCCGCGTGGCCCGTGCAAGTGGCAGCATCACCGGGACACGGGCACACGGCTGTGCGCCTGTGCACTTATCGGTCCACTCTCACTTGCGCCTGTTTGACCAAGATTCTTTCAAAATTTTTGAACTGCGCAAGGAAAAATGTGAATACCAAAGTTGTAGATGAGACATTGGCCTTCAACTTTTGCAAAGGGCCATAGGGGTTTCGATGAATGAATCAACTGGGAACGCGTGCCAAAGTTCAGGATTTTCCTGGCGCAAAACACTATTCATTTGGCCTTTGACTGAGTTTTTGAGCTTCGAATTTTCAAAATTTGATATGCCGCCCATTAGGAAAGTTGTGTCCCTCGAAAAGATATACAACTTCTGTATTGGCCGATTTCGACGTGTTTAAGCGGAATTTGAAGAACGCGTCAAAAGTTCCAGAAACGGCATGGACATTAGGGGATTTGACCAGGGTTTGACTCGGGTTTGACCACTAATGAGTGTTGACTTGATTAGTGAGTGTATTAGCAGGAATTAAAGGTAATTAAACACCTGAGGTGTTACAGCCTACCCCCTTAAAAGGAATCTCGTCCCGAGATTTTTAAATTAAAGACAAAGGTAGGGGTAAGGTTCTTACGGTTTCGCGATTGAAGAAAACCCGGATACTTGGTGTTGAGAAAATGCTCGGTCTCCCAAGTAGCTTCTTCCTCAGTATGGTGACTCCATTGTGTCTTGTACATCTTCACGGTATGTCTCCTAGTTTTTCTTTCTTTTTGATCTAGCACTCTCAACGGATGCTCGACAACTGAAAAATCGGGCTCGATCCAAGCATTCGCTTCCGTGATTACCTCTGTCTCGGGTACCTTCACACCTTTCTTCAATTGTGTCACATGAAACACATTGTGCACAGCCGAGAATCGATCCAGAAGTCGGATGCGATAAGCGACTGGTCCACATACCTCGATGATCTCGTATGGGCCAATGTAACGTGGGGCTAATTTCCCTTTGACTCCAAACCTCTGTACACCTTTGGTCGGTGAAACCTTGAGGTATACGTAATCACCCACTTCATAGTGTCGGGGCGCTGTTCCTTTATCATGATAACTCTTTTGCCTCATTTGAGCTAGCTTCAAATTTTCTCTGATCACTTTCACTTTCTCTTCTGCGTCTTTAACTAAATCTGGGCCAAAGAGCGTTCGCTCTCCGGCTTCTGACCAATTCAAAGGAGTTCGGCATCTTCGTCCATAAAGAGCTTCAAATGGTGCCATCTTCAAACTAGCTTGATAACTATTGCTATAAGAGAATTCCGCTAACGATAAACACTTGTCCCAACTCTTATCAAAGTGCATGATGCTTGCTCTCAGCATGTCCTCCACAATTTGATTGACTCGCTCGGTCTGAGGATGATAACTTGAACTACGAATCAATTTGGTTCCCAAGGATTCATGCAATTGTTCCCAGAAATGAGCCACAAATTGAGTACCTCGATCAGAAACAATGGTCTTGGGAAACCTGTGCAGGCGCATGATTTGATCGACATATAGTTCTGCATAATCTTGGAGGGAGTAAGTGGTGTGCACTGCGATGAAATGAGCAGTCTTGGTCAATCGGTCCACTATAACCCAGATAGAATCCTTCTTTCTGGCAGTCAGGGGTAAACCCACAATAAAATCCATACTTATGTCATCCCACTTCCACAAAGGTATGGTCAACGGTTGAAGCACACCGGCTAATTTCAAATGGCTGGCTTTGACTCGATGGCAAGTATCACACTCTACCACATATTTAGCTATGTCTACCTTCATGTTTGACCACCAAAATTTTTTTCTCAAATCTTGATACATTTTGGTGCTTCCGGGGTGAATAGAGAATTTGGAAAGATGAGCTTCGTCAAAAATTTCCTTTCTGAGTTTCGGATCAGCAGGAACTACAAGACGTTGCTCAAACCACACTACATCTTTTGAATCCTTATGGAAACAACTATATTTGGGGTCTTCTTCAGCTAATTTCTGTTTTATTAGCTGGACGCCTTCATCATTGAGTTGAGCCAAAACGATTCTGTCATATAGATTGGACTCGGCAGAGATAGCATTCAAATTTCCTTGCTCTACAATTTCCAATCGAAGTTTCCTCAAGTCTTCACATAAAGTCTCACTATACGATTTCACAGTTAAGCAGTTGCAGTGAACCTTACAGCTAAGAGCATCTGCAACAACATTGGCTTTTTCGGGATGATAGTGTACTTCTAGATCGTAGTCTTTTATCAATTCTAACCATCTTCTCTGTCTCATATTCAAATCTGATTGGGTGAAAATATATTTAAAACTCTTGTGATCGGTGAAGATATTACAGCGGTTCCCATAAGATAATGCCTCCAAATTTTGAGAGCGTGAACAACCGCTGCTAGCTCAAGATCGTGGGTCGGGTAATTCACTTCATGGGGTCGAACTGATCGTGAGGCATAGGCAATGACTCTATTTTCCTGCATGAGAACACAACTGAGACCAGTGCCTGAAGCATCACAAAAGACTTCGAACGGTTTAGAATTATCCGGCTGCACTAGCACTGGGGCTGTAGTCAAATGTTGCCTCAACGTGTGGAAAGCTTTTTCACAATCTTCGCTCCACACAAACTTGACTCCCTTCTTTAATAGTTCAGTCATAGGTTTAGCGATCCTGGAAAAATCCGGAATGAAACGACGATAATAGCCTGCTAAGCCCAGAAAACTGCAGATTTGATGTACGGTCTTGGGTGGTTTCCAATCCATAACCTCCTGTACTTTGCTAGGATCCACAGATATGCCTTCCTTGGAAATAGTGTGCCCCAAAAATTTCACACTATCCAACCAAAATTCACATTTGGAGAACTTGGCATAAAGCTTGTGATCTCGCAACCGTTGTAAAACAATTCGAAGATGTTCTGCATGTTCTTCTTCATTCTTGGAATAGATTAAGATGTCATCAATAAATACCACTACAAACTTGTCCAGTTCCGTCATGAATACGGAATTCATAAGATACATGAAATAAGTGGGTGCATTGGTAAGATCAAAGGACATCACCAGATACTCATAAAGACCGTATCAGGTGGAGAAAGGTGTTTTGGGAATATCACATGGCCTGATCTTTATTTGATGATACCCTGATCGAAGATCAATCTTGGAGAAAACCTTGGCTCCAGCCAACTGATCGAAAAGAACATCGATGCGGGGTAAAGGATATTTATTCTTGATTGTCACCGCATTGAGAGGTCGGTAATCCACACATAACCTCAAGCTACCATCTTTCTTCTTCACAAATAGAGCTGGGCAACCCCAAGGTGAAGAACTTGGGCAAATATAACCTTTATCTAACAACTCTTGAAGTTGGGTCTTCAATTCCGCCAATTCCTTGGGTGGCATACGGTAAGGTCTTTTGGAGATAGGGGCTGTGCTAGGCTGAAGTTCGATGACAAACTCGACATCCCTGTCAGGTGGCATACCCGGCAATTCATCGGGGAAAACATCCGCAAAATCTCGAACCACTAGAATTTCTTCCAGATGAGAAGTGATTGCCACATAAGAACAAGGATTCACGCTATCTTTGAAAGGTAGGTATAGAGTCGTGGCTCCAACAATTGGTGAGTTGATCTCTACCATTCGCTCAGAAATATCCAAAATAATCTTGTGCCTGTTCATCCAGTCCATCCCTAGAATAATATCAATGCCATCCAACTCTAAGATGATAAGATCTGAATGAATCGTCTTGCTACCCATCACCAAGGGTATCTTTCTGGTTATACGATTAGAAACAACTTCACCCCCTGGTGTGGTTATCTTGTAGGTCTTATTAATGGAGTAGGCATCGAGCCCTAACTTTTCTCGTGTCTTTCCATTAAGAAAACTATTAGTGGCACCAGAATCAAACAAAATTTTTATCGGCTTGTCCCGGATAGAGAACGTGCCCATCATTACTGGTGCTCCTTCTATAATATTAGCCTCAGACGTGAAATTGAGCTTCCCTTTCTGGGCTTGGATCTTCTGCTTCTTGCCTTGTTTGTTTGGCTTAGGACCTAGTCCCTGATTTGACTGTTTTGGCTTGCTCTGTTTGCGGGTCGGGCATTCCTTAGCAAAATGTTTTGGGTCACCACACTTGACACAACGACGCCCACTGCTCACAGGTGGAGGTGTAGGTCCGATCAGCTGCGGGGTCGGTCGTTGGGGTTAGGGAAATTAACAGTCTCTTGAGATCGATCCTGGGACTGCTTAGTCCATCTTCCCGAATGTAATGCTTGCTGGAAGTCCGGTGGAATCTTCTGTACCATGTGAAACGTGCGAAGCTGCGCATTATTGGGCATGGAGTTAACCTTTCTTTTCCTCTCAGCTTGGGCCCTCTTCATGGCATCTTCCTGTGAGATAGCTTTCTTCACTAGCATGTGGTAGCTGTCAAATTGTACCAGATTCAGCCATCCAAACAATTCACTATTAAGGCCTTCGCGAAAAAGCTCCATCTTCTTCATATCTGTATCCACATGATATCCTCCATACTGGCAGAGGTTATTAAACTTCTGCGCATATTGGTACACCGTGTCTGACCCTTGCTTGAGAGCCAATAACTCCCTCATTTTTCTATCGGTAAGTGCTTTAGGAATGTGATGGTCTCTGAAAGCCTTTTTGAATTCTTTCCAAGTGATTTCATACTCAGGCTGTTGCATGGATTTGTAGTGTTCCCACCACATCAAGGCAGAACTACGAAGCTGCAATGCCGCGAATTTAGCCTTGCGTCTTTCTGAACATGGCAAGGTAAACACCGCGAACATGGCTTCAATGGCCCGAATCCAAGCATCAGCATCCAGGGGTTCTTCCGCCTCAGTGAACTGCGGTGGATTCATATCCAGAAAGTGCTTGTATTCGGTCACGTGACTTTGGGCATCATTTCGATTCCCAAAGAACTGCTGCTGCTGCGATTGCTGCTGCAGGTGTAGAAGAATCTGGCGCATCATCTCGGTTTGAGTAGCAATTGATGTCATGTCCGGTGGTTGTGGCGGCTGGTTGCGGCCACTAGAATCACCGAAACCATTCGGAGTGCTGCGTGTTGAGCCCACCATCTGAAAAATTTGAGTTTTCATTAGTCACACATTCGTAAGCTTGTTCAACAAGTAGAACATGTACGACGAAAACTCAAATCGACCAAATAGCCAGACTCGAGACAGTCGCACTGCATCGAAATGACAATTTCAAAATTCCGAAACCAAAGTTCCCAAAATTTTCAAAATTTTTTGGCAACTTGGTAAGTTCGTGAGACAAAATTTGGCATTCAAGGGTTAAGCTAGGTTAGCTAGGATCAAGGCCCAAAGGTGCAAGATTCGGAGTGACGGTTTCCGGAAAAATGACAAGACCTAGGTTTACTATCTGAGCATAGCTTGAGATCTGAAACCTATGATCATCAACTAAGTTTTTCAGCAGAACTTGGATAGATATGGAGTACTTGGGTATAGATCGCCTATACGGAAACTCTGCAGAACGGGTCTGAGAAAAGGTCACGACTACGGGGTCAACTAGACTGTCCAACAACAACACTTTAGCTTCGATTTAAAGATTGTTATTGTTGTCATTATGATCATTATTTAAGGAGAACAACACATGTGATCTTTTTATCATTCAGCAGGTTTTTATCATGATGCAAGAACGACCTATTCGTCCTCACTAAGCAATTAAGCCAAAATGGAGTTAGTGCCGGTGGCATGGCAACAATTACGTTTCTCCCTATAATAACTAGTCGAGAACTATTCGATGCTCACTTAGCGACTTATGAAACGTTGTTAGTGTACCTGCAGAAGATCACAGAACACATCGAACCTTTCGTGCCAGCACTCACGAAAGCGTCCATACACATTACCATTCACTATAGAAACGGCACCCATGCGTTTGTCGCAGCATGGACAGCGTCCAACCTCGGACACCCTCCGTTTGAATGGAGTGTATCCTTGCCTCGCATTTTCATAATGCGGAACGTCCACGTATGGCAAAACGTGGCAAGACACAGACGCGACGTGGGTTCCCATTGGAATAGGTCCCATCCATCCCTCACATGACTTTCCTGTGGCACCACCACGTATGGCAAAACGTGATGAACTAGTATGGTTGTGCAAGAAGTAAGTTTTGACAAGAATAAAATGTGCTGGAAGTTAGCAAAATTAACCATAGATTTATAAGCCACCTGAAAGAACCCAAAAATTCCCTCTAGGGCCTCTCGGTCTATTTCCATCCTTAACGATCCAACATATTTTGCAAATACAAACAATCTTGGCAAGTTTTATTCAAAAACATGTGATTAAGATTGTTAATTTAACTCTGGTGCACATTAATTGCTCTGATGCCAGCTGTGACAACCCGCCCGGGAAAATACCGTACTATCGCCTAAACCAATCCACTTTGGCCATTAAGCGACGGTAAAGTACCATCCCGTCGTTGGTTGCTGGGTCAAAGCCCGGTAAATCACTTGAATAACACACAGAGGATCGAACATATGCATTAAAACTCACACGACGGCGAGTCCAGAGTACAGAACACAAATTAAAACCAAATCTGCCCCGAAGGGTTCAATTATTACAAACCATTGTTCATGACATGATAAGTAAAGGTTCAGAGTTCGAAAACAGTGGAATATTAAACAAGCGGTACGGTAGACATCACAGGAGGCCATCCGTGATGCCATCACTCGTCTTCATCCACCCATTCCAGCTCCCAGCCGGGTGGAATCTCACCAGGCCAAACAACACCTGCAACAACATTTATAAAGCAAGGCTGAGTATACTAATACTCAGCAAGACTTAACCGCCGGGTGATAACTACATCACCAACTCTAGACATGAGAGGCTTTTTGGCCGGTGGAGTTCTTTTGCTGAAAAGCAACAAAGAGTATGTCCTTACTTTCAATATTTTAGCTCAAATTCTAGTTAATTACCATTTCTAAGTGAGCCAACTATTTCAATCAAGAATTGTACAATACAATTAATCCACCCAGAAATATTCACATAATTCCATCATTAAGGGATATCATGGCCACTTGATTAAGCAGTCTCAGATAATGGTGAGAGGCCGACAATCGATTGATTCAAAACCTTGCAAGGTAAACCTAAACACAAAGAAGAATGCATACCCCCAAGATAATCCAAACAAAAACGAAACAGGGTATACACCGACCAGACGGTTCCCATCTTTCTCCGGGTCGGGATCAGACCTACAATCCTCGGTACAAGGCTTACTGGAACGTCACGTCGGACCGCCCAGACTCGCACAGGTACCCCACTGTTGCAGGCAGGGGGACACATTAGGTGTCCTAGGGGTAGTAGGGAAAAGTTCCCTTGCCGTGTCCATCAGGTACTAGGTTTACCGGTCCCATTCCCGACAAGTGCTTAGTACGTTCAAAAGCTTAGCCCACGAAAGCCACTGGACCGGAGCCCAAATCCCATGCTCTTACCACATGAGCAATCCATTTATAAAGATCTTATGATTCCAACATAAGAACCTATTCTCGCTAGTGACGAACATCACCCGACTTGTACCGGTCCTATAGCATAGCAGCTATCGACCTAGCATACTAGTAAAAGAACATAGGTACCTAGGGATCATGCATCTAGGGTTTCATTCAACTCCTGAAACGTAAATGCACAAACATAGCAAAGGTAATTGCATAATTTTAAAAGAAGGGTTAATGATCCGGGGCTTGCCTTCGCCGGCAAGGTTGGCCTTGGGCCCTTCTGGACTTTGGTCCAGGTCTTGCTCTACAGCGACGTAGTGCACGTCTCCGTCAGCTCCTCCGTCTCCTCCTTCCGGCACAAGCGTACAGCTACTGTCGGAAAGATCTACACGAGGATGCAAATGCAAGATTTAATTGACAGTTTTCATTTAATTAGTTACAAAACAACATATGACAACCATGAAGAGTATGGTTGGCCATATTCACCTTGACAAAGACACATTTGGTATATTCTTTCTATTAAAGAAACAACACATGGTGTTTTATTACTTATTCCTTTTAATAGTGACTGTGTACACATTTATGCAAATTAATTAATTTAATTTCACAAACAGCAAGGGTGGTGACACTTAACTTCTTAGCATGATTTACATCACATACATAGGGTCATTAGGTGTGTGTTGGTGATTTTCCGGTTTAACTTAATTATTAAGCTTAATTGGCCTCGATAGCTTTTACTCATAAATACATTCATAAAATTCAGTGGTGGTGTTTCTAAAGCACTGTAGACCAAAATAAAGCAACTGAACAAGATTTCATATTTACATGAGCTATAAATTAATTATATCGAAAATGACAAATTTCATTTACCAAAACAAGATAAATGCATATAAAAATAAATAAGCAACAAAATGGATCCCAACTTTCTCTCACTGATTCTATGATTCAAATCAAGGCTAAGAATACAACAAACACATCAAGATCTACTATAGATCTTGAGCTATGCATTTACATTTAAAACTAAGCATATATCAAGAATAAATATTTCTGACAGATATAAAATCATGATTAATTCACCAGAGGTGCATTCAGGCATAAAAATGTCACATGCAGAAGTTGAGCACAAAAATATTTTTATTTTTGGATACAAAAATCATTTAGTCAGATTCATAATAAATACAAAATAAATCATATTAACAGTTCTACTCAGTAACTTTCTGCAAATTTTGGTTTAGAGCCTAGGCATGACATAACTCACAACCTATCCAAAATTCAGCTACATATCATTGGTAGATTTTGAACTACAGCAAATCTAGGTCAAACGGATTTGAATTTTTCATGCAAAAACGATCAGTAAAAAGTATGGTAATGCTTTAGAAAAGTTGTAGATTCGATCACAGGGAAACCAACAAAATTGGTTTTGCATTTTTATCAATTTTCTACGATTTTCTATGAATTTTACAAGATCCATCAAAAACACTAAAAACTATAAGAATCTAATTCGCAGACAGACCCTCGGCTCAAGTTTCCTTCTCACAGATATGCCCTTGGTTTACATATTGGCCCCTAGAAAGAATACAGGCTCTGCAATGTGGCCCTTGGCCATGGCCGGCGGCGGTTAGGCCGGAATTCCGGCGAGGAGCTCGCCGGACTTGGCCGGGGAAGGGCGAGAAGCTCACCGCGGGTCTGCTGGTGGCCGGAGTTGGGGCGGGGACGACGCAGGCGAGGTCGCGCGGCGGAGCTCGGCGACGGCGGCCGCTGGAGCATCTGCTCCGGCGAGGTTGCGGCTCGGCCAAGACAACACGCGGCGCGAGAAGCTAAGTGGGCGACGTGGGGTGGCGTTGAGGAGCTCTAGCCGGCAGGAGATGGGCCGGAAGGTGGAGCTCCGCGCGGCGGCTCTAATGGCGTCCGGCGGGGTTCGGGTGCACGCGTGAGAGGAGAGCACTGGGGCTGCTTTTAAGGGTGTGGGCGAGCGTGCGGCTCAACGCTTCTCTGCGACGCAATTGAAGGCGAGGCAGGGGGGACCCGGCGCGGCCGGCGGCAGCGGCGGGCGCACGGTAGGGGCCGGCGTGCCTTACGTAGCGCGTGTCGCGCGGGAGAAGGAGCGGCTAAGGGGGGCACAGGGAGCAGCAGGGGTGAGCGTGCGGCTCGCGGGACCCACGCTGCCTCGGGTCTCGTGGTCGTGGGGGACCCGGACGCCGAGGGGCGGCGGCGACCGCGTTGCATCGGCGCCAGAGTGCCGGTCCACTCTCACTTGCGCCTGTTTGACCAAGATTCTTTCAAAATTTTTGAACTGCGCAAGGAAAATTGTGAATACCAAAGTTGTAGATGAGACATTGGCCTTCAACTTTTGCAAAGGGCCATAGGGGTTTCGATGAACGAATCAACTGGGAACGCGTGCCAAAGTTCAGGATTTTCCTGGCGCAAAACACTATTCATTTGGCCTTTGACTGAGTTTTTGAGCTTCAAATTTTCAAAATTTGAGATGCCGCCAATTAGGAAAGTGTGTCCCTCGAAAAGATGTACAACTTCTGTATTGGCCGATTTCGACGTGTTTAAGCGGAATTTGAAGAACACGTCAAAAGTTCCAGAAACGGCATGGACATTAGGGGATTTGACCGGGGTTTGACTCGGGTTTGACCACTAATGAGTGTTGACTTGATTAGCGAGTGTATTAGCACGAATTAAAGGTAATTAAACACCTGAGGTGTTACACGACCCTGTGTGGTTGGGGAAAGGTGTACACACCAATATCAAACAAACTACCTCCGGGCAAACCCTTTACAATTTACAGCACTTATTTTACAGCATCTACTTTTCGGTGACTTCGCCATTGCGTTTTTCTCTTTTCAACAACGCCGCCCTTCAAGTTCGTCGGGCTGCATCGATCGATCTCCGACAAGCTTGTGTGTACCGTTTTACCGAATAACCCTAGGCTTTAACCTCCGGGCGCATCGCTGAGGTTTCGTCTAGTTCTTTATTCACCCCTTACCGATATTAGCTAGATCTGCAAGTTTTTGTACCAATTCTTGTGGTTTGTAGCTATTATCACCAATTATCCAGCTCGATCTAGATCACGTCAGCTTCAAACACAACAGCCGATTCCGACCTACTCGAGCCCTGACGTCACGATCGGCCGATTCCAGCCGATCTCTTATCCACACCCTCGCGCCTCAGTCGCTCTCGAGCCGGCCAATCCCGTTTTATTCGTATCGGCCGATTGGCTGGTACACGTGTCGCTAAAAGACCATCGGTTCTCTAGCCGATCCCTAATATTTTCCATTATCAATCAACAGGTCAGATTGGCTGGCACGCCTCGCTACAGACCGGGGAATCACGTGTGTCGCGCGCGGAGGTGACGTCCTATTTTTGCGTCAACACACGCGCACCAGAGATTCCATTGCTGCTGTCAAGCTCATATCTTTCAGCAGGTCCATCAGCTTCTGCAGTGTGGCCATGAGCAGGTCAATTGCTGGCTTGGGCCCTTCCCCAGTGACCTGAGGAGCCACCATGTCCATAACATGGTCAGCAACATTCTTCAAGTCGTTTACCTCCACTTCCAGCCCTGCAATAGTCACCTGGTCATTTTGCAAAGATTGCAAGGCTACCACGAGACTGACCTCAAGGTCCTTTCATGTTTGTTTTTCGTAAGCCAGCTTCTGGCATACGGCGTACTCACTTTCGACGGCGGCTTTCATCACTTTTTAAGCTCCTCGCCACCCGCGTCAGCCTCCTTCAGGTCCTTCTCAAGGCTCCTGACTCTCTCCTTGGCGACCTTGAGGGCCTCCTTGAGCTTATCCTTTTCTCTGTGGAATTCTGCGGCACAAAGACATCATCAGATACAGATCCAGTTCAGCAGTTCAGATATAAAGGTCGTGAGTCATTGGTCTTACCAAGACTCATAGACTTCAACAGCTCATCAGCGTCTCGATTTTTACGTCGTTCTTCTTCCAGCTCGTCTTCAATCCTTTTTTCTCTGCGGCCGCCTCCTCCTTGGCCCGTTTGAGCTCCTGCTCAAGTTGTTGTGTACGCACGTGCACGGCTGTTGCGTCCCTGCACTGGTCGGCCCTGCCAAGGGTTCGGTTCGCCAATGACTGTTTCAAAGACAAAAGGTTAGGCGACTAACTAAATGCAACCCGCGACCAACAAGCTAACTTAAGGGAAGCAATTTACCTTAAGGGTGATGTTCAACGTCAAGATCGAATTCTTGACAGCCCTCATATCTTCATTGTCGTTGAAAATCTGATCCTGCCACGTCGACCCGTTCCAGTCGATCTCTGAATACAAGGAATCCCGAGCCATTGACGTTGAACCCGGTACTGCTCCACCGGTTGTTTCTGGGTTCTGTGGTGGTGGGTCAAGCTGAGCTTGGTCTGCCATAGGATCCTGAGCCGACGTAGCTGGTACCTTGTTGATTGGCTTCAGATCAATGACCGTTGGAGGGGTCGACGTCCCCACACCTCCAACGGAACTCTAGGTTCCAACCTCTTTCTCGGATGTCGTCGTCCTTACAGGAGACTCTTGGGCACCCGACATGCTCTAAGGTCTAGCGTTCGACCTGCATATGTGGAATCGTCAGTACATAACTATGTCGTACAAGTATAATGCGTTGAAGTGGTACTGAGGTCTCACCTTGGGACTGTCTTTGCGCGTGTCTTCGGCTTCAAGGGCCGACCTGGCACCTTCGCAGGCATCTTGGCCTGGATACCAACCTTCGCCAGTTGGGCCTCCTTTATGCGGCGGAGGTCTTCCTCTGTCGTCTTCATCTCCAGCTCCCGTTGCTTCTTGGTCGTGGGACTCGGCGACCTTGGTGCCGCTGCTTCATCCTCACCTGACAGTGAGTCCACCGCTTCATCCTTGTCCTCGACGTCCTCCGCCGTCGAGGTGGGGTCTGTTTTCCTCTTCCTTTTCTTCTTTTCGACCTCGAGCTTCGCGGTCTTCGCCGCTTCGACCTTCGTTGCGTCGGCCTTCGACTTCGTCACCTTCGCAACAGCTGCCCTGGTTCAGCGCGTCAGCTTTGCAGCGCTTGCCGTTTCTGGTCGGCTCGTCACGTCGCCACCGACCTCCTGGTCGCTATCTTCATCCGTAAGATGGTCGCCGTCTCTCACCCACCTCTGACATCCGTTATGACAGAGAGGCCATGCGAGCTGTTCCATATGGACTTGGTTGGTCCAGCTCGTGTGTGCTCGGCGGGTGGGAAATGGTACGTCCTTGTGATAGTGGACGACTATTCTCGCTATGCTTGGGTCTTCTTTTTGGCTGACAAGGGGAAGACATTTGGTTTTGTCCGGGATCTAATCTTGAGGTTGAAGAATGAGAGAAACGGAGATGTTGTTCGAGCTATTCGTAGCGACAATGGCACTGAATTTAAAAACTCTCGATTTGAAACCTTTTGTCGTGATTTGGGTCTCGAATATCAGTTTTCCTCTTCCTATGTCGCTTGTCAGAATGGTGTGGTTGAGAGGAAAAATCGTTCCCTTTGTGAGATGGCTCGGACAATGCTCGACGAGCATAGGCCTCCGAGGAGATATTGGGCTGAGGTGGTGAATATCGCGTGCCATGTTGGGAACCAGATTTTTCTTCGGGCCTTCTTGAACAAGATGTGCTATGAGCTCATGCATGGGCGAGCACCTAGAGTGAGCCATTTCAGGGCTTTTGGTTGTCGGTGATTTATTCTCAAGAACGGTAGGCTTGATAAGTTTGAGTCCAGGTCCTCCGATGCCATCTTTTTGGGTTATGCTAGTCATTCTCAAGCATTCCGTGTCCTCAACCTTGATACTAACCTAGTCATGGAAACTTGCGAGGTGACCTTCGACGAGACCCAGCCATGCAGTTCGTCTGTGTTTGAGTGTGCATGTGACGACGAGATTGGCAAGAAGATCTTTGAGGATGAGGAAGATGATGCTGGAGAGGATGATGGTGAAGCTCCAGAGACGCATGTGCCATCTACTTCCACTACGATGACTGCAGTGTAGGATGGCCCATGCCCTACACCGACTACGATCCAGCAAGATCAAGTGGAAGCTGTTGTTGAGGGTGGGTCGTCTCCAGGCGAGAGGCACCGAGGAACATTCAAGTTGATCATCCTCTCTCAAGAATGATCGGCGACATCAATGAACGTACAACACGGTCAAGGTCCAGGAATGTTTCTCACTTTGCTCATTCAGCTTTTGTTGCTACCTTTGAGCCGAAAGACATTGGACACGCACTCTCTGATCCTAATTGGGTGAACGCAATGCATGAGGAGTTAGAGAACTTTGAGAGAAACCAAGTTTGGGAGTTGGTAGAGCCATCACCACAGTGCAAACCTATTGGGACAAAATGGGTGTGGAAGAACAAAGAGGGTGAGAATTATGAGGTGGTGAGAAACAAATCGAGGTTGGTTGCTCAGGGCTATAGTCAGAAAGAGGGGATAGACTATGAGGAGACATTTGCTCCTGTAGCCCGTTTGGAGGCGATTAGGATCCTTCTAGCCTTTTCTGTGGCTAAAGGGTTCAAATTGTACCAAATGGATGTGAAGAGTGCCTTTTGGAATAGGTTTTTGGAGGAAGAGGTTTATGTAAAGCAACCATCGGGCTTTGAGAGTGTTGACTTTTCCCACCGAGTGTATAGGCTGAGGAAGGCGTTGTATGGGCTAAAACAAGCTCCCCGGGCATGGTATGGCCGGTTGAGGGGGTTCTTGTTTAGCAACGGGTTTGAGATGGGAAAAGTAGATAAGACTCTTTTTCTCCTCAGGCAGGGCGATGATATCCTAATTGTTTAGGTGTATGTGGATGATATTGTCTTTGGCGGCTCCTCTCACTCTTTGGTTGCAAGGTTTGCAGAGGACATGAGCAAAGAATTCGAGATGTCTATGATGGGAGAATTGCAGTTCTTTCTCGGGCTTCAGATCAAGCAGGCGAAGGAGGGAACCTTTGTGCATGAAGCCAAGTACACGACGGACATCCTCAAAAAGTTCAAGATGGACGACTCTAAACCCCTGTCGACACCGATGAGTACGACTATAGTGCTGGATGCGGACGAGGACGGAGAGCTCGTGGAGCAGAAGGAGTACCAGAGCATGATCGGCTCCCTCTTGTACTTGATGGCGACGAGGCCGGACATTCAGTTTTCTGTGTGTTTGTGCGCTCGTTTTCAGGCGTCGCCAAGGACTTCACATCGGCAGGCCGTCAAGCGGATTTTCAGGTATCTTCAATACACTCCTGAGCTTGGTCTTTGGTACTCGACGTCCTCTTCCCTTTCACTTCTTGGATTTTCAGATGCCGACTTTGCGGGGTGTCGAGTAGATAGGAAGTCGACTTCGGGGACGAGTCAGTTTTTGGGTTCCTCGCTTGTTTCTTGGTCTTCTCGCAAATAGTCAAGTGTAGCTCAGTCTACCACAGAAGTCGAGTATGTAGCTACCGCTAGTTGTTGCTCTCAACTGCTTTGGATCACATACACACTGAGTGACTTTGGTGAGGAGTGTACCCATGTTCCTCTCATGTGTGATAGCACGAGTGCCATTAGTGTTGCCAAAAATCCCATGCTACACTCCAGAACCAAACATATAGAGGAGGTACCACTTCTTGAGAGACAATGTTGAGAAGAGAAACATAGACCTCATCCATGTGCCAACCGAGAAACATCTCGCTGATATCCTGACAAAGCCTTTGGACGAAGCTACATTTGCTCATTTGCGGGGGAGCTTGGTGTGGTTTTTCCCTTTTGAGCTTCGGTTGGGGGTCTGATGTACATATGCATGTTGCATTTTCATTCTTGTACCATATCATGTTTGCATCTTTGTATCACAGACTACATTTGTATCATATATGCTTTAGAGATGTGCTTCTCCTATATACATTGATCACTGTGATATGCTGTATGTGAGCTTATGAGTTTGCTAGTGAAGGTCTTGTGATGTATAGCTATGCTCTTGGTTGCTTTGGGATGTATATGCATGTGGATGACCTACTTTTGTGAAAATGCTATATATGATCCTCTCTTGTGAGTTGAATGCCTTTCATGCTCAAATTGTGCTCATATGGCTATATCGTGCTTAATTTGTGCTTGGGAATCATGCTCTTTTCATTTGGGGTCAAAGACCTATTTGTCATCATGAATTTTTAGCTTGCATGTTACCTTGTGGAGAAGCCTAAGCTTCTTTTTGCCGCAAAGGCACTTCATGTACCATGCTTAATTTGTAAATCATGAATTTGGTATATGAGATGCTTATGCTTGAAAAATATGTTTCCATGTCAAATTTGCTTTAAATTCCTTATCTTGGGTGCTAAACCGTTGCATGATGTTCACCATTGAGAAGTCTCATGTTTAGAAGTCGACACATGGCTCGGTGGCTTTGATATGACATGAGATAGCTTGTAGGTATTTGTGATGATATTGTGATGAGAACTTGTGACCTCGCATGAAGTTTGTGGGTTATATGTTGTTTGTGCTCACTTTGACCATGCTTAGGTCCTATGCTCATGAGAGGGAAATTTTGTGAAAAATGCTTCATTTTAATTATGGCTATGTCACATGCTTATATGCTCCTATCTATCTTGTTGGCGATGCTTGTACTGAATATGTGGCTATTTTGCTTGTCTAGGTCTCTTTTTTAGAATGTTGTAGTGCTCTTTGTCTATTTGAGAAGCACATGCGTGCATTTGTAGACTTGATTCATGCATTACCAACAAGGGGGAGGAAAGTACCCAATTCATTCATCCAGGGGGAGTTTTGCGTCATGGGGGAGAAAAATTGGGAGAAATACATTTGATCAGGGGGAGGTTGCATTCATGCCTTGGGAGCTCTTTGTCGCCTGAATTTTAGTTGTGCTCTTTTGCCGATGGTGTCGAGCCCTTTTGCCTCACCTTGAGGAGTCGGCAATTTTGGAGCATTTTATCTCGGTTGTGTCGAGCCGTTGCCCTTGTCTTAGGGGACCGAGATTTTTCTCTCAAGTGATCTTGTTTTGGCTTTTGTTTGGCTTTTGATCACTTGTTTGAGTTTTTTGTTCGTTTCTTTTCTTTTTCCCTTTTCTCTGAATTGGTTACTATGTGTGTTGTCAATGCACTCATCAAGGTGGAGGGAGGACCGGAGCGTCCGAGGACCGGTGGATGGTCGCTCCCTGGTGTGATGAGTGATTGACAACGTGGTGTGGACTGACTCTTGGCCGAGTATTGCAGGTGCAGGTTGCGGCTTGATTTGCGTTGGTCAAGTGAAGAGCAGGCGCGAAAGGTCTTAGCCTTGCGGTCCTCCGAGGAGTGGAGAGACAAGTAGGCTCAGCTCGATGGACCCGGTGGCCGAATGGGATCAAGTGCGGGTCGCAAGGTGGCAAGAAAAGCAAGACGAAGTCGTCAACTGGAGCCGGTGCAGGGTAGCGGCTCACGACCAGAGTCTGCACGCAGGGTTTGCGGTGGTTCACCACAAAACTGTTGGGTTCCTTGGTTGAGCCACAAAGCCAAGACCGGAGGCTTGGCGGGCGGAGACGGGATCTGGGTGCACCGAGAGAGTTCGAAGCGGAGGACACGCGTCGGGATCGCAAGGCTTGCGTCAAGGCTAAGCGAGGTGCGGTCGCCGGGCATCCGTCCGATGCTGCTACGACGAGAATTCCCAAAGTGCCCTTCCGGGGTGTGTATCATTATGTAATAGGGGTAGTTTTGTCTTTCGGTTGCCTCCATATAAACTTAGAGGAGAGAGGATGGCAACCATCTCTTGAAACCCTAGCTCATTTGCTTTTGCTATTTTCCCTTCCTATTTTCCTTAGGATTTTCTAGGACTAGCTTGAGAGCTTCGTGGTGAGATCTTTAGAGAGGGTTGGATGATTGGGAGGCAAGCTAGACCTTGTATGAATCTTTCTTGGTATGTATAGAAGATTCAGTGTGGATCCTCAAGGTCTTTTGTTGCTCCTCCCGTTTCTCTTTTTCGGTGATTTTCGGAGCCTTTTCTTGGGATTTTCGTTCGTCACTCGATTCGTCGATTTCAGGGTGTTTCTCTCCGGATTTCTTTGAGAGGATCATGGGTAAGTGCCTTGTGCCTCTTTGTGGATGATCTTGACCCCTCAAACGCCGGATTTGGCCTTCGATTCGTTGATTTTCGGATGAACCCTAGTTCATAGTGTTCTTGGCAAGGATTCACGATTCCGGGAGTTGTAGCAAGTTAGAGGCCGAAATTTTTGGGGCATATCCTCCCCTTGGGGTGTTCATCATCTCCTCAAAATTTCGTCTCAAGACTCCAAGTGGTTTGGGAGATCCATCGATCGAAAGTTTGGGGCGAATTCGCGGGCAGTTTTCTGGGATGTCCCGGGTGATCCGGACACTTGTGGCCGGGTGACCCGAAGGGGTTGATTGATCCGGACACTTGTGGCTGGGTGACCCGGTGCGGCTCTGGATGCCTCAGGGTGACCCGGACGTTTGTGGCAGGTTGACCCGGTAGGTCTCAGCCTTCCTCTATGTTGCTCGAGCTCTTTCGTGCTTGCTTCCGCTTTGCTTCCTAGCCTTTCAAGCTTTCTTCCTAAGGTCTCGAGAGAGGTTTGTGTGTGCTCTCACTTGATCATGTGTGACCCTCGGAGTTGCGATTGGGACATAGGCCGAGTTCTTTTGAGAAAAAATTTTATCGGCTCTCATTCACTCCCCCCTCTCTGGTCGCCAATCCGGTCCTTCACCGGTTTTCAAAACAAACCAAGTGTATACCTTTATGTATGCTAGGGTCAAGTTTCATACATATAGTGACATCATAAGTGAATAACAGAAACAATATCACGTAAAGAAAGAGAGATTATCAGAGATTTACAGTAGAATCCTAGGAAACAAAGGCTCCGAACTTCACAGGCAATCGACTGGGGGTCGCGTACGCCTAGCACCATCTTCTGGACTTCATACACTTTCTTCTTCTTTTTCTGAGCAGCGGTTTAGCAAGGATGAGTACACTTATGGTTGGTACTCAGCAAAGCCACAAAAGTTAACCAGAATGCAAATTAAGTCCATCTTTAAGTTCATTAATCATGTGAGGGTCCAGGCCGCTCTTGACCGTGAGCACGACTGATCGATCAGTTTTACACTCTGCAGAGGTTGTACACTTTCACCACAGCTCGCATAAAAGTTCCGAAGAACTTTGAACCCAACCATGCGATGCTGGCCAAGCATCATACCACACTTCCGAGGTGTGATTGCATAGGGACGCTACGAATCCTTTACAGAGACATGCAAAAGACCAACAACCCGCATAGTTACAGATCAGGGCGGACCATAACCCTCCCTAGTGGTCAGCACATTAGCAAAGGTTGCTACCCCAAAAGGACCGGGCTATACCCCTGCAACCGGATCCCCCTCTTCTCCTTTCGGATAAGGTCATCAGTTCAATCACACACCTAATTAATTGGCTAAGCCAGAGCCATATGGACTGTGGTTGCACTGTCTTCCTGGGTGGTTCTCCATGTTCCAATTAATTTATAGTATTTTTGTATTAAAGCATAGGTAGAAGGATGGTTAGGGTCACTTGCCTTTCTCCAACGATAAGTTACTCTTATGCTCTTCCGCTCTTGCCCTTTGATACTCTTGATCTTCAAGACTTCTGATCAGCAGCTCAAACTTCTACTCAAAGCAAACATCGAGTACAAACATGCAAAGCAACAAACGAGAACAACTAAGAACAATACACCAAACAAGAAGGCTTTAAAAGAGCGGACAAGGGAAAGGCTCGGTTCTAAGAACGCAAATGCAAGAAATGCTCAAAGCTATCGAGAGATTTGGATTATATCACACAAGGCTATGTGCTTGATATATTTTAATTGAATAAAGTAGTGTGCATAGGTTATTTCAGAGAAATACCCTATTTATAATTAAGAAAGTTATATTTATTTGAAAAAGACGATGTAAACTTAGTTAAATTTTATTTATAAATATTCAAGTATGATTTATGCAAATAAAACATTTAAGTTTAGGAAGAAGCATGTGAAGCATCTAAACATTTAATTCAAAAAGCTCGAGATAGAACCTATGTTTCTTTTATTTAGAAAGAAAATTGAATAAATATTAATCAATTTAAATTTTATTGTGCAAACTGAGATATACTCTAATTAGTTTTAATTAGAAAGATTATATAATAAGTATTAATCAAATTAATATTCTTATGAAAACACGTGTTGATCTCTATTTAGATTTTAATTAGAAAAGCATGTATATAAGTACTTAATCATATTTAAATGTTTAAAAAGATTATAAAACAGAGAACATGGTCAACATTGCAACTAACACGTACTTTGAGTTTATATGAGCCTAACGCAACTTGAAACGATCGAAACGGAGTTAAAATGCAAGATCTATGGACTAAACAAGGTTGCAAGGGCTAAGCTGCGAGAGAAACTATCTACCAGGGGCTTAACTTGAAGAAACCAAGGGTTCTATACCTAAACCTACAAAAGATCTGAGGGCTTTGGTGCAAAAGAGGCGGCTAAGGACGGCGGGACTGAGGACCGGAGCATCTGAGGACCGGCGGATGGTCGCTCCTTGGTGTGATGAGTGATTGACAACGTGGTGTGGACTGACTCTTGGTCGAGTATTGCAGGTGCAGGTTGCGGCTTGATTTGCGTTGGTGCAGGTGAAGAGCGGGCCCGAAAGGTCTTAGCCTGTGTGGCCTCCGAGGAGTGGAGAGACATGTAGGCTCGGCTTGATGGACCCGGTAGCCGAACGAGATCAAGTGCGGGCCGCATGGTGGCAACAAAAGCAAGACGAAGTCGTGGACAGGAGCCGGTGCAGGGTAGCGGCTCACAACTGGAGTCTGCACGTGGGGTTTGGTTGGTTTACTCCACAAAACCAACACCGAGCCGGGACGACCGTCGCGGCCAAGTCATGAGTGGGATTGGCGTGGAGGCTGCACCTAGTGCGCGGGGTTTGCGGCAGTTGTCGACGGTTCAAAACCGTGATCAAGTTCACCGCAAGCGTACAGGTGACTTGGTGCCTTTTTCACCAAGGAGGGTTCCCCAAGGTTTGTCAATCCAAGGATCGGAAGCAAACCGCTAAGGTTCTCTATCTAACCTACCGGTCTAACCCTATGTGAAGTGTTTATTGCATAAAGGTTAAACATACATTAAAGGATGTATGGATCTCATCCACCTAGCCATAAAGGTAAGCATCCAAAAGGTAACCCTGGCCTATCGTATTCTTGTTGCCGTTCCAGCCAAGGTGACAAACCAATCTAATCCTACAACATGAGAATGAGTCATCGACTCAACATTACATGTTCGCTCGCCGCTTTCTCCTCCCCCGTACTGTCACTACGTGAGGATAATCATCACCGAACGATAAACCTCGGTCTGTGCACTACTACGATGTATCTGCAAGAGATAGACTAACCACCATGATTACTCTATTCCTACTAAGGGCATATGCTAGCTACACATATGAATAAACACGCATCGAAGTAACTCAAAGTAAGGAAAAGACATGATTTATATCACCATCGAATGTCGAGTGTACAATTGCCTTGATGGAATCAAGGCATGGGCTCCAGAACTCCACCATGGCTTCACCATGCAGGGCCAACCATGGCGGCTAGGGCATGGCCTAAGCCATCTCCTAGGCAACTCGAGGACTTGCGGCGGTCGTCGGCTTCCTCCCGGTGCTTCTCCTTCGTGTCGGCGGCTCTCTGATGAATGGATGGATGTGGCGGTCGTCGGAGGCAGAGGCAATATATAGAGGAGCACCTAGGTCAAAGGGCGTCCCGAACCGGGCTCAGAACAGGCCAGGCTGGCCGGCCTGGGCTGACCGGCCCAGGCCCGTATCGGCCCCGTTTCGTTCCCCGATGCTTCTCAGTCAATTGTTGACTTGCTCCCTTCTGCATGTGGGCCCTTGACGTCGTCTTCTCCATGGTTTAGATAGAGCTCCTTGTCGCGCAAGCTTCAGCATCTTCTGTTCAGGTCCCTGGAGTTTTACGGCTTCATGCTTCGGACCCTGGGCCATTTGGAGTCATGTTCATCATGTGTCTTGACTTGTGCCGAGCTTTATGATCTTCTCTTGAAGCGCTTGATGAACTTATCCCGAAAGTCTCCTCTTTAACGTTAGTTTCCTACGTAAACAATAAACTCCAAAATCAACATGCAAGAGTGAACTTGATACCTCCGAGGGGTTAGTACCATTAGTTAGAATATCAAATACGTGCAAATGTTGACGGTAAACTCATAGCTAGGTGTACCAAAATCGACCGTCAACATACCCCCATGCTTAAACCTTGCTCGTCCTCGAGCAAGTCCAAGATCTTTGCTTACCCTTGGAAATCAGCGTTGCCTTTCAATGTCTTCCTTGCACTTAGTTATACACAACAAGACATATTGCTCTCTCAAGTATTTAGCATTTAAGGTTCAAGTTTTGACCGGCTACTTCATTATGGAAGATAGACTATCATTAAAGAACATGGCACAATAAAACAAATATAGTGCTCTCAAACATAAGCAAACTTCAAACCTTTACCTTGTTGCATCGTGAAGAGTTTTCAAAAAGTTGCACATCTAACATAAGTGAGGTTCTCTTGCAAAAGATCATGGAAACACTCATCTCATCAAGTCACTCAAGCCTACACTAGATTATTCTCGACCTATTCTACTCATATATGAAAGTGGAAAGCTTATATGGAGCTTGGTAGGTAAAAACAATCCTAGCAAAACATTATACTTGAAATATTGTCAAACTAAGAGAGAGACCTATTGGAATTACCGAGACTAGTCAAAAAGGCCATGGAAAATAAATGTTGGAGAAAGAGAGATGGAACACACACATTTAGAAAGGTGGACATGTGCAAGTGGCAAATGGGTGATCCCGAGACACGAATGAAGTTCTCGTTATCGGATTGCACATGGTTGGAAAAGATTGAGTATGGACTTGTCTTCAAAGCTCTCTAAGATTTAAATGAAGCTAAAAAGAACCGAGGAGCATTTTTATTTTTCTCTCTTTTGTTTTTGTTTCTTTTCTTATTATTATTTTTTTCTTTCTTATCTCTATTTTTTTTCATCATTCATTTTTTTCTCCCTTTTTTTTCTTCTTCCTTCTTTTTTTATTCATCGTTTTTTATGCTCCTCCGAACTTTTAAGCAATATAGTACTTGCTATAGCAGTCCTCCCCCATGCTTAAATGTTTGCTCGTCCTCGAGCATAGAAATGAGGGGACCTATGGCTGCTAGAGAAGTACAAAATCCTTGTATTCCTTTATAAATCTTTTGAAATCTTCAAGGGCATCCTCCATGTCGAAACTCCACATATTGATGAGTCCCTCCATATGTTATATGTCTTGAAATCTTGCCAGAAAATCTTCAGAAAATTCGTCGAAAGATCATCCATACTCAATTTGGGTTGTGGTCAAGGAGGTAATCACAAAAAGATGTTTTGGGTTTAGGGTGCATGCCCAGCGAAGTTTGTGAAATTTCCAGTGTAGAAACTCACAATGCATGGACAAGAATGGTTAGCATGAAAAAGATACGTAAAGGAATGACCAGCTTCTTAGTCTCGTACCACAGAAATCAATCCTAATCCAACTCATCAAGATATAAGTTTGCAAACTAAGGGTTACATCATGAAAGTATTTGTATGTGTATAGGCTTTGGTAGGTAGAGGCTTGCAAGAGATTCATAAATGTAGATAGCATAATAATTTTAAACAAAACAAGTACAAGGCATAGGTCATCGGTAAACTTAAATCAAAGAGCAACATAAAGTATGTGGGTCTAAAGATTAGTCATTTAACCTCCACAAATGAAAGAGCCGGTATTTAATCAATTTAAGTTCCTTTGAGAGAGAGCAAATAGTCATGTCATATAAAACATCATGCAAGTAAAACAAAGCGGCAACTTTCATCACTTTTCCATAAGCAAGGCATACAAATGATATCATCGTGGTAAGCTCAAAAGAGATGGTGATTCATTTATTGAAAAATAAAACTAACAAACCTAGGTTGTCCTCCTAGTAGCCATGTTATTGCTCGAGAGATAGATACAAAGGTTGTCTATGGTTGAAAGCATATATGTGCAAGCATTTAAAAGGAGATGAACAAAGATAAAGTTAAGGGTGAGTTACCATCCTTTTCGATGCTTGTAGTAAAGTGCAGCGCGGCCTCCCCCATGCTTAAGCATTGTGCTTAGCATGGAAAAAGAATGATGAGCATCTTGTGGTGAAGGTGATCCTTGTACCTCGTGGCCTTGTTCCCTTTCGTCCTTCAAATCCTCCCCCATGCTTAGCGTGTTGCTAAGTGTGGAAGAACTTGAAGCACTTGTAATTCCCTATTGTCATGTGTTTGAAAATCATCTTCACTTTTCTTTGCCTTTGTTGCTCAGTTGTCTTTCAACTTCTTCTTCTTATCATCAAGCCATGGTTCCAATCCTTCATCATATCATCATCACCGACTTCCATCCCGTCCTTGTCACTCCTCATCTTCCATAGTTTTTCTTTTACTTCCTGAATAGAACATATACTGAAACACCCCTCCAATTTGAAGTTCATGAAATTATCTTTCCAATGAGCCATCATACGCATGAAACGGGTTCCGAACAAGAGAGTTGTGCCTATTTTACTCCGGCGATGCAATCTGTCCAAGGCTTATTTCAGACTGCGCGGCGCTCAATGTTTCCGCCATATCTCCTTGTACGGGTCTTCAAAATTGATGATTCTTGATGCGTTGGAAAGAGGGTTTGAAGGAGCTTCTGAATATTAAATTTTCTTCCATTGTACATCTCTGAACACGTGCTCAAATCTTGATGGAAACAGCGACTTCCTTCTCAAGCCTTGTAGATGACTAACGATCTTGATTGCAATTGGTCAAGAACTCATGGGAACACTTCGTCATGCCTACAAAACAAATCAAATGCACATTCTACCCCCGGGGTGATGGTCGGAAGTAGAAATAATTGACAACAAACCAAATACATCCCAAAGATCTTAACTTGTGGCATAGCTTTCCTAGTAAAAAGAAAAGTAAGAATCCTAATGAGTATACGTGCGTGTAGGTGAAAAAATGCAAATGAAAGGAAGAGATATAAACAATGACAATGTTTGCACCAAGTTCTAAACACCATGTTTACAACTAGATTGCTTTATTTCTATATAACCATAAAGATTTAACCAAGGTCAAAACACCATGTTCATTTCAAGGTTAATAATTCTTTATGCCGCAAGAAAATTAAAGCGCATTGCAAAGTTTATAAATCAACCTAATGCAATATGATAGCAAGGTATATAAAACTGAATGATGGGGTCTCCAATCATGCCTAAACACCATGTTTACACAAGATTACAAAAGAAAATGCCACGCGTGAAGCATTATCATGGAAATAAAGCTTTCATCAAAAAGTTTCGCAAAGAAACCAAGCTAACCTATGCATGATAGAACAAAGGGGTTGATGCAAAATGCAAATGAAAAGGGGTTAGTAGAAAGGGTTAGCAATGTTTGAAAAAGGTTTTCGATGTTGTTCCTCAATAATGACAAGCAAGTCACTTTACGAGAGGTAGAGTCTTGTCAATAAAAGTTTTATCAAAAGACCTAAAACATGCTAACAAGGTTTTAAGGTAAGGCTTGTGGGTATCCTATATTTTTGGCTTAAGATAAGAATTTTGAAAAGATAAGTTAGGTGAAGAAATTCTATCTAAGGTGGTTTTGGAAGAGAAGAAAAGCAAGGGTTAGATTTTCGGATGAAAAACAAACCTATGGTTTTAGGATTACTAAAGGTATGAGAGGTTTTCCCTAAGGGTTTAGGACGAGGCTAGTCAAAATTTTAATTAGAAAGGGATAGAGATAGACTTTGTCAACTTGACATAAGTCGATTCTTCCTTTGTTGGCTTGGGTGCTAGGTGTGATTTGATAGGAAGGTTTAGGCGAAGATGTTTTTTTTCACAAAAAGGGTTTTAAAAGATGAGATGCAACATGCAACACAATGCAAAGGGTGGAGAATGATGTGGAATGAAGTGCAACATGATTATGAATGAACAAAAAGGTATGACATGATATGGTGGTGATCTAAACCAAAAGCAAAAGTTAGCCTAAGTTAACTAGCCACAAGTTTAGAATCAAAAGGGATCATGCTTCATATTTTTCTCTAAAAAGACATAAATAAAATGATTCTAAACACTAATAAGCACACAAAAATAAGGGGTCTACAAGTTTTCCAAAAATCAAGTAGCAAAGTGCTCACTCTATATCTATTAAAGCATACAAAATGTGGTTGTGATATTTATTAGAGCATTGATACAATGTTACTTGAAGTTTTCAAATAAAGAACACAATGTAGACTTGTCATAGTTTATATAGATATATAAAAAGATCGGGTTACCTCCCGCAAAGCGCTTCATTTAAAGTCATAGAGCTCGACTTTCTCACGTACCTTTTTATCGTCGTGAAGCCATGGTTACTTGTGCGAGAATCCAAAGTAGCCATGCAGCTTGATGTTGACTTATGAAATCGGTCGTGGTTCGCTTCCAACATCATCATGTGTTGAGTGGTGCCTCTTGTGTCTTCATTCATCCATGCTCCGGAGGGTTTTGTTTCTATCCTTAGCTCCTGAATTTCATCATGTACGTGTTGTGGAACCGTTGCCCCATCTTCTCTTTATTGACACCATGTCCATCTCCTCTATCTTGTCGTCATCGCCTTGTTGCTGCCTCTTCTTCATGGATTTACCCCTGCATCCAGAACAGAACATACACCAAAATATAGTTCTATTGAAAAATTTATAAAATTACCTTTCCAACGGGTACTCATTCGTCTTAATCGGAGTCCGAATGAGGGAGCTATGGCTGTTTCACTTCAGCACTGCTTGCTGTCCAGAATTTCAGCACGTGCAACCTTCGGTGATTCGGCCATATCCGCTTGTAGGAACCTCCGATTGCCTTGCTGCTTGATTCGTTGGAACATAGACTTCATGGGGCTTCTGAAAATCCAAATATATCTGATACTTTCTGCTGAGGCTCATGCAAACATCGTGATGACATCGTTATCCTTTCGTCCATCGATCCGGAGATGTACGTGTGGTCTTCATCTTGTAGTCTTTTAGGGCACCATGTCACGCATCCCTTGGCTTCAAAAATATTACCATCGCTGCATGAGCATTATGGTAATGGAATCCTTCTCCATCGTTCTTGACATGGTCGTTTCCGAAACCTATAGCTCGAACATACAAACCTCCAAAAGAAATTAGTCTTAAAAACTTAATTGACACACGTAGGCATACCTTGTTCATCTTCGTTTGCTTTGGGTGGGGGCTCAATAGCGGATGTTGGGCCACTAACCAAGGTTAGCACCTACCACTAAAGAGCAAATCTTTGCGTAGCCATCAACTTGGTTGAGCGAGGTTGGACTTGTTGAAATCCGAATGTTGAAAACTTCTCGATCACTTTATGTCTAGGGTTTTACCTGCATTCAAGGACACAAACAAGAAACACAGGGTATATGCAATAATAAAATTAGGGTTAATTAAAAAGGAAAGATAGATCTCCCTAGGGTTCGAGTTGCCGATCCCCGGCAACGGCGCCAGAAAAAGGGGCTTGTTGACGGTTCAAAACCATGATCAAGTTCACCGCAAGCGTACGTGTGACTTGGTGCCTTTTTGACCAAGGAGGGTTCCCCAAGGTTTGTCAATCCAAGGATCGGAAGCAAACTGCTAAGGTTCTCTATCTAACCTACCGGTCTAACCCTATGTGAAGTGTTGATTGCATAAAGGTTAAACATACATTAAAGGATGTATGGATCTCATCCACCTAGCCATAAAGGTAAGCATCCAAAAGGTAACCCTGGCCTATCGTATTCTTGTTGCCGTTCCAGCCAAGGTGACAAACCAATCTAGTCCTACAACATGAGAATGAGTCATCGACTCAACATTACATGTTCGCTCGCCGCTTTCTCCTGCCCCGTACTGTCACTACGCGAGGATAATCATCACCGAACGATAAACCTCGGTCCGTGCACTACTACGATGTATCCGCAAGAGATAGACTAACCACCATGATTACTCTATTCCTACTAAGGGCATATGCTAGCTACACATATGAATAAACACACATCGAAGTAACTCAAAGTAAGGAAAAGACATGATTTATATCACCATCGAATGTCGAGTGTACAATTGCCTTGATGGAATCAAGGCATGGGCTCCGGAACTCCACCATGGCTTCACCACGCAGGGCCAACCAAGGAGGCTAGGGCATGGCCTAAGCCATCTCCTAGGCAACTCGAGGACTTGCAGCGGCCGTTGGCTTCCTCTCGGTGCTTCTCCTTCGTGTCGGTGGCTCTCTGATGAATGGATGGATGTGGCGGCCGTCGGAGGCAGAGGCAATATATAGAGGAGCACCTAGGTCAAAGGGCGTCACGAACCGGGCTCAGAACAGGCCAGGTCGGCCGGCCTGGGCCGACCGGCCCAGGCCTGTTTCGACCCGGTTTGGCCCCGTTTCGCTCCCCGATGCTTCTCGGTCAATTGTTGACTTTCTCCCTTCTGCATGTGGGCCCTAGACGTCATCTTCTCCACGGTTTAGATAGAGCTCCTTGTCGCGCAAGCTTCAGCATCTTCTGTTCAGGTCCCTGGAGTTTTACGGCTTCATGCTTCGGTCCCTGGGCCATTTGGAGTCATGTTCATCATGTGTCTTGACTTGTGCCGGGCTTTATGATCTTCTCTTGAAGTGCTTGATGAACTTATCCCGAAAGTCTCCTCTTTAACATTAGTTTCCTACGTGAACAATAAACTCCAAAATCGACATGCAAGAGTGAACTTGATACCTCCGGGGGGTTAGTACCATTAGTTAGAATATCAAATACGTGCAAATGTTGACGGTAAACTCATAGCTAGGTGTACCAAAATCGACCGTCAACAGCGGTTCACCACAAAACCGTCGGGTTCCTTGGTTGAGCCACAAAGCCAAGACCGGAGGCTCGACGGGCGGAGACGGTATCCGAGCGCGCCGAGAGACTTCAAAGCGGAGGACACAGGTCGGGATCTCCAGGCTTGGATCGAGGTGAGCGAGGTGCGGTCACCGGGTATCCGTCCGATGGTGCTACGACGAGAATTCCCAAAGTGCCCTTCGGGGGCGTGTATCCTAGTATTATGTAATAGGGGTAGTTTCGTCTTTCGGTTGCCTCCATATAAACTTAGAGGAGAGAGGATGGCAGCCATATCTTGGAACCCTAGCTCATTGTTGACGGCTGTTAAGTGCTTACTTTAGCCGTCAATTTACTCATGAATAAAAGAGCAAGAGGCATTTCTTACACGCATTTTAGTTAAGAATAATGTAGTTCCACTTGTCCTTGGAGATTATGTGATTGTAGGAAAATAAGCATAAAGAAGTGGCAAACTCACCTTCTATGATTCATGCCACGTCACCTCAGCCAAGGAGTGGCTGCCACCTTAGGTGCCATGCATGCACGCCATGTCACCAATCCAAGGGAGGCAAGCCCCGACGAATCAGAGCGTGACACGTGGACTTCACATGGATCCATGGGCCCACCAGAGTGCCTAAACCGCCTCAAGAGCACGTGTACACCGGGGACCGACCTAAGGGCCCACAGGACAGCCACCCCGAGGAAGCACACCTCGAGGGGGGGCCCACCTGGGGTCGGCCGACCCTTGGATCGGCCGAACCAACCTTGGGTCGGCTGATCCCGGGCCTCCACGTGGTGCTTGTCCATTGGTCCTAGAGGCCATCCCCAGGGTGTTTCACTCCTCTTGGCACCGGTGCTCAGGCCTATAAATAGAAGGGGAGGGGGTTCATTTCTTACCAACACATCTTACTCCTCCTCTCTCACTTTCGGTTCCAAGTCTACTTTGGGATCTAGGTATGAGTTCTCTTGTATCTTTATTTTATTGTATGACTTTGATCTACTTCAGTTATTCAGCTATTTCATATAAAGTTGTGCTTGTATACATGGGTGATTTGTTCATGTGTTCTTCGCTCGTTCATCATTTAGAGGCTCATGTTCTTGATGAACAAGGCCTTTCGATCTAGTTGACGAGTGACTTATACATGTTTTCGGTGTTTGTTCATAAGTTAGAGGCTCGTGTTCTTCACGAACACGACCCTGTGAGACATGGGTACCCCTGGGTCCCCACCGACCAGGCTCACGGCTGTCCCCGACAAGTGGGTCCGGCCTACCAGAAGACCCGCCAACCTGACAGTGGGCCCAACTGACCTAGTTGGCGGCCCACACGACCTCCTGAAGACCTTCTAGAAGATTCCCCAGGCGACCTTATCCAGAACGACTACAAGACTTGGCGTGCAAGATAAGATAGCGATGGATTCTGACAGGTAGATCGACATATATGGCAACTGTTGTAAACAACTAGACTTAGGTCTCCTGGTCGTAACCGACCAGGAGTCTGGGCACCGACCTTGTCCGCTGGCTAATATAAGGCGGGCAGGGTGAGCCTCTGTACAATCACGCAATCCTCAAGCAATCTACACCGACAACTGGACATAGGGTTTTACTCTCCGAAAGCCTGAACCAGTATAAACTCACCGTGTTCTCTGTTCCGTGTGCTCGTGCGCAACCTTCGAGTTCTTAGCCCTAGATTCCACCCTGCCGAACAAATAAACCACTGGGGTTAACCCCCCTGTGGGCTGTCTAGATCTAAACCTCTGACAGTTGGCGTGCCAGGTAGGGGGGAATCCAAGGTTCTTCGTGCAACTCGATGGCTTCGTCAAGCGGCGTCATCTTCCCCGAGAGCATGGCGGACATCCTCGCCAACCCCATCGACATCCGCTTCGGCTCTATGCCGGCGGAATCCACCGCTCCAGCCGCATGCCTCGTCATTGAGAGCGTTGCGGTCACCACCAACCAGCAGGTCGGATCCAATCTGCTGGAGGAAACCCACCCACCCACTCCTCGCGACCTGATCGCGGGGCTTGATCGCGTCGAGGACATGCTCTCTGACACGATCAAGGTCTGTGAGCGCGTCAAGCGCCCCCGCAGGACCTCTCCATCTTCGTCCCGCATGCCTCTTGGTCTGCGGAACGCAACCCACGCAGCTTCTCGCTACATGAAGAACATGATCCAGATCCAACCTGGACCCAAGATCCCACATCGTGGAAACTGCAGAGGTCATCTCGACGACCCCTGCCCCGTCCATGAAGACTCCAAGCATACGGCTCGCCAGTGCCGTGTGCTCAAGAAGCTTCATCGACCACTTATCGCGGCTCATCGCCGACAGGTCAACCGCGAGCCGTCCCCGGACTGCCTTGCGTTCTAGATCGCCCGGATGACCATCTCCCCCAACTACCCGGGCGAGGTGTTTGAGATCCCAGACCGAGAGGTCCTCGTGGTCTCTTCCGACGTACCCCCTCAAGCTAGTGAGACGGATGAGCAGCGCATACAACGAGAGAATGCTAACGCCGCACGGGCTGTGCGTCGTCAGGAGAAGATAGATGTAGCTGCAGCAGCCGCAGGTCAACCTGTAGGCAACGTCATACTCGGCGCCGGTGGCCAACCTGCAAGCAATGTCCCTGATGGTGCAGCCGCCGCCACGGCCCAAGCCGCTCCCCAGCGGCAGGATAACGAGCCTCGACGACATCATCTACGCGCCAGAGACCTCCTGAGGGACTTTGAACAAGATGGCCATGAAGTCTACAACTCGCCCCAAGCTAACCTAGGCGCAGCCCTTGCTGAGCTGGGACAACATGGGGACACTCCCGCAACTCGACATCTACAAGCTCACATCCGTATCGCCACCGCCCAAGTTGAAGAAAGAGGACCGGGGTACAGCAGATCGGCTTCGAGCTCCTACTCCAGGAGTAGGTCGGAGCGACCCCGCCACCGTCGTCACTACAACGACAACGCTTCCCCCTTCAGCCCGTGGCTGAGGAGGGAGGAGGCAAGAATGAAGTCTTGCAGCCAGTCAACGCCGCTGCCAACGCAGCAGCCAACGCAGCGACCAACCCAGCTGCCAATGCCCCTGGCAATGCTCAAAATAATGCCGCCAATGATGCTGGTGCCAAGCAGCAGAACGCCGCCGGCAACGCAGGACAGAACGCGGGAGCTCAACCTCCACCAGTACAAGTTAACCGCGCCCAAAGCAATCAACATCAACGCATACGAGATGAAGTGGAGATAGCACATCGTGCTAACTATGACCGCGACAACGATGTCCCTGATCCCCTTGACGCCAATCACCCCATCCAAGCTACAGAACTTCGGCAAATGCACGATCAAGAGCTCCTGCGTCGCGCCCAGTACGACCAGGATAACGGCCCTCCCGATGACCTCTACGTTATCCCGGCAGCTTACGCTCCATCAGCTAGTCCTGGAGCAATCAACAACTTCCCAGCATTCTCACGACATCTCAGGACGATCAGATATCCCAAGGACTTCAAGCCAGCCATTGAAAAATACGACGGTCGCTCCGACCTGAGTATTTGGCTGAAGATGTACAGCATCGCCGCCCGGGCGTCTGGAGGCAATGAAGACCACATGGCAGGATACTTTCCTCTTGTGATGGGCAAGGCGCCACTCCTGTGGCTCGACAACCTCCCTGCGGAGTGCATCACCTCATGGGTGACCTTGTCGCGACTCTTCACGACCAATTATCAAGCGACCTACAATCGCCCTGGCAACACTCACCACCTCGCAAGAGTACGGATGAGGAGAGACAAAACCCTTCGCGAGTACACCAACTGCTACTTCGAGAACCGCAACACTCTCGCGGGCGTTAAGGACGAAGACGTCATAGCCTACTACAAGAAGGGGGTAACTAACCTCAAGCTCTTCGAGAAGATCCATGAAGCCGACGCCAATACCATCGCCGACCTCATGGCCTATGTCGACAAGCTCGTCGACACTGAAGACGCGGTGGTACACGACTTCAAAGGAAAAGATCATGATGACGGTGGTGGCAGGTCGCGCAAGCGATCTGGTGAAGTCTACGCGACCGATCCACCCAGACCTTCCACCTTCCTCGAAGGTGACTTCAACATGGTCATGGATGACCAGTGCCAGTTCCACCGTGACGCCAAGCACACCATGAGGGAGTGCGAGCAGTTAAAGCGTGCCCTAGGCGTACCTTTAGAGCCCAAGAAGACCAAGAGCGGCAACAACGACGACCAGAACAGCAGCCACCGCTACGACAACCGCAACCGTCGACCTGACCGACGCGATTACTGCGACCGACGACCTTACCGTCACAACGATGATAGGGATCGCCGTGATTATCGCCGCGACTATCGCCACAATGATCGATGCGATGATCGTCGTGACGACTACCGCCGTGACGATCGCCGCAATGACCACCGTGATGAACGCCGCGACGACCGGCGTGACGATCGCCGTCACCATGATGATCGCAACCATAACGACAACTGTCGCAAGGAGCCTTCCCCTCCACCACCACCAAAAGCGGGCAATCCCAATGGTGTGTTCCAGAATGCCAACCAACAGATCAACTTCATCATTGGTGGCCGTCAAGCAGCTAAAAGCAACAGATAGCAGCGATCAAACGCAAGGGAGATCGGCCAAGTCAACACTGAAACTCCACAACCCCTGTGTTGGTCGGAGTACCCCATCACCTTTTCCAGGAAAGACCATTGGGTGCACATACTAGACCCCGGGACCTACCCGTTGGTCATCAACCCCATAGTGGATGGCGCTTTCCTGCCTAAGACCCTCGTCGACGGGGGCAGCAGCTTGAACATCATCTTCACCGAAACGCTGAGGAAGATGGACTTCGACTTTTCCAAGATGACTGCCTGCGACGAACCCTTCTATGGGGTTTTGCCCGGCAAGGCTGCATACCCCATAGGTCGTGTATGCCTACCGGTCACCTTCGGCAAAAAGGACAACTTCTGCACTGTTGACGGTCGATTTTGGTACACCTAGCTATGAGTTTACCGTCAACATTTGCACGTATTTGATATCCGTACTAACCTCCTTGATATGACAAGTTCGCACTCGCATGTGGTTTTTGGAGTATGTTGTTTACATAGGATTTAAGCGCTTAAAGGAGTACTTTCGGGTAAAGTTCATCAAGCACCTTATGAGAAGATCATTAAGCCCGTCACAAGTCAAGACACGAAGTGAACAATACTCCAAATGACTCAAGGACCAAAGCATCAACACGTAAAACTCCTGGGACTTGGAGGTTTACCAACGAGATCAACTCAGCCCGAGAGATATTCGCGCAGCCCAGAACAGCACGATGTTCCAATGCAGATTCGGAGACTTAAATGGACTCTAATGCCAAAAATTTAAATACCAAAGTTGTGCGCCTCGACGATAGCTTCGATTTGGACATGTGGAAGGCCCAATTCGGATCAAGGAGCTAGGAGATATGGCCCCCGAAATACCTGCTGCGCAGACAAGTCCGAAACCAGACATATTATCTTCCGAGACCGTTTTGGGGATCTTATCTTCGTTTCCAAGGAAACCAATGAATACCAAAGTTGGAGATAATTTCGTGGCACACAACCTGGATAAGAATTTGCATTATTTGGAGTCCGTACGTGGGAGATATGGCACCAGCAAGGAAGGGCTGCGAATCAGGAAAATTTGGACGATGCTGAGTTTATGAAAACCAAGTCCGCTTCTCCCCCAAGGAAGATCTCGTGCAAGGCAAGTTGGAGCACGCCCCAAGGCTCCCCAAGGGTATAAATACAACCCCTTGGGCGCCCAAGGAGGGGAGAGGAATCCATCCATTCATCAGAGAGCCGCCGACACGGAGGAGAAGCACCGGGAGGAAGCCGACGGCCGCCGCAAGTCCTCGAGTTGCCTAGGAGATGGCTTAGGCCATGCCCTAGCCGCCATGGTTGGCCCTGCGTGGTGAAGCCATGGTGGAGTTCCGGAGTCGCGACTTGAGTTCGTCAAGTCATTTGTACCTTCAACATTCGATGATGATGTAATCATATCTTGTCCTACTTTGATCTACATCGATGAGTGTATTATCCATATGTGTAGCTAGCATATGATTTTAGTAGGAATAGGTCTAATCGTGGTGGTTAGTCTATCTCTTGCGGATACATCGTTGTAGTGCACGGACCGAGGTTGTCGTTCGGTGATGAATATCCTTGCGTAGTGACAGTACGGTGGAGGAGAAAGCGGCGAATGAACGTGTATCGGACCACTCCATATCGGGTTACTCCATATCGAGTGTACTCCTTATCATAGTATAGGTTTAGATTGGTTTGTCACCTTGGCCGGAACGGCAACAAGAAGACGATATGCTAGGGTTACCTTTTGGATGCTTACCTTTATGGCTAGGTGGATGTGATCCATACATCCTTTCATGTATGTTTAATCTTTATGCAATCTACACTTCACATAGGGTTAGACCGGTAGGTTAGATGGATAGCCTTAGAAGTTTGCTTCCGATCCTTGGATTGACAAATCTAGGGAGGACCCTCCTTGGTGAAAAAGGCACCAAGTCACTCGTAGGCTTGCGGTGAACTTGAGCACGGTTTTGAACCGTCAACACACCCCTTTTTCTGGCGCCGTTGCCGGGGATCGGGAACTCGAACCCTAGGGCGATCTATCTTTCTTTTTAACTAATCCTAATTTTATTATTGCATATACCCTGTATTTCTTGTTTGTGTCCTTGAATGCAGGTAAAACCCTAGACACAAAGTGATTGAGAAGTTTTCAACATTCGGACTTCGACAAGTCCAACCTCGCTCAACCAAGTTGATGGCTACGCAAAGATTTGCTCTTTAGTGGTAGGTGCTAACCTTGGTTAGTGGCCCAACATCCGCTATCAAGCCCCCACCCAAAACAAAAAAAAATGAACAAGGTATGCTTATGTGTCGATTAAGTTTTTAAGACTAATTTCTTTTGGAGGTTTGTATGTTCGAGCTATAGATTTCGGAAACGACCATGTCAAGCACGATGGAGAAGGATTCCATTACCATCATGATCATGCAGCGATGGTAATGATTTTTGAAGCCAAGGGATGCGTGGCATGGTGCCCTAAAAGACTTCAAGATAAAGACCACGCGTACGTCTCCGGATCGATGGACGAAAGGATAACGATGTCATCAAAATGTTTGCATGAGCCTCGGCAGAAAGCATTAGATATATTTGGATTTTCAAAAGCTCCATGAAGTCTACATTCCAACGAATCAAGCGGCAAGAAAATCGGAGGTTCCTACAAGCGGATATAGCCGAATCACCGAAGGTTGCACGTTCTGAAATTCTGGACAGTAAGCAATGCTGAAGTGAAACAGTCATAGCTCCCTCATTCGGACTCAGATTAAGACGAATGAGTACCCGTTGGAAAGGTAATTTTATAAATTTTTCAATAGAACTATATTTTGGTATATGTTCTGTTCTGGATGCAGGGGTAAATCCGTGAAGAAGAGGCAGCAGCAAGGCGATGACGACAAGATAGAGATGGACATGGTGTCAATAAAGAGAAGATGGGGCAATGGTTCCACAACACGTACATGATGAAATTCAGAAGCTAAGGACTAAAACAAACCCACCGGAGCATGGATGAATGAAGACACAAGAGGCACCACTCAACACATGATGATGTTGGAAGCGAACCATGACCGATTTCATAAGGCAACATCAAGCTGCATGGCTACTTTGGATTCTCGCACAAAGAACCATGGCTTCACGACGATGGAAAGGTACGTGAGAAAGTCGAGCTCTAAGACTTAGAATGAAGCGCTTTGCGGGAGGCAACCCGATCTTTTTATATTTCTATATAAACTATGACAAGTCTACATTGTGTTCTTTATTTGAAAACTTCAAGTAACATCGTACCAATGCTCTAATAAATGTCACAACCACATGTTGTATGCTTTAAATAGATATTGAGTGAGCACTATGCTACTTGATTTTTGGGAAACTTGTAGACCCCTTATTTTTGTGTGCTTATTAGTGTTTAGATTCTTTTTATTTGTGTCTTTTTAGAGATAAATATGAAGCATGATCCCTTTTGATTCTAAACTTGTGGCTAGTTAACTTAGACTAACTTTCATTTTGGTTTAGATCACCACCATATCATGTCATGTCATTTTGTTCATTCATATCATGTTGCACTTCATTCCACTTTGTTCTCCACCCTTGCATTTTGTTGCATGACGCATACCATATTTAAAACCCTTTTGTGAAAAAAATCTCATCTTTGCCTAAACCCTCCTATCAAACCACACCTATAACCCAAGCCAACAAAGGAAGGATCGACTTATGTCAAGTCGACAAAGTCTATCTCTATCCCTTTTCTAATTAAAATTTTGACTAGCCTCATCCTAAACCCTTAGGAAAAACCTCTCATACGTTTAGTAATCCTAAAACCATAGGTTTGTTTTTCATCCGAAAATCTAACCCTTGCTTTTCTTCTCTTCCAAAACCACCTTAGATAGAATTTCTTCACCCGACTTATCTTTTCAAAGTGACTTACTTGTCATTATTGAGGAACAACATCGAAAGCCTTTGCAGACATAGCTGACCTTTTTTTCTAACTCCTTTGCATTTGCATTTTGCATCAACCCCCTTTGTTCTATCATGCATAGGTTAGCTTGGTTTCTTTGCGAAACTTTTTGATGAATGCTTTATTTCTATAATGGTGCTTCGTGCACGAGGCATTTTCTTTTGCAATCTTGTGTAAACATGGTATTTAGACATGATTGGAGACCACCATCATTCAATTTTATAAACCTTACTTTCACGTTGCATAGGTTGGTTTATAAGCTTTGCAATGCGCTTTAACTTTCTTGCGGCATAAAGAGTTATTAATCTTGAAATGAACATGCTGTTTTGACCTTGGTTAAATCTTTATGGTTATATAGAAATAAAGCAATCTAGTTGTAAACATGGTGTTTAGAACTTGGTGCAAACATTGTCATTGTTTATATCCCTTCCTTTCATTTGCATTTTTCACCTACACGCACGTACACCCATTAGATTCTTCTTTTCTTCTTGCTAGGTAAGCTTTGCCATAAGTTAAGATCTTAGGGATGTATTTGGTTTGTTGGCAATTGTTTCTACTCCCAACCATCACCCCGGGGGTAGAGTGTGCATTTGATTTGTTTTGCAGGCATGACGAAGTGTTCCCATGAGTTCTTGACCAATTGCAATCAAGATCGTTAGTCATCTACAAGGCTTGAGAAGGAAGTCGCTGTTTCCATCAAGATTGGAGCACGTGTTCAGAGATGTACAATAGAAGAAAAGTTAATATTCAGAAGCTCCTTCAAACCTTCTTTCCAACGCATCAAGAATCATCAATTTTGAAGACCCGTACAAGGAGATATGGCAAAAACATTGAGCATTGCGCAGTCTGAAATCAGCCTTGGACAGATTGCATCGCCGGAGTAAAATAGGCACAACTCTCTTGTTCGGAACCCGTTTCATGCGTGTGATAGCTCGTTGGGAAGATAATTTCATGAACTTCAACTTGGAGGGGTGTTTCAGTACATGTTCTGTTCTAGAAGTAAGAGAAAAACTGTGGAAGATGAGGCAGGAACAAGGACGGGATGGAAGTCGGTGATGACGATATGATGAAGGATTGGAACCATGGCTTGATGATAATAAGAAGAAGTTGGAGGACAACTGAGGTACAAAGGCAAGGAAGTGAAGATGATTCTCAAACACATGGCAATAGGGAGCGATTCAAGTTCTTCCACACCTAGCAACATGCTAAGCATGGGGGAGGATTTGAAGAACGAAAGGGAAAACGGCCACATGGAGTTCAAGGATCACCTTCACCACAAGATGCTCATTATTCTTTTTTCATGTCAAGCACAATGCTTAAGCATCGGGGAGGCCACGCTGCACTTCACTACGAGCATCGAAGAGGACGGTAACTCGCCCTTAACTTTATCTTTGTTCTTCACCTTCTAAATGCTTACACATATATGCTTTCAACCATAAACAAACTTTGTATTTATCTTTCGATCAATAACATGGCTACTAGGAGGACAACCTAGGTTTGTTAGTTTTACTTTTCAATAAATTGATCACCATCACTTTTGAGCTTACCACGATATCATTTGTATGCCTTGCTTATGGAAAAGTGATGAAAGTTGCCACTTTGTTTTACTTACATGATGTTTTATACGACATGACTTTTTGCTCTCTATTAAAAGGAACTTAAATTGACTAAATACCGGCTCTTTCATTTGTGGAGGTTAAATGACTAAGTTCAAGACCCACATACTTTATGTTGCTCTTTGATTTAAGTTTACCGATGACCTATGCCTTGCACTTGTTTTATTTAAAATCATTATGCTATCTACATTTGTGAATCTCTTGCAAGGATCTACCTACCAAAGCCTATACTCATACAAGTACTTTCATGATGTTACCCTTAGTTTGCAAACTTATATCTTGATGAGTTGGATTAGGATTGATTTCTGTGGTACGAGACTAAGAAGCTGGTCATTCCTTTGCGTATCTTTTTCATGCTAGCCATTTTTGTCCATGCATTGTGAGTTTCTACATTGGAAATTTCACAAACTTCACTGGGCATCCACCCTAAACCCAAAACATCTTTTTGTGATTACCTCCTTGACCACAACCCAAATTGAGTATGGATGATCTTTCGATGAATTTTCTGAAGATTTTCTGGCAAGATTTCAAGACATATAACATATGGAGGGACTCATCAATGCAACTAAGTCATGCGGAGTTCCGACATGGAGGATGCCCCTGAAGATTTCAAAAGATTTATAGAGGAACACAAGGATTTCGTACTTCTCTAGCAGCCATAAGTCCCCTCACTTCTATGCTCGAGGACGAGCAATCATTTAAGCATGGGGGAGGACTGCTATAGCAAGTACTATGTTCCTTAAAAGTTCGGAGGAGCATAAAAAATGATGAATAAAAAAAAGAAAAGAAAAAAAGAAGGAAGGAAAGAAAGAAAAAGAAAGAAAAAGAAGAAAGAAAAAATACAAGAAAAAAACAAAAAAAAGAGAAAAAATAACAATGCTCCTCGGTTCTTTTTAGCTTCATTTAAATCTTAGAGAGCTTTGAAGACAAGTCCATACTCAATCTTTTCCAACCATGTGCAATCCGATAACGAGAACTTCATTTGTGTTTCGGGATCACCCATTTGCCACTTGCACATGTCCACCTTTCTAAATGCGTGTGTTTCATCTCTCTCTCTTTCCGACATTTATTTTCCATGGCCTTTTTGACTAGTCTCGGTAATTCCAATAGATCTCTCTCTTAGTTTGACAATATTTCAAGTATAATATTTTGCTAGGATTGTTTTTACCTACCAAGCTCCACATAAGCTTTCCACTTTCATATGAGTAGAATATGTTGAGAATAATCTAGTGTAGGCTTGAGTGACTTGATGAGATGAGTGTTCCCATGAGCTTTTGCAAGAGAACCTCACTTATGTTAGATGTGCAACTTTTTGAAAACCCTTCACGATGCAGCAAGGTAAAGGTTTGAAGTTTGCTTAAGTTTGAGAGCACTATTTTTGTTTTGGCATGTTCTTTAATAATAGTCTATCTTCCATAATGAATTAGCCGGTCAAAACTTGAACCTTAAATGCTAAATACTTGAGAGAATAATATGTCTTGTTGTGTATAACTAAGTGCAGGGAAGACATCGAAGGGCAACACTGATTTTCAAGTTAAGCAAAGATCTTGGACTTGCTCGAGGACGAGCAAGGTTTAAGCATGGGGGTATGTTGACGGTCGATTTTGGTACACCTAGCTATGAGTTTACCGTCAAAATTTGCACGTATTTGATATCCTAACTAATGGTACTAACCCCTTGATATGACAAGTTCGCACTCGCATGTGGTTTTTGGAGTATGTTGTTTACACGGGATTTAAGCGCTTAAAGGAGTACTTTCGGGTAAAGTTCATTAAGCACCTTATGAGAAGATCATGAAGCCCATCACAAGACAAGACACGAAGTGAACAATACTCCAAATGACCTAAGGACCAAAGCATCAACACGTAAAACTCCTGGGACTTGGAGGTTTACCAACGAGATCAACTCAGCCCGAGAGATATTCACGCAGCCCAGAACAGCACGATCTTCCAATGCAGATTTGGAGACTTAAACGGACTCTAATGCCAAAAATTTGAATACCAAAATTGTGCGCCTCGACAATAGCTTCGATTTGGACATGTGGAAGGCCCAATTCGGGTCAAGGAGCTAGGAGATATGGCCCCCGAAATACCTGCTGCGCAGACAAGTCCGAAACCAGACAGATTATCTTCCGAGGCCGTTTTGGGGATCTTATCTTCGTTTTCAAGGAAACCAATGAATACCAAAGTTGGAGATAATTTCGTGGCACACATCCTGGACACCGAATTTGCATTATTTGGAGTCCGTACGTGGGAGATATGGCGCCGGCAAGGAAGGGCTCCGAATCAGAAAAATCTGGACGATGCTGAGTTTATGGAAACCAAGTCCGCTTCTCCCCCAAGGAAGATCTCGTGCAAGGCAAGTTGGAGCACACCCCAAGGCTCCCCAAGGGTATAAATACAACCCCTTGGGAGCCCAAGGAGGGGAGAGGAATCCATCCATTCATCAGAGAGTCGCCGACATGAAGGAGAAGCACTGGGAGGAAGCCGACGGCCGCCGCAAGTCCTCGAGTTGCCTAGGAGATGGCTTAGGCCATGCCCTAGCCGCCATGGTTGGCCCTACGTGGTGAAGCCATGGTGGAGTTCCGGAGCCGCGACTTGAATTCGTCAAGTCATTTGTACCTTCAACATTCGATGGTGATGTAATCATATCTTGTCCTACTTTGATCTACATCGATGAGTGTTTTATCCATATGTGTAGCTAGCATATGATTTTAGTAGGAATAGGTCTAATCGTGATGGTTAGTCTATCTCTTGCGGATACATCGTTGTAGTGCACGGACCGAGGTTGTCGTTCGGTGATGAATATCCTTGCGTAGTGACAGTACGGTGGAGGTGAAAGCGGCGAATGAACGTGTATCGGACCACTCCATATCGGGTTACTCCATATCGAGTGTACTCCTTATCATAGTATAGGTTTAGATTGGTTTGTCACCTTGCCCGGAATGGCAACAAGAAGCCGATAGGCTAGGGTTACCTTTTGGATGCTTACCTTTATGGCTAGGTGGATGTGATCCATACATCCTTTCATGTATGTTTAATCTTTATGCAATCTACGCTTCACATAGGGTTAGACGGTAGGTTAGATGGATAGCCTTAGGAGTTTGCTTCCGATCCTTGGATTGACAAATCTAGGGAGGACCCTCCTTGGTGAAAAAGGCACCGTGTCACCCGTAGACTTGTGGTGAACTTGAGCACGGTTTTGAATCGTCAACACGCACGGAATACCTGACATTCGAGGTCGCGGACTTCCGCTCCTCCAACCACGCCATCCTTGGTCGACCCATGTTGGCCAAGTTCATGGCCATACCGCATCACACCTACCTCATCATGAAGATGCCAGCACCAAACAGAATCCTTTTCGTCTACGGCGACATCCTCGTCTCTTACAACTGCGAGAGCGACACCGTCGACCTCGCCAAGGTTTCCGCGTGCAAAGCCGCGGCAACGGTCATGGTCGCTCAGGCCTCCAAGATCGACCAAACTACGCTGGAGGTACCAGAATAGAAGCGTACAACTACTGCCTTGGATGCAAGTCCTGCAGTAAAGAAAGTTTGCCTCGGCCTGCCCGATGCATCCAAGGAAGTCACCATTGGGGCCAACCTCGACCCCAAATAGGAATTCGCGCTCACCAGTTTCCTCTGGGACAACACCGATATCTTTGCATGGAGTCCGTCCGACATGCTCGGTGTCCCCAGGGAGCTGGCTGAGCACGCCCTTGAAGTAAGCAAGACAGCAAGACCTATCAAGCAAAAGCTCCGGCGATTTGCAAAAGATAGAAAGCAGGCCATAGAAGTAGAAGTCTATAAGCTCTTAGCTGCAGGATTCATATGAGAGTGTAGACACCCGGTTTAGCTCGCAAACCCGGTCCTTGTACCAAAGAAGACTGGAGGATTAAGGATGTGTATCGACTACACCGACCTCAACAAGCACTGCCCGAAAGATCCCTTCCCTCTTCCTCGCATCGACCAGGTCGTGGACTCTACGGCTGGTAGCGTCCTACTATGCTTTCTCGATTGCTATTCAGGGTATCACCAGATAGCCCTGAATCCCGACGACCAAGACAAGACGGTGTTCATAACGCCCAATGGCATCTACTGCTACAAGGTCATGACCTTTGGCCTGAAAAACGCTGGCGCGACCTACCAGAAGGCGATACAGAAGTGCCTGAAGTCTCAGATCGGGAAGAACGTGGAAGCTTACTTCGACGATGTGGTCGTCAAGACCACCGAACAAGATCAGCTCATCAACGACCTCGCTGAGACTTTCTCCAGCCTACGCACATACCAGTGGAAGCTCAACCCGACCAAGTGTGTCTTTGGTATTCCCTCTGGGTTGCTTCTGGGCTTCATGGTGGGACACCGAGGCATCGAAGCCAACCCCGTCAAGGTCGACGCAATACGCAACATGGCCAGACCATCTTGCAAGAAGGACATCATGAAGCTCACGGGTATGATGGCGGCCCTAGGTCGTTTCATCAGCAAGCTCGGCGAAAAAGGTCTGCCCTTCTTCAAGCTATTGAAGAAGGTGGATAAGTTCGTATGGGACGAAGAAGCACAGAAGGCCTTCGAGGCTCTCAAAGATTCCTTGACTACGCCTCCAACCATGACTCCTCCAATACCCAAGGAAACGCTTCTCCTCTACATCTCCGCCACCACTAATGTGGTCAGCACGGTTCTCGTCGCCGAACGAGAAGAAGCAGGGCAGGCCTACCCTGTTCAACGACCTGTGTACTACGTGAGCGAGGTCCTGGCCGACGCTAAGACATGTTATTCACAGCCTCAGAAGTTGCTCTATGCACTTCTGATCACGTCGAGAAAGCTACGGCACTACTTTCAAGCCCACAAAATTAAGGTGCCCTCATCCTACCCGCTAGGAGAAATCATCTGCAACCGCGACGCTAACGGACGCATCGTCAAGTCGCAAATGCTAGCTGACTTCGTGTCAGAATGGACGGAGATCCAGATGCCCCTCCCAAGGAGAGGCCTGAACACTGGATAATGTACTTCGATGGTGCACTTAACCTCGAACGAGCAGGAGTAGGAGTACTATTCATCTCTCCTCAAGGAGAACAGCTCAAGTACATCCTGCAGATACACTACAAGGCCTCCAATAATGGAGCAGAATACGAAGCCCTAATCCATGGGCTCCGTATCGCAGTATCCCTTGGCATCAAGCGATTACTGGCATACGACGACTCTAAGGTCGTCATCGAGCAAGTCAACAAGGAGTGCGATTGTGTTAAAGACACAATGGATGCTTATTGCGCTGAGGTCCGTAAGCTCGAGGGCCACTTTGACGGGATCGAGTTTCAGCATGTGCCACGCAACAACAATGTCGCTGCCGACGTCCTATCTAAACTAGGCTCTAGGCGAGCTCTAGTCCCGGCGGGTGTGTTCGTCCAAGACCTACGTAGGCCGTCGATCAAGTTGTGGCACCCGGACAACCCGGACCAAGCACAGCCCGACCTAACTCTAGCACCTCCCCGCGACGTGCTAATGACAGAAAAAGAGGATGACTGGCGCGAGCCTTTCTTAGCCTTCCTACTCGACCAGCGAGTCCCAGAAGACAAAGCTGAACGAGAGCACATCACACAACAAAGTGCCAACTATGTCGTGATCGGCAACGACCTCTACAGAAAAGCAGCCTCTACTGGCGTCTTGATGAAGTGCATCTTGCGCTCAGAAGGATTCCAGCTCCTGGCTGAAATTCACGGTGGCGAGTATGGCTGCCACGCAGCGTCCGCCAACCTGGTCGGCAAGGCATATCGATCCGGTTTTTACTGGCCCACGGCCATGTCTGATGCTAAAGACCTCGTCAAGAAGTGCAAAGGATGCTAATTCTTTGCCAAATAGCAGCATCTGCCAGCTCAGGTCCTGCGCATGATTCCCCCATCTTGGCCCTTCGCCATATGGGGCCTCGACTCCATAGGACCATTCCGAACCGCTCCGGGCGGCTACAAGCACATCCTTGTGACCGTCGACAAATTCACCAAGTGGATTGAAGTCCGACCTGTCGCCAAGGTCACGTCGGAAGAAGCGGCCAAATTTATCCAGGAGATCACACATCGCTTCCGTGTGCCCAACAGAATCATCACCAACCTCGGGACGGCCTTCACAGGGTCTGCCTTCTGGGATTTTTGCCAAGGCAATACGATTGATGTTTACTACTCCTCGGTCGCCCACCCTCGGTGCAACGGCCAGGTCGAGCGTGCCAACGGCATGGTTCTTCAAGCTCTCAAAGATCGTATCTTTGATGACGCTTCAAATTACGCCACCCGGTGGTTAGCCGAGCTACCACACGTAATCTGGGGTCTGAGGACCCAAGTCAGCTCTGCTACGGGCTTCTCACCTTTCTTCCTAGTCTACGGCTCAGAAGCCATCCTACCCACCGACGTCACCTTTGGAGCTCCACGTATACAGTTCTACGAGGAGGGAGAAGACGAGCAGACTCGTCATGTCGACCTTGACAGCCTCGAGGAACAAAGAGTGGCAGCCGTTATGAGGCAAGCTCACCACGACCAGCAACTCTGTCGGTATCATGATCGCAACGTCAAGGAGACCTCCTTCAACGTTAGCGTCCTAGTTCTAAGACGTATACAGAAGACCGATGTGGGGTGATGGCCAAGGAGTACCCAACCCATGGAATGTGGAGCATCTTCGCCGATTCTATCCGTAGAATAGTTTTTGTTACAGCTATGTTTTTTTTCGTCTTTGTATTTTTAGTTCAATAAATACTAGTAAAAGCAGTCATCTACTGTGTCTCGAGCTCTATCCTCTTTTCTTTCATGTCATGTACCCTCCCCCTCGACATGCTAGGGGGCTTGGCAACAGCCAATACAGGGGTCGAAAGACCTGACGGCGAAGTTTCCTGTTCCTCCCTCTCGATATGCTCGCGGGCTTGGCACAAGCCAACATAAGGGTCGTTCGACCTGAGGACGTCGTCCCTCATGACTACTCACTTTATGTTGTTACGAACCTGCTTGGTCGTATGGTTGCAAAACCTGAGTACCAGACTCCTCCCCGTGCGCTGGTTGCACGTAAGTCTCCCTGCTGAGCTGTGGTGACTGGTAAGCCAGCCTCTCCGTGAGTAGTGGTCAGCGGGGTATGTTAAAGACACATCGCTTCAGGGCAACCAAGTTCATGCAAACATAAACTAAGTACGTCATGTAGGCCAAAAGAAGATTATCATAGTTATTTACATGACTGGAGGAAGGAGGGGGTACAGCTCTATGACTACGACTCCTCTTCACCATCATTGCCCTCGTAATCGATGGCATCCATTATTTTCTCGGCAGCCTCCCGTATCTCGTCCTCTACGGCCTTGAGGTCCTTCGTCGCGTCTGGGCCTTCTCCGACCTTGACCATGTCAACGTCGGGGTGATGCGACTTCACTCGCACCAGTGACTCTGTTGCCGCTGTCAAGCTCGTCGCTCTCAGGAGGTCGATCAACTTCTCAGGCGTAGCCAGGAGTCGGTCAATGGCTGGTCATTCCGCAATAGTCACCTGGTCATTCCGCAACGCCTGCAAAGCTACCTTGAGACTGACATCAAGGTCCTTTCGAGCTTGCTTCTCATAAGCCAGCTTCTGGGACACGGTGTACTCACTGTCTACGGTGGATTTCATCAGCCGCTTCAGCTCCTCAGCGCCAGCCTTGGCCTCCCGCAGGTTTACCTCTAAGCTTCGAACCTTCTCCTTAGCATTCTTGAGGTCATTCTTGAGGTCATCCTCTCGCCTGTGAAAATCTGTGGGGGTACAAGAGGTCATGAGGTGCAACTCTCAGTTACGCAAGCCAAGGATGGACAAAGCTGTGAAACAGTTGGTCTTACCCGCGCTCACAGTCGTCAACAACGTATCGGCGTCCCGATTTTTCTTCTTCTCCCCTTCCAGCTCGTCTTCAAGCTTCTTCTTATCAGCCGCGGCTGCCTCCCGGACACGATTGAGCTCTTGCTCGAGCTCCGTCACCCGCAGCTGTGCGGCCGTGGCGTTCCTGCATTGGTCGGCCCTGCCCTGGGCACGGTTGGCCAGCGACTGTTCGAAAAATAAGAGACAGGTCGTCAACAACAAATCCAGAGATAAAATACTCCATGAAGACCAAGACAGCTACTCACCGCGAACGCATCATTCAGCGTCAAGATGGCCCGACGAACCGCCTTCATGTCTTCCTCATCATCGAAGACGTCTCCATCCCAGGGGGTGCCGCTCCAGTCAATGTCCTCCCACCTTAAACTTGGCCCCGTCGACGTCGAACCCGGCGCCTGCACACCGGTTGTCTCTGGTTTCCGCTGTGGTGGCTCGATCTGAGCCTGGTCCACAGTTGGACCCTGAGCTGATGTGCTGGGCACCGCGTTGATGGGGTCCACCTCGATGACGGGTAGTGGAGTCGATGTCCCGACGTCGCCAACGGAACCCTGAGTTCCGACCTCATGCTCAGGCATCGCCATCCGCGAGGGAGAACCTTGAGCACCCGAGGTGCTCTGAGGCCTGGCGTCTGACCTACAACAATGTCGTCAACATAGCAAAAAAATAATGACTAGCAAGGGACAAGTCTAAGTACTGAGGTCTTACCTCGTGATCGCTGACGCACGCAACCTCAGCCTCAAGGGCCAGGCCGGAATCTTCACAAGCATCTTGGCCTGGGCACCGGCTGCAGCTATCTGTGCCTCTCTCATACGGCGGAGGTCTTCCTTTGTCACTTGCTGCTCTAGCTCCCGTTGCCTCTTGGTCGTGGGACTTGGCGACCTCCTTGTCGCATGATCATCAACGACCGGCGGGTCATCGGTAGCTTCGTCTTCCTCCTCCTCGACCTCTTAGGACGCCGGGGTGGGGATTGTCGGGGGAGGGCTCGCCCTCCTCTTCCTCTTCTTCTTGTCGGCCTCAAGCTTGGCAGTCTTTACTGCCTCGACCTTGGCGGCAGCTCTTGAGGTCGACTGCTTCACCGTCGTCGCCCTTGTCTTACGTCCCGGCTTCGTGGCACTGCTCGCCTCAGGGCGGCTCGCCACGATGTCGCCGAGCTCCGTGTCGCTATCTTTGTCAGCCCCAACTGACGAGTCTGACTGATAATTTTCCAGCAGCACAGCTGCTGGAAACTGGTAGTCCTCCGACCTCAACTTCTGACGTGGCTCTTCGCCGGTCGGTAAGGGTGCAGGGCACTAGAATTGCATCTCCCGAGTCTGCAAAAACAAACAACAAGATATAAGAGGTTTTCCTCTAATCAAACAAAGCAAAGAAATACATAGAGGCGACCTCGTTGTCTCAGGACTTACAGGATCAGCAGGTCGGGTCAGGGTGTATGCCTTAGGGCACTTCCTATTCCGGATGCGCCCAGTGTACATCTGTGTCACTCTAGCCGCCATCTCATCCTTGGAGATCTTGCGGTTGACCTCACGAGTGGGTTCTGACTGATCCCAATACTCGTACGCCGGATGCACCCGGTCCTTGATCGGTTGGATCATGCAGCGACAAAATGACATCGCTACGGAGCCTCATGTCAGACCTTTCTTCTTGAGGTCGGCGATGAGGGGGAGCAACTCCTTGAGATCTTCCAGCTCATGGGAGGTGAGCGCTAGGTCCCACTCCGGTATCTTCTCGGGCTTGTGCCCGGTGCACTTCGGGAGCGCCGGCTCCTGGTCGGCGATATAGAACCACTCCGACCTCCACCCAGTGGTGTTGTCCGGTAGATCCATATCTATCCATTCTACCATGAGACCTAATCTCAAGCAGAACATCACTGACCCTACGACAACGGTGCGCTTGCCGGTGGTCTTCACGTTGAAGAAGTAGCGCCACAACACAAAGTGCGGCGGTATCCCAAGGAACGCCTCACACATATGTATGAACGATGAAACTATAGTGATGGAGTTGGGAACGAGGTGTACCAGCTCCAGTTTGTAGTAGAAGAGAAGACCTCTGAAGAAGTCACCAGCAGGCACATTGAACCCGCGCTCGAAGTAGGAGGCGAAGACGACCAGCTCCTTATCGTCCTCCGCCGGAAACGCCTGTCTAGTCGGCGCCTTCCACTCCACCTCCGCCTTGGACCTCAGGAGCCCGTGATCTACTAGCACCTGGATCTTCTCCTCAGTCATTGTCAAGGGATCCCAAACCGTCTCCGGGGACGGGATCTTGGGAGCTGCGGCCGCCATTTCTTGCAAGCGAGTGGATTTGGATCTAAAGTTGACCAGGGTCTTTATGCGCATGCGGAGCGGCGCAGCGCGTGGATGGCGGAGTCGGCGCGCGGTCTGCTATAGACGGCGGTGGCGGGCTAGGGATTTGCGGATGGAGGGCGGATGAGGGAGCATGGCGGCTAGGGCAAGATGAGCTTCGACGGAGGCGGCGGGAGGAAAAAGATGAAGGCAGGGGAGGGTCAATACCCGTCCCCGCGGCCGTATTTATATGGGCCCCCACCACGGATGCCCGTTGCGGATCTGTCGCCGCAATGAGCTCGCCACAACGGCTATGTGCCGTTAATTTTGCGAGACGATCTCGCCGGATTTTACGCTAACGGTTATGTGCCCAACGGACAAGCTGGCGACCTACACCCTGAGTTTAGGTCGTGAATATAACAACGCTATCAGGTCTTCCTAATAGCACATTTTGATCTCCATGAGGTCGACAAGGCCCCAAATCACGTCACTTTAGGTCTTTGATGAATAATTTCTTCAAATCGACCATTACATGACAAAAGAGAGCAAACATTACATAGGAACTTCGAAGGTACATAGGTCGTCTGCGACCTCATTGGATCCAGAACCTGTTACAAGATGCAAACATAATTGAAGACCTAATCTACATAGAGCAATCGTTGAGGTGTTCCCTGCTACAGCAGAGCACATCGCAAGAATTCTTCTAGCTTCAGGTCCTCGATGGTGGCCTTGCGGTGAGCGTCTACACGTCGCTGTGTATAGCAGGACACACTTTGTGCCTAACTATGGAATGCAGATACGAGCTTGCTCTTCGACGCGTCCTGCGAGCCCTCGACAAGCATCTCATGCTTACCAAGAACCTGCAGCGTCACCTCGGGCCTCTTCAGCATCACCTCCAAACTCTCCTTGATTCCTCGCTGAGGCACAGTACAAAGAGTGGGTGTGCTACCTATATTTCGCAAGAGTTCTTCTAGCTCCAAGCTTCTACAAACTTTGCATCCTATAATCTAGTGGACGGACACATTCCAATGGCATGGCCTTAATACTACCCTACGGCTTCATAGCTCAGCAATGATCGGTGCTTGCCTCCTTTAGCTCCATGGTGCTATTTATAGCCGAAACCAGGCCTAGTGTGGCCGGTGTTGTGGTGACACTGATACCATGTGATCGAGAGGACCTATAGACATGTGCATGATTAAAAGCGATATCTTTTTTCCTGCCTCGCGACGTCCTTGTCGCTAGTGCATCAATGATGCCTGAGGCTGCTGCAGCGTCACATGGCTACAGTACACCTCTCGGTCAGTGGGCAGTTTATCGTTTTCTGGGTGGCAAGAGAATCTCCGACCACTGTTGACCCGTGACCCTACAGTCTACGGAGAGATAAGCCTGACTCTGTGTTAGAGGGCCCTGCGCCTCCCTGTATCTACGGACGATGATGACGACGACGATCAAACGCACCCTTTACGGCTCTGCGTCTTCATTGCACCGTGCCCGTGCCCGCCGCGGCCAAAACCGACAACCCCGGGCAAAAAGATGCAACCGCCCGGCAACATTGGATCTGAGCCGGCCGAAACTTCTAAAAAAGGCAAGACAGGCAAGACGATTGTTACGACGGAGGGCACTTCTAAAACCATGAAGGCGACTGAAATAGAAGCTAGGACAGAGCGCGCGAAAGCGTATTTTTCCGCGACTTGTCCTCCTGGGGAACGCATGAAGCAAACACTTGAGGAGGAAGCAGCCGGCAAAAGATATTGGGAGCACTATGAGCGAACCGGAGAGTTTTTAATAACAGGCCCCGCTCCAGAAAATCCTGTCGCCGGTTTGATGGATGTGATCGACGACACTGAGGAATTGTCTTACATTGACGATGGCACTCCGATGGAAACCTCTGAGAAGAATCCACCGGTTTCGGTGCTCGATGAGACCAAGGTCAGTCTTTCACAGGAAAAAGGGCAAGGCGCCGGCACGAAAGCGAGCGATCCAATTGAGCTAGGCACGTCCGAGATTGAAAAACCTGAAGAGAACCTGTCGCGATCCCCTCCAACTTTTGAAGAAGCTGAACGAAATGCTAAAGAATCAACTAGAGGTGGTAGCGCTTTCGGTTCCAAGGGCGACGACACCCTTCTGCTTGAAAACACTGGTGCGTTACTCCCCATTGCTCTCTCTCTCTTCTTTTTTTTGATAACTCCTATTTGTGGAGGCTTACTCCTTTCGTGTTCTTTCAGTGGCTACCACTTTGGTTACTATGAGCAGCAAAGACAAAAGCCCGCTCGGAAAGCAAAGTGATTCACGTTCGTTTGGATTGAACGCTGATCCTTCGGATCTGGAACCTGGTATGCGCTACTGACTTAGCGATTAACTCTCTGAATGGGATTGAACTTATCTCTTGCTGTCAAACGTGTTGTGCTTTGTTTTCGTGCCTTAAGCTGAGAACCTATTTTTGGTCTGTGAATGCAGATTTCCTTAAATCCCTGGAAGGTCTTGATGGGAATCAACTATTAAATGCGATGCAGTCCTTTCTTTCCAAAGGGATAGCTGCTGGCCGGAAAGGGTATGAGCAGGTTGCGAATGAGGCAAAGAGCTCTGGCGATGAGAAGGTTCGCCTGGAAGAAGAGAATCGTAAGTTGCGTGAGGTGAATGAGAGTTGAAAAATCACTCCAACCAACTTACTGGTCAAATTCAAAGATTGACAGAACAATGCTCAAATCAAAAAACAGCGATGGATGCACTGAAACAAGAGCTAGAGAAAAGCCTGCAATGCTACGAAGAATGCCGCGTCGAGCTTCGTGACGCTGTTACCCAGAACGACGCCCATTTGGTGCAAATAGAAACTCGTGACACTTTGATTGCAGAACTCAAGAGGGTGAAAGGCGAGTTGGAGGAGACTTTGGAAAAGAATGAAGCTTACTGCCATTAGTGGGGAGTTCATCTGGCTTCGGCCTATCGACGAGCGCTTGAACGCTATGGTGCAGAGACCCAAAAGTTCAAGGTTACTGATAACATCGCTAGCTACTGCTTGTGGATGAACAGCGAACTTAAGCTTCTGCCTGACACTATGTCCAAGGTTGGGGACTACGGAGCGGCAACATGTTCTGAAACGATCTTTCATTTGTTGGAAGAACATGGCTGTGAACATTTTAAGGCTTTCGGTACTCGCGGATTCGAGTTCCCTTCTTCGGACGCCATGCCAACCCCAAGTAAGACTGTTGACGTGATTACCAAGATTTTTCTTCGCAATTTCTAGGCAAAAAGTGGTTGAGAGTATGCTCGAAAAAAGGCAACTGATCGATTGGCCAAGGTTAGACCCTTCGTATTGCTATGCCCAGTTTTGATTGGTTTCGGCTTATTCTTAAGTTCCGTATTTGAGGTTTTTGATACATTTCTTTTCACATAGTTCTATTTTGGCCAGGTGAAACAGGCTTTGGAACTTCAAGAGCACCAAGCGACGCATAGTGCAGAGGCAACCCTCGGACCTTATGGGCCATACCGGGACTGGCCGTCGAAGCCTAGCGCTGATGAAGACGAGACCGTCGTCCCCGAAGCCCCCGTTCGCGAAGCAGCTACTGCTAAAGGAGAGCATAAAGACCCGGTTACCGGTGAAACTCTCGCTCCGTTGCAACACGAAGGACCAAATCCCAATCCATCTATCAATCCAACTTCAGAGGTGTAAAAAGATAGATGCTCTTAGGGATTGTTCAGTGTAACCTTGTCTAGGTTTGAAAAACGGTGATGTAAATTTTGTGTGAACTGTTCTCGCAGACGTCGAACGAGGATGTAGTTTTGGATGTGACGCCTAAGACTTTCAACCGTGCCAACACCTGCGTCAGCGGGGCGTCTTGGAAGGTTTTTCAGCGCCGATACCCTACTAAAACTTTCAATGAGTTTTGGTAAACTTGCTGTCAATACCATTCTTTGCACAGTTATCCTCTTCGCTTCTTTATGACCATGAACGATACAAGTAAAGTTGCGCTGGTGGAACCAAAGACGTATGAAGCCTTAGTAGTAAAAGAAGAGCCATATGAAGAAGAAGAGATAGATCATTGCTTTGTCTACGACATGGCTAAAAGCCGCGGAGGATGGTATTCGGATGGTAGCTGCATAGAGCTACCTTTTTCGTGAAAGCAATGAACTTAGATTTAGCATTCTCGCTGGTTTCAATTGATGTTTATGAAAGAAAACGTCTTCCCCCCCTTCGAAAACTGAGAGAATGTAAATTTAAAACAACATGTTCTACCGAGCGAAACCTCGGACTTTAAATTTTATTTGTCGGCTTGTAATAAACGATGTTCCGCTCTGAAGAAAAATTTGGAATGACCAAATTACGTGATGACGAAAGGTGTTGCGTGAATTCACTTGTTTTTGTGATTGTTTCTTTTGTCATGAAAAGACTTGCCTACCATGCAACGCCTAGGTGTGAGACGCATTGTAGGACTAGGGCCTGAATGAGAAAATGTCGAATATTACAGCCCCAAAAGCAGTTTTTCGACAATGAAAGTTTTTCCCTACCTTGCCTTGGTGGCGCGGTGCGAAACCAAGCTTCGCCATTCCAAAACAAAAAAATGAACTAAGACTTAGCAACTTCTTGATATTGCTTCTATTCGAAATTGAACCGCTTTTGATGCACCCGTTGCGGGTGGGCTATTTTGAAAACAGCTCTTGAAAAGATATTGATTCTTGTGAATCGTTTTCGCTTCACCACTTGTGGGTGGGCTACTTTCGCGTAGCACTTCAATTCACTCACTTTGGAGTGGGCTATCTTGGATAGCACTTTAAAATGTGCATGCAAGTGAAAATCAAGAATCGTAGGGGGGAATTATTCCATTCATTGAGGAAGGGAAATTTTACATCAAGGTTGCCTCGTTAAAAACCTCACGCTCCAGGATGGAGTCCCCCCTATGTGAGGAAAAGAGTACAACTTTGTTATTGAATTTAAATTGCACGAAAGTAAAGACCTAAAACGGGAAGTAAAACTAATGAATCGCCCGCATTTATAGTTCCATGCGGCCGACTACAACAAACTTTCGACTATGGGAAAAATTTGTACAAGTTATCCACATTCCACGAATGCGGTAACTCGACACCTTCCTCATCCTTGAGACGAAAGGCTCCGTCTCTAACACTGCTCACGACGATGTAGGGCCCTTCCCAGGCGAACTGCAACTTGCCTACTGAATCAGCATTCTTTTTTCTCTTCAGGACAAAATCTCCGACTTGAATGTTCTTCAAAGAAACCTTTTTGTTTCTCTAGTTTCGGGTTTCCTCTTGGTATTTTAGCAGATTTGCAACCGTGTCGAGCCTGTCAATATCTACCAGGTCCTTGTCCACTTCTTCGTTCTCACGAGAACTCCACATCAAAACTCTGGCGCTTTCGTTGGCTAGCTCTTCTGGACACATAGCTTCGGCTCCATACAACAGCCTAAATGGGGTGAATTTGGTAGCTCTAGATTCAGTGGTGTTATGCGACCAGATAACTCTGGACAACTCATCAACCCACTTTCCTTTCTTCTGATCGAAAAGACACTTCTTTATAGCTGAGAAAATTTGGCCATTGGCCCTTTCGACTGCGCCATTGGATTGAGGATGATATACAGAAGCAAAATGAAGCTTCGTCCCAATCATGCGGCAGTACTCTCTGAAATCCTAGCAATCAAATTGCTTCCCGTTATCAACTGTGAGTTCTCTGGGTACACCGAATCTGCAGATGATTTGCTGCCAGAAGAATTTTCTGATGGTAGCTGAAGTGATAGTAGCGACAGGCCTTGCTTCAATCCATTTGGTGAAGTACTCAACTGCTACCACAGCGAACTTGAAGTTGCCCTGAGCCGTAGGCAATGGGCCCATAATATCCATGCCCCAACGCTGTAATGGCTAAGTAGGTGTGATGAGTTGCGAAAGAGCCCCTGGCCTTCGCTGATGCTTTGCTACAAACTGATAAGCCTTGCAGGTTTTGACTATCTGCTCGGCATCTCTGATTGCCATTGGCCAATAAAAACCTTGTCTAAAAGCTTTTCCAGCTAAAGCTCTTGCAGCGATGTGTGATCCACACATTCCACTATGGATTTCTTTCATGAGCTCAATACCTTGTTCTTGTGGTATGCATTTCAACAACGGTGCGCACACACCCAGCTTGAAAAGATTGTCATTCTTCAATACGTAGCCTTTCGCCCGGGCTTGCATCCTTTTCATATCGTGAGCTTCGACTGGCTCGTAATGCCCACGAAGGAAAGCGATGATGGGAGATCTCCAATCTATGCTTGCGATTGCATTGACTGTGCTGAGGGGTTGCTTGTCTGGTTTGATTGATGGAGCAGTGAGGATCTCGAAGAATACATCTGGAGGCATCGCCTCCCTTTTCGCTGCTTTTTTCGCCAATTCATCAGCTTCCCCATTTCTCTTCCTCGGCAGGTGCTCGATGGTAAAACCTCGAAAATGCCTTTCCATCTTTCGCACCTTGGCGAGGTATTTGATAAGCTCTGGCTCTTTGGCATCACTCTCCTTTTCAACATGATCCTTGATGACTTCAGCATCGCACTTGACCAGGAAATTGCTTGCTCCCAAGGCTCGTACTTTTCTGAGGCCTATAAGGAGCGCCTCATACTCGGTGGTGTTGTTAGTGCACCTGTCGGATGGATCTGAATAATCCAGCCTAGCAGCATACCTTAGCTTGACCCCTGCTGGTGAAGTAATGACAGCTGCGATTCCAGCACCTTTGCGCCCCCATGCTCCGTCGCATCTAATTTCCCACACAGGAACCAACTCCTCATCTCCAGTGCCGTTGTCAGGCGAGGTCCAATCTGCCACAAAGTCTGCCAGGACTTGGGATTTGATCGCTGATCTCTTCCCGAAATCGATTGTGTGCTTCGACAGCTCTGTCGCCCATTTAGCAATTCTGGACGAAGCTTCTTTGTTGATGAAGAGATCATTGAGAGGCTGATCGGTGAGCACGGTGACTTTGTGGGCTTCGAAGTAATGCCTGAGCTTTCTCATGGCCATAACCACTGCAAATGCAATTTTCTCCAATTCCGAGTATAACAATTTAGAGCCTGATAGAGCCTCTGAGACGAAGTACACTAGGCTTTGATATTTTCCTTTTTCACCATCGACCTCTCGCACGAGAGCTGCGCTGACTGCTGCTTTGGATGCGGCCACATATAGAAAGAGGGGTTAGGATGGGAGAGGCGGTGACAGTATTGCCATCTCCTCGATGTAGGCCTTTAGCTCTGCGAAAGCCTTGCTCTGCTCGGGGCCCCATTCGATTTTGCCCTTTCCCTTCAACGCTTTGAAGAATGGAAGGCTTCGTTCGGCGGACCTGGAAATGAATCTGTTCAATGCCGCGACTCGACCATTCAACTTCTGAATGTCCTTCTTTGTTTTTGGTTCTTCCATTTCCCTGATCGCCTGTATCTTGTCAGGATTTGCCTCGATTTTCTTGGCCGAAATCAAGCACCCCAGAATTTTGCCTTTTGTGACTCCAAATACACATTTCTCCGGATTTAGCTTTAACCCCGCTCTTCTCATATTGGCGAAGGTTTCGGCCAAGTCGCTGATATGATTGGACCTTTCACCGCTCTTGATTATGAGGTCATCGACATAGGCCTGTATGTTTCTGCCAATTTGCGGCTTGAAAACTTCTCCTGTCATTCTGGTGAAGTTCGGGCCAGCATTCTTCAAGCCTTCAGGCATTCGCACAAAACAGAAAGTACCAAAGGGTGTGATGAAGCTAGTCTTTTCCTCATCCTCTTTCGCCATCCAGCATTTATGGTAACTGGAGAAACAATCCAGAAGAGACATGATAGCGGCGCTGGCTACCGAATCAATGACCTAATCCATCCTTGGAAGTGGGTAATTATCTTTGGGCGTGGCCTTGTTGAGGTCTGTGAAATCTATGCACATCCTCCATTTTCCATTTTTCTTTTTGACTGGCACGGTGTTAGCTAACCATTTTGGATACATGACCTCACGAATGACACTAGCATCTAGCAATCTCTGGACTTCAGACTTGACTGCTACCACTTTGTTATCGGACATCTTTCTGAGCTTTTGCCTTCGCGGCTTGACGGTAGCATCGATGTTCAATTTGTGCTCAATAAAGTTGCGATCCACGCATGTCAGATCTTTAGCAGACCAGGCAAACACATCCCTATTCTTCTGGAGGAATTGGATTAGCTCCACCTCTTTAGTTGGTGCGAGGTCTGACCCAATGACGACGGCCTGATCCCAAACCATTTCATCCAACATAACCTTCTTAGTGTCGCAGTCTGGCTACACATTGATTTTTTCCTTGTCAAGTTTCGGTTGCTTCTCCACTGATTTGGCCTTGACTGCCTTGTCGAGAGCATTGACATTTCTTTGGCCTGGAGTTCGGCCCCTTTCTAGATTTCGGCCATCATTTTGGTGGCCCCAGATTGTGATAACCCCCTGCGTCGCTGGTATCTTCACACACAAGTAAGCTTGGTGTATGATGGCTTCGAACTTGTTGAGAAAACCTCTACCCAGGATTCCATTGTAGGGGTAGTACATCTCCACCACATCGAAAGACAAGTACTCCGTCCTAGCATTTTGGACGGTGCCAAAAGAAACTGGCAGCGAAACCTTCCCCACTGCATGAATGGCACGCCCTCCGAAACTGTACAACGGTGTGTCGAGAAGTTGCAACAGATTCCTGCTCAGGCCCATTTTGTCATATGCATCTGCAAAGATTATGTCTACCGGCGAGCCATTGTCAACCAAAAGCTTTCCCAAAGTCCAGCTTGCTATGTTGGCTTCGATCACGAGGGCATCGTTGTGGGGAAAACCTTGGAGCTTCACATCCTCCTCAGAAAAGGTGATCGGGATGTGCGACCATCTAGTTCTTTCTACTCTTCCCTCCACACTGATGTTACAGACCTCGCGGAAGTAATCTTTCCTAGCCTTCTTGCAGTCGAATTCCAGAGCGGAGCCGCCCGAAATGGGGAGGATGGTTCCGACGGAAGGAAGCAGGTCGTTTTGGCCCTCAACTTTTGCAGGTAAGGATGGAGCGGTTGGGCCTTTGTATGGGGGAGGTGGACAGGCGATGGGGTGCTGGTCAATGGGCCTACGCTCGATGTTTTGAGCTTGGAAAACCTGGGATTGCCAGGGCGGTGGTTGGGTGTAACTTGTGACGGGTGGCAAGAAATGAGGTGGGTGGAAAGGATTGGCGAAAGTGTTTCTCCCAAAGTTTGGGTTTTGCCAAGCCGGAGCGGAATGGTTGACTGAACTGTTCCTCTCTTTTTCTTTCTTCTCCTCCTCAAGAATGGCTTCGAACCTTTTCTTATCTGGGCAATAGTTTGAACTGTGGTCGTCATTCTCTTTGTGAAAAATGCAATACCACTTTCTTTTCTCTTGGTAGCCTCGGCCTCTACCGCGGCCTCTTCCTCTGCTGCTACCTCTCCCGCCTCTGCGGCTGCCCCCTTGACTTTGCTGTGGAGGACTTGGTGGGTTATTGTTTTGGCTTGGAGTATCGCTCTGAGGATTGCAATTTTCCTGAGCCGTTTCTCCCTTAGGCCAAAAACATTTCTGGGGTTAGCGTGCGAGGCATTCCTGGGATTGGGCCAGTCCCTTTCATTGGACTGGCTAGTTTTGGTAGATTTCTTTTGCTGAGACTGCTCCTCCATACACATTCTGAAGTCATTGTTTGAGCGACAGTACTTCTCGAATTCCTCGTACAAGCGTTGGATTGTTTTAGGCCTCTCACGCATGAGATGCGAGCGAAATTGCCCGGCCCTCAAACCCACAATTGCAGCATTGATAGCAACGGCACCCATTACATTTGGTGCCTGGGCTCTGAGATGGACAAATCTTCTGAAGTAATTTTGAAGAGGCTCTTTGTCCTTCTGCTTACCAGAGAAAAGATCGCTTTCAGTAAGCTCTGGGCGCTAGAAACCTTGGAAGTTTGAGAGGATCCGCTGCTTCAAATCTTCCCATCCATGTATCACTCTGGGGCTCAAGAGAGAGTACCATTGCGCCGCAGCCTCGTCCACAGCGATGATGAACGACTTCGCGAGCACCGAGTCATCACCCCGGCCGAAAGGATGGCAGCTTCATAGCTCATTATAAATTGCCTGGGACCTGACTGGCCTGAAAACCTAGGTAGTGTCACAGCCCTATAAGACTACGGCCATGGAGTGATTTGGATCTCTTGAGACAGAGGCGATTTTGGGTCCCAAGATCTCGTGCGAATGGTGCGAGTATCTTGGTTCAAAGGGCCAGACTCGAAAGGATTAAGGAAAGGGTTACGGCTGAAAGTGGTGTACGGAGGGGGTTGAGTAAATGGCATGTTACCCTCCGTATGTGTGGAATGGATAGGTATGGAGTATTCGGGCGAAGGCTGGTTAAAACTTAGGGACTGTTATGAGGCGCAATTCTTCTTGCAATTTGGCGATTTCGGCCTTTTGCCTTTGGATTTCTTTGGCTGCGTCAGCCTCTTGTTGCACCGCCAAAAGTCTCTTTTTAGTCTTGGCCAGCTCATCAGCCTCCTTTCGCAATTTAGCCAGCTCGGCCTCATATGCCGCCTTGGCCATGGCCGTGGTAGCATCGTGGTTTGGCCTTGGCTGGCTAGCATTCGGCTCTGGGAGCTCCTCTCCCTGAGTAAGTAGGTTGGACGGGTTCAACTCCTCCTCACGGGATGACGAAGCCCCCTTGCTGGAATTGGTGGTAGTCCTCTTCTTCCTTGTCGACATCTTGGGTTTCTAACTTGAGCCAAACACAAATGGTGGGCACCAATTGTTGTGCTATGGCGAAGCCTAACACGAACAATGAAACAAAGGACTCAATCTGAAAGCACAAAGAAGACAAAAAGCAAACTCTCAACAGTATAATTCTCAAAAGACGATCCCCTTTACAAGTGTCGGTCGGCCTCCTTTTATAGGGAGACGAGCGGACTTTTTACATACCGAAATTGACCTTGTGTAAAACGAATCTAATTGGAATGTACTAGGCTATTTCTGGGAATTCTCCGTTGGGCCTTCATGTAATCAGCGCTTTCCTGATTTCATGCCGCACTTCGCGGCACTTTTCCCGGCATGAGCATGTGCGCCTGTCTGATGAAGACCCCTTATCCGGAGATGCCTTTCGCCTAGCCAATTCTGGTACCTGAAAACATGAATCAAGCAAAACACTGAGAAGGTAGATGTTAGCCTTGGCAAAACCTCGAGCGAAAGTCAGACCATGATTCCTTCCGAAATGAAAATTGTCTCTCAGGGTTTCGCCTCAGGAAAACCAACGACGACAGGCCCTGAGCAAAACTAAGACCATTCTTAACGCTTGATGCTTTCGCACGACGAAGGGTGGCTAGCGAAACCTGAAGGGTCAAAAGAAAAAAGAGATTGAATGGCTTCGAGGGCTTCGCTGTTGCATAAAAGGCGTTGTTGAATTGACTATTCATGCCAAGACACTTCTAAAATGTTGACTTTGTCAACCTCGATCCCGAATCCCCCAACAATGAGCGACCCGAGAGTATCATTCGAGGAACTTTGGTTTCTTTGTCAAAATTCGCAAAACCTCCGGATTGACAACTGATTAAGGTGCTTGTGATTAGTAATTCATATACAACCGTTCTATCTTTCAACCACCCAAGGCAGGTGAAGCTACAAGCCCCATATCAATCAAGCATAATGTAATATCAATGCCAACTCATTCAATCTTTGATAGAGTACCTAGTTGTATGCTTGTCATAAACTAGGAATACAACATCGTAGCAACTCCTGATCAACCAACCTAAGTCCTAAGTGTGTTGCTCTGGATGAGCAAGAGGCTAGCTTGGGGGAGTTGTTGACGGCTGTTAAGTGCTTACTTTAGCCGTCAATTTACTCATGAATAAAGGAGCAAGAGGCATTTCTTACACGCATTTTAGTTAAGAATAATGTAGTTCCACTTGTCCTTGGAGATTATGTGATTGTAGGAAAATAAGCATAAAGAAGTGGCAAACTCACCTTCTATGATTCATGCCACGTCACCTCAGCCAAGGAGTGGCTGCCACCTCAGGTGCCATGCATGCACACCATGTCACCAATCCAAGGGAGGCAAGCCCCGACGAATCAGAGCGTGACACGTGGACTTCACATGGATCCATGGGCCCACTAGAGCACCTAAACCGCCTCAAGAGCATGTGTACACCGGGGACCGACATAAGGGCACACAGGACAGCCACCCCGAGGAAGCACACCTCGAGGGGGGCCCACCTGGGGTCGGCCGACCCTAGGATCAGCCGAACCGACCTTGGGTCGGTTGATCTCGGGCCTCCACGTGGTGCTTGTCCATTGGTCGTAGAGGCCATCCCCGGGATGTTTCACTCCTCTTGGCGCCGGTGCTCAGGCCTATAAATAGAAGGGGAGGGGGTTCATTTCTTACCAACACATCTTACTCCTGCTCTCTCACTTTTGGTTTCTAAGGCTAGGAGGTAGGCTAGAGTAGTTCTACTTCAGGTTCCAAGTCTACATTGGGTTCTAGGTATGAGTTCTCTTGTATCTTTATTTTATTGTATGACTTTGATCTACTTCAGTTATTCAGCTATTTCATATAAAGTTGTGCTTGTATACATAGGTGATTTGTTCATGTGTTCTTCGCTCGTTCATCATTTAGAGGCTCATGTTCTTGATGAACAAGGCCTTTCGATCCAGTTGACGAGTGACTTATACATGTTTTCGGTGTTTGTTCATAAGTTAGAGGCTCGTGTTCTTCACGAACACGACCCTTTGATCTTGTTGAATAGACATAGGAAAGCACAAATCTATTTGTGTACCTAGCCTAGTTTGATCTAGTTAGATCCCATGTTTGTGTTGTATGAAGTTCGTGCTCAAGCTACGGTACTCGGTGTAATTGGCTGGTTTATCTGGCGGCTCTGACCTGGGTCACAATAGCCCGGGCCGGTCAGGGTCCTGCTAACAACGTAAGCGTGGTGCTTGGGTTGTGTACCTACGTTGCTTATGAGTGTATCCCACGGTTTGTCTTGGGGTGGGCCGCGGTGGTGACAGCCGTTGGACCCTTCTAGAATCCCCCACGTTCGGATACACTATAGGAGTCTAAAGTCTAACAACCAAAGTCATGCGTAAGCGACACGGGAGGTTAGCTCCCCGTTTGTACCTGGGTGCTTGAGCCAGCAGTCATGCAATGTAGTGTGTATCTAACTCGTCTGTCTAACTTTGTGTGTTTAGTACCTTAGAACCTAGAACTAACTCGTATGTTGCCTCCTAAACCTAGGACCTTTAGAGAGAGTGTGTTTGTGTGTTCACACTACCAACTTATCCATCATATCTTACCCCTATACTTGAGTGTCTGGTTTGTTTCCGTCTATGACTTATACTCATTGCAATAGTGTTGAACTTGTTAATCCACCCAGCCTTCCTTGGATTCGATACCCTTTGGAATACTCCTTTGGGGAAATGCTACAATGGTACTTCCGTGCGCTTGCGGACTCTTGTAGTCGTTGGGATCACCATTTCGTTATTTCTGGCATCGTTGCTAGGAACTCATAACCTAGTGATGACATTAAGAAATGCCAACACTCATTTGCTTTCTCATTTTCCCTTCCTATTTTCCATAGGATTTTCCATAGGACTAGCTTGAGAGCTTCATGGTGAGATCTTTAGAGAGGGATGGATGATCGGGAGGAAAGCTAGACCTTGTATGAATCTTTCTTCGCATGTATAGAAGATTCGGTGTGATTCCTCAAGGCTATTTGTTGTCTCTCCCGTTTTCCCTTTTTGGTGATTTTCGGAGCTCTTTCTTGGGATTTTCGTGAGAAGCTTTTGGAGGTGTTTCTTTGTGGGATTTGTTTTGGGAATCACAAATGAGGTTGGTGTGCCTCTTTTCTTGGTGATCTTGCCCCTCAAATCCCGTAGGAAGGCCTTCGATTTTGGTGGTTTTCGAGTTCTTCGTGTTCTTGAGGTAGAGGCATGAGATTTGCGATTTCAGGAGTTGTAGGGAGTTAGAGGCCAAATTTTTTGGGGCATATCTTCCCTTTAGGGTGCTCATCATCTCCCCAAATTGTCGTCTCAAGACTCCAAGTGGTTTTGGAGATCCATCGATCGAAAGTTTGGGGCGAATTCGCGGGCAGTTTTCTGGGCTGTCCCGGGTGATCCGGACACTTGTGGCCGGGTGACCCGGTGTGGCTCTGGATGCCTCAGGGTGACCCGGACGTTTGTGGCCGGTTGACCCAATAGGTCTCAGCCTTCCTCTATGTTGCTCGAGCTCTTTCGTGCTTGCTTCCGCTTTGCTTCCTAGCCTTTCAAGCTTTGTTCCTAAGGTCTCGAGAGAGGTTTGTGTGTGCTCCCGCTTGATCATGTGTGACCCTCAGAGTTGCGATTGGGACATAGGCCGAGTTCTTTTGAGAAAAAATTTTATCGGCTAATTCACTCCCCCCCTATCTGGTCGCCAATCCGGTCCTTCACGGGTTTTCAAAACAAACCAAGTGTATACCTATATGTATGCCAGGGTCAAGTTACATACATATAGTGACATCATAAGTGAATAACAGAAACAATATCACGTAAAGAAAGAGAGATTGTCAGAGATTTACAGCAGAATCCTAGGAAACAAAGGCTCCGAACTTCACAGGCAATCGACTGGGGGTCGCGTACACCTAGCACCATCTTTTGGACTTCATACACTTTCTTCTTCTTTTTCTGAGCAGCGGTTTAGCAAGGATGAGTACACTTATGGTTGGTACTCAGCAAGGCCACAAAAGTTATCCAGAATGCAATTTAAGTCCATCTTCAAGTTCATTAATCATGTGAGGGTCCAGGCCGCTCTGGACCGTGAGCACCACTGATCGATCAGTTTTACACTCTGCAGAGGTTGTACACTTTCACCAGAGCTCGCGTAAAAGTTCCGAAGAACTTTGAACCCAACCATGCGATGCTGGCCAAGCATCATACCACACTTCCGAGGTGTGATTGCATAGGGACGCTACGAATCCTTTACAGAGACATGCAAAAGACCAACAACCCGCATAGTTATAGATCAGGGCGGACCATAACCCTCCCTAGTGGTCAGCACCTTAGCAAAGGCTGCTACCCCAAAAGGACCGGGCTATACCCCTGCAACCAGATCCCCTCTTCTCCTTTCGGATAAGGTCATCAGTTCAATCACACACCTAATTAATTGGCTAAGCCAGAGCTAAATGGACTGTGGTTGCACTGTCTTCCTGGGTGGTTCTCCATGTTCCAATTAATTTATAGTATTTTTGTATTAAAGCATAGGTAGAAGGATGGTTAGGGTCACTTGCCTTTCTCCAACGATAAGTTACTCTTATGCTCTTCCGCTCTTGCCCTTTGATACTCTTGATCTTCAAGACTTCTGATCAGCAGCTCAAACTTCTACTCGAAGCAAACATCGAGTACAAACATGCAAAGCAACAAACGAGAACAACTAAGAACAGTACACCAAACAAGAAGGCTTTAAAAGAGCGGACAAGGGAAAGGCCCGGTTCTAAGAACGCAAATGCAAGAAATGCTCAAAGCTATCGAGAGATTTGGATTATATCACACAAGGCTATGTGCTTGATATATTTTAATTAAATAAAGTAGTGTGCATAGGTTATTTCAGAGAAATACCCTATTTATAATTAAGCAAGTTATATTTATTTGAAAAAGACGATGTAAACTTAGTCAAATTTTATTTATAAACATTCAAGTATGATTTATGCAAATAAAACATTTAAGTTTAGGAAGAAGCATGTGAAGCATCTAAACGTATGTATTCATATTTCGAGTTGAACTAATTAAATTATATTAAGAACACATTTATTTTTGATTTAGTCAAATTAACATTTAATTCAAAAAGCTCGGGATAGAACCTATGTTTCTTTTATTTAGAAAGCAAATTGAATAAATATTAATCAATTTAAATTTTATTGTGAAAACTGAGATATACTCTAATTAGCTTTTAATTAGAAAGATTATTTAAATAAGTATTAGTCAAATTAATATTCTTATGAAAACACGTGTTGATCTCTATTTAGATTTTAATTAGAAAAGCATGTATATAAGTACTTAATCATATTTAAATGTTTAAAAAGATTATAAAATAGAGAACATGGTCAACATTGCAACTAACACATACTTTGAGTTTATATGAGCCTAACGCAACTTGAAACGATCGAAACGGAGCTAAAATGCAAGATCTATGGACTAAACAAGGTTGCAAGGGCTAAGCTACGAGAGAAACTATCTACCAGGGTCTTATCTTGAAGAAACCAAGGGTCTAAACCTAAACCTACAAAAGATCTGAGGGCTTTGGTGCAAAAGAGGCGGCTAAGGACGGCGGGACTGAGGACCGGAGCGTCCGAGGACCGGTGGATGGTCGCTCCTTGGTGTGATGAGTGATTGACAACGTGGTGTGGACTGACTCTTGGCCGAGTATTGCAGGTGCAGGTTGCGACTTGATTTGCGTTGGTGCAGGTGACGAGCGGGCGCGAAAGGTCTTAGCCTGTGTGGCCTCCGAGGAGTGGAGAGACAAGTAGGCTCGGCTTGATGGACCCGGTGGCCGAACGAGATCAAGTGCGGGCCGCATGGTGGCAAGAAAAGCAAGACGAAGTCGTGGACAGGAGCCGGTGCAGGGTAGTGGCTCACAACTGGAGTCTGCACACGGGATTTGGTTGGTTTACTCCATAAAACCAACACCGAGCCGGGACAACCGTGGCGGCCAAGTCATGAGTGGGATTGGCGTGGAGGCTGCACCTAGTGCGTGGGGTTTGCGGCGGTTCACCACAAAACCGTTGGGTTCCTTGGTTGAGCCACAAAGCCAACACCGGAGGCTCGGCGGGCGGAGACGGTATCCGGGCGCGCCGAGAGACTTCGTAGCGGAGGACACGCGTCGGGATCGCCAGGCTTGCGTCAAGGTGAAGTGAGGTGCGGTCGCCGGGCATCCGTCCGATGGTGCTACGACGAGAATTCCCAAAGTGCCCTTCGGGGGCGTGTATCCTAGTATTATGTAATAGGGGTAGTTTTGTCTTTCGGTTGCCTCCATATAAACTTAGAGGAGAGAGGATGGCAGCCATCTCTTGGAACCCTAGCTCATTTGCTTTCTCATTTTCCCTTCCTATTTTCCTTAGGATTTTCCATAGGACTAGCTTGAGAGCTTCATGGTGAGATCTTAAGAGAGGGATGGATGATCAGGAGGCAAGCTAGACCTTGTATGAATCTTTCTTCGCATGTATAGAAGATTCGGCGTGATTCCTCAAGGCTATTTGTTGTCTCTCCCGTTTTCCCCTTTTGGTGATTTTCGGAGCTCTTTCTGGGGATTTTCGTGAGAAGCTTTTGGAGGTGTTTCCTTATGGGATTTGTTTTGGGAATCACACATGAGGTTGGTGTGCCTCTTTTCTTGGTGATCTTGCCCCTCAAATCCCGTAGGAAAGCCTTCGATTTTGGTGGGTTTTGAGTTCTTCGTGTTCTTGAGGTAGAGGCACGAGATTTGCGATTTCGGGAGTTGTAGGGAGTTAGAGGCCAAAATTTTTGGGGCATATCTTCCCTTTAGGGTGGTCATCATCTCCCCAAAATTTTGTCTCAAGACTCCAAGTGGTTTGGGAGATCCATCGATCGAAAGTTTGAGGTTGTTTCTCGGGTTTCTTGGCTGTGTTGATTCGCACCTGGTGGACCGTCCACGAGGTCACCGCAAACCGTCCGCGACGTGCCTGATAGCCCGACTGTTCTTCGTGTTCGTGCGAGTTCTTGAGCGCCTTTCGTTCAATCCATTTTGTCGGTGGATTTTTGGTGCATGAAGTTTTCGGACGATCCGTACTAGTGTCGGATGGTCCGTGACGAGGCAGACGGTCCGCGGGTCCATCACGGACGGTCTGTTTTCTCGGTGCACTACTGGAGGTTCGGGTAGCAATTTCGGATGGTCCGTCCCCTACCGGCGGACAGTCCGCGCCCTCCTCGCGGACAGTCCGCCCGGACACTCCGGACAGTCCGCCTGGTGCTTTCCAGATTGCCTAAGTCCCTCGCTTGTTGAGTTGTGCTTCCGCATTGGATTGGTTTGGGACTTGTTCCTAGGGTTGGTAGGTCCGTTGTGACTACGCGACCTTGGCATGCTCGTGTGGGAATTGACGCGACCTTGGTTGTGATTTTGGGGCATAGTCGAGTTCGACTCTTCGGAGAAGAATTTTTATCGGCTCCCATTCACTCCCCCCCCTCTCTGGTTGCCTAATCGGTCCTTCAATTGGTATTAGAACCGGTTACGGATCTTCGTGATTCTAACCAGTCTAAGATCCAAAGATGGCGTACCAAGAACGGGGTTCGGGTCCTCCATACTTTGATGGTAAGAACTACCAGATGTGGCAAAGGCGGATGGCTGCTTTCCTCCGCGGCAAGGGTCACATCCTTTGGGATGTTACGGTGAACACAACTTATGTTCATCTGATTAACTTCATGGCTCCAGGATCGAGGGATATGCACGACGCCAAGAACAAGGCGGTCGACTACTTGTTTCGTGCTATGTGTCAATCCGAATTCAATCGGGTGCAGACAGAGGACTTGGCTTGTAGGACTTGGGAGCAGCTGAAGAATGCTCACGTTGGGAACACTCAGGTTCAGGCTCGGTTGTTTGCGACCTACCGCAGAGAGTATGAGAACTTCACTCATCTCCCCGGTGAGTCCATAGACACCATGTTTCAGCGGTTCACTATGATTGTGAAGAACATGAGGGCTAACGTGGCCGCGCTCCCATACGATGATCATGACAGGGCTGTGAAGCTCCTGCACTCTCTGGATTGTACCGTGTGGAGTGAGAAGGTCGAGGCCATTTTGGAGTCAGAGAAGTATGAGACCCTCACGGTGGACGAGCTGTTTTCCAAGCTCAAGTCGTCCGAGGTGGATCGTGGGGTGCTAGCAAGGATCGAGAACCTGACTGATCCTCATAGTCTGGCTCTTGTTTCCGGTTCAAGGACTAACGCTAACCCATCCTCCAGGATGTACTCTTTGTCTTCTCTTGTATCCTTATCAGATGAGGATTTTGACGTGCTTGGCAAGGACGACCTAGCACTATTGTCGAGAAGATTCGAGAGGATGCACGAGAACCGAATGAACTCAAGGAGGAACTCGAGGACGTGCTTCAAGTGCGGCAAGACCAAACACTTTTTTGCCGAGTGTTCGAAGTTGAACGACAACGACAAGCACAAGTCCAAGGACAAGAGGAGGAGGTCCAGGAAGGATCATGGACATGGGAGGAAGGCACGGTCTCGAGAGAAGATGAAGAAGTCGAGCGACGTCGAATCCGACTCTGAGGACACGTCATCAAGCTCGAGTGATGAAGAAGAAGGGAGCGGCAAGAGTAAGAAGAAGAAGACCCTCAGCAAGAAGTTGAACGGCCTTTCTGTGATGGGCCTAAGCTCCAAGGACGGTTTCTGCGGCACGGCTCGCAGCTCCAGCAGCAAGAGAAGCCAGAAGGACGCCTAGGGCTCAGATTCTAAGGATGAGGTATGTGATGAGCTCTCTTCCTTGCGCAAGGAGAATGAGGAGTTGGTTGACTTGCTTGATAACCGGGATCACATGCTTAGAGAGGCCAAGAAGCCTAGGAAAGAGCTTAGGGCTTTGCTAGAAGAAGCTAGGGAGAAGGTTGCTGATCTAGAGTCGAGGAACCTAGAGGCAAAGCTAGAGATACAATCTCTTAAGGCTGCTCCTGTTGTGTCTAATGAGGCTGAGTGTGGTGATTGCAATGTTTTCTTGTTTGACTTGACCTTGCTTAAGGAGAAGCATGCCTCAAAGCTTGAGGAACGAGATGTGCTTAGGGCTGAGCTTGACGAGTTGAAGTCTAGACCTGCTTTGTTAGGAGCATGTACTGCTTGTCCTAGCTTGCATACAAAACTAGATGAATCTTGTGCTCGTATTGTTTCTCTTGAGGCTGCTTTGAAATCTCCTATTGCCACTGCTTGCTCTACTTGTGAGGTTCATGCTGTCCAAAATCTGGAGCTTGCACAACATGTTGATAGGTTGCAGAGTGAGAATGATGATTTGCGCAAGTTGATGAGTTGGTTGTCCAGTCAAGAGCCTCAACTTGGTATGATGATTGCGGCTTTTAAGTGCTTTGATGGTCAGGCGCTTGGGTCGGATAAGGTTGGAGAGTGTAGTGGTAAGAGAGAAGGGAAATTTGGGAAAACTCCAGTTCCGCCACACACTACACCCAAGAACTAGTTTGCCCCCAGGCCAGACCAGACGCAAAAACCGAGAGAGAAACCAAGTGAGAAGCCAAGTGAGCAAGGCAAAAAGCCTGAGAAGAAACCACAACCAACAACCAAGGCAAAACCAATATGCTTCCATTGTGAGTATTGTGGGAGGGATGGTCACAAGAGAGAGTTTTGCTTCAGGAGGAAAAGGGATGAGAGGTTTGCTAGGGAGATGGCAAACAAGGACAGGTACCGCCCTTCTCGTGGTGTGCCTGAGCCTCGTGTTGTGCCTCGGAGTGAGGGTGTTGTGCATACAGTTCCATCTTGGAGGGATCGAGGCTTTCCTACCCGAGGTGCTGAGAGTTTCGGCTTTCGAGGTCGTGGTGTTGATCGGTTGGGTTCCTTTGGTCGTGGTGCAGGTGATGGGTATATTGAGTCTAGTGGTGGTATGTTTGCTGGACGTTCTCCACCTTGTGATCAATACGAGTTTGGGAGAGGTCGCAGCTTTGAGTTTCAGAGGGGCTACGGACCACGTTTTTCCTTTCGTGGTGCTCGTACTCCTCCAGCGAGACGTGAGATGATCCCCCGTGGTGGTCATAGCTTTGATAGACATGGTATGATGAATTTTGCTAACCCCACTTTTGATCAAATGGCTTGGCACTGATTTGACTCTTTTTGTGCTAACCCCAATGTTGAGTCGGTTGCTCGTTCTCGCTCTTGGTTTTGATTTTGCAGGCGGGAGGCTTGGAGGACTTTTGGTGGATCGACTCCGGAGGCTAGCTGCACATGACTGGAGACCGAAGGTGGCCCTCCAGCCTCACCCCGGTGATGTCAAAGGAGAACATCACTTTCAGGGACGATGGACGAGAGAGAGTGATCAAAGTAAGTAGATTGGAGACTTTGAGTTGTGTGGCTTTCGACAAGTCACTTGGTCTCTTTTGCCCTTTGCCCTATCGCATGTATTTAGTGTGAGCTTTGTATGCTCTTTGGACCGAGTGCATGTGTTTAGGGGGAGCTTGTGAGTTTTATGCTCTTTTGTTCTTTTTGAGCTTGGGTTGGGCATCTCATGTACATATGCATCTTGCATGGTCCATTCATGTCACATATCTTTTTCAGCATCTTTGTGTCACAGACTGCATTTGCATCATATGCTTTGGAGGATGTGCTTCTGTCATATACATTGATCACCGTGATATGTTGGATATGAACTTATGATCATGCTTGTGAGCTCTTATGATGTGTATGCTCTTGACAAGCTTTGGATGTGTATGCATGTGAATTGGCTATATTTTGTGAAAATGCTAAATGTGATCCTCTCTTGTGAGTTGAATACCTTGCTTGCTCAATTTGTGCTCAAATGGCTATATCTTGCTTAATTTGTGCTTGGGTATCAAGCTCTTTTCATTTGGGGTCAAAGACCTATTTGTCATCGTGAGTGTTTAGCCTACATGTTACCTTGTGGAGAAGCCTAAGCTTCTTTTTGCCGCAAAGGCACTTCATGTACCATGCTTAACTTTCAATCATGAAATTGGTATATGAAATACCTATGCTTGAAAAATATGCTTTGATGTCATATGTGCTTTAAATTCCTTATCTTGGGTGCTAAACTGTAGCATGATGTTCACCATTGAGAACTCTCATATTTAGAAGTGGACACATGGCTCGGTGGCTTTGACATGACATGAGGTAGTTTGTAGGTGTTTATGATGACCATTTGATAAGATATTGTGACCTTGCATGAAGTTTGTGAGTTATATGTTGTTTGTGCTCTTTTTGGCCATCCTGAGGTCCTATGCTCATGAAAGGGAATTTTTGTTGAAAAATGCTTCAATTTGTCCCTAGACATGTCATATGTATACATGTCTTTGCTCTCTTGTTGGCGATGCTTGTACGGATGTTTGAGCCTTCTTGTATGCTTTATGTTTGATTTCTAGCATATTATTGTGCTCATTGTCTATTTGAGAAGCTCATGCTCATTCTAGCCTTGATTCATGCATTACCAACAAGGGGGAGAAAATGTGCATCCAATTCATAACAAGGGGGAGAGTTGCATCAAGGGGGAGAAAAAGATGGATACTCAGTTCAGGGGGAGAACATGAGTTTTGCGCGCATTTGTTCAGGGGGAGCTTGCATTCATGCAGGGGAACTCTTTGTGTCGCCTGAATGTGCTTTGTGTTTTGCTCTTTTGCCGATGGTGTCGAGCCCTTTTGCCTCACCTTGAGGAGTCGGCATTTTGGAGCATTTTGTCTCGGTTGTGTTGAGCCGTTGCCCTTGCCTTAGGGGACCGAGATTTGCTATTTCAAGTGATCTTGTTTTGGCTTTTGATCACTTGTTTGAGTTCTTTGTTCGTTTCTTTACTTTTTCTTTCTTTTATGAATTGGTGACTATGTGTGTTGTCAATGCACTCATCAAGGGGGAGATTGAGGACCGGAGCATCCGAGGACCGGTGGATGGTCCCTCCCTAGTGTGATGAGTGATTGACAACGTGGTGTGGACTGACTCTTGGCTGAGTATTGCAGGTGCAGGTTGCGGCTTGATTTGCGTTGGTGCAGGTGAAGAGCGGGCGTGAAAGGTCTTAGCCTTGCGGGGCCTCCGAGGAGTGGAGAGACAAGTAGGCTCGGCTTGATGGACCCTGTGGCCGAACGGGATCAAGTGCGGGCCGCATGGTGGCAAGAAAAGCAAGACGAAGTCGTGGACAAGAGCCGGTGCAGGATAGTGGCTCACGACCGGAGTCTGCACGCGGGGTTTGCGGCGGTTCACCACAAAACCGTCAGGTTACTTGGTTGAGCCACAAAACCAAGACCGGAGGCTCGGCGGGCGAAGACGGGATCCGGGCACGCCGAAAAGCTTCGATGCCGGGGAACACGTGGCGGGATCGCAGGGCTTGCGTCGCGAGGACGCGTTCTGCGGCGAAGACGTGGCCGCCCGATGAAGAGGAGTGCTACTTGACCATCTTGCCCCTGAGGGGTGTGTATTTTCTTTTATGTTCTAGGGGTAGCTTGGTCATTTGCCCAACCCGGAGAGACTTCATATATATAGCTCTAGGGTTTCAGGGCAACTCATCCATCTGGACTGCTTCTCATTTTCCCTGCTCTTTAGGCTAGATTTTCTTCATGATTTTGTAGATAATCTGACCTCCGAGTGTATGGAAGCATTCATGGTTGCGTCGATTTCCTTCTCTTGACTCGAGTGATTTTCGTGTCTTTTTCAAGTTTTTTCATTAGATTTTCGTGCGCAGCTTGTTCCTTTGATTTTGAGGCATTTGTGTTCGGATTTCTTTGTGGGGATCATGGATAGATGTCTTGTGCATCTTTTTGCTTGATCTTGACCCCTCAAACTCTGGATTTGGCCTCCGATTGAAGGATTTCGGTTGGAACCCTAGCTTTTTAGTTGAGCTCGGTAGAATCTTGATTCCTCTCGATTCAGTGAGTTTGAGGCTACAAATTCGTAGGATTAGCATCTCCTAGAGATGCTTCATCTTCTCCTATGATTTGGTAGCAATCCCTTGGTTGATTCGGGAGATCACGCAAAGGGAAGGAAGAGTTGACCTTCAAGAGGTCGAGCTCGGGCTACTGTCCGCGCCCCTGGCAGACGGTCCGCGAGGTTCATTCGGACGGTCCGCGAGGAGGCTTCCAGCCGGCGGTTCTTTGTGTTCGTCGCGAGTTCTTGTTTGCCTTTCGTTCGATCCGTCAAGTCGGTGGTTTTCGGTTGCAAGAAGTTTGGCGGACGGTCCGCGAGGAGAGTACGGACAGTCCATGTGTGGCGGACGATCCGCGGGTAGGGTACGGACGGTCCGTATTTCGCAGTGTGCTACTGGTGGTTCGGGAGTCAATTTCGGATGGTCCGCCTTGAACCCGCGGACAGTCTGCCTAGGCCCCGCGGACAGTACGCCTCCCCCTGCGGACAGTCCGCCCCAGCCACTGCAGATTGCCTAAGTCCTTTGCGTCTTGTGTTGTGCTTCCGCTTGGGATTGGTTTGGGAGTTGTTCCTAGGTTTGGTAGGTCTGTTGTGACTAGGTAAACTTGACAAGTTCGTGTGGGAACCCTCGCTTGTGACTTTGGGGCATAGTCGAGTTCGACTCTTCGGAGAAGAATTTTTATCGGCTCCCATTCACTCTCCCCCTCTCTAGTCACCTAATCGGTCCTTCAATTGGTATTAGAGCCGGTTACGGATCTTCGTGATTCTAACCAGTCTAAGATCCAAAGATGGCGTACCAAGAACGGGGTTCGGGTCCTCCACACTTTGATGGTAAGGATTACCAAATGTAGCAGCGTCGTATGTCCGCGGCAAAGGACAGATCATATGGGATGTGACGGAGAACACCTCCTATGTCCACCCCTTCAACTTCCTTGCCCCAGGTCGACTATCCCTTTCGTGCCCTTTGCAAACCTGAATTCGATCAGGTTCAAAAAGAGGACTTGGCATGCAAGATTTGGGAGAAGTTGAAGAACGCTCATGCTGGGAACAATCAGGTGAAGGCTCGCTTGTTTGCAACTTACCAGAGAGAGTACGAGAACTTCACTCATCTCCCCGGTGAGTCCATAGACACCATGTTCCTGCGGTTCACTGTGATTGTGAACAACATGAGAGCCAATGTGACCGTGCTCCCGTACGATGATCATGACAGGGCTGTGAAGCTTGCACTCTCTGGATCGTACCGTGTGGAGTGAGAAGGTCAAGGCTATTCTGGAGTCGGATCACTATGAGACCCTCATGGTGGACGAGCTGTTTTCCAAGCTCAAGTTGTCTGAGGTGGACCGTGGGGTGCGAGCAAGGATCGAGAACCCGACTGATCCTCATAGTCTGGCTCTTGTTTCTGGACCAAGGTCTAATACTAACCTGTGTACTAGACAGTTCTCTTTGTCTTGTCTTGTGTCCATGCCAGATGAGGAGTTCGATGTGCTGGGCGAGGATGATCTCGCGTTGTTGAGCAGGCGGTTCGAGCGCTTGTACACGAACCAGAAGAACACTTGGACGAGCTCGGGCATGTGCTGCCGGTGCGGGAAGCACGGGCACTTTATCGCTGAGTGCCCGGAGGCCATGGAGATCAAGCCCAAGCACAAGCACCGTCCGAGGACCGACCACAAGCACTGCTCGAGGGACGACTACAAGGGCAAGAACAAGTCCGAGCGGAGGCTGAGGAATAGTGGCGGCCACAAGAAGAAGACAGAGCGTGCGATGGTCGCCAGAGCGAGCGACATCGACTCGAGTTCCTGCTACTCTTCATCAAGCTCAAGCGGTGAAGAAGAAGTGAACTAGCACATGGGCAAGAGGCACTACAAGAAAAACGCTGACTAGTGACGCAAAAAAGGTCGTTTCTCGTCATAAACTGAGAGCCAGGTGTGGTTCGAGGACCGGTGGATGGTCGCTTCCTGGTGTGATGAGTGATTGACAACGTGGTGTGGACTGATTCTTGGCTAAGTATTGCAGGTGCAGGTTGCGGCTTGACTGGTGCAGGTGCAGGTGAAGAACAAGCGTGAAAGGTCGTTGCCGGTGAGGCCTCCAGGTGTGGAGAAGACAAGTAGGCTTGGTTCGAGGGACCCGGTGGCCAGCGGGGTCAAGTGCGGGCCGCATGGTGGCAAGAACGGCAAGATGAAGTCATGGACGGTTTCTTGGTTGAGCCTCAAAACCAAGGTCGAGCCGGGACTACGTGGGAGCCGAGTCATGAGTGGTGATTGGCGGAGGCTACACCTAGTTCGCGGGGTTTCCGGTGGTTCACCAGAAAACCACTGGGTTCCTTGGTTGATCCACAAAGCCAAGACCGAAGAACCGAAGACGGAGGTGCAGCAGCTCCAGACCGGTCTGACCGGTGGGTCTGACCGGTCTGACCGGTGGGTACCGGTCTGACCGGTGAGGAGCACCGGTCTGACCGGTGTGCGACGACGCAGTCCGGAATCTTCGAAGCGGAGGACACGCGTCGGGATCGCAAGACTTGCGTCGAGGCTAAGCAAGTTTGCGGTCGCTGGGCATCCGTCCGATGGTGCGAAGACAAAGACTTCCAATTTCGCCCTCGAGGGGCATGTATCCCTAGTTAGCTAGTAAGGGTATTTTAGTCTTTCGGTTGCCTCCATATAACCCAAGTGGTGAGAGGATGGCAGCCATCTCTTGGAACCCTAGCTCATTTGGTTTTCCTATTTTCCTTCCTATTTTCTTAGGATTTTCGTAGGACTAGCTTGAGAGCTTCATGGTGAGATCTTGTGAGAGGGAAGGATGATCGGGCGGCAAGCTAGACCTTGTATGAACCTCTTTGGTATGTATAGATGATTCGGCGTGGTTCCTCAAGGCTTGGATGTGTCTTTCCCGTTTCTCCTTTTTGGTGATTTTCGGAGCCCTTTCTTGGTGATTTTCTTGGAGCGATTTCGAGGCCTTTCTCTTTGGGATTTGGTGGGGGATGTATGCATAAACCCTTCGTGGTTCTTTTCCCTTTGATTCCCCTTCCAAATCCGTGAGCAAAAGGGGCTCGATTTTGGGGTTTTCGTGGCTCTAGGGTTAGAGGCGTTCTTGGTGGGATTCCTTCGATTCCTCTTGATTTGACAAGTTTTGGTGGACCAAATCTTGGCTATGGAGTACCCATGAGGTGTTCCTACTATCCCCAAAGTCTTGTGCAAAACCGTGGAGCGAATCGGGAGATCGGGAGTTGGATTTGGAGGAGTTGACTCGCGGGCGCTGTTCATCCCGAGCTGCCCAGGCACGACCGGTCTGACCGGTGCTCTTGACCGGTCTGACCGGTGCTAGCCCTTGGTGGGTTTTTGTCTCGGGGAACAGCCTTGTCCGTGTGGTTTTGTCCCGTGATCCTGCTGTTCAGTTCTTGGAGTGTTTGGAGTTGTTTTGCTAGGATTTGTGAGGGGTTCTTCTTCCTCACAGGTTGTGTTTCGTGGTGGTTTTTGTTCCAGGGCCTAGAGGATTCACTGAGGCTTCCTGGAACGTTTGCTGTGCGGCTGCTGTAGCCATCGGCCTGACCGGCTCTGTCCACCGGTCTGACCGGTGTCACCGGTCTGACCGGCGCAGGCCATCGGTCTGACCGGTGTAGCACAGGCAGCAAGCCGTGCAAGTTTCCGCTGTGTGTTTTGGTGAGTTTTGGCTAGGAAGGTTGAGTGTTGGTTCCTAGGACCAGTAGCACTCCAGTGGCTGCGTGGTCTTGACCAACTTGGGTAGTTGGGTCGGAGACGTGAGTTGGAAGCCGTGTTCGTCTTGTTGGAGTTCTCATCTCCTTCGAGAAGAATTTTTATCGGCTCCCATTCACTCCCCCCCTCTCTGGTTCGCCTAATCTGTCCTTCAATTGGTATCAGAGCCGGTTCGGGTCTTTATTGACTCTTACCAGTCTAAGATCCAAAGATGGCGTACCAGGAACGGGGTTCGGGTCCTCCGCACTTCGATGGGAAGAACTACCAGATGTGGCAAAGGCGGATGGCGGCGTTCCTCCGCGGAAAGGGTCAGATCCTTTGGGATGTCACGGTGAACACAGCTTATGTTCATCCGATGAACTTCCTTGCTCCAGGATCGAGGGATATGTTCGAAGCCAACAACAAGGCTGTCGACTACTTGTTTCGTGCTCTGTGTCAGCCTGAATTCGATCGGGTTCAGACAGAGGACTTAGCTTGTAGGATTTGGGAGCAGTTGAAGGATGCTCATGCTGGGAATGCTCAGGTTCAGGCTCGGATGTACGCGACTTACCGGAGAGAGTACGAGAACTTCACTCATCTCCCCGGCGAGTCCGTCGATGCCCTTTTCCAGCGATTTACGGTCGTTGTGAACAACATGAGAGCCAATGTGGACGTCCTCCCATACAATGATCATGATAGAGCCGTAAAGCTCTTGCACTCGTTGGATCGTACCGTATGGGACGGGAAGTTTGAGGCTATTGTTGAGTCCGAGAAGTATGACACCTTGACGGTGAACGAGCTGTTCTCGAAGCTCAAGTCGGCTGAGTTGGACCGTGGTATGACAGCCAAGATCGAGAGCCCGACTGATTCTCATAGTCTCGCTCTCGTCAGTGGCAAAGGAGCTAAGTCTAACGCTAACGCATCTTCCAGGATGTACTCTCTGTCTTCTTTGATGTCTTTGCCAGATGAGGAGTTCGACGTGCTTGGAGAGGACGAGCTGGCGTTGCTGACCAGGCGGTTCGAGAGGCTGCACGAGAACCGGGTGAACACGAGGAGGACAGCACGGACGTGCTTTCAGTGCGGCAAGCCAGGACACTTCGTTGCCGACTGCCCGGAGAAGATGGAGAACAAGGACGGCTACAAGGACGGCTACAGGCACCGATCGAGCAAGGATGGCAAGTACCGATCGAGGCGCGATCACAAGCACAAGAACAAGCACAAGGACGAGCGACGGTCGAGGAAGAAGGATGGCCGCGGCAGGAAGGCCCGAGCAATGGTCGGAGCGAGCGACGTCGACTCCAGCTCCGCCTACTCTTCCTCAAGCTCGAGTAGCAGTGAAGATGAAGGTGATCGGCGCAAGAACAAGAAGTCATCCAGGAACTTGAGCGGGTTGAGCTGCTTCGCGAGAGATGGCTTCTGCGGCATGGCCCGTAGCTCCGGCAGCAAGAAGAGCCACCAGAGTGACTCGGACTCTGACTCCGAGGATGAGGTACGTGATGAGCTCTCTTCTTTGCGCAAGGAGAATGATGAGTTGGTTGACTTGCTTGATAACCGCGATCACATGCTTAGAGAGGCCAAGAAGATGAGGAAAGAGCTTAGGGCCTCACTAGAAGATGCTAGGAACCGTGTGGCTGAGCTAGAAACCCAGAACCTAGATGCTAAGCTTGAGATTGATTCGCTTAAGGCTTCTCCTGTGGTTTCTGATGAGATTGATTGCTGTGATTGCTCTGTGTACCTAGCTGATCTTACTGTTCTTAAGGATAAGCATGCTTCTACTTGTGATGAACTAGATATGCTTAGGGTTGAAGTGGCTGAGCTTAAGTCTAGATCTGCTTTGCTAGGTGCTTGCACTTCTTGCCCTGTTTTGCATGGAAAGATTGATGAGATGCATGCTTACACTGTTTCGCTTGAGGCTAAGTTGAAAGAGCCTATTCCCACTTCTTGCTCTACTTGTGAATTGCATGCGGTTAAGAATTTGGAGCTTGCACATTATGTTGATCGCCTGCAGGATGAAAATGATGAGCTGAGAAAATGTATGAGCTGGTTGTCGGGTCAGGAGCCTCAGCTCGGTATCATGATAGCGGCTTTCAAACGCTATGATGGTCAGGCACTTGGGGCTGACAAGCTTGGAGAGAACTGTGGTGAGGGAGTTGAGAGAGTTGGAGAGATTCCTATCCCACCACCAAACAGACACAAGAACAAGTTTGAGCCCAAGCCCAACCATCTCAGAAATAAACTTGACACTACTCCAGATCCACCCATATTCCCTCACCCAACAAATGATTTTCAGAAACCGGTGAAGTTTGTGAGCCCAAAGGGAGGTGAGGAAGGAGAGAAGAAGGGTGAGAAGCCGAGTGGGCAGCCCCAACCCAAGCCTAAGCCTAAGCCACAGCCCATAAAGTTCCATTGTGGGTATTGTGGGAGAGATTGTCACAAGGATGAGTTTTGCTTCAAGAGGAAGCGTGAGGAGAGAATGGCTAGAGAGTGGGCTAACAGGGACAGGTACCACCCCTCTAATGGTGTACCTGAGCCTCGTATGCAGATGCCCAGGGCCAAGGCGATTGTGAGGACGGTTCCGGCTTGGGGAGACCGGAAGGCTGCAGGTGTTGCTGCTGGCCGAGCCACACCGGTCAGACCGGTGTACTACACCGGTCAGACCGGTGCAGGTCTGGGCAGACAGCGAGTCAGGTTTCGTGCTCGTGAGGATGCTCGGTTTGGTTCTGGAGGTCGTGGTTCTGGTGGTTGGTCTGGAGAGTTTGCAGGTGGTCAGTTTGCTAGGCGTTCTCCACCTCGTGCTCAATACGAGGGTGAGAAGAGTCGTAGCTTTGAGATGGAGCGGAGGTACGATCCACGGTTTCCCTTTCGTGGTTTTCGTTCTCCTCCAGCTAGAGAGGGTTGGTTCCCTCGTGGTGGTTACCGTGGTGGTAGCTTTGATAGGCGTGATGATTTGGTTTGTGCTAACCCCACTTTGGAGCAAATGGCTCGGCACTGGTTTTACTCTTTTGGTACTAACCCCAGTGCTGAGTCGTTTGTTCACTCACGTGCTCGCTTTTGAATTTCAGGTGGGAGACTTGAAGAACATTTGGTTGATTGACTCCGGTTGCTCGAGGCATATGACCGGAGACAAGGGGTGGTTCTCAAGTCTCGTCCCGGTGGTGACAAAGAAGTACATCACCTTTGGGGACAATGGGCGAGGGCGTGTGCTGTCAGAAGGTGAGATTAAGGTAAGCGATAAGATCACTCTCAGGCGTGTTGCTCTTGTTCAATCGCTTGGATACAATTTGCTTTCTGTGTCTCAGTTGTTGGATGAGGGTTTTGAGGTGTTGTTTCGGCCTGGTGGTTCTCGGATTTTAGATTCTCGGGGGGATCTTGTTTGCATGGTCATTCCCGAGGGTCAGGTGTTCCGAGCTGATTTTTCTCAGTCTTCTGGTGTGGAGTGTTGCTTCTTGGCTGGTTCTTCGAGTGAGTTGTGGAAGTGGCATAGGAAGTTGGGTCACTTGAGCTTTGACCTTTTGTCTCGCTTGAGTAAACTCAATTTGGTCCGAGGATTGCCACGATTGAGGTTTGAGAAAGAGTTGGTTTGTGCGCCGTGTAGGCATGCCAAGATGGTAGCCTCTTCTCACCCGCCTCTCACCGATGTGATGACTGAGCGTCCATGCGAGCTGCTCCATATGGACCTTGTTGGCCCAGCTCGTGTGCGATCTGCGGGTGGGAAGTGGTATGTCCTTGTTGTGGTGGATGACTACTCTCGGTATGCGTGGGTGTTCTTTCTTGAGGAGAAGGGGGAGACGTTTGGTTTTGTTCGAGATCTTGTCTTGAGGTTAAGAAACGAGAGGCACGGAGATGCCATACGAGCGATCCGCAGTGACAATGGCTCAGAATTCAAAAACTCTCGCTTCGAAACTTTTTGCCATGACTTGGGTCTTGAACATCAGTTTTCGAGTCCGTATACGCCTCCCCAGAATGGCGTGGTGGAAAGGAAAAACAGGACCTTGTGCGAGATGGCTCGGACGATGCTCGACGAGCATAGGACTCCGAGAAGGTTCTGGGCTGAGGCGGTCAATACCGCGTGCCATGTGTCGAACAGGATCTACCTCAGGGTTCACAAGAAGAAAACCTGTTACGAGTTGATGCACGGTCGCACACCCAAGGTGAGTCACTTCCATGTCTTTGGTTGTAAATGCTTCATTCTGAAGAAAGGGAAGAAGTTGGACAAGTTCGAGGCTAGGTCTGTCGATGGTATTTTCTTTGGTTATGCATCTCATTCTAGAGCATTTCGTGTGCTCAATCTTGAAACTAACCAAATCGTGGAGACTTGCGAGGTAACCTTCGACGAGACACAGCCACGTAGTCAGCTTGTTTTTGAGTGTGCAGGTGACGACGAACTTGGCGAGGAGATCTTTCAGGAGGAGGAGCATGAACATGGAGATGGTGAAGATGGCGGTGTGATGCCCGTGGCTGAACATGTACCTACTACTTCGACGACGATCGAGAATGGACCCTCTCCCACACCTACAACGACAAACCCAGATCAAGGCGAAGCTGCTGTTGAGGGGGAGGTAGCATCAAGGCGAGAACCTCCCCGACGAGTGCAAGTGGATCACCCAGCTTCGAGAATCATCGGCGACATGAATGAACGTACTACACGGTCGAGGGTTCGGAACAATTCTCATTTTGCTCATGCTGCTTTTGTTGCCACTTTTGAGCCCAAAGACATTGGACATGCGTTATCTGATCATAATTGGGTTAACTCGATGCATGAGGAGTTGGAGAATTTTGAGAGGAACCAAGTTTGGGTGTTGGTTGACCCTCCCCCAGGGTGTAAGCCGATTGGGACAAAATGGGTGTGGAAAAATAAAGAGGGAGAGAAAGGAGAAGTGGTGAGGAACAAGTCGAGACTTGTTGCTCAGGGGTACAGTCAGAAAGAGGGGATCAACTACGAGGAGACTTTCGCTCCTGTAGCTCGTTTGGAGGCGATCAGGATCCTTCTAGCCTTTTCCGTGGCTAAAGGGTTCAAGTTGTACCAGATGGATGTGAAGAGTGCTTTTCTGAACGGTGTTTTGGAGGAAGAGGTGTTTGTGAGGCAACCACCGGGGTTTGAGAGTGAGAAGTACCCTCACCGGGTATACAAGTTGAGGAAGGCGCTGTATGGGTTGAAGCAGGCGCCTAGAGCTTGGTATGGTAGGTTGAGGGGGTTCCTGTTTGAGAGAGGGTTTGAGATGGGGAAGGTCGACCAGACCTTGTTTCTCCTCAGGCAGGACAGAGATATCCTGATTGTGCAGGTATACGTGGATGATATTGTCTTTGGTGGCTCGTCTAACTCTCTTGTTGCAAGGTTTGCAGAAGACATGAGCAGGGAATTTGAGATGAGCATGATGGGTGAGTTGCAGTTCTTCCTCGGGCTACAAATCAAGCAATCAAAGGAAGGAACATTTGTGCACCAAGCTAAGTACACCAAGGACATTGTGAGGAAGTTCAAGATGGAGGACTCCAAGGCCATGGCGACGCCTATGAGTACGACTACAGTTCTTGATGCGGACGAGGAAGGTGAACACGTGGACCAGAAGGAGTACCGGAGCATGATCGGGTCACTCCTCTACTTGACGGCGACGAGGCCGGACATTCAATTCTCAGTGTGTCTGTGCGCTCGTTTTCAAGCTTCTCCGAGGACTTCGCATCGGCAAGCAGTCAAGCGCATTTTCAGGTATTTGCGACACACTCCCGACTTCGGCCTTTGGTACTCTGCGTCTTCTTCTTTGGCGCTTCATGGATTTTCAGACGCGGATTTTGCCGGGTGTCGGTTGGATAGGAAGTCCACTTCTGGGACTTGCCAGTTCTTGGGTTCTTCTTTGGTGTCTTGGTCTTCCCGCAAACAGTCGAGTGTTGCTCAATCCACTACCGAGGCAGAGTATGTGGCCGCAGCTAGTTGTTGCTCTCAGCTCCTTTGGATCACATACACCATGAGTGACTTTGGTGAGGAGTATACCCATGTCCCACTTCAATGTGATAGCACTAGTGCCATAAGCGTTGCAAAGAACCCAGTGCTCCATTCCAAAACCAAGCACATAGAAGTGAGGTATCATTTTCTGAGAGACAACGTAGAGAAAGGGAAGATAGCTTTGATCCATGTACCCACACATGAACAACTAGCCGATATTTTCACCAAACCCCTAGATCAAGCAACTTTCACTCGTTTGCGGGGGGAGCTTGGTGTTTGTTTGATTTCTTGAGTTGGCGTGTGGGAGCTCCTTTGTAGCATATGTATAGCTTTCCTTTGTGCATTTCTTGCATTTGGCATGGCATATGTAGCATGATGTATAGGCATCTTTGTATCTTAGGTTGCATGCATTTTGTATCATATGCATTGTTTAGGAAAGGCTTCTCTTATACACATTGTTCACCATGGAATGACATATATGTCTTTGTGAGCTAATTTGGTAAGCTATGGTTAGTTTGGCTTAGCTCTTGATAATCTTGGTTTGTATCCATGGTTGATGGCTATGTTTTTGAAAAATTTCATATATATGCTCTCTTGTGAGTAAATGCCTTTACATGATCTTGACATGTTTTAGTGGCTTGGCTATGCTTAATTTGTGGTTGGATAGCTTATTTTGATCATATGGGGCCAAAGGCTCATTTGCCATCATGAATGTTTAGCCCCCATGCTTCATCTTGTGGAGGGGCATAAGTTCCTTTTTGTCGCAAAGACATTTCATGTACCAATTATAAATCTGAAAATGAAATGTAAATTGCTTGAAAAATGTGCTCCCATGTCATATGTGCTAATTTTAATTTGCTTTGGGTGCTAAATCGTTGCATGATGCCTACCAATGAGAAGTCTCATATATAGAAGTAGGCACATGGCTCGGTGGCTTTGACATGACATGAGGTGCTTGTGGGTGTTTATGATGGTCTTATGCTTAGAATGGTTGTCCTAGCATGAAGTTTGTGTGGCTTTGCCATTTTGACATGTTTTGCTCATGTTTAGGACTTTGCTCATGAGAGGGTAATTTTTCGCAAAATTGCTAAATTCTATCTTAGCTTCGCCCAATGGTTGTGAAACTTGGTGATCATGAAGTTTATGTCTTTACGAAGCTATAGAGTATCTAACTTGCTCGTTTGGACATGTGTAGCATCCTATGTTGAATTTTGTCTATTTGAGAAGCTCTAGGTTGCATTTTTTGCATTTTTGGCTTGATTCATGCATTGTCAACAAGGGGGAGAAGTTTGAGCATGTTTTGGCCTACTGAATGCATTTGGAAGGTTTTCAGGTGGTTTCGAGCTATTTTTGGGCTCTGTTGTGCACCGGTCTGACCGGTTGAGGTCACCGGTCTGACCGGTCAGAGTGCTGGTCCTGTTCTCATGTTGCCCACCGGTCTGACCGGTGGTGTCGACCGGTCTGACCGGTCAGAGCTGAGCTGTTGCAGCTGCTCTGTTTTGTGAAGTGGTTCGCATGCATTTGTCCAGGGGGAGTTGCATCGGTTCAGGGGGAGCTTGCATGTGTGCAGGGGGAGCTCTTTATGGTTTTCGAGCTTTGGTTTGATGGTTTGTGCTCTTTGCTTGAGCATGTTTTGTCTCGGATGTGTCGAGCCGTTGCCCTTGCCTAAGGGGTCCGAGACTTGTCTTCTTCAAGTGATCTTGCTTTTTGCCTTTTCTTTGGCTTTCGATCGCTTGTTGGAGTTTCTTTTAGTCGTTTCTTTTCTTTTCCTTTTCTCTTGGTTACCAAAACGTGTGTGTTGTCAATGCACTCATCAAGGGGGAGATTGAGAGCCAGGTGTGGTTCGAGGACCGGTGGATGGTCGCTTCCTGGTGTGATGAGTGATTGACAACGTGGTGTGGACTGATTCTTGGCTAAGTATTGCAGGTGCAGGTTGCGGCTTGACTGGTGCAGGTGCAGGTGAAGAACAAGCGTGAAAGGTCGTTGCCGGTGAGGCCTCCAGGTGTGGAGAAGACAAGTAGGCTTGGTTCGAGGGACCCGGTGGCCAGCGGGGTCAAGTGCGGGCCGCATGGTGGCAAGAACGGCAAGATGAAGTCATGGACGGTTTCTTGGTTGAGCCTCAAAACCAAGGTCGAGCCGGGACTACGTGGGAGCCGAGTCATGAGTGGTGATTGGCGGAGGCTACACCTAGTTCGCGGGGTTTCCGGTGGTTCACCAGAAAACCACTGGGTTCCTTGGTTGATCCACAAAGCCAAGACCGAAGAACCGAAGACGGAGGTGCAGCAGCTCCAGACCGGTCTGACCGGTGGGTCTGACCGGTCTGACCGGTGGGTACCGGTCTGACCGGTGAGGAGCACCGGTCTGACCGGTGTGCGACGACGCAGTCCGGAATCTTCGAAGCGGAGGACACGCGTCGGGATCGCAAGACTTGCGTCGAGGCTAAGCAAGTTTGCGGTCGCTGGGCATCCGTCCGATGGTGCGAAGACAAAGACTTCCAATTTCGCCCTCGAGGGGCATGTATCCCTAGTTAGCTAGTAAGGGTATTTTAGTCTTTCGGTTGCCTCCATATAACCCAAGTGGTGAGAGGATGGCAGCCATCTCTTGGAACCCTAGCTCATTTGGTTTTCCTATTTTCCTTCCTATTTTCTTAGGATTTTCGTAGGACTAGCTTGAGAGCTTCATGGTGAGATCTTGTGAGAGGGAAGGATGATCGGGCGGCAAGCTAGACCTTGTATGAACCTCTTTGGTATGTATAGATGATTCGGCGTGGTTCCTCAAGGCTTGGATGTGTCTTTCCCGTTTCTCCTTTTTGGTGATTTTCGGAGCCCTTTCTTGGTGATTTTCTTGGAGCGATTTCGAGGCCTTTCTCTTTGGGATTTGGTGGGGGATGTATGCATGAACCCTTCGTGGTTCTTTTCCCTTTGATTCCCCTTCCAAATCCGTGAGCAAAAGGGGCTCGATTTTGGGGTTTTCGTGGCTCTAGGGTTAGAGGCGTTCTTGGTGGGATTCCTTCGATTCCTCTTGATTTGACAAGTTTTGGTGGACCAAATCTTGGCTATGGAGTACCCATGAGGTGTTCCTACTATCCCCAAAGTCTTGTGCAAAACCGTGGAGCGAATCGGGAGATCGGGAGTTGGATTTGGAGGAGTTGACTCGCGGGCGCTGTTCATCCCGAGCTGCCCAGGCACGACCGGTCTGACCGGTGCTCTTGACCGGTCTGACCGGTGCTAGCCCTTGGTGGGTTTTTGTCTCGGGGAACAGCCTTGTCCGTGTGGTTTTGTCCCGTGATCCTGCTGTTCAGTTCTTGGAGTGTTTGGAGTTGTTTTGCTAGGATTTGTGAGGGGTTCTTCTTCCTCACAGGTTGTGTTTCGTGGTGGTTTTTGTTCCAGGGCCTAGAGGATTCACTGAGGCTTCCTGGAACGTTTGCTGTGCGGCTGCTGTAGCCATCGGCCTGACCGGCTCTGTCCACCGGTCTGACCGGTGTCACCGGTCTGACCGGCGCAGGCCATCGGTCTGACCGGTGTAGCACAGGCAGCAAGCCGTGCAAGTTTCCGCTGTGTGTTTTGGTGAGTTTTGGCTAGGAAGGTTGAGTGTTGGTTCCTAGGACCAGTAGCACTCCAGTGGCTGCGTGGTCTTGACCAACTTGGGTAGTTGGGTCGGAGACGTGAGTTGGAAGCCGTGTTCGTCTTGTTGGAGTTCTCATCTCCTTCGAGAAGAATTTTTATCGGCTCCCATTCACTCCCCCCCTCTCTGGTTCGCCTAATCGGTCCTTCATAAACTGCGATTAATGACGCCAGTTGTTACGAAAATGCTCTGTCATTAATCGAGCGTCAGAAACTGCGATTAATGACGAGACCTTATTTCACGGCGTCATGAGTTTAATGACGCGTGGAAAATCGTCTATACAATGCGTCATAACTTCGTTCCTGCAGCTTTGCCACGCTGGACAGAATCTGATGTGGCACCCGATGTGGCATGCTAATTGTGACAAATCGTATGCGTCATAAAACGAATTTGGCCCGTTTGTAGCTGGGTTGAGCCCAAAACTATTCCTGTAGGCTGGCGTTGTTCATATAGCCCAAAAAAGATTTTGTTGGGCCCAATTGCAGCTTTTTTAGATGAAATTTGATTAGGGTGGGCCCGTTTTGGTTGGGTCGAGTCCAACAGGTGCGCACATTGTTGCGGCCTTCTGTGTCACGTTAATTTGAAAAAAATTGACCTTTGGCCCAATTAAAAGTGGGCTGAACCCACTGAAGGACAACATAAAATTAACTAATCATGCATCAGTATTAATGGATTTCATTTCAATTCTGATCCTTTTTTTAGAATAATTCCGATCTGGTTGGCAAAATAGTAATCAGCACATATTTCTTTATACAATAAAGCAAACTGTTGTTTACTATCAAGCACGACCATATTGTTCATCACATATCACAAACTATTACAAGATAACGGTATCACAAGGGACATTGATTAACAAAGCTAAATCCAGGTCATAATCACAAGAGAGAGTGGAGATTTGATCTAATCATCTTAACCTCTTCATCTTTTAGTGCTAAGCAGTAGACGAAGGAGGTCCTCACTGTCTTCAGTTAGCTTCTGCAACCTCTTAATCTCAGCAGACTGCATTTTCAGAGTTGATTCTGATTCTTCGGTCTTCTTCTTCAAGGTACATAACTCTTTCTGGTGAGGAACAAACCGTTGTCGAAGTTGTACCCCATCCTGATTGGGAGTGTCAACTTGCTCTTCATCAACACTACTACATAAGGATTTGGTACCCATTCTTGAGTACACGGCTGCCTCTGTTTTAATTTGTTCGGGAAGAAGCATCATTGACTTCGTAGCTTCCATCTAGCAACAGTGGATCCCAAGTCAGATTAGGACCTTGTAATTGATTCGAACAAAGGAAACAAAGGTGTTAAGTTTGTTACCTTGGAGCAGGTCTAAACAGGAGCGACTTCAGATGTTGACCCTTTGGCCCGCTGAAACAAGTACAAGAACAAGAGGTAAGGGTTGAGATCATTTGCAATCGGAATCAAAGAAGGTGTTAAGTTTGTTACCTTGGAGCAGGTCTGAATAGGAGCGACTTCAGATGTTGACCCTTTTGCCCGCTGAAACAAGTACATGAACAAGAGGTAAGGGTTGAGATCATTCGCAATCGGAAACAAAGAAGGTGTTTAGTTTGTTACCTTGGAGCAGGTCTGAACAGGAGCGACTACAGATGTTGACCCTTTGGCCCGCTGAAACAAGTTCAAGACCAAGAGATAAGGGTTGAGATCATTAGCAATCGGAAGTAATTTCATCTATTAAGTTCAATGCGGTACTTGAACGATCACACCCAATCCATCATCACCCAAGCATGCAACAACAATATTCAAAGGCAAAGAGCATGGGGAAGCAGTCCAACAATTTCATCTACAAATTTCTACAAACCTCAAATAAGTTGACTTGAAACAATCTCTTGCAATAGGGAACAGAAGATCCACAATCACCCAAGCATGCAACAACAATATTCAAAGGCAAAGAGCATGGGGAAGCAGTCCAGCAATTTCATCTTTAAATTTCTACAAACCTCAAATAAGTTGACTTGGAACAATCTCTTGCAATAGTGAACAGAAGATCCACAATCACCCAAGCATGCAACAACAATATTCAAAGGCAAAGAGCATTGGGAAGCAGTCCAACAATTTCATCTACAAATTTCTACAAACCTCAAATAAAATGACTTCTAACAAACTCTTGCGATAGGGTACAGTAGATCCACAATCACCCAAACATGAAAGAAAATTATAGAAAGCCAAAGAGCATGGAGAAGCAATCTAATTGAATCGATCAATACAGGGAGGAGACCGCAGACCTGACGAATAGGATGGGAAGAAGGTGTCGAATGCCATCTCGATTTAGCAGCCCGACCTTGCGCCTTCAGCATGATGTTCTGCGCAATTGTTGCAGATCTGCGGCCGCCAGGGTGAGCCTCGGGGGAGCCGACAGAGCAACGAGTTTGAACCATCTTGCAGCTTCAAGGACGTTGCCGAGGAAGGCCACCGCTCGTAGAAGAGGAAGGCCACCGCTTGTAGGAGACGAAGGCCACCGCTCATAGCAGAGGAAGTCGTCGTCGGTAGCTAGGCCACCGTTGCTGCTTCCGCCACAGATCTAGGTCTCTTCGGCGGTCGAGGAGAAGATCCCCTGATTTTGAAAAATTACCAAGAGGGAATTGGGAGACCTGGTTTCCCTCTTTGTTTTATATATAAACGAGGAGGACTAAAAGGAGGAGCGGGGAATTCAAAATTTCAAGTCCCGCCTTTGTGGTCCAGAGCGGGAAACGAAAGACTTTGGATCATGGACCCAAACGTCAGTGACCCAAATGAAAGACCGCTTGGGTGTCGGACCCAAATGTCAGTGACCTTACGCAGAGAGGCAAGTTGTTGACTGGGTTGTTCGTGCCACCATGGATCATGGAATGAACAAACACACAAAGGACTGTACTCTACTTCATATTCACGTTAGACTGATGATCCGATTTTTGCATTACAAATGTACTCACTGCAACAAAATAACGTACTGTTTCAACTGTTTATTACATGACTAAAAACACTTAAACAAAACATTAAAACTACAAGGGACCCTGGTATGACCCTTCAGGTAATCTTCTACGGAGATTGTGCATAAATTCGGGATGATCAGTGCATACAACCTCCCAATCATATGTGAGTATTCCGTGAGGAAAGATTCGCTCTAAGAGAGACATGCACTTGTCCTGCAATTGTGTGTAGTTAGCATGAATTGCCCATCGTAGAAATGAAGTCACAGTTTCCTCGCTTGCCATGTCCCACATCTTCAACCTTTCGACTTGGTACATGTCGGCGACCGAGAGTAAATAAGGCTAGGCATTGGCAGGAGTGCCCATAAATCAGCCTCCTCCGAGAGTGATCCTTCACTAGCATATTTTATCAGGACCGAGAAGCCATCAGGGTGTGTGTCAATAATTGTAAAAGTTTCAGAGCTAGACTCCACTCTTGGGCCGTAGAGCATTGCCTCCATCACACAAGATACTTTCGCCACATCGGCACGTATCGCTCATATCACCTGGCATTCTGCACCTACGTGGAAGACAACTTCCACAGGGGCTTGGGCTGCAACACTTTCGCAGATGCTTCAATGCAGTCATCCTCCAGTACTGAAACAACACATGATATGTGTATGAGATCTTCACTGGATGTTACGCGCTCAATGTCATGATGCTCCACCAGACATTCAAATCCTCTTTCTTGTAGATCCCGATTCATGAACCAAACTTCTTTTGTAGCTTGAACTCAAAACGTATCATCTTCATCGTTTGGGTCTCCAGCCATCGCACGCAACAATACTCGCACCTACGTGGAAGTAGTCACAGGCTTGACAAACAATAACATAATGTGACCGTATCGCCATGTGTGAGTGTGTGTATTCATAGCAGCAACGAGACACGTACCATTTGGGATTTGTGCAGAGGAACGAGGACGACAGCAATGCCATTTGGAACATCTATCCACTGATGATCATTCATACCTGTAGGATAGCAACGTAGCTTCCATTGACGGACTCCCACCATGAATATACTGGATTCCTTGTACTTGCCTGCGGTTCCTTCTCCTTTCGCTTCCTGGCTTGAGACTGAGAAGTCGACTTGCATGGAAGGAATCATTTTAGCGTCTAAAGCCATTAACACAAATGGCCTGCAATGATCGTCTCGTGCCTAAACTGTCTCTTATTATAGTGGGAGTGAATGTGTCGTTCCGAAATGTCTATTCGTGGACATCAGCTACCACCCAGAATGGACGCGTCCCTTCAGTACGGGTGTTAGGGCTGGACGCCAAGCCAGCTCGGCTCGGCTTGGCTCGGCTTGGTCTAGCTCGTTAAGGTAACGAGCCAGCTCGGCTCGGCTTGTTAACAAAACGAGCAAAAAGGTTGGCTCGGCTTGGCTCGTTAGTAGCTCAAGCTAGCTCGTTAGGCTTGTGAGCTGTATGTAAATTTGAAATTAACATCTGAGCATATGTAAAAAATTTAAAAATAATAATTATAAAGTTGTAAATGATAAAATTAGTCACATATTGAGCGCTTAAGAAAGTTTAGCATAGCTTCAATGGCTCGGCTCAACTTTGATAGCTCGGTTTTCTATGTTGAAATTTGAATTTTGTGACTCATTTGGCTCGCGAGTAGCTTGCGAGCTGACACGAGTCAACTCATTAACAAAACGAGCAAAAACAATTGCTCGGCTCATTAAAAAATTGATCGAGCCGAGCCGAGTCGAGCCAAGCTATGAACGAGTCGAGCCAGCTCACGAGTTTCTGGCTCACGGTCCAGCCCTAGCGGGTGTGGCCACGTTCGGGTCATGAACTTCCCGGTTCTAGTCCTTAAGGGCGATTCACAATGATCGACACATCCGTTCGGAGGGGATGTGCACACAAGTTCGCCGGTTAACGCCCGGTGCCAGTGCTTAACTGCAATTCTCAATGATCAACACGTGGATCAACTTGTGAGAGCGTGTCGTTCCCAAACACCCATTCAAGATGCCCTTCTGTGCTTATATGCATGTTAATATTACACACACACACACACAAACATATATTGCTATTCCAATTCCAGCTTATTCTGTTTTGGTCTTGTCGCGTCAACATGTTCATTACGTTTCTCAATTTCCAAGGCCTGCGAGAATCATCAAGTGCGAATCCAGACCATTCGTAGACCTTTACAGTCACGACTCACACAGCGTACCTGATCGAGGAGGACTTGTCAAGTCATCCCGCACCCTGCGTGTTGCAACGCAAGGACCATCCGGTCCATCTGATTACAGCACCCAGTCTTGTTCTCTGGATGCAATTGACGCCTAAACCACTACATAAATAAACGGTAGAGAGTTGTCTCGTTGTTGTTGCGGCATGAGCTGATGTAGTGAGACAACCATTAGATGCAGCTGATGTGGCGTGATTTGTCCGTAGGACTTTCTTGTGCTCTAGAGAGGAAAGTCCGAAAACAAACACATACCTAGACACGTCGGGCTCATCCCATGATACCCATGGTCCACACATGTAATCGATACACGCCACTGAAGATTCTGACCTAGATAAATTCCTATCACGCGTAGGCCTGACTATATTCCGAGCATCTCACGTTTTCCATAGTAACTTTAGCAATGCTACACCGAGCTCACGTGACCGCTGTAGTCCTCGATAAATAGGCGAGTGCAGCACAGTGTTCTTGAAAGGTAAGGCCAACACTCATCGGTTCCCCGTCTTGCATTTCTCTACTTCAGAGGGATACAAGGGTTAGATCATCTTGTTTACTTTATGCATGCATGGTATCGAGACGGTCACATTGTTAGCTCATGTAGGGTTTGTTCTTTGTTTGTGTGTGCAGTATGTGGGGAATGGCCAGGCAAGGAAGGGACAGAGCATGGAACTTGGAGGAGTCGGGGAAGGGGGAGCTGTCGGGCACAATAGCACCTCACCACCACCCGGTTCAGTCGCTGCCATCGGCACCGCAGCAGCAGCTAACCCAATGGCACCTCCACTTCCGTTGGTATCAACACCTCAGCAGCACCCGACCCCAATGGCACCTTTACTTCCGCTGGCATCGGCACCTCAGCAACACCCGGGGGTGATGCCACCTCCAGTTCAGCCGCTGACAACGGCAGCTCAGGATCAGCTGAACCTCATGGCACCACCTTTTCGCCCACGGCTCAGGCCGCCACCTCTGTTGTTGCCCGTTGAAATGCCACCCCCGCGGCTAGTGCTCATTGAACAAGATGAATCGCATGACCTGAAATGGTCTGTGTTGCTTTGGCTTCAGCAGGGCGGGCCCGCCCGTGTTTATCACGAAGGTATGTGGGTGTGCCCTTTTTGTCACAGGGGTCACATGCAATGGACCATTCGTGACCTGCTGTTACACGCACATAACATCGCTGTTTCGCCTGCCTGGGTTTGGGATACAAGGGCGAGGCATCACACTTTGGAGGAGTATCTGATCCAGGAGTCACGTTTTGCTGCACTCCGTGCAGCGGCTGGATTTCCATGAGCCCGTGATGGTAGTAGTATGTCGTGATGGTAGTAGTATGAGCCGTGATGGTAGATGCTAGTAGTATGTGGTGATGGTAGTAGTATGAGCCGTGATGGTAGATGCTAGTAGTATTTCGTTCAGAGTATGTCGCTATAGTTCCAACTATGGTGGATCGATCCATCCTCATATGTAATCAATGCGTATGCATGCATTTGTGCCGTTTGTATTTGGATTGTGTTGTTTCTAATAAAAATGGTAATGTGTGTGTACTCTCTCGGTATAGATTCGTTGTATACGGAAAGTCCGCTCCATTGATTTCTTAAATACCGGATGAACACAGGACGAAAGTCCGGTTTGTAGTTTTCAGTCGGACCGGATTAAACTGTCACTGCTACGCAATGAGAAAACCAACAACTTACAAGGAAAAATAGTAGTAGTAGTATTCAATCAGACCAGATGAAGAGAAGGCGAATCTTCGTTCTGCTTCTTCTACTCCTACTTCTACTAGTAGCAGTTACCACTAATCCACTAATCAAGGCGCCGCTTCTTTGTCGATGGTGCACCCGGCGCCTTGTTGCAGCTGCTCACGGACGAGGATGTCACTCTATTGCCGCCGCCCGTGGAAGATGGTGGCGGACCTCCCAGGGTGCCGCCCGTGGATGAGGCCGTCCCTCGAATGTCGCCGCCAGAGGATGATGTCGCCGCTCCATGGCGACCGATTGAGCACGGCCTTGGTGCCGCTCCATGGCGGATGATGATGGCTAGTCGATGATGGCCTCTGCTCGGCGAGGATGGCTGAGATCGACTGCCGCCGACCGATGAGAATGAGAGAGGATGACGACACTTGGAGATGACAGTTCCCCACCGAGTGGCGGTGCTTCCGCGCCCCTGACCCCTGGCACCTCTTGCTGACTTGCGAGGGGTGCGATGTTTCAGAGGCACATGATCTTGGATTTCATTTTGTTCCACAAACTCCGAATCATCAGAAGATGTGTCAACCACCACCCGAATGGGCCTCCGCTCTGCCTCCTCTTCATCAGACCACTTGGGATCCTCCTTTTCATCAGAAGAGCGGGAGGATGTGGCTTGCGTCGCACCTCTAGGAGACAATGGCTCCATGGGGAGAGGAAGAGAGTGTTGTGCGAGGATGGGGTTTTTTGTTGGTTGCAAGAGTTGGGAGAGGAAGAGGGTGCTGTGCGAGAATGGGGTTTTTTGTTGGTTGCAAGAGTGGGGAGAGGAAGAGGGCGCTGGGAGGAAGGGGGATATTTATGGCCAGAGGAACCCATTCAGCCATTATTGAAAAAACTGCTCCCGAAAAGATTAGAGTAGTTGTGGGATCCGTTCTGGTCAAACTAACTCAAATTTGACCAAATTTACAGTAAATTCTGTTAACACTTATATCTTCATATAAACTTATCGGGAAGTGAGAATTGCGTTCTTTTGTGGATGGAGGGAGTATGTTCTGAGGAAGGTGGAAAGACCGTTCAGCGGAATGTTAATGGACCGGAAGAAATAATAGTAGTCCAGAAGGTCCTTTTAGCAATACATCAGTATACCGGACCTTCTGGACTACCTTTTCCACTCATTTGTCTTTGTTGGAGCTGTAACTCCTGCATTGTTCTCCCACAACCATGTTCTTTGGCTATCTTGTCAATAATGCCTCGTCCCTGGGCAAATCTTATTCCTGACATTGTTGTGAGCGTCGCCAATAAGATCAGTGATGCAAGAGATTTCATCATGTTCAAAGCTGTCTGCAAGGGTTGGAACTGCGCTCGTTCAGGTGAGGCACGCCCGTTTGACCCTTGGATTCTGAAATCCGAATTTATCGGTGAATCTGGAGTAGTGACATTCGCATCCGTCACTGATATGCGGTTTTTGAGGTCTCCTTTCCTGCATTGGCTGGGAAAAGGACTAGATTGATTGGTTGCGGCGGATCTGGAAGCCTAGTCGCCTTAGATTGCAGAGATTGGTGCAACACGCTCATGCTGAATCCTTTGTTTCCTCAGAAACACATTCTCCTTCCTCGACTTCCAAAATGGAGCCAAATGGCTACTCTCCAAGCTTGTATCTTGTGCCTTGAAACAGCAGCTGGTACAAAGTCATTTGTCGTGATTACTTTCTTTTGGCCGGAGAAATCTTTTGCAGCTCTTGGGTCATCGCCCGTTTCCATGTGGCATTTGGGTAGCCAATCCGACTGGACTACACTACCTTCGAAAGATTTCTGGTGCAGTTCTTCTGAACACATGCGGATCTACTTGGGGCAAGATCTTCCAGCACCTCCCCATCTTGTTGGACTTCGGTTGTCATGGGTTATTGGCATGGACAACTCTTCTCTACTCGAAGGTGAAGACTGATTGTTCTTTGTTGTTCTGGAGGAGAAAGAAGCTAAGGTGGTAGAATTAACTTTGCATTCATTCATCGGGGACATTTATCAGCCTATTCCCTAAGAGAGAGCTCCTGAGTTCCAGAATAAGATCATCCTGTTTGGTCCTGGCAAGTGCATTATTACAGAAGAGCATGCCATTTCTGGTTTGGCTGACCTGAGGGCAAATCACATTTACTTCCTATGAACTTATCATCACGATGAAAAGAATGAGTACTGGATCTACCAGCAGGGAATAGGTATTGTTCCAGGCGTCAACACTACTCCTGTGATCTGCATTAAGCAGGTTCGTGGGGACTGGATTTGGTCGCGAGGAACATGGCTGTTGCCTAGCTATCCATAATGAGGAACTTCGATTGTGTACCACCTGTAATGCAATTCAATGTACAAATATCTATATTATCAGCCTTCGTCAATTATTTCGTGCATATGCATGAGTTTCTACCACAATCACTGTAGGGAACAAGCAGTTACGCATTCGATAATCAGGAAGGTCCTTCCCGCAAAACATCAACAGAGCGGTCAAGTATCAAACATCATAAGTTGGCATCTCACAGCTACTCATCACCACAAAGTTCACACCACCAACAAGTAGCAAATACCAAAATACAAGCATGATTAGCACCTCTAAACCGTCTACCTAGCAATAACACCATGAATCACATTATGCCTCATTGTTTTCCTTGCTTAGTGACCTCTTATATGAGGTCTGTCTCAGTAATTCCTTCACCTTCTTCACCACAAGTGTTACAGAATCCAGGAGCTGCTTGACCGTCTGCAGCTCAGCGGTAGTCTCTTGAATCTCCCTCTTAGCCTTTGCACATTCTTCCTTCCACATCCTTGCCTCGCTTTCAGCTTTTATGTACTTGTTGGCTTCACCCTTTTCTGTAGGAGACAACAGAGCATCGTTTCTCATTTTCTTTCTCGTCTCAAACAGGTTATGGGTTACCTCCCCGTAGTATCGTGTTATCGTCTGTAGCTCAATTGCTTTGACATTGGCCTCCTCCTTAGCAGCTGTACATGCTTCTTTCCACGACCTTGCTTCCTCTTCTGCTTTTCCCTTCATTTCCATCAGTTTCTCTAGAACTTTTAGAGTCCTAATATCCCATTCAGGATCTATCCACCTAAACGACGCGCACTTCATGCCATCAGTCTGCAGTCACTGATTTCGTTCATATAATTAGCGATTGACCACACTAACATCAAACGCAGAAGCAACATTTATTAGAAGTGATACAGGTCATCGTTTACCTCGCAGCATCATACATATCGACGCCCAGGGTTGGCGCCTGTCCAGTCATACCTCAGATGGACAGGGAACCCGTCCTTGCACTCGTTTTCATTAGGATCTATAACGATAACTTCATGAGGTCCAGGTGTCGGCGATCTGGAGCTTTCAGAGTCTACTCCAAACACCTTTAAAATACATGAATATAGTCTGTTAACCCAGATCCCCAAATCCAGAATACCCCTTAACTAGTATGACATATCAAAGTAGCATGGCTAAACAGAGGACTGACCTGACCGGAGCGAGTCCTGCTTCTCCGTTTGCCGCTAGGGCTGCTACGATTCGCCATTCCTGCCACGGGCAACAGCAGATCTAAGCACCGACGCTAGCTGTAGTCTTTGCCACAAGGAAAAGGAGCATGGTGCCGGCGAGTCTCTTGTAGAGTTGCAGTAGTGTACGCCGCGGTTTCCAGAGAAATGACATATATACACATGTCTGCGGGAAAACTTTTCTTTGGCTGTCGCACGCACTTTTCTCCCGCCAACTTACCAGAACCGCTCTGTGCTGTTGTTGGGGCAGACATGTCCAGTTTCTGGGCGCGCGCGGCCGGCCACGTGGAAAAGTCGGCACTTGGAAACAAGCAGTTACACAATTGTTTCTCAGGAAGGTCCTTCCTACAAACCATCAAAAGGACGGACCATCCAATTCAGGATCAATCCAAACAAACAGCATCTTAGCTTTTCCTCCCTTTTTACCACTAGGAAGGTCCTCCTTGCGAAACATCAACAGGTCGGAGTTTCCTCAATCATAACTTTCCCCTTCTCTATCTATTATGACCATACCTCCATTGTTCTTCCTCTACCTCCATTGCAACGCGTATGAATTCCGAATGGTGAGTATGCTCGAAACGAATGACTTTGGATCATGGACCCAAACGCCAGTGACCCAAACGAAAGAACACTTGGGTGTCGGACCCAAACGTCAGTGACCTTACAAATGATCCGATTTTTGCATTACAAATGTACTCACTGCAACAAATTAACGTACTATGTCAACTGTTTATTACATGACTAAAAACACTTAAACAAAACATTAAAACTACAGGGGACCCTGGTACAACCCTTCAGGTAATCTTCTACAGAGATTGTGCATAAATTCGGGATGATCAGTGCATACAACCGCCCAATCATATGTGAGTATTCTGTGAGGAAAGATTCGCTCTAAGAGAGACATGCACTTGTCCTGCAATTGTGTGTAGTTAGCCTGAATTGCCCATCGTAGAAATGAAGTCACAGTTTCCTCGCCTGCCATGTCCCACATCTTTGACGCACAGTGTAGCTTCAACCTTTCGACTTGGTACATGTCGGCGACCGAGAGTAAATAAGGCCAGGCATTGCAATTCACAATGATCGACACGTCCGTTCAGAGGGGGTGTGCACACAAGTTCGTTGGTTAACACCCGGTGCCAGTCCTTAACTACAATTCTCAATGACCTCCATTGCAATGCGTATGAATTCCGAATGGTGAGTATGCTCGAATCAATTTGGAATAGATTAAACCAAATCGGCATAATAAGATGACATCTCATAGCAACTCATCACCACAAAGTTCACACCAACAGTCCACCAACAAGTAGCAAACATCATACAATGACCCGGTAGCCAACACCAAAACACAATCATGATACAAGTTTCACAATAATCATCACTACTCATTTATAATCATAACTCCATCTCATGTTTTGCCTCCTGCAGTTGTTCCTTCACCTTCTGCATCTCCTACCGTGAATTTTTGGTCTTGCAGGCCTCTCTTGCATTTCTTAAAGTTCTTTCAGAAGATCTGGATGTCTCGTCTCAGGGCGAGTACTCTCTTGGATCTCCAAAGAGATCGAAAACATGATAGAATAATTAGCTGGCAGAGAGAAAGAGCTTCAGTACACACCTAAGAACAAGACAACTGAGGGCAGAGATCATTCTTCTTACCATATACATTGGAATAAATGCGTCAATGAATGGGTAGGATATTGAATTTGTTTGGTCAGTCTTTTCTTTTAAATTTTCAAGAAGCTCGTTGTCAGTTGGACTAAAACGGGTACTAATAGGCAAGGGTACCCGTTTCTGTCCAACTGACAACAAACTTCTTGAACATTTAAAAGAAAAGACGGACCAAACAAACTCAATGTCCTACCCATTTATTGACACATTTATTCCAATGTCTATGGTAAGGAGAATGAGCTCTGCCCTCCATTTTCTTGTTCTTAGGTGTGTACTGAAGCTGTTTCTCTCTGACAACTAGTTGTTCTGTCATGTTTTCGATCTCTTTGGAGATCCTAAGAGAGTCCTCCCCCGAGACGCGATATCCAGATCTTCTAAAATAACATTAAGATGTTCTTGTAGAAATAAACTCATCCTTGGAGAAAACTCAGCTCGATCTGAAAAATAAACTCATCTCAGTCTATAAAAAAACCTGAATCCCTTGAACCTAATTGTATGAGTTTATAAAACAACCACCACACGCCACAAAACCTGGTTGTTTGCTACCTACATAAACTCAGCAAGGGCATGGTTGTCCTAAATGAACCTATCGATCGATCAAACGATGCAAATTGGAAACTAACTTAATCTAACACCTGTGAATTGTGCAAATGCTAACAATCGTGGCAGAATCTAGATGTCCCTTCAACGGTCTGCAGCTCCAAAATAGTATCTTCAATCTACCAATTCATAAAATGATGGACCTATCAATCCTATCAATTGTGCACCTCGACAAAAATCCATAAAACGAGTGGCTTGAAGCACATCTAGAAGCTACTAAAATACAAAACCTACTGTAAGACGATGCAAATTGAAAACTAACTGAATCTAACATGAATTGTCTATAGCCTATCAACTTCTAACACCTATCGAAGTGCAAATCTAAAGGTACGATAATGAAATCTAAATCTACCATATATGCTCATCAATCCTCTAGATCCCCAAATCTAGATATCCCCAACCCTAGTAAGATAGGGGAAAATATAGCGGCTCAAACCAGAGGACCAACCTCGTCTTGCTGTCTCATCCTCTTGTTGTTGGGATGTGGCGGCACAACCATCTTCCCCTCACCGCTAGGATCCGCCATTCCTACCACGAACTATTGCAGATCTGCGTAGCGGAAGTCAAAAGTCTTTGCGAGGTCTGAGTGAAGTGTCTCGCCAGCCATTCGATACGTAATTATAGACTCAACTGAAACTTACATGCAGGACCTGGTCATAGTAAAGAATCGCATGAACTATCAGTAGAGTTTCCCATAAAAGTACCACAACCAAGAAGTGGTGCAGTGGTAAACAACACAGCCTTGTTCCTTCAGGTCCCTGGTTCGAACCCATGCCTTGGCAAATTATTTTTGCAACATTTCGTGACCTAGCCTCCGCTGATCTCGCGAAAATGCTTACACGTGGGACCCTAGAACTATTTATGACGACTTGGAACACTCTATTTTCGAAAAAAATGCTTACATGTGGGACCCAACTGCATTTTGTGACGACTTGGAACACTCTATTTTAAAATAATGCTTACATGTGGGACCAAAGTTTGTTTATGACGCCGCTGACATGGCGAAAATTCTTACATGTGGGACCCTGGAAAATTTTATGACGACTTGGAACACTCTATTTTCGAAAAAATGCTTACATGTGGGACCCAACTAAATTTTATGACGACTTGGAACACTCTATTTTTAAAATAATGCTTACATGTGGGACCAAAGTTGGTTTATGACACTATTGCGGAGCTTATGGCGTCACAAAACAAGCATGGAATAGTGAACGCTTGGCTACAGTAGCAACCGTTATGACGAAAGTTTTTTTTGTCACTAAATTTGCTCGGAAGTGAAATATTATGACGAGATCAGCCAGGAACGTCATAAATCAATGACGCTAAAATGTGGTTGCGTCACTAGTCAATGATTTTCTTGTAGTGAGGTCAAGCAAGAACATCAACGGCCTGTGCTTCGCTGCCCAAGGCTTTTGCAGCATGGCACGCAGCTCTGAGAGCAAGAAGAGCCAGAAGGATGACTCGGACTCCGACTCCGAGGATGAGGTAAACAATGATCCTGCCTTCTTGGTAGCGGAGAATGCTAGGTTGAATGAATTGTCTGACAACCATGATGATGTGCTTAGAAAGACCAACAAGGAGAAGAGGGAGTATAGGTCTTTGCTACGAGAGGCTAAGGAGAAGGTGATAGAACAAGAGTCTATGCTTGTTGATGCTAGATCTCAGATTGATGTCTTGAAGTCTGCCCCTATTGTGACTGATGAACCTGAATGCACTGATTGTTCTACTTTCCTTGGTGATTTGACTGTGCTAAAGGAAAAGTATGCCTCCAAGGTTGAGGAACTAGATGTGCTTAGGGTTGAGCTAAATGAGATGAAATCTAGGCCCTCCTTGCTTGGTGCTTGCACTTCTTGTCCTGTTTTGCATGAGAAGCTAGATGAATCACATGCTTATGCTAGATCACTAGAGCCTGAGCTGAAAGCTCCTATTCCTACTTCATGCTCTACTTGTGAAATACATCCTTTAAAGAATTTGGAGCTTGCACACTATGTTAATCGCTTGCAGGATGAGAATGATGAGTTGTGGAAAATGACGGGTTGGTTGTCGGGTCATAAGCCTCAGCTTAGGATGATGATTGAGGCATACAAGCGCTATGATGGGCAAGTGCTTGGGTCGGATAAGATTGGGGAGTGCAGTGGTGAGAAGGAGGAGAAGATTGGTGATATTCCAGCTCCACCAAAAACCTTCCACAAAAATGCCTATGCACCTAAGCCAAACCCACTTAGGAACCGACTAGACACAACCCCAGATCCTCCCGTGTTTCCCCCATAAACCAACAACTTCCAGAAACCCATCAACTTCAAGAGTGACATGGGTAATGTGTTCTTTGGGAAGCAGGGAGAGAAACCTAGTGAGTGGAAGCCTCAACCTAGAGAGAACCCAAAGCTAAAGCCAAAGCCAATCCCATTCCATTGTGATCATTGTGGGAGGAATGGTCACCTAGCTGAGTTTTGCTTCAGGAGGAAGCGTGAGGAGAGGTTTGCTAGGGAGATGGCAAACAAGGACAGGTACCACCCTTCTCGTGGTGTGCCTGAGTCTCGTGTTGTGCCTAGGGGTGAGGGTGTGGTGCATACCATTTACCCTTGAGAGAGGCGTGAGTTTCCTACACGAGGTGTGCCTCCTCAGAGAGATGGTGGTAGGCGTGTTGGGTTCGGGCGTGGTGAGTTTGCTGGACATTCCTTCACTCGTGGCCAATACGAGTATGGGGGAACGATCGCAGATTTAGGTCTTAGAGTAGCTACGGGCCACGGTCTCCTCCTCGTGGTACGCGTAGTCCTCCAAGGAGACATGTGGGTGTCCCGCCTAGCAGTGATAGGATGGATTTTGCTAACCCCACTTTTGAGCAAATGGCATGGCACTGGTTTGCTTCATTTTGTACTAACCCCAGTGCTGAGTTGTTTGCTCGCCCTCGCTCTCATTTTTTATTTTGCAGGTGGGAGCCATGGAGGGCTTTTGGTTGATCGACTCCGGTTGCTCTCGACACATGACCAGAGATCGAAGGTGGTTCTCCAGCCTCACCCTGGTGGTGTCCAAGGAGTACATCACTTTTGGGGACAATGGGAAAGATAGAGTGCTTTCAGTGGGCACGGTGATGGTGGGTGAGTCTATGACTCCTAGGTGTGTTGCTCTTCTCAAGTCTTTGGGGTTCAATCTTCTTTCGGTGTCCCAACTTCTTGATGAGGGTTTTGAGGTCCGTTTCAAGATGGGCGCTTCTCGTGTTTTGGATGCTCGATGTGATCTTGTGTGTACGATCGTCCCCGAGGGTCGGATTTTTAGAGCCGATTTTTCTCAGTGTGTCGGCTCTTCTCGTTGTTTGGTTGCTGGTGTTTCGGCGGAGCTTTGGAAATGGCATAGGAGACTAGGTCACTTGAGTTTTGACTTGTTGTCACGCTTGAGTGGGCTTGGTTTGGTCCGAGGATTGCCTAAGTTGAAATACCAAAAGGACTTGGTATGTGCTCCGTGTAGGCATGGCAAGATGGTCGCCGCCTCCTATACGCCTTTGACATCGGTTATGACAGAGAGGCCATGCGAGCTGTTCCATATGGACTTGGTTGGTCCAGCTCGTGTGTGCTCGGCGGGTGGGAAATAGTACGTCCTGGTGATAGTGGATGACTATTCTCGCTTACTTGGGTCTTCTTTTTGGCTGACAAGGGGGAGACATTTGGTTTTGTCCGAGATCTAATCTTGAGGTTGAAGAATGAGAGGAATGGAGATGTTGTTCAAGCTATTCGTAGCGACAATGGCACTGAATTTAAAAACTCTTGATTCGAAACCTTTTGCCATGATTTAGGTCTCGAACATCAGTTTTCCTCTCCCTATGTCGCTTGTCAGAATGGTGTGGTAGAAAGGAAAAACCGTTCCCTTTGTGAGATGGCTCGGACGATGCTCGACGAGCATAGGACTCTGAGCAGATATTGGGATGAGGCGGTGAATACCGCTTGTCATGTGGGGAATCAGATTTTTCTTCGGGCTTTCTTGAACAAGATGTGCTATGAGCTCATGCATGAGCAAGCACCTAGAGTGAGCCATTTCAGGGCTTTTGGTTGTCGGTGTTTTATCCTCAAAAAGGGTAGGCTTCATAAGTTTGAGTCGAGGTCCTCCGATGGCATATTTTTGGGTTATGCTAGTCATTCTCGAGCATTCCATGTGCTCAATCTGAATACTAACCTAGTCATGGAAACTTGCGATGTTACCTTCGACGAGACCCAGCCATGCAGTTCATCTGTTTTTGAGTGTGCAGGTGACGATGAAGTTGGCAAGAAGATCTTTGAGGACGAAGAGGATGATGCTGGAGAGGATGATGGTGATGATGGTGAAGCTCCAGCCACGCATGTACCATCTACTTCCACTACGACGATTACGTTGCAGGATGGCCCATCCCCTACACTGACTACGATCCAGCAAGATCAAGTGGAAGCTGCTGTTGAGGGGGATGTTGTCTCCAGGCGAGAGGCACCGAGGCGCATTCAAGTCGATCATCCTCCCTCAAGAATCATCAGCGACATCAATGAACGTAGGACACAGTCAAGGTCTAGGAATGTTTCTCACTTTGCCCATTTGGCTTTTGTTGCTACCTTTGAGCCCAAAAGACATTGGACACACACTCTCTGATCCTAATTGGGCGAACACAATGCATGAGGAGTTAGTGAACTTTGAGAGAAACCAAGTTTGGTAGTTGGTAGAGCCACCACCACATTGCAAACCTATTGGGACAAAATGGGTGTGGAGAAACAAAGAGGGTGAGAATGGTGAGGTGGTGAGAAAAAAATCGAGGTTGGTTGCTCAGGGCTATAATCAGAAGGAGCGGATAGACTATGAGGAGACATTTGCTCCTGTAGCCCGTTTGGAGGCGATTAGGATCCTTCTAGCCTTTTCTGCGGCTAAAGGGTTCAAATTGTACCAAATGGATGTGAAGAGTGCCTTTCTGAATGGGTTTTTGGAGGAAGAGGTTTATGTGAAGCAACCACCGGGCTTTGTTGAGTTTCCCCACCGAGTGTTGTTGACATTTCTTAACGCAACTTCCAAAGCATAGATCTAGAATTCATTCTAAGCAATGGCGCAAAAAATGTTGGTTGGTATAAGATAAGCCTACAGAAATATTATGGTAGATAATCCGCAAGCGCACGGATACCGGTGAGCATTTCACCCGGGGTGATGAGTTTTAAAATATCGTATCCACAGGGAAGATGGATGGATGTAACAAAAGACATAGGGATGGCAGTAGACTACTTTATGGACTTTGATGGAATGGCACATACTTTAACAGGGGTAAGCCAAATGATAAAGTAATGATAAATCAGACAGGCAGAGGCACATGTGGAGCATAGAACATACTATTCCTAGTCTAGATTAGAATTGGATTTACTTAAGAGGCACAATTCTATATAGCATACAAAGACTGAGTTATTCATCTATTCTAATGTAGCATATCATCACATATAGCATAGTCATGGATAAATGTGAACACCCCGAAGATTACCCAAGAAGATCAAGGACGAAACTTGATCCTCCCAAGAATCATTGTTCGACTAGTCTTATACTCGGGGGGTGGACTGCAAAGGACTCAATAGGCCTGTCACGCCCACGATCTACCACACGACCCGGAGTATAAGGTGAATCCGCAAGTAAATTATATCTAAGCACCATGCTTACATACTTTCTACTACCTAGCATACACGCGTAATATACTAGGAGCTCTACGAATAAGTGCGTAGACTTATCATTAATCATGACTATATCAAATATACTACTAGAATAAAGTAAGAACTTAGCAATTGCACACATATCATTGAAATAGCATAAAGTCATTGAGAAACAATATAAGAACTGAATCTTGATAACTTACAGATCTAGAACTGGAGCAAAGCTCAACTCTACTCGAATCTGACTCTCTATCTAGAACTAGGTTCTTGATCTAGAAATTAGATCTTGAACTATGAAGTAGCTATCCTATCTCTGATGTATCCTCTTCTTCTCTTGTCTTGGCCTGATGATGATGATCTTCTGAGAGATGCATACCATCCCCTAGGGGGGTCTGGGGTTGCTTATATAGCCCGGAGGGATAATCCGTCGCCGTAGGATCAAACCGACCTAAACAAGTGGTTTAGATTAACCCTAAGAGGCGGTGGAGGAACCTTCCCGAAGCAGGGCCTGATCGGGGCCAGGGGGAGCCCGATCGGCCTCCCTATAGGGCCGGTCGGCCTGGGCTGGGCCCCGGCTGGGCTCCGCCTTCGCGTGTGGGCCTCTTGTCCCTTCTAGATGCATATTTTCTTGGAGACCACTTCGGTTGAGTTCGGGAGTCTTCTGGAGCCTTCTAGAATTCATTCTTTTCGCATTTTCCTGAATAGTCCCTGAAAATATATAATTCACCAAAACTCGTGGAATTCATTAGTCTAAGGCCCTATACTACTATTGATTTATCTTTTTGGTCCTTTTTCATGTATTGTTGATGCATAAAAATAAGAGTTAGTGAGCATCAACATGTGTATAAGCTGAGAAAGGCATTGTATGGGCTGAAACAAGCTCCCCGAGCATGGTATGGCTGGTTGAGGGGGTTCTTGTTCAGCAAGGGGTTTGAGATGGGCAAAGTAGATAAGACTCTTTTTCTCCTCAGGCAGGGCGATGATATCCTAATTGTTCAGGTGCATGTGGATGATATTGTCTTTGGAGGCTCGTCTCACTCTTTGGTTGCAAGGTTTGCAGAGGACATGAGCAAAGAATTCGAGATGTCTATGATGGGAGAATTGTAGTTCTTTCTCGAGCTTTAGATCAAGCAGGCGAAGGAGGGAACCTTTGTATATCAAGCCAAGTACACGAAGGACATCCTCAAGAAGTTCAAGATGGACGACTCGAAGCCCCTGTCGACACTGATGAGGACAACTACAGTGCTGGACGCGGACGAGGACGGAGAGCCCATGGACCAGAAGGAGTACCGGAGCATGATCAGCTCCCTCTTGTACTTGACGGCGACGAGGTCGGACATTCAGTTTTCTGTGTGTCTGTGCGCTCGTTTTCAGGTGTCGCCGAGGACTTCACATCGGCAGGCCGTCAAGCGGAATTTCAGGTATCTTCGATATACTCCTGAGCGTAGTCTTTGGTACTCAGTGTCTTCTTCCCTTTCGCTTCTTGTTTTTTCGGATGCCAACTTTGCGGGGTGTCGAGTCGATAGGAAGTCGACTTCGGGGACGTGTCAGTTTTTGGGTTCCTCGCTTGTTTCTTGGTCTTCTCGCAAACAGTCAAGTGTAGCTCAGCATACCACAGAAGCCGAGTATGTAGTTGCCGCTAGTTGATGCTCCCAGCTGCTTTGGATCACATACACGATGAGTGACTTTGGTGAGGAGTGTACCCATGTTCCTCTCATGTGTGATAGCACGAGTGCCATTAGTGTTGCCAAAAATCCCGTGCTACACTCCAGAACCAAACATATAGAAGTGAGGTACCACTTTTTGAGAGACAATGTGGAGAAGGGAAACATAGACTTAATCCATGTGCCAACTGAGAAACAGCTCACTGATATCCTGACAAAGCCTTTGGACCAAGCTACATTTGCTCGTTGGCGGGGGGAGCTTGGTGTGGTTTTTCCTTTTTGAGCTTCGGTTGGGAGTCTGATGTACATATACATGTTGCATTTTTATTCTTGTATCATATCATGTTTTGCATCTTTGTATCATAGACTGCATTTGTATCATATGCTTTAGAGATGTGCTTCTCCTATATACATTGATCACTGTGATATGCTGGATATGAGCTTATGACTTTACTAGTGATCTCTTGTGATGTATAGCTATGCTCTTGGTAGCTTTGAGATATATATGCATGTGAATGGCTTATTTTTGTGAAAATGCTATATTCAAAGTTATCCTAGACGGTAAACGTTATATAGTCGGTCGACCATCGTTTAGCGTTTAATCTGTTTAAACGACTGTTTAAACGGAGCTAAATGGCATTTAAACGGGATAAACGGTGTTTAAACGGGCTAAACGACATAGACGGTGGTAACCCGTTTAGCATTTAGACTGGTTTAAATGGTCTGTTTAGGCCGTTTAGGATAACACTGGCTATATTTGATCCTCTCTTGTGAGTTGAATGCCCTTCATGCTCGTTTTGTCCTCAAGTGGCTATATCTTGCTTAATTTGTGCTTGGGTATCATGCTCTTTTCATTTGGGGTCAAAGACCCATTTGTCATCATAAATGTTTAGCCTACATGTTACCTTGTGGAGAAGCCTAAGCTTCTTTTTTCCGCAAAGGCACTTTTTGTACCATTCTTAATCTTAAATCATGAAATTGGTATATGAAATGCTTATGCTTGAAAAATATGCTTCCATGTCACATGTGCTTTAAATTCCTTATCTTGGATGCTAAACCGTTGCATGATGTCTACCATTGAGAAGTCTCATGTTTAGAAGTAGACACATGGCTCGGTGGCTTTGACATGACATGAGATAGCTTGTAGGTGTTTGTGATGATCTTGTGATGAGAACTTGTGACCTTGCATGAAGTTTGTGGGCTATGTGTTGTTTGTGCTCATTTTGGCTATGTTGAGGTCATATGCTCATGAGAGGGAAGTTTTGTTGAAATCTGCTTCATTTTGTTGATGGCTATGTCACATGCTTGTATGTTCCTATCTATCTTATTGGCGATGCTTGTACTGAATATGTGGTTATCTTGCTTGTCTATGTCTCATTTCTAGCATGTTGTAGTGTTCTTTGTATATTTGAGAAGCACATGCTTGCATTTGTAGACTTGATTCATGCATTACCAACAAGGGGGAGGAAAGTACCCAATTCATTCATTCAGGGGGAGTTTTGCATCAAGGGGGAGAAAAATTGGGAGAAATGCATTTGTTCAGGGGGAGCTTGCATTCATGCTTTGGGAGTTTTTTGTCGCCTGATTTGATTTGTGCTCTTTTGCCGATGGTGTCGAGCCCTTTTTGCCTCACCTTGAGGAGTCGGCAAGTTTGGAGCATTTTATCTCAGTTGTGTCGAGTCATTGCCCTTGCCTTAGGGGACTGAGATTTTTCTCTCTCAAGTGCACTTGTTTTGGCTTTTGTTTGGCTTTTGATCACTTGTTTGAGTTTTTGGTTCGTTTCTTTTCTTTGTCTCTTTTCTATGTGTGTTGTCAATGCACTCATGAAGGGGGAGATTGAGGACCGGAGCATCCGAGGATCGGTGGATGGTCGCTCCCTAGTGTGATGAGTGATTGACAACGTGGTGTGGACTGACTCTTGGCCAAGTATTACAGGTGCATGTTGCGGCTTAATTTGCGTTGGTGTAGGTGAAGAGCGGGCGCGAAAGGTCTTAGCCTTGCAGGGCCTCCGAGGAGTGGATAGACAAGTAGGCTCGGCTCGATGGACCCGGTGGCCGAACGGGATCAAGTGCGGGCCGCATGGTTGCAAGAAAAGCAAGACGAAGTCATGAACAGGAGCCAGTGCAGGGTAGCGGCTCACGACCGGAGTCTGCACGCGGGGTTTGCGGCAGTTCACCACAAAACCATCGGGTCACTTGGTTGAGCCACAAAACCAAGACTGGAGGCTCGGCGGGCGGAGACGGGATCCAGGCGCGCCGAGAAACTTCGATGCTGGGGGACACGCGGTGGGATCGCAGTGCTTGTGTCGGGAGGACGCGGACTGCGACGAAGGCGTGGCCGCCCGATGAAGAGGAGTGCTACTTGACCATTTTGCCCCTGAGGGGTGTGTATCTTCTTTTATGTTCTAGGGGTAACTTGGTCATTTGCCCAACCCGGAGAGACTTCATATATATAGCTCTAGGGTTTCAGGGCAACTCATCCATCTGGACTGCTTCTCATTTTTCCTGCTCTTTAGGCTAGATTTTCTTCATGATTTTGTAGAGAATCTGACCTCCGAGTGTATGGAAGCATTCATGGTTGCGTCGATTTCCTTCTATTGGCTCTAGTGATTTTCGTGTCTTTTTCGAGTTTTTTCATTGGATTTTTGTGCGCGGCTTGTTCCTTTGATTCTGAGGCGTTTGTGTTCGGATTTCTTTCTGGGGATCATGGATAGATGTCTTGTGCATCTTTGTGCTTGATCTTGACCGCTCAAACTCTGGATTGGCCTCTGATTGAAGGATTTCGGTTGGAACCCTAGCTTTTAGTTGAGCTCGGTAGAATCTTGATTCCTCTCGATTCTGTGGGTTTGAGGCTACAAATTCGTAGGAATAGCATCTCCTAGAGACGCTTCATCTTCTCCTATGATTTGGTAGCAATCCCTTGGTTGATTCGGGAGATCAGGCAAAGGGAAGGAAGAGTTGACCTTCAAGAGATCGAGCTCGGGCTGCTGTCCGCGCCCCTGGTGGACGCTCCACGAGGCTCGTGCGGAAGGTCCGCGAGGAGGCTTCCAGCCGGTGGTTCTTCGTGTTTGTCGCGAGTTCTTGTTTGCCTTTCGTTCGATCCGTCGAGTCAGTGGTTTTCGGTTACAAGAAGTTTGGCGGACGGTCCGCGAGGAGAGTGCGGACAGTCTGTGCATGGCGGACGGTCCGCGGGTAGGGTACGGATGGTCTGTATTTCACAGTGTGCTACTAGTGGTTCAGGAGCCAATTTTTGACGGTCCTCCTTGAACCCGCAGACAGTCCACCCAGGCCCCATGGACGGTCCGCCTCCCCCCTGCGGACGGTCCACCCTAGCCACTGCAGATTGCCTAAGTCCTTTGCGTCTTGTGTTGTGCTTCCGCTTGGGATTGGTTTAGGACTTGTTCCTAGGGTTGGTAGGTCCGTTGTGACTACGTGACCTTGGCAAGTTCGTCTGGGAACCCTCGCTTGTGACTTTGGGGCATAGTCGAGTTCGACTATTCGGAGAAGAATTTTTATCAGCTCCCATTCACTCCCCCCCTGTCTAGTCGTCTAAACGGTCCTTCAGTGATGTTGACCACTTAATTAAAGGACTAATGAGCTTTTAAGTATGAGTTACAGGTTTATCATTGAAGAAAGGTGAAAAGGAAAGAAAGGCGACCCCTCATTGTTTAAAAAGGCTTCCTAAGGCTCAAGACAAGGTTTGAATTCATTTTCTATTTTGAATTTGAGTATAGCCGTACTATCAAGAGGGATACTAATAGTGGCATGGATGAAACCAAGTGCTTGAAAGTCTTCTCAAAACAACGTCATCCCAGCCACAAATGACCTATGAGCTAGCTGTCTTCACCACATATTCTAAATCCTGGAACCTCTGAGGTTTTTCTCGAAAGTTCCGAGCTACTCCCAGACAGCCTGCTGAAGTTCTCCTGATCTCAGAGGTTCCGGGATCTTGCCCAGAGGTTCCGAGATTTCGAAAATGGCCATTGCAGATCTAGATCTCGGGGTATTTATTCCCCCTTCTCCCCCAACAGTCTTTCTCTTCCTCCCTGCGCTGAAACAGTAGCATTTTCTCCCATCTCACTCAAGCATTGACTCTCACCTACTTGAATCCAAAATCCAACCCTAGCATTCAAGTTGGGAGTGATTCCTTGTGAAAAAAAAGCAAATCCAATCCCCTTCTTGTGTTCTTGAGCACTTGGTGAACCCTTAGCTCCTTGGTGGATCTTTTACTCTTGGAGCTTGGCTCCTAGACGGCTAGAGGTTGTTTGGAAGCTCTCCAATCGTGTGTGGCAGCTCCAAGAAGTTTGTATTACCCTTGTATGCTTAGTGGAAACCCTCCACCTATTGCCTTGGTGATAGGTGTGAGAGAGGAGTGGATATTGAGAGATCCCATAGCCTTTGTGGCTAACCTCAACAACGTGGATGTAGGCCAACCTTTGTGGTGAGCTGAACCACAGGATAAATTGTTGTCGCTTGTGCTTTACCTTTCATATCTTGTTGTTTGCTTGTTCTAGGTTGTTCGCTCACTATATCTATTAGGGTTTGCTTAGTTTCTTGCTATTCCTTTAACCCTAAGGTTGCTAGTGTTGTTAGGCCTTTATCTCTTAGTGTTGGTAACCTTATTCCTGCTCTAGATCTGCTTTCTAACCCTTAATCCACAGCAAATCTTCAGCAGGTTCATTTCCCGGAAGTTCTAGGAAAATACACCTCTGTGCATTTTCCCGTAGGTTCCAAGGAAATCCTAGAGGTTCCGGGGTCTGGTAGGTTTTTTGGTAGAAAATGGTCGAAATTGTTTTGCAGGCCTATTCACCCCTCTTCTAGGCCACTTGCATTGATCCTTTCACCTCATGGCGCCAAGGTCGCCTAGTCCCGCAATGAAGTGATAGCGGGGCGAAGCCCTAAAGGTCACAGAGGAAGACCTCCGTCCCATGAAAGAAGCTCAGATCGCAAAGGTTAGGGTCCAGCCTAAGGTACATGTGAAGCCGGCGGCACAGGTTCTCAAGTCCAGGGTGTTGCATGCAAAGACGTCATCGAAGTAAACTTCTTCTTCCCTTGTAGTATGTTGTCATCTTTTGCAGGTCAAAGTTTACTGACAGAAAGATCTATGCAGGTCGAATGTGGCTTCTCTGAGCACCTCTAGTGCCCAGCCATCTCCAGTGAAGACCTCCACATCTAAGTTGGACGTCGGAGCACAGAGCTCCACCAGCGCATTGGCTCCAATGACCAACCCGGCCATTGAAGACCCCAAGCCACTCAACGCGGCACCTACCCCAATGGCTCAGGACGTGGTGGCGGACCAGGATCAGATCGACCTGCTGTTACCTAATCGAGAAACAACCACCGGGGGAAGGCCAGGTTCGGCGTCGACTGTTGGAGGTCAACTGGATCGGGAGATCGATTGGAATGACACTCCTTGGGAAGCCGACATCATCGACGTTGATGTAGATATGGCAGCATGCAAGAAAGCCATTCTGACACTCAGCAGCTCATTTCAAGTCAGTCACTGCTCCTGTAGTTACTTTGATAGGTCGTCAACACCAGTTAGTAGCCTAACTTTGTGTTTTTGCAGTCTTTGGCAGATCGATCAAATGCCAGGGCAGACCTGTGCAAAAACGCCGCTGCAACGCACCTGAAAGTGCAGCAGATGGAGCAAGAGCTCCAACGCGTTGAGGAGGAGGCTGCCAGAGAGAAGAAGAAACTCGAAGCCGAGTTGGTGAGGGAGCGGCTGAAGGTTAGGGATGCAGACACTTTGCTGAAGTCTGTGAGCACCGGTAAGACCAGAGCCTTTTCAGAATCTTGCTTTTATTCCTTTGAATAGAAGTTGTTGAGACATCTTGTTGCATCGTACTTCCATAGGCAGGAAAAGGGGCTCAAGGACGACCTCAAGAAGGCCGAGGGGGCGATCAAGAACCTTAAGGGCAACCTCAAGGAGGCTGAGGATGCCATTGAGGCGCTCAAGAGGGACAACAAGGTCGCCACCAAGAGTGAGTACATCACGAACCAGAAGGTGGCGTACGAGAAGCGATTCCAGTGGGATCTTGAGATCAAACTCGTAGTAGCTTTTCAATCTTTGCAAAATGACCAAGTGGCCATTGCAGGGCTTGAAGTGGAGATGACCGACCTGAAGAACGTAGCCGGCCACGTCATGGACATGGAGGTTCCTCAGGTCACCAGGGAAGAGTCGAAGTCGCTGATAGACCGGCTGGTACTTGCTCCGGAGAGGGTTACCGAGCTTTTGAGGGCATCAAGCATGACTGCGGCGGTAGAGACCTTGGTGAGAGTGAAGTCTTACTATCCGGGGGTGTTTGTCACCAAGGTTGGAGATGACCCTAACCAAGAGGTCGACCTCAAGGTTGTAGAGGCGGAGGTGGAACTAGCTGCTGAGAAGGTCGTGGAAGCCATCGACTTTGAAGGTGATGACGAGGAGTAGTTGTAGGCCATTTAAGTTTTAGTTCCTTGTTGGCCAGAGCACAACGTTCATGTGCTATGTAAAAATACAATGTTTATTTCCCCTTAATCATGCCGCACTTGATGCTTATACGAACTTGATCACTCGGAGGCTTTGTGTTACTATGCCCCATTAACCACTATTCACGGAGAGGACGGCTTACCGACCACATAGCTCGACAGGGAGGCTTACGTGTAGCTGGCGTGCGGGGAGAGTCTAGGACTCTGGTTTTGCAACCACACGACCAATCAAGCTCGTAATAGCATGAAGCAAGCAATCAAAAGAATGAAAAGTCCCTAGGTCTATCAACCCTTAGGTTGGCAAGGCCAAGCCCCCGAGCAGGTCGGGAGGAGGAACGAACATCACCTCCGGTCTTACGACCCTTGTGTTGGCATTGCCAAGCCCCCGAGCATATCGAGGGGGAAGGAAGGAATCATAACACAGGAAAAAGGAGAGTAGACTCAAAGGTCGGCAGAAGACTGCCGGAAACTAATCTTTATTCAACTTTAAATACTTTAAACAGAGGCGAGGAATACATAACTCACAAAAACTATTCTACGGATAGATTCGTCACAGGTGATCCACGTTCCAAGGGTTAGGAACTCCTTGACTGTCGCCCCACTAGAGGCGAATGTAGACGGGCTGATGACCTCGGGGACGATGAAAGGCCCCACCCAAGGGGCGGATAGCTTGTGCATGTCGTCGGTTTTTTTTGGATCCGACGGAAGACTAGGTCGCCGATGTTGAAGGAGCACTCCCTAACATTGTGATCATGGTAGCGACATAACTGCTGGTCATGGCGGGCCTACCCAATGACAGCTGCCACTCTTTGTTCTTCTAGGCTGTCGAGGTCGACTCGACGAGTCTGTTCTGCTTCGGCTTCATCATAGTGATTTATACAGGGTGCACCGAAGATGACATTTGTAGGGAGGATGGCCTCGAAACCATAGACCAGGAATAAGTGTGAAAAGCCCATAGCAGAGTTGACCTAAGTCCAGAGACCCTAGATCACATGAGGTAATTCGACAAGCCAATGAGAGGCGTAATTCGATGCATCATCGTAGATGTGATCTTTTAAGGTTTCTAGCACCATGCCATTAGCGCGCTCAACCCGTTGCAACGAGGGTGGGCGACCGACGAGTAGTATACATCAATCATGCTGTCTAGGCAAAAGTCCCAGAAGGCAGATCCTGTGAAGGCCGAACAGAGGTCGGTGATGATTCTGTTGGGCACACCGAAGCGATGTGTTATATCTCTGATGAATTTAGCCGCTTCGTCCGACGCGACCTTGGCAACAGGTCAGACTTCAATCCACTTGGTGAATTTATCTACGGCGACAAGAATATGTTTATAGCCGCCCGGAGCGATTTTAAATGGACCTATAGAATCGAGGCCCCACATGGTGAAGGGCTAGGATGGTGGAATTGTGCGCAGGACCTGAGTGAGCAGGTGCTGCTGTTTGGCAAAGAATTAGCACCCTTTGCACCTCTTGATGAGGTCTTTGGCGTCACTCATGGCCGTGGGCCAGTAGAAGCCAGATCGGTAAGCTTTGCCGACCAAATTGGCGGATGTCGCGTGGCAGCCACACTCGCCACTGTGGATCTCAGCCAAGAGCTGAAGACCTTCTAATAGTAAGATGCACCTCATCAGCACACTAGTGGAGGCTAATTTTCTATATAGGTCGTTGAAGGTCTGATTAGGTGACCAGAGAGGGGGGAGTGAATGGGAGCCAATAAAAATTTCTTCAAATGAAAATCTACTAAGTCCCAAAATTACAACCAAGGATTCCCCACACGAGCTTGCCAAGGTCACATAGTTACAACGGACCTACCAACCCTAGGAACAAGTCTCAACTCGATACAAAGCAGAAGCACAACTCAAGGACCGAAGAACTTAGACACTCTGCGAGGTGATCGGTGGACCGTCCGCAAGGAGTAGGCGGACTGTCCGCGAGGGTCAGGTGGACCATCCGCGGGTAGGGCACGGACCGTCCCAAATTGTCACATGAACCTCCAGTAGTGCACCGAGAAAACGGACCATCCGTGATAGACTCGTGAACCATCCGCCTCATCACGACCGGCACTCTAGTTGGAACCGTCCGCGAACTCCATGCAACAAAAACCAACTGATTCAATGGAACAAACGACGAGCTCCAAAAACCAAGCAACGAACTCGAAGAACAGCTGACAAACTTGCTCCTCGCGGACCATCTGCGATGAGCAGGCGGAGTGTCCGCCAGGTGCGGAAACAGCAGCCCGAGCCTAACCCTTTGGAGGTCAACTCCTCCTTCGCTTCACCTAATCTCTGGAATCAACCAATGGATTGCAACAAAATCATAGGGGAGGATGAAGCGTCTCTAGGAGATGCTACCCCTACAAATTTGTGGCCTCAAACCAACTAAGACGTGAGGAGTCGAGATTGTACCGTGCTCAAGCAAAAGCCTAGGGTTCCAACCGAAATCCGTGAATCGGAGGCCATTCGGTGTTTGAGTTGTCAAGATCATACACACAGATGCACAAGACATCCACCCATGATCCCCTCAAAGAAATCCAAATAGAAACACTTCCAAATCGACGATTCAAGCAATGCACGAAAATCCCACAAAATAGCTCGAAAAAGACACGAAAATCACACGAGCTAAGAGAAGGAAATTGACGCAACCATGAATGCTTCCATACAACAAAAGGTCAGATTCTCTACAAAATCATGAAGAAAATCTAGCATATAGAGCAAAGGAACTAGGAAGCAGTCCGGATGGATAACTTGCCATCTAACCCTAGAGCAATATACACAAAGTCTCTCTGGGTAGGGCAAATGACCATGCTACCCCTAGAACTTAAATGAAGATACACACCCCTCAGGGGCACTTTGGTCAAGACTTGGTATTTCTCATCAGGCGGCCACACCTTCGCCTCAGTCCGCGTCCTCCCAACGCAAGCCCCGCGATCCCGCCGCGTGTCCCCTGGCATCGAAGCTTCTCGGCGCGCTCAGATCCCGTCTCCGCCCGTCGAGCCTCTGGTCTTGGTTTTGTGGCTTATCCAAGTAACCTGATGGTTTTGTTGTGAACCGCCACAAACCCCACGTGAAGACTCCGGTCATGAGCCGCTACCCTGCACCGACTCATGTCCACGACTTCGTCTTGCTTTTTCTACCACCATGCGGCCCGCACTTGATCCCGTTTGGCCACCGGGTCCATCGAGCCAAGCCTACTTGTCTCTCCACTCCTAAGAGGCCCCGCAAGGTTAAGACCTTTCGCGCATGCTCTTCACCTGCACCAATGCAAATCAAGCCGCAACCTGCACCTGCAATACTCGGCCAAGAGTCAGTCCACACCACATTGTCAATCACTCATCACTAAGGAGCGACCATCCACCGGTCCTCGGACGCTCCGGTCCTCGGACGCTCCGGTCCTCAGTCGTCACCGATTACGACGTAGTTAACACTACACCGGGTGATCTTTTCTCGTTCTGCCTTGTCTTCTGAAACCAACTGATGGACCAGGAAGGCTATGAAAGGCTCGCGCTAGTCATCTTCTTTTTCTGCCATCAGTACGTTGCGGGAAGGTGCTGGCGCTAGGTCTAGCTGACCTTGGTCCGGGTTGTCTGGATCCAGCATTTTTATGGACTGCTTGCGCAGGTCTTGGAAAAACACACCAGTTGGAACCAGTGCTCACTTGGAGCCCAACTTAGAGAGAACATCGGCGGCAACATTGTTGTTGTGAGGAACACGCCAAAACTCAATTCCCTTGAAGTGACCTTCAAGTTTCCGAATTTCAGCGCAGTAAACGTCCATTGTGTCTTTAACACAATCCCACTCTTTTTTGACTTGCTCAATGACGACCTTGGAGTCGCCATAAGCCAACAGTCGCTTTATGCCCAGGGACACTGCGATGCGGAGCCCATGGATCAGAGCTTCGTACTCCGCCCCGTTGTTGGAGGCCTTGTAGTGGATCTGAAGGACGTATTTGAGCTACTCTCCCTAAGGAGAGATGAACAACACGCCTTCTCCAGCACCCTAGAGGTTGAGTGCTGTTGGTATTTCTTAACCTCACCACTAGTGGCGCGTCTAGCGTGAGCGTGTAAGGAACACCCGCGTACACTGATGGGTGCGAACGAATCCGCAAGCGCACGGATACACCGTTGTAGCACTTCACCTATGGAGTGTTCCAAAGGGTATCGAATCCAAGGAATGGTGAGCGCTACCTCCTAGCCTAGCTATGGTCCAAGGACACCACTCTATAGGATGAGATGGGAGAAGGAAAGGATCCGGCTGATAGCGTACAGAGTTAAGAACTGTCTCTCAATTAGGAACTCTCGTTTCAGGCACCAGTTCCCTCCTGGCTATAACAGGTCGGTTCTGGCCGAAAGCTCTACGCTGTATCCGAACATGGAGGAGTACAAAGGGTCCAACGGCTGTCACTACCGCGGCCTACCCCTATCAATCTGTGGGATACGGGGCAAATGAAGGATAACCCGCAGTCTAGACACCACGTCTACACCACCGATCACTACTATAGCACGGCTACATCTGAGCTCCTTTAGCAACATTATAGCACTCCGTATAAATACGAAGCGACGAACCCACGAGTGAGAGACTAGAACTCACTCAGGTTTTAGCTATCTCATGCAAGGGATCACATAAGGGCTTTGATCTAATTAGAACATACGGAGCACCCACTTTAATCTAGTTAGACTAACTGGCATACAAACAGAATTAGTAACATATGAACTACACCAGAAGATCAGAGGGTTGGGTTCATGAAGAACACAAGCCTCTAAATCAAGAACAGATGAAGAACACAAGAACTATTCAATAATGCAAGAAACCACTTTAGTCTAAATAGAGACTGTCGGAATACTCACTTTAGTCTAAACGAAGAACAAAGGCATCCGTAGAGGTTCGTTCTTGGGGAAAGATGCCAATACACCATGGCACGTCCCCAAGTCACCCCCTCACCTTCCTTCTAACCTCTAAGCACTAGCAAGCCAACACAAATCCTATGCAAAGGCACTCCTCTCCTAGAGAGATAGGAGCCCAAAGGCAAAATGAGGAGTAGAAGTGTGTGTCCTATTCTAACCCCCCCCCATGTTGGGTATTTTAGCAACACACGAAATAAATCTGCAAGCGCACGGATACCATTGTAGCTTTCACCTCAGAGTATTCCAAGGGTATCAAATCCAAGGGAACGTGTGTGTACCAACTTCGTACAGTCGGTCCAAGGACACACCCAGATAAGAGGCAAGGATAGAGAGGATTCCTAAAGATAGCACTATAGATGAGATTAAAGGTTGATCTCTAGATAGAATTTGGCTTAGGGTACCGATAGCCATGACTTAACAGGCGACTTCGGTACGCAGATCTATGTGGAACGGAGCTCTAACTATATCCAACTGCGGAGGATCAACGAGGGCCAGAAGGGCTGTCACCACATTCTGGACTGCCTCTACCTAACCTTGGGATAAGCCAAATGAATGATAACCGGTAGCGTGTCACAACGTCCACGTAGTGGTTACTGCCGTAGTCCGTACCCTATACAAAAAGAACTACGACCACGGAAGAGAACTGATCTCACTCACTATAGGTACTACTAGCTTATACTAAAGGCATACGAGAGAGCACTCGGTCCCGTCTATGCTTCCAACGTATACGAACGACTTGCAGCAGACGAACGCATAAACCTAGGATCTAGCACTAGCAGAGGAAAAAGGCTACTCATGCAACCTAGCATAAACTATTAGAAAGGAATCACGAACACACTTTATTCTAATCAGAGCATGCAAGCATATCCACTTTATTCTAAATGACAAACATGCATACAAATGGATATGAGCGCTTATGAATCTATGCTACAAGATCAAAAGGTTGTGTTCGCGAAGAACACAAGCCTCTAAATCAAGAACAAGCGAAGAACACAAGAACATATCACCTATGCATGAATGCTACTTTAGTCTAAATAGAAAATGCGGAAATACTCACTTTACTCTAATTGAAGAATGAAGCATCCATAGATATACAAATCCCTCTCTCACTCTCCTATTCTCTAATCTACCAAGGAGAGGACTCTCCTTTGAAGGGAAGCTACTGTTCTTGGAGGCGGTGGAAGAAAGAACCGTAGAAAAACCGGATCCTAGGGGCGAGAACCGAAGGTGAACCGCACTTCTGGGCACTGATCCGGGCGATTTTCGGCGCGAACCAGCAGCAAAGGGCAGCGGACTGGGGCGGATCGGGAACCGACGTACCGCGGGCCATTCCTCGCGCGACGTGTATCTGACCGGGCGGTTCCCGCGTGCGCGCGCACCGCGCAGGGGCGCGACCGCCTGTGGAGGCCGGCGGCCAAAGGGCGTCTGCCACCTAGCCCAGGCGGGACCGCTCCGCGTCCTCCTGCGCGCGTGGTGTGGGTGCTACGGCAGCCAATGGCCGCTCGCCACGTGGTGCTCGCTGGTGACTCCTATGTGGATGAGGTTCGGCAGGTGGGTCCCGATGACGTCAGCGTTTTGTCATCTTTTGTCTTTTTCATATCTCCTTCATACGAACTCCGATGTAGGCAAATAATATATCCATTTTGATCGTCTCGACGAGCTCGTCGCAATGGTGCAATCCAATGTGATATTTGGGACTGTTTGTGATGACGTCCTATATAAGCCATTGATTTGCTTGCTCTCAACTTTATCATTTCATGTGCATTTTAATGCGTCCTGCAACAAAAACCAGAAACACCAACACTTGTGGAACTTGTCAGTATAAACCCCTATTCTAGTGTTGATGATCACTTTTCATTTATTTAATGCAGGAGTTCACGGTGTAAAAGTGGTACTTCACAGCCGTTAACAACACCCCCACACTTGACCTTTGCTCGTCCCGAGTGAAGGGAGAACAAATCAAGTGGGACATGATATCCAGAGGTATGAAGCAAACATAAGAGATATTCCAAACCATACCTTGTACTTGTGAACCCTGTGGAGTGTCTATCATACCATCTTGGGTAGTTGAGGAATGGAACGGTTAGTGAATCAAATCACTTCTACTCATCATGTCAAGTAACTTGGGGTTTTGCAATAATTTTTTTTCAAAACAAACTTTGCTTAGCTCCTCATTTGATTCTCTCATGTCACTCAATGTGTATATGTCCTCGCCAAGGCATTAGATTTGCCTTTCATTCATCCTACTTCTAATGATGTCTATATGTGGAGCTCAGGGTAGGATAAAAAATAAAGCATACTTGCATCACATATATTGCAAAGTCAAAAACCGGATCCAAGTAGAAAATCAAATCATACAATCAGATCAAGATGTGCACATATATGGATGTGATGGATATGGTAAGGTGGATACTAGGCCCGGAATGGGTGCTAGATATTACCATATATATGATGAATGTTGTGGTGATGGTAAGGTGGCCACTAGGCCCGGAACGGGTATACCTTCTTTATTTTGGACATGGGCTATCCTTCCTTTCTTTCTTTCTTTCTTTCTTTCTTTCTTTCTCTTTTTTTCTTTTTTTTCATGCCTTGAGCATGTGTCTCTTTCTTTCTTTTTTTTGCATAGCCCATGTCTCTTTTTCAAGGACACTTTTGGAGAGAGAGAGAGAGGTCACACCACAGATGGAGCTTTATTATTATGGAATGAATGGACGGTACAATGCTAACTTCTAGGGTAGAAGCATAGCAAGGGGATATGGTGGTGTGCACATGAATCTTGATCATGAAAGCGTGAAAAGAATTCTCACAAGGGTCACAACAATTTGACAAAGCTCAATGCAATAACAAGCAGCATATGAGTATAAGGTTTTCAACTAAAAACATCATATGGCTTTGGTAGGACTTTGGCATAACAAAGAGGAGCTTTGCAAAGGGTTTTCAAGTTTTCAAATAACATTCCCAAGCACTCAAACATTCTGAGAGAAGATCATATCATCAAACCATATCTTGAACATCAACTACTTAGATGAGCATGAGTTCCCTAATGATATATGTTCACAAGCATCAAGATGATAAGCATGGAATAAAACATATGCAAGCCAACCATAGGAAACATGTAAAACAGGTAGAGCACGATTCCAAGAGTTTGATCTAGCATATAAGATTTGAAACTCATTCAAACTCGTGAATCAAAGAGAGTGAGATAAAGGGTGCATATACCATCACTCCTGAAGATATGTTGAATTTGAATTTGAATATGTTGTAGCTTATTCTAGTGAGATCATGAATCCAAGAGTTTGATCTAGCATATAAGATTTGAATTTGAATCAAACATGTAAAGGGTGCATATAAGCCATTGATTTGCTTGCTCTCAACTTTATCATTTCATGTGCATTTTAATGTGTCATGCAACAAAACCCCTATTCTAGTGTTGATGATCACTTTTCATTTATTTAATGCAGGAGTTGATGGTGTAAAAGTGGTACTTAATAGCTGTCAACACCTCACTTCTATTTATAGGGGTTGGACAACTTCGCGAGAACAGCTTGGGCACCCGGGAATCCACTGTAGGACCAATCACCGAGCACCACGTGGAAGAAGATGGCGAACCGTGGCAAGGTCGGTTCAGCCGATCCAAGGGGTCGGCCGACCTGGACCCACCAGTTCTCACGTTGTCCTTTCTCCTAGTGACTGATATGTGGTCCCTTATGATGGTTCCAGGTGCTTGGGTTATTTTGAGGCGGTTTGCTTGGGTTGTGGGCCCTTGAATCCTTGTGCTGAACACGTGGCAGCGTCTGATTCATCTGGAAGTGCAACATTTGGATTGATGAGGTGTCATGGACACATGGCATCCTGTGTGGCAGCACATCGCCACGTGGCCTGGTGTGGGTCCCACCGGGCCCACATGATGTCTTGTGCATATCTCTCTCATCCGGGCTCCGATGTATGCAAATGATATATCCATTTCGATCATCTCGACGAGCCCATCGCAATGGTGCAGACCAATTTGGCATTTGAGGTTGTTTATGATGATGCCATATCTATGCCATTGGTTTACTTGCTCTCAATTGTATCGTTCCACGTGCATTTCGATGTGTCCTGCAACAAAAGATAGAAACACCAACACTTGTGGAAATTATTAGTATAAACCCATATTCTAGTGTTGATGATCACTTTCCATTTACTAGTGGAAGTGCACGCACGACACGTGCGTGATATACAAAATGTTTATATAATCATAAGATTCAATATATGTGATAAAATATACAAAATTTTTATATAATCATAAGATTCACAATTATTGATATGTCAATATTTCATCATGCCTAACAAAAGTCGATATCTCCACTGTTGGGGTTCAAAAATCGGATAAGGACCCCCCAAACAGGAAGAAAGAAGAAACGTGAACAACTAAGAATGCAAGAATCTTCGAAAGACTTTCCTCTCCTCAAAAGATGTGTCCCCTTTTACACGTGTCGCTCAGCCTCCTTTTATAGGGAGATAGACGGACTTTTACATTCTGATGATACACTCGGATCTAGAGAATATTCTCCTAGAATAATGATACACTCGTGACTACCTTCAGATATTACAAGATTGTCATTCTTTCACACTTCAATTGTCTATCATCATCATTATGCCATTGACTCAGTCCACCCGAAGTTTCCACCGCATCTCCGAAGATTGACGAAGTTCACGAACACAATTCCCAACTTCAGAGCTCCAGACCAAACCTCGCCACTGAGTTTCCCGAATTGTTCAACTTCTCTGAAGCTGCCAACCTCCTGAAATGATTCAACGAGTCTCAAGAAAACACATCACTTCGGTAGTTTTCTCCTCCGAAGATCGTTTATTAACTTCAATTCATAAAACATCTGAAACTACTTATTAAACTCATGAAAACATTTCTCGTTTGTGAGCCCAAAGATGCGCATCTCACGAATTTCCACGATCTTTCGTCTTCTCCGAAGCTCTGAGGGTGATAAGGTTTTACCTGATTCCCCAACATCCACGACTGCTGTTGCTGGCATTTGGCATATCGCAACACAAAAGGAGAATAAGGCTCGCAATGAATTTCACTCACCAACCGTGGAGAATAATGGTATTGGGAACCGTTTGTCTAGTTATTGGGTTCACAAGTTCTAGCGAGCATGCTATTTTTTTTAAGACGTGCATAGCACGTTTTTCATTAAGAAGAAGAGAGTTACAATTAAGTAACCCTAGGAGAACCCTTAAGGCGCGGTGTTACAAGCAAGCACAACAAGAAAGGCAACAACCACGACGGCCAACATGGTCAGAGAAACATGCTATTGTTTTAAATCTCAATCTAGATGGTAAAATCATCACAATTGTTATTTTAAAATTTACACTATATTATATTGAATCTCAAATTATATTAGGAATATGCATTAAAGGGCCTCACATGCCACTAATTTATGCAATGCTTTTTGAACCATGAAAGAAATCAAATTGTGCTCTAGGAACCAAATGCTAAGATTAATTTCTACCAATATAGTTATCCGGAACACAACCATTAGTAAAGTCAGCTTCTGACATTATTAAGATTGAGTGAACCGTAGGAATATTGCACGGTAAGAAAAAAGGAAGGGTGATACACTGTGAATCAAGCCCACGACCTTGTTTCCTAATGAACAGGGACCGACGGCAGTGAAAAAGTTTTGACTCTTAATGTGATTTTCAACAGGGAGCAACAATGAATATCAGCATATCAGCATTTTTCTTCACCCAGAATCACGACGTATTAATGTAAGGTAGCAAGCATGGATCAGACACCATATATGGTAGAGTAACGTTATATAGCTGAGGTACACAACCATTAGTAAATCCGGAACACAACCATTAGTAAATCCAGCTAGACAAAATATACCGAAAATCACACAAGAGGTACAACCCTGCACTCGCAGGTGAAGGAATTACACCTAAGGAAGCGGTTCAGGACCGACACACTATGGGACAAGTAGGGGGGTTGACCACATAACTAACGAACAGAACCACACCAGTCGTGTCCTCTCGAATCAAAATAGGAAAGTGTGATCTGCGATGAAATCCACACGCATTCAGAGCATATTGCATGTAGCAGTTGCAGTTGCGGCCTCTGTTCCTTCCTCATTAATTGACACAAACGACTTGTGAAAAATGGATGAAACACAAGTTTGCTCCCATTGGCAAATCAACCAACTCAGACAGCACTTGGGGGGCAGCTGGAGCCCTAAACCTCAAATTGAATGCTAGAAATCCAAATGATATCTTGAACTTGGGGACTTTGAACTACCCAACTGGAATTATCCTCAACAGAGCCTGCGAGATCTTCAATTAGATCTGAGGTGACCTTTCACTGCCCATGAGTTCAAGTGAGTCATAATACAAAATCAAATTGATAATTGATGATAAAATAATAACAAACATAATTTGAGTTCAGAAAAAAGAGAAATTTTAAGATGCTTATTTTTTTATGAGCCGTCCATCCGGCGAAATCCAACGGTGGAAGTACAGGGAAGTACCAGGAAGTTCGCATGGGGAAGTATTAGGAAGTACCAATTTGGTGGGACCCACAACAATTTTTAATTAAAAATTTTTAAATTCACAAAGGGCATATTAGTAATTCGCATGGTTACTCTGCTGCTCCCGACGGGCGACGGACCCGACCGCATCATGATTCCGTCGGCCGCTTCGCGACATTGGAGCACGGGAGAGTGAGAGAAAGCGGCGGCGACGGGCGGAGCGGCGCCAGGGAGGCGGAGCCGGCGGGAGCTGCTGTCCGGGCTTGGGGAGGCGGCGGCGGAGACAGTCGGCGCAGCGAGGCAGGTGCGGGGAGGCCGGCGCGTGGGTCTGGTGGGCCGCGGCGGCAGCGGCGGCGCGGGCCAACACGGAGTGGCGGCGGCGGGCGGGTAGGAGATGGAGGAGGCAGGGTTGCTGCAGCACTCCGGCGGTGAGGTGAGGAATCTGAGTCTTGCGGTGTGGGCGCTTGACCGCGTGCTGTTCGCCGTTCTTGCTTGGGTTATTTGGATTGAGGCCATTACAATTTCTCCAGTTTGGAGAAACGCCACTACTATTCACGTATTTTGAATTTGCCACTACAATTCTTGACTTCCCTCAAATGTGCCACGGAATACGTATGAAGACGACTCGGGCCCAGCTGCAAGTGTATACGAAGACGTATATCTCATTGTATTTGCGCTCTCCTATCAATGACATGTGGGCCCCACTTGTCAGCATCATCTTCTTCCTCTCATCCTCCCTCACTCAGCAGCATCCGCCGCCATCGATGGCGAGCTGCAGCCGCGAGCGAGCTTGGCCTTGCGCGCGGGCGGAGCCGCAGGCGAGCTCCGCCGCGCAGGCGGCGCCGCGGGTGAGCTGCGCCTCGCGCGCGGGCGCCGCCGCGGGCCACTCCGCGCGGATCTTGGGAGGCCACGCTGCGTGCCACGGCCGGCCGCCGCGCCTCTCAGCTCGCCGGACACGCTCCTCCCCCGACTCCCGAGCTCCTCCCCGCCATCCCTCACGCCCGCGCCGGTCCTTCCCCGAGCTCCTCTCCGCCGGGGCCGACCTGTCCCCCGAGCTCCTCCCGCCAACCTGCCCACGGAGGAAGACGAGAAGAAGCGGATCCGTCCCTCCCCAAACTCCTCCCCGCTTTAGCCCGCCCCGCCCCCAAGCTCCTCCTCACCGGTCGGCCGGACTGCGGAGGAGGATGTGTGAATCAGGGAGTCGTCGTCTCGCTTGCGTCGTCGCCGCCTCCGTTCTTGGCTGGATGTTGAAGAAAGAGCTGACATGTGGGGCCCACATGTCAGCGAGTAGAAGGAGAACAATACGGAACATGTGTGTACAAATACGGTCTGACAGCGGGCCCCATCACTTGGAAGACGTAGAAAATGGCAAAGATCAGGTAAAAGAAGAATTGTAGTGGCAAATTTCAAAATACGTGAATAGTAGTGGCGTTTCTCCAAACCGGAGAAATTGTAATGGCCTCAATCCAAATAACCCTTCTTGCTTTGCTCTTTCCGGGTTGCACTTTTACCAAGCTGAGCTAAAGAGCACGCTAGTACCACTTATATAGGCAGGCTCTACTTGTGACGACAATGCTAGTTCATGTTAAGCTAACCTTGTATTAGCTCACTGTGTCTTGGTAGAATTAGTTTGCAATTATTTCTGTTTTTTTTTTCAAAACACATTGCTGCTATCTGTTCAATTCTTTTGCTGGTTAATTGATTAATTAGCATGACAGCGATGAATTTTATCGTCTGGCAAAAAGTTGCAGTTTTTACAAGCAATTAATGAATTTGAGCTTCTAATCCAAATTGAACGTATAAATGATTCCTTTTGTGCGAGTGATTTACAGGTTAATTTGTGTACTAATTATTGTTATTCCTTGATCCATTTTTTTTACCGTCAGTTTTTTTTTTGCACGGTCAACAGTGTGATCAGATACCAGAGCTGAAGGTGCAACAAGGCATACATGATCGAGAGACATTTGTTTGCTTAAGCCCCTGTTTCCATGTGACATCTCACAAACACTGTCCCATTTCTGTTTGGAACATATATATGTGTGTGTAATTTATGTATGATACAGGGATGATGGTCAAGTACTCTCTTGCGGCGACATCCTATTTATTTCAGCTCCCATTTGGGTGATATTTACTACTGCCACTAGCACATACTTGTAAACTAGCTAGCTTGTAGCCTGGGTTGGGGCAGTTTGGTGCAAAAGTTTAACTGCTAAGGCACTTCCAGAACCTTTTCCTGATCACTGTGATCAGAATAGAGCAAGACAGTTCAAAATTTGTTGGAAAGATCTGTTCTCTTTCGGGTTTTTAAAAATCAGCCTCCTTCTAACACATTACTATCTGCCTGACTTTTATGGGCTTGCCCTTTCCTGTGTATGCAGGAGGAGAAAAGACATGAGGAGTTTCAGAAGTGGCCATAGTTATCAGCAAGATGCAGACGGTCTCAAGCCACTGGATCCTTGTTGCTGTGTATTGGAACTGCCAACTAGCAGAATTCTGTACCTGAAAAGAAGAAGAAACAAGCAAATTGTACACCGTTAGTTTCAAAGAGATGGGTAGTATATTATTGATACCAAGTAGTATATTTGAAATCCAGTTGGAATTAACTGGAATCGCAAAAATGAAACAAAGGTCCTCGGATTAGGACAGAGAGGAGAACCAGAGAACGAGAAGAGAAATAAATAAATTTATGTGGCATCAAATCGACAAGCTTGCAAGCTGTGATCAAATCTGAAAAGTTTGTCGTTCCATATTGGGTAATTGCCAGAAGGACTGAAAAGTACAGCTGATTGAACCTTGGTGATGTGAAACCAAAACGTCCAATCAAATACTGGGAAAACCGTGGATGCTTGACCTTTGCACACACTACATGCTATCAGTAATAACCTGACAGGTGCATAACAACGATTTTTTTGGTGCATCCGTGTATTCCACCAACCAATCTTTAGTTCTTGGATTGTTGTGTTTCTAATTCGACTTAATTTTACACTATTGAAAATTTTAACTTGACTTAAGACTGAACAAATAACCGAGTAGATGATGCTGTTGCACCCAAAATGGCAGCTTATTCATTATCTCAGATTTAATTAGGTGGCCAACCGTGCTAGAAGCATGATCGATCAGGAGTCTATTTCAGTATCAACAATGGATGGATGTTTGCATTGTGGACTTGTGGTTCCAAAGGTATCAGAAATTCAGAATCTGCCAATTTTTGGATCATGAACATTTTTGGCTTTCTGATGAGGTGCTTGCATATTGTTAGACCAACCGGAAATTCAGAAAAATAGTTTCCTTTCTGAAACTTTCTCACATGCATGATTACTTGACTAGTACTGTTCGCTTCGTATTGAGATATAAATCGTACGTGTAGCTAGCTAGATAGCGTTGTTTTGGATGGTGAGGCACACTAATCACCAGATTTAATTTCACAAGCTTCATTCAGATATGCAGCAGCACACGTACCTGTCGAGATCGACGGAGGCAGCCAAAGGCCTGTCCCTGCCCCTGCATCAGATGCGGAGGTTCATCCTCAACGGGTTCTGCCCCATCCGGATCCGTCCGGGGCAGCGGCTGCCCCCTTGGGTCACCAGCCAGCGGCTGTCCCCCTGGGTCGCCGGGCAGCGGCAGCTCCATCCGGTTCAGACTCGCCCAGAGGATGTGCCGCTGTGTCCACGGCGTTGTCGTCGATCCGAGCGGCGGTTGCCGCGTAGGGAGGCAGGCACGACGTCGGTGCCTCGCGGCCTGGGTGGCGAGGGGCGGCGAGGTTTCGTCGCCAGCGGCGTGCCGCGTGCGTCTGCGACAGAACGATTCGAGAGGGAGAGAAACGGCGCCGTGAGGGGACACGTGAGGGATAGGAGGAAACAGAGAGGGGAGGACATTACCATAATACCCTTTTCATATTTACTTTAACTTTTTAATTAATTAAGCTGATACTTCCTAGCACTTCCTAATACTTCACAAGTACCGTAAAAAACCTCAAGAAAAAAACTCTTTTTTCTAAAAAAAACACTGAACCAGCAGCAAGCTTTCAACACCATGAAAGTCACAAATCACAAATGCTAAAATGGGCACAAATTTTAATTTGCCAATTGTGTTCACAATAACAATGAATTTAGAAACTCATACATTACATGGATTCGTGTAAGCTACTAACAAGTCCGAATAACAACTCCCAATGAACGTTTTGGACTAAATACTACCAGCCAGCTTCCAGCATAATTTGATGAGAGAAGCTTTACACTAATGGACACCATCTTAGGACCAAAAGAAAGTAATGATACTTCCATAGATCCACTACTCATGATCACTGGACAACTTCTTTAATGCAATAGGGACATTAAACTTGCAAAGACACGAGACATGGATATTTTTAATAATAGATTTCAGTACAACCTTGAGTTATATTGGGAGTTGTCAAAACTACCATACTATAGAAATTCAAATGGTATGTCACAAGCTTAAGAACTGTTCAAGAAACAAACAAAATTCTTCAAAACAGAGACATGAAAATAGTACTCCTAATAACAATAATGAAAGCAGAAACCAACCAGTTCATGTTATGATTGTGCTTCTGTCTAGATACACCCAAAAATAGGATCCCCACGAGAATAAAATATACTAATGTCATCCTGTCAAAAAGATGGATTATCAGTGCAGTTTAACACTTGCGAAAACAAATTTCAGTAACTATAAGCCTTTTATTCATAACTTAAATCCCAACATGCTAAAATTAATATTTTCATGGAAACAGTATAACCATAAGCCGTTTGTTAGTATCGTTTATGTTGGTGTCTAATTCCAAAAGCACATGACACTCTTAATTATGCATGGCAATCCATTTCTCCCCATCTATGAAGATGGCTTGCCATGTTGCCATTACACAAATTCATGATAGAGTAGCTATGGCCTGCAAGACAGGGAATCTAATACCTGCAGTTCTGAATTGGAGCACCAATGTAGTTTCAGTGCTCTGTGGGCATATAGCATTCACACCTTGAAACGATGGTAGTGATCATCCGCGATGTCCCCGGTGTTCCCATCTTTGATCCTCCCTAAAACATTGGACAACTTGATATACAAGGGTTAAAATTGCAGAATTAGCAGTACTTGCTTAATATTTCTGCAACGATATAGCAACCTTTTCAATTGGTCTCAAGTCAAATATTAGAAGCATTTTCAGGCAGAATAAACAGCGTGTATCTCACAGAAGTTTCGAATGGTGCAAGATTCTGAGGCAAACCTTTTCTATGCATGGATACCTGCAAGTTTGCAACAAAATGTGTCCTTGGATGCCCATCATATGAGTTTAAAATTCAAAACAACAAGATTTCTAAATTTATCATAATTATGGGGACTGAATATAGGCAAATGACACAAATAGGTTTTCCTTATCTATCAAATGCCTACAAAAGTGGACCAAGGGTTTCAAATGAAACATGGCTTGGAAATGAAAATGCAGAATATATTTAACCAAAAGACAAAAGAATGATGGATCATTGATCTTCAGAAGAAGGATATGCTCTATGATAACAAAATAAGTTATCTAATCAGGCAAAACTATTAAATCTCTGATCCTGCATGAATTTAATCTACCTTAAGGACTCAGAATGATGCTAAGAACACAAATCATTTCAATGGGAGTTAAATCAATTATTAAATCAAAGAGGAAATATGAAGTATATGGGATGGGAATATACAACTCAAAATATTAAAAATATAAAACCTATCTTTGTCCTACAAATTTTAAATCTGAAATCCTGACATCTACAAAAGAAGGCAGATCGTCCTATGCAAGCGGTCCTTGTATACATGTACAAGCATGTTGCTGAATTTAAATATTTTTTATTTATATTGACATCAGCGTGCTATCTGTAAGCAATTTTGTCCAAACATGCATACTTGATCCATGGTGCTGTGCTGCGTGCCTTTAAACAAAAGAAGTCATAGACAGGCATCACCTCTATCACACATTGTCCTTTTCTTTTATTTCAACACGGTTTTTACTATTCTTGCCCGAAACACAGATTTTATTATTCTTTTTCAATGCTTCTATTGCACCTCTCTCCATGAGTCACTGTTCTAGTTACCTCATAATGGAGAAAAGAAAGAGCGCACAACTAACTTTTGAGTGTAAGTGTCTAACAGTTCCCTACCAATTCGTTGAACACAAGGCGAGCTGACACCACAAGCAGCCCATACCCCCAACAAATAAAAAAATCCTACTTATTTTATAAATAAATAAATTTATATTTTTCATTCAATTGTATTTCATTACTATTCAACCTGATGGAGCAATCTCCCGACGAAAATGTCAAAATTAACTACAGTTACACCCTTTGTCGTTGACTGATTGCCCTGCACGGCTGCACTACCTAGCTAAAGTTACACCCTTTGTCTTTGATATGATCTATGTTTCTAAATTTAAGGTCTAGTGAAATTTGCAAATGCAAACCAGTACTGAACTTTCGGGTTTTTTGTTTGCATTATGTAACATGCATATTTCTGAGCGCATATAATTAGCCACATTTCAATTTTACCAAAGAAAGTTGAAGTATTACCTCTCAGTCTCAGAGCCCATGTAAATGATACTCCATTTGACCCACAACAGCAAATCCGAAACCATTTTTTATCAACCAGCAGGAGCTCCGATTGGGGTATTCAAAGAATCAATAAATAGCTTTCTATGGTAGCAGTTGCAGGCCTGAACCCATGCACCATTAAGCTTTGTTACTGCACCATTAACAATTACTTAGTGTTAGTGTAACAGACCACATTTTCAAAATGAAAAGAACCTACAACCTGTAGGATGAGTGGTATTTATCAAAACCTAGTTCACAAATGCCAAGCACCCATGAGTGCTATCCTTAAAGTTCACAACATCATACATGAAAGCACTGCAGATCAACTATGTCAGGAACAGATACACTAACCATATTGTTTGCACACAACCTAGGACAAAGTTCTGCAGTTAAAAGAGGGGCGTGGTAAAGTACCTTCACATCTGTATCACACTGCAAGAACAAGTTTACAATTTTTGTTGCATTGCACTTTTCATTTGTGCTAGTCGACCACACACAGTTTGTTTAGCGAAGAAGCTTGCACCTGTCCTTGAACAAAAGAATGAATTATAGGATCTGTTCAACATCTAGACATATATATGTTTGATGAAAAAGAATGAAAAAGCAATATAAAATAATCTGCTAGCTAGCATTCAGTCATACAAGCATTTAATTTAAAAAATTAAATCCAGATGTAAGTAAAAAAAGCTAGAAGAAGATGCTACCTGACATCCAGGATATAGATGAAGATGCTACCTGACATCCAAGAACTCCAAGCCCCAAAAACCGTTCACCATTAGTAACATTAATAAAGGATCTTTCCCTAGTTGTACCAGGAAAAACACCATGACAACCTGCTTCTCCCTCAAGCTGATATAAAGAACCTGAAGACATCAGTAACAAAGATGAGATTAGCCTTAAAAAACTATAACTCATTGCAAGGAAATGAAAGCAGTTTTAGAAACTAAATATATTTGTCCCATGCATATGGCTGTCAGACAGCTAGGAGGGCAAAAAATTTAATTTGTTTTAACCAAACCTATCCAGAGGTGACATGAGGGTAAGTGTTGACATTTCTCTATTAATCACGTCAAGCATCCATCAGTCTGAATTACCTCAATGAACTTCTGAAGATTGGGCCTGCCCTTCGTGATATCATAGTTCTTATGCTTGAAAAGAATATTTGAAACATCTCGATAAATGGTACACATTTTATGCCCACCTGCAAGAAAATTAAACATGACGACAAAACCACATGTTAACCATGGTCCACAACTCTCTCTCTCACTCTCTCTCAAACAGACCGAGACAAAACCACATGTTTACCATAGTCCACAAAGCTGCCGTCCCCCGTGGGCGGTGGCGGGGATGGTGCCGGCGCGAGGACATGGAAGAAGGGGAAAGGGGGGACTGGCGGAGCAGAGCCGGCGCGGGGAGGTTGGGGGATGGCGCGTGGCTGCACGGGCCTGTTGGGGGAATGGCCCAGCCCATGTAGGAGTTAATGGGCCTTTGTATGAGCTTGAGGGGCTTCTTGTAAATACCGTGCCCACCAGAGGCTCGGAAGAAAATAACCACCAGGGGCTTGGGGGAAAATTGCCAACTACCCCCATCCCTATATATAGGAGGGTCATTGTAATTGATGGGACAAGCATTGAATGAGGAGAGAACTACGAGGTATCAAGTTACTGTTTCGTTCTCTATTTTCTGCGTAGTAGCAATAGAAGTAGAAGATATAGTCATAGTAGTAGTAGAGGTAGCAGTAGTGAAGGAAGAAGGTGTAGTCCTCCGAAGGGGCCCTTCGGTTCTTTGCCCCTTCGGAGGAGAAGAGTACTGTGGTGTTGGTGCCCCCTTCGGTCCCTATTTACACCAACAGTTTGGCGCTCACCTCGTGGAAAGATTCACAGCCACGTGGTGAGGAAGAACAAAGAAGAGAGGGTACGAGGGATCCCAACGGAAGGGAAAGGATTCCGAAGGACGTCGGAAATTTAAATTTTGAACCCTTCGTCCACTAACACACAACCACATTTCCTTTTTGCTGTCACAATATGTTGGAGCATTTCGCTTTGTATCTCTACTCTCTTCCCAGGATTAGGTCACCTCTTAAATAAGCACTTTCGGTCATCTTCTGTACGAAACTGCCTTCGGAGGGCCAAGACCAAAGTACACTTGTTTAACCAACAATGAATGGACCCACGAAGCCCAACTTACAGCTTCTTTTGACCTTCGGTGACGAAGCCCAACTTACAGCTTCTTTTGACCTTCGGTGACGAAGCCCAATTTATAGCTTCTTTGCGACCTTCGTTCCTGAAAATTCCAAAGTTCTTTTTTGCCACATTTGCTATTCTCTGGCCCAAGACGAAGCTCAGCCTGCATACTCCGTCGGGCTGAAAAACTTTTTGGACGAGAGGGCTTCGGAGGCTCAGAGCGCCCAGTTTGTTTCCTCATTGAGGCTGATGGCCGCTATAGATGTACATGGGACTTCCGCTTCATGCATGATGGGCAGGCGGCAGCTGGTTGATCGGTCATGTGCGTCAGGCCGAGCGCACAATAGGACCGAAGGCTCCTTCGGAGGATATACGAACTTTCGTACTTTGCAATCATTTCTGGAAAATTTTCATCATGACGGAATTTCGCGATATGAAATTTTCGTACTTCCGAAGAATATTATCAAAATTGTCACCTTGAGAATCATCTCGGTGGGATTTCACGAGATTAATTTTTTCACTTTCGGAATCGTCTCAGTGGGATACCACGAGATTGATTTTTCACCTTCGGAATCATGTTAATGAAATTTTCCACCTTCGGAATTATCTCGGCGGGATTTCACGAGATGAAACTTTTGCACTTCGAAATCATTTTGCTCTCTCACTGGATATACAAGGACCAGACTGGTAAGCATCTCCTTCGGTGGGTCAAGCCCAGTTAGGCGTGTCTAGGCTGCAGTTGCTTTTGAGCCTTGGCGTAAAGTTCATCGGCGTCCAAGTCTCGTTTTTAACCTTCGGAGTTGTCGGTTTTTTGTTTTTTAGCTTCGGCCTTAACTTTTTACAAGTCTGCACCGCAAGGTTAAGTCACATGGCCAGCAACCTAGATTAGTTTAACAGGTGCATGTTGCTTCGTGGGAATTATTTTCAGCTCGTACTCAAAGCGCCGAAGGTATCCTGACGGAGGTCCGAGGCATTTACACATCGCCCCAGAGAGTGAGCTGTGTTTACACTTAGGCTCCGGTATAGTGTCTACTGTCTACGTGTACACTCTTTTATGCAAATGGCTTCGGTTGTCCTTGAGTTGTTAATAGTTTTTTTAGCATGCTTTCATTTCTGTTCAAAGTTTAGCTTCGGTCATGTGACGAAGCCCTCAAATAGGCGCATGCTGTTTCGTTTTCTTTTAATAAGCCGAAGCACCGGATTCGTTGGGCCTTTGCGACCACGGCAACCGCCAACCGGAAACAAGTTCATGACTCAGGTTAACCAAGTGCGCGTAGTTTCCAGATATAGCCATCACGCAGCGTTTTTCGTTTCTTGCCCTTCGTATGCGAGTGACGAAGGTCTGCTTGTCGTGCAAAAATTTCAAAACCTTAGTTGAACAGCTAGCAACGTGCCTTCTTTCCTCGTACTCCAAAGTCCAAACGTGGAGCAGCTAGCACTTTTAGTTCTGTTAAGTCAGTCCAGGGCGCCGAAGGGGCCTAGCAAATATCAGTGCGTTAATATCTAATCTCTGTTTGGCATGTATCCTTCAAATATTTTATTACGATACATTTCAACATCGTTCTGTTTGCTTACTAATTTGATATAAGTTGATTTAACTGGTACTCCGAAGGGAGATAAGGTTCATGTCATGTGCACCTTCGTGTATTACTTTATCATTTTCTTTGCCTAATAATATTGCTATCTTTGTGCGGAGGAACATGCTTTGCATCACTAACGAGTTTTATCAGAAAAGTGAAAATCAGTGGATCACCGAAGTACCCTTCGTCGGATGTAACTGAGTTAAATGATTTTAGGTTTCGGTTATACATGTTTGTTACGACAATGACCTGGAATATTATACTATGGGGACTCCTCGTCATCACAATTATATGGGGACTCAACTAATCCTTCGGAAGCACAGCATTAAAAAGGAGCGGAGGTCAGGGCATACGCATTCTGTTCAGTGAGCCTGTTCATGTACCGAAGACCCCTTCGGTGCCGAAGGCCACTCCCGCAAATCCGAACACCTACCACACACTTCGTCGTCCGTCCATTGCGAGCTGGCTGGCACATCGGAATCTGCCTCACCAGACCCAGGATTACTCGCCACAACGTATTGCACAAAACAAATAAAAAGCCGATGTGTTGGACCGAAGCTACTCGACTTGGCATGATGGTCTGGTGCTGAAGCAACAGTCGATGTGACAGGTCATGGTCATTTTTCTACTCGGACCGAAGATACAGCCTCACGATGGATGGGCCATGGCCGGCCGAAACTGCAGACCATCGCAGATGAAGCCCAGCATCACTTCGTGCCCGAGCACCGCACCACCGTGTCAGCCACTTCATCAATGAATCCCATCGATTGCTTCATCGCCAAGTGCGCCACTTCGTCGTCAATAAAATGCACCAACGGCTTCGTCGAGTGCTTCGTCTCGTCTATTGGCATTCAATATCTCGTGGTCTCTTTGACCTTCGGAATTAATTGGGATCATCGGCTCAGATTTTTAACGAGCTTCATCGACTCAGATTTTTAACCTTCGGAATTAATTGGGAACTAGAATTTCACATTTCGGAATTAACTTTGATGTTAACCTCTACCCTTCGGAATTATCTCAATGAATTTTGGTACTTCAGAATCATCTCGGTAGGATTTCACGAGATGAAAAAATTTTACCTTTCGGAATCATCTCGGTGGGTTTTCACGAGACGAAATTTTTGCACTTCGGAATCATCTTGCTCTCTCACCAGATAAACAGGGCCAGGCTGACTTCGGTCCTATGGGGATGCAACTCAAGAACTTCTTACCTCCGAAGCCCACCTCGGCTATTAACTCTGTAGCCCACTTCGGCCCCGAAGCCCACTTTGGGCTTTTGGCTCTGAAGCCCAACTCGGTTTTTCACGGTGGAATTTCACGGGATCATCTTCGGTCGACCTGCTCAGTGCCTCGGCTCCAGATTCAGCAAGCAAGACTTCAAAATCCGCAGCTGTTGTGTGCCCAAGACATCTCCGTAGGGGCCCAAGTTGGACCGTCGAAGCCCAGGTTTGGGCTGCAAGTTTTTTAACCTAGGTATCTGTGCTACCACCCTCTTGAACATGACTAGTGCACTTAGCAGCAATCATAGTTTGCATATGCAGCCCCTCTTCAAACAAAAGCCCCCTTCGGAACCGAAGGGGTCACAGTTATTTCAACCTTATTATCATTTTCACACCTGATTATTTTGATAGCAGTATTTTTATATTTGCAAATATTTAAGTATTCATCTATCACTTGTTGTTAGCACTGAGCGTAACGTCCTACCCTTCGGTCTTAAGTTTTCTCACGAAAAATAATAGAGTGTGCACTAGGAAAAATATCTTTTGGGTACTTTGCTATCCCTCGCTTACTAAATTTGTTTACAGACCACTTGCTCAACCTTCATTTTAGCAACCACCGAAGGGGCATTATGCTGTTATTTTATTATACAACTTTATCACCGTCACGAGGTAGTGCTTGGTGTGGTCGACGTTTTGTTTTTGGCTACTGATAAACCTTTTTTCGGTATAGTGCCGAAGTACCCTTCGTCTCTGGTTTTAGCAGACTAATCCTTGGCTTTAAAGCGAGTGCTTAGTGTTAGTCAAATGGTGATGCTCTTCGCAAGGCATTTTCTTTCCTGAAAGTTTCGTGCATTTATTCGTTCGCACGTTTCCGAAGCAACAACCCCCCTCCAGAGTGCGGGCGGCGTAGTCTTCGGTTTTTAACTTCGTTCGGTAGGTGACGGCGGCCCCCGAAGGCCTGAAGTGGCATCCAGGAGCCACCAGTCACCAAACATTTGTCATGGCGTCGGTCTCGTTATGGCCGACGTATGCCTTCGCACGAAGGCTTCTCGCTTTGCGACAATATTTCATCAGGGTGTGCTCAGTAGTAGCACTTGATCGTAGTGTGTTATATTTCCTCTTCATTGGTGAGCGAGGGGCTGTTATTCATGTTTCTTCCGGATTCGTTTTTGCCACTAACATACAGGTGTCGTCAATCAATGTAAGTACCTCATCGCCTCCATGAACTAACTCTATATACGAAGTATTTATATCTCTTGAATGCAGGGCTAACTACCATATGTAAGTATCTTACCATCACCTCAGTCTTATTTTTGCATCATTGCTCCTTCTCTGGTACCCTCATTCCATTCTTAGCGTGTACTCTAACCCTTCGTATTTCATATGCTCCGCACCTTCATTTCAAATGTGCTAAGGGCCTTTTCTTAGTTATACTTCATACCCTATTCACAATGATTTGTTGTATGGAGATATTATGTTTTGTGTGTGCACTTCGTCGGAACTATTGCAGGTTATAGCCTTTGAGTTCTCGGTTTTCACCCCGAAGATAGTGACTCTATTATTGACTTGGGAATGGCTAGGCCATATCAATTGGTTTCAATGTCTATTGAACTTCATCAGGTAATTGCTGGGATTTCCATATGGACTTCGGTATTATCGGATTTCGGTCATCTCATGGTTTCACCACTCAAGTTGAGAATTTGATCAATGGATGTCCTTTGCATTATTTTGGCTAACATTTTCGTACTAGCCTTCATGCAAAAGCTTACTTTCATACACGCCTTCATACATATATACATGCATAACACCGAAGCATGGAGCCCAGAGTGCTCACGTCGAAGGCCCGAGTGGGGTCAAAGGCTCCGTTTGCATGAGGCAAACGACCGGTCCCGTGATGACCGGAGTTGAACTTGCAAAGGCAAGTAGCTGGCTCCGTTATAGCCGAAGTATCGTTTGCATGAGGCAAACAACCGGTCCCGTGATGACCAAAGTTGAACTTGCAAAGGCAAGTAGCCGGCTCCGTTATAGCCGAAGTATCGTTTGCATGAGGCAAATGACCGGTCCCGTGATGACCGAAGTTGAACTTGCAAAGGCAAGTATCTGGCTCCGTTATAGCCGAGGTTCCTTTTGCAGGAAGCAAACGACCGGTCCCGTAATGACCGAAGTTGAACTTGCGAAGGCAAGTATCTGGCTCCGTTATAGCCAAGGTTCCGTTTGCAGGAAGCAAACGACCGGTAATGTGATGACCGGAGTTGAGCTTGAGACCCCGGAAAGCACCACGAGATGCTCCGGATTTGAGATACCCCGAAGGCCCGAGAGTGGCTTCGGATCTGAGACGCCCCGAAGGCCTGAGAGTGCCTTCGGTTTTGTTTGCGTGATGCAAATTGAGATAGATTGTTTCTTGTCTAACAAGTTTTTGAGTTTCTTGGAATAAAAATGATTCAGCTCGAATGGAGAGTTGAATAGGAAAGCATGGACTTCGTCTATATTGTATACTTCGTCACCGAAAGGTTCAGCTCGACGAATATCTAGCATGAGGGGCTTCCTCGAGTACTTCATCAACGTTATTCGACTACCTCACCAACTTCACCACCACTTCGTCGTCGACATGGTTCGGCACGAGGGGGCTTCCCCAACTACCTCTTCGTCGACATGTGTTCGGCTCGAGGGGCTTCGTCGTCTACTTCGTTGATGTCGACTTTCAGCTTCGTCTTTGGTGTCTACTTCACCGACGTCGACAGGACTCCGACTCGAGGGGCTTCATCGTCTACTTCGTCGACGTCGACTTTCAGCTTCGTCTTCGGCATCTACTTCACCGACGTCGACAGGACTCCGGCTCGAGGGGCTTCGTAGTCTACCTCGTCAACATCGACTTTCGACTTCGTCTTCATCGTCTACTTCATCGACGTCGACTTTCAGCTTCGTCTTCGGCGTCTACTTCACCGACGTCGACAGAACTCCGGCTCGAGGGGCTTGTCATCTACCTCGTCAACATCGACTTTCGACTTTGTCTTCATCGTCTACTTCACCGACGTCGACTCCGGCTTCACCTTATCAACACGTACTTCGTCGCACGCAATGTACGGCGCCAGGGCCTTCGTCACAATCATCGGACAAGAGAGGCTATGGTGGCATCGGGATGAGCGACGTCACCCCGAAGCATGAAGTCTTGCCCGGTGATCGTGACCGAAGGCAAGACCGAAGCAGATGAAGGAGAAGTATCGAGGATAAAGGCCATCTTAGTAACAACGACGAAGCCGACGTCATCACCGAAGGCACCCTTCACCGTCGAAACAAGACCGAAGACGAACATTAGTCAGGATGGCTGATAACTTCGCGTGCATGTAAATCCGCAGGGCGTACGTGCTCTTTTCTCCACTCCGGTTTTTCCCACTGGGTTTTTCGGAGTGGAGTTTTTAGTGAGGCGTACGGGCGGAGGGTCTTGAGGGTGTTCCTCAGGGCCGAAGGTGCAGGGAGGTCTGGGCCAGTCCATATGTATTCAGCTACTCCGCTTTGTTGTGCCAGCCAAACCGAAGTAGCTAACGAGCTACTGTTGGGGGAATGGCCCAGCCCATGTAGGAGTTAATGGGCCTTTGTATGAGCTTGAGGGGCTTCTTGTAAATACCGTGCCCACCAGGGGCTCGGAAGAAAATAACCACCAGGGGCTTGGGAGAAAATTGCCAACTACCCCCATCCCTATATATAAGAGGGTCATTGTAATTGATGGGACAAGCATTGAATGAGGAGAGAACTCCGAGGTATCAAGTTACTGTTTCGTTCTCTATTTTCTGCGTAGTAGCAATAGAAGTAGAAGATATAGTCATAGTAGTAGTAGAGGTAGCAGTAGTGAAGGAAGAAGGTGTAGTCCTCCGAAGGGGCCCTTCGGTTCTTTGCCCCTTCGGAGGAAAAGAGTACTGTGGTGTTGGTGCCCCCTTCGGCCCCTATTTACACCCCTCGCGCTCGCCTCGATTCCTCCGCCGGTGTCGGCGCTGCCGAACCGTGTTCCTAGCCGATGCCGCTCTCCGCGGACTCCCTGTCGCCGAGCTGGGGAGGGAAGGGGGCGGCGTGGGGTGGGATGAGGGAGGGGGCGGACTGTTGGATCACCCATCTGCAGAACTCCATGCCGCCGCCCACGTCTCCTCGAGGGCACACGCGTGCGTGAGCGCCGCCCTTGGGGAAGAGAAGGGCGAGCGCAGAGAAGGAAGGGAGGAGGGAGAAGGGGTAGCGGACGGGGAGAAGGAAAGGAGAGGCTGGGCGGCGGACGGAGAGAAGGAAAGGAATGGCCCGAGCGCATGATTCGCGGCCGCGATTGACGACGGTGGGTCGGCCGCGGGTACGCGGGCGGGTAGGAGGAGTTCGCGGTGAAAAAACAAGCGATTTCGGCGGAAACATTTTACATCAGGCGATTTCTTCGTCATCATCGTTTTCGTCGTCAAATTTTTGTGGCCCCAACCATGTCTGGTGGGACCTCTGTGAGACGTGGGTATATTTTCCATTGGGTGAAAATTGTTTTCAATTTGCTCAACTTTTATAGTATAGATTTTATGTAGGAATTGACGGTCTAAAAGTGGTACTTAATAGCCGTCAACAAGTGCGCCGTCGAAGTACATGATCCAGTGTTCAGGCCACTCCATGGGAGGGGGCATCTGGATTTTTGTCCACTCTGACACGAAGTCAGCTAGGATCTGAGACTTGATTGCCTGCCTGGAGCATAACTCGATGTCGAACTCTCCCAGCTCGACTGACCACTTGACGATGCGGTTGTTGGCGTCGCAGTTGTAGAGGATCTCTCCTAGCGGAAAGGCGGAAGGCACCTTGATCTTGTGAGCTTGAAAGTAGTGCTGGAGCTTTCTCGACGTGATCAAAAGTGCATAAAGTAGCTTCTGAGGCTGTGAGTAACGTGGTTTAGCGTCGGCCAGGACCTCGCTCACGTAGTACACAGGTCGCTGGATAGGATAGACCTACCCCTTTTCTTCTCGTTCTGCAATGAGAACTGTACTGACCACATTAGTGGTCGCTGAGATGTAGAGGAGGAGAGTTTCCTTTGGGATCGGAGGCGTCATGATTGGCGGAGAGGTGAGGGATTCCTTGAGCACGTCAAAGGCTTGTTGTGCCTCATCGTCCCACACGAACTTATCTGCTTTCTTCAATAGCTTGAAAAAGGGCAGACCTTTTTCGCCGAGCTTGCTGATGAAACGACCTAGGCCCACCATTGCTCCTGAGTCTCACCTACTTGTGGAGGCACATCAGCTAAGACCACAAAAGATTCACGATCCCGGAGGCCGTGGTGTGTGCCAACCTCGTGGGCGTAATCGTTGGGGGTGATGATGACACGGGCGACCTGGAATTCGCCACAGTCCGAAGACTGCGGGGTGCGACGAATCTGGCGACCTTGGGTCGTAGCTTGCAGAGTAGGTCGATGAAGCTTCTTCAACGCACGGCACTGGCGTGTGTTGTGTCTTGCTTTCTTGTGGATTGGGCAAGGATCGTCGAGGAGGTCCTTGCAAGTTCCGCAAACCGAGGTCTGCGGGGTGGTGGTGGTCGACCCAGATTGAATCTGGATGTTCTTCTTCATGTGGTCGGAGACCACACGAGGTGAGCATCACAAGTCATGGGGCATGCGAGGCGAAGGCGCAGTAGGCTTGCTAGAGCGCTTGATGCTTTCGCAGATCTTGATGGTGTCGGAGAGCATGGTCTCAACACGATTGAGTCCCGCGATCAGATCGCTAGGAGTGGGCGGGTGGGTTTCCGTCAACAGATCGGATTTGACCTGTTGGAAGGAGGTGGTCGCAGTGCTCTCGATGACGACGTAGGCGGCTAGAGCGGTGAAGTCCGATGGCATAGAGCCGAAGCGGATGTCGACGAGATTGGCGAGGAGGTTCGCCATGCTTGTGAGAAAGACGACGTCGCGTGATGAGGCCATCAAGTTGCACAAAGAGCCCTAGATCACCCCCACCTGTTGCGCCAACTGTCAAAGGTTTACTTCTAAGCAGTCCAAGGGGGGTCAACCCCGGTGGTTTATTTGTTCGGTGGAGGAGATCGGGAGCTAAGAACGCGATGGTTATGCTAGCGTAGCACACGGAAATCATGGCGAGACACGGGGACACAAGGATTTTATACTGGTTCAGGTCTCCGGAGAGTAAAACCTTACGTCTAGTCCTTGATTTGTATTGATGAAAGCGTGGTCCTCAGAAGGACGACCTTGCCCGCCTTATATTGGCTGACGGACAAGGTCGGTTGACCTGGAGTCCAGGTCGGTTACAACAAGGAAACCTATCTAAAGTCGGTTACAACATAATCCCTTGATCTTCGGACTGTTTGGCGGCACGGCCGACGTCTTGGTGTGCACTCCAAGTCTTGTATCAGATAAGGTCGTCGGAGGAATCTTCTAGAAGGTCTTCGGGGCCACAGATCAGGGATGTTGGGCCCACTATCAGGTCGACGAGTTTTCTATTGGGCCGGACCCACTTGTCGGGGACGACCGTGAGCCTGGTCGGTGGAGACCCAGGGGTACCCATGTCTCACACCGCTCTCTCATCCATGGGCTTCTGTACGAGCTATTGGCCTCGTTGACAAAGAACCCTACTCATGGACGGTTTGAGCATGGTTCCATGAGCAGATTCTGATTCCATCCTTTCGCATGTCCAAACATATTTCGTATTGGATATCTTCCATCAATTCCACAGGACAATACAATGGCTATCCAAACAGCAAAAATTGAATTGTGTCCCATTTCAATATCATAGCTGAATTGGTATTGAACTCAATTCAATACCAATCCCTCCAATATCTACATCCAAATGGAGGGTAAGGTTTCCATGGAGTTCCATGAGGCTGTTTCATGGCATTAGGAGCCTGTTTGGTTCACAGCCAAATTTTTGACATGCCCAAATTTTAGCCACCACTTGTTTTGTTACGATAGTATGAGTTACCTCTCCTCTTTATCTTGCCGAAATCTTGGTAAAATTTTTTGCCCAAACTTTGTCAAGCCAAACTTTGGGCATGCCAAAATTTTAGCCTTGAACCAATCAGGCCTAAATCCTATGCCACATCAATAGTTTTGCTGACTTGCCGGTCTAATTATAAGGAGAGAGGAGAGTCCATGAAACCCAATGAAATTTGCATCGGATAAAAATAAAACTTACATTGAAAATGTTATAGTTTCAATGCAAGACACAGTTGATTGTAACTGTAAGTGAAATTTAAATGCTCCAAACTATATATAGAACTGTGCATCCAGAGTGACAGACATTGCAGCATTGATAATAATGTGATGAAACCTTGCACCTAGACTGATCTGATAACTATTATTAATTATGATTGAAAGTCATGTAGTCTATTTAGTTTTTTTATCCTAATAAATGCATGTGCATTTGAACTAGAGAAATAACATTAATTGATCATTTGATTGACTTTACACGCTTCTCCATATACTTTTTTTATTGGTATGAGTGTTGCTTTAACTAAATGAGGTTTAAGATACTCTTTGTGACACAAGTTTTAGGCCAGCCTCAGTGGAGATGGTCATCGCATAATTACCAAGACTGTAATATTAAGAACTGTGTCAGTTGAGGGTCATGATGATGACCCTCTCCTCTCATTCCATGACACTCTCCTTCCTCTCTCTTCGTAAATTTGCTAATGTGGCATGATATTTAATGCTTATGACCCTCCTATGACACTCCCCATTGGGGTCATCGCATAGTTATCAAGACTATAAACTTGAGAACTATGCCCCTCCTCTCTCATTCCATGACACTCTCCCTCCTCTCTCCTCATGATTTTGCGGATGTGTCATGATATTTAGTGCTCATGACCCTCCTATAACACTTCCCACTGAGACGCCTTAGGCCAGTCTCAGTGCTAGTTTCATGGGCACAATTATCTAGACTGAAAACTAGGTAACTGTGCCCGTGGAGTTTCATGGTGATGAAACTCTCCTCACATCCCATGAAACTCTCACATTCTCTCTCTTCACCACGTCAGCATATTTAATGCAATGAAACTCTTCATGAAACTCCACTGAGACTGGCCTTAGAGTATAAGATCAGTTTCAATGGAAGTTTCACAAGCATTGATTTCTATGTCACATCACTAATTTTGCTGATGTGAGTGAGCGGCTTAATACCCTTTATTTTTTTCTCGTATCTAAATAAGAGAGAACATCTGATAAAATCGAACAATATATTTATGAGGAGAGATAAAAGAGAAGTTTCATCCTTATTAGGTTAGTCTCAGTGCACATGACAGAGTTACCTAGACTGAAAACTAGGCAACCTTTGTGGTAGTGGAGTTTCATGGAGATGAAGCTCCCCTCATATCCCATGAAACTCCCTAATTCTCTTTTATCACCATGTCAGCAAAAATGATGATATTTAGAGCATGATTGATTTGATTCTACAATTTTGGCAAGCCAATCTTTTGGCACCCACTTGGTTTCCTACCAAAATATTCCCACATCTCACATATATTTTTGTCAAAGTATTGGCAACTTTGTTGCTCAAATTTTGGCATGACTAAGATTTGGCATCAAACCAATCATACTCTTAAAGTCTAATTTCATGAAATTCTTCATGAAACCCTCATTAAGACCGACTCGAAACTCAAGTGTACAATTATCTAATTCTCAGTTTAGGTAACCGTGCAATGAAACTGTGCACTGAGACTAATCTAAGTGGACATTCTCGGAACTAAGGGATTATACTCCAATTCCGCTCAAACTTTATTAAATTAAAATTGCAAATGGGTGACTTATACTCTCCTCGTTCCAAATAGTATTTCCTTTGGCAAACCAAGATTCCTAGTTGTTATTATGTATCTAGACATAAGAATATATCTAGATGCATCACAACATTTATGAACCTTGAAATGCCAAAACGACCTACATTATGGAACGAAGTACAATTTTGTGCTACGCTCGTCGGACTAGTTGTTTGCTTTTTAATGTTTATATACCTAAAATATTAATAAATCAAACTAAAAAACTATTAATGAATCAAACTAAAAAACTATGAAATTTTATTCAAACAAACATATGTTCATTGAGATGTGTGCAAGTGTTGTCTTATACTCATGCACCTAAAATAAATCTTCTTTTCAATGTTCTGTTTAAAATAAAAAAAGTGTAGTATTTAAGGGGTTTTAGAGCACTCCTCCTACTCGCCTCTTATGGTTGGAGCCTTGGAGGAGTTGATTTGTTGAAGATGGTACACAATAGTGATGCTAGGGTTTTAAAACAAGGATGCATGATAAACTTGTGAGATGCTAAATACATTAAGAGCATCGCCAAGAGTCTTTATAAATTTTACTCTCTAAATCTTCATTTAGAGAGCCATTTGCCTAAAAATCATTTTCTATATCTTTTCACTTTCCAACAGCATTTCTATTTCTTATGTACACTCTAGAGAGTTATTCTCGTTTTCTATATTTGACTAGCGAAAATTCCGGAATAGAATATTACACTATATTTGGATGACCATTTATATAAGCTGTTTGAATGCATTTTTCACAAAAATCTCTATTTCTACTATTTATAAAGAATATAGAGAGTCTCTTGAAGATGCTCAAAAACTCCTTGTTTTAGAAGGATACACAACATTTAATGATATCTCGAGCGGATGATTGATGCTTACAATAATAGAGTTCACAAGAAGAGTTAGCCAAAAATGACAAAGATAAATCAATTTATATTGATTTTTATGGTTGTTAAGCTGCTTATTATGTTCATTGTTTGGAGAGTTTTGGTAAGCAGAACAAAAATATTTTGTTTGACATGCATTTATATATATGATCATATTTAGAAGAAAAATATTATCACACATACACCCCAGGTACTAGTAAGTAAGGAAGAAGACGGACTCCTACTAGAATTCCATATATTCCATATATTCCCTTTATTCCTACTAGGACTCATACCATGTAATCCTATTAGGACTCCTACCTCGTAACCGACTAGTAACCCGCCCGGTAGACTCTATAAAGGAGTGCCGGGGCACCTAGATTGACACGCACGATGAGACAACACCCAAGCGCATGGCGCAATTTACTACACCAAACAGGACATAGGGCACACTACTCTGGCTGTCCAAACCTGTATAAATAAGTGTCTTGCGTCCTCGCACGTACTTTCGAGTTCCAGGTCATGGTGATCATCCACTATCTACCCTCCTAACGGGTACCCCATGTGGAGTTTGTCGGATACACAACTCTGACATTAGCGCCCATTGTGGGGCGATTGTTGCAATCATTTGGGTGAATTCGAAGGACCTCGTCATCAACGTCAATCAAAATTCAAAATTGACGAGATGCAAGTTGTCGAGTTGGGGTTCGACCGAGACAATCTCGACGTACAAGCTCTGTGTCCCAAGTCAAGACAAAACAAAATTCGAATCAGAGCTGTCGCGTTGCTAGCCTGGTTTCCGAAATCCTTTTCCATTTCCAAGTCGAAGCAGTATGCAGCCGTCAAGATCCATGAAAGCTCCGAGTGAATCCGTCTTTGAGTTGCAGAGTCCAGCCACAATTTCCAAAGAAGAGCATATGCTGTCCTCAAGCAAAAGAGGTTGTTTCCCTACCGCTGGAGACCAATCCTACTACATGTACACACTCCGGGAGCTTCAAATCTTTGAGTGACACACACAAGAGATGTACGCGAGTACGACTACATCAATATTTAGTTGCATCAACTCAACATCGACTACTTGTCCTGACTAGTAAACTAGTCCAGAACGGCTCCCGCACCACCAACAACTACTCGGATCTGACTCCGACTAGCCGACTTCAGCAACAATCGTCGCGACTCCATTGCCGACTGCCACGGCTTCGTCGACGCTCGTCCGCGAATCAAGCTAAGTCACTTATTTCAATAATTATTTTTTCTTTGGCTTGTTTTCCGCATACAGGAACCAATGTTGAACACTACTTCGTGTACGCCTCTCGATGGCTACTTGCCAACAGAGCTACATTGTGCCGACTATTCCTTGGGGATGTTGACCAACTGCCACAGGCTTGGTGCATCAAATTAGGCGGCTCTTGCCGCAATGTTTCGTGTACTGAGTGCTAGAGGTGCACATCGGCTACACTCTAAGGAGGCACTACGCACAACAAGCACTTTATTCTCTCCACCACGCGGAAAAGTCTCAACGACTACTTTACGAGCAGTCGCGCTCTCTCTTGTCGCCATGCCGACTATTTTGTCTACCTCTTAATGGTCTAACTCCAGTAGCACACGCCTTACTACGTGAATAACCTCGGCTCTCCTGCCACGCCTCATGCCCATACGCGTACACAAGATCACGTTTTAATACATGCAGCGACTAGGGCTACACAGAGACCATGCGCTTAACCGCATCAGGCTAGCTACTCGGCGACTTACGATCACAACAAGAGCATGACACATGATATTTACATTTACATTCACATTTGAATTTTGTATTTGTCATTAGTCGATTCAGTTTCTACAAATATGCTACATAATGTACGCATCAGTTCTTTCAGATCAAGCTCTGGAAATGACTCTCCAGGACGCTATGCGTACGACTGGCGCGGTTAGTTCCCAAACTCAGGGACTATGCACCAAATCACTACTCGACAGCGAAAGGGCGCTGACACTTAACAAGAGAGAATGTTTTATGAAGCTACAAAACCACAATAATTTGTTTATGTTTGTGCTCAGAAATCAATTCTTAGTAGAATCAACAACAAAGGTAAATGTTAATGGTTGGTACTGTTGTTGAGGTTTGATTGGACGCATATATATAGAGAGAGAGTGATTTTCACAACCTAAGCTTCGGAATGACTGCTGGCGCCGGATGGATCATAACTTCTCCCACTACTAGGAAAACGCACATTTGTACCGGTTTATAACCATCATCAGTACCGATTTCCAAACCGGTATTGTTCTGCCGGTACTAATGTGAAGTCACATTAGTACCGGTTTTGGAAACCGGTACTAATGTGGGCATTAGTACCGGCTGGTAATGAGGGCTGGTACTAATGTGCCCGCCCCCGGCGACGTGGCACGAGCCACATTAGTACCGGTTCTAATTGCCAACCGGTACTATTTTTTTTGTTTTTTCTTTTTCTTTAATGTTTTCTGGTTTATTAATTCTATCGTATTTACGTATACTAATCCTAATGCTTGATACGCTATAATATATATTCGTGTGCCATATAAAATATTTGAGATAATACTATACATGCATACGTATATATGTACTAGTATAATATAATATTATACTAGTACATATATACGTATGCATGTATTATCTCAAATCCGGTAGTTGATCCCATGCAAAAAACATATATAATATTGTGCATACAGAAATACAAAAAATATATATTAGTGTATATAATACATTGCATCAAAGGTTAGCAAGATTTAATATTAGTTTTTTTTGCTTCCTGAAGATTGGTCTTTTGCAGAGCTTTTTCCTCTCTTGCTCCCCTGCTTAGTCGACTCTGCTTGTTCCGCCGACTTCCCAGTTGCTTTTGCAGTGGACTTCCCCGATGTTTCTTCCGTGGACTTCCCCGTTACAATCATAGATGATAAGCCTGAGTAGAATTCTCCACCTGGCGTAATCACCTCATCCTGAAGAAATCCGCAAAGTTGTTCTTGAATTAACCGGATTCTTTCCGACTCGAGGAACCCCTGCTTGATGTCATCAATCTACGAAAGAACATGAACAAAGAATAAGAACTAGTACAAAAAAGAACATGGACAAATAAGAACTACATGCATGTGTTGTTTAGTTTAGTGGGCGCACCCTGTCTTCAAGGTTGGTACCTCTTCCGATGCTGGAAAAGGTATGCATGAACTCGCATACATAGTATCCGTACAGATTGGTACCTGAAGGTTGTGTCAAGCACTACACATGTGTGAAAACAAGGTTATGAAATATGTTTAATTATATTGGAAGACATGAGATATGCGGACTAGCAGAATACACATACAGGGAAATCATAGTGGAAATAAAGGTTCTCTTTGTATGTTCCCGGGTGCTCTACACAGAGGCGAGTCCATGCAAGTTTGATCATCTCTACGACATCTTGATATGCGCTTTTGTCTGATGTTGCCCTCAAAGAGTCAAAGATGAAGACCTTGCTTAGAGACGGACAGAATGCAAAAAGAATCCAGTAGAAGCTGTGCATACATGTAGAAGTATTAGTTTCTTGAAATATATATGCAATATCATTTGAAAACCGATAAATTAGATGAGATACACGTTGCTAACCCGAAGTTGTATGGTAGAAGTATGATACCCTTCTTATGGTGTTTTTCTAGATACAAATATATATAGTCCAATGTGTCCAGCTCCCATTTTCTGACACAAGTCTGATTTATCATTAGTGGATCCATGAAGCCGACGTCCTTTATTCCTCTCCTCTTGTTCATTCGGTGCATCATTCATAGTATTGCCAGCAATTAAATCCATGATCATTTGCTCCGCTTCTCGGTCCTCTTCGGTTCGCACCATTGTAACTAAAATAATGTAATAAAAAATAATATAAGGACCATCTATTCCAATGATGAGACAATTAATATGAGACAATGTACGGGGAGTCGGGAGCGTGGTGGGGGAGTCGGGAGCGTGGCGGGGGGGGGGGGGGGTTGGGAGCGTGGTGGGGAGTCCGAAGCGTGGCGGGGGAGTCGGGAGCGTGGCGGGGAGGTCGGGAGCGTGGTGGGGCGGGGGGAGAGTGGCGGGGGAGTCGGGAGCGTGGCGGGGGGGGGGGGGTCGGGAGCGTGGGGAGGGGGTCGGGAGCGTGGTGGGGAGTAGGAAGCGTGGCGGGGGAGTCGGGAGCGTGGCGGGGGAGTCGGGAGCGTGGGGGGGAGTGGGAAGCGTGGCGGGGGAGTCGGGAGCGTGGGGGGGAGGGGGAAGCGGGGGGGAGGAGGCGGGAGCGTGGCGGGGGAGTCGGGAGCGTGGCGGGGAGTGGGAAGCGTGGCGGGGGAGTCGGGAGCGTGGCGGGGGAGTCGGGAGCGTGGCGGGGGGGGGGGGGTCGGGAGCGTGGTGGGGAGTGGGAAGCGTGGCGGGGGAGTCGGGAGCATGGCGGGGGGGGAGTCTGGAGCGTGGCGGGAGCGAGCCAGTCGAGCCAAACATGTCAATTTGAAATTAAAAAAGCATTTACATCCACATTTAAATAATATTTACATCCACATATAAATAACATTTCAATCAACATCCAAATTGAATTCTAAATCAAATTCTAAATAACATTTACACAAACATTCTAAATCCATTTCTAAATCTATATTTCTAAATTCTAAATTCTAAATCTATATTTCTAAATTCTAAATCTATATTTCTAATTTCTAAATCTATATTTCTAAATTCTCTAAATCTATATTTCTAAATTCTAAATCTATATATTTCTAAATTCTAAATCTATATATTTCTAAATTCTAAATATATAATTTATAAAAAAATGGGGGCTGACGTCAGCCCCAAGTAGCCCCGCACAGCAGGGGGGCCGGCGCGCGCGCGAGCGCGCGGCCGGGAGACCGTACCGGCGGCGATGGCGCGGCGGCGGTCGGCGACGGCGGGGCGAGGCGGTCGGCGACGGGGCCGGCCGGGGGCGCGGGACGGCGGGGCGAGGCGGTCGGCGACGGGGCGCGACGGCGGCGGCGGACGGCGGCGGGGCCGGCCGGGGGCACGGGACGGCGGCGACGACGACGCGCACGGACGGCGGCAGCGGGGCGAGGCGGTCGGCGACGGTGACGGCGGACGGCGCGACGCACACGACGGCGCGGGCCGGGGCACCGTACCGGGCGGGGTGGGCGCGGCGACGGTGGCACGCAGACGGCGGACGGCGGGGCGGGCGCGGAGTGGAGGCGGACGGCGGGGCGGGCGCGGGCCGGGGGAGAGGAGAGGCGGCACTCCGATCGACGATGGCGCGGGGCACCGGGCGGCGACGAGGACGACGGGAATGGAGGGTATCGAATTGGGCTAAGTGTTGGGGAAGAAGGGGGACGCCGCCTTATAACCTCCCCACATTAGTACCGGTGCGAAACTAGCACCGGTACTAATATGAACATTAGTACCGGGGCTTGTTGGGGCTCGGTACTAATGTCCACATTAGTACCGGTGCTAGTTGAGCACCGGTACTAATGTGACTTTTCATTTGCCGCCAAATAGAGAAGGACATTTAGCACCGGTACTAATGTTGTTTTCATTTTGTTGCCCCATGTTCCCCTTTTAATTTTCGTTTTTATTTTCTATATTGTAGTTTATTTATGAAAAATCATATATAACGCTTAAAATGGTAGAACAAGTTTGGTTAATTTTCTTTACATAGATACTATGACATTCTAAATTTAACTATTAAAATTAAAATTTTCTTATCAATAAGCTACTAATATCTTCTAAATTGTCTTTTTCTTTCTTCACTTTAACAAATGAAAATAATTTTATTTTTTTCATGCAAAATCTTTCTTAAATAGTACATCTAGTGTAATTAATATAAAAATCATGATTTAGTCTTGTTCATGTATGTTTTTACGTAAATTTATTATTTAATATCTGATAATGCTAAAAAAAAGTTAAATAATTGAAAGTTTTGTTAATAAAGTAGCAAAATATTAGTTCATTCAAATATTACAATACTTTGGTGCATATTATACATCATCATCTAGTGCAACATTAACAATCTTCCTCTTCACGAATGTCCCTTGGTTGTGATCACGACGTAGGTATGGAGTGTCCTCTTCGGCTAACAGGATGCTTGGGTCAATCTTTACTGAAAATGGAGGAAGACCATCGAATTGATCATAATCTTCTGAAATATCAGTCTTGTCTTCAACTCCAACGATTTTTCTTTTTCCCGGTAGAACTATGTGACGTTTCGGCTCATTATTAACAACACCCTTATCATCACCTTTCTTTATTATTGGTGGTTTGCTGGACATGTCTTTCACATAGAAAACTTGAGTCACATCATTCGCTAGGACGAACGGTTTATCTTTGTATCCAATCTTGTTGAGATCCACTGTTGTCATCCCAAATTTGTCTGTCATTATACCTCCTGTAGGGTTTTTAAACCACTGACACTTAAAAAGAGGGATTTTTAAAGGTCCGTAGTCCAATTCCCATATCTCTTCAATGACACCATAGTATGTTTGTTCATTTCCTTCGTTGTCTATTGCATCTATACGGACACCGCTGTTTTGGTTTGTGCTCTTTTGGTCTTGGGCTCTCTTGTAGAATGTGTATCCGTTTATCTCGTATCCTTGGAAGGTAAGTACTAAGATAGATGGACTTCTAGCCAACCATTGCAGTTGCTCTCCAATAGTGTTATCACCCATAAGTTTTCTCCGCAACCATGATGCAAAATTATCATTGTGATGACGTGTAATCCAGACCTCTGACTTCCCTTTGTTTGAGGCTCGTACAATGGACTTGTGCTCCTCCCTGTATGGAGCCACTAGGGATGATTGTTGCAGGACAAAGGAATATGCTGTACGAAATAACGTTTCATCCATATCCATCCGAGTTTTCTTCCCTAGTGTACCCTTTCCCCTGAGTCTACCCTCATGGTGTGATACAGGGAGTCCGATAGGAGCAAGCTCATCAATAAAGTCGACACAAAACTCAATCACCTCCTCCGTAGCATATCCCTTTGCGATGCTTCCTTCGGGATGAGCACGGTTACGGACATACTTCTTGTAACTAGACATCAACCGCTCAAAAGGGAACATGTTGTGTAAATACACAAGCCCTAGGATAAAAATCTCTTCAACTAGGTGCACTAGAAGGTGGGTCATGATAGTAAAGAAAGAGGGTGGAAAGATCATCTCAAAGCTGACGAGGCATTGCACGACATCTTTCTGCAACTGCACTAGATTCTTTGGATGGATTGCCTTCTGAGAGATTTGGTTGAGGAATGAACAAACCTTGACGACTGCCAATCTCACATTCTCTGGTAGAATACCCCGTAGTGCAACAGGCAGCAATTGTGTCATCAACACGTGGCAGTCATGAGCCTTCAAATTTATGAATTTTTTCTCTTTGTAATTTATTATTCGTTGTATATTTGAGGAGTAGCCAGTCGGGACCTTGATACTGTTCAAACAATCAAACATCATCTTCTTCTCTTCCTTGCTGAGGGTGTAACTAGTAGGGGCCAACCAATTTCCTTTTTCCCTCTTTTCGGGATGGAGGCTTTTTCGTTGTTTCATAAATTTAAGATCCCGACGAGCTTCAACTGTATCTTTTGACTTTCCGTATACACCTAGGTGCCCAAGAAAGTTGACGCAAAAATTCTTCATCACATGCATCACATCAATTGCATTGCGAACCTCAAGGATTTCCCAATAAGGAAGCTCCCAAAATATCGACATCTTCTTCCACATGGGTACACGTCCATCCTTGTCGTTTGGAATAGATTTGGCACCAGAAGCCTTCCCGAACACTACCTTCAAATCTTTCACCATAGAAAATACAAGTTTACCATCACGGTGCACTGGCTTCTTACGTTTTTCTCCAACACCTTCAAAATGTTTTTTCCTTCTTCTCTTAACGGGTGCTTAGGAGGAAGAAATCGACGATGGCCCAAATACACAATCTTTTTACTGTGTTTTAGATACACACTGCAAGTATCATCTAAACAGTGCGTGCATGCTCGGTATCCCTTGTTTGTTTGTCCTGATAGATTACCAAGTGCCGGCCAATCATTGATGGTGACAAACAGCAACGCTCGTAGATTGAAGGTCTCCTGTTTGTACTCATCCCACACAGGTACACCTTCTTTCTTCCATAACATTTTAAGATCCTCAACCAACGGTCTCAGATAAACATCGATGTCATTGCCTGGCTGCTTTGGGCCTTGGATGATTATTGGCATCATGATGAACTTTTTTTTCATGCACAGCCATGGCGGAAGGTTGAATATGCATAAGGTCACAGGCCAAGTGCTATGACCACTACTGAACTCACTGAATGGATTGAATCCATCCGTACTTAAACCAAACCGAATGTTCCTTGCGTGTTCTGCAAACTCAGGGAATTCTCTATCAATTAGTCTCCACTGCGACCCATCAGCGGGATGTCTGATCTTGTCATCTGCTTTACGATCTTCTTTGTGCCAACGTATCAACTTTGCATTAGCCTTGCACCTAAATAAACGCTTCAGCCGTGGTATCATTGGAAAGTACCACATTACCTTAGCAGGAATTTTCTTCTTCTTCTTCTGCTTCTCCCGCTCAACATCGTAAGGGTCATCTCGTGGGATCTTATAACGCTGTGCTCCGCACACAGGACAAGCCTCCAATTTCTCATGTTTTTTTCCTCGGTAAAGGATACAATCATTAGGGCATGCATGTATCTTTTGAACCTCCAAACCCAGAGGACAAACGACCTTTTTAGCTTCGTACGTTGACTCCGGCAATTCATTCTCCTCTGGAAGCATGTCCTTTACGATCATCATTAACTCATCGAAGCCCTTGTCAGAAACTCCATGTTTAGCCTTCCACTGCAGCATTTCCAATGTGCTACCCAACTTCTTGTGCCCCTCTTTGCAATTTGGGTACAATGGTTTCTTGTGATCTTCTAACATACGGTCAAACTTCTTTGCCTCCTTCACCTTTTCGCAATCTTCCTTCTGCTCTCGCAACACCTGACCTAGATCATCAAGCGGCTCATCTTCTCCTTGTTCATGCTCTCCCTCAATTATTGCAACATCATCCTCACCCATTGGATCATCTCCCATTGCAAAGGCACCTTCTTGAGTCCAATCAGGAATATTGTCGTCTTCTTCTTCATCATCTTCCATTATAACCCCTCTCTCCCCATACTTTGTCCAAACAAAATAGTTTGGCATGAATCCCCATTTGTATAAGTGATTGTGAAGAGTCTTTGTCGTTGAGAAATCCTTCAAATTCCTGCACTTTCTGCATGGACAAATAATGAAACCGGACGGGGGCTTGTTCGATTCTGCTACTTCTAGAAATCCACGAAGCCCATTAAAGAATTCATTGGATATTCTCTTGTCGGTGTACATCCATTGTCGGTCCATCTACAAATAAAGAATATATAACCGAACAAAATATATTATTATCATGTAACAAGTGCAAGATTATATGTGTTACACTAATTCATAGTGTTCAAATCCATATTCCACATGAAATGTAAACTTTTTACTAAATTTCTAATGAGCAAACAATTTTTTTAATGAAGAAAACTAATTTTCTATTGAGGAAATTATTTTTCTAACTAAGAAATAACTATTCTAATGAGAAAATCATTTTGATGGTATTGAAGAAAACTTTTTCCTAATAAAGAAACTTTATTTCTTAAGAAAATATTTTTCATGGGACGAAAACATTTTTTATAATGAGAAAACTATATTTCAATTTAAATTATTATTATTATAAGCAAACTATTTTTTTGAGAAATAAATTATTTCTCTAATTCTAATATTAATATTCCAGTCGTTTCTCTTAGTAATAAGTACATTTAAAGCATTTATTATATTTATATCTATAAAAAATAATGCAAAAAAAATTAATTTGTATCATCATATAGAACATCTCATCCAACAAACACGGCACATCTATTTCAATCAACTCTATTAGAACATACTCCTATTTCAAAGTGCTAAAATCCTCTATTCTTAGTACATTTTAAAGTGCTAAAATACTCCTATTTCAACCAATGAAACTCAAGAAAATAAGCATGAATCAAGGGAGGATGAAGTAACTAACCTCTAAACCACTTCAACGAGTGAAATCGTTGAGAAATGATCGCAAATCCGGCAAAAGCTCCGCTAGGGCGCCATGGAGAAGAAGGAGCTCGAAGTGGAGGAAGAAGGTGGGGGCTCGCGGGGCTGGAGGAGGAAGAAGCTGAGATATAGCCGTTGGACATTAGTACCGGCCCTTATTAAGAGCCGGTACTAACGTGGCTACATTAGTACCGGCTCTTAATAAGGGCCGGTACTAATGTCCCGCCCACACATTAGTACCGGCCCATATTGAGCACCGGTACTAATGTGAGACATTAGTACCGGTGCTCAATGAGAGCCGGTACTAATGTTTGTCACGAGATGGCTCCGGCCGCCTCCTTTTTGACACGGGACATTAGTACCGGTTCTTTGAACATTAGTACCGGTGGGCAAACTGGATCGGTACTAATGTTAATTTTGCCCTGGGACGAAAGCCTCATTCCCTAGTAGTGTCCATTGGAAACCTAATTGTTCTCTTGTTTAATAAAGTACTCTTCTTATCTTAATACTATAACAGTGTACTATAAAAACATGAACTGATGTGTAATTGGAAAAAAAAAAACTGATGTGTGTTGTGTTGCGAGGAGAATGCGAAAGGGCAACAGAACGGAGCTGCATCACCGCTCGCTAGGCCGAATCGGTCGGTCACCCACCAACCAGTACTACCCCGGTCTCGCTGTTACCCGGGCGGCCCCACACGTGCAACGGGACCAGGGACCAGGAGCCCCCAACAGGGGCCACAGCGCGAGAACGAGCAGCAGCGGCACGAAACCAACCCGCCGGGACGTGCGTGACCGTGCGCGGCGCCATGCAACAGCGGCGGCTGCCGTCTCCATCCATCCGTGAGACCTGACGAACGGCTGCTGCCGCGTGCACGTGGGCGGGGCGTGGCTAGCGGATCCTCAGCAACGAGAGAGAGAGGGGGGAAGAAGAGGACCGCGCGCTGACACTGGCAGGCCGCAGGTATAGATGCAAGCAGGGCGGACTGCGGGTTGCCCGCCCCAAAGTCACATGCGGGTTCATGCAGCAGCCCGCGTGCCCCCGCGAGACATTAGTGGGTTTTGCGGCAGCCCGCATTCCCGCCGCACAGCTACATGACACTGCGAGCTGCAAAGTTTTGCTGTTACCACTAGTCATTTGCAGCTTAGGACTTTCTTGTGGCTCAGCAACTAAGGACTTCCTCGTGCCTCATGGGTCATGGCCGTGTTCAACGATCAAGGCATCATATTGACCTGCTTAAAGAAGCTTCAGCCTCCATGGATCGCGAGACCTGCAGGAGCACCCGCAACGACGACCTCATCGCAGAGCAAGCGCACTACTGCTACTCTTTGGCGGCGGCGTGGACGACGTGGCGTGTGCGTTGGAGACTGAGGAAACTGTGCTTGCCAACGGGCTGTGACTGCCAATCCTCATTAATCTGCAGCCACTTGAGGTGTACGTCTCAACGGCGGCCACGACGGCGAGAGATATCTGGTGGCGAGCACCTCGCCATCGTAGACTACACAAGTACACATGCGCCAGGCTGAGGTCTACGTCTCGACACCGGTCACAACGGTGAGCTGTATGTGGAACTGTGGAAGGCACGAAGGTCAGGCAGCGCCCCAGGAGACGGAGGCGGCGCTAGGAACGCCGTCCTCGGCATGCCGGTTCCGTCGCGTCGGCCACCGCCATAGCCCTGGCAGCCCTCGTCGTCCTCGTGGCCGTGGCTGCCGCCGCAGTCCACTTCACACGCCGGCGGGGCGCGAGGCCTCCCTAGCTCGCTATCACGCGTGGAGCACGTGTCGTCCTCCGCCTCGAGCTCCGGCTCCTCCTGCCCGACGTCGTCTGCACGCAAGGATTTGGTCGGCGGCGTGGATTGTGCCGTCCTCCGCCTCAAGCTTCAGCTCCTCCGCACGTGGCCAGCTCGTCCGCGGCCGCGAGATTGCTCGAGTCGTAGGTGAACCGGAAGGCCGAGGCAATCAGGCAATCATGGACGACATCACAGAAACAACTCAACATGAGCCACGCAGATGCAACGGGCTGCCGCGCGCTGCAGAAGGAGCACATGTGAGCGGCGAGCTCGCGGCGCCGCTGGGCAACGCGGGCAAACCCGCAACGACCGCTCCAAATATACGGGTTCGGCTAGCTGATGCGGGTTCGTGGCAGAACTCGTGCTGGTTGCATCCCTAGCCGCAGGCCAGGCCGGGCCGGACATTATGATTGGGCCCTCTAGTCGCAGATGGGACGTAGGCCATCGATGGCCGCCACCACCAGCAAGTGGCGGGGCGGGGCACGGGCATGTGCGCTCTACCTGCGGGTTTTCTTTCTCGTCGTCGACTCGTCCCCGCACGGCCTGCTGCCGTCGCGTCCTCGCGCCCCGCCCCGTCCTCCTTTTTCAGAAAAAGCGCAGCCGCCCGCGCGTATACCCTCGGATTTGGCCGCCCCCAACATTGCCTTCCGGTGCTCGGCGCGGCGGCCCTGCCTGTGCCCTGGCTCTCCACCCGCCTCCCTATTCTTTTTTTTCGGGCAAAGAGAGAGCTTTATTAACTAGGTATAAGAGTTACAATCTTTTTTTTTTATCAGGGATTTAACACATGCAGGTGCATCCCCCAATCGGATTTCAGTGTGACTACCTCGCCTAGCTAAAAGGGCTAACTCATTGGCAACTGAATTTCCCTCTCTCTTAACTGAGCTACTCGCCATTCTACAAGTAGCTGCGCTTGCTCCATCGCCTCTGCCACGATGAAGCCTATCTCTGAACGGTCTTCCTTCTCCTGCAATGCTTCAACCAGACGGGCACATTCCAACTCCAAAATAATCGGTCCAAGGGTCAGCTGCGTCGCTAGTGTCAGGCTTTCAGTGCATGCCCTCGCTTCTGCTTCAGCCGCATCTGCACACCGCAGCAGTGTGCGCCAAGCTGTGAACAAAACTCGACCTGAACTATCCCTTGCTACCACGCCAACACCAGCTGCACCGGTCTCAAGTAGGAAGGAACCATCGACATTGATTTTCGTCCAGCCCGAGGGGGTGGCGACCATCCAGTACTCCTGATGCTTGTCCTAATTTCCTTTCCCTTTGTCAAGTCTGGACTCTGGACTCGAAAGCTTGCAGCGTTTGTCTTGTACCAAAACTTCATCCAAGGAGGATTCCATTGCAAGGAGAGTATGCACTGAGTCCAGGATCCCTACCGGTCCTGATTGGTGCATGATGTTATTGTGTACTGTCCATGCCCTCCAAAGCGGCAACTTAACCCTGTTTCGCTGGATAGCATAACAATTGTTCAGTAACAACAACAGCCAGTCTGGCCTTGAGAAGGAGAACTGTGCTTCGTCCGGCAATACCCAGTATTCACGCATAGCTGACCCCAGGCCCATTGCAGCTGGGCAAACAACCGTTGCATGATAGCTCGATTCATCTTCCCTATCGCAAATTGGACAAGTTCCACTTACTTCCATACCTCTGACAAACTTATTCCTTCTGGTTGGTAAGACATTCCGCGATAGCTTCCATGCAAAGACATTTACCTTCGGAGGCATACCTCTTTTCCAGATATGTGACCACAGGTTCCTCTCTCCATCCGGGGCAGAGCTAGAGGACTGAATATTTTGGAGATTCTTCAGCTTTAAGGCCAGGTTATAAGCACTACGCACCGTGAACAGGCCGGTCTTCTCCATACTCCACGCCAAAAAATCATCAGACCCGCCTCCCTATTCTCTCCTGCTCTGCTCTGCCCCCGCGACCGCGAGCGTCAGAGGCTTCTCTCTCGCTGGCACTAGGGATCCCAGGCCGGAACCATGTCGTCGTCCGGTTCAATTTGGGAGCCTCCGGGTCGTGGTCCAGTGACCAGTCCAACGCAGGCGCACGGGTCGGACGCCCAGGTAGGTTGCGCTGTCGGCTGCCGGTTGCGCACGGCTGCGCGAGCGTGTACTACGACAGAGTCGTTGCCCGGCCGGTCCGTGCTATGGTGTACTGCTCCGTGTGTCCTAGTGCTTCACTGAGGCTGCTGGAATCATGATGACGGGTCGGGGCGTTTCGCACGTGCAGATTTTGAGCGACAACAGAAAAGGGGAGATGCGCGTCAGCGCGTAGTACACCATCATGCTCTCAAAAAACGAGAAAGGGCGCAGGTCGTGCGTGCGCCACATCGGTGCCAATCATCGGATGCCTGCCTTTGCCACTCGAGTGTCGTCTGACATGCCTTTCCTTGCCCGTCTCGCGGGGGAGAGAACTGGAGAAGCAACCAGCACTATTTGCCAAGTAGCGCGAAAGCCGAAACGGGAGAGATAGATGTGCGTGATGATGTACTTGCGTTGCCTAGAAATCTGTCGGCCTTATTTACTGAGGCCCAACTTAGATTTTAAATGCGGTCCAACACCGACGGCCCCTCCTCGTGGTCTAATTTAACAGTTGTTGCTTCTCCCTCCTAAGATTGATAACGTTAAAGCTATTAGAACTAAATAGAATATTAAGTCAACATTTCGATATACCACCATAAATAATTTCTGATGCGAATTGACTTGTAGTTCAATGGTAGAACAGTTCAGTTGGACGCTACTCACCAGGGTTCGAATCCTGGTGCTCGTAGGTGGGGACTGCCACGACATGAATGCTACTTTAGTCTAAATGAAAAATAATAAAATACTCACTTTAGTCTAAACCAAGAACGACATCATAGAGGCACATGCCTCTCTCTCCCCCTCTCTACTCTAGTCACCAACTAGAAGAAAACCTCTCAAATGGATGATGAAGTGTGTGTCTAATTCCTCCCATCTCCCCTCATATTTATAGGCGAAAAGTTTGGGATGGTTTCTCCTCTGTTTCCCCTTCTTCCGCGCCATCTGGCGATGAAAACTGGCAAAGAACCGAACCCTACGCACGTGAACCGGAGTTGAATTGACAATTGGGTGCAGGAACCGTTGCGAAAAAGGGTGAAATGGGCGAACCCACTGTTGACGCTCCTTAGCCTTACTACTAGGTTTGCACTCACGGTGACAGCGCCAGGAATGCTTGTTGGCACTCGCTAGCGTCGCTACCGGGTTTATACCCCTAGTAATGGAGCTAGGAACGTCTTTGGTAAAACACACGTCACAGAAAGGTCCGCAAGCGCAGGGATTACCGTTGTAGCACTTCACCTGGTGGTATTCGAGTTATCGTATTTATATTTTCCCAAGGGAGGCACTACGGCAAAGATGATCGGATAAACGGTGGAGAGCAACAAGACTCGATAAAAGCTATAGCGGGGGTAACGAATAAAGATATTCGGGGATAACTTGACACACACAAGGAGATCTTGGTAAAAGGTTAGAGAGGACCTAGCGAGCTGGGAGGACAACGAGACGAGAAAGGATCCTAACACAATCTATCTATTCTTGTCAACTCTAGGTAAAGAACTAAGGCAAAGGATAACCAAGGCAAGCTAAACTCGACAAGCTCTTCTAATGCTGCAGGGGCATGCAAAGCCGCGCTCTTGGACTGGGATGAGAACAGAGAACGACGACGCACTGAATCCTACCGGCCTGAACTAACGTGGTGGACTACTGAGCCCGTCCGGAGCTGTCACCTCCTTAGTGTACCACAACTATTCTGTTGAACGGGACACCAATCTAAGACTAAGGCAAGCTCTGAGCACCGCGCTCACAACAAACCAAAGATCCTTTCCCCGGATATCACGAAGGAAGGTCTCTCTCCTCTACTAAGCACAAACGTACTCGGTAGAAGATCAATCGAAGAACGACCACAATACTATAGGGTTCAAGTGAGCTACGCTAACCAAAATTAAACTAACTTTAGTCTAAACCAAGAATAAAGCTTCTAGAGCAAAGTAAAAGCTGAATGTAATTGACTCGAAAGGTAAGATAGAAAGATAACTTGAATTGTACTTGAGTCTAAACAAAGAAAGGATACAAGAGTAGTACCGGAACCCTGAAGAAGACTCCTCCGGAACCCCGAGACTAGCTCGACTCGACTCTAACTCCCAAGCTACACTAATTCTACTCTAAGTGAACAAAAGTGGGAAATGGAGATGCTCTTGCGTTGTGTGTCCGTTCCAGCGAGTGAGAGGTGGCTTTTATAGGCAAGGGAGGTCGGTTGATGGGGACGTGGGTTCCCGATCTTCCGTCAGGTGGAGATAGCTATCGATTTGGTGGAGATGTCACACAAACGATCCGGCTTCCAATCAACACGACTAGAACCCCGCAATCGCAGCACCACTTCTCCTCTGGTTATCAACCATGCACTGCACGATTGACCTCGCCACGAGGGCTAATCCTTGCCTGAGAATCGAAAGACACAAGCAAGAACAAGAAAGAAACACAATCTGGAAAATTGCAGATGAATGATTAAGCTCACAAGTTGGGGTCTCACAAACCGATCGAGCGGCGAACTGTTCTTGACAGAATGACTTAAGCAAAACCCAAGTTTCTAAGATGACGGCTACTGAATATATGAGAAAGGGGGCGTCCTAGGGTTGGGGGCGACCTAGGAGGGGGCGCCCTCAACTTGGGCCTAAAGCCCAACAAAACCGGCGACGCAGCACTTTGGCAGATTCTGGACGTCAACTTGTTTCGACGATTCCCGTTGACTCAGGATGAATTTTGGCATGAGACCAGTGCCATTGGAAGCTCTATGAAATTCCGGTTCCAACCATATATAGAACGTCCAAAACCGACTTCGTATGCGATCTGGGCGTCGTTTTTATTGCACGCTGCTCCTGGACTCCGAACTGGACTCGAACTTGAATTGATTTGGGTCTCCACCTTGGGGACTCGAACCGGATTAGCCTTGAACCTCCTCGTTGACTTGGACACCCTCTTTGGACTCCTTCTTCTCCATGCCATGCTCCCATCATGGCCGTATGCATGGGTGCCATGTCCTCATCATCGGTGGAGCGCAGGGGGGCAAAACCCCAGGTGCGGCCGCACCTCTAGGCACAGCCAGCCCTGGGATGTGCCGCCTCTCGCCTTGGACGGTCCTGATCACTGCTCCTGAGGCAGTTGTAGGTCGGCTCCTTGGGTCGGTTTCGCCTGGCACGCCAGTTGATAGGTGCGGCCGGCCCTACCCCGTGCCGTGTGATGCACCGACTGAGTTAGGGGACGCCTAGGATCGCCTCTGGATGTCGGTTGTGGCGGTTGAGCGATCGGATAAGTGGACCCATTGATCCAAGTGAACCAAGCCTCCACCATTTGATCAAACCGACGTTTCTTCAGTGAATCACGCTCGTCCAAGTTGTGCTCAAGGGAGTGGGGGTGCTCTGGACCAGAGTCGTGCCACGGGGCAGGGCCGGCCGCACCTGCAAGGCCGGCCGGACCAGGTGGTTCGGCCGTGCCTGGCACATGTGGCATGTTGGTCCCAAATTCTCCCAAAATATGTACCTGCCTATGAAATTCACAACACAACTCGTGGAACTTTATTAGTACTAAAAATGTGCATGAAACTTGTCGTATACTCCTCTCGAACCCGAGGTTATGACGGTCAAATTTTTGTTGTAAGGACCGTCAACAAACTCCCCCAAGCTAAACATTTGCTCGTCCTCGAGCAAAGCCTAGACTTGGCCTCGGTGGATCAGGAGTTGCATGATTTTACCACTCGGCAAGTACCTGTGCACAAATCCATGCTCTACTTGCTATTTGAAAAGATTGGTACGAGAGAAACTTAGCTGTGTTTTACCTGTGGGGCTTGTAACTTTCCACCTTGCCTTCGGAGGTTGAAAGGTAGAATGGTTTTGACTTTGCATCTCTCGCTCTTCTCTTTTCGGGATCCTATCTCGGAGTTTTGAAAATTTTGCAAAGAAAGACAAGGTTCCTCGGATGGTTCTCTCGATCGCTCAAGTGGTATTTGGTACCTCACCAAAGGCTTTTGAATGAGCCTCAACTTCCTACTCTATGGCTTGTATGTGGAGCTTTAGGTAGTATAAGCATGAGACTCACTTGTGCCGCATGATGTTATTGAGCCAAAGACCAGATCCAAGAAGAAACTAGTCATGCAACTTGATCGAGATGTGCAAGTGTGTGGAATATTTTTGTTTGTTTTTCTAAGTACTCCTTGCTTTGAGATTCTCCTCTTGCTTTTATTTTGGAGGGGGGTCATGCTTCATCATTCTTTTTTTTTTCTCTATGCTTCTTGAGTATATACTTCTTTTTTTTTCTATGACCCCTCTCTCCTTTTGCAAGAATACAAGAAGAGAAATCTCTTAGGAACTTTGGAGTATTTATTTTTTTTGATGGGTGGATGGCATGTTTTGCGTAACTCCCGGTGTGGAAGTTAGCTTGTATATGTGGGTGTACGTGATCTCGATCATGGGAGCATGAAAAGATTCTACCAAGGCTCACAACAATTTGGCAAAACTCAACGGGTCACAAGCAAGCATATGTAGAAGGTTTATACTTTGATATCGACATATGGCTTTGGTAGGTGGTATGACCATTGAGGAACTTGTCTTGTTTTATTTTCTCAAAAGAAATCATCTGAGATTTTCACCATACTATGAGATAGAGCAAGATTAACATTGTCGCACCATATCATATTAGTCAACACCCTAGGTTTGGTCATAAGAATTTGCTTCCCACAAAGTTTTAATTCCGGCTCTTGTCTCAAAATATACCAACAAATTCAAATGCTCATAGAGCACAAGGTTGTACACTAGGTTCTTGCAAAGTTTTAACATAGCAACTATTCATCATTTCCAAAGTGAGGGTATATAGACAAGATTTCAAGTGCACATGGTTGAAGCAAATATTTTTGTTGTTTTTCTTTTATTCAAATGTGATAAACAAGATGTTGAAAATTGGTTTGGATTGACATACCTTCCTTGATTGAAAATGGGGTCTCCCCCAAGCTAATTTTTGGCTACCTGGTTGGCATGTCTTCATTTTGGTGATGAGTTGAGCACCTGGAGGCTTGTAGTGGTTGGCTTGATGGATTCGTGGAAGATCATAGGTACGGCCGTACCACTAGGTTCGGTCGGCCCTACTACATTTGCTCCAAGCACTCGTGTCCCCTCTTGTAAACATCCTACAAAAAATTTTGTCGAGGGGAGGTACGGCCGTACCTCTAGGTTCGGCCGTATCACCAAAAATCTCCAAAACTGTTTTTCTATGCCTTGTTTACTTACTAATGCAATGGTGAAATCAAATTTGAAATTTAAATATGCTTGATGCATGAAATAAAATGTTAGAAGGGAAATATGAGATAAATACCGGTTTACCTCACGGTGAGGGCTCGTAGTTTAGAGTCCGTGAGCGGGAATCCTCCGTCTGCTCAATTGATCTTGGATTCATCCGGTCCCAGAGTGGAAGACTCGGACCATGCTCCCTTCACACGCCACACCCTTTTTGTTTTCTTCGGTGGCGCTGAAGTCGGTGAGGCTTTGGCGGGGGTGTTTTTGGTTTCCGTCTTCTTTTCCCCCTTAGCCTTGTTGATTGCCTTCGGCTTCTTTGGTTGGTGGCGCCCTTTGAATGCTTCCACCTTGGGCTTGGTCAGGGCCACCTCATCTTCTTGCACACAGTTTGAAATTTTGCTATCGAATATTCGTACCTGTGAGCATTGCTCCACCTTTGGTCTAAAGGTGAATCGTTCTTCCTCGCCGTTGATGTTAAGGCGGATTTCTCCGGCTCCTACATCGATGTTAGCATTGGCGGTACTCAAGAAAGGTCTCCCAGGGATTAGAGGCGTCCTTGTATCGACATCCATGTCGAGGACGACGAAATCCACGGGTACGATGAAATCCCGAACTCTCACCGGAATGTCCTCCGCTATCCCCGCCGGGTAGCGGACCGATTGATCCGCTAGCTGCAAGCACATGGTTGTAGGCGACAAGGAAGTATAGTTAAGTTTGTTGGAGACTACCTTAGGCATGACCCTAACGCTAGCTCCAAGGTCGCATAGTGCATTCTCAAAGTATTAGGACCCGATAGAGCAGCTGATTGTAGGACATCCGGGGTCTTTCTTCTTTAGAATGGCGCACTACATTCCTCCGTGAGCTTGACCATATCCGTGGTGGGTAGAGGTCTTTTATTGTTGAGGATGTCCTTGAGGTACTTGGCGTTGGTCGGTACCTGCATAGCCTCAAGAAATGGTATGTTGACATTGAGTTTCTTGATTACCTCAACGAACTTCCCGAATTGCTCATCCACGGTAGGCTTCTTGATTCTTCGGGGAAATGGAAGTAACGTGGTATCGTAGAAATCATGGGGTGTCGTCTTCCTTAACTTTTCTTCATTGCAAACTGCCTTCTCGGTGTCCTCTCCTTCCTCTGACTCGGTGATCACTTCCTTCCGCTTCTTCTCTGCGGGGTTAGGATATGGTGGATCCCGAGTGGTCTTACCACCTCTCGTGGTTACCGATTTTAAATTCTCTCAGGTAGGTTCGGGTTGCCCCGGGATTCCACCCGACTCGGAAGAAGGTAAAGAAGCAGCAAGCTGAGCAAGTTGAGTTTCTATCATTTTATTAAAGCTTAGCTGATTCTTCATAGCAGTAGTGAAGGATTCTATAGTGGAATTTAAATTTTCAAGAACTTTATCATTGGCGGCTAGCTTCTTGTTTAAGTTTTCATTAATTCTAGCTTGGCCAAAGACAAGATCTCTAATGGAAGGCTGATTATTGAAATTGTTAGAATAATTACCTCCATTTTGATTGTTGAACGGGAAGTTGGTCCTCGAGTTCCACCCTTGATTGTTGTAGTTGTTGTTGCGGAACCCATTGTTGTTGCCATTGTTGATGAAGCTGGCTTCTTCCCTTGTCTCAGGACAATCATTTCCCGAATGACCCACATTACCGCATACCTCGCACGTCATGCGAGCGTCCATAATCTTAGCGGTCTCCATATTGCTTGGTGCCTCCAATTTATTCATTAGGAGGTCCATCTTGGCGGCGAGCATGTCGATTCCATCGACTTGGTGTACACCACGGTTACGGGGTTGGAGACGATCTCCATCCCAACCTTGATTTGCCACCATCTTCTCGATCAATTCCTTGGCGGCGGGTACTTGTAGTGATAAGAAGGCTCCTCCAGCGGCTGCATCTAGGTGCTCACGGGCGGTACGCTTGAGCCTGTGGTAGAAGGTTTGGATTAAGAACCACCCCTGCATGCCATGGTGTGGGCACGCGGTGATGTACTCCTGGAAACGTTCCCATGCTTCCGGGATACTCTCATCATTCTGCTGCTGGAAGCCCGAAATTCTAGCGCGGAGGGCATTGGTTTTGCCCACCGGGGAGAACTTTGCGAGAAATGCCTTGGAGCACTTATCCCATGTGTTGATGGCATCTCGCTCCGCATAAAACCATTGCTTCGCCTTCCCGAGCAATGAAAACGGGAATAGGTGAAGATGAATTGCATCGTCTGTTTCTCCACGGATAATGAAAGTCCTACACACCTCCAGGAAATGCTGGAGATGTGCGTGGGCATCTTCATTCGGCTTGCCGCAGAATGGACTAGCTTGCACCATGTTGATCAACGCCGGCTTGAGTTCAAAGTTTCCTTCTCCCACCGTCACATTTGGTCCGGTAGGGACATTGGTGTTGGAGGGAGCGGAAAACTCGCGGATCGTCCTCTCGGCCATTGGTGCTGACGAGGTGCTGTCTACGGGATTGACTGTGTTCGTCTCTTGAATCGAGAGAAACTTCTGAGGAATGAGGACGCGAGGTCGCACTCTCCTCACAAGTGACTCTGGATTGTCGTGAAAGTTGGACGGTAGGTCGAAACCGGTCATGCACTACTCTGCGTACACGAGAGTAGAGCAAGGGTAAACCCGCTTAAATAGCGGTTCCCCGAATCTAGATAACTCTACCACTAAGTTTAAACAATATCTTTTGCCTATTGCCTCCCCAGCAACGGCACCAGAAATGCTTGTTGACGCTCTTTAGCCTCACTACTAGGTTTGCACTCACTGTGAAGTCGCCAGGAATGCTTGTTGGCACTCGCTAGCGTCGCTACCGGGTTTATACCCCTAGTAATGGAGCTAGGAACGTCTTTGGTAAAACACACGTCACAGAAAGGTCCGCAAGCGCACGGATTACCGTTGTAGCACTTCACCCGGTGGTATTCGGGTTATCGTATTTATATTTTCCCAAGGGAGGCACTACGGCAAAGATGATCGGATAAACGGTGGAGAGCAACAAGACTCGATAAAAGCTATAGCGGGGGTAACGAATAAAGATATTCAGGGATAACATGACACACACAAGGAGGTCTTGGTAAAGGGTTAGAGAGGACCTAGCGGGCTGGGAGGACAACGAGACGAGAAAGGATCCTAACACAACCTATCTATTCGTGTCAACTCTAGGTAAAGAACTAAGGCAAAGGATAACCAAGGCAAGCTAAACTCGACAAGCTCTTCTAGTGCTGTAGGGGCATGCAAAGCCGCGCTCTCGGACTGGGATGAGAAGGGAGAACGACGACGCGCTGAATCCTACCGGCCCGAACTAACGTGGTGGACTACTGAGTCCGTCCGGAGCTGTCACCTCCTTAGGGTACCACAACTATTCCGTTGAACGGGACACCAATCTAAGACTAAGGCAAGCTCTGAGCACCGTGCTCACAACAAACCAAAGAACCTTTCCTCGGATATCACGAAGGAAGGTCTCTCTCCCCTACTAAGCACAAACGTACTCGGTAGAAGATCAAGCGAAGAACGACCACAACACTATAGGGTTCAAGAGAGCTATGCTAACCAAGATTAAACTAACTTTAGTCTAAACCAAGAATAAAGCTTCTACAGCAAAGTAAAAGCTGAATGTAATTGACTCGAAAGGTAAGATAGAAAGATAACTTGAATTGTACTTGAGTCTAAACAAAGAAAAGATACAAGAGTAGTACCGGAACCCTGAAGAAGACTCCTCCGGAACCCCGAGACTAGCTCGACTCGACTCTAACTCCCAAGCTACACTAATCCTACTCTAAGTGAACAAAAGTGGGAAATGGAGATGCTCCTATGTTGTGTGTCCGTTCCAGTGAGTGAGAGGTGGCTTTTATAGGCAAGGGAGGTCGGTGGAGTGCAGGGGGGCAAAACCCCTGGTGCGGCCGCACCTCTAGGCACGGGCGGCCTTAGGATGTGCCGCCTCTCACCTCGGACGCTCCTGATCACTGCTTCTGAGGCGGTTGTAGGTCGGCTCCTTGGGTCGGTTTCGCCCGGCACGCCAGTTGATAGGTGCGGCCGGCCCTACCCCGTGCCGTGTGATGCACCGACTGAGTTAGGGGACGCCTAGGATCGCCTCTGGATGTCGGTTGTGGCGGTTGAGCAATCGGATAAGTGGACCCATTGATCCAAGTGAACCTAGCATCCACCATTTGATCAAACCGATGTTTCTTCAGTGAATCACGCTCGTCCAAGTTGTGCTCGAGGGAGTGGGGGTGCTCTGGACCAGAGTCGTGCCACGGGGCAGGGCCGACCGCACCTGCTGGGCCGGCCGGACCAGGTGGTTCGGCCGTGCCTGGCACATGTGGTATGTTGGTCCCAAAGTCTCCCAAAATGTGTACCTGCCTATGAAATTCACAACACAACTCGTGGAACTTTATTAGGACTAAAAATGTGCATGAAACTTGTCGTATACTCCTCTCGAACCCGAGGTTATGACGGTCAAATTTTTGTTGTAAGGACCGTCAACACCCACCGCGGCCCGGCCGTAACACGCGGCACCGCCTCACTCCGCACCGCTCCCTATGTGCCACACGACACAGGCCGACAGTCCGGTCCCACACCCGCGTGTGCGCTCCGCAGCGGGCGCCAGCCAACATCTGTGGCACGTGGCTCGCTTGGGCCCTCCAGCCTGTGCCCGCGGCGCACCGCAGCGCGGCCTAGCAGCCAATCAGGTGCCGACATGTGGCAGCTTTTGGTGCATCGCGTGCGATTTGCTGTACGATAGGTGGGTCCGATGACGTCAGCATTATATCATGTTTTGTCTTTTTCTTATCTCCTTCGTACAAACTCTGACGTAGTCAAATAATATATCTATTTCGATCATCTCGACGAGAGCTTCGCAATGGTGAAGTCCAAATTGGCATTTAGACTATTTTGGATGACGTCCTACTGGTGCCGTTGATTCAATTGCTCTCAACTATACCACTTCATGTGTATTTTGGTGTGTCCCGCAACAAAAATATAGAAACACCTACACTTGTGGAACTTGTCAGTAATAAGCCTTATCGCAAAAGGGCTTGTAGCCTAGTGGTTATTAGAGCCCCGGTAGCACCTCAAGTCCTGAGTCCGACTCCCCGTGGGAGCGAATTTCTCAGGAATTAACGGCGTTTGTGCTTTCAGTAGTAGGCAATGTTCCCGTCGATAGCGAGGCACCTGTGGTGACTTCGTCAATCTTGAGGATTTGCCAGCCCAGTCTTCGAAGATGCTCCTAGGGGTAGGGTTTGCGTGCGTGTGTTCATTGGGATGAGTGTGCGTGCGTTGTAAGTGTCTCCGATGTACTATGTAATTAGCAAAAAAGTAATAAGCCCTATCACTAGTGTTGATGCTCACTTATAATGTATTTTATGCGGGAGTTGATCACCTAAAAGTGGTACTTAATAACCGTCAACAGCCATGTGCCCCCAAAAGCACACGATGAAGTATGACTTCACCATATGACCGATAAAAAGCACACATGGCAAACTATAGGGCACACGACGAAGTTCAAACACTTTGTAGTGACACACCCCTATGAACACACGCACACAACTCCACCCCTAGAGCATCTCTGAAAGACTGAGTGAGGACCGGAGCGTCCGAGGACCGGTGGATGGTCGCTCCTTGGTGTGATGAGTGATTGACAACGTGGTATGGACTGACTCTTGGCCGAGTACTGTAGGTGGAGGTTGCGGCTTGATTTGCATTAGTGCAGGTGAAGAGCGGGCGCGAAAGGTCTTAGCCTTGCGGGGCCTCCGAGGAGTGGAGAGACAAGTAGGCTCGGCTTGATGGACCCGGTGGCCGAACGGGATCAAGTGCGGGCCGCATGGTGGCAAGAAAAGCAAGACAAAGTCATGGACAGGAGCCGGTGCAGGGTAGCGGCTCACGACCGGAGTCTGCACACGGAGTTTGCGGCGGTTCACCACAAAATCGTCGGGTTACTTGGTTGAGCCACAAAAACAAGACCGGAGGCTCGGTGGGCGGAGACGGGTGTTGACACATTTTATCTATAAATATTTCCCCTCATATTTACTGGAAAAGGGCTAAAATATAATAAGATCACCTTATTAGGTTTGCACTGACAATTTCCGCGAGTTTTGGTGAATTCATAAAATTACAGGGACTATTCAGAAATACAAGAAAAGAAACAAGTCTAGAAGGTTCCAGAACACTCCGGAATTCAACGTGACTTGGCTTGCAAGAAAGAAGCATCTGGAAGGGGCAAGAACCGTCCTGGCCAAGGCAGACCCCGAGGGGGGCTCACCACAGGCCGACCGGTCCCATGGTGGGGCCGACCGGACCCCCCAGCGCCAACTCAGCCCTACTTCTGGAATGTTCTTCCACCGCCTATGAGAAGCAATCTAAACCGTATATTAGGTCGGTTTGATCCTACGGTGGCAAGGCACCTCCTCAGGACTATATAAACAGGCCCTTGACCCCAAGGTAAGGGAACAACTCATTCTAGATCATCAATGCCTACCTGAGATAGAAGCTCTAGACTAGAATTAGAGTTGGAGAGTTAGTATCAAGTTGAGAGATTAGAGCCACGATCTATTCATATCTAGCTAATCTTGTTCGAGAGAATTAGAGAGCGGTAGAGGCGGAACTGAAGGAAGGCCCGGACCTGTCGGTGCCTCCTCTTCATCTTCTTCCTCTGGGATCAACTCCATTGGAGCCTGATCTTGAGACCTTGTGGAAAGATCAACTTCTTATTCAAGTGAGTAACATTGTTATTATTGTTCTTACGGTTCATAACTCTTTTATGAGTACTTTAATTCCTGTCGCTCTTGAGTTAAAGTTGCATGTTTAGTCTAAGCGTGGTGCTTAGACTAGCTAGCTTGTGAATGCCTTCTATATTTCAGATCGTGTGGTAGAAGCGGGAAGTGACCTCGTTCCCGTCTATCCCTTGCAGTCCACCTCCCGTCTATAGAAATCGTAGGACTCCCCCCATAGATTGTCGGAAGTTTCCCTATCCTAAGTGTGCCTTCAGACAATCACCCCATAAGAACAATAATAGCATAGCTTGTGCGAGTAAGAACTAGACATCCTAAAGTTTTCCTTATCTCTCTTTCTATCAAGTCCTTGATAACTACTCAGGGATTAGTTATACATCTCAGATCACTCTACCCTTCTCCCTGTGGATTCGATATTTAAAACCATCTTCCCGGGTGAAGTGCTCACCGGTATCCGTGCGCTTGCGGATTATCCATCATAATATTTCCGTAGGCTTAACAAATACCAACAACGGGATCCGGTCTCGCTGAGAAGCTTCGATGCCGGGGGACACGCGGCGGGATCATGAGGCTTGCGTCGGGAGGACGCGGACTGCGGTGAAGGCGTGGCCGCCCGATCAAAAGGATCGCTACTTGACCATCTCGCCCCTGAGGTGTGTGTATCTTCCTTTATGTTCTAAGGGTAGCTTGGTCATTTTCCCAACCCAGAGAGACTTTATATATAGCTCTAGGGTTCCAGGGCAACTCATCCATCCGGATTGCTTCTCTTTTTCCCTGCTCTTTAGGCTAGATTTTCTTCATGATTTTGTAGAGAATCTGACCTCTGGTTGTATGGAAGCATTCATGGTTGCATCGACTTCCTTCTCTTGGCTCGAGGGATTTTCGTGTTTTTTTGGGCTATTTTGTGGGATTTTCGTGCGCGGCTTGTTCCTTCGATTCTGAGGTGTTTGTGTTCGGTTTTGTTTGTGGAGATCATGGTTAGATGTCTTCTGCATCTTTGTGCTTGATCTTGACTCCTCAAACGCCGAATTTGGCCTTCGATTCGAGGATTTCGGTTGGAACCCTAGCTTTTTGTGTTGAAGGACCAGAATGGCGAACCAGAGAGGGGGGGGGGAGTGAATGGGAGCAAAAATAAAATTCTTCTCAAGGCAGATGCCTTCTCCAACAAGATGAACACGGCTAGCCCAAAACACCTCTCCGACTCAAACTACCCAAGTTTCCAAGACCACGTAGCCACCGAAGTGCTACTGATCCTAGGAACTAACAATCACCAAACCTACTCGAGAAAGCAGTGGAACAAAGACTCAAGCAGCACTCAGAACACACCGGTCAGACCGGTCCTGGGCGGATCACCCGGACTGAACCGCCGGATCACCCGACACCCTCCAGAGACACACCGGGTCACCCGAGACTCCAACTGGATCAAGCGAGCGAGACTTCAGAATTTCCACAGAAAAGCCTCACACCGGTCAGACCGGTATAGCACACCGGTCAGACCGGTCCAAGCCTGGAAACCCCAAATCCAAGAAAACAAAGCTCCGAGCTCCAAACCGCACCAAACTCGAAACAGCAGCAAGCCTAGAGACTAAGTGACACTTCGAGATGTTCACCCGAGCCAAAACCCAACAGGGGACTCACCGGTCAGACCGGTGTAGAGCACTGGTCAGACCAGTCACATCCTGGGCACTCGGGATGAACAGCAAGCCGCGGGTCAACCCTTCCAAACAACCTTCCCGATCTCCCGATTCGCTCCACGGATTCGCACAAGACTTGCATCCCATAGCTATGATTTGATCCACTAAAACTTGATAAATCAAGAGGAATCAAAGGATTTCCAACAAGAACACCACTTTCCCGAAACCTAAGAAAACCCCCAAAACGAGCACCTTTTCCCACAGATTTGAGAGGGGAATTTCAAGGAAAAGAACCGCAAAGGGTTGATGCATACATCCCCAACCAAAACTGCAAACGAGAGGCCTCAAATCCACCACAAGAAAATCGCCAAGAAAAGGCTCCGAACATCACCAAAAAGGGAAAATGGGAGAGACAACAAAATGCCTTGAGGAATCACGCTGAATCTTCTATACATACCATGAAAGATTTATACAAGGTATAGCTTGCCTCCCAATCATCCATCCCTCTCTAATGATCTCACCATGAAGCTCTCAAGCTAGTCCTAGAAAATCCTAAGGAAAATAGGAAGGGAAAATAGCAAAAGCAAATGAGATTGGGTTCCAAGAGATGGCTGCCATCCTCTCACTACTTGGGTCATATGGAGGAAACCGAAAGACGAAACTACCCCTAATACATAATACTAAGATACACACCCCGAGGGGCACTTTGCGAATCTTCATCGTAGCACCATCAGACCGATGCTCGGCGCCCGCACCTTGCTTAGTGCTGTAGCCGTGCACTAAACCCTAAACCCTTGCTTAGTCCCCACCGGTCTGACCAGTCCAAATCACCGGTCAGACCGGCCTGGTGTTGTAGCCGTGCACACTTCTGTCTTCGGTCTTGACTTTGTGGTTCAGCCAAGTAACCCAGTGGTTTTGTGGTGAACCACTGGAAACCCCGCAGACTTGGTGTGGCCTCGCACCAATCTCCACTCATGACTTGGCCCCCACGTCGTCCCGGCTCGACCTTGGTTTTGAGGCTCAACCTAGAAACCGTCCACGACTTCATCTTGCTGTTCTTGCCACCATGCGACCCGTACTTGATCCTATTGGCCACCGGGTCCCTCGAACCAAGCCTACTAGTCTGCTCCACACCGAGAGGCCTCGCCGACATCGACCTTTCGCGCTTGTTCTTCACCTGCACCAGCACAATCAAGCCGCAGCCTGCACCTACAATACTTAGCCAAGAGTCAGTCCACACAACGTTGTCAATCACTCATCACACCAGGAAGCGACCATCCACCAGTCCTCGAACCACACAGGCTCTCAATCTCCCCCTTGATGAGTGCATTAACAACACACACATTTGGTAACCAATGAGAAAAAGAAAAAGAAAAGACACGAACAAAGAAACTCAAACAAGCGATCGAAAGCCAACCAAAGGCAAAGAATAAGATCACTTGAAAGAGTAAAGTCTCGGTCCCCTTAGGCAAGGGCAACGGCTCGACACAACCGAGATAAAAACAAGCTCAAGCAAAGAGTGCAAACCACCAAAGTAAAGCTCAAAAAACACACAAAAGCTCCCCCTGCACACATGCAAGCTCCCCCTGAACCAATGCAACTCCCCCTGGCCAAATAAATGCCGAACACTTCATGAAACAAAGCAGCTGCACTAGCTCGGCTCTGACTGGTCAGACCGGTCCACAGCACCGGTCAGACCGGTGCCCAACATCTGAACAGTGCCAGCACCCTGACCGGTCACACCGGTGACCTCGATTGGTCAGACCGGTGACCAACAGAGCCCAGAAATGGCTCGAAACCACCTGAAAACCCTCTAAATGCATCCAGAAGCACTTTTTCTTAACAACCATCTCCCCCTTGTTGCCAATGCATGAATCAAGCCAAAAATAGGAAAATTTCAACCTAGAGCTTATCAAATAGATAAAATTCACCACAAGATGCTACACATGTCCAAATAAGCAAGTTAGATACTCTATAGATTCATACGAACATAAGCTACAAGATCACCAAGTTTCACAACCATTGGATAATACTAAGATCAAAATGAGTATTTTTTCGAAAAATTTCCCTCTTATGAGCAAAGTCCTAAACATGAGCAAAAGATGCCAAAGTGACAAGGTCACACAAACTTCATGCTAGGACAACCATTCTAAGCATAAGATCATTATAAACATCCACAAACACCTCATGTTATGTCAAAGCTACCGAGCCATGTGGCTACTTCTATAGATGAGACTTCGCAATGGTAGGCATCATGCAACGGTTTAGCACCCAAAATCAATTTAAATAAACACAAATGACATGGGAGCATAATTTCCAAGCAATTTACATTTCATTTTCAGATTTATACATGGTACATTAAATGCCTTTGCGGCAAAAAGGAACTTATGCCCCTCCACAAGATAAGCAAGTGGGCTATTCATGATGATAAATGGACCTTTGGCCCCATATGATCAAAATAAGCCATCCAATCACAAATTAAGCATAACTAAGCCACTCAAACATGTCAAGATCATGTAAAGGCATTTACTCACAAGAGGACATACAAGCATTTTTCAAAAACATAGCCATCAACCATGGATATAAAACAAGATCATCAAGAGTTAAGCCAAACTAAACTATATCATACCAAACTAGCTCACAAGATCATATATAACACATCATGGTGAACAATGTATATAAGAGAAGCTTTTCCTACAAAATGAATATGATACAAAATGCATGCAACCTAAGATACAAAGATGCCTATACATCATGTTACATATACAATGCAAAAAGCAAGAATGCACAAAAGGAAAGCTATACATATGCTACACAAGGAGCTCCCACCACCAACTCAAGAAACCAAACACACACCAAGTTCTACTCGCAAACGAGTGAAAGTTGCTTGATCTAGGGGCTTGGTGAAAGTATCCGCTAGTTGGTTTTGTGTGGGCACATGAATCAAAGAAATTCTCCCTTTCTCAACATTATCTCTCAGAAAATGGTATGTCACTTCTATATGGTTGGTTTTGGAATGAAGCACTGGGTTCTTTGCAACACTAATGGCACTCGTGCTATCGCATAGAAGTGGAACATGGGTATACTCCTCAACAAAGTCACTCATGGTGTATGTGATCCAAAGGAGCTGAGAGCAACAACTAGCTGCGGCAACGTACTTGGCTTCGTAGTAGATTGAGCAACACTCGATTGTTTGCGGGAAGACCAAGACACCAAAGAAGAACCCAAGAACTGGCAGGTCCTAGAAGTGGACTTCCTATCCAACCTACACCCAGCAAAATCCGCGTCTAAAAAACTGTGAAGCTCCAAAGAAGAAGACGCGGAGTACCAAAGGCCGGAGTCGGGAGTGTATCGCAAATACCTGAAGATGCGCTTGACTGCTTGCCGATGCGAAGTCCTTGGAGACGCTTGAAAACAAGCGCACAGACATACCGAGAATTGGATGTTCGGCATCGTTGCCGTCAGGTACAGGAGGGAGCCAATCATGATCCGGTACTCCTTCTGGGCCACGTGTTCACCTTCCTCGTCCGCATCCAGGGTTGTAGTCATACTCGTCGGCATCATCATGGCCTTGGAGTCCTCCATCTTGAACTTCCTCACAATGTCCTTGGTATACTTGGCTTGGTGCACAAATGTTCCTTCCTTCAACTACTTCATCTGGAGGCCATGGAAGAACTGTAACTCACCCATCATGCTCATGTTGAATCCCCTGCTCATGTCTTTTGCAAACCTTGCAACCAAAGAGTTAGATGAGCCACCAAAGACAATATCATCCACGTACACCTGAACAATTAGAATGTCCTTGCCCTGCCTGAGGAGTAACAAGGTCAGATCTACCTTCCCCATCTCAAAGCCTCTCTCAAACAGGAACCCCCTCAACCTACCATACCAAGCTCTAGGCACTTGCTTCAACCCATAGAGCGCCTTCCTCAACTTGTACACCCTGTGGGGGTACTTCTCACTCTCAAACCCCGGTGGTTGTCTCACATACACTTCTTCCTCCAACACACCATTCAGGAACGCACTCTTCACATCCATTTGGTATAATTTGAACCCTTTAGCCACAGAGAAGCGTAGAAGGATCCTAATCACCTCCAAACGGGCTACAGGAGCAAATGTCTTCTCATAGTCTATCCCCTCTTTTTGTGTGTACCCCTGAGCTACCAACCTCGATTTGTTTCTCACTACTTCACCTTTTTCTCCCTCTTTGTTTTTCCACATCCATTTTGTCCCAATCGGCTTACAACCCGGTGGAGGCTCCACTAACTCCCAAACTTGGTTTCTCTCAAAGTTCTCCAACTCCTCATGCATCAAGTTCACCCAATTGAAATTAGAGAGCGCGTGTTCAATGTCTTTGGGCTCGAAAGTAGCAACAAAAGCAGCATGGGCAAAGTGAGAGTCGTTTCAAAACCTTGACCGTGTAGTTCGTTCGTTGATGTTCCTGATGATCGTTGAAGCTGGGTGATCCACTTGTACTCACCGGGGAGCTTCTCACCTCGAAACCACCTCCCCCTTAGCAGCAGCTTCCTCTCGATCTCGGCGCGTCATCGTAGGTGTGGGAGAAGGCCCATCCTCGATCGTAGTCAAAGTAGTATGTACATGCTCAGTCGCGGGCGCCAGACCACCATCTTCATCATCTCCTTGCTGCTGCACCTCATCATCGAATATCTCCTCGCCAAGTTCCTTGTCACCTGCACACTCAAAACCAAGCGAACTACGTGGCTTTGTCTCGTCAAAGGTAGCCTCACAAGTCTCCACAATTTGGGTAGATTCAAGATTGAGCACCCGAAAGACTCTAGAATGAGTCGCATATCCAAAGAAAATGCCATCTACAGATCTAGCCTCGAACTTGTCCAAACTCTTCCCTTTCTTAAGAATGAAGCATTTGCAGCCAAAGACATGAAATGACTCACCTAGGGGGTACGACAGTGCATCAACTCATAGCAAGTCTTCTTCTTGTGAACTCGGAGAAAAATCCTGTTCGACACATAGCACGTGGTATTGACCGCCTCAGCCCAAAACCTCCTCGGAGTCCTATGCTCATCGAGCATCATCCGAGCCATCTCACGCAGGGTTCTGTTCTTCCTTTCCACCATGCCGTTCCAAAGAGGTGTATACGGACTCGAAAACTGGTGTTCAAGACCCAAGTCATGGCAAAAGGTTTCGAAGCGAGAGTTTTTAAATTCCGAGCCATTGTCACTATGAATCGCTCGTATGGCATCTCCGTGCCTCTCGTTCTTCAACCTCAAGACAAGATCTCGAACAAAACCAAATGTCTCCCCCTTTTCCTCCAAAAAGAAAACCCAGGCATAACGAGAGTTGTCGTCCACCACAACCAGGACGTACCACTCCCCACCCACAGATCGCACACGAGCTGGGCCAACAAGGTCCATATGGAGCAGCTCGCATGGACGCTCCGTCATCACATCGGTGAGGGGTGGATGGGAAGCAGCTACCATCTTAGCATGCCTGCACGGCGCACACACCAAATCCTTCTCGAACTTCAACTGGGGTAATCCTCGGACCAAGTTAAGTCCACTCAAGCAAGACAGAAGGTCAAAGCTCAAGTGACCCAACCTCCTATGTCACTTCCACAACTTACCCGAAGAACCAGCCACGAAACACGTAGCAACACCCGAACTCTGAGAAAAATCCGCTAGGAATATTTGACCCTTGGGAACGACCACACAGACAAGGTCACCTCAAGCATCAAGTATCCGAGAAGCACCAGACTTAAACAACACCTCAAAACCTTCATCAAGAAGCTGAGAAACCAAAAGCAAGTTAAATCCGAGCGACTTGACCAAGGCAACACGCTTCAGCACCACTTTGTCACTTACCCTCACTTCACCTTCTGAAAGTACATGCCCTCGCCCATTGTCCCCAAAGGTCATGTATGTCTTTGACACCACCGGGGTGAGGCTGGAGAACCACCCCCGATCTCCGGTCATATGCCTCGAGCAACCGGAGTCGATCAACCAAACATTCCCCAAGCCTCCCACCTGAAATTCAAAAATGAGCACGTGAATGAGCAAACGACTCAACACTGGGGTTAGTACCAAAAGAGTAAAACCATTGCTGAGCCATCTGCTCCAAAGTGGGGTTAGCACGATCCATCCTACTATTCCTATCAAAATGGGAATCCATCCTACCATGAGCATCAAACCTTGGATCCATCCTACCATCTCTACCAAAACTGAAACCACCACGGGGAAACCACTGCCGTCTCGCTTGAGGAGTACGAAAGCCACGAAAGGAAGACCGTGGACCGTAGCTCCTCTGAGACTCAAAGCTGCAACCTCTCCCAAGCTCGTATCGACCACGAGGAGGAGAACGTCCATCAAACTCACCATGCCAACCACCTGTACCACGACCAAAGGAACTGAACCGAGCATCATCACGATCACAAAAACCAAACTGTACAGCACCCAGACCAGCGCCGGTCTGACCGGTCACCCTGACCAGTCTGACCGGTGGTGCTCGGCCAGCAACACCACCTGTAGCTTTCCTTTCTCCCCAAGCCAGAACCGTACGCACAATGGCCTTTGCCCTGGGCAGTGGCATACGAGGCTCAGGTACACCATGAGAAGGGTGGTACCTATCCTTGTTTGCCCACTCCTTAGCCATTCTCTCCTCACGCTTCCTCTTGAAGCAAAACCATCCTTGTGACCATCTCTCCCACAATACTCACAATGGAACCAGATCGGTTTTGGCTTGGGCTTTGATTGTGGTTCCTCACTAGGCTTCTCTTTTGGTTTTTCCTCACTTGGTTTCTCCCCCTTTTTACAAAAGAACTCATTACCCATGTCACTCTTGAACTTGATGGGCTTTTGGAAATCATTTGTTTGGAGAGGAAACACTGGTGGATCTGGGGTTGTGTCTAGTCTGTTTCTGAATTGGTTTGGCTTAGGAGCATAGGCATTTTTGTGGAAGGTTTTTGGTGGAGCTTGGATATCACCAATCTTCTCTCCTCCCTCACAACTACACTCTCCAATCTTATCCGACCCAAGCGCTTGCCCATCATAGAGCTTGTATGCCTCAATCATCATCCTAAGCTGAGGCTCATGACCCGACAACCAACCCATCATTTTTCTCAACTCATCATTTTCATCCTGCAAACAATCAACATAATGTGCAAGTTCCAAGTTCTTCACAACATGCACTTCACAAGTAGAGCAGGAAGTAGCAACAGGAGATTTCAATTCAGCCTCAAGCGAAATAATGCGAGAACGAGACTCAGCAAGCTTTTCATGCAACACAGGACAAGATGTGCAATCACCTAGCAAAGTAGGCCTAGACTGCAGCTCAGCCAGCTCAACCCTAAGCACATCTAGTTCCTCACACTTGGAGGCATACTTTTCCTTAGGAACAGTAAGATCAGCTAGGAAAACAGATCAATCAGCACAATCAACCTCATCAGAAACAACATGTGAAGCCTTAAAGCGAATCTATCTCAAGATTGGCATCAAGGTTCTGTGTTTCTAGATCAGCCACTCTATTCCTAGCATCTTCAAGCGAGGCCCTAAGCTCTTTCCTCATTTTCTTAGCTTCCCTAGCTCCTCATTCTCCCGGCGCAAGAAGGAGAGTTCATCACATACCTCATCCTCAGAGTTGGAGTCCAAGTCGTCCTTCTGGCTCTTCTTACTGCCGGAGCTGTGAGCCATGCCGCAGAAGCCGTCTCGCACGAAGCAACTCAACCTGCTCAGGTTCTTGGACCCCTTCTTGCTTTTGCGCCGATCACCTTCATCTTCATTGCTACTCGAGCTCAAGGTGAAGTAGGCGGAGCTGGAGTCGACGTCGCTCGCCCCGACCATCTCTCAGGCCTTCTTGTTGTGGCCGTCCTTCTTCCTCGATCTCTGCTCCTCCTTGTTCTTGTGCTTGTGCTTGTGATCGTGCCTCAACTGGTGCTTGTTCTCCGTCCTCGACCAGTGCTTGTAGTTGTCCTTGTTCTCCACCTTCTCCGGACAGTTGGCGACAAAGTGTCCTGGCTTGCCACACTGAAAGCATGTCTGTGAGTTCCTCCTTGTGTTCACCCGGTTCTCGTGCATCCTCTCGAACCTCCTGGTCAGCAGTGCCAGCTCGTCCTCTCCAAGCACGTCAAACTCCTGATCTAGCAAAGACATCAAGGAAGACAGAGAGTACATCCTGGTGGATGGGTTAGCGTTAGACTTAACACCTGAGCCACTGATGAGAGCTAGACTATGCGAGTCAGTTGGGCCATCAATCTTGGCTGTCACACCACGGTCCACCTCAGCCGACTTGAGCTTAGAGAACAACTCGTCTACCGTCAGAGTCTCAAACTTATCCGAATCCAAGATGGCCTCGACCTTTCCGCCCCAAATAGTACGATCCAATGAGTGCAAGAGCTTCACAGCTCTGTCATGATCATCATACGGGAGCACAGTAACATTGGCCCTCATGTTGTTCACAATCACTGTGAACCGCTGGAACATCGTGTCTATGGACTCACCGGGGAGATGAGTGAAGTTCTCGTACTCTCTCCGGTAAGTCGCAAACAACCGAGCCTGAACCTGACTGTTCCCAGCGTTAGCATTCTTGAGTTGCTCCCGAATCCTACAAGTCAAATCCTCTGTCTGAACCCGATTGAATTCGGATTGACAGAGAGCGCAAAACAAGTAGTCGACCGCCTTGTTGTTGGCGTCGTGCATATCCCTCGATCCTGGAGCAAGGAAGTTAATCGGATGAACATAAGCTGCGTTCACCGTAACATCCCAAAGGATCTGAACCTTGCCGTGGAGGAAAGCAGCCATCCTCCTCTAGCACATCTGGTAGTTCTTTCCATCGAAGTGCGGAGGACCCAATCCCCTTTCCCGATACGCCATCTTTGGATCTTAGACTAGTTAGAGTCCCGAAAGACTCGTAACCGGCTCTGATACCACTTGAAGGACCGAAATGGCGAACCAGAGGGGGGGGGGAGTGAATGGGAGCCAAATAAAATTCTTCTCGAGGGAGATGACTTCTCCAACAAGATGGACACGGCTAGCCCAAAACACCTCTCCGACTCAAACTACCATAGTTTTCCAAGACCATGTAGCCACTGAAGTGCTACTAATCCTAGGAACAAACAATCACCAAACCTACTCGAGAAAGCAGTGGAACAAAGACTCGAGCAACACTCAGAACACACCGGTCAGACCGGTCCTGGGCGGATCACCTGGACTGAACCGCCGGATCACCCGACACCCTCCAGAGACACATCGGGTCACCCGAGACCCCCAACTGGATCAAGCGAGCGAGACTTGAGAATTTCCACAGAAAAGCCTCACACCGGTCAGACTGGTATAGCACACCGGTTAGACCGGTCCAAGCCTGGAAACCCCAAATCCAAGAAAACAAAGCTCCGAGCTCCAAACCGCACCAAAATCGAAACAGCAGCAAGCCTAGAGACTAAGCGACACTCCGAGATGTTCACCCGAGCCAAAACCCAACAGGGGTCTCACCGGTCAGACCGGTGTAGAGCATCGGTTAGACCAGTCACATCCTGGGCACTCGGGATGAACAACGAGCCGCGGGTCAACCCTTCCAAACAACCTTCCCGATCTCTCGATTCGCTCCACGGATTCGCACAAGACTTTGGGGATACTAGGAGTACCTCATGGGCATCCCATAGCTATGATTTGGTCTACTAAAACTTCCTAAATCAAGAGGAATCGAAGGATTTCCACCAAGAACACCACTTTCCCGAAACCTAAGAAAACCCGCAAAACGAGCAGCTTTTCTCACGGATTTGAGAGGGGAATTACAAGGAAAAGATCCACAAAGGGTTCATGCATACATCCCCAACCAAGACTACAAAGGAGAGGCCTCAAATCCACCACAAGAAAATCGCCAAGAAAAGGCTCTGAAAATCACCAAAAAGGGAAAACGGGAGAGACAACAAAAGGTCTTGAGGAATCACACCGAATCTTTTATACATACCATGAAAGATTCATACAAGGTCTAGCTTGCCTCCCAATCATCCATCCCTCTCTAAAGATTTCACCATGAAGCTCTCAAGCAAGTCCTAGAAAATCCTAAGGAAAATAGGAAGGGAAAATAGCAAAAGCAAATGAGCTAGGATTCCAAGAGATGGCTGCCATCCTCTCACCACTTGGGTTATATGGAGGCAACCGAAAGATGAAACTACCACGAATACATAATACTAAGATACACACCCCCGATGTGCACTTTGGGAATCTTCGTCGTAGCACCATCGCACGGATGCCCGGCGACCGCACCTTGCTTAACCTCGTGTCACACCTGTTTTTCCAAAGAAAACCAAGTGCATAACTATATGTATGCCAGGATCTATTTTCATATATATAGTGGCATATAAGTGAATACAGAAACAGTATCACGTAAGAAAAAGGGAGATTATCAGAGTATTACGCTAAATCCTGGAAACGAAAGCTCCAAACATCACAGGCAGTCGACTAGGGGTTGCGTACGCCTAGCACCAGCAACATCTTCATAGCAACTTCATAGCAGCTTCCTCTTTCTGAGCAACATTGTTTATAGCAAGGGTGAGCACATGTCATACTCAGCAAGTGTGGGGAAAGGATGAATGCAAAGACTTTATAGTGGATTGGGCTCTAAGCATTTAGCATTTTAGTTGGTCCAATTTTATTAGCACCTGATTTCTAATAAAGTATAAGTATGTACCAACCCACATTAAGCATAAAGATAAGATACTCCATAAGGATATGGCAAGCATAACCAGAAACCACGATTTAAGTCCATCTTCAAGTTCAGTTATCATATGAGGGTCCAGGCTGCTCTTGACCGTGAGCACGGCTAACCGAATAATTTTACACTCTGCAGAGGTTGTACACTTTCACCACAAGTCGCGTAAAAGTCCAGAAGAACTTTGGACCCAACCATGCGATGCTAGCTAGGCACCATACCACACTACCAAGGTGTGGTTGCATAGGGACGCTACGAGGCCTTTACAAAGGTTCCCCAACAAGTTGTGACCCACAAGGTCCGGATCAGTTAGCAAGGTATAAAGTCCCCTAGCAGGTCAATACCCCACCACAGAAAGAACTCACCCAACCCCCTCTGCTAGAGCGAGTCCATACCCCGCAGTACCGCCGATCCCTTGTCCTTATCAGGTAAGATCACCCCAAGCTAAAGTTCCTAATTACTTGCCCAAGACCATTGCCTGTGTAGTTCTTGTGGTTGTACTGTTTTCCTGGGTGGTTCTCCATGTTCCAATTAACATAGCAAAGGTGGTCTTTTAATTAAAATTATCATAAAGAAACATAGATCATAAAAGGTAACCATGTTGATTATTACCAACCTAGTTGAGCACACTAAGCAACATCTACCATCAAAATTAATTAAACAACCCAGTTACAAGGGAATGGTGAAAAGGTACTAGTCATAATCCTTAATAGGAACCCATCAAAATTAATGCAAGCATATGCAATAATGATTAATAAAGTTATTGGGACAAAAATACAAGGTAACACTTGCCTTTAACCAGAGTAACGTTGCTGCTCAGAATTCTTCATCTTCACATTCTTCAATACTCCCGAAAGACGTTCCTACTACTCGCATCAATCATCCAAAGCAAAACATCCGGAGCACACATATTCTAGCAATCAAACAATCTAAATTAAAAAACAGTACACCAATCATCATAAAACATACTGAAAAGCAGTACAAAACTAATGTACGCGTTAGAATGAACACGTTAGTGAAAGAATTACTGAGATCGGAATTGAATTGAATAAGCTATGGATTTTAACAAGAGAAAGATAATTGATTGAACATGAGGCAAGAACGATGTCACCATGAGGCAATATTAATCGAGAAAGGAATTATAAGAATATATAAACCGGAGCAAAGATCTATGGATGAATAAAGAATTATTTTATAGATCAAAGACAGTCCTAAAGATCACTGAGTTTTGTTTGGTTGAGGTCACAAGATTTATGAAGCTTTGATATAGGAGAAACAAATACAGAGCAACCATCCTGATTATTTTGTTAAAGGAAAAGCCCCAATTAATGCATATGCATGATGTCAGCATGATGTCATCACTGGCAAGATAGAAAGATGCACGGACCGTGACTAGTTTGCTTCTGTGCAGAAACGTGACTTTTTTTCTGTACATGGACTTCATGGCCGGTGATCAGAGTAGTTCCAGATGGCTTGCGATGTCTAGATGCAAAAAGAAGTTGGCACGGAATAGATTAGAGGTTGACAAGATTAAAGATTTATGAAGTTGTACTATACAGGAAAGAAGTGTAGCATGATATAAGCATGACATCGACAGGGCATCATCAAGATAATAAAACACAGGCAAAGGCAAAGACAAAGGCAAAGGCAAAGGAACTGATCGATCGTGGCCTTGCAGCATACAGATAGAGATAGGCATGCACGGTACTGTTTTGCTTGCATGTGAATTGTAAGAGATGACGGAAGGGTGCATGCTTGGAGATTCTCACCAACGGCAACAACGACGATGAACTCAGCCGACGGCGAAGACGGAGGCCAGCTCCATACCTCGGGTCGAGTGCCGACGGCGCTACGGTGGCAGACCGCGACAGGACGGAGTTGACACCGTGTAGTATGCAGTGCAGCTTCACCTTACATTGCAGAGCTCCTGGCGCAGGTGGCTTGCAGCAGCGATCGAGCAGGGACAGCCCACCACGACGGAAAACAGCCAAAGCAAAAGATGAACGACGGCTTCAGATCGATCTCGATAAGCACGGGTTGTGGTTCGGCCTTCAGCTTGACATACGTATTCCACGAACAACTCGATGACGGCGACTTGGGGATGGCCTTGGCGACGGGCTTCGGCAGCGACAGTTTGGAGGCCAGGAATCAGCCAGGGCATATGGCGGAAAAACAGAACAAGAGATGGGAATACGATGGAGTGCTTACACACGATGACGGCGAGGAGCAGTAGCCGAACTTGACGACGACATCTTAGGGTTCAAACTTAACGTGGACATGCTTCCGCTGTTCTTCTACTCCTGCGGCAGCTCGATGGTCAAAGGGACGGCGAACGGTGAGCTGCAGCGACGATGCATGGATCCATGGTGACGTCGAACCTCCTTCGCAAAGCTCCCCGACCATGGGGGATGATGGACGACAGACGTGGTGAGCTAAGGCTCGACGCGACGGCGAGCTGCTTGTGCAGATGAGATCGATGGCGGTAGCCTGCAGCTTGATCTGCACGATGCACCGTAACAGCACTAGGGAAAAGGCGGTGGCGGAACAAAAGGCGGCGCAGGGTCTTCTATAGGCGCGATGCCCTAGGGTGGAACGACAACAGGACACGTGACGGCGGAGGCGGCTGGACGATCGAGGTAAGTTAGGGCACAGGGTTGCCGGTGCAAAACTGATTATAAGGAGACCATAAAGTGGATGGGCAGTGCACCGTGTTGGGCCTGGCCTGAACGTGCCTAGCTCCCGATCAAATTAAGTTGTGGGAGGTGTCGGAGTCCAGGTCGACCTCGAGAGCTTTCGTCTGGAGGAGGCGGCAAGCTGATTGCGGTAGGCCTGCCCTGGCAACTGGAATGGCACCCTCGACGTCTCACATGGATTTTAGATAACTATAAATATTGTCGTATGGGATTTTGATAAGGTAGAAAATATGCTCAGATGACATAGTAAACAAAAGATGGATGGAGGAGTTCAGATAAAATATTTGAAGCATCTGAAAAAGATTATAGAGTCTTCTAATAAATAGAATTAGCTCAGGAAAAATGAGAATAAATTTCAGAAAATTCCGAAAAATTCTCGGAAGGGTTTGGTCAGCACCTAGGCGCATTTAAAAACCTTTTTCACTCAAAAACACCAAGATGCATAGACATGAATGCAACACTCACATAAAACCATTTATTTAATTTAGAAAATCAAACAATGACTTTTTCTATACTATATTTCCTGTAAAGAAAATAAATGTTGGAAAAGTTTTAAAATTATGAGAAAATCATTGTTTAATTATTCTGTCTATTCACATCCTGAAATTGAGAAATTTCAGGGTGTGACACCTCGACGCAAGCCTCGCGATCCCGACGCGTGTCCTCCGCTTCGAAGTCTCTGGAAGCCGTCATGGAGCATGCCGGTCAGACCGGTGCTCCTCACCGGTCAGACCGGTCCCCATCGGTCAAACTTGCCTAGTGCTTTAACCGTGCACACTTCGGTCTTCGGTCTTGGCTTTGTGGCTCAGCCAAGTAACCTAGTGGTTTTGTGGTGAACCACTGGAAACCCCGCAGACTAGGTGTTGCCTCGCGCCAATCTCCACTCATGACTTGGCCCCCACGTCGTCCCGACTCGACCTTGGTTTTGAGGCTCAACCAAGAAACCGTCCACGACTTCATCTTGCTGTTCTTGCCACCATGCGACCCGCACTTGATCCTACTGGCCACCGGGTCCCTCGAACCAAGCCTACTTGTCTGCTCCACACCTAGAGGCCTCGCCGACATCGACCTTTCGTGCTTGTTCTTCACCTGCACCAGCACCAATCAAGCCGCAGCCTGCACCTGCAATACTTAGTCAAGAGTCAGTCCACAAAACGTTTTCAATCACTCATCACACCAGGAAGCGACCATCCACCGGTCCTCGAACCACACAGTTTCTCATGTGTGAGCTCAGTAGAATCTTGATTCCTCTCGATTCAGTGGATTTGAGGCTACAAATTCGTAGGAATAACATCTCCTAGAGATGCTTCATCTTCTCCTATGATTTGGTAGCAATCCCTTGGTTGATTCGGAAGATCAAGCAAAGGGAAGGAGGAGTTGACCTTCAAGGGGTCGACCTCGGGTTACTGTCCCCGCCCCTGGCGGACTGTCCGCAGCCTCTGTGCGGACCGTCCGCGAGGAGGCTACCAGCCAGCTGTTCGTCGTGTTCTTTGCGAGTTCTTGAGCGCCTTTTGTTCGATCTGTCGAGTGGTTAGGTTTTGGTTACAAGTTGTTGGCCGGACTGTCCGCCTAGAGAGGCCGGACTGTCCGCGAGGCACGGACCGTCCGCGGTGCTCGCCCGGACCGTCCGAATTTCCTCGGTAGCTACTGGTGGTTCGGGGTCGTTTTGCGGACCGTCCGCCCAGCCCATGCAGACGGCCCGCCTGGTCACCTCGGACCGTCCGCCCCGGGCTTCGCAGATCGCCTAAGTCCCCCTTTGCTTCTTGTGTTGTGCTTCCGCTTTGGATTGGTTTGGGACTTGTTCCTAGGGTTAGTAGGTCTATTGTGACTACGTGACCTTGGCACGTTTGTGTGGGACTCCTCGCTTGTGATTTTGGGGCATAGTCGAGTTCATCTATTCGGAGAAGAATTTTTATCGGCTCTCATTCGCGCCCCCCTCTCTGGTCGCCTAATCGGTCCTTCACTGAGTTGACAAATATAATCCTTGAGATTGGTGAAGTCACCATTAGTGCCTCGCTATCGAGTGACACGTCGCATACTACTGAAAAATAACGTCGACAAATCATGAAATAATTTTAATAAAATGCGAGCACTATGTCGAGTCAAACTCGAACCCTCGTGGATTTAAAATAAAAAAAGAAAAGACCAGCTCAACATTTTATAAAAAATTACTACATTTAACATTTCCATATCCTATATCAACATTTGAGAAAAGTGCATTCAACATTTTTATAAAAACAATTCAGCATCTGAAAAATGCATCAACTCATGGCAGCAGCCTATAACGCGGCCTGCAAAATCCAGGGATAGGGGAGGGCGCACGTCACCTCCTTGTTGGTATTTGTTAAGCCTACAGAAATATTATGATAGATAATTCGCAAGCGCACGGATACCGGTGAGCATTCCACCCGGGAGAGGGTTTTAAATATCGAATCCACAAGGAGAATGGTAAAGAGAGTATCTGAGGTATATAACTAATCACTGAGTAGCTATCAAGGACTTGACAGAAAGAGAGATAAGGAAAACTTAAGGATGTCTGGTTCTTATTCTCACAATCTATGTCTATATTGTTCTTATGGGGTGATTGTCTGAAGGCACACTTAGGAAAGGGAACCTCCCGAGAATCTATGGGGGGAGTCCTACGGTTTCTATAGACGGGAGGTGGACTGCAAAGGACAGACGGGAACAAGGTCACTTCCCACTTCTACCACACGATCCGGAATATAGAAGGCATTAATAAGCTAGCTAGTCTAAGCACCACGCTTACACTAAACATGCAACTTTAACTCAAGAGCGACAGGAATTAAATTACTCAAAGAGTTATGAACCGTAAGAACAATAAAAACAATGTTACTCACTTGAATAAGAAGTCGATCTTTCCACAAGGTCTCAGGATCAGGCTCCAATGGAGTTGATCCCAGAGGTAGAAGATGAAGAGGAGACACCGACAGGTCCGGGCCTTCCTTCAGCTTCGCCTCTACCGCTCTCTAATCCTCTCGAACAAGATTAGCTAGATCTAAATAGATCGTGGCTCTAATCTCTCAACTTGATACTAACTCTCCAACTCTAATTCTAATCTAGAGCTCTAATCTCAGATAGGCATGGAGGATCTGATAGAATGAATTGTTTTCTGCCCTGGGGTCAGGGGGTCTGCTTATATAGCCCGGAGGAGATGACGTGCACCGTACGATCAAACCGACCTTAACTTGTGGTTTAGATTGATCCTCATAGGCGGTGGAAGAACATTCCGGAAGCTGGGCCCATTTGGCGCCAGGGGGGCCGACTGGCCCCACCACCAGGCCGATCGGGCTGGGGTGGGCCCCCCTCGGGGTCCACTTCGGCCAGGTGGGTCCTTGATCCTTCTAGATGCTTCTTTCTTAGGTGCTAAGTCACGTTGAGTTCCGGAGCCTTCTGGAGTCTTCTAGAGTGGTTTCTTTGCATATTTTCTGAATAGTCCCTGTAAATTCATAGATTCACCAAAACTCGTGGAAATTGTCAATATAAACCCTAATAAGGTGATCTAATTATATTTTAGTCCTTTTTCCAGTAAATGTGAGGGGAAATATTTATAGATAAAATGTGCCAACAAACTCCCCCACACTTCGGCTTTTACTCGTCCTCGATAAAAGGATGGTTTACAACCGTAGAGACAAGAATCAACATAATTATACTCCTTAGTCATATCTGTACTTAGGGGATATCTGAGCATAGTTAGAAACAAATCACCTTTATTTCTCAAATCAAGTCAATGGAGAGAGTTTGAATAAGTTTTTAAAAAGAAAATGCAGCCTTGCTTACTCCTTTGTGATACTCTCAAATATATGTGAAGTTTTGAGAATGTAAAGATGTAGCAGACTTACTTTGCATATATTGCTGGGTCAAAATCTGTATCCATGAAGAGGCCTGTCATAGGTCGTAGATCAAGATATGTGCGTGTGTCAAATTTTAAAAACCACTGCTCTGACTTGAGAATCTTCTATCTCTTCCCATTTTTTAGAGGTATTCAGCTATTTTGTGGAGAGTTGGGTTCTACTCACCCTCGGACACGCGTCCATTATTACTCTCTCACTTATTATTTTAGAGAAGTGGGCCCTACTCACCCTCGGACACATGTCCATTATTCTTCTCTATTTTTATGCCTTTTTTTTCTGAGAGGGGGGTTCTTCTGACCCATAGAACACTTGTCCATTTTCTCCTCTCTCTCATTTTTCTCTCCACTCATAATTTTTTTTTCTTTTCTTTCTTTGGTTTTTTCTCTCTTCTTCTTTTTTTTAGCTGTACCTTTTTTCATGATATGGGAGACAGAGATCAGAAATCTTAGAGCATAGATACTTTAGTGAAAGCAGTGTACGTGATCTTGATCATAGACTTAGACAAAACTTCAACATAGCTCTTAGATTTGACAAAGCTCAATACAAGTAAGCAGCATTTAATCAAATTTATTTTCAATGAAAGTTCTGTTGGGATATATTATTGATCACAATGGAGAAACTTAGCTAACGATTTTTAAAGCACTCTCCATAGACAAGATAAAAGAAAGATGGTTCTCATTATTCTAACCTCATTCTGATCATCCCAAAAGCAATAAATATTTCTAAGAGCATAAACATGTGAAACTTTATCTTTTAAGTTATCAGGACATTTTAGCAGGGCATCTTTATTTAAATTCGAAACGGAAAGCAAATTACAAAAATTTAAAAAGTTCAGGAAGCAAACCGAGTGGTGGACGAGACGTGGCCGAACTGGGTTCTGCCGTGGTTCGTCGTGCGAGTCGTTTGTTCTATGCTTTTCCCGTTTTTCTTGATTTTGGTCGTGGAAGATGCCGTTTGGTCGTCTGTTCTTCTCCCCCACACTTGTTTTCTGTTATCTTGCATGCACAGTATGGTGGAGACAAAAACATATCCAGAAAAAATATATATAGGCAAAAATAGCTCAACTTGTGGAATACTTCTTTATTAAAGGAGAGAGCACTTTATTAAACAACTCTAACAACTAAAGAAAACTAACTAACTTGAACTAACTATCACTAATGTGCTCTCTAACTAAGGTCTTTACAAAGGGCGCTTGCCCTTCTTAAGGTCGCGGCTATGGTCTTCCTCGTCGTCCCTTCGCTTCTTTGATTCTAACAGTTTGAGGACGGTCTTGGTGAGGGAAGTGTTGACGCGGTGGATCTCTTTGCAAGTTTCTGCCAGGCTTTCTACTTCCTGCGCTAGCTCAACTACGGTCTTCCGGGTCTTCTATTTCTGCGGCATCCGCTGGCTGGCTTCGATGACCGGAATTCTCTTGATTTGAGGTTCTTTGGCACGAACTCCGTCGATGGTGACACGGCTTGAGGAGGTGGTGTACTTATGCACCCTTGTGTTGCCATGCTTGTCCATGCGCACGTCAGCGAGTCGTGCTCCATCCCTTGGTTTCTTCAGATCCATGTAGCTAGGAACACGGATCGGCTTCTTCTGAGCTGCTTCACGACGGCGATCGTACGGCTGAGCGTACATCACCTGCTTGCTTTCTTTAGGCGGTGGCGGCGAACATGGACGACTAGGCGGGAACAGCGTGAGAGGGATGTGATCAGGAGGCAAGGAGGCTAGCGGCTTTGCTTCCTTCTCGAAAGGAACAACCGCCTTGGCTTCAAAGCTAAAGGGGACAAGCTGCTTGTTGGCCATTGCTGCTACTTGGAGGCTTTGGGATGAGAAAAAGGTGGAGGTCTGCCCCTGCTTATATATCGGTCACGGACTTGCAGAGAGGGTTGACCTAGCTTGGAAAGGCTACGGGATATCTCGTAAAAGATCCCCGAACAAGTTTTTTCAAAACTGAGCACCTTAGAGATAGCGTGGGCGAAAGCTGGCAGTGCGAGGCGGCGGGCAGGGCCCGATCGGCCCAGTGAGGAGGCCGGTCAGCCCCCCACCACGTCGTCTCGCGACGATCTTCGGCACGGGGTGCTCTAACCGTGTGCTGATCCTTAAAAACCCTAAGACGGCCCATTACGGCCTAAAATTAATATTCGTGGGAAAACAAAAGAAATCTATTTCATCTAAATCCTCAGACTCTTTATTGGGCTCTAAAAATATTTTAAGACGTTGACCATTTACCTTGAATAACGTACCTTCGTCGTCTTGAAGAGTGACGGCTCCGTGTGATGATGAATTCACCACCTTGTATGGTCCATCCCACTTGCTTCGTAGCTTCCCGTGCCCAAAGAGTCGTACCCTAGAGTTAAAAAGTAATACTTGATCGCCTGGGTTGAATTCTTTCTTTATGATTCTCTTGTCGTACCATCTCTTGGTTCTTTCCTTGTAGATCTTGGCACTGTGATACGCCTACTCTCTCCATTCTTCTAGCTCGAACAGTTGCATTTTCCGTTTTGTTCCGGCTGCTTCAAAGTCCATGTTCCATCTCTTTATTGCCCAATGAGCCTTGAATTCTAGCTCAACCGGCAAGTGACATGTCTTCCCGTAGACCAGTTGGTAGGGAGACATTCCAATGGGGGTTTTATAAGCTGTCCGATAAGCCCAAAGTGCTTCGGGTAGCTTGTCTTTCCATTTTATCCCCATTTGGTCCACCGTCTTCTGTAGAATGTTCTTGATCTGCTTATTGGACGTCTCTGCTTGACCACTTGTTTGCGGGTGGTAAAGAGTAGCAACATTGTGCTGGATCCCATGGTTCATGAGGTATTTCTCGAAGTGCTTGTCGATGAAATGGGATCCTCCATCACTTATCACTAACCTTGGCGTACCGAATCTCGGAAATATTGTCTCTTCAAACATTCTTATTGAGCTTTTGTGGTCAGCAGATCTGCATGGCAGGGCTTCAACCCATTTGGAGACATAGTCAACTGCCACTAAGATGTACTCAAATTTTCTGGAGTTTGGGAATGGTCCCATGTAGTCAATTCCCCAGACATCAAAGAGCTCGATCTGAAGGTTGGTTGTCAGTGGCATGGCATTTCTGGAATTGATGTTTCTGTGCCTCTGACAGGAGTTGCACCTTCGTACGAAATCTTTTCTGTCTTGATACATGATTGGCCAGAAAAATCCGCTTTGCCAGATCTTTGCATGTGTGCGGAAAGCTCCATAATGACCTCCATATGGTGATGAGTGGCACTTCTCAATGATCTCCATTCCTTCTTCTGCCGGTACACACCTCCTGAGTAACCTATCAGAGCATACTCGAAAAAGGTATGGTTCATCCCACAGGTGATGGCGACTCTCGTAAATAAGCTTTTTCTTGTCGGCTCCTGGTCGTACATACCCTGCAACCATAAAATTAACAATATCTACGTACCAGGGGTCTGACCGGGCGATCCGATAGAGCATGTCGTCCCTCATTGCGTCATTGATGGGTAGTTCCTTTGGTTTCTCAAAATACATTCTAGACAAATGATCGGCAACAGAATTTTCTACTCCCTTCTTATCTTTTATTTCTAAGTCAAATTCTTGGAGAAGCAGATTCCATCTTATTAATTTAGGTTTAGCATCTTTCTTAGTGAGCAAATATTTTAAAGCAGCATGATCAGTGTAAACAATAACTTTTGCTCCTACTAAGTAAGATCTAAACTTGTCAATGGCATAAATAACAGCTAGCAGTTCTTTTTCAGTTGTGGCATAATTGAGTTGAGGTCCTGTCAAAGTTTTACTAGCATAAGCAATGGCATGATGTTTCTTGTCCTTTGTTTGCCCCAAAACAGCCCCCACAGCATAATCACTTGCATCACACATAATTTCAAAAGGTAAAGACCAATCAGGGGGTTGTATAATGGGTGCAGAAATAAGAGCATTTTTTAGAGTTTCAAAAGATTTAAGACAAGCATCATCAAAGTCAAAGGGAACATCTTTGGCAAGCAAGTTTGTAAGAGGTCTAGCAATATGAGAAAAATCTTTTATAAACCTTCTATAGAAACCAGCATGGCCAAGAAAATTTCTGATTCCCTTGACATTAACAGGTGGAGGTAGTTGTTCAATTACTTCTATTTTAGCTCTATCTACCTCAATTCCTCTTTCAGAAATTAGATGGCCTAGCACTATTCCTTCTCTAACCATGAAATGACATTTTTCCCAATTAAGGACTAAGTGCTTTTCTTCACATCTTTGCAAAACCTTATCCAAGTTTTCTAGACAATCATCAAAAGTTTTTCCATAAACAGAAAAATCATCCATGAAAACTTCCATGATCTCTTCAATCATATCAGAGAAAATAGACATCATACATCTTTGAAAAGAAGCTGGAGTATTACATAGCCCAAAAGACATTCTACGATAAGCATAAGTTCCATAAGGGCATGTAAAAGTGGTTTTGCTCTGGTCACTGGGATGGATTGGGATTTGGTGATATCCAGAATATCCATCAAGAAAGCAAAAGAAAGAGTGATTTGCCAACCGCTCTAACATTTCATCAATGAAGGGCAGTGGAAAGTGATCTTTCCTTGTGGCTTTCTTGAGTTTTCTATAATCTATGCACATACGCCAACCAGTGACGGTTCTCTGAGGAATTAATTCATTCCTCTCATTTTTCACAACTGTCATGCCTCCCTTTTTAGGCACAACTTGCACGGGGCTCACCCACTCACTATGTGGCACAGGATATATAATCCTGGCGTGTAAGAGTTTCAGAACTTCTTTCTTCACTACCTCTCTCATCGCATTGTTGAGTCTTCGTTGTGGCTCTCTAGATGGTAGAACATCAGGGTTTGTAGGAATGCGATGAGTGCAAAGGGCAGGACTGATGCCCTTAAGGTCTTGGAGCGAGTAGCCAAAGGCTGAGCTATGTTGTTCTAAGATGGTTATCAGCCTATGAGTCTCTTCCTGAGTGAGTTGGTCATTAATGATCACAGGAGACTCAGAATCATTATGCAAAAAGGCATATCTAAGACCAGGTGGTAAAGGTTTAAGCTCAATGGGAGGTCTCGAGGGTTCCTCGGTTTCATCGAGGGGCTCAGATTCTGTAGGATTTTCTTCTTCCTCCTCGATGAAGAATTCAGTGACGTCTTCTTGATTGGATTCTACGAAATGTTCTAGAGATGCTTCATTCACCTCTTCCATTGGGTCAGGTTCAAGACTGGGTTCGGTCTTAGTATGGATCGAATGTGAGAAGTGTAAGGGAACTTTAATGGTTTTTACTAGGCAAACATCAAGTTTCCCTGTGTGTCCCTCTTTAAGGAGTTTTCCTAAAGGATAGCCAATTAAAAGATCGAACTCCTTAATATCACAAATGTGAAAGCTCAGGTGAATTGGCATGTCATAAACTGAAATAGCTAAGACATAGAGAATTCCCGAACTTAGAATAATTTGTCCTGAGGAGCACTTTAATAATTTCGTTGTGGGAGATAATGGCTTGTTTTTGATAAACTGATGGAAAAAGGATAATGCCATTATATTGATTCCCACAACTGGATTATAAAGGGCATCAAAGGGGGTTCCATTGATTGTACATTGAATTGGTATAGAAGGTGAATCCAGATGGACTACATTAGAGGAAAGCTCTGACTCTTCCAACCATTCCCCACTCATGATGGATGCAAGCTCCACAGTGTGTTCTCTTGAGAAGGTTTGCTCAAAAGGGTCTATCTTCTCATGTGAAGAAGATGTGTGCTTTCGAGGCCTCTTCGCTTTATGATATTTCGAGGTGTTTCCATAATCAGAAAATAAATCATCCTCGATATCATTTATAAAATCAGGTAGAGGAATTTCTTCCCGTGGTGATTCTATATGTTGGATAGCTATAGGTTGAGATGTTTCTGGCATAGGTTCTGGTGTAGCTATCTCTGGAATCTCTTCTTCTAAAGTTTTCTCTTCTAAAGGACCATCATTAGTGCTGGCTAGAATGTTGTCTAGGACAGTTCTAGCTTCACTAGATGTAAGGTGTATGAATGATCCATGAGAGGAGACATTCAAATAGGCTCTAGATTCCTTATTAAGACCAATATAGAAATGTTGAAGGAGAATATGGTCTTGAAGGCTTAGATCTGGTCCGGATTTGCAAAGGAGTTCAAAACGTTCCCAGGATGAACTCATAGACTCATTATCCCCCTGTTTGATGGATATGATCTTGATTCTGAGGTCGACTACTTTAGATAAGGGATAAAAATCCATGCAAAAATCTGCACGGAGAGTTCCCCAATCGCCTTTCATCTTCTCTTTGGTCCGGTCGTACCATTGGCGAGCTTTTCCTTTCAGAGTGAATGGAAAAATCTTCCAACAGATAGTCTCGTCTGACATACCCTCAATGTGCAAGCAGTCACAAGTTTGCTCAAACTGCTGGAGATGATGATAAGGGTCTTCGTCTTCTATTCCTAAGAAAGTGTTGGTTTGGACCATCTCTATTAACCGTGGGCACAGCTCATAGGCATCAGATAGGATTGGTTTCGATCATGGCATAGGCCTAAGGCTGAGCTCTGAGGGTGCCGAAAAGTCTTTAATGAGGGTAGTGTCCATAAGGACAGTAGATAATCTAAAACTAAAAAGAAAAAAGAAAGATACAAGATTAGTTATACTCGAAGAGTTTTCTCTTAACCGTTCTCCCCGGCAACGGCGCCAGAAATGCTTGTTGGTATTTGTTAAGCCTACAGAAATATTATGATGGATAATCCGCAAGCGCACGGATACCGGTGAGCATTCCACCGGGGAGAGGGTTTTAAATATCGAATCCACAAGGAGAATGGTAAAGAGAGTATCTGAGGTATATAACTAATCACTGAGTAGCTATCAAGGACTTGACAGAAAGAGAGATAAGGAAAACTTAAGGATGTCTGGTTCTTATTCTCACAATCTATGTCTATATTGTTCTTATGGGGTGATTGTCTGAAGGCACACTTAGGAAAGGGAACCTCCCGAGAATCTATGGGGGGAGTCCTACGGTTTCTATAGACGGGAGGTGGACTGCAAAGGACAGACGGGAACAAGGTCACTTCCCGCTTCTACCACACGATCCGGAATATAGAAGGCATTCATAAGCTAGCTAGTCTAAGCACCACGCTTACACTAAACATGCAACTTTAACTCAAGAGCGACAGGAATTAAAGTACTCAAAGAGTTATGAACCGTAAGAACAATAAAAACAATGTTACTCACTTGAATAAGAAGTCGATCTTTCCACAAGGTCTCAGGATCAGGCTCCAATGGAGTTGATCCCAGAGGTAGAAGATGAAGAGGAGACACCGACAGGTCCGGGCCTTCCTTCAGCTTCGCCTCTACCACTCTCTAATCCTCTCGAACAAGATTAGCTAGATCTAAATAGATGGTGGCTCTAATCTCTCAACTTGATACTAACTCTCCAACTCTAATTCTAATCTAGAGCTCTAATCTCAGATAGGCATGGAGGATCTAATAGAATGAATTATTGTCTGCCCTGGGGTCAGGGGGTCTGCTTATATAGCCCGGAGGAGATGACGTGCACCGTACGATCAAACCGACCTTAACTTGTGGTTTAGATTGATCCTCATAGGCGGTGGAAGAACATTCCAGAAGCTGGGCCCATTTGGCGCCAGGGGGGGCCGACCGGCCCCACCACCAGGCCGATCGGGCTGGGGTGGGCCCCCCTCGGGGTCCACTTCGGCCAGGTGGGTCCTTGATCCTTCTAGATGCTTCTTTCTTAGGTGCTAAGTCACGTTGAGTTCCGGAGCCTTCTGGAGTCTTCTAGAGTGGTTTCTTTGCATATTTTCTGAATAGTCCCTGTAAATTCATAGATTCACCAAAACTCGTGGAAATTGTCAATATAAACCCTAATAAGGTGATCTAATTATATTTTAGTCCTTTTTCCAGTAAATGTGAGGGGAAATATTTATAGATAAAATGTGCCAACACTCCTTCATGTTAGAAATCTAGGCAATATTCGGCATATTTTAATTCCATAATTTAGCAAGTAATTCATGATGTAAATGAGTGAAAATGTAATAACATGACATGTGCTCGTGTTCATGATTAACACACCGTAAAACATGAACGACACAAATAACCAGATAAGTTTGAGGGTGTACCCAGGGGCGGGACCATTGTCGGTGGCAACGGTTGCGCCGTTAGCAGCTGGATTAACCATGTTAATCGTAGGCTACCCTCAATCAATGTAGTCGTACAAGTTGATGAAGCGAAGACATTGATGCAGTGTAGACGATCATCGGGAATGGCCATCGGGAAGTAGTCGATCGAAGCAATAAGAGGAAGATCGTTGAGCAGTCGCACACTCGTTGCGCTACCCAAAAACCTGATTGCCTCGCTATTCCCAAGCAGGAAGTCAAGTGCGGCGGGTTTCGGAGGCTCTGCTCTCCCAACAGCATGTGCGCACACGTAGTGAAATGGGAAGCCACAAGGCAACAAAAACAGCTATCTTATATTCCTCTCATCCTATTTCTTAGAGAGCAAAAGAAGTATGTATACATACATAGACGTGAGGATAATTGACCATGGAGTGGAGGTCTGTTCGTGGCTATAACAGCCTAGTAATTGCTGCCATCAATCAGTCATTGAGAATTGGCCATAACTCAAAAACTTGATGGCAAGAATTAGCCATTAACTCCAAAAGAAGCTGACACCATGAATGACCGTTTGGCTCCAGCAAACCATGCAAAATAGGTGCATTCATCTCACGTCCTTTCTAAACCTTTAGCATTAATTGCGAGTGTGAAATATTATCGATTTAATTGAACATAAATCCAACAATCCCCACCAATATTTCACGACTCACGAGAAATGCTCTCAATTTTACTACTGTTTTGATATACCAACTTTTAGTGGAAACTGTTAAGTTGAACTTCCACCTAGAGAAGAGGCTACACTTGTTCACAACTGATCAATGGACTATGCCTTGAATTGACAGTTTTGTGCAAACAAGCTTGACCCAAACTCCTTGTCAGTACTAGGTTGCTATAAGCATCCCCGCGGTTTGGAGTGTATAAGTCATACTCCGAGCCTTTCATGAGTATCTAGAGACTACCCAATCTCATAGACCATGACTAGCAGTCAACTCATATAGGTGCAATCCTTAAAGATATTCTGTAGGCCAACATCTTTATTCATAAGAATCACTCGGATTACATTAAGGTTTTACCCAACCTGCCATATAGTGTAGAAGAGAAATGCACCTTCTCTGGAATAAGCCTTATACAAAGGTTCTCTTCTCACAGTTAAACAATAGCTTGTTTCGCCATTCTATTTCACAGGATCTCTGGTCACATAGAACAAGTTACCACTGCTGATCAACTTTTATGGGTCTCAAGCCCAATTCCATAGATGCATTATCTATCACGTTACGTGAAAGACCCTTTGTGAATTGGTCTGCCAGATTCTTAGCCGTATGAACATAGTCCAAGGCTATCACTCCGGAGTTTCTCAATTTTCTGATAGACTTCAACCGCTTCTTTACATGCCTAGAAGACTTCAAGTTGTCCTTAGAACTGTTCACCTTGACAATCACTGTCTGATTATCACAGTTCATTAGAATAGCCGGTATTGGTTTTTCAACCACCGGTAAATCCATTAGGAGTTCATGAAGCCACTCAGCCTCAACAGTGGCAGTGTCTAATGCCGTGAGTTCTGCTTCCATTGTTGACCTTGTTAAGATGGTCTGCTTGCAAGACTTCCAGGAAACAGCGCCACCTCCATGTGTGAACACAAATCCACTTGTGGCTTTAAGTTCATCAGCATCAGAGATCTAGTTTGCATCACTATATCTCTCTAGTACCCTAAGGTACCCGGAATAGTGAATCCCATAGTCCATTGTGCCTATTAGATAGCGCATTACTCTTCCAAGAGCATACCAATGTTCATCTCCCGGATTTGAAACAAATTGGCTCAATTTGCTCACAGCAAACGAGATGTCAGGTCTAGTAGCACTAGCTAAGTACATCAAAGAACCAATTATTTGAGAATATCTCAGCTGATCTCTCATTATCCTTTTGTTCTTTTTCAGAATCATACTAGCATCATAAGGCGTTGGAGCAGGTTTAGAGTCACTATAACCAAAGCGACTCAAAATCTTTTCCACATAGTGAGACTGCGAAAGAGTCACCCCACCATTGCCTTCTCTTACTAGCTTTATGTTAAGGATAACATCAGCCTCTCCCAAATCTTTCATTTTAAAATTTTGAGACAAAAAGTCTTTAACTTCTTTAATCACATTAAGATTTGTCCCAAAAATCAGTATGTCATCCACATACAAACACAAGATCACTCCTTTCACCTTTACCGTATCGATAGTACACACACTTATCAGCTTCATTCACAACAAAGCCAACGGATGTCAAAGTTTGATCAAACTTCTCATGCCATTGCTTAGGTGCTTGCTTGAGGCCATATAAAGACTTCATTAACCTACACACCATTCCTTCTTGACCTTTTGTTACAAATCCATCAGGCTGATCCATATAGATCTCCTCTTCCAACTCTCCATTTAGGAAAGCTGTCTTAACATCCATCTGATGAATGAGAAGACCATGAGAGGCTGCCAAAGAAAGTAACACTCGAATCGTGGTCAATCGAGCAACTGGTGAGTATGTATCAAAGAAGTCCTCTCCTTCCTTTTGAGTGTAACCCTTCGCCACAAGCCTTGCCTTGTACTTTTCAATAGTACCATCTGGCCTAAGCTTTTTCTTGAACACCCATTTACATCCTATAGGTTTACACCCATAAGGACATTCAACGACTTCCCAAGTACCATTAGACATTATAGAATCCATCTCACTCCTTATTGCTTCCTTCCAATAGTCAGCATCAGGAGATGAAAATGCCTCTTCAATGGTCTTAGGTGTGTCATCCACGAGATATACAATGAAATCATCACCAAAAGACTTTGCAGTCCTTTGTCTCTTGCTCTTTCTAGGAGCTTCATTGTCATCCTCCTTAGGGTTTTGCACATGTGTTTGTTCATTGTGTTCTATCAAAATAGTAGGTTCTTTATTAATAGATAAATTTGACTAGATGTGCTAGCTTCCTCTCTCATAGGAAATATGTTCTCAAAAAATGTAGCATCTCTGGACTCCATGATTGTACCAACATGCATGTCAGGTACTTCAGATTTTACTATTAAAAATCTATAACCCATGCTGTGAAAAGCATAATCAAGAAAGACACAATCTATAGTTTTCGGTCCGAGCATACGTTTCTTAATTATTGGCACATTTACCTTTGCCAAACAACCCCAAGTCCGTAAGTAAGAAAGTGACAGTCTTTTCTTTTCCCATTCCTCAAATGGTGTTTTATCTTTGTTCTTGGTAGGAACACGATTCAGGACATGACAAACAGTCAATATAGCCTCACCCCACCATTCCTTGGAAAGACCCGCTGTGTCTAACATGGCGTTAACCAAATCAGTTAGAGTGCAGTTCTTTCTTTTAGCCACCCCATTTGATTGAGGTGAATAGGGAGGCGTCCTCTCATGAATAATTCCATGTTCCTCACAGAACGAAGTAAAAGCATTAGAAAAATACTCTCCACCACGATCCGACCTTAAACGTTTGATCTTTCTCTCAAGTTGGTTTTCAACTTCAGCTTTATAGACTTGAAAATAGTGTAATGCTTCATCTTTAGATTTCAACAAGTAAATATAGCAAAATCTAGTGCAATCATCTATTAACGTCATGAAGTACTTTTTACCACCTTTAGTCAACACACCATTCATTTCACATAAATCTGAATGAACAAGTTCTAGGGGTGCCAAGTTCCTCACCTCTGCTGCCATGTGAGGCTTGTGAGTTTGTTTAGATTCAACACATGCATGGCACTTTGAACCTTTGACTAAAGTGAATTTAGGAATTAAACTCAGATTTGCTAGCCGCATCATACAACCGAAATTAATATAACAAAGTCGTGAATGCCAAACATTAGACTCATCATTAAGATTAACCACATGGTTCACAATTTCATTACACTCATTAGACAAAGAAAAGCGGAACAATCCTCCGCTGTCATAACCTTTACCAACAAAAGTCCCATACTTCGAAAGTACACATTTATTGGATTCAAAAACTAATTTTAAACCATCTCTACACAGTAGAGACCCGCTGACTAAATTCATTTTGATAGTAGGGACATGCTGCACGTTCTTCAATCGCACGGTCTTTCCCGAACTAAGTTTCAGATCGACCGTACCAACACCAAGAACACGTGCATGTGACCCATTTCCCATCAACAAGGAGGTAGTCCCGCCGACATGATAAGAAGAAAACAAGGAAACATCAACACACACATGAATATTAGCTCCTGTATCAATCCACCACTTAGGTGCACTACAAACTGAAAGAACTGTAGGTAAATAATTACCATACCCCATGTTCCTGCAGCTGTCTCGCCAATAACCATATTTGCTGTTTTTCCAGCGCCTTTGCGATTTGAGCACTTTGCAGCAAAGTGTCCAGGTTGACCGCACAAATAGCAATTACCATCGTTCTTCTTCTTCTTCTTAAAGGTGGTTGTCTGTTTAGTCTTTGCAACATATTCAGGCTTGTTGTTCTTCTTCTTACCATGGGAGATGCTGAAATTATTTTTCTTCTGCACAAAATTTGAGCTAGAAGCTCCAACAATTTCTTTACCGCGAGTGTCTTTTGCCCTCGCCTTCTCTTCAACATCCAAAGAGCCAATCAGATCAGTAGCACTGAACAATTGTCTCTTATGTTTTAGAGAGGTGGCAAAATCCCTCCAAGAAGGTGGTAACTTGAAAATGATACTTCCAGCCACAAACTTGTCGGGCAACTCGCACTTAAAACCTTCAAGTTCCTTTGCAAGCGTATGTATCTCATGAGCTTGTTCCAATACAGGACGGTCATCAACCATCTTATAGTCACTGAACTTCTCCATGACATACAATTCGCTCCCAGCATCGGTAGCACCGAAATTGGCCTCAAGCGCATCCCACAACTCTTTGCCTGTTGCTTTAGACAGATAAAAATCTACTAGATGATCAGCAAGAATGGAAATCACGGTACCACAAAACAGGTTATCGGCCGCCTCGAAAGCTTTCCTCCTCTGGAGAAAACTGTTCGGGCTTCCCCTGCGTGACGTGAATCACGTGCATAGCAGTCAACTAGAGAATCAACTTATTCTGCCAACGCTTGAAATTGGTACCATAAAAAATGTTCGGTTTGAGCGATGCAGCAAAACGAGTAACCGAAAGCCTAAGAAATTCAGGTTTTTGGAATGTTAGAAATCTAGGCAATATTCTGCATATTTTAATTCCATAATTTAGCAAGTAATTCATGATGTAAATGAGTGAAAACATGATAACATGACATGTGCTCGTGTTCATGATTAACACACTGTAAAACATGAACGACACAAATAACCAGATAAGTTTGAGGGTGTACCCAGGGGCGGGACCATTGCCGACGGCAATGGTTGCGCCGTTAGCAACTGGATTAACCATGTTAATCGTAGGCTACCCTCAATCGATGTAGTCGTACAAGTTGATGAAGTGAAGACGTTGATGCAGTGTAGACGATCGTCGGGAATGGCCACCGGGAAGTAGTCGATCGAAGCAAGAAGAGGAAGATTGTTGAGCATTCGCGCACTCGTTGCGCTACCCAAAAACTTGATTGCCTCGCTATTCCCGAGTAGGAACTCAAGCGCGACGAGTTTCGGAGGCTCTGCTCTCCCAACAGCGTGTGCACGCACGGAGTGGAATGGGGAAGCCACAAGGCAACAAAAACAGCTATCTTATATTCCTCTCATCCTATTTCTTAGAGAGCAAAAGAAGTATGTATACATACATAGACTGTTGACGGTCCTTCCAACAAAAATTCGACCGTCAAAACCTCGGGTTCGAGAGGAGTATACGACAAGTTTCATGCATATTTTTAGTACTAATAAAGTTCCATGAGTTGTGGTGTGAATTTCATAGGTAGGTACACATTTTGGGAGAATTTGGGACCAACACACCACAAGTGCAAGGCACGGCCGAACCACCTGGTCCGGCCGGCCCTGTAGGTGCGGCCGGCCCTGCAGGTGCGGCCGACCCTGCCCCGTGGCGTGTCGCTGGTCTAGAGTACCCCCTCTCCCTCGAGCACAACTTGGACGAGCGAGATTCACTGAAGAAACGTCGGTTTGATCAAATGGTGGAGGCTAGGATCACTTGGATCAATGGGTCTACTTGTCCGATCGCTCAACCGCCACAACCGCCATCCAGAGGCAATCCTAGGCGTCCCCGAGCATGGTCAGTGCATCACACGGCACGGGGATGGGCCGGCCGCACCTAGAGGGCTGACCGCACCTATCAACCGACGCGCCGGGCGAAACCGACCCAAGGAGCCGACCTACAACCGCCTTAGGAGCAGGGATCAGGAGCGTCCAAGGCAAGAGGCGGCGGATCACAGGGCTGGCTGTGCCTAGTGAGCCGGCCACACCGGGCATCTTGCCCCCCTGCGCTCCACCGACCTCACTTGCCTATAAAAGCCACCTCCCACTCGCTGGAATGGACACACGACGCAGGAGCATCTCTATTTCCCTCTTTTGTTCACTTAGAGTAGGATTAGTGTAGTTTGGGAGTTAGAGTCGAGTCGAGCTAGTCTCGGGGTTCCGGAAGAGTCTTCTTCAGGGGTCCGGTACTACTCTTGTATCCTTTCTTTGTTTAGACTCAAGTACAATTCAAGTTATCTTTCTATCTTACCTTTCAAGTCAATTACATTCAGCTTTTACTTTGCTCTAGAAGTTTTATTCTTGGTTTAGACTAAAGTTAGTTTAATCTTGGTTAGCATAGCTCTCTTGAACCCTATAGTGTTGTGGTCATTCTTCGCTTGATCTTCGGTGTTTCACCGTAGAGAGAGACCTTCCTACGTGATATCTGGGGAAAGGTTATTTGGTTTGTTGTGAGCGCAGTGCTCAGAGCTTACCTTAGTCTTAGATTGGTTTCCCGTTCAACGGAATAGTTGTGGTACCCTAAGGAGGTGACAGCTCCGGACGGGCTCAGTAGTCCACCACGTTAGTTCGGGCCGGTAGGATTCAGCGCGTCATCGTTCTCCCTTCTCATCCCAGTCCGAGAGCGCGGCTTTGCATGCCCCTGTAGCACTAGAAGAGCTTGACGAGTTTAGCTTGCCTTGGTTATGCTTTGCCTTAGTTCCTTACCTAGAGTTGACAAGAATAGATAGATTGTGTTAGGATCCTTTCTCGTCTCGTTGTCCTCCCAGCTCACTAGGTCCTCTCTAACCCTTTACCAAGATCTCCTTGCGTGTGTCAAGTTATCCCCGAATATCTTTATTCGTTACCCCCGCTATAGCTTTTATCGAGTCTTGTTACTCTCCACCGTTTATTCGATCATCTTTGCCGTAGTGCCTCCCTTGGGAAAATATAAATACGATAACCCGAATACCACCGGGTGAAGTGCTACAACGGTAATCCGTGCGCTTGCGGACCTTTCTGTGATGTGTGTTTTACCAAAGATGTTCCCTGGCCCCATTACAAGGGGTATAAACCCGGTAGCGACGCTAGCGAGTGCCAACGAGCATTTCTGGTGCCGTCGCCGTTAGTGCATACCTAGTGGTGAGGCTAAGGACCGTCAACATAGACATGAGGATAATTGACCATGGAGTGGAGGTCTGTTCGTGGCTAATTGGCCATAACTCAAAAACTTGATGGCAAGAATTAGCCATTAACTCCAAAAGAAACTGACACCATGAATGACCGTTTGGCTCCAGCAAACCATGCAAAATAGGTGCATTCATCTCACGTCCTTTATAAACCTTTAGCATTAATTGCGAGTGTGAAATATTATCGATTTAATTGAACATAAATCCAACACTTCAAACGTCACTCCACTCCACTGCTGCAGCCTGTCCTCCTCCTGCCGTTAGGAAGAAGTGGTGGGGTGGGACGAGATGGGATAGGGGAGGGCCACCTGCTTTGCCTCCGCGCGTGGCCAAGCACGACATCCCGTCCCCCACTGCTGCATGGAGCTCCATGCTCACCGGCCGTTGCAAGGACATGCCACGTGGAAGGGGCCGTCGAGGAGGAGCACAGCCACGCAGAAGAGGCCACTCCCCCGCAGTCCGCCGTGTGCCCCCTGGCCCCCGCAGCCGTGACACCCACTGGTAGGGAGAGGGCCTTTAGTCCCGGTTGGTAAGGGGTATAGGTCTCTTAAGTCCAACCGGACTAATGATGAGAGACAAAAGCCCCCCCCCCCCTTTAGTCCCGGGTGAACCAACCTGGACTAAACGGGTCCTTTAGTCCCGGTTCGTATTACGAACCGAGACTAAAGGGGGGGCACACCAGCGCCTGCGCCCACCCCCTTTAGTCTCGGTTGGTAATACCAACCGTGACTAAAGGGCCTCGTCTCTTTTTTTTACTATTTTCAATTTGAGCGTATATTCTAATTGTTGTCTAGCCCGTATATGTACGTATACGTATTTGCACTTAACATCTATGTATACCTGTCTATATATATACCATATACACACTTAGACTTATATATAAACTTATATATCCACATAAACAAACTTAGAAATATACACATCAAAATAGATAGTATTTATACATCAAAATATCGTTCACTTCAAATTTCTAGTCTCTATTGGATTTTTTAGATCCATCATAATAATGTTTTCCTGCTGGATTAACCACCTCATCCAAGAGGAATCCCAAGAGACTTTCTTGAATCGCCGAAAGACGATCCTTCTGAATGACCTCGTTCTTAACCATATCCATCTGTAATGTGCAAATATGTTAATATATTACACCCAACAATTAAATATAGAAGTGGTTAGGAAATGATGTATTTTTAATAGGTTTATTTAATTAACTTACATTATAATTTCCGGAGTTTTCACTTGCCAAACATCGTATGTGCTCACAGACATAGTATCCACATAAATTATTTCCTTGTTCCTGTCTGAAACACTAAAGTGGATAGGAGAAAATGTTATGAAATATAAGTGTGATAAAATTTAAATTTTCTCAATCTGAAGTTGTTATTTGGATTACGTACCGGATAATCAGTATAGAATGTAATTGTTGGGTTAAATTCACCTTCTTTCTCTGCAATGAATTTTTTCCAAGCTCTGAAGAAAATTAGTGAAAGATAATGTGTTAGTAAAAGCAATCTATATATATATATATATTGCATTAAAAAGAACGTCTTAGATAGATTTATTACTCTTGAAACATATTTTGAAGGTCTTGGTAACTTGCGGGGTTTTTTCTCAATGAATCCCACACCATGACGCTGCTATTGTCGACTTGAATGATAATAAGAATCCAGTAGAAACTGTATATACATGGTCATAATACTTTAGAACTAAATAGAATTAACAAGGACTATTAGATGACAATCGCACATACTTGCAGCTGTAAGGTAGTAGTATGAGATCCTTGTCATGAAACTTAGACAAGGTCCTATAGATTGTCGTGATTGTTGTGTCTGGTTGATGCTTGACCTCAAACTCGTTGACTTTTGATGGGTCCATGAAACCAATTCTGTTGGGAATATTCTTTTTTTGCATCTCTTGTTTTTGCAGGCTACCAAAAATGAAATACAAAGTTAATTAGTAGATCCACATACGTAATAAATTTATTAATAAACATAAAAAAATATGCCACTTACAGACACCAAACGACGATAAGATCGGTATTCAGGGCGTCTAGATGGTAAACTTCATAAATATCTCTGAATTCCAGCTAGACCACCTTGTTGCCTTCAGTGGCAAAATCAGGGCGTCTAGATGGTAAACTTCATAAATATCTCTGAATTCTAGCCAGACCACCTTGTTGCCTTCAGTGGCAAAATCTTCTGGTCTAGCAAGTATACCTATGGTATCTATGCCTTTCGCTGATTGCCGCATGTACCACTCATGAAATTTGTACATCTTAGGTGAGAGCTTAAGTACTAGTTCTGGCCGGATAAGAGGTTTTCCTAGCTGAAAGGGCCATCTATACTCGAAACTTGGATCCCGGGGTGGTTCTTCATGGCTGAGTGCAACACTTATAGGCATCCCTGTTTGTTCCATGAAATCAAGGACCTGCACTACTTGTTGTGTAGGCATTTCTGCTAGAGCTCGTTCATGTGCATTGAGGCCGGAGGCAACGTAAGTCTGTTTGCTCATCGACGCATCTGTTTTTTGCTCCAGCTTCTTTGCACGAGTATCTTCTTCAGACGACGTCGACGCCATTATGGGCATCCGTTTCTTCCTGTTTTCACTCATTAGTTTGAAAAACCCAAGTTTGCCTGGATCTACTTTTTTGGTCTTCTCGAGCTCCCTCCGTTGCTGTTTTGTATTTAGATTGTTGAAAAATTCATGCACATGTTGGGCACCGATTGTCCTTTTTCCTTCTTCTGTCATCTCCCATGCTAGCTTCCTTTTGCTGATGGGCTCAATCATTTTATTTATCGTTGGTGGTTTTTTTAGCTTTGGTGGTTGCACTGGGTTGGAAGACTGTGCTCCGACGGTTTTTTCGGTTGTGCTTTTGTGGCTAGGTGGTTTTTTCTGTGGTGGTTTCTTCTGCGGTGGTTTCGCGGTTTTTTCTGATGTGCTTTGGTGGCTGGGCGGTTTTTTCTGCGGTGCTTTGGTGTTTTTTCTGCTTTTGATGGCGCTTGCTTTGCCGCCATTGGTTTTTTCTGCTTTTTTGGAGGTGATTCGGGATTGATGTCAATATCACGGCTGGAGCTCGCTCCTCCAGAATTGAATAATGGTTCTTGTGTAGACGGTGAGCGAGGTGATATTGAAGGTCGTGAGGATAGCCTCGGAGATGACGATGGTCGTGGCTGCGGGGGATCTGTAGGAGGGATTGATCCCTCCGTCTGGGGGATTATAATGTAACGTTTGGGCCATAATATAATACCGTGAACCGCATCCTTGAGTGTCCTTTCCCCGTCACCTCCTGGGATGTCTAGCTCTAGATCTTCAAATTGTGGCTAACAAATCTCCTCCAAACCAACCGAGGCGTAGCCAGGTGGAATCAGCATGCCGTGGCTAGTCTGTCCAGGAAAATGCGCAAAAGCACTTCCGTACGCCACCTATATATGTAGAGAAATAAGGAATTTATTACATTTTCTAAGTGATGCATCAAAAGTTGAGCTAATGGCATGTAATAATTATATTTATATATACCTGCATTGTGATGTTGCCGAATGGCTTGTGCAGCTCACATGGGGTGCACCGACAAAGAAAATCCACAGGGTATTGTTGGTTGTCATCCACTGGAACTTCTTCGTTTGCCCTCGGCTCTTCAGGGGCCTCTGTGCAAGCACCTGGTGCGACCTCTATGCAAGCACCTGCTGCAACCTCAGTAGAAGCACAACTGCTTTTGCGAGCGGAAGGGCTAATGACGGGATCCAGCGGTACTTCGGGCAGTGCTCCAGATTGGGCTATTTGAGATATCGTTACGGCCACTCGCCGTTTAATCTCTGCCTGCATCTTTTCTTCTTGTTGTTTAAGTCTTTGCTCCATCATTTGGCGTCAATGCTCCTCTTCGCGCTCTCTTCTTCTTTTGTGACTTTTATAGCTATCGAGGTTTCCCTTGAAAGCATACTTCCACGGCACCACCCCGTAGCCCCTGCAACGTCCTGGGTGTTCTGGATTCCCGAGCGCCATAGTGAGCTCATCCATTTCTCTGTCAACCTTGAATCTACCAGCTCTGACATCTTCTATTTTTTCATTATCTCAAGTGCCTTCTCTCGTAACGTGGGCGGGAATTCAAGGGTACCATCATCCGGGTTCAATCTGCCTCCATGCGCATAATACCAATTCTTCGATCGATCGGGCCAGTGAAACACCGCTGATATGATACCTTTGGCGATAAGGTCTTGTTCCATCTTCCGCCACTTGGGAATTGCTACCGCGTAACCACCTCGACCAAGACGATGGTTGTACTCCTCTTTCTTACTAGCACTTTTCTTCCCTTGTGCACTTTTTTGGGCAAAAATTTCAGTTTTCTTGTATTCAACAAAGGACTTCCAATGATCTTTTATCTTCGGATATTTATCCCAATTTGGAGTTCGGTTGTTCTTGATAAAATCTCTAGTCAACTTCTTCTTGAAATTTTGAAATTGAGTTGCCATCTTCGCTATAGTCCAACCCTTAACAAGGTTTGCATCGACGCCTTCAGGAAGTGTGAAGTGTTTTAGCACATCATTCCACAGCTGGTCTTTTACTGAGTCCGGAACCATGTATGGATTACTTGGTTTTCCCTTCCATTCTCTATACTTGATGGGCATGTTGTCCCTTACAATATTCCCGCATTGAGACACGAACTTGTCTTTGATTTTTTTTGGAGCACAAGGCTGGCCAAGCTCTGACACCTTCGTGATACGATACATCACATCGCCGACGATTAGTTGTGTACGACCTCTCTTACCCTTTTTAGTCGTCGATCCAGAAGCCTACAAGTACCATGCATATTCGTTATTTATTTATGTAAGAAATGGGGTTACCGAATTAATACTAATGAACTTAATGCCTGATATGTATACCTCGTTGGAACCTTCTGCGTTAGCATCCTCAAGGTCTTCATTATTTTCTGAGTCGGCGGCTATGTCTTCCTCGTTATTTGCAAAGTCATCGGCGGCAACGCCTCCTTCACCGATCATATTTATGTTGAGGAACCTGTCTGCCTGGCTACACTCCTCGTCCGTGTAGGTTGCAACGGTATTTGCACCGCGAGCAATAATGTCCTCCATAATCCTTTCATCGTTGTCACTGTTATACATCTAGAATAAACAGTAATTTTCTATGAATCGACACGAATTTATGAGAATATACAATAATTTCTATCTATTTCTAGAATAAACAAGAATAAACACTAATTTTCTATGAATCGACACAAATTTATGAGAATATACAATAATTTCTATCTATTTCTAGAATAAACAAGAATAAACACTAATTTTCTATGAATCGATACGAATTTATGAGAATATACAATAATTTCTATCTATTTCTAGTATCCATCTAGAATAAACAGTAATTTTCTATGAATCGACACGAATTTTTGAGAATATACAATATTTTCTATCTATTTCTAGAATCGACAAGAATATACACTAATTTTCTACAATAATTCATATTAATTTCTATCAATTTCTAAAATAACCACGATTATATCGGTAGTGTCGCCTACCGGACTCGGCGAGGAGCCAGGGAGAGACGGCGGCGGGATCCTGGGTGCGTCGAGGGAGGCAGCGGGGAGCCGGGGAGAGATGGCGGTCGGCGATGCTGGGGAGAGACATATTTAATTAGAATTATTATACACATATTTAGTACAATTTTGTACTTAAATTTAATCTTCAAATCAAATTAAAAAAATTGCTGATGCAAACAATTCATTTGTTTGCGTCAGCAAGTCCCAAAACTCCCAATTAAAATTTGGGGGCAGGCCGGTGTACGCCTGCGGCCGGGGGGGGAAGGGCGCGCCCCTACCAGCGTTGGGGATGACGACCGTGAGGCTGAAGGCAAAGCGCAGCAGGACGAGGCGATGGAGGAGTGGGACAGACAATGTTGATGCGCAGGCGGAGGCGATGAAGCGCCGGCCGGCCGGCCGGGCGGCAAGGCGCACAGCGCGCGGCGGTGGAGCCTCGGAGGCCGGGGTGGACGGCACGAAGCAGGAGGATGGGGAGGAGGCCGACGCGCGTAGGAGCCCCAGAGGCGGGGGCAGGACGGTGCGGTCGGGGAGGAAGCCACCGCGTTCCGGGGGTCGGCCGACGGCGGCGGACCGGCGTGGTGGGGAGCGACGGCGTCGGCGGGTCGGTGGACGGTGGATTCCGGGAGGCCGACGGCGGCGGAGAATTCTGGGGGGGCGAGGATGGGGGGCGCCGCGGAATGCGGCGGTCGGGGAGGATGACGGCGGCGGCGGAGGAGGAGGACACGACGACGACGATGGCGGCGGATCGGGGACGAAAAAAGTGGCCAAGTGTTGGAGGGAGAGGGTCGCTGTTTTATATATACACCCCCTTTAGTCCCGGGTCGTGTAACCAACCGTGACAAAAGGAGGGCATTTTGTCACGGTTGGTTACACGACCCGGGACTAAAGGGCGATTTCGCGCGGGAGCCCCCAAAAGGGAAAATTTCCCTCTTTAGTCCTGGGTGGTGTTACCACCCGAGACAAAAGGCCCCCCTTTTGTCTCGGGTCGTAACACCACTCGGGACTAAAGGGCTATTTTGCGCGGGACTTTGATTCTTTCTCATTTTCCTTCCTCATTTTCTCATTCTTTCTCTTTGCAACATTTTTAAAAAATGGTAAGTTTAATTTTTGAACCATGCAAAATTATATTTCGTTAAGTATTAACAACCTTCACTTTTCTATATAAAAAATAATTTAATAGTTGAAATAATTACTTCTTCTTTTCCGTTTATATACACCTTATCCCAATTTTTAGTGATAAAAATGCTAATTTCATTTCATATAAATTTTAAAAACAATAATTATACATCGGACTCGACAATATTTGTCTCCTAAGACATAAGAGACCTTGTGGCAAAATTTGGCACCATTCCATATCTTTTTAGTGGTGGAAATTCAATTAAACTGAATAAATGCTCAACTAATTCAGAAAAATCTCAAACTTTGTGGTTACTTCTCACAGGGCATCTGAAAGGCTTTAACAAGTTTTAGTTCAAATACACAAAGGAATACACTCATACAACATTACACAAATGATTTGAACATTAATCATTACAGTACAGTATTGAAGTTCCTTTTCTTGACGAAAGTTCCTTGGTCATGGTCGTGACGTAAATACGGTGTCTCTTCATTTCCAAGTGGTATGCTTGGGTCAACTTCGACAGCGAATGGCGGCATGTCATCGAACTGATCATAGTCATCCGATTTGTCTGTTCTGTCCTCGACTCCCACGATTACTCTTTTACCTGGAAGAACAATGTGTCGCTTTGGCTCTTGTGGTCCTTCTTGGGGATTTTTATTCTTCGGTTTGCTAGTCATATCCTTGACATAGAAAACTTGATGCACATTTTTGGCAAGGACGAATGGTTCACCTTTGAAACCAATCTTGGTCAGGTCCACTATTGTCATTCCATATTGATCTTTCCTTATGCCACCTCCAGTTAGTTTTACCCACTGGCAAAGAAACAGAGGGATGTTAAGTGGCCCGTACTCAAGCTCCCATATCTCTTCTATGACACCATAATAGGAGTTCTTGTTATTGTTGTTGTCCATGGCGTCTATACGGACACCACTATTTTGGTGTGTGGTTTTCCGATCTTGGTCTCTTGTGTGAAAATTATAACCATTTATATCGTAAGCTTGGAATTTCACAATTGTGCTAGAAGGTCCCCTAGCTAACAAAGCGAGTTGTGGGTGAATTGTGGAATCACCAATAACTTGTTCACTTAACCATGAGGGAAAATTTTCCAAGTGATGGCGTATAACCCAGGCTTCGGTTTTGGTTGGATTTTGTGAAGAAATAATCTGCTTGTGTTCCTCTATATACGGAGTCACCAAGGTTGATTGTTGCAGAATAGCTAGGTGTGCTTTATTGAACAAATCAGTATCATTACTCAAACATGCTTTCCTTCCAATGGTGCCCTTTCCTAGTAGCCTCCCCTCGTGTCGTGATACTGGAACCCCAATCGAGTCAATTGAGTCAACAAAGTCAACACAAAACTCAATGACCTCCTCAGTTACATATCCTTTGGCGATGCTTCCTTCCGGACGTGCGCGGTTAAGAATATATTTCTTGAGGACTTACATGAACCTCTCAAAAGGCCACATGTTGTGCAGGAATACTGGACCAAGAATAGTAATCTCTTTCACAAGGTGCACCAGGAGGTGAGTCATAATATCAAAGAATGAAGGTGGAAATGCCAACTTAAAGCTGACAAGGCATTGCACAACATCATTCTGTAGCTTCACTAGGTTCCTTGGATCGATTGCCTTTTGTGAAATTGCATTGAGAAATGCACAAAGCTTTACGAGCGCTAATCCTACTTTCTCTGGTAGAACACCCCTCAACGCAACTAGAAGTAACTGTGTCATCAACATGTGGTAGTCGTGGGCCTTTAGATTTGTGAACTTCTTATCTTTCATATTTATGATCCCTTTTATATTCGACGAGTAGCCAGATGGAACCTTCATACTGTTTAGGCAATCAAACATGATGTCCTTCTCTTCCTTGCTCAGGGTGTAACTAACAGGACCTAAGTAATCTTGTTCTTCCTCCTTAACCTCTTCAGGATCTGCTTCTTCATCAACCTCTATCGGAGGTGCTTCATTCCTATGGATATCTTTCAGGTCCCGTCGTGCTTCCAATGTATCCTTAGAGTTAGCGTAACAACCCAAGAAGCCTAGGACATTCAAACAAAGATTCTTCGTCAAGTGCATCACGTCAATTGCGTTTCGGACCTCAAGAATTTCCCAATAAGGTAACTCCCAAAATATAGATTTCTTCTTCCACATTGGTGCACGCCCGTTAGCATCATGTGCAACAGGTTCACTACCGTCACCCTTTCCAAAGACTACCCTTAGATCCTTTACCATCTCAAATATCTCCTCTCCTTTAAAATGGGGGGGCTTTGTACGATGATCAGCCTTTCCTTTCCAATGCATACCTTTCTTCCTTAAGGGATGCTTCTCCGTAAGAAAGCGACGGTGACCCATATACACAACCTTCTTACAATTTTTCAGATGAATACTGTCTGTTTTATGTAAACAGTGGGTGCAGACCCGATATCCCTTGTTTGAGTGTCCTGATAGGTTACTTAAAGCAGGCCAATCGTTGATGGTAATGAATAACAATGCTCGTAGGTTGAAGTTCTCCTGCTTATTCTCATCCCACACACGTACACCTTCTTTCTTCCATAGCAGTAATAGTTCATCAACCAATGGTCTTAGATACACATCAATGTCGTTGCCAGGTTGTTTTGGACCTTGGCATCATAATGAACTTTCGCTTCATGCACATCCAACCAGGAAGGATGAACATGCATAGGGTCACAGGCCAAGTGCTATGACCACTGCTAAACTCACCAAATGGATTGAAACCATCTGTGCTTAAACCAAATCTTATGTTTCTTGCTTCCCCCGCAAAATCTTTGTATTTTCTATCAATCTTTCTCAATTGAGACCCATCTGCCAGATGTCTCAGCATGTGGTCTTGCTTACGATCCCTTTTGTGCCATGTCATCAACTAAGCATGTTCTTTGTTCCTGAACAAACGCTTCAAACGTGGTATTATAGGAAAATACCACATAACCTTCGCCGGTACTTTCGTCGTCTTGGGAGGTGTCCCCTCGAGAGCACCAGGACCATCATCTATCCGGATCTTATAACATAGCGTTTTGCACACAGGACAAGCTTCCAAATTCTCGTGTTTCTTGCCTCGATATAGGATGCAATCATTAGGGCAGGCATGGATCTTCTTAACCTCCAACCCCAGCGGGCACACAGTCTGTTTCGCTTCATATGTTGTCGACGGTAATTCATTGTTCTCGGGAAGCTTGTCCTTCACAATTTTTAGCATCCCCTCAAATGCTTTATCAGACACACCATATTTTGCCTTCCATTGCAACATTTCAAGTGTAGTACCAAGCTTTTTGTGACCCTGTTTGCAATCTGGGTACAATAGTTTTCAGTGATCTTCTATCATACGCTGCAACTTTGCCTTTTCATTATCATTCTTGCAGTCCCTTTGTGCATCTTTTAGAACTTGACCAAGATCATCAACATGGCCATCTTCCGGTATATCTTCTTCGTCGGCATCTTCCATTAAAGTATCCGCAAAAGCTTGCCCCGCGGCCCAGTCAGGAATGTTATTATCATCCTCCTCTTCTTCGTTCTCTTCCATCACAACCCCTCTTTCACCGTGCCTGGTCCAAAGCACATAGTTCGCCACGAATCCGTTTTTAATCAAGTGGAGGTGAAGAGTCCCCCAGTCAGAGTAGTCTTTGTCGTTTCTGAACACAGAGCATGGACAACACATGAATCCCTTTGGGTTCTTGTTGGCTTTGGCCACTTCGAGAAAAGCATGCATGCCAGTAATGTACTCCGGGGATCGTCTGTCGACATTCATCCATTGCCGGTTCATCTGCATCATATTAAGTCCAAAAATTGTTTCCTTTAAATTAGAAAAACAAATACAAAGATGAAGAAGGGTGAGTTTGATGATGTATTCCGTTATGAACTGGGTGATGAGAACTGGAGGCCTACCTACATTCTTCCTGAACATGTTGATCATCTCAACACAATACGTGAATTCATAAATGTGTTTGAAGCAGAGGTTCAAAAGCTAGAAGCTGACTAGTTTTAGCTTGGGACTTGTACTTATTGCTATTGATGTCGTGCCTTGTAATAGCCATCAAGTGACCTCATCTGTATGTATGTCATTGTACCACAACCACGACAATCATTGCATCCTATGTGAACTACATACATCTGGCCATTTCTTGTGATACAATGACATACAGAGGTCACCTGATCGCTATTTTTTATCTCCATTATTAATGACCATATTTTTTATAAACTAACTTCTAAAAAATTAGCTAAATGTAAAATCATAATTAGTTCTATGTATCATTATATCAAAAAGTAAAATTCAATTTTCTCTACATCAATTTAAAAGATAACAAGAGAATGCTAGTGTTTAGCCAACCACTTTTTTCTAAATCTAAAGTATATAAATAACCTCATCTCTTATTAGCTCGTCCCACCTAGGATTTAAGATTTCTATTTTCTCCATCTCTAAAATATAAAAAAAAATTAATCACAACAAATGATGGGAGGAAGAAGAATAAAACCTTGACAACACTTTAGAGGAGAGAAATCTTCACAAATAGATGAAGAAAAAATTCAGCAGCACCTCTCTAAGGTTGAGGCGCCATGGAGGAGGAGCTTGAGCTCTTGGTGAAGAATGGCTCGGGCAAGAGAACGAGGAAGAAGAAGCTGGATTTATAGGGCGCGGGCTTTTAGTCCCGGGTGGAATTACCAACCGAGACTAAAGGGTACCCTTTAGTCTCGGTTGGTAACTCCACCCGGTGCTAAAAGCCCGCGTCAATCATTGCGGGAAAGAGACGTTGGGAGCCAACCCTTTTGTCACGGTTGGTTATACCAACCGGGACTAAAGGGGGGGTCTCTCCATCCAGCATTTCGGGCCACGTCGACGAAAGGCCTTTAGTTCCTGCTCCAAAGTTGAACCGGGACTAAAAGCCCGTACCAAAGCCTCGCTCTCTACCAGTGGCCGGTTGTCCTTGCGCTACTTCTCTTTGGTGGCTTTCTGCTCTCGCCGAGGAGGACACACCGACGATCAAGTCGGCAAAGAAACGCTGCCGCGGATCCGCTACCGTGGGGAAGGTCCCGCATGCTAGAGCAAGGATCCGAGAGCGGGTCGGCGGCGCGAAGGCCAGCGGCTCGGCCTGGCACTCATGAGGCGCTACCTCGTGGCGGCGCGACGGCTGGTGGCCATGGCATGGCACATGGATCCAGTTCAGCGCTGGTCTACCACGGCTGCCGGTACATGGATTCGGTGCGAGGTGATGGCTGACAACCATGGACCCCGGCCGGCGTGTCTGCGCTGTCTGTCGGCTCCTATCACGATGCCAAGCACGTCGAGCATCACATTGGTGAGCAATTGAGTGCCGCCTTGATCTGTTGCATAGTGGTGCTGATGCCGGCATTGACGGTGGCGACGAACTCATCGTCGAGGCTGGATGATGGTAAGACTCCGAAAAAAGTGCAGAACTCATAAGCTGAAGGAATAGAGAAGGGGAAAAAAAGAACTCAGAGCATGTCGTGCGCCTCACCTTCTTGCAGCGGCAACAGCATCTACACCTAGGAGCATCGCCGCATCAGCCCCCATGGCTGCTGATGGTGCAGCCAACCAACGCTGGCGGGCTGCTCGCCGCGCATGCCAGGTGCGTCATGTGGACGGGGCTAAGGCACCTGCACCGCGCCACGTCCATGGGGCTCCGACGCCTCCGCCTCTACTTCGGCTGGGCCAGGCACCGCTCCGGAAATGGCGGTCATGCGCGCCACCATAGATGCATGATGCACAATTTCTTCTCTTTGGCATGTGCCTTGAGCACGCCTCCATCAGCTACGCTGTGGTCGACGCCTAAGAAGAAGACTCGGAAGAGCACCGAGGTGAACAGGGGTGCGTCGCCTCCCCGATGGCCTCGGCGGCCAGCTGCTCCGGTGAAGGGAGGTGGTGGCGAGGGGCATGGCTCTTGTGGGGGATTCAATAAATCCTGCCCACAATTGTCGCCGGCCCCAAGCTCGGGCGGCGTGAGGGTATAGGAGCAGGGGAGGCGGCTCGACGACACGACAATCTTGTTCCTCCTCATTCTTGTCCACTGGTGGGATCCGACGGAGGTGGCTGCTGCGAGCGTTGGCTCAGCCGGCCTTGGGGTTGAGCGCCGCCGCGCCACGCACGGTGTCTCCTCTGACAGTGTGCGCGAACACAGATAGGGAAGGACACAGAGCTTCTTGGTGTTGATGCGTCGGGAGGAGGGAGAGCGCCGGGTGAAGCTGGCGGCCACGGACGAAGTGGTCAGCATCAGGTCGGAAGCACGGCGCGCCCCAGGCGGCGGGGTGGAGCTCCCCCGGATCCAAGCTGCTGCCGCTATAGGCCGCGCTGCTCCACGCGCAGGCGCAGGCCAAGGAGACCCGCACCGGCCGCTGCCCTCGCATTTGGCCGGCTCGACGGCGTCGCTGCACAGTACGGGCCGTGAAGCGCGACCGGAGGGGCGACTGCTCGGGCTCTGGCGGCGGCGCGAGGTGCAATGGCGGGGAGGTAGAGCTCTGTTGTCCCAAGGCGGCGGGAGACGGGCATATGATGCGTCGGGAGAAGGGATCCGGTGGAGGAAGAAGAACACACCGGTGGTGGAGGCCGGGCGATGCTCCGGGTGGGGATGGATACGTATGACAGGTGGACCTAGTGAATGGATAAGAGAAGTACACCATAGAGATAGGGGTACTGTCTGAATATTATTTGGAGGGTGAATTTTTTTAAATGATCATTCAAATATGTTTTAGGGGTGAATTTTAGAGTTCACTGCTGCCGATAGCCTAAACGTGAAAGCACTCTATCTCTCTTAACTGCAATTTAATCTACTAATTAATTACCTTGTATATATACTCCAATACACACTTAAGCCCCCACCGAACTTCTCCAAGTAATTCGAAACAGCAGCGCAGAAAGCGGAGATCGATGGCTTCTTCGGGCCGCTCGAGTCTCGGCACGGCGGCGACGACGACGGACGCCCCCTGGCCTCCCGAGATAGAGGAGCGGTACGAGCGCCTGCAGAAGCTCGGCGAGGGCATCCTCGGCCGTGTCTATAAATCCCGTGACCGCGCGAGGCCGCGAGCAACCAGATCGTCGCGGTCAAGCAGCTCAGCGGCCGTAGCGACGGCCCGTCCGTCCGGACGGGCTTCCTCGAGCTCGCGAGGGAGGTGATGAGCCTCAGCAGGTGCGACCACCCTTCGATCGTCGGTTTCTGGAACGCCCATGCCGAGAAGCGCGCCGCCGTCGGCGACGGCAGTGACGACGACGGCGACAGCTTCATCGTCATGGAGTACGCCGGGCGGATGAACCTTCGCGTGTACATGGTGTCGCGGGGCATTCACGGCATGCCGTTCAACGAGGCGGAGGTGCGGGGGATCATGCGGCAGCTCCTCGCCGCCGTCGAGGCGGCGCACCGGGCCCGCATCATGCACCGGGACATCAAGCCCGACTGCCCGAGAACGTGGTGGTCGACGACGCCACGGCGGACAGGATCCGGAACCCTCCTCCGCCCGACGACGACGAGGACGACGACAAGAGGAGGAAGCCGCGGCAGCATCCGCCGCCGAGGCCGCCGTCCGAGGAGATCACATGCAAGATCTGCGACTTCAGCGCGTCGGAGCCGATAATGGCGGCGGGGAGCGGGCGGCGCGAGTGCTTCCACCTGGCGACGTCAGACGCCTACCGCGCACCGGAGCTCTTCTTGGGCTCGGCGGACTACGACGGGCACGTCGACACGTGGGGGCTTGTCACACCCTGAAATTCCCGAATTTCAGGATGTGATTAGTAAGAAAATTTAAACAACGATTTTCCTATAATTTTAAAATTTTTCCTAACATTTAATTCTTTACAGGGAATATAGTGCAGGAAAAAAAACAAAAAACATTATTTGTTTTCCGAAAATAAATAAATTGCTTGATGTTTGTTGCATACATGCTGCCGTATTATTTTTGTTTGGTTGAATTCAAATTGATATTTGAATTCGATTGTTTGAATCCTTTTATAAAAGAAAAACAAAATCCCGTTTCCTTTTCTGTTCCTCGAAGCCCATCAGCCAAAGTCCGTTCGATGTCCCCGAACTCCATCGCCTCAGCTCTGCGGCCCGCGGCCCAGCTGCAGCGCAGGTCTTTTGACCGGAAGTCTGGCGCTGCCCCTGATCTCCTCAGCCTTAGGCACGTCGCCCTCGGCCCAACCGAGCTTCCGGCCCAGCTTGGCCTGCTTCGCCTCCCTCCGCCCGCTCTCGCTGACGGGTGGGCCCCGCCCGTCATCACCCACCTCCGGCCGCATCCGCATCGGACTCGCGCCCGAGTCTGAGCCGCGCGCCGCGCCGCCTTTCCCCTGGGCCCGCACGTCGATGCGCACCCCCTTGGCCTTTATAAGGCGCCACCGCCTCCACCCGTGGCTTTTCCCCCCCAAAACCCTAGCCCCAAGCCCGGCGCCGCCCCGCGAACCCTAGAGCTCGGCCGCCGCCGTCGATCTCCTGCTCCGCCGCCTCTCCGCCGACGAGAAGCACCCCTGGAGCACCGCAAGGAGGTGAGGAGACCGTGTGTGCCGCTTGTTTGCGCCCTCGTGCGTTGTTTCGCCCGTTTGGAGCTCGCCGGAGTCCGCCGTCGTGGCCGTCCGCCCCGCCGTGTTGCCCGCCGTCGTCGCCACTCTGGAGCCCGTCCCGGTGCCTCGGTTGAGTTCGGCGTGACCCCCGCTTCAGCCCGGTGCCATCCTCGCACGAAATCGAGCCCCCTAGCTCGAGTTCGGCTCACGCCGGCGAGTGCGCCGCCGCTCACCGCTGTGCATCGCCGCCGCCCGCCTCCGGTTTTGCCGCCAGCCGTTCGATCCAGCGCCGACGCTCCAGATCGCATCCACCCCGGGGTCAACCGGTCAATACCGGTCAACCCAAAGCCGCGCCGTGTTGTTTTGCAGAAAGGACCCTCTGTTTCTTAGATTCACGTATGTACCCTTCCGCAGTTCAAAGATCTTTACGCATAGGTCCTTCCCTTTACGGTTTAAACCTTAGACTTCCTGGTTTTTCCACCCGAGGTCCAGCCCTAGTGTTTTTGCGCCGCAGCCCTTATGCTTTTACGCATAATTATGTTTAGGCCCTCGGTTTTTACAGATAGACCCCTGTAAGTTTTGTTTTCCTGCAGAAAAGCCCCTATACCTTGTTTTAGCCGTAGTTTGCATGTTTTAGCTCCGTTTTTAGCGTTCTTTATGTCCACGCGATCGTATCGAAGTGTAGAACAGTTTTATGCCCCTGTTTTATTATGTTAATACTGTTTGGTGATTGTTTCTTATTTTATTCCATTGTATGCTTGTATGTGAATGATGTGGTGCGTAGAAGACGGTCCGTACGTGGAATACACTGAAGTTGAAGAATTTCAAGACCTTGAGCAGCAGCAAGCGTTGGTAGAAGGCAAGTCCTTGCTGCATTCCCGTTACCCTATTACAACATGCATTTTAATTACACCATTATTTATTTATTTCTTTGCATTAAATTGAAGGGTCCTACTATTAAGGTTTGACTAGCTTTGTTTATCCGTGTGCCTTGATCAACCTAGGTTTATGTTTATGTTGGGTAGATCTTGCTTAGTTGCTCAACTTGGGATCATGGTGGTTCTAATGAACAACAATGTCAATCTTGCTTTATTTATGTTATACCTTCATTAAACAAGATCACCTTTGTTAATCGGAACATGGAGAACCACCCAGGAAAACAGTACTACCACAAGACATATGACTCTGTCTTGGCCAAGTAATTAAAAACTTTAGTACGTGGTATGCTTTACCTGAAAGGGGTTGGGGGCTGACGGTAGATGGTGTATAGCCCGGCCCTCAGACTGATCTGCTCTATGGTAGCTTCGCAGCTGAGAGAGGTTTATGCATTGCACTGATCAGGTAACCTAGTGAGCAGCCCGTGCTAGGGAATCTTTGTAAAGGCCTCGTAGCGTCTCTATGCAATCACACCTCGGTAGTGTGGTATGATGCTTGGCCGGCATCGCATGGTTGGGTCTAAAGTTCTTCGGGGCTTTTACGCGACTTGTGGGTAAAAATGTACAACCTCTGCAGAGTGTAAAACTAACTAGTTAGCCGTGCTCACGGTCAAGGGTGACCTGGACCCTCACATGAGTAAACTATGGAAGATGGACTAAACTTGTTGCATTTACTTTCGTTCATGATGATGATGCTTATGTTAATATCTGGGTTGGTATAAACTTACATTTGCTAGTAATTCAGCTTGCTTAATTAAAACTTGATCAACTAAAATGCTGACCTGCTATGCAACCACAAGCTTCTACCATAAAGCCTTTGCATGTTGTTATAGAATTTTCCCTTGTTGAGTACGACATGTGCTCATGCTTGTTGTTATTTTATATTGCATCTACATAACCCGGTTGCTGCTCAGACGGACGTTTTGAAGACTTTCCTGGAGAGTTCGATGGTTTCTAGGCGAGCGTGCCACCAGTCAGCTGCCTGTGGAGACGTCCTTTTCCGCTGCTAGTACTCGCTTTTGTTACGATTTATGAGACATTCGGTCATGTAATAAAGTTATAATACTCCCTTTACGCTTTTGACACTGTTTTTGGTATTCACTGAGTCGATGCATGTGTGTAACTTGATCCTGGCGCACATGTATTCTATGCACTCGGATTTGTCCTTAAATCCGGGTGTGACAGGGCTCGGCTGCATCATTGCCGAGATCCTCGTCGGCACCGGCGCCGTCTTCTTCGAGGGCAAGACCGCAGAGGACGTCCTCGCCAACATGCTGGGAGTCGTCGGTGCGCGGGGCATCGTCAAGGACTGGCTGGGGCTGCGCCAGCCGGGAAGTGGCCGCTCGGCCGCCAAGGAGTGGGCTCGGGGATGCCCGGTGACCGGACATCTGCGGAAGGTGTTTCCGGAGAAGGTTCTGTCGCAGACCGGGTTCGAGGTCCTGAGCGGGCTGCTGGAGAGCAGCCCGAAGGGTCGGCTCACGGCGGCAGAAGCCCTGCAGAAACCCTGGTTCAACGAGCATGACGAAGTCCCCCGCGGGGGCCCTCGCCGTCGTGGCATGTTGGGTGCTGCTTGTTGCTTCATGTCGTGCGTAAGTGCGTAACGGACGAAGGTCTAGACGTCTAGTACGACTTAGTCAGCTGGAGCTATAGATCTCTCGGGTCGTCCATTGTTTATTGCAGTGCTTAATTTTTTAATTTAATTTGTTGGTAATTGAACTGAATCATTAGTTTTTTTATTAATTTATTAAAACATTCTGATCAATGAGTCTAGAGCCACTACCGGAAATTACAAGGCTGCCGTGAGCCTTTTCGTTGCTGTGAGCTAAAGCTCGGGCTCACGGCATACAAGGTTGTTTGCCGTGAGCTTCCAAGACGGCTCACGGCAAACACAACACACACGGCGCCACTTCTGTATGCCGTGAGTCGGTTGACCGGGCTCACGGCTCACGGCGTACACTAAACACACGACATCAGTCGATAGGTGTTGTGAGCCCGTGTACCAGGCTCACGGCAAAGAAAACGGCGCACGTTGACAGCCTCTCCCGTCACGGCCGTCGGTTGGACCGTTAATTTTGCCGTGAGCCTGACGCCTATCTCATGGCAAAGCCTGAGACACACTGTGCACATCGCGCGTGTGCCATGAGCCAGATCCACGGCTCACGGCAAACTTGTAGCAGCAGCGTGGCAGGCTTGTGGCACCCACGTGGCACAGAAACGCAGTCGCGTGGCACAGGATTCAGCCTCTTTGCCGTGAGCTCGTGGCAGCTCACGGCAAAACGGTGTGAAGCCGTGTGTTTTCCTTATTTGCCGTGAGTTAGTTCCATGGCTCACGGCAAACAGGCTAAAAAAAAAATTGGCCTTCGCCCTCCAAACGTTTTCCACCCTTGAACCATATCGCTACAACCTACATATTTAAATTTGGGACGATTATAACTCAGTTTGATATATTTAGCATTTTTTTCTTTCTTTGTATTTTTTCATATACGTCCGATTTGAACTGGAAGTGCATAAAATCATAGACTAAAGTTAGTGCAATAATGATATTTCGTGTTCTTCATTCCTTTTTCATACATATACCATGAAATGAGACAGAATTTCAAACATTTAGTTCTCGACACATGATTATGAAGGTTTCGTCTAATAGTATTTTAATTATATAAAATCCATACAAATTTAAAACGTCATGAAATTTGTATGGACATCATGATATCATGTATGGAGGCTGTGGTAAAAAATTGAGATGGTTTTGAATTACTCAACTTGTACACTGTTTACAAATTGAAGCATCTCACTGGAAGTTTCTGAAATGTTGACTCATGTGACTAGATTTTGTGGTCTTTGTGATGTTTTGATTCAAATTTGACCTTAGAACTTTCCCTTGGATCATTAAACAACTTTGGGTGTCTTATGTTGGTTAATGGCAAAATTTTTGTGTAGTTTTATAGTTTTGGACATTATCGGACCACATGAAATGATAGAATTTTAGTTGAAAGTACAATGAAACTAATGTTTTTAGTTCATCAAAGTTTAAAATTGACATTGTAGAGTTATTGTAGAGTTAGATTAGCAAGTAAATATCATAGTGCACTAAATTTGTTTTTAAGGAAAATCATTAGAAAAACAAGAGGGAAATAAACAAATTTTGTTAACTGACCGTTTACCGTGTGGAGCTCACGGCAAAAACAAAGACACAAGGCTGCCTACTTTTTGCCGTGAGTCCTAGATCTGGCTCATGGCAACTCGGGCCATTTGCCGTGAGCTGTAGATCTAGCTCACGGCAAACACCGGCTCGTTGCCGTGAGCCCTAGATCTAGCTCACGGCAAAGGTTCCTTAGCCCCACTCATCAGCCGCACACGCGCACACTTCACACACGCACCACACTTCTCTACTCCACACGCTACACACTCCACACACGCACCAGACATACACACGCGATCACACACACAACCGCCGCCGCCGCCTACCGTATGCCGTCGTCCCCTCCGCCGAGCGCCGTCATCCCCTCCGCCAAGCGCCCTGTCCCCACCGCGACTCCCGTCCGTGCAGCCACCGTCCTCTCCAACGTCGGCCGCACGGTCCCCGCCGTGACCGCCCCCGCCGCCGGCCGCGCCGTCCGTGGTCCCCGACGCCGGCCGCCGCCCGTCGCTCCTCTACCTCCCCTCACCCGGCGTGCATGATCTGGCCACGACCACCTCCTCTCCCGGCCCGTGCCTCCCCACCACCACCGCGGCCCGGGGGAGAGGCCGGCCCGTGCCTCCCCACTACCGTCGGGGGAGAGGCCAGCCTCGGCCGCTTCCCCCTACCACCGGGGCCCCTCGCCGTGAGCCTCACCGCCCGTCGCTCCTCCACCTCCTCTCCCCCGACGTGCACGATCCGGCCACGGCCACCTCCTCTCCCGGCCCGTGCCTCCCCACCACCGCCGTTGCCCGGGGTAGAGGCCGGCCCGTGCCTCCCCACCACCGCCACGGCCCGGGGTAGAAGCCGGCCCGTGCCTCCCCACCGCTACCGGGGGAGAGGCTGGCTACGGCCGCTGCCCCCCAACAGTCGGGGCCCCTCACCGTGAGCCTCGTTGGCCCTAGCTCGCGCCCCTGTTAAGGTGAGGAACATGCACTTTGTCAATTTTTAGTTGCTGAGCATGCAGTTAGGAAATTTAGTTAGGAAATGGATTTAGTTAGTTACTTAGATTTTGCATGATCTGAAATTTAACTTCTCATATGCCGATGATGATATGAATTGTACCTAGTGTTCTTGCTGGGTAACATATGATGACCTTGAGCTTGTGTTGTACCGGTTATATGCTTCTCATGGTTGTCATCAAACCGTGAGAGACGTCCATTCCCAAAAAATAACTTGGTTGGGATGGGCGTCTCTCACGGTTCCATGACTGTCATAAACCCACTTTTTAGTTCTTTTGATTATCTATGCTCTAAGTTCAAGGTCCATGCAAGAAAAAAAATATCCGAGGCAAATTACTATTTTGGACTGTGGTTGTCGGCCATCATGCCGTTGTTTTGTTGTAGGTTTTGACCACCTCTACATGTAGGGGAGGTTTTGTTGAAATTTTGTTTCATTTTAAATTCAACTTTACTCATGCCTATGATGATATCAAAACTTACCCAAATTTCATGTTGGGTAACATATAATGACCTTGAGCTTGTGTTGTACCGGTTATATGCTTCTCATGGTTGTCATCAAACCGTGCGAGACGTCCATGCCCAAGCAACAACTTGGTTGGGCTGGGCGTCTCTCATGGTTCCATGGCTGTCATGAACCCTCTTTTTAGTTCTTTTGATTATATATGCTCTAAGTCCTTGCTGGAGACAGTCACGGTAATTAGATGTCTATATCCGTCGTTCATTGACCATGCTTCTTATATTTTTGCTTTATATTCTAATGTTGGGATCAAAAATTGTAGTCCAAGCTTGCAGAAGAGAAGGCCGAACGACAGAGGGACCCCTAGCAGATGCAACAGTATGTTGAGGCCAATCAGCAACAGATGCAGTAGGTGCTTCAGTACATCCAAGGTCTTACTTCGGTGATTGCTCAAACACAACCACAAGTGCAACTCCCTTCTCCACCTGGGCTCTTACTTCCTCCTAGACCAATTCAGAGTACTCTGGTGAGTTTGTTTCCCACTTGTCTTTCCATTTCTGGTAGGGACTTAGAGAGCTAAGCAAATTAGAATGACTTAGAACCTTGAATGACTTAGAAACCTAGAATGACTTAGAAATGTAGTTTTATTCTCATAGTGATATAGCACTTTCATTCTCATAGTGATATACTTAGAATGTTGTACTTCCATGTTTTTGACTTAAAATTTTGTGCAGAATATGTCGGCGACATCGAATGATAGCCTGGCTGCACATGACGTGTTCCCGTCTCAGCGGCCTCCGTTGGTCCCCGGAAGTGGACCGTGGGGGCAAGCGCCTCACGGGTCTACTTACACGTGGTCATCGTGGCCGCATGTTCTGCCGGGCATGGGGGTGCCGCAAACCGGCTCACCAGTTTACACATGGGGGTGCCGCAAACCGGCTCACCAGTTTACACATGGCCACCGCCGCCAGCTGGGGGGTCGGCAACGCAGTCGCCGCAGCAGCCACCAGAGCACTCGCCGCAGCTAGGGCCATCGCCGTAGGAGTGAGTTATGGACTTTACATGCATTTGGACTAGTGGTTGTGGACTTCTGTTGCATTTGTGGACTTATGGACTTTAAACTGTCTGTGATGCTTATGTGAACTTATGTGATGCCTATGTGAACTTATGTGATGGTTATGGTGATATTTGAACTTATGTGATGGTTATGGTGATATTTTAAACTGTCTGTGATGATTATGATGATATTTGAACTACCTGTGATGGTTATGGTGATATTTGAACTACCTGTGATGTTGTATCAAATGTGAGGTGCCATATATGGTCCTAGGAAAAATTTTAAAAAAAAAACAAAATTGCACCTATGCCGTGAGCTATTGCACCTATGCCGTGAGCTTCAGCTTGTGCTCACGGCAAAGTGGTGGAACCTGGCAGCTGGGGATAGCCCCTATGCCGTGAGCAAGTGACGTGGCTCACGGCAACGAGAAGCCCTTTGTCGTGAGCTAGCAACCCGGTTCACGGCAAACTCATGACGTCAGCTGAGCTGGGAAGCTGCCACGTGTGGTACCTTTGCCGTGAGCCGGCAACCCGGCTCACGGCAAACTCGTGACGTCAACTGAGCTGGGAAGCTGCCACGTGTGGTACCTTTGCTGTGAGCTCACTGTCAGGCTCACGGCACAATGAACCGTCAAGACGCCCCCGTGAGTCCCATTAAGCACCTTTGTCGTGAGCTATTGACCAATCACGGCACACATTTGCCATGAGTCAACCGGCCGTCTCATGGCAACTAGGCTCTTTGCCGGCAGAACTGTGCCGTGAGCCCTGTGCCGGCGGCAACTCACGGCAAAGGGTTTGCCGTTGGTAGACCGTTCTTTGCCGTGAGGAACCGGCTCACTGCAAAGAGGTCGAATCCGGTAGTGAGCCTTATGTTCATGATCTGTCATTATGGCAGTTAGTACGTGGAACAACTATTCAGGTACTTGTTATTAACTGTTGATGATGCTATTACTGATTACAGTATACTGCAGACTGCAGCACATGATCAAGCTCTTATTAGCTATAGTACAGAGACAACTTAGATTTCTGTTGCCGGAATAGGAGGAACAGTTCTCCCCAGATATTTTATTTGCGCCATTATCAAAAGTAGGTTTCGCTATTTTGCCATCTCCCACTTTAACTTCGCAAGAATGTCATTATGAAACATAACCACACTGCTACGATGCCTTTTCGTCATTTTTCTCTCCATTTTGGGTTTTTCCCTACTTGAACTGACCAAACTATCCTTGAGGGCTCTAGCCTGGCCATTCCTCTGCTGTAGCTAGCGGTCCGGCTTGACCCAACCAATACAGAACAAGTTCAATTTTATACAGAACAATGCAAAATCACCAATAGATGAGATCTCCAAATGGATAATAGGTTCAACATCAATAAAAAAAAGGCAAAATCATGATAGGTTCAACATCACACATAGATAATAGGTTCAACATCACTGAGAGATAACAAGTTCAACGTCACATACATAACATGTTGACAATATGTTCAACATCACAGATACACAATAGGTTCAAAACAGGTTCAAATGACATACTGAGTTCATCATATCTCAGTTACAAGCCATGGTTCAGAGATACATAAGCTTCCAGGTCACAACTCAATTGGTCTTGAGACTTTTAGGTGTCAGCTTCCTTGGAGGTGTTGTTTTGATAGCAAGAACAGCAGGAGACATGGTCTGAAGGTTCCTGGTGGCTGAGGCTTCCATGGTAGGCTGGGGACTAGTGCCTTCTCCCAACAACATAGCAAGGCGGCTGCAAACAAAAAAAAAGATGCATGTTGAGAAACATAATAATTTTAGTTGCTTTAGTTACAATTTTGTTTTCTCACCTTCTAGTTACTCTTCCAGGATTGTTTTGCAGTATAGTCTCCTTGGTAGCCTTCTTTGTAGTATTTTTGTTTGCAGCCCTCTTGGTAGCCTCCTTTGTAGTATTATTTCTTGGCTTTCTCTTCCTTTTCTTTGTTCCATTGAGTGCACATTTGTAGTTGCTTTCACCCTGGCCCAATTCTCCACACCTTGGAGACTTCCTTTAGCCTCTGATCATGTGTTTCTTCCCCTTGTTATTGTCACCACCTTGTTCAAAATTGTTAGCATCAGATGTAGCCTTAGATTTGCTACCATCTTCAAGGAAGCTTTTGATCCTCAACTTCCTTTGCCTTCATACACCTCTTGGAGCAAGTGGTGCTGCAACCACAAAAGGTAGGTCTACCTCTGGCCAATATGACTTGTCAGGCAATGGCTCAATCAACCTCTTGTATGCATTCGGAAATCTCTCCATGGATTAGTACTCATGAACATAGTCCTCCAGGTTGTGCTATTAGCAACGCCAAAGCATGATGCCACGTCTTACCTGTGTGTTGCCACTCCAGATATGTACAATATTGAATATGTGCCTTCACAAAAATCCTGGATCCACTACTATTGTTATATATCTCACCTTGAACATTGTCACCTTTCACAACTGACAAGTATCCTAAGCCTCTAGTCTTGTTGTTGTATGATCTGGTAGGATCTTGCCAGTCAACCTTTCACCAATACTTCTCCTTTTGTCCCAAAGCACCATTATCATATCTCTCAGCTTGTCTGCTAGTTCACAAACAGGAAGGTCCTTTATCTCTTTGACCCAATTATTAAAACATTCTGCTAGATTGTTAGTGATTTAATCACACTTTATATCTAGGTTGAAGGCACATCTCATCCACTTCAAGGGATGCCATTTATTCAACAACTCAATCACTTCCTTGGATGCATCCACAATTCCTTCATGTGCAGCAGAAACACTTCTTGTCGATATGCTCTTGCTGCAGGGACCATCTTTGAATGAGTGTCACCACCCCACTTCTTAATGTTGTTTTGCATCAGATGCCTAAAGCATTCCCTTGTTCAGCTTGAGGGAACACAGCCTTCGCAACATTTTCCAACCCTTTGCATGCATATGTACAAATAGAAAGATTAGGCAAATCTCTAACAGCCTTATGTAGCATCCTCATAAACCAAATACAAGTTTCTTCTGATTCACCATCATTAAATCCATAGGTGAAGGACCGAACTGGCGACCAGAGAGGGGGAGGGGGAGTGAACGGGAGCTGATAAAAATTCTTCTTGAGGGAGATGTCTTCTTCAACAAGATGAACTCGGTCGATCCAACACTTCTCCGACTTGAACTTACCAAGTTTGCCAAAGTCACGTAGCCACTCAAGTGCTACTGACCCTAGGAGCAAATCACTCAACCAACAGAAACAAACACTCCCAACACGCAGCTGAAATCTGCATAGCCTGTTGTCAGTGCCACACCGGTCAGACCTGTGGCACCGGTTAGACCGGTGGACAACGCCGGTCAGGTCGGTGACAACAACAAGCACACAGAAACGTTTTTCCTTTGTGGTCACAAGGAAAAAACCTCAAAGGGTTCATGCATACATCCCCAACCAAAACCGCAAAGGAGAGGCCTCAAATCTGCCACAAGAAAATCTCCAAGAAAAGGCTCCAAAAATCACCAAAAAGGGAAAACGGGAGAGACAACAAAAGGCCTTAGGAATCACACCGAATCTTCTATACATACCATGAAAGATTCATAAAAGGTCTAGCTTGCCTCCCGATCATCCATCCCTATCTAAAGATCTCACCATGAAGCTCTCAAGCTAGTCCTAGAAAATCCTAAGGAAAATAGGAAGGGAAAATAGCAAAAACAAATGAGCTAGGGTTCCAAGAGATGGTTGCCATCCTCTCACCACTTGGGTTATATGGAGGCAACTGAAAGACGAAACTACGCCTAATACATAATACTAAGATACACACCCCCGAGGGGCACTTTGGGAATCTTCGTCGTAGCACCATCGGACGGATGCCCGGCGACCACAACCTGCTTAGCCTCGACGCAAGCCTTGTGATCCCGACGCGTGTCCTCCGCTTCGAAGTCTCCGGAAGCCGTCGTCGCACATCGGTACCCACCGGTCAGACCAGTACGACCCACCGGTCAGACCGTCCTAGTGTTGCTGCGCTTCGGTCTTCGGTCTTGGCTTTGTGGATCAACCAAGGAACCCAGTGGTTTTGTGGTGAATCACTGGAAACCCCGCGGACTCGGTGTGGCCTCCCGCCAATCTCCACTCATGACTTGGTTCCCACGTCGTCCCGGCTCGACCTTGGTTTGGAGGCACAACCAAGAAACCGTCCATAACTTTGTCTTGCTGTTCTTGCCACTATGCGACCCGCACTTGATCTCGCTGGTCACTAGGTCCCTCGAACCAAGCCTACTTGTCTGCTCCACACCTGGAGGCCTCACCGGCATCAACCTTTCGCGCTTGTTCTTCACTTGCACCAACACCAATCAAGCCACAGCCTGCAACTGCAATACTTAGCCAAGAGTTAGTCCACACAACATTGTCAATTACTCATCACACTAGGAAGAGACCATCCACCGGTCCTCGAACCACACAGGCTCTCAATCTCCCCCTTGATGAGTGGATTGACAACACACACATTTGGTAACCAATGAGAAAAAGAAAAAGAAAAGAAACGAACAAAGAAACTCAAACAATCGATCGAAAGCCAACCAAAGGCAAAGAACAAGATCGCTTGAAAGAGGAAAGTCTCGGTCCCCTTAGGCAAGGGCAACGGCTCGACACAACTGAGACCAAAACAAGCTCAAGCAAAGAGCACAAACCACCAAAGCAAAGCTCGAAAACACACAAGAGCTCCCCCTGCACACATGCAAGCTCCCCTTGAACGAATGCAACTCCCTTTGGACAAATGCATGCCAAACACTTCATGAAACAGAGCAGCTGCACTAGCTCGGCTCAGACCGGTCAGACCGGTCCACACCACCGGTCAGACCGGTGCCCAACATCTGAACAGGGCCAGCACCCTGACCAGTCAAACCGGTGACCTCGACCGGTCAGACCGGTGACCAACAGAGCCCAGAAATGGCTCGAAACCAGCAGAAAACACTCTAAATTCATCTAGAAGCACTTTTCCTTTACAACCATCTCCCCCTTGTTGCCAATGCATGAATCAAGGCAAAAATAGGAAAATTTCAACCTAGAGCTTCTCAAATAGACAAAATTCACCACAAGATGCTACACATGTCCAAATGAGCAAGTTAGATACTCTATAGACTCGTATGAACATAAGCTACAAGATCACAAGTTTCACAACCAATGGGTAAAGCTAAAGCTAAGATAGAATTGAGCATTTTTTCGAAAAAATTCCCTCTCATGAGCAAAGTCCTAAACATGAGCAAAACATGCCAAAGTGACACAGTCACACAAACTTCATGCTAGGACAACCATTCCAAGCATAAGATCATCATAAACACCCACAAACACCTCATGCCATGTCAAAGCCACCGAGTCATGTGCCTGCTTCTAGATATGAGACTTCTCATTGGTAGGCATCATGCAACGGTTTAGCACCCAAAAGTAATTTAAATAAGCACAAATGACATGGGAGCCTAATTTCCAAGCAATTTACATTTCATTTTCAGATTTATACATGGTACATGAAATGCCTTTGCGGCAAAAAGGAACTTATGCCCCTCCACAGGATAAGCAAGTTGGCTAAACATTCGTGATGATAAATGAACCTTTGGCCCCCCATATAATCAAAATAAGCCATCCAAGCACAAATTAAGCATAACTAAGCCATTCAAACATGTCAAGATCATACAAAGGCATTTACTCACAAAGGGACATACAAATAGCATTTTTCAAAAACATAGCCATAAACCATGGATATAAAGCAAGATCATCAAGAGCTAAGCCAAACTAAACCATATCATACCAAACTAGCTCACAAGATCATATATAGCACGTCATGGTGAACAATGTATATGAAAGAAACTTTTCCTACAAAATGCATATGGTACAAAATGCATGCAACCTAAGATAAAAAGATGCCTATACATCATGTTACATATGCAATGCAAAATGCAAGAATGCACAAAAGGAAACTATACATATGCTACACAAGGACCGACCACCAACTCAAGAAACCAAACACACACCAAGTTCTCCCCGCAAACGAGTGAAAGTTGCTTGATCTAGGGGCTTGGTGAAAATATCCGCTAGTTGGTTTTATGTGGGCACATGGATCAAGGCAATTCTCCCTTTCTCAACATTGTCTCTCAGAAAATGGTATGTCACTTCTATATGCTTGGTTTTGGAATGGAGCATTGGGTTCTTTGCAACACTAATGGCACTCGTGCTATCGCGTAGAAGTGGAACCTGGGTACACTCCTCACCAAAGTCACTCATGGTGTATGTGATCCAATGGAGCTGAGAGCAACAACTAGCTGCGGCAACGTACTCGGCTTCGGTAGTAGATTGAGCAACACTCGACTGTTTGCGGGAAGACCAAGACACCAAAGAAGAACCCAAGAACTGGCAAGTCCCAGAAGTGGACTTCTTATCCAACCGACATCCAGCAAAATCCGCGTCTGAAAAACTGTGAAGCTCCAAAGAAGAAGACGCGGAGTACCAAACTCCGAAGTCGGTAGTGTATCGCAAAAACCTAAAGATGCGCTTAACTGCTTGCCGATGCGAAGTCCTTGGAGATGCTTGAAAACAAGCACACAAACATACCGAGAATTGGATGTCCGGCCTCGTCACCGTCAGGTACAGGAGGGAGCCGATCATGCTCCGGTACTCCTTTTGGTCCACGTGTTCACCATCCTCGTTCGCATCTGAGAGCCTGTGTGGTTCAAGGACTGGTGGATGGTCGCTTCCTGGTGTGATGAGTGATTGACAACGTGGTGTGGATTGATTCTTGGCTAAGTATTGCAGGTGTAGGTTGCGGCTTGACAGGTGTTGGTGCAGGTGAAGAGCAAGCACGAAAGGTCGTTGCTGGGTAGGCCTCCAGGTGTGGAGAAGACAAGTAGGCTTGGCTCGAGGGACCCGGTGGCCAGCGGGGTCAAGTGCGGGCCGCATGGTGGCAAGAACGGCAAGATGAAGTCATGGACGGTTTCTTGGTTGAGCCTCAAAATCAAGGTCGAGCCGGGACTACGTGGGAGCCGAGTCATGAGTGGTGATTGGCGGAGGCTACACCGAGTTCGCAGGGTTTCCAGTGGTTCACCAGAAAACCACTAGGTTCCTTGGTTGATCCACAAAGCCAAGACCGAAGACGGAGGTGCAGCAGCATCGGACCGGTCTGACCGGTGGGTACCGGTCTGACCGGTGTGCAACGACGCAGTCCGGAGACTTCAAAGCGGAGGACACGTGTCGGGATCGCAAGGCTTGCGTCGTGGCTAAGCAAGTTTGCGGTCGCTGGGCATCCGTCCGATGGTGCGACGACAAATATTCCCAAAGTGCCCCTCGGGGGTGTGTATCCTAGTATTGGGCCTTAGGGGTAGTTTCGTCTTTCGGCTAGCCTCCATATAACCCAAGTGGTGAGAGGATGGCAGCAATCTCTTGGAACCCTAGCTCATTTTGTTTTGCGAGTTTCCTCTGCCATTTTCCTTTGGAATTTCTGGGACTAGCTTGAGAGCTTTATGGTGAGATCTTGTGAGAGGGAAGGATGATCGAGCGGCAAGCTAGACCTTGTATGAACCTTCATGGTATGTATAGATGATTCGGCATGGTTCCTCAAGGCTTAGTTGTGTCTCTCCCGTTTTTCCTTTTTGGTGATTTTCGGAGCCTTTTCTTGGCGATTTTCTTGTGGCGGTTTTGAGACCTTTCTCTTTGGGATTTGGAGGGGGATGTATGCATGAACCCTTCGTGGTTCTTTTCCCTTTGATTCCCCTCCCAAATCCGTGAGTAAAGGGGCTCAATTTTGGGGGTTTTCGTTGTCCTAGGGTTTGTGGTGTTCTTGGCGGAAATCCTTCGATTCCTCTTGATTCAACGAGTTTTGGTGGACCAATTCGTAGCTATGGGATGCCCATGAGGTACTCCTTGTATCCCCAAAGTCTTGTGCGAATCCGTGGAGCGAATCGGGAGATCGGGAAGTGGATTTAGGGGAGTTGACCCGCGACTCGCTGTTCATCCCGAGCTGCCCAGGCGCGACCGGTCTGACCGGTGCTCTTGACCGGTCCGACCGGTGCAAGCCCTTTATGGGATTTGCCTCGGGTGAACATCTTGGTGTGTTCCCTGTTGTCGTGTGTTGCTACTGGTCAGTTCTTGGCAGGTTTCGACGAGTTTGGCTAGGCTTTGTGTAGGGTTTTCTTCCCTTGCAGGTTGTGTTTTCTGAGGTGGTTTTGTTCCAGGCCCTAGAGGAGTCACTGAGGCTACCTAGAACGTTTTCTGTGCGGCTGCTGTAGCCACCGGCCTGACCGGCTCTGTCCACCGGTCTGACCGGTGCAGGCCATCGGTCTGACCGGTGTAGCACAGGCAGCAAGCCGTGCAGATTTCCGCTGTGCGTTTGGTGTGTTTGGTTTCGAAGGTTGTGTGTTGTTTCCTAGGACCAGTAGCACTCTAGTGGCTACGTGGTCTTGGCCAACTTGGGTAGTTGAGTCGGAGACGTGTTTGGTTGCCGCGTTCATCTTGTTGGAGTAGCCATCTCCTTCGAGAATAATTTTTATAGGCTCCCATTCACTCCCTCCCTCTCTGGTCGCCAGTTCGGTCCTTCAATTGGTATCAGAGCCGGTTCGGGTCTTTCGAGGCTCTAACCAGTCTAAGATCCAATGATGGCGTACCAGGAACGGGGATCGGGTCCTCCGCACTTCGATCGGAAGAACTACCAGATGTGGCAGAGACAGATGGCTGCGTTCCTTCGTGGCAAGGGACATATCCTGTGGGACGTTACGATGAACACATCTTTTGTTTATCCGATTAACTTCCTTGCTCCAGGATCGAGGGACATGTTCGACGCTAACAACAAGGCGGTCGACTACTTGTTTCGTGCTCTGTGTCAATCTGAATTCGATCGGGTTCGGACAGAGGACCTAGCTTGTAGGATTTGGCAGGAGCTGAAGAATGCTCACGCTGGAAATGCTGAAGTTCAGGCACGGTTGTATGCGACTTACCGGAGAGAGTACGAGAACTTCACTCATCTCCCCGGTGAGTCAATTGATGCCTTGTTCCAGCGGTTCACGGTGGTTGTGAACAACATGAGGGCCAATGTGGACGTCCTCCCGTACGATGACCATGATAGAGCCGTGAAGCTCTTGCACGCGCTGGATCGTACTGTGTGGGACGGAAAGGTCGAGGCCATTCTTGAGCCAGAGAAGTATACCACTCTGACGGTGAACGAGCTGCTCTCTAAGCTCAAGTCAGCTGAGGTTGATCGTGGTTTGACAGCCCGTCTTGAGAGCCCGACTGACTCCCATAGACTTGCTCTCGACGGTGGCTCAGGTGCTAAGTCTAACGCTAACCCATCCTCCAGGATGTTCTCTTTGTCTTCCTTGATGTCTTTGCCGGATGAGGAGTTCGACGTACTTGGAGAGGATGAGCTGGCGCTATTGACCAGGCAGTTCGAGAGGATACACGAGAATCAGGTGAACACAAGGAGGACCACACGGACATGCTTTCAGTGCGGCAAGCCAGGACACTTCGTCACCGATTGTCCAGAGAAGGTGGAGAACATGGACGACTACAAGCACCGGTCGAGGACGGACGGCAAGTACCAATCGAGGCGCGATAACAAGCACAAGCACAAGAACAAGCACAAGGACGAGCGACGATCGAGGAAGAAGGACGGCCGAGGCAAGGCCCGAGCGATGGTCGGAGGGAGCGACGTCGACTCCAGCTCCGCCTACTCTTCTTCGAGCTCCAGCAGCAGCGAAGATGAAGGTGATCCAAGAACCTGAGCGGGCTGAGCTGCTTTGCGAGAGATGGCTTCTGCGGCATGGCACGCAGCTCCGGCAGCAAGAAGAGTCACCAGAGCGACTCGGACTCTGACTCCGAGGATGAGGTACGTGACGAGCTTCCCTTCTTGCGTAAGGAGAATGAACGGCTTGGCATGTTGCTTGATAATCGTGATGATATGCTTAGAGAGGCAAAGAAGATGAGGAAAGAGCTTAGGGTCTCACTAGAAGATGCTAGGAACCGAGTAGCTGAGTTAGAAACCCAGAACCTTGATGCTAAGCTTGAGATAGATTCGCTTAAGGCTTCACCTGTTGTTTCTGATGAGATTGATTGTGGTGATTGCTCTGTGTACCTAGCTGATCTTACTGCTCTTAAGGATAAGCATGCCTCTACTTGTGATGAACTAGATGTGCTTAGGGTTGAAGTGGTTGAGCTTAAGTCTAGACCTGCTTTGCTAGGTCACTTCTTGCCCTGTGTTGCATGGAAAGATTGATGAGATGCATGCTTACACTGTTTCGCTTGAAGCTAAGTTGAAAGAACCTATTCCCACTTCTTGTTCTACTTGTGAGTTGCATGCTTTGAAGAATCTGGAACTTGCACATTATGTGGATCGCTTGCAGGATGAGAATGATGAGTTGACGAAAATGATGGGTTGGTTGTCGGGTCATGAACCACAGCTTAGGATGATGATCGAGGCATACAAGCGCTATGATGGGCAAGCGCTTGGGTCCGATAAGATTGGAGAGTGCAGTGGTGAGGGAGGAGAGAAGATTGGTGATATCCAAGCTCCACCAAAAACCTTCCACAAAAATGCCTATGCTCCTAAGCCCAACCCACTGAGAAACAAACTTGACACAACCCTAGATCCTCCCATATTTCCTCACCCCACAAATGATTTCCAAAAACCCATCAAGTTCAAGAGTGACTTGGGGAATGAGTTCGTTGGGAAAAAGGGTGAGAAGCCGAGTGAGGAGAAACCAAGTGAGCAGCCCCAACCCAAGCCTAAACCTAAGCTCATACGGTTTCATTGTGACTATTGTGGGAGAGATGGTCACAAGGGTGAGTTTTGCTTCAAGAGGAAGCGTGAGGAGAGAATGGCTAAGGAGTGGGCTAACAAGGACAGGTACCGCTCTTCAAATGGTGTACCTGAGCCTCGTATGCAAATGCCCAGGGCCAAGGCGATTGTGAGGACAGTTCCGGCTTGGGGAGATCGAAAGGTGGCAGGTGGTGCTGCTGGCCGAGCACCACCGGTCAGACCGGTGCACTCCACCGGTCAGACCGATGCTGGTCTGGGCAGACAGCAGTTTGGTTTCCGTGCTCGTGAGGTCGTGGTTCTGGTGGTTGGCATGGAGAGTTTGCAGGTGGTCAGTTTGCTAGACGTTCTCCACCTCGTGGTCAATACGATGGTGGGAGGAGTCGTAGCTTTGAGATGGAAAGGAGGAACGGTCCACTGTCTTCCTTTCGTGGTTTTCGTTCTCCTCCAGCTAGACAGGGGTGGTTTCCTAGTGGTGGTTCCCGTGGTGGCTTTCGTGGTAGTAGCTTTGATAGGAATGATGATTTGGTTTGTGCTAACCCCACTCTGGAGCAAATGGCTCGGCACTGGTTTTACTCTCTTGGTACTAACCCAGTGCTGAGTCGTTTGTTCACTCACGTGCTCATTTTTGAATTTCAGGTGGGAGACTTGAGGAATGTTTGGTTGATTGACTCTGGTTGCTCGAGGCATATGACTGGAGACAAGGGGTGGTTCTCAAGTCTCGTCCTGGTGGTGTCCAAGACATACATCACCTTTGGGGACAATGGGCGAGGGCGTGTGCTTTCAGAAGGTGAGATTAAGGTAAGTGAGAAGGTCACTCTCAGGCATGTTTCTCTTGTTCAATCGCTCGGATTCAATCTGCTTTCTGTTTCCCAGCTTTTGGATGAGGGTTTTGAGGTGTTATTTCGGCCTGGTGGGTCTCGGATTTTGGATTCTCGAGGGGACCTAGTTTGCAAGGTCGTTCCGAGGGTCAAGTGTTCCGAGCAGATTTCTCTCAGTCTTCGGGTGTGGCTTGTTGCTTTTTGGCTGGTTCTTCGAGTGAGTTGTGGAAGTGACATAGGAAGTTGGGTCACTTAAGCTTTGACCTTCTGTCTCGCTTCAGTAAACTCAATTTGGTTTGAGGATTGCCACGGTTGAGGTTTGAGAAAGAGTTGGTTTGTGCGCCGTGCAGGCATGCCAAGATGGTAGCCTCTTCCCATCCGCCCCTCACCGATGTGATGACGGAGCGTCCATGCGAGCTGCTCCATATGGACCTTGTTGGCCCAGCTCGTGTGCGATCTGCGGGTGGGAAGTGGTACGTCCTAGTTGTGGTGGATGACTACTCTCGGTATGCTTGGGTCTTCTTTTTGGAGGAAAAAGGGGAGACGTTTGGTTTTGTTCGAGATCTTGTCTTGAGGTTGAGGAACGAGAGGCACAGAGATGCCATACGAGCGATCCCCAGTGACAATGGCTCGGAATTTAGAAACTCTCATTTCGAAACCTTTTGCCATGACTTGGGTCTTGAACACCAGTTCTCTAGTCCGTATACGCCCCCCAGAACGGCGTGGTGGAAAGGAAAAATAGAACCTTATGCGAGATGGCTCGGACGATGCTCGACGAGCATATGACTCCGAGAAGGTTCTGGGCTGAGGCGGTCAATACCGTGTGCTACGTGTCCAACAGGATGTACCTCAGGGTCCACAAGAAGAAAACCTGTTATGAGTTGATGCACCATCGCACACCCAAGGTGAGTCACTTTCATGTCTTTGGTTGTAAATGCTTCATTCTTAAGAAAGGGAAGAAGTTAGACAAGTTCGAGGCTAGGTCTGTCGATGGCAGTTTCTTTGGTTACGCATCTCATTCTAGAGCATTACGTGTGCTCAATCTTGAAACTAACCAAATCGTGGAGACTTGCGAGGTAACCTTCGACGAGACACAGCCACGTAGTCAGCTTGTTTTTGAGTGTGCAGGTGACGATGAACTTGGCGAGGAGATTTTTCAGGAGGAGGAGCATGAACATGGAGATGATGAAGATGGTGGTGTGGTGCCCGCGGCTGAGCATGTACCGACTACTTCGACTACGATCGAGAACGGGCCCTCTCCCACACCTGTGACGACAAACCCAGATCACGGAGAAGCTGCTGTTGAGGGGGAGGTGGCATCAAGGCGAGAACCTCCCCGGTGAGTTCAAGTGGATCACCCAGCTTCGAGGATCATCGGCGACATCAATGAACGTACTACACGGTCAAGGGTTCGAAACAATTCTCACTTTGCTCATGCTGCTTTTGTTGCTACTTTTGAGCCCAAAGACATTGGACACATGCTATCTGATCATAATTGGGTTAACTCGATGCATGAGGAGTTGGAGAATATTGAGAGGAACCAAGTTTGGGAGTTGGTGGATCCTCCACCAGGGTGTAAGCCGATTGAGACAAAATGGGTGTGGAAAAACAAAGAGGGAGAGAAAGGAGAGGTGGTGAGAAACAAGTCGAGGTTGGTGGCGCAAGGGTATAGTCAGAAAGAGTGGATCGACTACGAGGAGACCTTCGCTCCCGTACCCCGTTTGGAGGCGATTAGGATCCTTCTAGCCTTTTCCATGGCTAAAGGGTTCAAATTGTACCAAATGGACGTGAAGAGTGCTTTCCTAAACGGTGTTTTGGAGGAAGTAGTGTATGTGAGGCAACCACCGGGGTTTGAGAGTGAGAAGTACCCCCACCGGGTGTACAAGTTGAGGAAGGCGCAGTATGGGTTGAAGCAGGCGCCTAGAGCTTGGTACGGTAGGTTGAGGGTGTTCCTGTTTGAGAGAGGGTTTGAGATGGGGAAGGTTGATCAGACCTTGTTTCTCCTCAGGCAGGGCAAAGAGATCCTAATTGTGCAGGTATACGTGGATGATATTGTCTTTGGTGGCTCGTCTAACTCTTTGGTTGCAAGGTTTGCAGAAGACAAGAGCAGGGAATTTGAGATGAGCATGATGGGTGAGTTGAGTTCTTCCTCGGACTCCAGATCAAGCAGTCGAAGGAAGGAACATTCGTGCACCAAGCAAAGTACACCAAGGACATTGTGAGGAAGTTCAAGATGGAGGACTCCAAGGCTATGACGACGGCTATGAGTACGAATACAGCTCTTGATGCGGACGAGGAAGGTGAACATGTGGACCAGAAGGAGTACCAGAGCATGATCGGATCACTCCTGTACTTGACGGCGACGAGGCCGGACATCCAATTCTCGGTATGTCTGTGCGCTCATTTTCAAGCGTTTCCGAGGACTTCGCATCAGCAAGCAGTCAAGCGCATTTTCAGGTATTTGCATCATACTCTCGATTTCGGCCTTTGGTACTCCGCATCTTCTTCTTTGGCTCTTCATGGATTTTTGGATGCGGATTTTGCCGGGTGTCGGTTGGATAGGAAGTCCACTTCCGGGACTTGCCAGTTTTTTGGTTCCTCTTTGGTGTCTTGGTCTTCCCGCAAACAATTGAGTGTTGCTCAATCCACTACCGAGGTAGAGTATGTGGCCGCAGCTAGTTGTTGCTCTCAGCTCCTTTGGATCACATATACCATGAGTGACTTTGGTGAGGAGTATACCCATGTCCCACTTCAATGTGATAGCACCAGTGCCATAAGCGTTGCAAAGAACCCAGTGCTCCACTCCAAAACCAAGCACATAGAAGTGAGGTATCATTTCTTGAGAGACAACGTTGAGAAAGGGAAAATCGCCTTGATCCATGTACCCACACATGACCAACTAGCCGATATTTTCACCAAACCCCTAGATCAAGCAACTTTCACTCGTTTGCGGGGGGAGCTTGGTGTTTGTTTGATTTCTTGAGTTGGGTGTGTGGGAGCTCCTTTGTAGCATATGTATAGCTTTCCTTTGTGCATTTCTTGCATTTGGCATGGCATATGTAATATGATGTATAGGCATCTTTGTATCTTAGGCTGCTTGCATTTTGTATCATATGCATTGAGTAGGAAAAGCTTCTCCTATATACATTGTTCACCATGGTTTGATATATATGTCCTTGTGAGCTAGTTTGGTAAGCTATGGTTAGTTTGGCTTAGCTCTTGATGATCTTGATTTATATCCATGGTTGATGGCTATATTTTTCAAAAATGTCACATGTATGCTCTCTTGTGAGTAAATACCTTTATATGATCTTGACATGTTTTTGTGGCTTGGCTATGCTTAGTTTGTGGTTGGATAGCTTATTTTGATCATATGGGGCCAAATGCTCATTTGCCATCATGAATGTTTAGCCCCCATGCTTTATCTTGTGGAGGGGCATAAGTTCCTTTTTGTCGCAAAGACATTTCATGTACCAAATATAAATCTGAAAATGAAATGTAAATTGCTTGGAAAATGTGCTCCCATGTCATATGTGCTTAATTTACTTGCTTTTGGGTGCTAAACCGTTGCATGTTGCTTACCAATGAGAAGTCTCATTTTTAGAAGTAAGCACATGGCTCGGTGGCTTTGACATGACATGAGGTGCTTGTGGGTGTTTATGATGGTCTTATGCTTAGAATGGTTGTCCTAGCATGAAGTTTGTGTGGCTTTGCTATTTTGACATGTTTTGCTCATGTTTAGGACTTTGCTCATGAGAGGGAAATTTTTCGCAAAAATGCTCAATTCTATCTTAGCTTCGTCCAATGGTTGTGAAACTTGCACTACAAGGTTTTGTAACAAATGCAACACCGAAAAAGTGTAGCAAAAGACACAAAAATGGTAGCAATAGTACTTTTGCTACCATTTTTTTGGTTAAATGTCGTTGCACTTGTAACCGTAGCAATAGCATAATGCAATGGGTTACGTTTTAGTTGCGACACACAACTCCTCTATTGCAACACTTTTGACGCTTTTGCAACACTTGGTGAGTGTTATAACAAAAGTACTTGCAACCACTATAGGTGTGGCAATAGTATCAATTGCAACGAACTAGGCATTGCTAGCGATACGTATTGCGACACGCTGGTCATGTAGCAACACAATACAATCGCAACGCAACAAAGGTGTTGCAATCGTGGTTATTGCTACGCGGAGAAAGCATTGCAATAGGGGTCCTCTATTGCCACGTCGCCTAAATGGTTGCTATAGGTGGCTTATGTTATTGCAACATCTCTGTAGATTGGTTGCTACAGAGAGGTCCTCTATTGCCACGTTTCTGAATGGTTGCTATAGATGGCATAAGCTATTGCCACATTATTAGGTTGGTTGCTAGAGATAGGTCATCTATTGCCACGTTACTAACTGGTTGCTATAGGTAGATTCCTCTATTGCCACCGTCATCTTTTTGTAGTTGCAAGAGTGTTTCTCTTTTTTGTTTGGTAGCTTAAATCAATAATCGCAAAACCATAAATACATAATGAATGAAGCATCGACGTCCATTAAAATGATAAATAATTTGTTCGTACAAATCTTTAATGGAACACACCCAATGTCAAACTAAACTTAGACACAACCATTGGTATAACACATAATGTATCCACACACAGTTTGAACTCATTCGATATATGACCTATGTCTACTGCAGCAACAAAGGATGCCTTCATGTTCACCATCGTCCACCATTCGCATGCTCCTCCTCAAACTCAAGCTTCCTCCTGAAAATGTTAAATGCTAGATGGATAGATCTTATACAAGCAATAGTTAAACTGTGGAGTGTTAGAACAGCTTAATAAATATATACTAAACATAAATTATCTCTTGTGTTCAACCCAAAGGATGATTGAATTAATTCATATTTAAGTCAACAAAGTGTTGCAGGATGTCATGAAAGCTTATTAACTTATTCTCGTTCAGCAGTTTCTACCAATGTCACTGGTAACTACACGTGTCATTTTCCACTACCTTCCCAGTCGATATCATTCTCTTCACAGAGCACAGAACCAGTGTGGTGCTGAATAAGAGAACTAATAATGCTATGCCAGGTATCATGAGAACACAAGATGACTTTGACACGATTAAAGCAATGAGGTATACTTAGGATTCAAGTAGCACTTGCCTGGTGTTGGGTGATTTGAGTCTGTGCAGCTGTAGCCTAACATCGCCACCATCCTTGTTGTAGCCTGACATCGCCACCATGATATAACTTGATTGATGATAGCTCATACTTACAGAACTGTACAATAAAAATCAGTTTTGTAACTCAGGTCTTGATTTGCAGTGTTGCACAATGTAAAAAAGGTGGAATTAGAAAGAAGCATACTCCTACGACACTAAAGCCTATATGCCACTTCATACATTGCCTAACCTATGTGTACGGGAATATAAGAGCTTCAGAAAATATAAAAGGCAACCGAACTGCTGGCTATAAATAAACTAGAAATTCAAGGGGCTGTAAAGATAGTTCTAGAAGATAAATAAAGAAAGAAGTCACTTGAATGGCTCAAATTTATTATCAGTATGATGAAAACTACTCTTTATCTAAAGCACAGCGTAATCCCTCACACAAAATTCACTTTTAAATAGTTGCAAAAGGAACGGTTACCTGCTAGCTGCTAAGTATAAGAACATTCATTCTGTATTATCGATATGGACCCTAGATCACCATGCAGAGTTAACCCAAGTCTCAGACACACTCCAACCCCATTATAGCCACATGTTTGGAACATTAAGAAGTATGCTTGTTAGCGTCCCTTGAATGGTACAAAAGTTTGTGGATGATGGTAGAAAAGGGAATAACCAAGTCACCAAGATAAGAAAGTTCGCACCAGGCATAGGTTACAGGAGGCAATAATTCATGTTTTGAGCACAAAACCACCATGATCTATTTTTCGTGCTTTACCCAGTTTATCTCTATTGTGCAGTGCAATACATGTTCAACCGTGTACACTAACAGTGAGATTATCCCCAATAGATCTTGTAATATGTAACCATGGTTTTTAAAGCGGTAAGGCGAGGCGAGGCGATAGGCCACCGCTCAATCGCCTAGGCGACGCCTAGGCGAGGCAAGGTGAGGCAAGGCGACGCCATACCACTGTAATACAAAGGAAAACAGAGCATACAAGAGGAAAGAAAGAAGGAAAAAAGAAAAAGAAAGAGGAAGAATAATGAAGGGTCAAGCCCAGCCCACTAGGCAGCCCATACTCCACTTCTTCTCATCACATATCCTGTTGCCCTGGCTTCTTGCCCTCTCCCTCAGTCACAGCGCCGCCACTTCCTTCTCTCTCTCTCAGGTACGTTCCCCTCGATCCCTCCCTCTGTCTCTCTGCAGCCACCCGCCAGCCATGGAGAGGAGCAGCACGCAGGCAGCAAGTCTCTTCCCTCTCTCAATCTCCCTTTCCTCTCTCCTGTACTCTTCGATTTCTTCCCGCGCGGCAGGCGGACAGCGGCAAGTCATGTGCGGGAGCCGATTCTTGCGCGCAGGAGTCCAATTTTTGAGCGCGGGAGCCGATTCTTGCGTGCAGGAGCTCGATTCTTGAGCGCGGGAACCGATTCTTGCATGCGGGAGGCGGATTCTTGGGCGTGGGAGGCCTATTCGTTCCGCGCGGGAACGATTAGCGGACGCCATACGCGCTGCTGGTTAAGCGACGCGGACGCCCAGGATTTTCTACCGCCTGGACGCCTAGGCGACGCCTAGGCGTCGCCTTAAGGACGCCTTAAAAACCATGTATGTAACATTGAGAAGGTATCTGTTTTGACCATCTAGCAGGCAACAAAATTAATCGGCCAAGAGTAACATTAAGATAAGTAGTTCAGAAATAGAACATTCAGAATTTCCATACATAATATCTAGATGGATACATGTGTGTTGCCATGGTTGTAAGAAATTCTCTTTATAAGGATCAATTTTTATTATAACGAAATACGGCAATAAACTCATATCTTTAGATCAGCAGCTGAAACAGGTCTTACTTAGGCATGTGTTGACCAGTTTCTCATATTGTTGAATGCATGAATGGGGTGCAACACTTGGATCATTTTGGAGATGCTAATCAGACAAATAGACACCTCTTGACGAGCTGAGTGGTATAACAGACATATATACTGTATGCTTCTACTGCACCAACATGTGTTTAACTTCAATAATCTCGTGTGGTCAGACATTTATACACAAACAGTAAGGCAAGTACACAGATGCCCGGATAAAATTTAACCACAAGAAGACACCAAAAGGGCATATACCAAATGTAGGGAAAAAAATCCTTATTTGTCGCAATAGTTAGGGGCCTCCCGTTCTGCTTGCGTATTGTCACTGCAATAGCTCAAGTAAACACAAATAGTACACATTTACATCATCTAATCACTGCGTTTACCTACATCAATTTTTTAACAGTAACATGAATGGCCCAGTTGCACCAATGCAGATGCAAGGGCCGTCTCCAGAAATTGGAGGCCCGTGTGCGAAGTAAAAACTGAGACCTCTAATTTGATATTTAAATTAAACGAGGCGTTCAATTATCATGTGTTCCTTAATAAAATAGAGCAACCAAATGTATTCTTGCTTGGTTGACTCCTGGAGAAAAAAAAATCTAATTATGGCCTAAGAACAATATGGTAAAAAATTATCTTGAACTACAACAACCACAATTTTTTTTTAAAACAATAAACTACTCTATAAGCTACCTGATTATTTTGATGGTCTAGAGTGTTTTTTTCTATATTATATAATCTAGAGGGCAAACAATCAGGTTCTAAGACAGTGAAAAGTAATTTGAATTAATTCACAGTATATCTATGTGGGTCGTTTTGTGTTATTTATTTGCATGATCGATTGATTCAAGTATCGAGTCACCAACTAGTCTTTGACTTCCACATGAATCGGACCATGAAGGCTACGACAGCACATCAGTAGAGAGGTGTCAGAACTGCAGCTTTGGAGGCCCTGTTCCATTGCTCACTTCGCGCACTCTCTTCAACGGACCTGTGCAACAGAATAAAAATGATTACTCATACAACAGATTGGTTACATAACATTTTGTCGAACACTTGGTCATAGGTAGGTAGAAATCAAATTGCAACTCCTTGCTATGATGATTAACTCACATACCCAAGATTCGCTTATTGTGGATCGGAAAAACACAGAAGGGAAAGCAAAAAAGCAATCAAGAAGATAGAAGATAGATCGAGCGGAAGGAACTTACCCGTGGCTCATAGTTGCCTGCTTGCAGCGGCTCAAGGCTGATGGAGTATCCTGCGGCCGCGGCAAGGTGTGGCCGATAGGCGAGGCGCTGCGATGGATCGGAGCTGGCGGGCGGCAGGAGGGGTCTGTTGCTTGGCGGCGCTCCCTCCTACGGCGTGTTCGATGTGGATCCGGAGGAAAGAGGGGCGGCGGCTGGCTTGTTGCAGGGGAGGTGGCAGGTTCGTGGTGGCGGAACAAAGAGCACGGTGGCCGAATCTCGTGACGCGCTAGGGGACTCATCGACCTGGAGAATCGCGGCGGTTGTGCATGTGGACCTGGCGGCGGCGCGTCCCGAAGAGGCGTGGCAGCGGAGGCGAATGAGAGACGGTGCGTGCAGAGAGGAGAGGTCGCGAGGTGGCGGTGGCCTGGTAAGGAGCGTAGGGTTTTTGGATCGGAGGCGAGGAACGGTGGCGCGGCACGGACCGCGGAGAGAGGTCGCGTGGTGGCGGCGGCCTTGTGCTGTTTTTTTCTCTCTCTCGCGCGAGATTAGAGGAAGGTCGGAGGTAGAGAGTCACGGGAGGGGAAGTTTTAAGTAACAAGGTTTTGTTCTATTTTTCATTCTTTTTAGGAGTATATAATATATAAGTATAGAGATATAAAGTATAGAGATAAGTAGAGATAATGTATATTGTAAGAAAAATAAAAATATCAGTATGTATTTTAAATTTTAATTCAATGTGAAATTGAGATTATACTAAAGTTTTTTTAAAAAAACTTACCTATAATTTGTATAGTAAATGATTATAGATAAAAAATATAGGTGAATATTCAAGTGTAAGATGTTCCTAGTTGTGAAAGATGTATAGTATCACTTTATTAAGATCATTTGAAACTTTTATGAGATGGCTATAGATCCAAAATATGTTGTTGTGTGAATCTATAGAATTTTCTAATTAAATTTTGTTATTATTATAATTATTTATTAAATTACTAAGGAATAAATGTTAAAATAGGATAAAGTGGCTAGAAAAATATAAAAAGCTGCATAACCTCATGATTTTAGTGTATAAACATCACATAAAAAATTCAAGTGATTTTGACAAAGTATTGTTGCATATCCCTCACAAAGGCATATATGGCTCACATAGTCCTATGTAGCTAAGTGAGATATGTTCTTTGTTGTGAAAGATTTATAGTATCACTTTGTCGAAATCATTTGAAACCTGTATAGGATAGTTATGGAGCCAAAATATGTTGATGTGTGAATCTATATTGAATTTTCTGATCAAGTTTTGCTATTACTGTAATTATTTATTGTATTACTAAGGAATAAATGTGAAAATACCATAAAGTGGCTAGAAAAATCTAAAAAGTTACGTAGTCATAAGATTTTGGTGTATGAGCGTCACATAAAAAATTCAGGTGATTTCAATAAAAAGTTGTTGAATATCTCTCACAAATAGACCTGAGCATTTTTCGGGCCGGGCCGGGTTCGGGCCGGTCCGAAAAAATTTTCTGTTATTTCGGGCCGAAAAAATCCTGCCCATGACCGTCCCACTGGACGCATCGGGCCTCAATTTTCGGGCCGGGCCCGGGCTTGGGCGGGCCGCCCGCGCATTTTATAGTGTAAAATAACTGAAAACAGCATTTCGGGCCGGGCTCGGGCCAAGAATTTTTTTCTCAGGCTGCAAGATCTGTGCCCACACCAGCCCAATAAGGTCCGTGGGCGGGCCGGGTTCGGGGCGGGCCAGGCTGAAAATGCTCAGGTATATTCACAAAGACATATATAGCTCATATAGTCCTATGTAGCTAAGTGAGATGGGTTTCTAGTTGTGAAAGATGTATAGTATCACTTTGTCGAAATCGTTTGAAACTTTTATGGGATGGTTATGGAGCTAAAATGTGTTGTATAGCCGCATATTTTTTCAAGTTTGTTTTAAAATTTTATTGTAGCTCAATTAATAAAAAGAAACAAAACACCCTAACACAACATAAACTAATGTTTATCCTAGTGGTTTGCACACGTCACTTTTGTTCCAAAGGTCTCTGGTTCGATACCCAAGCAGGCATTTTTTGCGAATTAAATTCCTGGCATTTTGTCTATTGCAACCATTTTAGGCCTATTGCAATATTTTTTCAGTGTTGCATTAGACAAAAAAAAATAAAAAATTTACATCTCACTCATATGGTTTCATAAGTATAAGTGACATGTAAATTTTGTGAACAATGGTACTACCATTTTGTCGGATGAACAAATGACTAAAATTTGGATGCAACCTTTTTTAGCGCAGATTAAATTCCGGCCGCGGTCGGGGTGCTGCTGGGCCAGCTGGGGCGTGGCCGGCCGTGGCCATGGTGCGGCCGGCCGCAGCCAGGGTGCGGCTGGCTGGGCGCAACTCGGGTGTGGCTGACAGTAGCTAGGGTGCAGCTGGCTGGGCGCAGCTGGGGCGTGACCGACTGTGGCCAGGGTACGGCCATTGCCAAGGTGCGGCCGGTTGGGCGCAGCTGGGGCGTGGCTGGTCGTGACCAGGGTGCGGCCAGCCGAGGCCAGGGTGCGACCGGCTGGGCATGGCCAGCCGGCAATGCAGGGTAGGCCCGAGCAGGGAAATGCTCGAGTTGCGATTATGCTTGGGCGTGGCCGCGGCCGACTGTTGCCACCTTTTTCTGTTTTTTTGCATCCTCAAGGTGGGACCGCATCACCACGTCCTCAAGGTGGGACCGGGTGACATGGCAATTTAAAGTTATTTTGGTTTCATGACATTTTGTCTATTGCAACACTTTTTTGGTGCTGCATTAGACAAAAAACAATAATACTTTTAGGAAACTTTACTTTTTTGTTTTTTAAATAACTAACTAATAGAATCCTGCAAGTAACTTTTATATTTCAATATCTATAAATTTACTATAAGCTGACCAAATAGAAACATGAAACAGGCTTGAACGATGCTAGCTAACACTACCATTACAATGGTGTAGTGGTAAGTCACATACTAGTGTAGTATTGAGGTCCTGAGTTCAATCCATACCATGGCCCCTTTTTATTTTTTTCCATTTTGTCTCTAATGACAGATTGTTTCCCCACCAATTCAAACTTTTTCTCAAAATTAATAATTAGAATAAAATATAAATTCAGAATTAGCCAAGTTCTATTTTTACTATGAATTGTATTTTTTCATCATATATCATACACACTACAAGTCTCAATCCAAATTAGCCTCAGCTCCTAGTTCTCGTTGCAATACGCATGTAATAGTTGCAACTCCAAAAAAGCGTTGCAATTGAGAACCACTTTTGCTTCGCCCTCCAGAGTTCTCATTGCAGTAATCATATAATAGTTGCAACACCAACAAAGCGTTGCAATTGAGAACCACTTTGGCTTCATCCCCTGGAGCCCTCGTTGCAATAAGTTGTAGCAGTTGCAACCCCAAAATAGCATTGCAATTGAGAACCACTTTTGCTTCGGCTATCAAAGTTCTCGTTCCAATAAGCATGTAGCTATGGCAACTCAACAAACCCGTAGCAATAGTCACAACCAACTGCAACAAATGCAAACGTGGTTGCAATACTACCACACAATTGCAACCAAAATCAATTCTACTGCAATCATTTTTCACCATTGCAATATCATCCACCAAATGCAACAAAGGTTCGCAATATCTTGAAAACTGTTGTATTAAAGGCATGTATCGCTACCATTTTTTAGAATGGTTGCAATACAACTATCTATAGCAACAAAATTTTCGGCGTTGCAATTCAGAGGCGTTGAATTTGATACAAAACCTTGTAGTGTTGGTGATCTTGTAGTTGATGTCATTACGAAGCTATAGAGTATCTAACTTGCTCATTTGGATATGTGTAGCATCCTATGTTGAATTTTGTCTATTTGAGAAGCTCTAGGTTGCATTTTTTTGCATTTTTGGCTTGATTCATGCATTGTCAATAAGGGGGAGAAGTTTGAGCATGTTTTGGCCTACTGAATGCATCTAGAAGGTTTCCAGGTGGTTTTGAGCCATTTCTGGGCTCTGTTGTGCATCGGTCTGACCGGTTGATGTCACCGGTTTGACCGGTCAGAGTGCTGGCTCCTGTTCAAATGTTGGGCACCGGTCTGACCGGTGCTGTTGACCGGTCTGACCGGTCAGAGTTGAGCTGGTGCAACTGCTCTGTTTTGCGATGTGGTTTGCATGCATTCGTCCAGGGGGGTTGCATTGGTTCAGGGGGTGCTTGCATGTGTGCAGGGGGAGCTCTTTGTGGTTTTCGAGCTTTGGTTTGCTGGTTTGTGCTCTTTGCTTGAGCATGGTTTTGTCTCGGATGTGTCGAGCCGTTGCCCTTGCCTAAGGGGTCCGAGACTTGTCTTCTTCAAGTGATCTTGCTCTTTGCCTTTCCTTTGGCTATCGATCGCTTGTTGGAGTTTCTTTTAGTCGTTTCTTTTATTTTCCTTTTCTCTTTGGTTACCAAAACGTGTGTGTTGTCAATGCACTCATCAAGGGGGAGATTGAGAGCCTGTGTGGTTCGAGGACCGGTGGATGGTCGCTTCCTGGTGTGATGAGTGATTGACAACGTGGTGTGGACTGATTCTTGGCTAAGTATTGCAGGTGCAGGTTGCGGCTTGACTGGTGTTGGTGCAGGTGAAGAGCAAGCGCGAAAGGTCGTTGCCGGGTAGGCCTCCAGGTGTGGAGAAAACAAGTAGGCTTGACTCGAGGGACCCGGTAGCCAGCGGGGTCAAGTGCGGGCTGCATGGTGGCAAGAACAGCAAGATGAAGTCATGGACGGTTTCTTGGTTGAGCCTCAAAACCAAGGTCGAGCCGGGACTACGTGGGAGCCGAGTCATGAGTGGTGATTGGCGGAGGCTACACCGAGTTCGCGGGGTTTCCAGTGGTTCACCAGAAAACCACTGAGTTCCTTGGTTGATCCACAAAGCCAAGACCGAAGATGGAGGTGCAGCAGCATCGGACCGGTCTGACCGGTGGGTACCGGTCTAACCGGTGTGCGACGACGCAGTCCGGAGACTTCGAAGCGGAGAACACGTGTCGGGATCGCAAGGCTTACGTCGAGGCTAAGCAAGTTTGCGGTCGCTGGGCATCCGTCCGATGGTGCGAAGACAAATATTCCCAAAGTGCCCCTCGGGGGTGTGTATCCTAGTATTAGGCCTTAGGGGTAGTTTGGTCTTTCGGCTAGCCTCCATATAACCCAAGTGGTGAGAGGATGGCAGCCATCTCTTGGAACCCTAGCTCATTTTGTTTTGCGATTTTCCTCTTCCATTTTCCTTTGGAATTTCTAGGACTAGCTTGAGAGCTTCATGGTGAGATCTTTTGAGAGGGAAGGATGATCGGGCGGCAAGCTAGACCTTGTATGAACCTTCATGGTATGTATAGATGATTCGGCGTGGTTCCTCAAGGCTTAGTTGTGTCTCTCCCGTTTTTCCTTATTGGTGATTTTCGGAGCCTTTTCTTGGCGATTTTCTTGTGGCGGTTTTGAGACCTTTCTCTTTGGGATTTGGAGGGGGATGTATGCATGAACCCTTCGTGGTTCTTTTTCCTTTGATTCCCCTCCCAAATCCGTAAGTAAAGGGGCTCAATTTTGGGGTTTTCGTTGTCCAAGGGTTTGTGGTGTTCTTGGCGGAAATCCTTCGATTCCTCTTGATTCAACGAGTTTTGGTGGACCAATTCATAGCTATGGGATGCCCATGAGGTACTCCTAGTATCCCCAAAGTCTTGTGCGAATCCGTGGAGCAAATCAGGAGATCGGGAAGTGGATTTGGGGGAGTTGACCCGCGGCTCGCTGTTCATCCCGAGCTGCCCAGGCGCGACCGGTCTGACCGGTGCTCTTGACCGGTCTGACCGGTGCAAGCCCTTTGTGGGATTTGCCTCGGGTGAACGTCTTGGTGTGTTCCCTGTTGTCGTGTGTTGCTGCTGGTCAGTTCTTGGCAGGTTTCGACGAGTTTGGCTAGGCTTTGTGTAGGGTTTTCCTCCCTTGCAGGTTGTGTTTTCTGAGGTGGTTTTGTTCCAGGTCCTAGAGGAGTCACTGAGGCTACCTGGAACGTTTTCTGTGCGGCTGCTGTAGCCACCGGCCTGACCGGCTCTGTCCACCGGTCTGACCGGTGTCACCAGTCTGACCGGCGCATGCCATCGGTCTGACCGGTGTAGCACAGACAGCAAGCCGTGCAGATTTCCGTTGTGCGTTTGGTGTGTTTGGTTCGGAAGGTTGTGTGTTGTTTCCTAGGACCAGTAGCACTCCAGTGGCTACGTGGTCTTGGTCAACTTAGGTAGTTGAGTCGGAGATGTGTTTGGTTGCCGCGTTCATCTTGTTGGAGTAGCCATCTCCTTCGAGAAGAATTTTTATAGGCTCCCATTCACTCCCCCCCTCTCTGGTCGCCAGTTCGGTCCTTCAGCATCCAGGGCTGTAGTCATACTCATCTGCGTCATCATGGCCTTGGAGTCCTCCATCTTGAACTTCCTCACAATGTCCTTGGTGTACTTGGCTTGGTGCACAAATATTTGTTCCTTCGACTGCTTGATCTGGAGGCCGAGGAAGAACTGCAACTCACCCATCATGCTCATCTCGAATTCCCTGCTCATGTCTTCTGCAAACCTTCCAACCAAAGAGTTAGATGACTCACGAAAGACAATATCATCCACGTACACCTGAACAATTAGGATATCCTTGCCCTGCCTGAGGAGAAACAAGGTCTGATCTATTTTCCCCATCTCAAAGCCTCTCTCAAACAGGAACCCCCTCAACCTACCATACCAAGCTTTAGGCGCCTGCTTCAACCCATACAACGTCTTCCTCAACTTGTACAACCTATGGGGGTACTTCTCACTCTCAAAGCCCGATGGTTGCCTCACATATACTTCTTCCCTCAACACACCATTCAGGAACACACTCTTCACATCCATTTGGTATAATTTGAACCTTTTAGCCACAGAGAAGGCTAGAAGGATCCTAATCGCCTCCAAACGGGCTAAAAGAGCAAATGTCTCCTCATAGTCTATCTCCTCATTTTGTGTGTACCCCTGAGCAACCAACCTCGACTTGTTTCTCACTACTTCACATTTCTCTCCCTCTTTATTTTTCCACACCCATTTTGTCCCAATCGGCCTACAACCCGGTGGAGGCTCCACTAACTCCCAAACTTGGTTTCTCTCAAATTTCTCCAACTCCTCATGCATTGAATTTACCCAATTGTAATCAGAAAGCGCATGTCCAATGTCTTTAGGGTCAAAAGTAGCAACAAAAGCAGCATGGGCAAAGTGAGAGTCATTTCGAAACCTCGACTGTGTAGTTCGTTCGTTGATGTTCCCGATGATCGTTGAAGCTGGGTGATCCACTTGTACTCGCCGGGGAGCTTCTCGCCTCGAAGCCACCTCCCCCTCAGCTGCAGCTTCCTTTCGATCTCGGCACGTCGTCGTAGGTGTGGGAGAAGGCTCGTCCCTGATCGTAGTCGAAGTAGTATGTACATGCTCAGCCGCGGACGCCACACCACCATCCTCATCATCTCCTTGCTGCTGCACCTCATCCTCGAATATCTCCTCGCCAAGTTCCTCATCACCTGCACACTAAAAAACAAACGAACTACGTGGTTGTGTCTCATCGAAGGTAACCTCGCAAGTCTCCACAATTTGGTTAGTTTCAAGATTGAGCACCCGAAAGGCTCTAGAATTAGTCGCATAACCAAAGAAATGCCATCGACAGATCTAGCCTCGAACTTGTCTAAACTCTTTCCTTTCTTAAGAATGAAGTATTTGCAGCCAGAGACGTGAAAGTGACTCACCTTGGGGGTACGACAATGCATCAACTCGTAGCAAGTTTTCTTCTTATGGACCCGGAGAATAATCCTGTTTGACACATAGCACGCAGTATTGACCGCCTCAGCCCAGAACCTCCTCGGAGTCCTATCCTCATCGAGCATCGTCTGAGCCATCTCACACAAGGTTCTATTCTTTCTTTCCACCACGCCGTTCTGAAGAGGCGTATACGGACTCGAAAATTGGTGTTCAAGACCCAAATCATGGCAAAAGGTTTCGAAGCGAGAGTTTTTAAATTCCGATCCATTGTCATTGCGAATCGCTCGTATGGCATCTCCGTGCCTCTCGTTCTTCAACCTCAAGACAAGATCTCGAACAAAACCAAACGTCTCCCCCTTTTCCTACAAAAAGAAAACCCAGGCATACCGAGAGTAGTCGTCCACCACAACTAGGATGTACCACTTCCCACCCACAGATCACACACAAGCTGGGCCAACAAGGTCCATATGGAGCAGCTCACATGGATGCTCCGTCATCACACCGGTGAGGGGTGGATGGGAAGCAGCTACCATCTTAGCATGCCTGGACGGCGCACACACCAAATCCTTCTCGAACATCAACTAGGGCAATCCTCGGACCAAGTTAAGTCCACTCAAGCGTGACAAAAGGACAAAACTCAAGTGACCCAACCTCCTATTCCACTTCCACAACTCACCCAAAGAACCAGCTATGAAACACCTAGCAACACCCGAACTCTGAGAAAAATCCGCTCGGAATATCTGACCCTCGGGAATGACCACACAGACAAGGTCACCTCGAGCATCAAGTATCCGAGAACCACCCGACTTATTCAACACCTCAAAACCTTCATCGATCAAGAAGCTGAGAAACCGAAAGCAAGTTAAATCCGAGCGACTTGACCAAGGCAACACGCTTCAGCACCACTTTGTCACTTACCCTCACTTTACCTTCTCAAAGTACACGCCCTCGCCCATTGTCCCCAAATGTGATGTATGTCTTTGACACCATCGGGGTGAGGCTGGAGAATCACCCTCGATCTCCGGTCATGTGCCTCGAGCAACCGGAGTCGATCAACCAAACGTTCCCCAAGTCTCCCACCTGAAATTAAAAAACGAGCACGTGAATGAGCAAATGACTCAACACTAGTACCAAAAGAGTAAAACTAGTGCTGAGCCATCTGCTCCAAAGTAGGGTTAGCACGATCCATCCTACCATTCCTATGGGAATCCATCCTACCACGAGCATCAAACCTCGGATCCATCCTATCATCACTACCAAAACTGGAACCGCCATGGGGAAACCACTCCCGTCTCGCTGGAGGAGCACGAAAGCCACGAAAGGAAGACCGTGGGCTGTAGCTCCTCTGAGACTCAAAGCTGCGACCTCTCCCAAACTCGTATCGACCACGAGGAGGAGAACGTCCAGCAAACTCAACACCACTAGACTCACCACGCCAACCACCTGTACCACGACCAAAGGAACTGAACCGAGCATCATCACGAGCACGAAAACCAAACTGTCCTGCACCCAGACCAGCACCGGTCTGACGGGTCACCCTGACCAGTCTGACAGGTGGTGCTCGGCCAGCAACACCACATGCAGCCTTTCTATCTCCCCAAGCCGGAACCGTACGCACAATGGCCTTCGCCCTGGGCAGTGGCATACGAGTCTCATGTACACCATGAGAAGGGTGGTACCTGTCCTTGTTAGCCCACTCCTTAGCCATTCTCTCCTCACGCTTCCTCTTGAAGCAAAACTCATCCTTGTGACCATCTCTCCCACAATACTCACAAGAACCCCATAGGTTTTGGCTTGGGCTTTGGTTGTGGTTCCTCATTAGGCTTCTCTTTTGGTTTCTCCTAACTTAGTTTCTGTCCCTTTTGACCAAAGAACTCATTGCCCATGTCACTCTTGAACTTGATGGGTTTTTGGAAATCATTTGTTTGGGGAGGAAACACGGGTGGATCTGGGGTTGTGTCTAGTCAGTTTCTGAATTGGTTTGGCTTAGGAGCATAGGCATTTTTGTGGAAGGTTTTTGGTGGAGCATGGATATCACCAATCTTCTCTCCTCCCTCACCACAACACTCTCCAATCTTATCCGACCCAAGCGCTTGCCCATCATAGCGCTTGTATGCCTCTATCATCATCCTAAGCTGAGGCTCATGACCCGACAACCAACCCATCATTTTTCTCAAGTCATCATTTTCATCCTGCAAACGATCAACATAATGTGCAAGTTCCAAATTCTTCACAACATGCACTTCACAAGTAGAGCAGGAAGTAGCAACAGGAGATTTCAATTCAGCCTCAAGTGAAACAATGCGAGAACGCAACTCAACAAGCTTTTCATGCAACACATGACAAATGTGCAAGCACCTAACAAAGTAGGCCTAGACTGCAGCTCAGCCAACTCAACCCTAAGCACATCTAGTTCCTCACACTTGGAGGCATGCTTTAACTTAAGAGCACTAAGATCAGCTAGGAAAACAGAGCAATCAGCACAATCAACCTCATAAGAAACAACAAGTGAAGCCTTAAGCGAATTTATATCAAGCTTAGGATCAAGATTCTGTGTTTCTAGCTCAACCACTCTATTCCTAGCATCTTCAAGCGAGGCCCTAAGCTCTTTCCTAATTTTCTTAGCTTCGCTAAGCATGTCATCACGATTATCAAGCAGTTTTCCTAGCTCCTCATTCTCCTGGCGCAAGAAGGAAAGTTCATCACGTACCTCATCCTCGGAGTCGGAGTCCGAGACGTCCTACTGGCTCTTCTTGCTGCTGAAGATGTGTGCCATGCCGCAGAAGCCGTCTCACGCGAAGCAGCTCAACCGCTCAGGTTCTTGGACCCCTTCTTGCTCTTGCACCGATCACCTTCATCTTCAGTGCTACTCGAGCTCGAGGTAGAGTAGGCAAAGCTGGAGTCGACGTCGCTTGCCCCGACCATCGCTCGGGCCTTCTTGCCATGGTCGTCCTTCTTCCTTGATCTCCGCTCATCCTTGTCCTTGTTCTTGTTCTTGTTCTTGTGCTTATGATCGAGCCTTGATCGGTGCTTGTTCTCTGTCCTCGACCGGTGCTTGTAGTTGTCCTTGTTCTCCATCTTCTCCGGACAGTCGGCGACAAAGTGTCCTGGCTTGCCGCACTGAAAGCATGTCTGTGAGTTCCTCCTTGTGTTCACCTAGTTCTCGTGCATCCTCTCGAACCTCCTGGTCAGCAGTGCCAGCTCGTCCTCTCCAAGCACGTCGAACTCCTCATCTGGCAAAGACATCAAGGAAGACAAAGAGTACATCCTGGTGGATGGGTTAGAGTTAGACTGAGCACCTAAGCCATCGATGAGAGCGAGACTATGCGACTCAGTCGGGCCCTCAAGTTTGGCTGTCAGACCACGGTCCACCTCAGCCGACTTGAGCTTAGAGAACAGCTCGTCTACCGTCAGAATCTCATACTTCTCTGACTCCAAGATGGCCTCGACCTTACCGCCCCAAATAGTACGATCCAACGAGTGCAATAGCTTCACAACTCTGTCACGATCATCGTACGGGAGCACTGTCACATTGGCCGTCATGTTGTTCACGATCACCGTGAACCGCTGGAACATCGTACCTATGGACTCACTGGGGAGATGAGTGAAGTTCTCGTACTCTCTCCAGTAAGTCGCAAACAACCGAGCCTGAACCTGACTGTTCCCAGCGTGAGCATTCTTGAGTTGCTCCCAAATCCTACAAGCCAAATCCTCTGTCTGAACCTGATCAAATTCAGATTGACAGAGAGAGCTGAAAGGACCTTGTGATGCCTAGAGGGGGGGTGAATAGGATCACTTTAAAATTCTGCAAAAACTGAGCAGCGGATCAGGGACCGGATGACCCGGCACGAGTGACCGGATGACCCGGGGGTCCGGGTCACCCTGACACTTGGGCCGGATCAACCAGCGCGCGAGGAGAGAGTGCAATAAATTATGGAAAACTTGAATTTGCAGAAAGTAAATGAATCAAACTTTGTGTATACGATGTAGACACCACCTGCAACCAAAGATTTCACAAGATACAACACAAAAAAGGAGATCGATCCAAATATAGCTTCTAGGGTTAGAGAAAGGGGATGAACTCAAACAAGCGAGAGACAAGCGAATTAATCCGAAGTTCACTCCCACAAAGGAAGCTACGTCTCCGTCGAGGATCCCACAAAGGGAGGGCTATCACCAAGAGGCTCTTTTCCTAACCCAATTCCCACAAAGGAAAATTGGTGCTCACTAAGAGAAATCCACAAAGGATGGGTAATACAAACGATCCCGGGTGCTCCACACGGAGAGGGCACTCAACGGGCGACGCCTAACCGTCTAGAAGCAAGCTTCAAGAGTAACAAATGTGAATCGATCAACCAAAGCCACCACAAGTGCTTCTTGAGAGGAAGGAGTGAAGAGCTCTCACAAGGGGGCTAAATCCTACAGCTCAAAGTCTCTCACACCCAAACCCTAGAAGGAATCCTTGCTAGGAGTGCTTGGAAGGGAGTTGGGAGAAAGGGAAGAAGCTTGGGAGCTGTTTCAATGGAAGGGGAGGTGGAACCCTAGAGAGGAGGAAGAAGGGGTATATATACCCGAGTCCCCCGAGCTAGCCGAGTCGACCGGCACGGGTGGTCGGGTCACCCGGCTCTCTCCAGAGCCGTCCCGGGTCGCCCGGGCACTCAGGTCGGTTGACCCGGTAGGGCTGGAAAAGCAAGGTTAAGTTAAACTAAGGCTATTCTAGGTTTTTCTAATGATTTTTCTAGGGTTTTCACTCTAAGAAAAGATGAGAGGAAATCATGAAGAGCACTTGTAGCGAACCTCGACCAACCAACCACGTCCCTCTTTATAGTACGGTGTTTCCTAAACTCAAATTCAAACCAAAAAATAAAAGTTAAATCGCCGATTGAGCTTCAACACCTAGTAGAGCGTATGAGGGGCTTCCTTTGATCAAACTCACGTATTTATTCATTTAAGCCTGCACACTTCTTATTGAAAGCATTAAGCGACCCAAATTGCATTGTCATTATCACTAAAATTAATTAGGAGCCTAGATGCACTTTCAATCTCCCCCTTTTTGGTAATTGATGACAACACAATTTGGTTATATAAAAGAGATGTGTGTATCCAACAATCTAGTGAGAGACCCCCCCTAAATGTGTGCATTGTCAACCATAGAGGCCGCAAATGCCTTTGCACACAATTTGGCAAGAGCTCCCCCTAAATCTTTGCATTAACACAAGGTGCAAAGGTGTGATAAGCAATAATCTGTGATGCATATGACAAGTATATCACAACACTAAAGTGAGAAAATAACACGAAATCAACCAACACATGCATCACACATAACAAATAAGATCCTTACATCACACTAGCATAGATAAAAGTACCACAAATAGGTCTTACAAATAAAAGTTTGCACTTGGCACATCATCATCCATCACACCACACATAGTTCATGACATGTCCACTAGTTCAATTACATAAATAGCGATAGAAGATAGATAAAGATAGATAGGGGCTCTTCCATCCTCCAAATTCACTACCCCTTTGGCAACAAGCACCAAAAAGAGAGCTACTCCTCGTCGTCCTCGTCGTACTCCTCATCATCACGCTCACCACCTCCATAGTCCTCTTCCTCTTCATCATCATCAACCGGGACCCAAGAGCCAAGGTCCTCCCACGGGTTAGGAACGGGAGATGGAGGATCAAAGGTTCTTATCTCATGCACTAGAGAATGAGGAAGATTGAGACGAGCTGACATGTCCTTTTGATTCTTTTTTTGCCTATGGAGCTCTTGAGCCAACCACCGATGGTCGGCCTCATGCTCTCTAGCATCTTTGCGGAGCATGTTGAAGCAAGCAAACAAACCCTTGGCCAGAAAATTGAACTTCCCCTTCTTACCCCTAGGAGCCCCACGAGAGTGAGAGGCACCCTCCATTGGAAGGGGATCATACGGACTTCTTGATGGTGGAGCTTGAGAGGAGGAGGCACCCGCATCAATAGGTCCATCAATAGGATACATGCTCGGATAGCGACCTCTAGCATCAATACCAGTCTGATGTTTGCCAAGTCTAAAAGTTTGAACAAACTTGCCTTTGCTAGTCTTGTAGTGCTCATGAATGACATCCGTCTTAAGATCAAGTTTGGTGGCATGCTTAACCATCAAAAAGATATACGGCGCATAGTGACATCCACTAGAAGAAGTCTGTGAGCAAATGATAATTTCATTCCAAAGGAAATGGCAAGCATTGAACCTAGGTTGACCGGGAGCCATTTGATAAAGCAAATTTCTAGCTCTATGAGAAATGTTGTCGGAATCACCACCTCTAGGACAAAGAGTATACCTAAACAAGAGGTTGAGCATCTTATAATAGGGGGTGAGTCCACTTGTATGACCATAGTTGATATTTCCATAGGCACGATCATACATAAATCTATCTTAGTCACCTCTAGCTCATCTCCACTATGAAGTCGGACAAGATCACTAGAGAATTGGTTTGTTGTGGTTGCACCTCTAAGTTTGAAAAGCATAGCAAACTCACTAACAGTGATTGAGAACCTCTTACCACCAAGATTGAAGTGCATGGCGTTCTCATCTCGATCAACATAAAGAGTGGCATAGAATTGTGCCACCACCTCCTGAGAGTAGTCAGAGCGTAAACCCATGAGATAAGCAATCCCCATGAACTGACAGCGAGTGTGAACAGCCTGCATAGCCTCTTCAATAGGTGGAGGAAGATCAAGCAAGAAAGGCCAATCAATCCACTTCATCTCAGTCATGATTCGCCCCTTGGGAAGAATGGTTGACTCATACCAATCGGCTTGATGAGCAAGCCAAAACCGATCATCACTGTAGAAAGACCTTTGGAGCACCCTCGGGTCTTGAAAACGAAGTGGCCTCATGTCGGTCCCGGCCTTCATGTAATTCACCAAAGGAGGGTCATGCCTTGTACGCTCCGGAGGGTGAACTGGGATGGCCATCTGCACATAGAGAGACAAGTCCATGTCCGCATCATATCGATCTCCCACTTCATCGACGGTACTTGCCCTCTTGGTCCTAGCACCAATGGTGGTGGTCCTCCTCTGAAGAATGGGGTTGCCATCTTGACCATGACCACGGCCTTTAGCACGGGAAGGAGGAGCTTGAGGCTTGGTCCTCTTCTCATGCACATGTATGCCATACTCTTCACCCGATGAATGCTCTTCCTCCTCCTCACTTGATTCCGAGCGAATCTCCTTGCCATGAGTGCTCCCCTTCTCTCTACCCATCTGTATATAGACAAGATATGCAAGGAATTAAGATGTGTAACAAAGACTGTCCGAAACATGGCTCACTGGGGCACCCCGACCCTAGCCGGGTCAACCGGCACAGGTGGCCGGGTCAACCGGCGGGTCGGGCAAGAACCCTAGAATGCTAGAATCGAAGGAGCAAGAGATAAGTTCAAGTGATTGAAACAAGATCATAGACATTTGTTCTAGAGCATAAATGGAAGCTATTGACTGAGGGAAATCATCTAGAACAAACTACATTCAGAGATCGGGAAATCCGGAGTTTGAATCGATTTTACCGTTGGATTCCCGTGAAGTTTACGGAACACCCGATGAGGAAGGAGCTCTTGGAGAAGAGGAGAATCCAATGCCCCAAACCACGGGCAAATCCCGTGGAGGAGATGCAAAATCACCTAGGGACGAATGGGGGCGGCGGCGGCGGTTCTGAGTGAGTGAAAGAGGAGTTAGGGTTCTTGACCCGCCGGCCGCGGGCTTTTATAGTCCACGCGCAGGGGTCGGGCGACCCGGCGTGGGTGGCCGGGCGACCCGGCGACCTCCAGAGCCGCGCCGGGTGAACCGGCTACCCGTGCCGGTTGACCCGCCTCGAGTAGGAATAGCCCAAAAGGACTAGATTGAGATAAGATGCTTTTCAAAATTTGAGATACAAAAAGAGACAGATTGAAGGATGAGAAATCTTCAAGATTTGAGATAGATAAAGATATATGGATAGATAAGAGATTTTTCAAGATTTGAGATGGATAATAGAATTTAGCTAGTGGACATATAATAAACCCTTGACAACAAGTGACTAGCCACAATCAACATACATAACAATAGTCACTTGAGCCAAGTTTTTGATCCAAAGATCTCAAAATCCAAACTTTTGAAAAACTCACACAAATAAAGAAAAATAAAACATTTTCAACCTAACTAGGCATCAATCAAGTATGTGCAATAAGTCAGGTCAAGTTACGAGAATCCAAGATGTTTAGCTCACTTCTCAAAGCACAAAACGTTTGCCCATCTAGAGGCTTAGTGAAGATATCAGCAAGTTGCCTCTCGGTGCTCACATGACGTAGAGCAATATCTCCCTTAGCCTCATGATCTCTTAAGAAATGATGTCGAATATCTATGTGCTTTGTTCTAGAGTGTTGGACCAGATTATTTGCTAGCTTGATGGCACTGTCATTGTCACACAAGAGTGGAATCTTACTAAACTCACAACCGTAATCACTCAACGTTTGCTTCATCCACAAGAGTTGTGCACAACAAGCACCAGACGCCACATATTCGGCTTCGGCCGTGGATAAAGCAACCGAATTTTGCTTCTTTGAGCTCCACGACACCAAAGACCTACCAAGAAATTGGCAAGTCCCAGTAGTGCTCTTCCGATCTACTTTGCAACTGGCATAGTCCGAATCAGAGTAGCCAAGTAAATCAAAAGAGGAGCCCTTGGGATACCATAAGCCTAGGTTAGGAGTGTGTACCAAATATCTAAAGATTCTCTTAACGGCCATTAGATGACACTCCTTAGGATTGGCTTGAAATCTTGCACACATGCACACACTAAGCATTATATCGGGCCTAGATGGACAAAGATAAAGGAGGGAGCCAATCATGGAACAAAATACATTTTGGTCGACCGACTTCCCTTCTTCATTTAGATCAAGATGTCCATTTAATGCCATGGGAGTCTTGATGGGCTTGGAATCGGCCATGTCAAACCTCTTGAGCATATCCTTCACATACTTGGTTTGACATAAGAAAGTTCCTTCCTTCAATTGCTTGATTTGAAAACCAAGGAAGAACTTCAACTCACCCATCATAGACATCTCGAACCTCTTGGTCATGATCCTACTAAACTCTTCACGAAATTTATCATTAGTAGACCCAAAGATAATATCATCAACATAAATTTGGCAAATAAAGATATCTTTTCCATTTCTTTGAATGAAGAGAGTAGAATCGGCTTTGCCTATCTCAAAACCATTCTTGAGAAGAAAAAATCCTTAAGGCATTCATACCATGCTCTAGGAGCATGCTTAAGCCCATAGAGCGCCTTATGGAGCTTGTACACATGGTTTGGAAATTTTGGGTCTTCAAAGCCCGGTGGTTGCTCAACATAAACTTCTTCTTGGAGAGGTCCATTCAAGAATGCACTCTTCACATCCATTTGATGTAGCTTAAAATCATGATGAGTAGCATAGGCCAAAAGGATACGAATTGATTCAAGCCTTGCTACCGGAGTATAAGTCTCTCCAAAGTCCAAGCCTTCAACTTGAGTGTAGCCTTTGCCCACGAGCCTTGCCTTGTTCTTTGTGAAGACACCAAATTCATCTCGCTTGTTCCTAAAAACCCACTTGGTGCCGATCACATTTTGCTTGGGTCTTGGCATGAACTCCCAAACTTCATTTCTCTTGAAGTTGTCAACTCTTCCTCCATGGCAATTATCCAATCCGGGTCCTCAAGAGCTTGTTCCACACTAAGAGGTTCCAAAGAAGAAACAAACGAGTAAAATGCACAAAAATTTGACAATCTTGAGCGAGTTGTTACCCCTCTTTGGATACTCCCAAGTATGTTGTCGACGGGATGATCCTGTTGAACCATTTGATGTACTATTGGGTGTGGTGCTTGAGATTGACGTTGAATGGGTCCATCATCATCATCTTCACCTTGTGGAGATTCTTCTTGAGCTTCACTATCTTGTTCTCCCCCTTGATCAAAGCCCTGTCCATGATTGTCACCATGAACTTGACTTTCTTCTTGATGAACTTGAGAACTTGGTGGTTCCACTCTTGTTGATGATGATGGATCTTGATTGCTTGTGTCAACCGGAGCTTGAACTTGAACCTCACGAGGCATCACTTCACCAGTCCCCATTCTAAAGATTGATACACTTGGGGGTTCCTCATCATCTACAAGGTTTTCACTAACTTGCTCTCTTTGAGAGCCATTAGATTCATCAAATTTCACGTCTACCGTGGTCTCAACACAACCGGTGGTTTTGTTGAAAACACGATAGGCATGTTCGTTAGTTCCATAACCAATGAGAAAGCCTTCATCAACCTTGGGTGCAAACTTTGAGGCTTTGGGTTTCTTGTTAAGTATGAAACACTTACACCCAAAGACCCTAAAGTAGTGCACACTAGGCTTCTTACCGGTGATGATCTCGTATGGAGTCTTGTTCAAATACTTGTGGAGGTAGAGGCGGTTTGTGGCATGGCATGCGGTGTTGATGGCTTCCGCCCAAAATGAGTCTGGAGTCTTGTATTCATCAAGCATTGTTCTTGCCGCTTCAATCAACGTACGGTTCTTCCTCTCAACAATGCCATTTTGTTGAGGAGTGTATGGAGTGGAAAGTTCATGCTTGATGCCTTCGTCATCGAGGAACTCTTCAACTTGAGTGTTCCTAAACTTCGAGCCATTGTCACTTCTTATGTTCTTGACCTTGAGCTCGAACTCATTTTGAACTCTTCTAATGAACTTCTTGACCACTCCCTTTGCTTCACTTTTATCTTGCAAAAAGAATACCCAAGTGAAACGGGAAAAGTCATCAACAATTACTAGACCATATTTGTTACCACCGATGCTTATGTAGGCAATTGGTCCAAACAAGTCCATGTGTAGTAGCTTCAACGGTCTTGATAAGGATAGGATGTTCTTGGCGGGACGATGCGCTCCAACTTGCTTCCCGGCTTGACAAGCACTACACAACCTATCTTTCTCAAAAACAACATTTGTTAGTCCTAGGATGTGCTCATCTTTTTGAAGTTTGGCCAAGTTCCTCATGCCAACATGGGCTAGTCGGCGATGCCATAGCCAACCCAAGTCGGATTTTGCCACTAAGCAAGCCTTAGGGTCCACCTTCACTTTTGTGAAATCCACATAGTAAAGCTTTCCCCGTAGATGACCCGCAAAGACATTAGAGGAATCCTCCCGTCTAGAGACGGTCACACCCTCATGGGTAAAGAGACAATTGTAGCCTTTCTCACAAAGTTGTGAAACCGACAACAAGTTGTATCCTAACCCTTGAACATGATAAACATCTTCAATTGAATTAGTTGTTGAGATAGCAATTTTACCTAGACCGACCACATCTCCTTGACCATTATCTCCATAGATGATAGTTTCCGTTGGGGTGTCATAATGATCAAGGGATGCAAACAAGCCTTCATCTCTGGTCATATGATTAGTGGCACCACTATCAATCAACCAAGCGCTTCCACCGGAGGAGTAGGCTTACAAAACAAGTTTAAGCTTTTGGTTTAGGTACCCAAAAAGATTTGGGTCCTTGGAGGTTAGAAGCATAAACTTTTGGAACCCACACACTCTTCCTCATAGCCTTCTTTGTGTAGGCCCCAACATACTTGACCACCATTTTACCATTGTGGTCCAAGGTCACAACATAGTCACAAGTGTAGTTGGGAGAGGGCTTGTGTTCAACCACATTTTTTGATGCCTTTGATGGAGAATTAACCCCACCATTTCCTTTTGTGGTATGCACAACCTTTGGCTTGTCCTTTGTTGTGGTAGAGGTGGTGACTCCATGGGCAATGTCCATGATAGTGTTGAGGTAGCCTCCCTTGTTCCACAAGGGGATCTCATGCCCTTTCACCACCACCCTACCATTGACCTTGTTGTCCTTGTAGTGCCCAAGTCCTTGCTTGTCAACCACCTTTGGAATGGACTTGGCACCGTTCTTGCCTTGAGTAATCAACATGTTCAACCGAGCTATTTCTTTGTCTTTGCTCTTGATTTTCTCTTCAAGCCTTACATGGTTAGTCTTGAGAGCATTTATATCAATACTAGAGCAAATAGAACAACCTTTGCTAGTGGAGGCACTAGAGTCAAGTGTTGCCTTAGGATTGGCTTTGGAGCTTTCCCAAAGAGCACTATAGTTTGCTTCAAGATTTTTATGTTTATCCATCAAGCGTGAAAAGCTTGTTTGAAGCTCACTATAAGTGGCCTTTAGGGAGGCTAGAGATTCATTTGCCAAAGTGTAATCCTTTGACATCCTCTTGTTGGAGTCATTGGCCAAGGATAAGTCCGTGGTCAACTTCTCCACCTTAGCCGCCTCTTCGGCAAGGCGTCTCTCTAGAGCAAGGTTTCTTTCCTTCTCAAGGATAAGCAAGTCTTCTTGCTCATGGAGAGATACTTTCCTCTTCTCTAATTTCTCCAAAAGACTTTTTATTTCCTTATAGCCCTTTTTACTAAATTGTTTTATCATGTTGGCCTCAATTTCTTCTTCATTGTCTAGATCATCTATGTCACTAGGTGTGGATGAAGAAGAGGTGAGAGAGGATGAGGTGGTTGATTCTTGTACCTTGCTCCCTCTTGCCATGAGGCAAAAGTGGGAGTGGTCCTCATCGTCGGAGAAGTTGTTGAAGAGGCGCGGTGAATATGATCCTTGTGCCATGGCAATGGTTGCCATGCCTTGCTTCTTTGGCTCTTCATCTTCATCACTTGAGTCCCATTGTTGACCCACGTGAGCACGCCCTTGGAACTTGTTCTTGTACTCTTTGCTCTTCTCCTTGTATTTCTTCTCTTCCTCATTCTTGTTCTTATTCTTGGGACACTCGGCAATGAAGTGCGCATACTCTCCACACTCATAGCACTTGCGTCGAGACTTCTTCTTCCTTTCATCACCGCCTTTCTTTGATGCCCTTGACTTCAAGAATTTCTTGTATTTTCTTATGGCAAAGGCGGTTTCTTCATCCGTGTTTCCTTCTTCACTTGTGTCTTCATTCTTGGTCTTGGAAGTCTTTGGCTTCACTTCCACCGCTTCACTAGAGCTAGCATTGAGGGCTAAGCTCTTGTTTACCTTCAAGCTTAACGACTTCTCCACATCTTGGTCAACTAGCTCTTGATGCAAGATCTCACCAAGAAGTTGATTGGGGGTCATCTTGTAGTAGTTTGGATCTTTTCTTATCATGGTTGCTAGGTTTGTGTTCTTCGGGGTGAAAGCTCTTAGCAACTTCTTTGTGACCTTGGAGTCTTCCCAATCATCACTTCCTAGTGCTCTAATGTCCGAGACAAGGAGTATGAGCCTATCATACATTTTCCTCACGGTTTCTCCATCCTTCATGATGAATAGCTCAAGCTCTCCATTGATCAAATCAATCTTCCCTTGTCTCACATGCTCGGTCCCCCTCATGTGCTTCCTTGAGTGTGTCCCAAATCACCTTGGCAATTTGGATGTTCCGAACTTTGTTGAATTCTTGAGCACACAAGGATCCCGTAATGACTCTTGTTGCTTGCACGTTGCGGTGGAGGTCTTGCTCATGCTCGATTGTTGGGACTTCACCTTCGGCGGGGATTGTCACACCTAGACACACAATTTTCCAAAGAGAAGGGTGAAGCCCGTAAAGGTGCATTTGCATATCATAAGCCCATTTGGGATAGTCTTTCCCATCGAAGTGGGTTGGCTTTCCCAAATGTACGGAATAGAATTTATCATTAGGATTGTTGCCCGGAAATTGTGTGTAGTGGTGGGGCACTTCGTAGAAGCCGGAGTGAGTGTACTTGGCTTGCTCCTTCTTGATCATCTTCTTGAGGAGCTTCTTAGCCAACTTCTTTGCCTTCTTCTTCTTCTTGGCTTTTCTTCTCTTCTTCACCGCCTTCCTTGCCGCATCATCACCATCCTTGACGTCTTCATCGCTTGAGTCAGAGTCCGAGTCGGAGTCAGATGAAGAGTCATCAGAGCTCTCCCCATTGGAGCGGCTTGGAGCTTTCCCGGTGATGTCTTGGGCTGCCTTAAGCTCTCTTTCTTGAGCTTCCTTGGCGGTGATTTCTTCGGCGGATTGGTTGTCTCCACTCCCCGACATCTTGATCCCTTAGCGGTTAAACCTAAATCAAGGGATTTGGCTCTGATACCAATTGAAAGGATCTTGTGATGCCTAGAGGGGGGGTGAATAGGATCACTTTAAAATTCTGCAAAAACTGAGCAGCGGATCAGGGACCGGATGACCCAGCACGAGTGACCAGATGGCCTGGGGGGTCCGGGTCACCCTGGCACTTGGGCCGGATCAACCAGCGCGCGAGGAGATGGTGCAATAAACTATGGAAAACTTGAATTTGCAGAAAGTAAATGAATCAAACTTTACGTATACGATGTAGACACCACCTGCAACCAAAGATTTCACGAGCTACAACACAAAAAAGGAGATCGATCCAAATATAGCTTCTAGGGTTAGAGAAAGGGGATGAACTCAAACAAGCGAGAGACAAGTGAATTAATCCGAAGTTCACTCCTACAAAGGAAGCTACGTCTCCGTTGAGGATCCCACAAAGGGAGGGCTATCACCAAGAGGCTCTTTTCCTCACCCAATTCCCACAAAGGAAAATTGGTGCTCACTAAGAGAAATCCACAAAGGATGGGTAATACAAACGATCCCGGGTGCTCCACACGGAGAGGGCACTCAACGGGCGACGCCTAATCGTCTAGAAGCAAGCTTCAAGAGTAACAAACGCGAATCGATCAACCAAAGCCACCACAAGTGCTTCTTGAGAGGAAGGAGTGAAGAGCTCTCACAAGGGGGCTAAATCCTACACCTCAAAGTCTCTCACACCCAAACCCTAGAAGGAATCCTTGCTAGGAGTGCTTGGAAGGGAGTTGGGAGAAAGGGAAGAAGCTTGGGAGCTGTTTCAATGGAAGGGGAGGCGGAACCCTAGAGAGGAGGAAGAAGGGGTATATATACCCGAGTCCCCTGAGCTAGCCGTTATGTGGCTCCTGCGGCCTGGCCGGGTCAACCGGCACGGGTGGCCGGGTCACCCGGCTCTCTCCAGAGCCGTCCCGGGTCGCCCGGCCACTCAGGCCGGTTGACCCGGTAGGGCCGGGAAAGCAAGGTTAAGTTAAACTAAGGCTATTCTAGGTTTTTCTAATGATTTTTCTAGGGTTTTCACTCTAAGAAAAGATGAGAGGAAATCAAGAAGAGCACTTGTAGCGAACCTCGACCAACCAACCACGTCCCTCTTTATAGTACGGTGTTTCCTAAACTCAAATTCAAACCAAAAAATAAAAGTTAAATCGCCGATTGTGCTTCAACACCTAGTAGAGCGTATGAGGGGCTTCCTTTGATCAAACTCACGTATTTATTCATTTAAGCCTGCACACATCTTATTGAAAGCATTAAGCCACCCAAATTGCATTGTCATTATCACTAAAATTAATTAGGAGCCTAGATCCACTTTCTAGAGCGAAACAAGTAGTCGACCGCCTTGTTATTGGCGTCCTGTATATCCCTCGATCCTGGAGCAAGGAAGTTAATCGGATGAACATAAGCTGTGTGCACCGTAGCGTCCCAAAGGATCTGACCCTTGCCGCGGAGAAAAGCAGCCATCCGCCTCTGCCACATCTGGTAGTTCTTTCCATCGAAGTGCGGGGGACCCGATCCCCGTTCCTGGTACGCCATCTTTGGATCTTATACTGGTTAGAGTCACAAAAGACCTATAACCGGCTCTGATACCACTTGAAGGACCGAACTGGCGACCAGAGCGGGTGGGGGGCAGTGAATGGGAGCCGATAAAAATTCTTCTCGAGGGAGATGTCTTCTCCAACAAGATGAACTCGACCGATCCAACACTTCTCCGACTTGAACTACCCAAGTTTGCCAAAGTCACATAGCCACTCAAGTACTACTGACCCTAGGAGCAAACCACTCAACCAACTGAAACAAACACTCCCAACACGCAACGGAAATATGCACAACCTGCTGTCTATGCCACACCGGTCAGACCGACCGCCTGCGCCGGTCAGACCGGTGGCACCGCTCAGACCGGAGGACAGCGCCGGTCAGGCTGGTGACATCACCAAGCGCATAGAAACGTTCCAGGAAGCCTTGGTGACTCATCTATGCCTTGGAGCAATAACCACCTTCGAAACTCAAACTGAAGAGAACGAAAGACGTGCCAAGAACTGACCAAAAGCACCACAGCCCAAAGCTACACACATCCATCGATTCACCCGAGGCAAATCCCACAGGCACCTGGCACCGGTCAAACCGGTCACACGCACCGGTCAGACCGGTCAGGCCTAGGCATCTCGGGATGAACAGCGAGCCGCGGGTCAACCCTTCCAAACAACCTTCCCGATCTCCCGATTCGCTCCACGGATTCGGACAAGACTTAGGGGATACTAGGAGTACCTTATGGGCATCCCATAGCTACGATTTGGTCTCCTAGAACTTGGTAAATCGAGATGAATCGAAGGATTTCCATCAAGAACACCACTTTCCCGAAACCTAAGAAAACCCCCAAATCGAGCACCTTTTTCCACAGATTTGAGAGGGGGATCACAAGGAAAAGAACCACGAAGGGTTCATGCATACATCCCCAACCAAAATCGCAAAGGAGAGGCCTCAAATCCACCACAAGAAAATCTCCAATAAAAGGCTCCGAAAATCACCAAAAAGGGAAAACGGGAGAGACAACAAAAGGCCTTGAGGAATCATGCCGAATCTTCTATACATACCATGAAAGATTCATACAAGGTCTAGCTTTCCTCCCGATCATCCATCCATCTCTAAAGATCTCACCATGAAGCTCTCAAGCTAGTTCTAGAAAATCCTAAGGAAAATAGGAAGGGAAAATAGCAAAAACAAATGAGCTAGGGTTCCAGGAGATGGCTGCCATCCTCTCACCACTTGGGTTATATGGAGGCAACCGAAAGATGAAACTACCCCTAATACATAATACTAAGATACACACCCCCAAGGGGCACTTTGGGAATCTTCGTCATAGCACCATAGGACGGATGCCTGGTGACCGCAACCTGCTTAGCCTCGACGCAAGACTTGCGATCCCGACGCGTGTCCTCCGCTTTGAAGTCTCTGAAAGCTGTCGTCGCACACCGTTCAGACTGGTACAACCCACCAGTCAGACCGGCTTAGTGCTGATGCGCTTCGGTCTTCAGTCTTGGCTTTGTGCTTCAACCAAGGAACCTAGTGGTTTTGTGGTGAACCACTGGAAACCCCGCAGACTCGGTGTAGCCTCCCGCCAATCTCCACTCATGACTTGGCTCCCACGTCGTCCTGGCTCGACCTTGGTTTTGAGGCTCAACCAAGAAACCGTCCATGACTTCGTCTTGCTGTTCTTGCCACCATGCGACCCGCACTTGATCCCGCTGGTCACCGGGTCCCTCGAACCAAGGCTACTTGTCTGCTCCACAACTGGAGGCCTCACCGGCATCGACCTTTCGCGCTTGTTCTTCACCTGCACCAGCACCAATAAAGCCGCAGCCTGCTCCTGCAATACTTAGCCAAGAGTCAGTCCACACAACGTTGTCAATCACTGATAACACCAGGAAGCGACCATCCACCAGTCCTCGAACCACACAGGCTCTCAATAGGCAACAGGATACAAACAATTGTGACTATCAAGCGTTGTGGCTGCAGCTAAATGCCCATTCCACCTACCATTAAGTTCAGTTGAATTTACATTAAGATATGGCCTACACCCCTCGATAAAACCTTCAATGCAAGAACTTAATGCACATAAAAATGATGAAAGGTCACCTGACCATCAACAACCTTTGTATCAATCTCAATAACACTACTTGGTGACCGTTTCAGAATCTCTTCCATTTGAGTTGCAGCTGAAAATTGTCTTCCCAATTTCCATACACATCTGCCATAGCCTTTTGTCTTCCTCTCCACACTATGTCACAACACTTGAACTGATCTTCCAATTTATCCAGCAGATCTTTAGTACCCATTGCCTTCTTCCTGAGAATACAAATCGCCTTTGAAGCAACCCAAGAACTTGTTATTGTAGTAGTCTTTCTCCTACTACTAGACATGCATGAGTGCTTATCTTTCAATATTGTGACCTATAAATGAAAACAAACTGTTAGCTGCAAATAAAAAAATATTTTGAACAAATGCATATGCCATTGTTAGCTACGAGGTTAATACCATAGCTGTCTTGTGATCAGGTTGTCTCCCAACTACGTGCAAAGGGTGGTCCTCTGCCATGCAATTGCCAATAAACCTACTCGGGTCAGTCTTCTCAGTGTGTAGTTCAAACTCCTCATTTATAGCAAATTGCCTTATAACCAATCTGTATTATTTCATGTCAGGGTAAACAGATCTAAGATTCATGCATGGTTTGTCTAGATCGTACACTATCACCCTCTCCCCTTTTATGTTGTCATCAATGGGTAGGGCTGCACCCATAGTATTCTGATCAGGGCCTTTTCCCTTATCAGTTGCTACTCCTGCAGCCTTTCTAGCCTTCTCTTCCTCATCTCTCAAACCCAACAACTCAAAAAAATGGCCATCCTCCATATATTCTCACCTTCCCTTATACTCATCATATATCTCATTGATTTGAATGGTATTTGTGAGAATGGGTACCTCTGGGTTCTCTCCGACCAGGCTCACAACTGTCCCCGACAAGTGGGTCTGGCCCATCAAAAGACTCGCCGACCTAACAGCGGGCCCCACAAAACTGATCTATGGCCCCAAAGACTTCTAGAAGACTCCTCCAGAAGACCTAGTTCGATACGAGACTTGGTGTGCACTCCAAGACGTCAGCCGCGCCTCCAATCAATCCGAAGATCACAGGATAATGTTGTAACTAACTAGAGATAGGTTTCCCTGTTGTAATCGACCTGGACTCCGGTCCACCAACCTTGTTCGTCAGCCAATATAAGGCGGGCAAGGGCGTCCCTCCGAGGACCACGTAATCTCGCCACACCAGCAATACAAAACAAGAACTGGACGTAGGGTTTTACTCTTCGGAGGCCTGAACCAGTATAAAATCTCCTTGTTCCTTGCATCTCGCTGTGATTTCTGTGTGCTCTAGCATAACCATCGCGTTCTTAAATCTAGATCTCCTCCACCGAACAAATAAACCACCAGGGTTGACCCCCCTGTGAACTGCTCAGATATAAACCTCTGACAGTTAGCGCACTAGGTAGGGGCAGATCTAGGGCTCTTCGTGCAACTCGATGGCTTCTTCCCACGACATGATCTTTCCTGCAAGCATGGCAGACTTCCTCGCCAACCCCGTCGACATCAGCTTCGGCTCTATGCCGTTGAAATTCGCTGCTCCAGCCGCCGGCCCTGTCGTTACCGACAACACCGCGACAAACCCACTCCAGCAGGTCGAGTCTGATCTACTGACGGAAACCCACCGACCCACTCCTAGCGATCTGGTCACGGGGTTTGATCGTGTCGCGAGCATGCTCGCAGACACCATCAATATCTGCGAGAGCATCAAACACTCTAGCACACCCTCTGCATCCTCGCCCTACATGCCCTACGGCCTACGGAACACAAGCCATGTGATCTCAGACCACATGAAGAAGAAGATCCAGATCCAATCTGGGTCGACCACTATCACCCTGCAAGCCTCGGCTTGCGGAGCTCGCAGGGACCTCCTCGACAATCCTAGCCCCATCCACAAGAAGGCAAAACACACTGCCCGCCAGTGTCGTGCGTTGAAGAAACTTCGTTGACCTATTCCTTAGGCAGCGACCCAAGGTTGCCAGATTCATCGCACCCCGCAGTCCCTAGACGGTGGTGAGTTCCAAGTCGCCCGCGTCATCATCACGCCTAATGACTATGGCCACAAGGTCGGTGCATGCCACAGCCTCCCAAATCGCGAATCCTTCGTGCTCTCGGCTGACGTGTCTCCACAAGCTGGCGAGACTGAAGAACAATGACAACATCTCGAGGCTGGCAACACCGGTCGAGATCAACACCGCTAGGAGGAAGCAAACCAAGCTGCCGCAGATGTAGCCAATGCTCATGCTCCGGCAAACAACAATGTTCAGAACAACAATGCCGCTGGTGGCCCACCCCCCGCGGGTCAGGCTGTACAACACCAGCAGTGTCAAGAAGATCCACCATGACGTGGCCTACGTGCCAGGGACCTCTAGAGACATTTTGAAGAAGCTGGGCATGAGGTCTACAACTCTCCTCAGACTAACCTAGGTGCTGCCCTGGTAGAAATTGGCCAATTAGGAGACACCCCCGCGATGCGTCGAGCTCTTGCTCACATTCGGGTCGCTACCACCCAAGTAGAAGAACGGAGCCAAGGCTACAACAGGTCGGCCACAAGCCAACCGGAGCAGATCGGTACGACCTCGCACCAACAACAACGCTAACCCCCCCTTCAGCCCATAGCTGAGGAGGGAGGCGGCGGTGCTTAGAAAGAACTACAAGGAGAAGAGGGATTATAGGTCTTTGCTAGGAGAGGCTAAGGAGAAGGTGATTGAGCTAGAGTCCTTGCTTGTTGATGCTAGGGCCCAGGTTGAGTCTCTGAAGTCTGCTCCCATTGTGACCGATGAACCTGAATGCACTAAATGTTCTGTTTTCCTTGGTGATTTGACTGTGCTTAGGGAGAAGTATGCCTCCAAGGTTGAGGAACTAGATGTTCTTAGGGTTGAGCTTGAAGAGATGAAATCTAGGCCCTCTTTGCTTGGTGCTTGTATCTCTTGTCCTGTTTTGCAAGCGAAGTTGGATGAATCTCATGCTTATGCTAGATCTCTAGAGGTTGCTTTGAAAACTCCTATAGCTACTTCTTCTTCTACTTGTGAGTTGCAAGCTATTCAGAATCTAGAGCTTGCACATTATGTTGATCGCTTGCAGGATGAGAATGATGAATTGAGGAAAATGATGGGTTGGTTGTCGCGTCATGAGCCCTCAGCTTAGGATGATGATTGAGGCATACAAACGCTATGATGGGCAAGCGCTTGGGTCAGATAAGATTGGAGAGGGTAGTGGTGAGAAGGAGGAGAAGATTGGTGATATCCCAGCTCCACCAAAAACCTTCCACAAGAATGCCTTTGCTCCTAAGCCAAACCCACTTAGGAACCGACTAGACACAACCCCAGATCCACCAGTGTTTCCTCCCCAAACAAGTGATTTCCGGAAACCCATCAAAAGTTCAAGGGTGACATGGGTAATGAGTTCTTTGGGAAGAAGGGAGAGAAACCAAGTGAGGAGAAGCCACTGCCCAGAGAGAACCCAAAGCCAAAGCCAATCCCATTCCATTGTGACCATTGTGTGAGGGATGACCACTTAGCTGAGTTTCGCTTCAAGAGGAAGCGGGAGGAGAGGTTTGCTAGGGAGATGGCAAACAAGGACAGGTACCGCCCTTCTCGTGGTGTGCCTGAGCCTCGTGTTGTGCCTAGGGGTGAGGGTATGGTGCGTACCATCTTCACTCGGGAAAAGTGTGAATTTCCTACACAGGGTGTGCCTCCTCAGAGAGATAGTGGTAGGCGTGTTGGGTTTGGGTGTGGTGAGTTTGCTGGACGTTCCTTCACTCGAGGCCAATACGAGTATGGGGGGAACGATCGCAGCTTTAGGTCTCAGACGAGCTACGGACCACGGTCTCCACCTCGTGGTACTTGTAGTCCTCCAAGGAGACGTGTGGGTGTTCCACCTAGGAGTGATAGGATGGATTTTGCTAATCCCACTTTTGAGCAAATGGCACAACACTGGTTTGATTCCTTTTACACTAACCCCAGTGCTGAGTTGTTTGCTCACTCTCGCTCTCGTTTTTGATTTTGCAGGTGGGAGGCATGGAGAGTTTTTGGTTGATCGACTATGATTGCTCTCGACACATGACCGGAGATCGAAGGTGGTTCTCCAGCCTCACCCCGGTGGTGTCCAAGGAGTACATCACTTTTAGGGACAATGGGAAAGGTAGAGTGCTTTAAGTGGGCACAGTGAAGGTAAGTGAGAGCGTGACTCTTAGGCGTGTTGCTCTTGTCAAGTCTTTGAGGTTCAATCTTCTTTCGGTTTCCCAGCTTCTTGATGAGGGTTTTGAGGTCCGTTTCAAAACGGGCACTTCTCGTGTTTTGGATTCTCGAGGTGATCTTGTGTGCAAGATCATTCCCGAGGGTCAGATTTTCAGAGCCGATTTTTCTCAGTGTGTCGGCTCTTCTCATTGTTTGGTTGCGGGTGTTTCGGTGGAGCTTTGGAAGTGGCATAGGAGGCTAGGTCACTTGAGTTTTGACTTGTTGTCATGCTTGAGTGGGCTTGGTTTGGTCCGAGGATCCCCAAGGTTGAAATACCAAAAGGATTTGGTATGTGCTCCGTGTAGGCATGGCAAGATGGTCACCGCCTCCCATCCGCCTCTGACAGATGTTATGACAGAGCGCATGTGAGTTGTTCCATATGGACTTGGTTGGTCCAGCTCGTGTGTGCTCGGCGGGTGGGAAATGGTATGTCCTGGTGATAGTGGATGACTATTCTCGCTATGCTTGGGTCTTCTTTTTGGCTGACAATGGGGAGGCGTTTGGTTTTGTCCGGGATCTGATCTTGAGGTTGAAAAATGAGAGGAATGGCGATGCTGTTTGAGCTATTTATAGTGACAATGGCACTGAATTTAAAAACTCTTGATTTGAAACCTTTTGTCGTGATTTGGGTCTCGAACATTAGCTTTCCTCTCCCTATGTCGCTTGTCAGAATGGTGTGGTTGAGAGGAAAAATTGCTCTCTTTGTGAGATGGCTCGGACGATGCTCGACGAGCATAGGACTCCAAGAAGATATTGGGCTGAGGCAGTGAATACCGCGTGCCATGTGGGGAATCAGATTTTTCTTCGGGCTTTCTTGAACAAGACGTGACATGAGCTCATGCATGGGCGAGCACCTAGAGTGAGCCATTTCAGGGCTTTTGGTTGCCGGTGTTTTATCCTCAAGAAGGGTAGGCTTGATAAGTTTGAGTCGAGGTCCTCCGATGGCATCTTTTTGGGTTATGCTAATCATTCTCGAGCATATCGTATTCTCAACCTTGATACTAACCAAATCATGGAGACTTGCAAGGTTACCTTCGACGAGACACAACCATGTAGTTCGTCTGTTTTTTAGTGTGGAGGTGATGACGAAGTTGGCAAGAAGATCTTTGAGGATGAGGAGGATGATGCTGGAGAAGATGGTGGTGATGATGGTGAAGCTCCAGCCACACATGTAACCTCTACTTCCACTATGATGACTACGGTGCAAGATGGTCCATCCCCTACACCGACTACGATCCAACAAGATCAAGTGGAAGCTGCTGTTGAGAGGGAGGTCGTCTCCAGGCGAGAGGCACCGAGGCGCATTCAAGTTGATCATCCTCCCTCAAGAATCATTAGCGACATCTATGAATGTACGACACAGTTGAGGTCCAGAAATGTCTCACACTTTGCTCATTCAGCTTTTGTTGCTACCTTTGAGTCGAAAGACATTGGACACACACTCTCTGACCCGAATTGGGTGAATGCTATGCATGAGGAGTTAGATAATTTTGAGAGAAACCATGTTTGGGAGTTAGTAGAGCCACCAGCACATTGCAACCTATCGGGACAAAATGGGTGTGGAAGAACGAAGAGGGAGAGAATGGTGAAGTGGTGAGAAACAAGTCGAGGTTGGTTGCTCAGGGTTATAGTTAGAAAGAGGGGATAGACTATGAGGAGACATTTGCTCCTGTAGCTCGTTTGGAGGCGATTAGGATCCTTCTAGCCTTTTCTGTAGCTAAAGGGTTCAGATTGTACCAAATGGATGTGAAGAGTGCCTTTCTGAATAGGTTTTTGGAGGAAGAGGTTTATGTGAGGCAACACCGGGCTTTGAGAGTATTGAGTTCCCACACCGACTGTATAGGCTGAAGAAGGCTTTGTATGGGCTGAAACAAGCTCCCTGGGCATGGTATGGCAGGTTGCGGGGATTTTTGTTTAGCAAGGGGTTTGAGATGGTCAAAGTAGATAAGACTCTATTTCTCCTCAGGCAGGGTGATGATATCCTAATTGTTCAGGTGTATGTGGATGATATTGTCTTTGGCGGCTCGTCTCACTCTTTGGTTGCAAGGTTTGCAGAGGATATGAGCAAAGAATTCGAGATGTCTATGATGGGAGAATTATAGTTCTTTCTCAGGCTTCAGATCAAGTAGGCCAAGGAGGGAACATTTATACATCAAGCCAAGTACACGAAGGACATCCTCAAAAAGTTCAAGATGGACGACTCGAAGCCCCTGTCGACACCGATGAGTACGACTACAGCGCTGGATGCGGATGAGGACGGAGAGCCCGTGGACCAGAAGGAGTACCGGAGCATGATCGGCTCCCTCTTGTACTTGATGGTGACGAGGCCAGACATACAGTTCACTGTGTGCCTGTGCGCTCGTTTTCAGGCGTCGCCGAGGACTTCACATCGGTAGGCCGTCAAGTGGATTTTCAGGTATCTTTGATACACTCCTGAGCTTGGTCTTTGGTACTCGACGTCCTCTTCTCTCTCGCTTCTTGGATTTTCGGATGCCGACTTGGCAGGGTGTCGTGTCGATAGGAAATCGACTTCGGGTACTTGTCAGTTTTTGGGTTCCTCATTGGTTTCTTGGTCATCTCGCAAACAGTCAAGTGTAGCTCAGTCTACCACAGAAGCCAAGTATGTAGCTACCGCTAGTTGTTGCTCCCAGCTGCTTTGGATCACCTATACTTTGAGTGACTTTGGTGAGGAGTGCACCCATGTTCCTCTCATGTGTGATAGCAGGAGTGCCATTAGTGTTGCCAAAAATCCCATGCTACACTCTGGAACCAAACTTATAGAGGTGAGATACCACTTTTTGAGAGACAACGTGGAGAAGGGAAACATAGACTTAATTCATGTGCCAACCCAGAAACAACTCGCAGATATCCTGACCAAACCTTTGGACCAAGCTAGTTTTTCTCATTTGCGGGGTTAGCTTGGCATGGTTTTTCCTTTTTGAGATTGGGTTGGAGATCTCATGCACATATGCATCTTACATTTTCATTCTGTAACATATCATGTCTAGCATCTTTGTATCATAGACTACATTTGTAACATATGCTTTAGAGGATGTGCTTCTCCTATATACATTAATCACTGTGATATGTCGGATGTGAGCTTATGATCAGGCTTGTGAGCTCTTGTGATGTATAGCTATGCTCTTGGTAGCTTTGGAGATATATGCATGTGAAATAGCTTATTTTTGTGAAAATGCTAAATGTGATCCTCCCTTGTGAGTAGAATGCCTGTCATGTTCATTCTGTGCTCAAATGGCTATATCTTGGTTAATTATGTTTGGGTATCATGCTCTTTTCATTTGGAGCCAAAGACTCGGTTGCCATCATGAATGTTTAGCCTACATGTTACCTTGTGGAGGAGCATAAGCTTCTTTTTGCCGCAAAGGCACTTCATGTACCTGTTGACACTTGCTAGGATCGCCACCAGGTTTATATCCCCGGCAACAGCGCCAGAAAGCTTGTTGGTATACTATGCGATCATAGATAAATCCGCAAGCGTACAGATATCGCTGTAGCTTTCACCCAGGAGTATTCCAAGGTATCGATTTCCACGGGGAACGAGAAGTGAACTAAACCTGAACTAATCCGTCCGGGGGATATGACGACAAAGGGTAAAGAGGCAAGGGAGATTTCGGGTAGAGAGGGGATAAGCTGAGGAAATCAAGGATCTTTAGAATCACGGTAGACTCAAGTCAAGTCTTATCGCTCGTCGGGGCTAGAGGGAAAAGAGCCACGGAAAGGGATGAGAAGGGGGCTCTGATGTCGTATTCCTACCCCCCTAAACTAACGTGGTGGATTACAAAGCCCGTCCAAAGCTGTCACCTCCCTAGGGTACCACACAGTTCGTTGATCAAGGCGGCAATCCAAAGTACTAGAGAGTCTAGACACCGCGTCTACACTAACCAAGTACTACTTTACTCCGCGCTAGAGCAAAGCAAACACGGTAAAGCAGCAAAGCTACTAAACAGTAATCGAAGAACCGAACAAGAAGAAAAGATCAAGAAGAGGAACTCGAACACTTTGCGGATGGTGACTCTCCCCTCCCACCTCAACGCCTCCCTGGTGGTGATCTTCGGTGACCTCTGGTGATTTCTTCCTAGTGATTGATCCATGGATATCCCCTCGGATCTGATCTCCAAATTGGATTTTACCCATGGAAAAACTTTCCAAGAGAAAGTCCTGGTGCGTCACCGAAAATTTGTGCATCACCCTTCCTCCTCCACAGATGTCTCTTTCTTCCTCCTGGCTGTTTTTCGTCGATTCACTGTTCGTCTAACGGAGGATTCAGTGGCATGGATGTTGCAATCATGCCTTGGGGGCTCGGCTGCTGGTTCTCATGTTCGTTTTCAAAGTGATCGACATTTTCGCTTCTCCGTTTCTTGCAAAGATGTGGGTTGATCCATCATCTCAAACGCTTCATTGGAGCTTGCTTTGATGTTTATTTCTTCCTTTGGAGCAATGGTGCTCCGCATTGGGAACGTGAGAAATTTCTTTGGGAACAAGAGCAGTTGAAGGAATGGAATTATGTCCAATCTAAGAAACAGAAGAGCAAGCAGTCCCCTTCTTGTGCTCGATCCCATGATCATCATGCTCATTTTGCCCCGAAACTAGTGCAGGATTCTCCTGTGCCAAAGCATCAGCCTTCTCGCCCTATCTCCTTTGTGGTAGGCAACATCACTGTGCCTACTTCGGTGCCCATTTCTCGGGTGTTTGGTGCATTGTCAAGGATCTCGGTCGTTCTCTAGATCCTGAATTCAAGGCGTGTTCTTCATCCCTGGACTCTGTCAAAGTTCAAATTTTGAATCCTCAGCTCACTGTAAATTCTATTCATTCTGTTAAATGCCTGGCATTGGGCCATCGGGCTTCTTCCTGGCAAGCTCCTTGGCGGTGTTTTTCTTGCCACAGTTATGGGCATAAGGCCAGATGGTGCTTAACTAAAGCTTGGCCCAATTTGTTTTGGGCTCCCAAGTCCAAGTCAGCAGCACATACAGCTAACGCAAAGGAAACCGAAGGGTCACCCCTAGAAGCATCCCCTCTAGATTGCCATGATTCCCGAGAAAGTCGCGACGCTGCGGATTTCTCTCCTCCCCCAAACTATAGTACCGATCAATCGACACCGCCTCCACCACTGCTTGAGTGGCCCTTGTTGGTGAGCCGCTTCGCCGCCACGAGGAGTACACGGTCCTCTCCCTCGACCCGGAACCACGACAGGGTCAGATTCTTGGTCTTCTACAGCATGTCAGTGAGTTTCTTGAGCATCAGTTCAATGTTTGAGTTCTGTCTGCCTTCCTGTCTCCTCTTCGGTTGGGACTTTTCTAGTTCGAAAACCCCATTCAGCGTGAGGAACTCTTAGATGCTTCCCTAATAAATTTTGAGCAATGGGTTCTGACGGTCAACAAACATGATGACGCTTTGAATTTCCGAACCTGCAACTATATTCGTGAATCTTGGATCATGTTTCTTGGTTTTCCTCTTGATTATCAGCTCAAAGAGTTCATCCAGGCTTCTGTTGCACCTTTCGAACATTTGATCAGATGGTTTGAGGGACCAAATAAGTCTCATGTACTTGTTCGCTGCCTGCTGCTCACTCCTGATAGTGTACCAAGAAGTATAGCTGTTTCGCAAGGTACTTTGCTCGGTGGAGTTTGTAGATCAAGGACTGTTCCTATGTTTATCTTGAATGGCAACTTTCCAGATGGCTTTCCACAAGATGAGGACCCTGTTCCTGTTGATGGCAATCCACATCCAGCTCATGGTCCTGTCAATGCAGCTCACCCTGATGTTGTACAAGGTTGGCAGCATGAGCTCCATGGAGCTGCCCCCCATGTGTTTCAGGATTTTGGGCTAAATGAACATCAGGAAAATAATGTGCAAGAGGAACTTCAAGCTCAACCTATCCCAGATCATGGGCTTGTTGGCTAGGATGCATGGCCAGAGGTGCATCATGCTGAGGAAGTGCAGAATCAGAATCAACCCCAAGTTGATCCTTGGGCTGCTTTTGATCAACAATTAGATGCTGATGATCAGCCTTAGGAATCCATTTCTTTTGATCAGTTTGGATCGACTGCAGAGTTTCTGCGTGCAACTGGGCCTAATATTACACTGAACATAGAGGACATCCAAGCTGGATTGTATGGCTCTTCTAGCTCTTCCTCAGTCACAACAGAGCAACCTGCAGCTGTTGATCTTGAAGTTCAGAGCTCTATATTACCTCAACCCTTCCAGATGGCTGAGATGCATGCATTCAGAATTCTGATGTCTGAAGCTACTACTGTCAGTACAATCCCCATGTAGTTTCCCTTGAGGATTGATGTCAGCATGTTTCAAGTTCAGAACAGTGGTTCTTCTGTTGCAGCTGCTGAAAGAGGAAAATCCTCCTGCAATTGTTCCAGCTCAGCCACCCAGCTATCATGCTATTTTGCTGAGAGTTTTGGCCCATTGCATCTCTATTATGCCCTCAATGCCACAAACTGATACCTCCAGGGAACAAACTGAACCTGCTGTCAATTCTTCAGAAGCTTTGATGGTTGGCATGGAAAATTCTGATCCTGTGCCTGCTAAGAAATGCTTGGAGCCATTCCTTGATGCTGTCTCTGATGAAACTTCCATGACTGTCTCCTTGCCAAAGACTGTCTCCAAGAGGAACCCTAAGAGAGCTCTTTTTTCTGAGGCAAGCTGTAGGAGCCCCAGAATTAACAACACAGCAGGCTTTAATCATGTTCAGCTCGACAAGACCCCAAGGAAGAAGAGGAAGCTTCTACCCCTTGCTGCTCCATCTCTTGATGCACCACCCAAGCTTTCTGATGAGGTCTCTGCTCCTGTTCCTCTTCTGGTCCTACAAGATTGGGCCATCCAATGCAGTGTTCCTCCTAGTGAGGTTACACTTGAAGCCCTTATGACACAGAAGAGCAATGATAGTGATGCCCAAGCTTAGTCCCTTGTCAGTGCTAGTGTTGGCTACTGGCTTTTTATTTTGTGGTTGCTACTCTTCTGGTTGCTACATGATGAACCTGTGTGTTTCCACTGTTTCCTTATTTTTGTGGTCTGTTTATTATCTTTGGTCTCATCAACCTGGTCCTCTCCAGGCTCTTTTTCAGTCCTCGTGTTCTCTCAGGACTCCATTGCCTGGTCCTTTCCAGGAAATGCTTTTGGTTTCTCTTGCTTGGCCTATACTGGATATAGTTCTACCCCCATCCTCCATATGGTTTCAGTCATGATGAACATAGATTGGAATATTTTGTGTTGGAACATTAGAGGCCTTAATGACACTAGTAAGCAAGATGTTGTCCGAAATAAAATTGAAGAGAGTAGATGTTCTATAGTCTGTTTGCAGGAAACAAAAGTTGGCTTTGTGGATATGGCCCTAGTCCGCAAATTTGCCTCTCGTCGCTTTGATAAATTTCATTTTGTCCCATCCGATGGAGCATCAGGAGGAATTCTTGTGTTGTGGAATAGTGCTCAGTTTTCTGGGGTCACTCTGGATAATTTGCCTTTTCGGATAACTATTGAGTTCACCTCCCAACTTAATGGCACCTCTTGGAGACTTACTACGATTTATGGCCCTTGCCGTGAACCGCAGAGGACAGAATTTGTACAGTGGTTACGCTCTTATGACATCTCAGATGATGTGAATTGACTCTTCCAAGGTGATTTCAACTTCTATAGGTCTCTGCAAGACAGAAATAAACCAGGGGGTAACCTTCATGACACTTTGGTCTTCAATGATGTCATTGGTCACCTGGGCCTAATTGAATTGCCTCTAAAAGGTCGCCCTTACACCTGGTCAAACATGCAGCAAGATCCACTTTTAGAACAACTAGATTGGTTCTTTACTTCAGTTAATTGGACTTTGGATTTCCCAAACACTATGGTCTTACAAATGGCTAAGATAACCTCTGATCATATCCCTTGTAGAATTGTTATTGGCACCACTATACCAAAGGCCAACATTTTCAGGTTTGAAAATTTTTGGCCACAACACCCTGGATTTTTTGAGGCAGTGGAACAAGGATGGGCACGGCCTGTCAGAGGTGATAGAAATTTTGCTGCAGTGCTAGCTAGAAAGCTGAAGAATGTCAGATATAGCTTGAAGGGTTGGAGCAAGAATCTCTCACAACTCTCTATGACTATTAAGCTTTGCAACAAAGTCATATTCTTCCTTGACTCATTAGAGGAATGTAGAGTTCTCTTTATCACATAATGGAATTTAAGAGACATAATCAAAAGGCAGCTGCAGACTCTCTTGCATTACAAGAGTGTTTATTGGAAGAAAAGATTTACTTTGAACATAATCAAATATGGTGATGAATGCACAAAGTTTTTCCATGCCATGGCAACTGTGAACTACAGGAGGAATGCCATCACCCAGCTCAAAGATGAAAATGGAAATATGGTTCATGACCATGAAGGCAAGGCTACTCTTTTATATCATGCCTATAAAAATAGGATGGGCATCTCTACTCAACCTCAAATGGGTTTTGACCTTTCTAGGCTAGTCACAGTTACAGTTGATCTGAATGACCTGAATGCTTCAATACTACAAGAAGAAATTGATAAAATCATTAAACTGCTCCCTGTGGACAAGGCACCTGGCCCTGATGGGTTTAATGGCTTATTTGTCAAGAAGTGTTGGGCAACTATCAAGGCTGATTTCTATAAGCTATGTCAGGATTTCTATAAGTATAAATGGCTCCTTCATTATCCTGGTGCCCAAAATCAACAATCCAGAAACAGTGAATGATTTTCGGCCCATTTCCTTGCTGAACTGCAGTATTAAGATTCTCACTAAGATCTTGGCTGAAAGATTGCAGACAATTATTTTACAACTTCTTCATGCGAATCAATATGGCTTTATTAAGTCTAGATCCATTCAAGATTGCATTGCCTGGTGTTTTGAATACATCCATCAGTGTCATCACAGTAGGAAGGAAATTATTATCCTCAAACTTGATTTTGCAAAAGCTTTTAACACAGTTGAGCATGGTGCCATTATTGCAATGATGAAAGCATTAGGTTTTCCTGACAAATGGATTCATTAGATAAACCTCATCTTCTCTTCTGGAACTTCCTCCATATTGCTCAATGGAGTCCCTGGCAAACAATTCAAATGCAAGAGGAGGGTTAGGCAAGGTGACCCCCTCTCACCTCTCCTGTTTGTTTTGGCAGCAGAACTCCTCCAATATTTGATAAATGACTCTAAACAGAATGGACACTTGACCTTACCCATACCCTATGGCTCTAGTGATTTCCCTATAGTCCAATATGCTGATGATACCATACTGATCATGAATGTTGTTGACGGTCCTTACAACAAAAATTTGACTGTCAAAACATCGGGTTCGAGAGGAGTATATGACAAGTTTCATGCACATTTTTAGTACTAATAAAGTTCCACGAGTTGTGTTGTGAATTTCATAAGCAGGTACACATTTTGGGGAGAATTTGGGACCAACACGCCACATGTGCTAGGCACGGCCGAACCACCTGGTCCAGCCGAACATGTAGGTGCAGCCGGCCCTGCAGGTGCGGCCGACCCTGCCTGGTGGCACGACCCTGGTCCAGAGCACCCCTACTCCCTCGAGCACAACTTGGACGAGTGTGATTCACTGGAGGAATGTCGGTTTGATCAAAGGGTGAATGCTAGGATCACTTGGATCAATGGGTCCACTTATCCGATTGCTCAACCGTCACAACCGTCATCCAGAAGCAATCCTAGGCGTTCCTTAACATGGTGGGTGCATCGCACGGCACGAGGTAGGGCCGGCCGCACCTATAGGGCCGGCCACACCTATCACTTGGCGTGCCGGGCGAAACCGACCCAAGGAGCCGACCTACAACCACCTCAGGAGTAGTGATCAGGAGCGTCGAAGGCGAGAGGCGGCACATCCTAGGGCCGGCCGTGCCTAGAGAACCGGCCGCACCTGGGATTTTCCTCCCCTACGCTCCAACGACCTCCCTTGCCTATAAAAGGCACCTCCCACTCGCTGGAATGGACACACATCACAGGAGCATCTCCATTTCTCACTTTTGTTCACTTAGAGTAGGATTAGTGTAGTTTGGGAGTTAGAGTCGAGTCGAGCTAGTCTCGGGGTTCCGGAGGAGATTTCTTCAGGGTTCCGGTACTACTCTTGTATCCTTTCTTTGTTTAGACTCAAGTACAATTTAAGTTATCTTCCTACCTTACCTTTCGAGTCAATTACATTCAGCTTTTACTTTGCTCTAGAAGCTTTATTCTTGGTTTAGACTAAAGTTAATTTAATCTTGGTTAGTGTAGCTCTCTTGAACCCTATAGTGTTGTGGTCGTTCTTCGCTTGATCTTCTACCGAGTACGTTTGTGCTTAGTAGCGGAGAGAGACCTTGCTTCGTGATATCCGGAGAAAGGTTCTTTGGTTCGTTGTGAGCGCGGTGCTCAGAGCTTGCCTTAGTCTTAGATTGGTGTAGGGGTGCAAATTGGTCATGATGTGGTGCACCTCTGAACCTCTTTAGTTCAATTATTTGTACTACTTCAGCTCAATTTTGAAGAAGTAGTACAAATAATTGAACTATAAAGGTTTAGAGGTGCACCTAACGGTTACCCCTTTGCAGCCTTAGATTGGTGTCCCGTTCAATGGAATAGTTGTGGTACCCTAGGGAGGTGACAGCCCCGGACGGGCTCAGTAGACCACCACGTTAGTTCGGGCCAGTAGGATTCAGCGCGTCGTCGTTCTCCCTTCTCATCCCAGTCTGAGAGCGCGGCTTTGCATGCCCCTGCAGCACTAGAAGAGCTTGTCGAGTTTAGCTTGCCTTGCTTATCCTTTGCCTTAGTTCTTTACCTAGAGTTGACAAGAATAGATAGATTGTGTTAGGATCCTTTCTCGTCTCGTTGTCCTCCCAGCTCATTAGGTCCTCTCTAACCCTTTATCAAGATCTCCTTCTGTGTGTCAAGTTATCCCCCGAATATCTTTATTCGTTACCCCCGCTAAAGCTCTTTACTGAGTCCTGTTACTCTCCACTGTTTATCCGATCATCTATGCCATAGTGCTTCCCTTGGGAAAATATAAATACGATAACCCGAATACCACTGGGTGAAGTGCTACAACGTTAATCCGTGCACTTGCGGACCTTTCTGTGACGTGTGTTTTACCAAAGACGTTCCTAGCTCCATTACTAGGGGTATAAAGCCGGTAGCGACGCTAGCGAGTGCCAACAAGCATTTCTGGCGCCGTCGCCGTGAGTGCGAACCTAGTAGTGAGGCTAAGGAATGTCAACAAGCATTTCTGGCGCCATTGCCGGGGAGGCAATAGACAAAAGATATCGTTCAAACTTAGTGGTAGAGTTATCCAGGTTCGGTGAACCGCTATTTAAACGGGTTTACCCATGCTCTAATCTCGTGTACGCAGAGTAGTGCATGACCGGTTTCGACCTACCGTCCAACTTTCACGACAATCCTGAGTCACTTGTGAGGAGAGTGCGACCTCGTGTCCTCATTCCTCAGAAGTTTCTCTCGAGTCAAGAAACGAACACCATCGACCCCGTAGACAGCACCTCGTCAGCACCAATGGCCGAGAGGACGATTCGTGAGTTTTCCGCTCCCTCCAACACCAATGTCCCTACCGGGCCGAACGTGACGGTGGGAGAAGGAAACTTTGAACTCAAGCCGGTGTTGATCAACATGGTGCAAGCAAGTCCGTTCTATGGCAAGCCTAATGAAGATGCCAATGCACATCTCCAGCATTTGCTGGAGGTGTGTAGGACTTTCACTATCTGTGGAGTGACGGACGACGCAATTCGTCTTCGCGTATTCCCGTTCTCATTGCTCGGGAAGGCGAAGCAATGGTTTTATGCGGAGCGAGATGCCATCAACACATGGGATAAGTGCTCTAAGGCATTCCTCACAAAGTTCTTCCCGGTGGGCAAAACCAATGCCCTCCGCGCTAGAATTTCAGGCTTCCAGCAGTAGAATGATGAGAGTATCCCGGAAGCATGGGAACGTCTCCTGGAATACATCATCGCGTGCCCGCACCATGGCATGCAGGGGTGGTTCTTAATTCAAACCTTCTACCACGGGCTCAAGCGTACCACCCGTGAGCACCTAGATGCAGCCGCTGGAGGAGCCTTCTTCTCGCTACAAGTACCCGTCGCTAAGGAATTGATAGAGAAGATGGTGGCAAATCAAGGTTGGGATGGAGATCGTCTTCAACCCCGTAACCGCGGTGTACACCAAGTCGATGGAATCGACATGCTCTCCGCCAAGATGGACCTCCTAATGAAGAAATTGGAGGCACCAAGCAAAGTGGAGACCGCCAAGATTATGAACGCTCGCATGACGTGCGAGGTTTGTGGTAATGTGGGTCATTCGGGAAATGATTGTCCCGAGACAAGGGAAGAAGCCAGCTTCATCAACAATGGCAACAACAATGGGTTCCACAACAACAACTACAACAATCAAGGGTGGAACTCAAGGCCCAACTTCCCGTTCAACAATCAAAATGGAGGTAATTATTCTAACAATTTCAATAATCAGCCTTCCATTAGATATCTTGTCTTTGGCCAAGCTAGAATTAACGAAAACTTAAACAAGAAGCTAGCCACCAATGATAAAGTTCTTGAAAATTTAAGTTCCACCATAGAATCCTTCACTACTGCTATGAAGAATCAGCTAAGCTTTAATAAAATGATAGAAACTCAACTTGCTCACCTTACTGCTTCTTTACCTTCTTCCGAGTCGGGTGGGATCCCGGGGCAACCCGAGCCTACCCGAGAGAATGTTAGCATTATATCCACCAGAAGGGGTAAGCCATCTAGGAGGGTGTAAGCACCTAACCATGTAGGGAAGCTTATACATCAAATCCAAGACCCATGGGAGGAATCAGTAGTCTTGCACAAGAAAGATAATGGATATCCGGCTATCACATGCACGATCTATTATCAAAAGATCAAGAATGCTCTTTGTGACCTTGGTGCGAGTGTCAACATCATGTCCAAAGCCATGTTTGAGGAGTTAGGATACCCTGCTCTCTCTCCGACAATGATGAAAGTCCAACTTGCCGACTCATCGATTAAATATCCAGAGGGCATAGTGGAAAATCTCTTGGTGAATGTCAAAGGCTCCTATGTCTTTGTGGATTTCGTAGTCCTCGACACACAAGATGATGGAGAAATGCCACTTATTCTTGGGCGACCATTCCTAAGAGATGTCAATGCAAGGATTGATGTCGGAGCCGGAAAGATTCAATTCTGCATAGGGTGAAGAGACATGACATTCAAATTTCAAGCAAAAGAAGAGCAATGTTACCTAGTGCAAGATGAGGAATCTCGAGAGTGGAGGAAGCCACAGCCCCAATACAAGAAAGAGAAGGTAGCCCCGACCAAGCCCAAAGTGGATAGCCTCATTGCAATGATGAGGGAGCGTTGGGAGCAAGACAAAGCGTCAAAAGGGCGCCACCAAACAAGGAAGTCGAAAGCAATCAACAAGGCTAAGGGGGAAAAGAAGATGGAAACCAAAAACACCCCCGCTAAAGCCTCACCCACTTCAGCGCCACCAAAGAAAACAAAGAGGGTGTGGCGTGTGAAGGGAGCATCGTCCGAGTCTTCCACTCCGGGACTGGACAAATCCAAGATCAATTGAGCAAACGGAGGAGTCCCGCTCACGGACTCTAAACTACGAGCCCTCACCGTGAGGTAAACCGGTATCTATCTCATATTTCCCTTCCAACATTTTATTTCATGCATCAAGCATATTTAAATTTCAAATTTGATTTCACCATTGCATTAGTAAGTAAACAAGACTTAGGAAAACAGTTTTGGAGATTTTTGGTGATATGGCCGAATCTAGAGGTACGGCCGTACCCACCCCCCCTCGACAAAATTTTGGTGTAGGACATTTACAGGAGGGGACACGAGTGCTTGGAGAAAATGGAGTAGGGCCGGCCGAACCTAGTGGTACGGCCGTACCTATGATCTTCCACGCATCCATCAAGCCAACCACTACAAGCTTCCAAGTGCTCAACTCATCACCAAAATGAAGACACGCCAACCAGGTAGCCAAAAAAATTAGCTTGGGGGAGGCCCCATTTTCAATCAAGGAAGGTATGTACATCCAAACCAATTTTCAACATCTTGTTTGCTACATTTGAATAAAAGAAAAACAACAAAAATATTTGCTTCAACCATGTGCACTTGAAATCTTGTCTATATACCCTCACGTTGGAAATGATGAATAGTTGCTATGTTAAACTTTGCAAGAACCTAGTGTACAACTTTGTGCTCTATGAGCATTTGAATTTGTTGGTATATTTTGAGACAAGAGCCTGAAATAATACTTTGTGGGAAGCAAATACTTATGACCAAACCTAGGGTGTTGACTAGTATGATATGGTTAGACAATGTTGATCTTGCTTTATCTCATAGTATGGTGAAAATCTCGGATGATTTCTTTTGAGAAAATAAAACAAGACAAGTTCCTCAATGGTCATATCACCTACCAAAGCCATAGGTCGATATCAATGTACAAACCTTCTACATATGCTTGCTTGTGACCCATTGAGTTTTGCCAAATTATTGTGACCCTTGGTAGAATCTTTTCATGCTCCCATGATCGAGATCACGTACACCTACATATACAAGCTAACTTCCACACCGGGAGTTACGCAAAATATGCCATCCACCCACCAAAAATAAATACTCCAAAGTTCCTAAGAGATTTCTCTTCTTGTATTCTTGCAAAAGGAGAGAGGGGTCATCAAAAGAAAAGAAAAAGAGAGTATATGCTCAAGAAGCATAGAAAAAAAAAGTGCTCCAATCAAAGAGCATAGAAATGTTGAAGCATGAACCCCCTCCAAAATAAAAGCAAGAGGAGAATCTCAAAGCAAGGAGTACTTAGAAAAACAAACAAAAATATTCCACACACTTGCACATCTCGATCAAGTTGCATGACTAGTTTCTTCTTGGATCCGGTCTTTGGCTCAACAACATCATGTGGCACAAGTGAGTCTCATGCTTATCCTACCCAAAGCTCCACATACAAGCCATAGAGTAGGAAGTTGAGGCTCGCTCAAAAGCCTTGGGTGAGGTAACAAATACCACTTGAGTGATCGAGGGAACCATCCGAGGAACCTTGTCTTTCTTTGCAAAAATTTCAAAACTCCGAGATAGGATCCAGAAAAGAAGAGCGAGTGATGTAAGGTCAAAACCATTCTACTCTTCAACCTCCGAAGGCAAGGTGGAAAGTTACAAGCCCCACAGGTAAAATAAGGCTAAGTTTCTCCCGTACCAATCTTTTCAAATAGCAAGTAGAGCATGGATTTGTGCATAGGTACTTGCTGAGTGGTAACATCATGCAACTCCTAATCCACCGAGGCCAAGTCTAGGCTTTGCTCTTGGACGAGCAAACGTTTAGCTTGGGGGAGTTTGTTGACGGTCCTTACAACAAAAATTTGACCGTCAAAACCTCGGGTTCGAGAGGAGTACATGACAAGTTTCATGCACATTTTTAGTACTAATAAAGTTCCACGAGTTGTGTTGTGAATTTCATAGGCAGGTACACATTTTGGGGAGAATTTGGGACCAACACGCCACATGTGCTACGCACGGCCGAAGTATGTACCCACACCCGCACCCGCTTACCCGATGGGTACATGATGTTGCCCATTTATGTACCCGCGGGTAGAAATATAATTCCATACCCATCTCCTTATTGGGTAAAACCCGTCGGGTACTCGGGTTTCGGGTACCCATTGCCATCTCTAGGCCGAACCACCTGGTCCAGCCGAACCTACAGGTGTGGCCGGCCCTGCAAGTGCGGCCGGCCCTACCAGGTGCGGCCGGCCCTGCCCGGTGGCATGACCCTGGTCAAGAGCACCCCTACTCCCTCGAGCACAACTTGGACGAGTGTGATTCACTGGAGGAATGTCGGTTTGATCAAAGGGTGAATGCTAGGATCACTTGGATCAATGGGTCCACTTATCCGATTGCTCAACCGCCACAACCGTCATCCAGAGGCAATCCTAGGCGTTCCCTAACACGGTCGGTGCATCGTACGGCACGGGGAAGGGCCGACCGCACCTATCACTTGGCATGCTGGGCGAAATCGACCCAAGGAGCCGACCTACAACCGCCTCAGGAGCAGTGATCAGGAGCGTCTAAGGCGAGAGGTGGCACATCCTAGGGCCGGCCGTGCCTAGAGAGCCGGCCGCACCTGGTGTTTTTGTAACACCCGGTTTTAAAGGACAAACCGAATGCACCCTTTATGCATGCCTAGGATCAAATTTATGCATAAAGTAACATCATCAGTGTAATATCACAACATATATCGTTACAAGCGTATAACTATTACAGAATGACCAGAGGGTCTAAACAAAAAATTACACATCGTTATTCTATCGCAGCGGAGTAGGCACCATCTTCCACAGGAACGTCGACTGGGGGCACGCCAACCTAGAACTCCAGGTCTTCATGATGGTCTTCACGATGTAACTCCTTCTTCTGGCTTCTGTTTATCTGAGCAGCAGTGGGGAGAGAACAGCAGGGGTTGAAAGGGAAAACGGTGAGTACACCTGGAGGCGTGTACTCCGCAAGTGGAGGAAATGTATGCATAACATGCAGGCTTATAACAAGGAAGGCTTTATTTGGTGCACTGCAAGCTCAAGTTTTAGTTGGTCAAATTTTAATTAGGCACCTAAGAATTATTGTGTATAAAGCATCCCATCCCCTTCGAGGCACAGGCACCAACCTGTCCTGATCCTAGGGTTAAAACATCATAGAACCATAACTAGCTCCCAAACCACAGTTACCACCACTGTGATCCACCCAAACCACCAACTAACCATGTGAGGGTCCAGGCCGCTCTTGACCGTGAGCACGGCTGTTATAACAGTTTTTTCAACACTCTGCAGAGGTTGTACATCTTTACCCACGAGTCGCGTAAACGTTCAAAGGAACGTTAAGCCCCGTCACGCTGTGCTTGCAAGGCACTTTCACACTTCCTTAGGTGTGATAGCATGGGGACACTACGAGGCTTTCTGTTGGTTCTCCAGCGCGCATTGACCCTCAGGCCCATGCTGGCGCACCAGCGGTACACTGAGCCGCGCATTTATATCCGAGGTGCTGCATGCCCCCATACCCGCTCAACGCAGACCACTGGATTACCTAATAGTGTAGCCAAGACCGTAGCCCATCCAGTTCTCGTGGTTGTACGGTAAGTCCCAGGTGGTCGCTCCATAGACCGGTCCTTAAAAGATCGACTTAGGCAAGGCAAGCAACACACATCACAAGCCACCATTCATCCCACTTGCCTGAGTCGCCTAGGGTGTTCATGTTGCTAACCATAACCCATATGAACATGGTGCATAGTCATTAATCAAGTTCAAGATTGAACCAAACCCATGTTGAGCAAGCTAAGCATGAAGTACCCATTTAGGCAACCTCTAAGGGTAAGCAAGGAATGATCAAGACAATCTAGTAAACAGTCCTTAATAGGATTCCCAGCAAAATTAGACATCTAATGCAAGAAAGCATAAATATAGCAGTGATTATGGTGAATAAAACATAAAGGTATAAAATAGCAAGATGTCAAGGACACTTGCCCGTTTCCCGATGCTCCACTGCTCAGAGACGTTCCTTCACGCACAACAATCAACTGAAACAACACAATGCTACACTAAGAACAGAGCACCAGATGATAAAAGCATTTTAGAAAAATGTACTACTAGCTAACATGGGCTAGCTACGAACAAGAGAGCGCGAGAAAGGCTAAAGCGAAACTACGGGTGGAGGGGCACAACTATCGTTCGGGTTTACACGATTATGAACAAAGGACTATATGCTTGATTTATTTTAATTAAAGAAATATGTTTAATGAGTATTTCGGAGAAATACCACATGTTGGAAATTAATCAAATTATATTTGAAATATAAAGCACGGTATAAACCTAGTCATATTTTATTTATAAAAGTTTATTAGAGTTTATACCATTTAAGGATTTAATTTAGAAAACTATATACTATGTGAGAGCAACTAACGAATTTTCATGTGTCGGGTTGAGCTAAACAAGTTATAATTAGAACACATTTAAATTCAAATTAATCAAGTTAACATTTGTTAAAGGAAAGACGGAGGTTAAACCTATATTTGATTTTATTTAAAAGAGGTTGAAATAGACATTAATCAAATTAATATAAGTTTAATTTTTATAAACAAGAAACATGGTAAACGTGGCTGCTAACACGTGCGTTATGACAAAACGAAGCTAACGCAACTTGAACGAGCTAAAACAGAGCTAAAACGTGAAAGATATGGAGTTTTGAAGGTTCTAGGGACCTAGATGTGAAAAACTGTAGTTTTCAGGGGCTAACTAGTAAGATATGCAAGACTCAGAAAATCTGGCCGCGAAAAGGTATAAACAGGAGGTTCTATGTGCAAAAGAGGCTCGGTTGGGCTGATCTGCAAGTGGTGGGATCTTTCTAGGGATTCATGTGCAAAAAGAGCAAGACACATAAAAGGGTGGGTAGATTTCTGGATTCTGCAGGGGGTTTTGTGCAAAAGGACATGTGACGGGGCGGCTTGGCTGACGTGGCGCCACGCGGTGCGCTCCGATTGGCTGGATCCACACGTGGCGCTGACGTGTGCTGTGACTGGGCCATAGACCGGCCGTGGACCATGGTCCATGGGTCCACCGTGGACCACGCGAAGGGGTATGGTGTGGGTGTGATCTGGGCCATCCGGACGCGATCCAACGGCTCCGGTGTGCCCCTCCGGGATGGTCGCCGGCCAGCAGGGGTAGGCGGCGGCGCACGGCGGTGGTTCGCCGAAACTTCGCCGGAGACGGGGTCACGGGGTTACGAGGCACCGATTCGTGTGGGATTTTGACCAGGGGGAAGAGGAGGACGACGCGAACCTCACCAGGGGGTCGTGGGTGACTTTGGTGCATCGGAGAGGACGTGCACCGATGAGGGGCGGACGGGAGGTCGGGCATTTGCAGGCGACGGGGTTCCGGCCTCGGCTTCGTGCCTTCAGGGGCGGGGACGTCCTCCTGGGGTACCTGTGCGTGCAAGGAGAGAAGAAGGGGGGTAAGGGAGGGTCGGAGCGGGGAAAAGCAGCTGCGGCGGATCTCCTCACCGAGGCGATGACGACGGCGTACGACGACCAGGGGCGGCACGGCGGCGAACGAGGTGTGGCTGGGGAGGCAAAGGGGGCAAGTGGCGGTGCTACCTTGGCCACTTATAGGTCGAGGAAGAGGGAGGGTGGCCGGGATTGGAGCAGCAGGCATCACGCCCGTGATTGCCGTGGCCGCGGGTGCTCCTACCTTCTATGGTGGGGGATGCACCTGGACGGGATTGCGACCGGGAGAGAGGCGAAGCGTGGAGGAGGGCAGCTGGTGGGGTCAGGTGGGTATCCGGTTTGGGCGCGGGGATTTGAAATCCCATGGCCGGCGGTGCTCTGTTTTGGAAAGGGGAGGAAGAGCCGGAGGTAGAAGAAAGGAAGGTGGGAGGGGAGGGGATGACAGGTGGGGCCGGTTCGGTAGTGGGAAGAAGGAGGTGGCAGGCCTGGTGGGCTGATCTGCTGGGCCGGCGAAAAGAGAAAGTAGGGGAGGGGGAGCAGGTGGGCCGGCGAGAGGAGGGAAAAAAAAGATAGGAGGGAGAGGGAGAGCTGGGCTGTTTGGGCCGAAAAGAGGAGGGGATTGGGTTGGGTTGGATCAAGGATTTGGGCCCAAAAGGGATTAGATATAGATGCTTTGATATATATAGAGAGAGTGAGATGTGAGCTAGAGAGAGAGAGAGATATGAACTGGGCTCGAATTTTAGAGAGAGAAGAGGGGACCTCTGGGTATAGAGAGATAGAGATGAGGAGGGGTAGAGGGGGAGAGATTTGGAGAGAAGATTGGAGATTTTGAAGAGGTTTCGATATAGATATATATATAAAGAGAGAGAACCAAGTAAGAGAGAGAAATGAATAGATTGATTTTAGAGAAGGAGAGACAACATTTGGTTAACGAGAGAGAGAGATGAGTTGTGTTTTTAGAGAGAGAGAGAGAGAGATTTAAAGAGAGATTAGGCTAGATTTGATAGAGAGAGATAAAGGGATATGGGTCGGCTTGGATATCGGGTTTTAGGTCCAAAAGATTGGAGAGAGACAAGGGTTAAACTATACAGGAACGTATTCGAGCTTGAGAACTCAAATTCATTTTTCACTCAAATAAAACTATGCATCGCAGCATGAATGCAACAAACAATTATTTATAACCTATGATTCGTTTATTTATTTTAGAAAATATTATTTGTTTTGAAATAATTGTACACACTCTCTATTTAATTCTAACAAATTTTAATAAAATTTTAAATCCTAGCCAAATTTGCAAACTAGGGTGTTACAGTTTTCCTCCCCTGCGCTCCACCGACCTCCCTTGCCTATAAAAGGCACCTCCCACTCGCTGGAATGGACACACAACGCAGGAGCATCTCCATTTCTCACTTTTGTTCACTTAGAGTAGGATTAGTGTAGTTTGGGAGTTAGAGTAGAGTCGAGCTAGTCTTGGGGTTCCGGAGGAGTCTTCTTCAGGGTTCCGGTACTACTCTTGTATCCTTTCTTTGTTTTGACTCAAGTACAATTCAAGTTATCTTTCTATCTTACCTTTCGAGTCAATTACATTCAGCTTTTACTTTGCTCTAGAAGCTTTATTCTTGGTTTAGACTAAAGTTAATTTAATCTTGGTTAGTGTAGCTCTCTTGAACCCTATAGTGTTGTGGTCGTTCTTCGCTTGATCTTCTACCGAGTACGTTTGTGCTTAGTAGCGGAGAGAGACCTTCCTTCGTGATATCCGGGGAAAGATTCTTTGGTTCGTTGTGAGCGCGGTGCTCAGAGCTTGCCTTAGCCTTAGATTGGTGTCCCGTTCAATAGAATAGTTGTGGTACCCTAGGGAGGTGACAGCTCCGGACGGGCTGAGTAGTCCACCACGTTAGTTCAGGCCGGTAGGATTCAACGCGTCGTCATTCTCCCTTCTCATCCCAGTCCGATAGCGCGGCTTTGCATGCCCCTGCAGCACTAGAAGAGCCTGTCGAGTTTAGCTTGCCTTGGTTATCCTTTGCCTTAGTTCTTTACCTAGAGTTGACAAGAATTGATAGATTGTGTTAGGATCCTTTCTCGTCTCGTTGTCCTCCTAGCTCACTAGGTCCTCTCTAACCCTTTATCAAGATCTCCTTGTGTGTGTCAAGTTATCCCCCGAATATCTTTATTTGTTACCCCTGCTAAAGCTCTTTACCGAGTCTTGTTACTCTCCACCGTTTATCCGATCATCTATGCCATAGTGCTTCCCTTGGGAAAATATAAATACGATAACCCGAATACCACCGGGTGAAGTGCTACAACGGTAATCCATGCGCTTGCGGACCTTTCTGTGACGTGTGTTTTTGCCAAAGACGTTCCTAGCTCCAATACTAGGGGTATAAAGCTGGTAGCGACGCTAGCGAGTGCCAACAAGCATTTCTGGCGCCATCGCTGTGAGTGCAAACCTAGTAGTGAGGCTAAGGAACGTCAACAAATGCTGATATCACAGAGGTTCTACACCTGAAAAATCTGCTAGTTGACTTTGCAGCCTCCACTGGGTTACATGTCAACTACCATAAGTCCTCAATGGTCTCTATCAATGTCTCTGATGGAGCCATGCAGGACCTAGCAGGTGCTTTTGGCTGCCAGATTGCAACCTTGCCCTTCACATATCTTGGTTTGCCCATGGGTACAACTAAGCCTCGAATGGAAGACCTTACTCCACTGATGGATAGAGTTGGAAGGCGCCTCAATGCTTGTTCCAACTTCCTCTCATATTCAGGCCGTTTAGAGATGATCAACTCTGCTATAACCCCAACTATCACATATGCAATGTGCTCCTTAAAATTGCGTATTAGTGTCACTGAAAACATTGACAGAATCAGGAAACAATGTCTATGGAGAGGGAATGATGCAACTAAGAAAGGAGGTAACCTAGCAGCCTGGCCAATGGTGCAAAAGCCAAAAATATAAGGGTGGTCTTGGGGTGCTAAACCTCAGATTGCAAAATGATGCTCTTCTTCTGAAGCAATTGCATAAGTTCTACAGTCATGAAAATATTCTTTGGGTCAATCTTATTCGGAGCAGATATTACACTTCAAAGGTGCCCCACCTATCTCCTGAGATAGGATCATTCTGGTGGAAGGATTTACTCAGGCTCCACATTTTGTTCAGGGGAATTGCCAAGTGCACCATTGGTAATGGTGCGTCAGTATCCTTTTGGGAGGATCTATGGATTGGACAAGTGTTGTCTCAAGTTTTTCCAAGGTTATTTTCCTTTGCTCTCAATGATAACATCTCTGTCCAAGGGATCATGTTGGCTGAGGATCTTGACTCCCTCTTCTACTTGCCTCTCTCCCTAGAGGCCATGGATGAACTCATTGCTCTCCAGGATATGTTGAATACCATCCCTTATGACCCCGAGGCAACTGACACTTGGAGTTTCCTATGGGGCTCGTCAATCTATTCCTCTAGGAAATATTACAGGTCGGTCTTCAACAATCTACCAGCATCTCCTATGTACAAGAAGATGTGGCACTCCAAATGTACACTACGTATCAAGTTCTTTATGTGGCTTGTTGTGGTGGATCGACTGAACACTAGAAGCATGCTCCTAAGAAGGAATTATAATGTTCAACCCAACGCCAATTGTGTGATGTGCTCTTTAGATGCCGAAGGGGATCTTGATCATCTCTTCTTTGGCTGCCCTATGGCTATGACTTGTTGGCAGAAGCTGGGCATCCAATGGAATGGCCTGCCTAATATCAGCGACAGAATTCTGGAAGCCGAGCAACATTCATGACTACCTTTCTTCATGGAGATTGTCATGATTTCTCTTTAGGAGATTTGGAACCTTAGAAATTTTAAAATCTTTGATGGGGGTGTTCCCTCCGTTAGGCTATGGGTCAGAAAATTTAAGGATCAGGGCTACCCCCAATTCGTGAGAGTTTGAGAGGATCATCGTGCTGCTTTTATTCTTTTTTTGGAGACAGTCTCTTAGGTAGTTTCTTGAACTCCGTACATATTTTATTTTTTTAATCAATTCAGTACTATGGGGATCTCCACCACAGTCTTTTCCGTAAAAAAAGAGCGAACAAGAATATGAATTGAGACTTGATTACTCACGGATCTAGACTTACAAAGTATCCCGGGTGTGGACGACCGTAGTTGTACCGCACCCGCCGAGGTACAAGAAGAAGAAGAAGAGGACCGACACTCCGGCTTCTACTTCAACACTCACATCTCAACTCTCTCTCCCTACTATCTAGATACTAATTTGTGGAGGGCTCCGCCACTTGCTTCAATCCACCTTGTGTGTTTTCTATGAACTGCCAGGGACTATTTATAGCCCCAATGGGTCGGTGGCTGCAGGAGGGTGTACTTGTAGCCGTGAGGGAGCCAGAGTGGCGAGCAAGGAGGTGCGGCCATATATCCAGGTGCGGTCGGCCCTGTGATCCACTGCCTATGGACTTGGACAGCCCTGATCACTGATCCTTGGTCGGTTGCACGTTGGTTCCCAGCTCGGATTCGCCTGATTCACTAGTTCATAGGTGCGGCCGTACCTAGAGGTGCGGCCGGCCCAACCCAGTGGTCGTGTGATGCACCGACGGTGTTGAGGGATGTCCAGGATCATTCCTTGTTGGCGGTTGTGGCGGTTAACTGTGGGTCCATCAATCCAAGTGCTTCTAACATTAGCCTTTTGATCAAACCAATTTGAAATCAATGCTTCTCGTTCATTGTGACTTGTTCATGGGATTGGTAGTGACATGGACCAAAGAGGAAGATTTTGGGTGGTGCGGTCGAACCTAGTTGGTGCGGCTGGACCTCGTTGGTGCGGCCGGACCTAGGAGGTGCGGCCGAACCAACTTTTGTGGTGTCTGTCCCATGGACTTGGTCCCCTTGGATATTATGCTAAGTGTAGAGGCATTTGGCAAAGTTTGGTGTTGATCAGAGGAGGTGGATAGGTCTGTGTCACAATCTTCCGGGAGGCATAATTTCTGCATCCAGACTCCGAATTGGGTGAACCAAAACTGCATTTTGATCATCTTGACGAGAACTTCGCGATGGTGCTATCAAACTAAGCATTTGAGGTTGTTTGTCAAGATGCTTTATTTGTGCTATAATGTCTCGTTATGACCTGCATCCAAATATTCACCAAAGCTCGTGGAATCCGTTAGTTTATAACCCTACAGCTATGATGCAAGCTTTGATGGAGTGAATTTTGTTCAAAGTTGAGGGTCGAAAATAGGGACTTAACGACCATCAACACACCCCCACACTTGGCCCTTTGCTCGTTGAAGGACCGATTAGGCGACCAGAGAGGGGGAGTGAATAGGAGTCGATAAAAATTCTTCTCCGAAGAGCCGAACTCGGCTATGCCCCAAAATCACAAGCGAGGGTTCCCACACGAACTTGCCAAGGTCACGTAGTCACAACAGACCTGCCAACTCTAGGAACAAGTTCCAAACCAATCCAAAGCGGAAGCACAAAACAAGAAGCAAAGGACTTAGGCAATCTGCGAAACCCTGGGCGGACGGTCCGCGGTGTACGGGCAGACGGTCCGCAGGGGTGGGGTGGACGGTCCGCGGGTCAGGGGCGGATGGTTTGTGAAACGACCCCGAACCTCCAGTATGCACCCGAGGAAATTCGGATGGTCCGGGCGAGCACCGCGGACAATCCGTGCCTCGCGAACAGTCCGGCCACTACGGGCGGATGGTCCGGCAAACTACTCCCAACCAAAAACCCAAAACAAAAGGGATCAAACGAAAGGCGCTCAAGAACTTGCGAAGAACACGATGAACACCAAGCTGATTGCCTCCTCGCGGATGGTCCGCACAGGGGCCGCGGACAGTCCACCAGGGACGCAGACAGCAACCCAAGCCCGACCTTGCAAAGGTCAACTCCTCCTTACCTTCACCCGATCTCTCGAATCAACCAAGGGAAAGCTACCAAATCATAGGAGAAGATGAAGCGTCTCTAGGAGATGCTATTCCTACGAATTTGTAACCTCAAACCCACTGAATCAAGAGGAATCGAGATTCTACCGAGCTCACAAAAAAGCTAGGGTTCCAACCGAAATCCTTTGATCGGAGGCCAAATCCGGAGTTTTAGGGGTCAAGATCAAGCACGAAGATGCACAAGACATCTATCCATGATCCCCACAAAGAAATCTGAACACACACACCTTAGAATCGAAGGAACAAGCCACGCACGAAAATCCCACAAAAAGACTCGAAAAAGACACGAAAATCACTCGAGCCAAGAGAAGGAAATCGACACAACCATGAATGCTTCCATACACTCGGAGGTCAGATTCTCTACAAAATCATGAAGAAAATCTAGCCTAAAGAGCAGGGAAAATGAGAAGCAGTCTGGATGGATGAGTTGCCCTGAAACCCTGGAGCTATATATATGAAGTCTCTCCGGGTTGGGCAAATGATCATGCTACCCCTAGAACTCAAATGAAGAGACACACCCCTCAGGGGGAATTTGGCCAAGACTTGGTATTTCTCATCGGGCGGCCACACCTTCACCGCAGTCTGTGTCCTCCCGACGCAAGCCCCACGATCCCGCTGCGTGTCCCCCAGCATCGAAGCTCCTCGACGCGCCCGGATTCCGTCTCCGCCCGCCGAGCCTCCGGCCTTGGTTTTGTGGTTCAACTGGTTTTGTGGTGAACCGCCGTAAACCCCACGTGCAGACTCAGGTCGTGAGCCGCTACCCTGCACCGACTCCTGTCCATGACTTCGTCTTGCTTTTCTTGCCACTATGCGGCCCGCACTTGATCCCGTTCGGCCACCGGGTCCATCGAGCTGAGCCTACTTCTCTCTCCACTCCTCCGAGGCCCCGCAAGGCTAAGACCTTTCGCACCCGCTCTTCACCTGCACTAACGCAAATCAAGCCGCAACCTGCACCTGCAATACTCAGCCATGAGTCAGTCCACACCATGTTGTCAATCACTCATCACACCAGGGAGCGACAATCACCGGTCCTCGGATGCTCCAGTCCTCACTCGTCCTCGAGTAATGGTTAAGGACCAAGGTGAAAACAAAAATTCCAATGTTATGAAGCGAGCATAAGAGATATTCCAAATCATACCTTGCACTTGTGAACTTTGAAGTGTCTATCATGCCATCTTGGGTAGTTGAGGAATGGAATGATCTTGAATCAAATCACGGCTCCTCATGTCAAGTAGCTTGGGATTTTTTCAATAAGTTTTCAAAATAAACCTTGCTTGGCTCCTCATTTGATTATCTCAAATCGCTCAATGTGTATAGTCCTCACCAAGGCATTAGATTGCCTTTCTTCAACCTACTTCTAATGATGGCTATATATGGAGCTCAGGGTAGGGTATAAAGATGAGGCATACTTGCATCACATATATTGCAAAGTCAAAAACTGAATCCAAGGAGAAAATCAAGTCATACAATCAAATCAAGATGTGCATGTGTAGGGATATGATGGATATGGTAAGGTGGATACTAGGCCCAAAATGGGTGCTAGATATTACCATATATGTATATGATGAATGTTGTGATGATGGTAAGGTGTACACTAGGCCCGGAATGGGTGCTAGTTATTACCATCTGATTTGTTGTAACTCCTTTTTGTATGATCCTCTCTCTCTATTTTAAACTCTTTTGTGGACATGGCTATCTTTTCTTTTCATGGACCTTCATGTGTCCAACTTTTTTTTCTTGTTTTTTTTTCACTTTGACCTTCATGTGTCCATTTTTTTTTCTATAACCATGTCTCTTTTTGTAATATTAACTAGGAGAGAGAGAGAGAGAGAGATCAACACATAGTATGGAGCTTTATTTTTGTGGAACGGATAGATGGTACAATGCTAGCTCTTAACTGAGCATAGCAAGGAGGATATTGGTGTGTACGTGTATCTTGATCATGAAAGCATGAAAAGAATTCTCACAAGGGTCACAACAATTTGACAAAGCTCAATGCAACGACAAGTAGCATATGTGTATGAGGTTTTCAAGATATCTCATCATATGGCTTTGGTAGGACTTGGCATATCAAAGAGGAGCTTCGCAAAGGGTTTTCAAAATTTTCAAATAAATTTCCTAAGAACTCAAACATTTGGAGCAAAGAACATTTCATCAGACCATATCTCAAACATCAACTACTTAGATGGGCATGGTTTCCTAGAGATTTTGTTCATAAGCATCAAGATAATAAGTGTGGAATAAAACATATGCAAGCCAACCATAGGAAACATGTAGAGCATTGGGAGCATGTTGATTCAATTAAGTTTGGTTTATATAATCATATTTAAGGCCCATTTAAACTCATGATTCCAAAAGTAGAGAAGTAGGGGTGCACATACCGTCGCTTTTGAAGAAAATAGGGAATGAGGTGGACAACTGGTGATTCGGCCAAACCACAAGGGTGACCGACTTGCTCTAGTGCACTTACCTTATCCCTCATTGATTTAGCGTAGTCAGTGTTGTGCGGCACCATGGCGGGAGATCTCAATTGTGTGTTTTGACGAGCCTGAGAGATCTCCCCCACACTTGCTCTTGTACCTGGAGTTATTATTCAAAGAAAAAGATGGAAACAAAAAGGGAGGCTCTGTTAGCCGAAGAGCTAGGAAGCCTGTATTCGAATTCAAATACTTTTGTGTTTTTTTAAGAGAGCAAGATGCAAGAACCAACACCATCTTCAAACTAAAACAAGATTTAGTATGAGAGAAACTTACTCGGGATACTCACATATCTCCCCCACACTTGGAGTTTGCATTGCTAGGCAACACAACTCAAGTGTGCGGAGTTCAAGCTCCCTTCATAATATTCTCTCACCATGAATTACCTCGGTGTTGTAGTTGGTGTAGCTCTCATGTTTTTAGGCATCGCCTATCAATCGGTCCTCTCAATCTCCACCTGAAACGGTTAGCGACCAAAAATACCTGAAGGACAAGCTACCCTAAAGACATGCTCTTGCTTTTATTTGAAAAGGAAATCTAAATGATTACTCGGGCTATCTCCAGATAGTGCTTTGTTTTTGGTCATAAGCTCGACCATGAGGAACCTTCATCTTGCAGGCAATCGAGATAATGGAACTTCCTTCATCGTAGTTCTAGCTGCAAGGTTAGTACCAGAAACGGCCATGAAATTTGCAATGTTTATGATAAACAAAAGCATCTGCAACCTTCCTTTTGAAGTTAGCATGCACAAGGAAAATGAGGAGGTTGTAGGTTTCATAAAGGTCATAGGCAATGGGGTTTGATAGATCTGGAAACTTTTGATGTGAGCATGGGATTTGTGATCCCTTTAGTGTAAAACCTTCATGCTCGAGTGTTTTTTCAGAATCCATAGTCAACTCCTCAAGAATGTCCATAGACCACACGTGTTCTTGGTTGACCTCATGTCTATGACATTGGAGAAGTGTATCTCGAACCTCAAGATGATATGTTTGCTTTTCTTGGTTGAGCACACTACTCATTACCCCTTCAATGGGTCTTTCGATGAGAATGAAAGGTGGATCTCCTTTTGGGATGTCAAAGATATGATAATCTAGGAAGATCTCATACTCTCCAATCTTTGTTCAGATGACTCTAAGGATTCCCTCAGTCTCTATGGTCTGACCCGAAATCCATTGGAGATGCTTCTGAGAGAAAGAGAGGGGTTCATGAGGAAAAGCCTCTAATACTAAGGATTTAGGAATGATATTGATTCCGACCCTAGGGTCGTAGATCACATCCTGGTAAGAGAGGTTTCCTACTTGGCACGAGAGCAGCTTTAGCTCGGGATATAGCTGGATGACTTGATCCATGCCTTCTGCTTCTCTCAACCATTCTCGGCTGTTGATTGTGGAGATGTATTCTAACTTTTCTCTCCGTCTTTTTACCTCTTCTGGGTTGGGTATGCATACTTATTCTCCCTCATGTGTTGAGTCTCTTTCCCTTCTTGGGAAGGATTTCTCCGTCCAATGTTTATCAAATAAGTCATCATATAGACGAAGTCACACGAGGGGTGATCGAACTCTCGATAAGGTTGGAATGGTTCGCCTATAAACCAAGTTTTGGTAAGAGGAGGATGGGTGTCTGAGGGTATGAATTTTTGTAGGATAGGTACCTCCTCTATGGTTTTTGGTTCCGAGAGAGTGTTGGGTATGTGCTTTTCCTGAATGATCTCTTCCTCATCCGGGAATTCGTCATAAACTCCCGTGTAGGGGGCATTTTCAAGGATTTTTGTTAGAGTGTCCTTACACTCAGACAAAGTGAGGTGAGTGAAAGATCCTCCGGAAGAAGAGTCTAAGAAAATTGCTGACTCTGGTCCAAGACCATCGCGAAAATGTTGCAAAAGAATGGGTTCCGCGATACCAAGGTCTGGCCCCGAATCTACAATTTTTGTGAATCTTGCCCATGCGGCTCCTAGAGACTCGGTCTCCTGTTGCTCAAAACAGAGGACCTCTCATCGGAGTTTAACTACTTGGGGAGTAGGGAAGGATGTTAGACAGAAAGTCTTTCGTAAAATTTCCCAGTCTCCCTTCATACTTCTCACACAGAGCGAATACCATTGTTTGGCTCTCCCCGTTAATGAAAACGGAAATGGTTTCCATTTTAAGGTATCTTGACACATTCCTGTGATCACAAGACACGAACAAACTTGTTCGAACTCGCGCAGGTGAATAGGGACTTTCATCCTTATCTCCGGAGAAGCATTGCTCTCTGACCATAGCTATGAAGCCGGGACGTAGCTCATAGCTAGATATTTCAATGGAATGTGATGAAGGTGGAAGCTCCAAATGCTCGCCCTTTGGAGTGGAAAAATCGAAAAGGGTTGGATTGGTATCCATATGATAAATGGGATGATAAACAGACGAACTGGGTTCAGAATCAAAACAGCTATCATTCCCCGGCAACGGCGCCAGAAAGCTTGTTGACACTTGCTAGCATCGCCACCAGGTTTATATCCCCGGCAACACCGCCAGAAAGCTTGTTGGTATACTATATGATCACAGATAAATCCGCAAGGGCACAGATACCACTGTAGCTTTCACCCGGGAGTATTCCAAGGTATCGATTTCCACGGGGAACGAGAAGTGAACTAAACCTGAACTAATCCGTCCAGGAGATATGACGATGAAGGGTAAAGAGGCAAGGGAGATTTCGGGTAGAGAGGGGATAAGCTGAGGAAATCAAGGATCTTTAGAATCATGGTAGACTCAAGTCAAGTCTTATCGCTCGTCGGGGCAAGAGGGAAAAGAGCCACGGAAAGGGATAAGAAGGGGGCTCAGATGTCGTATTCCTACCCCCCTGAACTATCGTGGTGGATTAGAAAGCCCATCCGGAGTTGTCACCTCCCTAGGGTACCACACAGTTCGTTGATCAAGGGGGCAATCCAAGGTACTGGAGAGTCTAGACACCGCGTCTACACTAACCAAGTACTACTTTACTCCGCGCTAGAGCAAAGCAATCACGGTAAAGCAGCAAAGCTACTAAACAGTAATCGAAGAACCTAAGAGCGAACAAGAATATGAATTGAGACTTGATTACTCATGGATCCAGACTTACACAGTATCCCGGGTGTGGACGACCGTAGTTGTACCGCACCCGCCGAGGTACAAGAAGAAGTAGAAGAGGACCGACACTCTAGCTTCTACTTCAACACTCACATCTCAACTCTCTCTCCCTACTATCTAGATACTAATTTGTGGAGGGCTCTGCCACTTGCTTCAATGCACCTTGTGTGTTTTCTATGAAGTGTCGGGGACTATTTATAGCCCCAATGGGTCGGTGGCTGCAGGAGGGGGTAGTTGTAGGCGCGAGGGAGCCAGAGTGGCGAGCAAGGAGGTGTGGTCATATCTCCAGGTGCGGCTGGCACTGTGATCCACCGCCTATGGACTTGGGTGGCCCTGATCACTGATCCTTGGTCGGTTGCACGTCGGTTCCCAGCTCGGATTCGCCTGATTTACCAGTTCATAGGTTTGGCCATACCTAGAGGTGCGGCCGGCCAACCCAGTGGTGGTGTGATGCACCGACGGTGTTGAGGAACGTCCAGGATCACTCCTTGTTGGCGGTTGTGGCGGTTAAGTGTGGGTCCATCGATCCATGTGCTTCCAACCTTAGCTTTTTGATCAAACCAATTCGAAATCAACGGTTCTCGTTCATTGGTGAGTTGTTCATGGGATTGGTAGTGAAATGGACCCAAGAGGAGGATTTTGGGTGGTGCGGCCGGACCTAGTTGGTGCGGCCAAACCTCGTTGGTGCGGCCGGACCTAGGAGGTGCGGCTGGACCAACTTTTGTGGTGTCTGGCCCAAGGACTTGGTCCCCTTGGATATTATGCTAAGTGTGGAGGCATTTGGCAAAGTTTGGTGTTGATCGGAGGAGGTTGATAGGTCCGGCCGAACCTACTAGGTTCGGCCGCATCGACCCCCCGACACGTCTCGTGTCACAATCTTCTGGGAGGCATAATTTCTGCATCCGGACTCCGAATTGGGTGAACCAAAAATCAATTTCGATCCTGTCGACGAGAACTTAGCAATGGTGCTAGCAAACTAAGCATTTGAGGTTGTTTGTCAAGATGATTTATTTGTGCTATAATGTCTCGTTATGACATGCATCCAAATATTCACCAAAGCTTGTGGAATCTGTTAGTTTATAACCCTATAGCTATGATGCATGCTTTGATGGAGTGAACTTTGTTCAAAGTTGAGGATAGAGAATAGGGACTTAACGACCATCAATAGTACCATCCTTAATTTTAAATCATGAAATTGGTATCATGAAATATCTATGCTTGAAAAATATGCTTCCATGTCATATGTGCTTTAAATTCCTTATCTTGGGTGCTAAACTATTGCATGATGTCTACCATTGAGAAGTCTCATGTTTAGAAGTAGACACATGGCTCGGTGGCTTTGACATGACATGAGATAGCTTGTAGGTGTTTATGATGATCTTGTGATGAGAACTTGTGACCTTGCATGAAGTTTGTGGGTTATATGTTGTTTGTGCTCATTTTGGCCATGTTGAGGACCTATGCTCATGAGAGGGAAGTTTTGTTGGAAAATGCTTCATTTTGATCATGGCTATGTCACATGCTTATATGTTCCTTTCTATCATGCTGGTGATGCTTGTACTGAATATGTGGCTATCTTGCTTGTTCTATGTCTCATTTCTAGAATGTTCTAGTGCTCTTTGTCTATTTGAAAAGCACATACTTGCATTTGTAGACTTGAATCATGCACTACTAACAAGGGGGAGAAAAGTACCCAATTCAGTTTGCATAACAAGGGGGTGAAAAAGAGGGAGAAATGCATTTGTTCAGGGGGAGCTTGCATTCATGCATGGGGAGCTCTTTGTCGCCTGATTTGTGCTTTGTGCTTTGCTCTCTTGCAGATGGTGTCAAGCCCTTTTGCCTCACCTTAAGGAGTCAACATTTTGGAGCATTTTTTCTCGGTTGTGTTGAGCCGTTGCCCTTGCCTTAGGGGAACAAGACCTGTTCTCTCAAATGATCTCGTTTTGGCTTTTGTTTGGCTTTTGATCACTTGTTTGAGATTTTTGTTCGTTTCCTTTCTTTTTCTCTTTTCTCTGAATTGGTTACTATGTGTGTTGTCAATGCACTCGTCAAGGGGGAGATTGAGGACCGGAGCGTCTGAGGACCAGTGGATGGTCGCTCCCTAGTGTGGTGAGTGATTGACAATGTGGTGTGGACTGACTCTTGGTCGAGTATTGCAGGTGCAGGTTGCGGCTTGATTTGCGTTGGTGTAGGTGAAGAGTAGGCGCGAAAGGTCTTAGCCTTGCGGGGCGTCCGAGGAGTGGAGAGATAAGTAGGCTCGGCTCGATGGACCCGGTGGCCGAACGGGATCAAGTGCGGGTTGCATGGTGGCAAGAAAAGCAAGACGAAGTCGTGGACAGGAGCCAGTGCAGGGTAGCGGCTCACAACTGGAGTCTGCACGCGAGGTTTGCGGTGGTTCACCACAAAACCGCCGGGTACTTGGTTGAGCCACAAAACCAAGATCGGAGGCTCGGCGGGCGGAGACGGGATCCGGGCGCGCCGAGAAGCTTCGATGCCGGGGGACACGCGGCGGGATTTCGGGGCTTGCGTCGGGAGGACACGGACTGCGGTGAAGGCGTGGCCGCCCGATGAGAAATACCAAGACTTGACCAAAGTGCCCCTGAGGGGTGTGTATCTCCATTTAAGTTCTAGGGGTAGCGTGGTCACTTGCCCAACCCTGAGAGACTTCATATATATAGCTCTAGGGTTAGAGGGCAACTCATCCATCCGGACTACTTCCTCACTTCCCTACTCTTTAGGTTAGATTTGCTTCATGATTTTTTAGAGAATCTAACCTCTGTCTTGTGCATCTTTTTGCTTAATCTTGACCCCTCAAACGCCAGATTTGGCCTTAGATTCGTTGTCTTTCGGATGAACCCTATTTCATAGTGTTCTTGGCAAGGATTCGTGATTCCGGGAGTTGTAGGAAGTTAGATGCCAAAATTTTTGGGGCATATCTTCCCCTTGGGGTGTTCATCATCGCCCCAAAGTTTCATCTCAAGACTCTAAGTGGTTTGGGAGATCCATCGATCGAAAGTTTGGGACTGTTTCGCGGGCTGATTTCTGGAGGCTGTCGGTACTTTCGTCCTGACACAGGAAGTACCGATAAGCTGATTTTTGGCTGACAGAGAGCCATTATCGGTACTACCGACCTTGGGCCAGAAGTTCCACTTGTTCCTAAGGGTCAGTAGGTCCGTTGTGACTACGTGATCTTGGCAAGTTTGTGCGGGATTCTTTGGAAGTGATTTTGGGGGTATAGGCCGAGTTCTTGAGAAGAATTTTTATCAGCTCCCATTCACTCCCCCCTCTTTGGTCGCCAATCTAGTCCTTCAGCTTTCAACCTTGATTGGAATGAGGAGGTTGTCACACAGTTTTATGCTAATCTCTATATCAAGCGTAAGACCAAGACTATGTATTGGACTCTTCAGGGAAAGCCCCTCTCTGTCACCTATGAGAGGTTCGCTCTGATTCTTGGCTTTGGCTCAGATGATCTTGGTCGTGAGAAGATTCATGGTGGTGACATATCTCTTGATAGTGAGATGGCTTTCATGGATGGTAGTGCCTTTGGCAATATTGAGTTTGGAACCACTCATGGGATGAAGCCCGTCTATAGGATGTTGAACCAACTCTTTAGGTACACTATGAGTCCTAAGATGGGTGACAACTACAATATCTCAAACATTGTCAAGAACTTGCTTGTGAGGATGGCTCCTGGTCAAGAGCCTTTCAGTGTGTTTGATTTCATTTGGGAGGAAATCATTGTGTGCTTGAGGACCGGAGCATCCGAGGACCGGTGGATGGTCGCTCCCTGGTGTGATGAGTGATTGACAACGTGGTGTGGACTGACTCTTGGCTGAGTATTGCAGGTGCAGGTTGCGGCTTGACTTGTGTTGGTGCAGGTGAAGAGCGGGAGCGAAAGGTCTATGCCTTGCGGGGCCTCTGAGGAGTGGAGAGACAAGTAGGCTCGGCTCGAGGGACCCGGTGGCCAGCGGGGTCAAGTGCTGGCCGCATGGTGGCAAGAAAAGCAAGACGAAGTCGTCGATTGGAGCCGGTGCAAGGTAGCGGCTCACAACCGAAGTCTGCACGCGGGGTTTGCGGCGGTTCACCACAAAACCGTCGGATTACTTGGTTGAGCCACAAAACCAAGACCAGAGGCTCGGCGGGCGGATACGGGATCCGGGTGCGCCGAGAAGCTTCGATGCCGGCGGACACGTGGCAGGATCGCAGGGCCTGCGTCGAGATGACGCGGACTGCGGCAAAGGCGTGGCTGTGTGGTGAAGAGGAGTGCTACTTGACCTATTTGCCCCTGAGGGGTTTGTATCTCAACTTAAATGCTAGGGGTAGCTTGGTCTTTCGCCCAACCCAGAGGAACTCATATATATTTGCTCTAGGGTTTCTGGGCAAACCATCCATCTGGACTGCTTCCCATTTCTCTGCTCCATAGGTTTAGATTTTCTTCACCGTTTTGTAGAGAATCTGATCTCCGAGTGTATGGAAGCTTTCATGGTTGCGTCGATTTCCTTCTTGTAGCTCGTGTGATTTTTGTGTCTCTTTTGAGCTATTTTCGTTGGATTTTCGTGCGCGCCTTGTTCCTTCGATTCTGTGGTGTTTGGGTTCGGATTTGTTGGTGGGGATCATGGATAGATGTCTTGTGCATCTTTGTGCTTGATCATGACCCCTCAAACTCCGAATTTGGCCTCCGATTGAAGGATTTCGGTTGGAACCCTAGCTTTTTGGTAGAGCTCGGTTACGTTTCGATTCCCGGCGATTTAGTTCGTTTGAGGTCTAAAGTTTTGGGATATAGCATCTCCTAGGGACGCTTCACTTCTCCCCCAAATCTTGTCTTAAGAGCTCAAGCCATTTGGGAGATCCATGGATGGATAGGAGGGGTTGACCTCTCGTTTTCATGCTCGGGCTGCTGTTCCCATGCCTGGCGGACGCCAGGGGCATGCGGACGGTCCGCGAGGAGCCGGCAGATCTGGTGTTCATCGTGTTCTTCGCGTGTTCTTGTGTGCTCGTGTTTCGATCCGTTTTGTCCGTTGCTTTTGGTTGCTCGGAGTTTGCCGGACGGTCCGCGGGTAGGGCACGGACAGTCCATTTTTCGAGGTGCAGTACTGGTGGCTCGAGAGCTATTTGCGGATGGTCCGACTCGACCGTGCGGACAGTCCGCCCCCTCCATGCGGACGGTCTATCCCAGGCACTGTAGATTGCCTAAAGTCTTTGCTTCTTGAGTTGCGCTTCCGTGTTGCTTTGAGTTGGGGTTTGTTCCTAGGGTTGGTAGGTCCGTTGTGACTACGCAACCTTGGCAAACTCGTGTGGGAATCCTCAGTTGTGAATTTGGGGCATCGGCTGAGTTCATCCTTCGGGAAGAATTTTTATCGGCTCCCATTCACTCCCCCCTCTCTGGTCGCCTAATCGGTCCTTCAATTGGTATCAGAGCCGGTTACGGATCTTCGTGATTCTAACCAGTCTAAGATCCAAAGATGGCGTACCAGGAACGGGGTTCGGGTCCTCCACACTTTGATGGTAAGAACTACCAGATGTGGCAGAGGCGGATGGCTGCTTTCCTCCGCGGCAAGGGTCAGATCCTTTTGGACATTACGGTGAACACAGCTTATGTTCATCCGATTAACTTCCTAGCTCCAGGATCTAGGGATATGTTCGACGCCAACAACAAGGCGGTCGACTACTTGTTTCGTGCTCTGTGTCAATCCGAATTCGATCGGGTTCAGACAGAGGACTTGGCTTGTAGGATTTGGGAGCGGCTGAAGAATGCTCATGCTGGGAATGCTCAGGTTCAGGCTAGGCTGTGCGCGACCTACCGGACAGAGTACGAGAACTTCACTCATCTCCCCGGTGAGTCCATTGACAGCATGTTCCAGCGGTTCACTGTAATTGTGAACAACATGAGGGCTAATGTGGTCGTGCTCCCGTACGATGATCATGACAGGGCTGTGAAGCTCCTGCACTCTCTAGATCGTACCATGTGGAGTGAGAAGGTCGAGGCCATTCTCGAGTCAGAGAATTATGAGACCCTCACGGTGGATGAGCTGTTCTCCAAGCTCAAGTCATCCGAGGTGGACCGTGGGGTGCGAGCAAGGACCGAGAACCCGACTGACCCTCATAGTCTGGCTCTCATTTCTGGACCAAGGACTAACGCTAACACATCTTCGAGACAGTTCACTTTTTCTTGTCTTGTGTCCATGCCAGATGAGGAATTCGAGGTGCTGAGCGAGGAGGATCTCGCGTTGTTGAGCAGGCGGTTCGAGCGCATGTACACGAATCGGAAGAACGCTCGGAGGAGTTCGGGCATGCGCTACCGGTGCGGCAAGCACGGGCACTTTATCGCTGAGTGCTCGGAGGCCATGGAGGTCAAGCCTGAGCACAAGCACCATCCGAGGACCAACCACAAGCACCGCTCAAGGGACGACCACAAGGGCAAGAACAAGTCCGAGCGGAGGCCGAGGAGTGGTGGTCACAAGAAGAAGGAGCGGGCGATGGTTGCCGGAGCGAGCGACATCGACTCGAGCTCCTGCTACTCTTCATCGAGCTCAAGTGATGAAGAAGAGAACAGGAACAAGGGCAAGCGGTCGAGCAAGAACATCAACGGCTTGTGCTTTGCCGCCCAAGGCTTTTGCGGCATGGCACATAGCTCCGCAAGCAAGAAGAGCAACAAGGACGACTCAGACTCCGACTCTGAGGATGAGGTAAGCACTAATCCTGCCTTCTTGGTAGTAGAGAATGCTAGGTTGAATGACTTGCTTGACAACCGTGATGATGTGCTTAGAAAGACCAACAAGGAGAAGAGGGAGTATAGGTCTTTGCTTGGAGAGGCTAAGGAGAAGGTGGTTGAGCTAGAGTCTTTGCTTGTTGATGCTAGGGCTCAAATAGATTCTCTTAAGTCTGCTCCTATTGTGACCGATGAACCTGAATGCACTGATTGCTCCAATTTTCTTGGTGATTTGACTGTGCTTAAGGAAAAGTATGCCTCCAATGCTGAGGAACTAGATGTGCTTAGGGTTGAGTTAGATGAGATGAAATCTAGGCCCTCCTTGCTTGGTGGTTGCACTTCTTATCCTGTTCTGCATGAGAAACTAGATGAGTCGGTTGCTTATGCTAGATCTCTAGAAGCTGCTTTGAAAGTGTTGTATGGACATCCCTGGGCCCACTACTCAGGTGGGTACCAGGACCGACTACTCCTTGGGCCCCTGGGACTACTCGACTTGGGCTGCACGGCACCTGATGGCGTGAAGCGCAAGGCATACGGAGGACTAGTACTCGGTTAGGAAGCTAGACGTGTTCGGATCCATGTAGAGTACTCCTAGCCGTGTACGACTAGAACTCTCTCCCTCAAACCGACTTGTAACCCTACCTCCCGGACTATATAAGGCGAGGCAGGGACCCCTATCAATGATCCGCATCATCTTGTAAACACACCGAATCAATCCAGATCTACGCAGCATACAGGACGTAGGGTATTACGCACCTTGCGGCCCGAACCTGTCTAAATTGTGTGCCACGTGTCTCTCCTTCGAGTTCGCGATCTCGGCGAGGCCACAAACACCTACCTCGGGTACTCCCCTTGGTAGGTTGCCGGGTTAAAACACCGACAGCTGGCGCGCCAGGTAGGGGATCTCGCCGAAGATCTCATGGCGAACTCGACGGCTTCAATCATCATCAGGCCAACCGCCGCTTTCAACCGCGGTGACACCTTCGTCTTCAGGTCCTGGGTCTGTACCGCTGACGGCGCCGGTTCATTCTAGCGCTACCTCACCATGACCCCGAACCCAGAGACCGGACTCGTGACACTTCCCGAAGTTGTCACGGAACAACTCGTCGAAAAATTCGATGAATTTTCACTCTACAATCAAGCCGCCAACTTCGAGATTGGATCCGCCTCCAACTCGAATTCGACGTCACCCTGGATTGAACCACGCGAGCTGGCTCCCAAGCCATCGAATGAACCGGTCATCCCCCACGAGCACTTCCCGTACGGCCTCTGCAACGCAACTGCAGCCTACATGGAGTCGCTAGTCCCACCCCGGGTCGGTAAGGAGATCGTCTCCGAGTGCTCCTCGGACTCCAGCGCCGTCCCTGACTACAACTCAGACTCCTCCTACGAGTTCGACTACGGTTCGGATCTGATCGAATCCAAGTCCGAGCTCAATACGACTGAGGAGCCGCTGTCAGGTCCTGCTGCAGGCTTGGTCATTACATCTACTCCCGCCGGCAGATTCGTCTACTGGCCCGATCGCAAGCCCGCAAACCTGACTGACGACAACTCACGTTGCGTCGCCTACCTTGAAACACTCCCCTTCCAGGAGGGGACACTGCTGACTCCAAATGAGGAGGAGCACACGCCAACGGAGGTGGCCACTACCGACTCCGGACTCTGCACGCCTGACCGCCAGGTGTTCATGGCAACTAGGGACGCTGGAACCTCAGAGAACCGAGTTGATCGGTACCTCGAAGACATCTCAGAGGACGAAGATTCAGCCAACGCACTCGTGGATGAGACTACTGATGCCAAGAACGCTCGGTGCGAACGCAACAGAAAGCGAGTAGACCGACGCCGGCAGCTCCGCGAATCTCTCCCTATCCGGAACCTCAATGATGCCTTGGATCAAGTTGCCAACCGGGTGCACACTACCCCTGAGTAGTACCTCATGTCTATCACCACGATAGCACGAATAGCTCAGGGGCACCACGCAGGTGAACTCATCGCCAAGCTCGCTGAGGACGCCTACTTCATGCGGGTCAACAATAGAACTGCCGGAGTCGGGAACCATGAAGCCACTAGTCGCAGCCGCACCCCAGCAGATGGCGGGCGCAATCGTGTCCGTGGCGAACAATAGCCAACCCCCAACCGCTCCAGAGCCTCTGCAGGAGGACCCTCGCACGGTGGCAATAGCTGCGGGGGCGGCGGCGGCGGTGGCGGCAGTAGCGGTAGTTCCTCCCACGGCGGCGGTAGAAGAGCTGGTGGTGGCGGCGATCACGGAGGCCGAGGCCATGCAAACAGCCACACCACCGGCAATGCACGCGGTGGCTACAACGCCCGCCACAGGATCGACAAGATCCGCCGTGCCAAGAAGACTACCGAAGTCAGCGACAGCGATGGCTTCCCCGCCTACTCTGCACGACTTCGCGATCTGCTTCTCCCTGAGAAATTCAAACCCCTCGGGATCACCAAGTACGACACGAAGCAAGACCCAGTTTAGTGGCTCAGGTGCTATGCCCTGGTCATTGAAAACGCTGGTGGCGACAATGACACCAAGTGCCTCTACTTCCCCTTCTGCCTGGACCAAGCTCCACTTACATGGCTTGAGTCGCTCGACAAGAACTCGATCGACAAGTGGGACCAGCTGAAGGCCCAGTTCACCAGCAACTTCGCGGGCGCCATGGGACGCTCGGGTACTCGCATGGATCTGGCGATGGTCAAGCAGGAGCAAGGCGAGACCCTCCGCCAGTACATGCGTCGCTTTTTCGACAAGCGTGCGATCGTAGTCGACGTCACCGACAAAGAAGTCATCGACCTCTTCCAAGACGGGCTCTACCACCGTCGCACCTTCGAAGACTTTGGTCGCCGTCGCCCGAGTTCTATCACCAAGCTCAAAGACATGATCACCTCATGGGCCGATGAAGAGGATAAGGCGAATGCCAAGTATGACTCCATTCGCGGCAAGAGCAAAAATAACACGGGCAGCAACAACAACAACAAGGATCAAGGGAGTCACAACAACAACAACTATTCGGGTCCTAACCGCAAGTGCAAGCCAGACAACACAGTCGTGGCTATACAGCGCCCTGTGAAGGACAACTCCAAAAAGAACTCCGGCGGCTTTAGAGACTTACTCAAAGAGAAGTGCCCGTGGCATCTGGATGGCAATCACACAACTGACCAGTGCTACCAACTCCGGCGAGCACTCAAGGATGTTCCCGAGCCACGGCCTCCTCACGACAAGAAGGGCAAAAAGAAAGTTGACGAAGGCAACGGTGACTTCCAAGAACCTGACAAGACGGTGAACGTCCTCTTTGGCGGACTATCCACCAGACGATCCCAAAAGCTCACTCTACGGGAAGTCCTGAACATTGAACCAGCGGTACCGACTCCGTTAAGGTGGTTGGAGGTACCCATCACCTTCTCCCGTGCGGATCAATGGACAAGCTTCTCTGAGCCAGGACGTTTCCCACTCGTCCTGAAACCAGTAGTCGCGGGCTCCGGACTCAACAAGGTACTCATCGATAGTGGGAGCGGACTCAACGTCCTCTTCACCAAGACCTTGAAGAAGATGAAGCTCGACATCACCGACATGCTCACCAAGAGCGCGTCGCCTTTCTACGGCATCGTCCCGGGCAACGTGGCTATACCACTTGGCTCAGTGGTCCTGCCAGTTACCTTAGGGGAAACAAGGGAGAATTACCGCACCGAGTACATCAAGTTCGAGGTTGCAGACTTCGAAACCTCCTACCATGCCATCCTTGGCAGACTAGCCATCGCCAAGTTCATGGCGGTGCCTCACTACACCTACTTGGTACTCAAAATGCCAAGTCCTGCTGGAGTACTCGCGCTGCAAGGGGACTTGAAGATTTCATATGACTGCGACACCGAAGTCGTGGAACTCGCAGCAACTAATCAAGTACCCAATGCAATGATGGAAATCTTCGCTGCTTCCAAGAAGCTTGCACCAACCGAACTCGAGATACCTGAAAAGACCGACACCTCAAACAAGCCTCAGCCAACAGAGGAAGTACAGGTGAAGGCCATCGACCTCGGGACCGGCGACAGCAGCAAGACTACCATGATCGGCGCGGGGCTCGACCCCAAATAGGAAGACGTGCTCATCAGCTTCCTTCAGGCTAACCGAGACATCTTCGCGTGGAAGCCAGCGGACATGCCAGGTGTGCCCAGGAGGCTGATCGAGCATTCACTCAACGTCGATCCTAAAGCTACCCCCAAGCGACAACATCTCCGCTGTTTCGCTGACGACCGACGGGACGCCATCAAGAAGGAACTCGCCAAGCTACTCACGGCCGGCTTCATCCGAGAAGTCTTCCATCCTGAGTGGCTCGCCAACCCCGTCCTCGTCCGCAAGAAGAACACAAACGAGTGGAGGATGTGCGTCGACTACACCGACCTCAACAAGCACTGCCCCAAGGACCCTTTCGGGTTGCCACGGATTGATCAAGTCATCGACTCCACGACGGGCTGCGACCTACTCTGCTTCCTCGACTGCTACTCTGGGTACCACCAGATTGCTATCAAGGAAGAAGACCAGGAGAAGACCGCGTTCATCACCCCGTTCGGTGCCTACTACTACACGACGATGTCGTTTGGGTTGAAGAACGCTGGCGCTACCTATCAACGAGCTATCCAGGCCTGCTTCAAGGAGCAGCTCAACAAGAATGTCGAAGCCTATGTGGATGACGTGGTCATCAAGACTAGAAACTCCGACACGCTCATCGCCGACCTTGAAGAGACTTTCGCATCCTTGCGAGAGTACCAATGGAAGCTCAACCCCAACAAGTGCGTCTTCGGCGTACCCTCTGGAAAACTACTCAGCTTCATCATCAGCCATCGTGGCATCGAAGCCAATCCCGAGAAGATTTCTGCCATCACCAACATGAAAGCTCCAACCTGCATCAAGGATGTACAGAAGCTGACCGGGTGTATGGTGGCCCTGAACAGATTCATCTCGAAGCTCGGAGAACGGGGATTACCCTTCTTCAAACTACTCAAACACCAAGAGAAGTTCGTGTGGACCGCGGAGGCTGATCAAGCTCTGACGCAGCTCAAAGACTTCCTGTCCAAGCCACCGGTTCTCACGGCTCCCTGCAAACAAGAGCAGTTACTGCTCTACCTCGCTGCGACTACTCACGTGGTCAGTACCGCCATCGTCGTTGAGCGGCACGAAGAAGGCCACGCTATCCAGTCCAGCGACCAGTCTACTTCGTCAGCGAGGTCCTGTTCGAGTCCAAGGCACGGTATCAGCCCGTCCAGAAGCTACTCTACGCAGTACTCATCACCTCGCGGAAGCTACGACACTACTTTCAGGAGTACTCGATCATCGTCATCACTGACTACCCGCTCGGGGATATACTCCATAATCAAGACGCTACTGGAAGAATCTCCAAATGGGCGGTCGAGCTTGGCACCCTCAACATCGACTTCAAGCCACGTACCGCTATCAAGTCTCAAGCATTAGTCGACTTCATGGCAGAGTGGTGAGAGAATCAACTACCAACTCCAATAGAACGACCAGAGCACTAGGTGATGTACTTCGACGGCTCACTCAAGCTCGAGGGCACGGGTGCAGGGGTGCTCCTTATTTCTCCAAAAGGCGAACAACTCAAGTACGTCTTGCAGATCTTCTGGAAGGTCTCAAACAACGAAGCTGAGTACGAAGCCCTGCTGCATGGGCTCCGCCTCGCAATTTCACTGGGCATAAAGCGACTACTAGTCTACGGCGACTTTGCAGTGGTCATCAACCAGGTCAACAAGTCTTGGGACCGCAACAAGGAGAACATGGACGCCTACTGTCTGGAAGTCCGCAAGCTCGAGAACAAATTCTATGGTCTCGAGTTTCACCACGTCGTCCGCGACAACAATGTTGCAGCGGACGTCCTGTCGAAGCTTGGTTCTACTCGCGCTCAAGTACCTGTCAGAGTCTTTGTCCATGAGCTTCACGCGCCATCCATCCCGGAGCCGGCGCCAACGACCACTGACTCTGAGCCAGCACAACCCAGCCAGGAGGTCATGATGATAGACGTGCACTGGAGATAACCCTTCATCGACTACATCCGCGAGCAGAAGGTCCCCTCCGACAAGAACAAGGCCGAACAACTCGTCCACCGAGCCAAGACCTACATACTAGTCGGAGACAAGCTCTACAGGCGGGTGCCACTTCAAGAGTACTCATGAAATGCATACCTCGGGATGAAGGCAAGGACATCTTGGAGGAGATCCATATGGGCGTCTGCGGCAACCACGCGTCTTCTCATACGCTGGTGAGCAAAGCCTTTCGATGAGCCTTTTACTGGCCTACAACTCTGGCCGATGCTGAAGAACTCGTCAGAAGGTGCCAAGGGTGCCAATTCTTTGCCAAGCAGCAACACGTCCCGGCCTACAAGCTAGTCACCATACCACCAACCTGGCCCTTTGCCTGCTGGGGGCTCGTCATGATTGGGCCTCTACCAACTGCGCTAGGAGGATTCAACAGAGTCTTGGCGGCCATAGACAAGTTCAACAAGTGGATCGAAGTCAAGCCGGCTACCTGCCCAAAGGCCGACAGAGTACTCGACTTCTTGGATGACCTGGTGCATCGCTACGGGCTACCCCATCGAATCATCACAGACTTGGGTTCCAACTTCAACAACCACCAGTTCTGGGAGTACTGCGAGAACAGCGGGATCGATGTCCGATATGTCTTCGTCGCCCACCCACGCACTAACGGCCAGGTGGAGCGCGCCAACGGGATGGTACTCGATGCCCTCAAGAAGCGATTGCACAATGCAGCCAACACCAAAGGAGGCAAGTGGATCAAGGAATTACCCAACGCACTCTGGGGGCTTCGTACTCAGCCTACCAAGCCAACAGGGTAGTCACCCTACTTCCTGGTCTACGGCTCCGAAGCTATTCTACCCGGCGACGTGATGTGGGAATCCCCGGCGGTAGAACAATACGACGAAGGCATCTCAGAAGACAGTCGACGGGTTGACATCGACAGCCTCGAAGAAGCCCGTTGTGCCGCCCTCGTCCAGTCAGTAAGGTACCTTGAGGGTATCCGACGCTATCATGATCGCAACGTCAAGGAACGCTCCTTCAATGTCGACGAGCTAGTCCTCCGTCGCATCCAGAACACGGACGGACTACACAAGCTCAGCTCGCCATGGGAAGGTCCCTTCTCAGTCTCCAAGGTGACCAGACCAGGCTCCTACCACCTCCAAACACTTGAAGGCGACGACATCAGCAACTCGTGGAATGTCGACCAGCTGTGTCGCTTCTACACGTAGTCGCTCGACTACTCACCTACGGGTCCAGCCTATACGGCTACTCACGGACTCCTCGCTGTAAGCGGCCTCTTGGTCCTAGCACTAGTCTACAGACTACCTCTATCCAGGATCCAGCGTCAACAGCTACTAACGTATGCTGGGCCGCACATAGCAGAAGGATTTGGCGGCGGTCTACGGACCATGTACTCTCTAGATCCAGCCTATACGGCTACTAACGGATCTCTAGCTGTAAGCGGCCCCAGGGCCCTGGCAATCACTTAGCCGTAGGCGGCCTACGGGTCCTGGCGTCTACTCATTTGTAACGGCCCTGGCCACCCAGGTGTACTCCTGCCTCAGTAATAAAGTTTGGTTCTACTCAACTTGTTTTCTGTGCCTTCGAACTAGGCAGATCCTACTGAGTACTACTACTCTCCACTTCTCTCACGGCTTGGTACTCTGCACACTTCGCTGCAAGTGGCGGCAACGACTACTCATTACAATACAAGCAGTGAACAAATTTCATTAATATCTCAAACAAGTTTCTAACTACTTTGTTTGTCTTACATCAACTACTCTATACATGAGCTACCTCTACAGGTACACCTACTGGAGATTTAGCTTGTCCACGACTTGCTCCGCGATGGGCGCCATCTCCTCAAGAAGGGTCTTGTACTGCTCATCTGTGCAGTTCGCTGCAAGACCACCGGCCACCACATCCACTGGCGCCTTTGGGAAGTACAACTTCATGTACGCAAGCACCTGGTTTGGTATGGACTTCGCCAAATGCTTGACGTACGTCGCCAGGCGCCCGAGGGCTTCCTTCAGCCCGTCTACCAGTGGGGATATTTTGGGTCCGCCTGGATGCGGCACCAACAGCCTTACGATGGGTAGCGCGGCTTCGAGTTCCTTCAGCTGACCTCGAAGCTTCTCGCAGTCTTCATTAAGCTTCTGCAGAGATTTATAACAGTTTACAAGGTCACGATCTGAGGCTTCACGGAGCTCCATGTGATTGATACATTCATGGCGCAACTGAGCATACTCATACTCAAGTACCTCTCTCTTGTCGGTCTCGTGGTACACGATGTTCTTGAGGTCCGTCTCAAATGCCTTCAGCTGGTCGACCTTTGCCTCAAGATCTGCAGACAACTTGTCACAGTGTCAGAATACTCACAAGTATCACAATACGTACCCGGTGACCTTGGCGGAAGACACACCTTTGTTCTTCTGGCGCAACGACTTGTTCTTCCTAATCAGGTCGTCCCTCTTCGCCTCCATCTCCTGTACCTCGCTGTGGTACTGAGCGAAGGCGCCATCAAGCTTGGATTGGAGCAGCGCCACATGTTTCTTCGACTTGTCCAGCTCCTTCTCCAAACCTTCGGCGCGGAGAACTGTGTCACCGTACCCCTTCAGAAGTTCAGACTTCTGGCGGGACCTCTCCACCACGTCCTGCGCAAGACAGAACGGCCAATGAGTAATCAGTATTCAACAAGACAAGACTAATCAGGGTACTCGCAACATACCTTAACCCATTGCTCGGTACGGCGCCACGACTCCATGCTCAGAGATACGACGGCCGGGTCAACCAGATTGTCATCCAGCAACTCAAGACCCTCGCGGCTCGAAGATCCTGTCTCTGGCATGGGCGCCGAGCGAAGCGTCGCAGCTTCTTCTATTACCGCCTCGCGGAGGACAATGTCAGTACTCGCCTTGGGATGCGGATCAACCCGCGCTTCCGTGCTCGACTCGGGGGCTACCGTAGTCCCCGGCCCGGGGGCTGTCGCTATCGCCGCCTCGGCAACTGGCCCTGTGGCCATCGTTTCCACAGTAGCCATTTCCATGGCTACTGCCTCCAGGATCGTAGCTCCCTCGGCTTGTGCTTCTGTCAGGATCAACTAAGCAAGTCAATAACGGCTACGACTACTCTCTACAATAAGTACTCGTGATGATAAGACGAGTACCTTCCACCATGGTAGCTTCTTCAAGCCTCGACACTGTCGCGACGTCGGCCTGTGGTGGCGGTGTAGGTTCTTGCACCTCCACCGAGCGGCCTCCACCATCGGCAGGAGTTCTAGTCTCCCCATCCCACGACAAGTCCGTTGATTTCCTACATCATGAAGTGTCCAGTCAACAACACCAGCTTGACGACTACATGACTACTCAAGAGTTCAGGGAACTTATAGAGTTGACCGCACTACAGTGACGGTCGGGGCGCCTAGTATGCTGGCAATATCCACGATGCCAGCCTCGCTAGTGGCTCCGGCCTCGACAGGAGGCTCCTCTAGCTGTCCAACGGCTACAGCTGCAGCTAGAGGAGGGCCCTGTACTTCTTCAACCGACGCCTGCGGTGGCACGGCACCGGTTTGCTGTTGTGCCCCTTCTGGCACAACGGTTTCAGCAGCCGGAGGCGGGCTGGTGTTTCTCTCCGCCGTCGCCCCCACAGTATCCCAGACATCCTCCTTGTCCTGGTCAGCGGGGTCCGAGGAGGGGATGTCCTGCAAAAATAAAAGTCATACAGTCAGCAACAGACTACTCATCGGCAGTACTCAACTACTCTAGTCGTGGTCCTCACCTCTTGTCTGGTGGTCTCCGACAATTTCAACTTCTTTATGGCACATTTCCGCGCCACATTACGCGGCTTCCTGGGCGGCGCTGGCAAGCTGGCCCCCAGGCTTGATGGCTTCTCGATGACTGGGATGTGCGGCATCCCAGCTCGGCTGAACCTCGAACGGAGTTGGAACCACTGCTACAGCGTCTCCTCATCCTCGTCGTCGGAACTGTCTTCAATGACGTCGGCATCCACGCCTTCGCCAACTTCGCGGTGTTCCTTCGCTTTGGGTTCCGCCTTTCCCTCCGCCGGTCCCTCAAGTCGTGGAGGGGAGGGCAGGACAGAGATGTACTTCTTCACATCGTCCTACAACACCAACCAAGGATAAGTACGACTACATCAAGTACATCAGTACTCGGGGGCCTTAGCCACGACTACTGACCTGATTTGGTGGCCGTGCTGCGGAGTACTCCGGCACCGGGCACGGTGTGTACAGGGGCATGTCCTTGAAGATTCTGCCCAGCCTCTCGATGATGACTTCATCTTCAATCTCCTCGCCGGGCATCCGGGACGTATCTTCGTCGCCAGTGTACTGGTACCCGAGGGTGTCTCGCGCCATCAGTGGCTGCACCCTCCTCTTCATAAAACTGAAGGCCACGTGCTCGGCCCTCAGTCCGGCCTCCCGCAAGGCCTTAATCTTCTTCAGCAGCGAAGGTAGCTGAAGACCTTCCTGCATGGTGGGCTCCGTGTTCCACCACGGCGCATGCTTCGGTTGTCGGCCACTGGGCTTCGGCAGCTCGGGGTGGTGATTGCTGATGTAGAACCACTTCGCCTTCCAATCCTGGTTGGAGTCGATGAGCTTGTACGGCAAGTACTGCCCGGCGGCGTCTTCGCGCATCTGTATCCCGGCGCCTCCGACTACTCGCGGGTCGTCTGTACTCGGCTGCGGCTTCACCCGGAAAAACTTCCGGAACAAGATCTAGTGGGGTTTGATCCCCACAAATGCTTCGCAGAAGTGCACGAAGATGGAGACGTGGAAGATACCGTTGGGGTTGGGGTTGAGGTTGACGTACTCGATGCCGTAGTACCTGAGCATCCCTTTGAAGAGGTCGCTGGCCGGCAGAGCGAGTCCACGCTCCACGAACTGCACGAACATCGGGATCTCATCCGGGTTCTTCTCCATTGGGTACGGGTCGCCAGTGGCGGAGCGCCACAGATCCATTTCCTTCTCACGAAGGAATCCGCTGCTGACCAGGGCGAGGAGGTCCTCGGTCTTCAGCTTCGCCTTCTTCCACTCCTTCGCCGGATTGGGGCGAGGGGAGGAGGGCGGCGACGACGACGACTGACCGGCATCTCCGGCCTCATCGCGGCTCCTCTTCTTCGACGCGCCAGTCTTCGTGCTCTTCACTGGGGATGCCTTCATCCTCCAAGTCACGGGTGTCTTCACTCGCATTCGCTCGGGGGCTGCGGAGGAGGGCGGACTACGGCGGCGGGCGAACCACAGATCTAATCTACCTATCGGCGGTGGCGGCAGCAGAGGAACAGCAAGGGGCAGTGATTTCAGATCTAATCTCAAATGACTGCAACCGCTAGGAGTGAAAAACCCTAAGGGGGTTCACCTGTTATTTATAAGCCACCGGGCGGCTAAGTTGCGAGCAGACGGCTAAGCGCTAGGCGGGTGACTCAGCGGCGGCAGACTGACCCTTCATATTCCGGTACTCGATGCTCTCAGTCTCGGGGGCTCGACTACATCCGACAGACTCAGTGGGTTACACCAAATCAAGATCCCACTCAGGACACATTCTACAGTCAAGATGACCCTTCAATTCGAGAGAAAGTACTCGACTCAAGGCTCGGGGGCTCCGTGCCACGTGTCCTTCGGTTTTTTCTCCGTATTTTTCAGGATAAGATTGGCAGAACTTCAGATTGACCCTCAGCTTGAATCTATGATTTGACCTAAGGCTCAGGGGCTACATTCCATATGGAATGCGGTTCTCCGAATCGCATTTTCCATATGGTTTTTTCATCAAGAGGACATGAGTACTATTGAAGACCTTTGAGAGAAGCACTCGGGGATGCTTGGGGACTACTCGAGAAGACTTCAAGACTACTCAAGGATCAGCTGGAGTACCTTCCAGCCTCGGGATGATTCAAGCATTCTTGAGGACTTTCGGCTTGTGGAACTCGGGGACGCTCAAGGACTACTCGCCAAGGCCATCAAGACTACTCGAAGACATCCTACTCGACTACAAAGTACTCGGGGGCTTGTCGTACGGACATCCCTGGGCCTATTACTCAGGTGGGTACCAGGACCGACTACTCCGTGGGCCCCTGGGACTACTCGACTTGGGCTGCACGGCACCTGATGGCGTGAAGCGCAAGGCATACGGAGGACTAGTACTCGGTTAGGAAGCTAGAAGTGTCCGGATCCATGTAGAGTACTCCTAGCCGTGTACGACTAGAACTCTCTCCCTCAAACCGACTTGTAATCCTGCCTCCCGGACTATATAAGGCGAGGCAGGGACCCCTATCGATGATCCACATCATCTTGTAAACACACCCAATCATTCCAGAGCTACGCAGCATACAGGACGTAGGGTATTACGCACCTCGCGGCCCGAACCTGTCTAAATTGTGTGCCACGTGTCTCTCCTTCGAGTTCCCGATCTCGGCGAGGCCACAAACATCTACCTCGGGTACTCCCCTTGGTAGGTTGCCGGGTTAAAACACCGACAAAAAGCTCCTATTCCTACATCATGCTCTACTTGTGAGTTACATGCTGTGAATAATATGGAGCTTGCACACTATGTTGATCGCTTGCAAGATGAGAACGATGAGTTGAGAAAGATGATGGGTTGCTTGTCTGGTCATGAGCCTCAGCTCAAGATGATGATTGAGGCATACAAGCACTGTGATGGGCAAGCGCTTGGGTCGGACAAGGTTGGTGAGGGAAGTGGTGAGAATGAGGGAAAGATCGGAGATATCCCAGAACCACCAAAAACCTACCACAAAAATGCCTATGCTTCTAAGCCAAACCCACTTAGGAACCGACTAGACACAACTCCAGCTCCACCCGTGTTTCCTCCACAAACCAACAACTTCCAGAAACCCATCAAGTTCAAGAGTGACCTGGGGAATGAGTTCTTTAGGAAGAAGGGAGAGAAACCGAGTGAGGAGAAGCCAGAGCCCAAAGAGAGCCCAAAACCAAAGCCAAAACCAAAACCCTTCCATTGTGAGCATTGTGGGAGGGATGGGCACCTAGCTGAGTTTTGCTTTAGGAGGAAGCGTGAGGAGAGGTTGGCTAGGGAAATGGCCAACAAGGACAGGTACCGCCCTTCTCGTGGTGTACCTGAGCCTAGGTTGATGCCAAGAGGTGAGGGTGTGGTGTGTACCATTTACCACCAGGAGAGGCATGAGTTTGTGCCTCGAGGTGAGCCACCACATAGAGATGGTGGTAGGCATGTTGGGTTGGGGCGTGGTGAGTTTGCTAGACGTTTCTTCGCTCGTGGCCAACATGAGTATGGGTGGAATGATCGCAGTTTTAGGTCCCAGAGGAGCTACGGGCCACGGTCTCCACCTTGTGGTACGCGTAGTCCTCCAAGGGGACGTGTGGGTGTTCCACCTAGGAGAGATAGGATGGATTTTGCTAACCCCACTTTTGAGCAAATGGCACGGCACTGGTTTGATTCATTTTGTACTAACCCTAGTGCTGAGTCGTTTGCTCACTCTCACTCTCATTTTTGATTTGCAGGTTGGAGGCTTGGAGGGCTTTTGGTTGATCGACTCCGGTTGCTCTGGACACATGACCGGAGATCGACTGTGGTTCTCCAGCCTCACCCTAGTGATGACCAAAGAGTACATCACTTTTGGGGACAATGGGAAAGGTAGAGTGCTTTCAGTGGGCACGGTGAAGGTGAGTGAGTCTGTGACTCTTCGGCGTGTTGCTCTTGTCAAGTCTTTGGGATACAATCTTCTTTCGGTTTCCCAGCTTCTTGATGAGGGTTTTGAGGTCCGTTTCAAAACGGGCGCTTCTCGTGTTTTGGATTCTCGAGGTGATCTTGTGTGCACGATCATCCCCGAGGGTCAGATTTTCAGAGCCGATTTTTCTCAGTGTGTCGGCTCTTCTCGTTGTTTGGTTGCTGGTGTTTCGGTAGAGCTTTGGAAATGGCATAGGAGACTAGGCCACTTGAGTTTTGACTTATTGTCACGCTTGAGTGGGCTAGGTTTGGTCTGAGGATTGCCTAAGTTGAAATACCAAAAGGACTTGGTATGTGCTCCATGTAGGTATGGTAAGATGGTCGCCGCCTCTCATCCGCCTCTGACGTCCGTTATGACAGAGAGGCCATGTGAGCTGTTCCATATGGACTTGGTTGGTCCAGCTCGTGTGTGCTCGGCAGGTGGGAAATGGTATGTCCTGGTGATAGTGGACGACTATTCTCGCTATGCTTGGGTCTTCTTTTTGGCTGACAAGGGGGAGACGTTTGGTTTTGTCCGGGATCTAATCTTGAGGTTGAAGAATGAGAGGAATGGAGATGCTATTCGAGCTATCCGTAGCGACAATGGCACTGAATTTAAAAACTCTCCTTTCGAAACCTTTTGTCGTGATTTGGGTCTCGAACATCAATTCTCTTCTCCCTATGTGGCCTGTCAGAATGGTGTGGTTGAGAGGAAAAATCGTTCCCTTTGTGAGATGGCTCGGACGATGCTCGACGAGCATAGGACTCCGAGGAGATATTGGGCTGAGGCGGTGAATACCGCATGCCATGTTGGGAATCAGATTTTTCTTAGGGCCTTCTTGAACAAGACGTGCTATGAGCTCATGCACGGGCGAGCACCTAGAGTGAGCCATTTCAGGGCTTTTGGTTGTCGGTGCTTTATTCTCAAGAAGGGTAGGCTTGATAAGTTTGAGTCGAGGTCTTCCGATGGGATCTATTTGGGTTATGCGAGTCATTCTCGAGCATTCCGTGTGCTCAACCTTGATACTAACCTATTCATGGAAACTTGCGAGGTTACCTTCGATGAGACCCAGCCATGCAGTTCATCTGTCTTTGAGTGTGCAGGTGACGACGAAGTTGGGAAGAAGATCTTTGAGGACGAGGAGGATGATGCTGGAGAGGATGATGGTGATGATGGTGAAGCTCGAGAGGCGCATGTACCCTCTACCTCCACTACGACGACTACGGTGCAAGATGGCCTAGCCCCTACACCGACTACGATCCAGCAAGATCAAGTGGAAGCTGCAGCTGAGGGGGAGGTTGTCTCCAGGCGAGAGGCACCGAGGCACGTTCAAGTTGATCACCCTCCCTCAAGAATCATCGGTGACATCAATGAACGTACGACACAGTCAAGGTTCAGGAATGTTTCTCACTTTGCTCATTCGGCTTTTGTTGCTACCTTTGAGCCGAAAGACATTGGACACGCCCTCTGTGATCCTAATTGGGTGAACGCAATGCATGAGGAGTTAGAGAACTTTGAGAGAAACCAAGTTTGGGAGTTGGTAGAGCCACCACCACATTGCAAACCTATCGGGACAAAATGGGTGTGGAATAACAAAGAGGGTGAGAATGGTGAGGTGGTGAGAAACAAATCGAGGTTGGTTGCTCAGGGCTATAGTCAAAAGGAGGGGATAGACTATGAGGAGACATTTGCTCCTATGGCCCGTTTGGAGGCGATTAGGATCCTTCTAGCCTTTTCCGTGGCTAAAGGGTTCAAATTGTACCAAATGGATATGAAGAGTGCCTTCTTAAATGGGTTTTTAGAAGAAGAGGTTTATGTGAAGCAACCACCGAGCTTTGAGAGTGTTGAGTTTCCCCACCGGGTGTATAGGCTGAGGAAGGCTTTGTATGGGCTGAAACAAGCTCCCCGTGCTTGGTATGGCCGTTTGAGGGGGTTCTTGTTCAGCAAGGGGTTTGAGATGGGCAAGGTTGATAAGACTCTTTTTCTCCTCAAGCAGGGCGATGATATCCTAATTGTTCAAGTGTACGTGGATGATATTGTCTTTGGCGGCTCATCTCACTCTTTGCTTGCGAGGTTTGCAAAGGACATGAGCAAAGAATTCGACATGTCTATGATGGGAGAATTGCAGTTCTTTCTCGGACTTCGGATCAAGCAGGCGAAGGAGGGAACCCTTGTGCATCAAGCCAAGTACATGAAGGACATCTGAGAGCCATGTGTGGTTCGAAGACCGGTGGATGGTCACTTCCGGGTGTGATGAGTGATTGACAACGTGGTGTGGACTGATTCTTGACTAAGTATTGCAGGTGCAGGTTGCGGCTTGACTGGTGTTGGTGCAGGTGAAGAACAAGCGCGAATGGTCGTTGCTGGTGAGGATTCCAGGCATGGAGAAGACAAGTAGGCTTCGTTCGAGGGACCCGGTGGCCAGCGGAGTCAAGTGCGGGCCCCATGGTGGCAAGAACGGCAAGATAAAGTCATGGACGGTTTCTTAGTTAAGCCTCAAAACCAAGGTTGAGCCGGGACTACGTGGGAGCCGAGTCATGAGTGGTGATTGGCGGAGGCTACACCGAGTTCGCGGGGTTTCCGGTGGTTCACCAGAAAACCTCTGGGTTCCTTGGTTGATCCACAAAGCCAAGACCGAAGACCGAAGACGGAGGTGCAGCAGCATCGGACCGGTCTGACCGGTGGGTACCGGTCTGACCGGTGAGGAGCACCGGTCTGACCAGTGTGCGACGACGCAGTCCGGAGCCTTCGAAGCGGAGGACACGCGTCGGGATCGCAAGGCTTGCGTCAAGGCAAAGCAAGTTTGCGGTCGCCGGGCATCCGTTCGATGGTGCGAAGACAAAGTTTCCCAAAGTGCCCCTCGGGGGTGTGTCTCCTAGTATTATGCCTTAGGGGTATTTTAGTATTTCTACTAGCCTCCATATAACCCAAGTGGTGAGAGGATGGCAGCCATCTCTTGGAACCCCAGCTCATTTTGTTTTGCTATTTTCCTCTTCCATTTTCCTTTGGAATTTCTAGGACTAGCTTGAGAGCTTCATGGTGAGATCTTGTGACAGGGAAGGATGATCGGGCGGCAAGCTAGACCTTGTATGAACCTCTTTGATATGTATAGATGATTCGGCGTGGTTCCTCAAGGCTTGGATGTGTCTTTCCCGTTTCTCCTTTTTGGTGATTTTCGGAGCCCTTTCTTGGCGATTTTCTTGTGGCGGTTTCGAGGCCTTTCTCTTTGGGATTTGGTGGGGGATGTATGCTTGAACCCTTCGTGGTTCTTTTCCCTTTGATTCCCCTCCCAAATCCGTGAGCAAAGGGGCTCGATTTTGGGGTTTTCTCCTCTCTAGGGTTAGAGGCATTCTTGGTGGGATTTCTTCGATTCCTCTCGATTTAGCAAGTTTTGGTGGACCAAATCTTGGCTATGGAGTGCCCATGAGGTGTTCCTACTATCCCCAAAGTCTTGTGCAAACCCGTGGAGCGATTTGGGAGATCGGTAGTTGGATTTGGGGGTGTTGACCCGCGGACGTTGTTCATCCCGAGCTGTCCAGCCTGACCGGTCTGACCGGTGCTGCTCACCGGTCTGACCGATGCAGAGGCTTTGTGGGATTTGCCTCGGGTGAATGTCTTGGTAAGTTCCCTGTTGTCTCGTGTTGCTGCTGTTTCAAGTTTGGTCAGTTTTGGAGCTCGGTAGGTTTGTTTGTTGGATTTAGGATTTCCTAGCTTGGACCGGTCTGACCGGTAAGCTACACCGGCCTGACCAGTGTAGGGGCCTTCTGTGGAAGTTCTCAGGTTTTTCCAGGTTGCTCCAGCAGGGACCGGTCTGACCGGTGCTGCTCACCGGTCTGACCGGTGCAGTCCAGTGGTGCTCAAGTTGCTTGTTCCGCTGCGTTCTCGAGTAGGTGTAGGTGGTTGTTTGTTCCTAGGACCAGTAGCACTCCAGTGGCTGCGTGGTCTTGGCCAACTTGGGTAGTTGAGTCAGAGATGTGTTTTGGAAGCCTTGTTCATCTTGTTGAAGTCTCTATCTCCTTCGAGAAGAATTTTTATCGGCTCCCATTCACTCCCCCCCTCTCTGGTTGCCAGTTCCGGTCCTTCAAGTGGTATCAGAGCCGGTTACGGATCTTCGGATTATAACCAGTCTAAGATCCAAGGATGGCGTACCAGGAACGGGGTTCGGGTCCTCTGCACTTCGATGGCAAAAACTACCAGATGTGGCAGAGGCGGATGGCGGCTTTCCTCCGCGGTAAGAGTCAGATCCTTTGGGATGTTACGGTGAACACAGCTTATGTTCATCCGATTAACTTCCTTGCTCTGGATCGAGGGACATGTTCGACGCCAACAACAAGGCGGTCGACTACTTGTTTCGTGCTCTGTGTCAGTCCGAATTCGATCGGGTTCAGACAGAGGACTTAGCTTGTAGGATTTGGGAGCAGTTAAAGGATGCTCATGCTGGGAATGCTAAGGTTCAGGCTCGGATGTACGCGACTTACCGGAGAGAGTACGGGAACTTCACTCATCTCCCTGGCGAGTCCGTCGATGCCCTTTTCCAGCGGTTTACGGTTGTGGTGAACAACATGAGAGCCAATGTGGTCGTGCTCCCATACGATGATCATGATAGAGCCGTGAAGCTCTTTCACTCGTTGGATCGCACCGTATGGGACGGAAAGGTCGAGGCTATTCTTGAGTCCGAGAAGTATGACACCCTGACCGTGAACGAGCTGTTCTCGAAGCTCGAGTCAGCTGAGTTGGACCATGGTATGACAGCCAAGCTCAAGAGCCCGACTGACTCTCATAGTCTTGCTCTCGTCGGTGGCTCAGGTGCTAAGGCTAACGCTAACCCATCCTCAAGGATGTACTCTTTGTCCTCTTTGATGTCTTTGCCAGATGAGGAGTTTGATGTACTTGGAGAGGACGAGCTGGCGTTGCTGACACGAAGAATCGAGAGGATGCACGAGAACCGGGTGAACTCAAGAAGGAACTCGAGGATGTACTTCAAGTGTGGCAAGACCGGACAGTTTTTCGTCGAGTGTCCGAAGGTGAACAACCACAACAAGCACAAGTCCAAGGACAAAGGAAGAAGATCCAAGTAGAAGGAGCATGAACATGGGAGGAAGACACGGACCCGAGAGAAGATCAAGAGATCGAGCGACATCGACTCTGGCTCTGAGGACGTGCCATCAAGCTCGAGTGAAGAAGAAGAAGAGGACAGCAATAGGAAAGACAAGAAGAAGAAAAAGAAGGACTTCGGCAAGTACTTGAACGGCCTTTGCTGTACCACAAGCAAGACTTCGAGAAGCTACAACAAGAAGGATGGTCTTTGCGGCATGGCACGCAGCTTCGGCAGCAAGAGAAGCCAGAAGAACGCCTCGGACTCAGACTCCGACTCCGAGGATGAGGTATGTGATGAGCTCTCTTCTTTGCGCAAGGAGAATGAGGAGTTGGTTGACTTGCTTGATAATCGCGATCACACGCTTAGAGAGGCTAAGAAGCTTAGGAAGGAGCTTAGAGCTTTGCTTGAAGGTGCTAGGACTAGAGTGGCTGAGCTAGAAACACAGGTTCATGATGGCAAGCTTGAAATAGATTCGCTTAAGGCTAGACCTGTGGTTTCTGATGAGGTTGACAGTGCCGATTGCTCTATTTTCCTAGCTGATTTGACTGCTCTTAGGGAAAAGCATGCCTCCAAGTGTGAGGAACTAGATGTGCTTAGGGTTGAGTTGGCTGAGCTACAATCTAGACCCACTTTTCTTGGTACATGTACTTCTTGCCCTGGTTTGCATGAAAAAATTGTTGAGCTTCGTTCTCGTATTGCTTTGCTTGATGCTGATTTGAAAGTTCCTATTCCTACCTCTTGTTCTACCTATGAGTTGCGTGCTGTGAAGAACTTGGATCTTGCAAAATGTGTTAATCGCTTGCAAGATGAGAATGATAAGTTGCGTGAAGTGCTGAGTTGGTTGTCTAGTCATGAACCTCAACCTGGTACGATGATTGCCGGTTGTAAGCGCTTTGATGGTTGGGCTTTGGGATCTGATAAGTTTGGTGAGAGCAGTGGTGAGAGAAGGGAAATTTGAGAATATTCCAGTTCCACCACAACTCACACCCAAAGACAAGTTTGCATCCAAGCCAAACTAGTTGCTTAAACCGAGAGAAAAACCAAGTGAGAAGGCAAGTGAAAAGCCTAGTAAGAAATCAAGTGGGAAGCCTAGTGAGAAGCCTTGTGAAGAGCCTCACCCCAAGCCTAAGCCAAGACCAATCCGTTTCCATTGTGAGTTTTGTGGGAAGGATGGTCACAAGAGAGAATTTTGCTATAAGAGAAGGAGAGAGGCGAGAATGGCTAAGGAGTGGGCAAACAAGGACAGGTACCACCCTTCTCATGGTGTGCCCAAGTCTCGTATGCCACTACCTAAGGGAAAGGGTGTTGTGCATACGGTTCTAGCATGGAGAGATAGGAGAGCTTCAGGTGGAGGCAAGTTTGCTGGCCGAGGACCACCGGCCAGACCGGTCAGAGTGACCGGTCAGACCGGTGCTAGGCAGAGTGCTGGAAAGTTTGGTTTCCGGGGCCGTGATGCTAGAGGGTTCATCCCTTTCGGTCGTGAGACAGATGGTAGGCGTTTTGAGTCTGGTGGTGTTGAGTTTGCTGGACGTTCTCCACCTCGTGATCAATACGAGTTTGGGAGATGTCGCAGTTTTGAGTCTCAGAGGGGCTACGGACCATGTTTTCCTTTTCTTGGTACTCGTACTCCTCTAGTGAGACGGGAGTGGTTTTCCCATGGTGGTTCCAGGTTTGATAGGTTTGACAGGATGGATCGCAGTTTTGATAGGCGCGGTAGGATGGATGTTGCTAACCCTACTTTTGAGGAAATGGCCCGGCACTGGTTTGACACCTTTGGTACTAACCCCAGTGTTGAGTCATTTGCTCGCTCTCGCTCTTGGTTTTGAGCTGCAGGTGGGAGGCTCGGAGAACATTTGGTTGATTTCGGGGGTGGTTCTCCGGCCTCATACTCCGGTGGTGATATGGAGGTACATCACTTTCGGGGATAGTGGACATGGACGAGTGACTTCTGAAGAAATGATCAGGGTAAGTGAATTTGTGACCTTCAAGTGTGTGGCCTTTGTCAAGCCACTTGGTTCGTTTTGCTCCTTGCCCTAGTGCAGGTGTTTAGGGGGAGCTTGTGAGTTTTTGTGCTCTTTTGCTGGTGGTGTCGAGCCCTTTTGCCTCCCCTCGAGGAGCCGGTCGCTTGTGAGCTTTGTGTGTGTGGTTGGTTTCTTGAGTCAGTGTGTGGGAGCTCCTTTGTAGCATATGTATAGCTTTCCATTGATGCATTTCTTGCATTTTACATTGCATATGTAACATGATGTATAGGCATCTTTGTATCTTAGGTTGCTTGCATTTTGTATCATATGCATTGAGTAGGAAAAGCTTCTCCAATATACATTGTTCACCATGGTTTGATATATATGTCCTTGTGAGCTAGTTTTGTAAGCTATGGTTAGTTTGGCTTAGCTCTTGATGATCTTGATTTATGTCCATGGTTGATGGCTATGTTTTTCAAAAATGTCATATATATGCTCTCTTGTGAGTAAATGCCTTTATATGATCTTGACATGTTTTTGTGGCTTGGCTATGCTTAATTTGTGGTTGGATAGCGTATTTTGATCATATGGGGCCAAAGGCTCATTTGCCATCATGAATGTTTAGCCCCCATGCTTTATCTTGTGGAGGGGCATAAGTTCCTTTTTGTCGCAAAGACATTTCATGTACCAATTATAAATCTGAAAATGAAATGTAAATTGCTTGGAAATGTGCTCCCATGTCATATGTGCTTAATTTGCTTGCTTTTGGGTGCTAAACCGTTGCATGTTGCTTACCAATGAGAAGTCTCATTTTTAGAAGTAAGCACATGGCTCGGTATGCTTTGACATGACATGAGATGCTTATGGGTGTTTATGATGGTCTTATGCTTAAAAAGGTTGTCCTAGCATGAAGTTTGTGTGGCTTTGCCATTTTGACATGTTTTGCTCATGTTTAGGACTTTCTATCTTAGCTTCGCCCAATGGTTGTGAAACTTGGTGATCTTGTAGTTTTTGTCCATATGAAGCTATAGAGTATCTAACTTGCTCATTTGGAGATGTGTAGCATGCTATGTTGAATTTTGTCTATTTGAGAAGCTCTAGGTTGCATTTTTTGCATTTTTGGCTTGATTCATGCATTGTCAACAAGGGGGAGAAGGTTGAGCATGTTTTGGCTTGCTGCATGCATTTAGAAGGTTTCCAAGTGGTTTCGAGCTATTTTTGAGCACGTGCAGTTCCCAGTTTTTCCCAGGTGGTCATCGGCCTGACAGGTGCTGCTCACCTGTCTGACCGGTGTAAGTATCAGGTGCTGGACGATCTTGTCCACTGGTCTGACCGGTCAGAGCAAAGCTGAGGCAACTGCTCTGTTTTGTGAAGAGGTTTGCATGCATTCGTCCAGGGGGAGTTGCATTGGTTCAGGGGGAGCTTGCATGTGTGCAGGGGGAGCTCTTTGTGGTTTTCGAGCTTTGGTTTGGTGGTTTGTGCTCTTTGCTTGAGTGTGTTTTGTCTCGGATGTGTCGAGCCGTTGCCCTTGCCTAAGGGGTCCGAGACTTGTCTTCTTCAAGTGATCTTGCTCTTTGCCTTTGTTTTGGCTTTCGATCGCTTGTTGGAGTTTCTTTTAGTCATTTCTTTTCTTTTCCTTTTCTCTTTGATTACCAAAACGTGTGTGTTGTCAATGCACTCATCAAGGGGGAGATTGAGAGCCATGTGTGGTTCAAGGACCGGTGGATGGTCGCTTCCGGGTGTGATGAGTGATTGACAACGTGGTGTGGACTGATTCTTAGCTAAGTATTGCAGGTGCAGGTTGCGGCTTGACTGGTGTTGGTGCAGGTGAAGAACAAGCGTGAAAGGTCGTTGCTGGTGAGGCCTCCAGTTGTGGAGAAGACAAGTAGGCTTGGTTCGAGGGACCCGGTGGCCAGCGGAGTCAAGTGTGGGCCGCATGGTGGCAAGAACGGCAAGATGAAGTCATGGACGGTTTCTTGGTTGAGTCTCAAAACCAAGGTTGAGCCGAGACTACGTGGGAGTCGAGTCATGAGTGGTGATTGGTGGAGGCTACACCGAGTTCGCGGGGTTTCCGGTGGTTCACCATAAAACCACTGGGTTCCTTGGTTGATCCACAAAGCCAAGACCGAAGACCGAAGACGGAGGTGCAGCAGCATCGGACCGGTCTGACCGGTGGGTCTGATCAGTCTTACCGGTGAGGAGCACCGGTCGGACCGGTGTGCGACCACGTAGTCTGGAGACTTTGAAGCGGAGGACACGCGTCGGGATCGCAAGGCTTGCGTCGAGGCTAAGCAAGTTTGCAGTCGCCGGGCATCCGTCCGATGGTGCGAAGACAAAGTTTCCCAAAGTGCCCCTTGGGGGTGTGTATCCTAGTATTAGGCCTTAGGGGTATTTTAGTCTTTCGGCTAGCCTCCATATAACCCAAGTGGTGAGAGGATGGCAGCCATCTCTTGGAACCCAAGCTCATTTTGTTTTGCTATTTTCCTCTTCCTTTTTCCTTTGGAATTTCTAGGACTAGCTTGAGAGCTTCATGGTGAGATCTTGTGAGAGGGAAGGATCATCGGGCGGCAAGCTAGACCTTGTATGAACCTCTTTGATATGTATAGATGATTCGGCGTGGTTCCTCAAGGCTTGGATGTGTCTTTCCCGTTTCTCCTTTTTGGTGATTTTCGGAGCCCTTTCTTGGTGATTTTCTTGTGGCGGTTTCGAGGCCTTTCTCTTTGGGATTTGGTGGGGGATATTTGCTTCAACCCTTCGTGGTTCTTTTCCCTTTGATTCCCCTCCCAAATCCATGAGCAAAGGGGCTCGATTTTGGGGTTTTCTCCTCTCTAGGGTTAGAGGCGTTCTTGGTGGGATTTCTTTGATTCCTCTCGATTTAGCCAGTTTTGGTGGACCAAATCTTGGCTATGGAGTGCCCATGAGGTGTTCCTACTATCCCCAAAGTCTTGTGCAAACCCGTGGAGCGATTCGGAAGATCGGGAGTTGGATTTGGGGTTGTTGACCCGCGGGCGCTGTTCATCCCGAGCCACCCAGCCTGACCGGTCTGACCGGTGCTGCTCACCGGTCTGACCGATGCAGAGGCTTTGTGGGATTTGCCTCGAGTGAACGTCTTGGTGAGTTCCCTGTTGTCTCGTGTTGCTGCTGTTTCGAGTTTGGTCAGTTTTGGAGCTCGGTAGGTTTGTTTGGTGGATTTGGGATTTCCTGGCTTGGACCGGTCTGACCGGTAAGCTACACCGGCCTGACCGGTGTAGGGGCCTTCTGTGGAAGTTCTCAGGTTTTTCCAAATTGCTCTAGCAGGGACCGGTCTGACCGGTGCTGCTCACCGGTCTGACCGGTGCAGTCCAGTGGTGCTTGAGTTGCTTGTTCCGCTGCGTTCTCGAGTAGGTGTAGGTGGTTGTTGGTTCCTAGGACCAGTAGCACTCCATTGGCTGCGTCGTCTAGGCCAACTTGGGTAGTTGAGTCGGAGACCTGTTTTGGAAGCCTTGTTCATCTTGTTGGAGTCTCCATCTCCTTCGAGAAGAATTTTTATCGGCTCCCATTCACTCCCCCCTCTCTGGTCGCCAGTTCCGGTCCTTCAACATCCTCAAGAAGTTCAAGATGGATGACTCGAAGCCCCTGTCGACACCGATGAGTACGACTACAACGTTGGACGCGGACGAGGACGGAGAGGCCGTGGACCAAAAGGAGTACCGGAGCATGATCAGCTCCCTCTTGTACTTGACGGCGACGAGGCCGGACATCCAGTTTTCTGTGTGTCTGTGCGCTCGTTTTCAGGCGTCGCCGAGGACTTCGCATCGGCAGGCCGTCAAGAGGATCTTCAGGTATCTTTCACACACTCCTGAGCTCGGTCTTTGGTACTCAGCGTCCTCTTCCCTTTCGCTTCTTGGTTTTTCGGATGCCGACTTTGCGGGGTGTCGAGTCGATCGGAAATAGACTTCGGGTACTTGCTAGTTTCTGGGGTCTTCACTTGTTTCTTGGTCTTCTCGCAAACAATCCAGTGTAGCTCAGTCTTCCACAGAAGCCGAGTATGTTGCTGCCGCTAGTTGTTGCTCACAGCTGCTTTAGATCACATACACGCTGAGTAACTTTGGTGAGGAGTGTTCCCATGTACCTCTCATGTGTGATAGCACGAGTGCCATTAGTGTTGCCAAAAACCCCGTGCTTCACTCCAGAACCAAACATATAGAGGTGAGGTACCACTTCCTGAGAGACAATGTTGAGAAGGGAAACATAGACCTCATCCATGTGCCAACCGAAAAGCAGCTCGCCGATATCCTAACCAAGCCTTTGGACCAAGCTACATTTGCTCGTTTGCGAGGGGAGCTTGGAGTGGTTTTTCCTTTTTGAGCTTCGGTTGGGGGTTTTGATGTACATACTCATGTTGCATTTTCATTTTTGTATCATATCATGCTTGCATCTTTGTATCATAGACTGCATTTGTATCATATGCTTTAGAGATGTGCTTCTCCTATATACTTGGATCACCATGATATGCTGGATATGAGATTATGATTTTGCTAGTGATGCTCATGTGATGTATAGCAATGCTCTTGGTAGCTTTGGGATGTATATGCTTGTGGATGGCATACTTTTGTAAAAATGCTATATTATCCTCTCTTATGAGTTGAATGCCTTTCATGTTCAAATTGTGCGCTTGTGGCTATATCTCGCTTAATTTGTGCTTGGAACCATGTTCTTTTCATTTGGGGCCAAAGACTCTTTTATCATCATCGATGTTTAGCTTACTTGCTACCTTGTGGAGAAGCCTAAGCTTCTTTTTGCCGCAAAGGCACTTCATGTATCATGCTTAATTTGAAATCATGAAATTGGTATATGAAATGCTTGTGCTTGAAAAATATGCTTCCATGTCTTTTATGCTTTAAATTCCTTATCTTGGGTGCTAAACCGTTGCATGATGTTCACCTTTGAGAAGTCTCATATTTAGAAGTGGACACATGGCTCGGTGGCTTTGACATGACATGAGATATCTTGTTGGTGTTTGTGATGATCTTGTGATGAGAATTTGTGACCTTGCATGAAGTTTGTGAGTTATATGTTGTTTGTGCTCATTTTGATCATGTTTAGTGAGAGCCATGTGTGGTTCGAGGACTGGTGGATGGTCGCTTCCTGGTGTGATGAGTGATTGACAACGTGGTGTGGACTGATTCTTGGCTAAGTATTGCAGGGGCAGGTTGCGGCTTGACTGGTGTTGGTGCAGGTGAAGAACAAGCGCGAAAGGTCGTTGCCGGTGAGGCCTCCAGGTGTGGAGAAGACAAGTAGGCTTGGTTCGAGGGACCCGGTGGCCAGCGGGGTCAAGTGCGGGCCGCATGGTGGCAAGAACAGCAAGATGAAGTCATGGACGGTTTCTTGGTTGAGCCTCAAAACCAAGGTCGAGCCGGGACTACGTGGGAGCCGAGTCATGAGTGGTGATTGGCGGAGGCTACGCCGACTTCGCGGGGTTTCCGGTGGTTCACCAGAAAACCACTGGGTTCCTTGGTTGATCCACAAAGCCAAGACCGAAGAACCGAAGACGGAGGTGCAGCAGCATCGGACCGGTCTGACCGGTGGGTCTGACCGGTGGGTACCGGTCTGACCGGTGTGCGACGACGCAGTCCGGAATCTTCGAAGCGGAGGACACGCGTCGGGATCGCAAGGCTTGCGTCGAGGCTAAGCAAGTTTGCGGTCGCTGGGCATCCGTCCGATGCAGCGAAGACAAAGATTTCCGAATTCGCCCTTGAGGGGCATGTATCCCTAGTTAGCTAGTAAGGGTATTTTTGTCTTTCGGTTGCCTCCATATAACCCAAGTGGTGAGAGGATGGCAGCTATCTCTAGGAACCCTAGCTCATTTGGTTTTTCTATTTTCCTTCCTATTTTTCCTAGGATTTTCATAGGACTAGCTTGAGAGCTTCATGGTGAGATCTTGTGAGAGGGAAGGATGATCAGGCGGCAAGCTAGACCTTGTATGAACCTCTTTGGTATGTATAGATGATTCGGCGTGGTTCCTCAAGGCTTGGATGTGTCTTTCCCGTTTCTCCTTTTTGGTGATTTTTGAAGGCTTTTCTTGGCGAATTTCTTGTGGCGGTTTTGAGACCTTTCTCTTTGGGATTTGGTGGGGGATGTATGCATGAACCCCTCGTGGTTCTTTTCCCTTCGATTCCCCTCCCAAATCCGTGAGTAAAGGGGCTCAATTTTGGGGTTTTCGTGGTTCTAGGGTTCGTGGTGTTCTTGGCGGAAATCCTTCGATTCCTCTTGATTCAACGAGTTTTGGTGGACCAAATCTTGGCTATGGAGTGCCCATGAGGTGTTCCTACTATCCCCAAAGTCTTATGCGAATCCGTGGAGCGAATTGGGAGATCGGGAGTAGGATTTGGGGGAGTTGACCCGCGGGCGCTGTTCATCCCGAGCTGCCCAGGCGTGACCGGTCTAACCGGTGCTCTTGACCGGTCTGACCGGTGCGAGCCCCTGGTGGGTTTTGTCTCGGGGAACTGCTATGTTCGTGTGGTTTTGTCCTGTGGTCCTGTTGTCCAGTTCTTGGCCCGTTTGGAGTTGTCTTGCTAGGCTTTGTGAGGGGTTTTCCTTCTTGGCAGGTTGTTCTTTGGTGGTGGTTTTTGTTCCAGGACCTAGAGGAGTCACTGAGGCTTCCTAGAACTTTGTTGTGCATCTGCTGTTCGCCACCGGCCTGACCGGCAGAGTCAACCGGTCTGACCGGTGCCATCGGTCTGACCGGTGCCATCGGTCTGACCGGCAGGAGCCATCAGTCTGACCGGTGTGGCACAAACAACAGGCTGCTCAGTTTTCCGCTGTGCGTTTGGGGTGTTTGGTTCGGTTGGTTGAGTTGTTGGTTCCTAGGACCAGTAGCACTCCAGTGGCTACGTGGTTTTGGCCAACTTGGGTAGTTGAGTCGGAGACGTGTGTTGGAAGTCGTGTTCATCTTGTTGGAGTCGCTATCTCCTTCGAGAAGAATTTTTATCGGCTCCCATTCACTCCCCCCCTCTCTGGTTCGCCGTTTCGGTCCTTCATTTAGGTCCTATGCTCATGAGAGGGAATTTTTCTTGAAAAATGCTTCTTTTCGATCATGGCTATGTCACATGCTTATATGTCCCCATCTATCTTGTTGGCGATGCTTGTACTAAATTTGTGGCTATCTTGCTTGTCTTTGTCTCATTTTTGGCATGTTGTAGTGCTCTTTGTCTATTTGAGAAGCACATGCTTGCATTTGTAGACTTGATTCATGCATTACCAACAAGGGGGAGAGATAGTACCCAATTCTTGCTTTGGGGAGAAAGTTATTCTCGCTTTGGGGAGAAAGTTTTGCATCAAGGGGAGAAAAATTGGGAGAAATGCATTTGTTCAGGGGGAGCCTGCATTCATGTGCTTTGGAGCTCTTTGTCGCCTGATTTTAGTTGTGCTCTTTTGCCGATGGTGTCGAGCCCATTTGCCTCACCTTGAGGAGTCGGCAATTTTGGAGTATTTTGTCTCGGTTGTGTCGAGCCGTTGCCCTTGCCTTAGGGGACCGAGACCTTTCTCTTTCAAGTGATCTCGTTTTGGCTTTTGTTTGGCTTTTGATCACTTGTTTGAGTTTTTCATTCGTTTATTTTCTTTTTCTCTTTTCTCTCAATTGGTTACTATGTGTGTGTTGTCAATGCACTCATCAAGGGGGAGATTGAGGACCGGAGCGTCCGAGGACCGGTGGATGGTCGCTCCCTGGTGTGATGAGTGATTGACAATGTGGTGTGTTCTGACTCTTGGCTGAGTATTGCAGGTGCAGGTTGCGGCTTGACTTGCGTTGGTGCAGGTGAAGAGCGGGCGCGAAAGGTCTATGCCTTGCGAGGCCTCCGAGGAGTGGAGAGACAAGTAGGCTCGGCTCGAGGGACCCGGTGGCCAGCGGGGTCAAGTGCGGGCCGCATGGTGGCAAGAAAAGCAAGACGAAGTCGTCGATTGGAGCCGATGCAGGGTAGCGGCTCACAACCGAAGTCTGCACACAGGGTTTGCGGTGGTTCACCACAAAACCGTCGGGTTACTTGGTTGAGCCACAAAACCAAGACCGGAGGCTCGGCGGGCAGAGACGGGATCCGGGTGCGCCGAGAAGCTTCGATGCCGGCGGACACGTGGCAGGATCGCAGGGCCTGCGTCGAGAGGACGCGGACTGCGGCAAAGGCGTCGCCGTGTGATGAAGAGGAGTGCTACTTGACCTATTTGCCCCTGAGGTGTTTGTATCTCAACTTAAGTGCTAGGGGTAGCTTGGTCTTTCGCCCAACCCAGAGGAACTCATACATATTAGCTCTAGGGTTTTTGGGCAAACCATCCATCTGGACTGCTTCCCATTTCTCTGCTCCATAGGTTTAGATTTTCTTCACCGTTTTGTAGAGAATCTGATCTCCGAGTGTATGGAAGCTTTCATGGTTGCGTCGATTTCCTTCTTGTAGCTCCTGTGATTTTCGTGTCTTTTTTGACCTATTTTCGTTGGATTTTCGTGCGCGCCTTCTTCCTTCGATTCAGAGGTGTTTGGGTTCGGATTTGTTGGTGGGATCATGGATAGATGTCTTGTGCATCTTTGTGCTTGATCATGACCCCTCAAACTCTGAATTTGGCCTCCGATTGAAGGATTTCGTTTGGAACCCAAGCTTTTTGGTAGAGCTCGGTTGCGTTTCGATTCCCGGCGATTTAGTTCATTTGAGGTCTCAAGTTTTGGGATATAGCATCTCCTAGGGACGCTTCACTTCTCCCCCAAATCTTGTCTCAAGAGCTCAAGCCGTTTGGGAGATCCATGGATGGATAGGAGGGGTTGACCTCTCGTTTTCGTGCTCGGGCTGCTGTTCCCGTGCCTGGCGGACAGTCCGCCAGGGGCACGCGGACGGTCTGCGAGGAGCCGGCAGATTTGGTGTTCGTCATGTTCTTCGCATGTTCTTGTGTGCTCGTGTTTCGATCCGTTTTGTCTGTTGCTTTTGGTTGCTCGGAGTTTGCCGGACGGTCCGCGAGGAGAGTGCGGACGGTCTCTTCCGCGCGACGGTCCGCGGGTAGGGCACGGACAGTCCGTTTTTCGAGGTGCAGTACTGGTGGTTCGGGAGCTATTTGCGGACGGTCCGACTCGACCGTGCGGACAGTCCGCCCAAGCCCCGCGGACAGTCCGCCCCCTCCATGCGGACGGTCCGTCCCAGGCACTACATATTGCCTAAAGTCTTTGCTTCTTGAGTTGCGCTTCCGTGTTGCTTTGAGTTGGGGTTTGTTCCTAGGGTTGGTAGGTCCGTTGTGACTACGCGACCTTGGCAAACTCGTGTGGGAATCCTCGGTTGTGAATTTGGGGCATCGGCTGAGTTCATCCTTCGGGAAGAATTTTTATCGGCTCCCATTCACTCCCCCCGCTCTGGTCGCCTAATCGGTCCTTCAGTGCTCCGTGTCCGCCAACAAGAGCTGTCAATATGCTCCTTGGATTTTCAAGATGATTTGTGAGGTTACTGGAGTTGACATCTCCTCGAACAAGGTCCACACCTACTATAGGCCGAACAAGGGCAACATTGAGCGTCTACTCAAGTTGGGCAAGCATGCCCCTCCGAGACCCACTTCCTCAGCGGGACCCTCCTCAGCTGGTCCATCCACCTTTGATGCACCATCATCCTCTCAGGGACCATCTCACTCTAAGGGTCACCTCCCCTCTGGTAGTAAGAAGAAGAGCATTCTCAACTTTCTATCTCAAGGCCTCTTTGCTTGCTTCAATGTGGGAAGGCACAATGCTCAGGAGATATGCGCCCATAGGCAGCATGTTGATGAGCAGCTACTTAGGTTGGAGGCCCATCAGAAGTCCGTGCTTGCACAACACAACATTGAGCACTCTCCCGTTCGTGAGCCTATGGACTTCCCTCCTCCACCAGCCTTCTATAATCCACGGGAGGCATATGGCGAAGCTTCTATGATGTATGGAGCACCTCCGGACGACATCGACGATGCGGACTTTGGTGGTGGAACTACAAGAAAATCGTTGATTAGTGACGCAACCACATTTTAGCGTCATTGATTTATGACGTTCCTGGCTGATCTCGTCATAATATTTCACTTCCGAGCAAATTTAGTGACAAAAAAAATTCGTCATTATGGTTGGTACTATAGCCGGGCATTCCCTGTTCCATGCTGTTTTGTGACGCCATAAGCTCTGAAAAAACGTCATAAACCAACATCGGTCCCACATGTAAGCATTATTTTAAAAACAAAGTGTTCCAAGTCGTCATAAAATTCAGTAGGGTCCCACATGTAAGCATTCTTTCAATATTAGAGTGTTCCAAGTCGTCATAAAATTTTCCAGGGTCCCACATGTAAGCATTTTTGCCAGGTCAGCGGAGGCCAGGTCACGAAATGTTGCAAAAACAACTTGCCATTGCAAGGGTTCGAACTAGAGACCTATAGGAACAAGACTGCGTTGCTTACCACTGCACCACTTCTTGGTTGTGTTATGCTAACAGGAAACACTTTCCTTATGGTTGTCTTAGGTGAATCTTTAATATAAATCAGTAATTCACAGGCGAAACGCTTCACTGCCTTCGCAAAGACTCTCGACTTTTGCTACACGCAGATCTGCAAAGGCTCGTGGTACGAATGGTGGATTCTAGCAGTGATGAGAGGGTGGTTTATGCGCCACCTGTTAGGGGTTGAGACCTAGATAGATCCGCAAGGGGGTTAGACAAGCGGTTTGCAGGTTAATGGAGGTATCGGGAACTAAGAGCATAGGTGGTAGTCCACGTGATGAACTTAGAACACGGCAAGTAGGCGAAGAACACGGGAACACAAGGGTTTAGACGGGTTCAGGCCTCCAGAGAGTAAAATCCTACGTCAAGTTTTGTGGTGGAATTATGCGAGGGAGATGAAGGTCCCCTCGGATGGAGCCCTAGGCCACCTTATATGGGGAGCGGGCTAGGGTTTCCATTCGAGGTCGGTGGACCGTATCTGTGGCCGGTTACAAGATGGAAGGTTATCCTACCGGATTAAAAGGAGTATCCCGAGATACTCGACCTACTAGCGGCGCCCAGCCACGTCTGGTTTCTTGCCTTGCACTCCAAGTACTGCAGATCCTCCGGGATTGGGATAAGGTCGCCCGTGGTCGTCGGGTCTGTGGATAAGGTCTTCGGGCCCACTTGCAGGTCGGCGGGGCTTCTGGCAGGTCGGGTCCACTTAGCAGAGACCTCTCGGACTCTGGTCTGTGGGGACCCAGGAGTACCCATGTCTCTCAAGCCCGCCCCCCCAATCGACGTGTAGGCGTAGCGACCGAGACGAGGTCATGTCGAAGATTTGGCGAAGACATGGCACCGTCAAGGTCGTGTAGGGTGCACGGGGATCCAAAAAGAAAGAAAAACCCCTCCAATGCACGCACGAAGTCAAACATCGAGCTCCTGGAATAGAAGTCCAGAAGGTCAAAGTGAAGGCAAGACGTCAATCTTGAAGAACTGCCGACCTGACCTAGATCAGAGGACACAAAGTAGCTTCCACAACCTTCAGAAAGGTCGCAATGCCAACCTTAGGTAGGTCGAGCAGAGGAGTAGTGGAAGCAGGCTTCCAATTATGCGATGTAGAAGAAGAGGGCGTCGCAAGATGCACTCGTGTAGTAGCCCCTGAGTAGTAAAGCGACCAGAATGGCTGGTTTGATGCTCCAGAAGAGAAGGAAAAGAAAACGTACAGGCTTCTGTTGCCATCATGATGCTCTATCCACTGAGCCAATAGGCCAAAAAACATGGAATCTTGAGGAAGACGCCAAACGCCGAAAGCTGTAGTGACCTGAGTCACAGGCGCACTGTACAGTCACAGGCCGGCTCCCGCATAAGGCATAAGCCGCTATCCACTTGCAAGGAACAAAAAGTGCCAGGATCTAGTCAGGTGGGGGAAAGGCGCGCCAACGCCCCCCACGGGCGAACTGTGACCTCGTGCTTCAAGCGGGAACAGTGACCTTGAGGATAAGGACGCCACGAAAGCTGGGCTGCGGATAAGAACAAAGGCTGAGTGCTGCGGGTATAAATAGATGCCCACACCAATGAGAAAAGCACCCAGGTTGCTCGCGAAAGCCATGGCAATGCCGTGTAGTAATTTTTTCATGCCTTGGACTTGCGTCCGTCCACCAGAGCATAGGGCTAGTGCTGTCCATACCTGGAGCTAGAAGAATGCTTGTGAAGCTTGAAGAACTCCTTCAGCCGCTTCACTGGAGGCCCGAGGTGACGCTGGTCAAATTTGGAATCTTGTGGGGGAGCTCAGCCGTAATGCTGGGCACCACAGGAAACCTACTGGAGCTCGAGTAGAGGGGGCTGTGTGGCAGCTGCCGCTATGGCGGTGATGGAGGTCTACAACCAGGTCTTGAAGCTAGAAGAAAACTTGTGATGCGCCTTATTAGTGTAGACTGCGTCGCAAACACTATATAGGGTAGATCAGGGCCATTAATGTCTTTGTATCTTGTAATTGGCCAAGGGCCAAAGTCCTTGTAGCTTATGAAGCTGTATGTATGCATTTGTATGACAAATGGTATGTCCTAGGTAGATGTAGAGGCACCCGGGCGGCAATGGCATGGCTACCAAGGTCCCAGCGGGGCTATACTAGCACGCCGACCTTCGGGAGGCCTTAAGAAGCGACAAATAGCCCGTGTCGACCTAGATCAACATGGCCGTTGTGCAGTGACACAACGCAGGGTGTCAACCTGAGAATTGTAGGTCTAGGCAGCCTAGAAGGTGGTGGGGCCTTAGCAACCTCAGGGAGGAGCTATAGTTATGACCAGCAGATCGCCAACGGGCAGTGGAGCCTTTGAGCACGGACCCGTTGGTGTAAACCCGCCGTTGCGGGCCAAGGTGACGTAGTAGGCCGCAGGGCCTAGGAGCTGTGGTGTAAACCCGCCGTTGTAGGCAAAGGCGACCTAAGAGACAGCAGTGCCTCATCGACCTTACGGGTGCGATGTGATAGACACGTAGGTCGTCCATCGGTCAAGGGACCTTGAAGCTGATATCAGTTGTAGTACAGTTGGGGCTTGATGTAGGGCATGACGAGTCCATGAACGCTGGGCTATTGAACGCGAAGCCAACGGGCATAGATTCCTGTACGGCGCGAACTGTTACTGCCTATGACCGTTAGGCTAAAAGAGCCGTTGAGCAAAGATCCGTTGGGTCGGCGAGAATTCTGCCGAACCAAAGAGACGTTGGGCGTGGTGGCCCACAGCGCCGTTGGGGCCCATCTATAAAAGGCTGAGTGACGGGCCGGGGACCCCACTCACTTCCATTTCCGCACAGACTTAGGGTTTCACTGCCGCCACAAAAGCATTCTGCATGAATTCACCAGTGCTGCCGGACTTAGATCCGCCTCGTTGCGCGCCATCGCATGCGCACGAAATCCCTTGTACTTTTTAGAGCTAGATCTACCGACTTCCAAGAAGAAGAGATGGCTCCCGATATTGCGCCGCAACCGGAGAGCATCTGGGAGCCCTCGACCGTGACGGAGGAGCAGCTCTAGAGTCTGGTGATGCGCGGGCTGCTGAAGCCCAAGGAGGAGGTGGGCTGGAGGCCGGCGGCTGGCGAGGGCTTCCCCACCGAGGAGACCAGCGAGACCGTCGCCTTCATCACGCACATCGAGCGCAGATTCGGAGTCCCCACGGGCGACTTCTTCGTGGGCTCCTCCACTGCTACCGGATAGACCTGGTACACCTCGTCCCCAATGCCATCACCACAATCTCGTCCTTCATCCACCTCTGCGAGGCATACTTATGGATACCGCCACACTTCCTCCTGTGGTGGTACTTCTTTGAGCTGAAGAAGACGGGGATGTCCGAGGCTGTGGGTAGCGTCAGCTTCATGCTTCGCCGGCACATGAAGCCGGTGTACATCGACATGGTGCTGCCAGAGAACACCATAGGCTGGAGACAGGGGTGGTTCTACATCGACAACTCGAAGCCAGCGCTACCGACAAGGTCGGGGTACGCGCCGGTCCCGGTGCCGGAGTGGGCCAACCAACTGACGTCGCGGGAGAACGACGCCATCAAGCCGCTGCTGGAAGACCTGGAGAAGCTGAAGACAGAGGGGCTGACGGGCGGCACTGTGGTAATCAGCTTCAGCTGGCGGCTCCTGTAGCCGATCCAAGATCGGGTGCACCCGGCCTATGAGTATTGGGGCCAGGCTGATCCCACTCGGGTAGCGCAGCGTAAGGTCTCCAAGGAGGAGATGGTGAATTGGGTGAAGGACCTGTTCGCCAGGCAGATCCACAACCGCACGTGCCCTAAGGCCTCAGCCTGTATCGATCCACCGAAGTCGTAAGTCATCTTTTACCAAATTGACCTTGATTGTTGTTCGTGCACTTGAATATTTGATGATTGTGACAAAGGTCGTCTGACGTAGGGTTGTGAAGGCGTGTACAGGAGCCCAGCTCTGCTGCTTGACGAGGGCGAGCGGAGCTTCAAGGTCAGGGCTGCAGAGGATGTCGAGGCGCCTCCACAATAGTACATCGAAAACTACCTCTCCGACTCGACGGTGGAGAGTAGTGACGACAAAGATCTCCCCGCGGGTAAGACGACGGAAGCTGCCGCACCACCAGTGTAGTGCACGCGGCATGCTGCTGGCAAGATGTCAGCATCCAAGGCCACCACGGCGATTTCCGCCACCCAAGCGGCGAGGCCGAAGAAGAGGAAGAGGAAGGGCGCCGCCGCATCGACGGATACCATGACGGCCAGCAACGACACCGAGATGGCCGCTGGAGATGATGATGATGTAAGGTCGTGCGACACATCGGCCGAGTAAGTGAAGGAGACACTCCCCGATGTCATGGAGGAGGTGCAGCCGAAGCCGAACGCCGATGAGCCAAGTGACTTTGGGTCGCAGAAGAAGGCGAAGAAGGCTCCACCCAGACCCATAAAGGTCAGGTTGAAGCTTGGTAACAAGTAGGTCGATAGACTTTACTCACTCGTTGTTGGTTTTGCATGTCTTGTATGTATCGATGTTGATGAACTTTGCTTTTTGGCAGGTCGACCCCTGCTACCTCGGAGGGCGGCAAGAATGCCTCAGGCCAGGAGGCCTTTGACCACAAGGGACGGAAGGCGCCGGTGGAGCAGTCACTGGCAACATCGACGGGGGACGTCTCGAGCCAGGCTACTGGGGCTGCAGGGACGACAACGTCGGCGGTGACGAAGGCCACATCGAGCAGCGCGCAGCAGGTCAAAGGGCTTGAGAAGGACCTGCTCGTGACTGACCTGCCGCTAACGTGGGAGACGCAGGCTGGAGGTGGGGATGAGGACGACAGGTGCCTCTATGCCGGGACCCCATGGGAGGACGACGTCGTCGCTGACCGCCACGACCTAGATGAGTTCAAGGCGGCGCAACAGGCGATTGCGCGAACACTCTCGGTAAGGTCTTTCTTCTTCTTCTTTTTTTGTTCAAAGGAAGCCATTACTTCAACTGATCTGTTGTCATGTGGACTGACTTTGCGTGATGCAGTCTCTCACGGAGCGAGCGCAGGCCCGAGCGCACCTGGTTAGAGAGGGTGCCAAGGCCCACATGGAGGCTACTGCAGCTCGGGAGGCCGTGCTGCAGGCCAAGGTCGAAGCCGCGGCGGAGATCCAACACGTCAAGAACGCCATGGCCAAGCAGGCAGAGAAGGAGATGTCCGCCCTGAAGAAGGAGCTGGCAGCCGCCCAGGAGAAGGCGAAGGATGCCGAGGAAGACCTCAGGGTCATCGTGGATGGTATGCCTGGACAGACTCTCGACCATGATTTCTCGAGGTTGTAGCATTTTCTGACCTTGATTTGAATGTTTCCAGATGCCAAAAAGAAGGAAGATGCCTTGGAGAAGGAACTTAAGGATTCCAAGGCCCAAGTGAAGTTCCTCAAGGAGAAGACCAAGGAGGTTCAAGACGGTGAGTATTACTTTTCCCGAAAAGCTGCATATGAGCGTGGGTTACGTCAAGGCCTGGGGATTGACCTTTCCCAGGCCGTGTAGAGTATTATTGACCAGCAAGTGATGATTGCAGGTCTTGAGAAGCAGCTGGCTGACCTCAAGGAGGCCTCTAAGTACTTGATGGACATTTATGTCCCTCAGGAGGAGGGGGCAGAGCCCAATGAGCTCGTTGCCCGTCTAGACGAGGCGGAGGGTCGGATGAAGACGCTGCTGCTAGACACCAGCAAGCTCGCTGTGGCCGCAGCCTTAGCCACGGCGAAGTTCCATGAGCCGGCGTTCGACCTACAAAAGGTCGTGGAGGATGTCGACCTAGCGGAGTTGGTGAACTCTGAAGACGTCCAGCCTACCGCGGAGGAGATCATCAAGAAGGTCGACCTCTGAAAATGTAGTCTAGGATGTATCAAACTGTTGATGTAAGTGAGGGCGTGGACCCCCTTTTGACAATGTACATAAACTTGCATGAATGAAAAGGTTCCGTTTCAATTAAGGAGCATAACCCCTTATTTGGCGCAAACACTTGTTATGAGAACTCAAAAGCAATAAAGTTGCAAAACGTGTCCCCTCCGCTAACCCAACTCAGTGGAGGAACGGCATACCGACTGTACGGCTCAGCATGGAGGCTTAAGTGCAGCCGGCGCACGGAGGGGGGCCTTGCACCCAAGGTCTCGCAACCACACGACTTAAGGATACGCATAAGAAGCATAAAGGCTATGGTAAGGGAAAATGCTTTTAAGAAAGAAAAGGTAAAAAAAACCCTCACATCGTGAGACCCTTGGATTGGCAAAGCCAAGCCCCTGAGCACGTCGGGCACAGCTTTAGACCAAGCCCCCGAGCGTGTCGAGGGGGAGGGATTATTAGAAGGGTCAAAGAAAGAGACTCGGATGTAGGTCGACAGGGAGCCTGTCGAAAGGGAATCTTATCTTTATTAATTATAAATTACAAGAGGGTAGAGTACATAGCTTTTGTTTTGGTACAAGCCTTCTAAGGATAGAAGCGACGTAAGTGCTCAATGTTCCAGGGCTTCGGGACGTTCTGGCCATCAGCCCATTGGAGGCGATAGGTCGCCGGTCCGATGACCTCGTTGACTATGAAGGGGCCTTCCCAAGGCGCCGAGAGCTTGTGCATGTCCTTAGTGTTCTGAATCCGCCGCAATACTAGGTCACCAACGTTGAAGGAACGTTCCCGCACGTTGCGGTCGTGGTAGCGACATAGCTACTGCACGTGGCAGGTGTGGCGCATGAGCGCGCCCACACAGTGTTCCTCAAGACTGTCGAGGTCAACCCTGCGCGTTTGCTCCCTTCGCCCTCGTCGTAATGCTGGATGCGAGGAGCCCCGAAGGCGACGTCGGTGGGGAGGATGGCCTCTGACCCATAGACCCGGAAGAATGGAGAGTGTCCTGCGGCCGAGCTGACTTGGGTCCAGAGGCCCCAGATGATGTGAGGGAGCTCAGCTAGCCACCTGGTGGCATAGGGTGACACATCATCGAAGATGCGGTCTTTAATAGCTAGCAGTACCATGCTGTTGGCACGCTCGACCTGGTTGTTGCATCACGGGTGCGCCACCGAAGAGTAGTAGACATCGATGAGGCTGTCCTGGCAAAAGTCCAAGAAGTTAGCCCCTGTGAAGGCTGGGCCAAGGTCAGTAACGATCCTGTTGGGGACCTTGAAACAATGGGTGATCTCTTCGATGAACTTGGCCGCCTCTTTCGACGTAACACTGGATAAGGCCTGACCTCGATCCATTTGGTGAACTTGTTCACCACCACGATTATGTGCTTGTAGCTGCCGGGAGTAGTCCTGAAGGGTCCCACCGAGTCGAGGCCCCATACTGCGAAGGGCCACGATGGAGGGATTGTCCGTAGGGCCTGAGCCGGCATGTGCTGCTGCTTGGCGAAGAACTGGCACCCCTTGCACCATCGGACAATGTCCTGAGCGTTGGCCATAGCGGTAGGCCAGTAGAAGCCCGACCTGATGGCTTTCCCCACCAGGTTGGCGGAAGTGACATGATTGCCGCACTCGCTACCGTGGATTTCCTCTAAGAGCCTGAGGCCCTCAAATCGTAAGATGCACTTCATTAGCACACCATTGGAGGCGGACCTCTGGTAGAGTTTTGTGCCGATAATGACATAGTTGGCGCTGCGCCTCGTGACCTTCTCGCGTTCTGCCTTCTCCTCAGGAACCCGATGCTCGAGGATGTAGGTGATGATGTCAATGCGCCAATCGTCTTCGGCCTCAGCCATGAGGACGTCGCGACTGCCTGGCGGGGGCGCATCATCGGCTGGTGATTCTAGGTCGGAGAGGAGTTTGATGGAAGTCTTACGTAGGTCTTGGACAAACACACTAGCCGGAACCAGATCGCGCTTGGAGCCCAGCTTGGAGAGGATGTCAGCCGCTACGTTGTTGTCGCGACAGACGTGATGGAACTCAATCCCCTTGATGTGACCTTTGAGTTTGCGCACCTCGGCACAGTAGGCGTCCATTGTGTCTTTCTTGATGTCGCAGGCCTTGTTGACTTGGTCGATGATGACCTTGGAGTCGTCGTACGCTATGAGGCGCTTGATCCCCAAGGAGACGGCGATACGCAGCCCGTGGATGAGGGCTTCATACTCAGCGTCACTGTTAGACGCTTTGCAGTGGATCTACAGGACATACTTCAAGTGATCACCTTGGGGGGAGATGAATAGCACACCTGCTCCCCCTCCTTCAAGGTTAAGGGAACCATCAAAGTACATCTTCCAGTGTTCCGGCTTCTCCAACGGTGGAGGTTGCTGGATCTCTGTCCAATCAGAGACGAAGTCGGCAATAACCTGGGACTTGATGGCCTGTCTTGGGCAGAACTCGAGGTCAAACTCGCCTAGCTCAATAGATGTTAGTATTTCTTAACCTCACTGTCAGATGGTGAGATCTGGACAGCCCACGGGGGTGTTAATCCCTGTGGTTTAGTTGTTCGGCAGGGTGGAATCTAAGGCTAAAAACTCGAAGGTTGTACAAGAGCCCACGGAACACGGCGAGTTTATACTGGTTCGGGCCTCCGGAGAGTAAAACCCTACGTCCAGTTGTTGGTGTAGATTGCTTGAGGATTGCGTATTGGTACAAGGGTCGCCTCGCCCGCCTTATATTGGCCAGCGGACAAGGTCGGTTCCCAGACTCTAGGTCGGTTACGACCAGGAGACCTAAATCTAGGTGAATACATCTCTTGCCATTATCCGTCGATCTGCTTTGGTCGAAATCCACCGATGTCTTGTCTTGTACGCCAAGTCTTGAGGTCGTGTTGAATTAGGTCGTCGGGGGAATCTTCTGGAAGGTCTTCAGGAGGTCGTGTGGGCTACCAACTAGGTCGGTTGGGCCCACTAACAGGTCGGCAGGTCTTCTGGTAGGCCGGACCTACTTGTCAGGGACGGCCGTGAGCCTGGTCGGTGGGGACCCAGGGGTACCCATGTCTCACAAGCCCCCGAGCGAGGTGTAGGCGCAGCGACCTTAGAAAGGTCGTGACGTAGTCGTAGAGCTTTCGACAGGTCGAATAGCATGCACGTCGGTCCAAAAGATAAAAGAACAAGTCAGCTTAGCAGCTGACCTGTTTGTAGTCTTGCTGAACGAAGATAGGTCGAGTGACGACCTATAGGAAGCAGGCTTCCAATAGATCGAAACGACGATGAAAAAATTCAGAGGACATCAAGGATGCACTCATAGAGTTGTATCCGAGCATCGTGGCAGGCAGGATGGCCGGTACGATGATCCAAAAAAGAAAGAAGAGAAAGTAGGTCGAGTAATGACGTGATGAGAAACGGGTTTCCCAACAGGTCGGTACGACGAAGAAAACAAGAGGGCGTCGAAGACGCACTCGTAGAGTAGTCCCCGAGCATTGAAGCAGGCAGCATGGCTGATTTGATGCTCAAAGAAGAGAAGAAAACTGAGGCATGGCCTTGGATCGAAACAAAGTGTAGAGACACCCAGATCTCCCAACATGGCTGCCAGGAGTCTGGCAGGGCCGACCTCAGGGAGGCTTTGCAGGCGTGCCGACCTCAAGGAGGCCTCAAGTAGAATTTGTCCAGTATCCGAGGATATCCAGCAGGATCTTGAAAGGTGCGTCGCATGAAGAGGTCATCTGTAGTGGTCGAAACGGTCAACGATGAAGCTGTAGAAAAATATTGATCTTGAACGTATGAAGTGTAGAGACACCCAGATATCTTGCATGGCTGCAAAGAGTCTGGCAGAGCCACCCAAGGCATGCCGACCTCAAGAAGGTCTCAAGTCAAGAAGCGCCCAAGCACCCGGAAGTACTTGGCAGGGCCGTTAGACGCGCACCCCACAGGGAGGCCTTCATTCCTGATGTAAAATCTTGGGTGTCCAGAGCAGGCTGGCAGGGCTACAAGAGCACACCGACCACAGAAGATCACGCATCCAGGGCGCCCAACTAGGTTGGCAGAGCCGTAGACATACCGAGGTATTGCAAGACCTAAGTATTAAGGCACGCCGACCTCAGGAAGGCCATTTTCGTGCCCAGACGACCAACATAGCTGCTAGCCATCCAGCAGAGCCATGGCACTAAGGTATTGACGACCTAAGTAGCGGGCACACCGACCACGGGGGCCCGACAAAAATTGTGGATCTCCATGATGCTTCTGTTCTCCAGGCGCCCAGAAGGATCTGGCAGAGCAGTGAGGCACGCCTACCCCGGAAGGTCTTCAATCGAACCTACGACCATTCTGCTCAGGAAACAGAAATATAGGCTGATTGGAATAGGTCCGTTTACGTGCAGAGCCGTAGCGGGTGCACCAGGACGCAGAGCCTAGCGGGTGCAAATAAAAGACATCAGGTCGTAGAGGAAGGTCATAGAGTCATCGTCGTCGTCGTTGTCTGTAGATATAACGAGGCGCAGGGCCCTCTGACACATAGTCAGGCTTTGTCGTGTACCGTAGACTGCAGGGTCACGGGTCAACAGTGGTCAGAGATACTCTTACCACCCAGAAACCGACAAACTGTCCACGAATCGAGGGGGGGTACTGTAGCCATGTGACTTTGTGGTGGGCACAGGCATCATTGACACACTAGCAACAAAAGACATCACGAGACAGGATAAAGTCATCGCCTTTAATCGTGCACATGTCTGCAGGCCCTCTGGACCACGTGGCGACAGTGTCATAACTCAGCCATCTACCTGAGGTCTGGCTTCGGCTATAAATAGCACCGTGAGACTTGAGGGGGGCAAGCACCGAGCATTGCTGAGCTATGAAGCCGCAGGGTAGTTTTGAAGCCATGCCATGGGCATGTATCCGTCCACCAGATTGTAGGATGTCATGTTTGTAGAAGCTTGGAGCTAGAAGAACTCTAGCGAAATGTAGGCAGCACCCCCACTCTTTGTACCGTGCCTCTGCGTGGTACCAGGTAGAGTTTGGAGGTGATGCTGTAGAGGCCCGAGGTGAAGCTGGGCGTCGCTGGTGGGTATCGGGTGCTCGTCGGGGGTCGTAGTCCCGCGCCGAAGAGCAAGCTCGTGTCTGCATTCCAATAGTCGGGGCCGAACGTGCCCTTCTGCGTGTGACGTCTGACAGCTGCCTCCCGCAAGGCCACCATCGAGGTCCTGAGGCTAGAAGAATTCTTGCAACGTGCTCTGCTGTGTCGGAGTACACTTCAAGGATTGCTCTAAGTAGATCAGGTCTTCGAGTACGTTTATTTTCTTGTGCCGGGTTCTAGATCCAATGAGGCCGCAGGCGACCTGTGTACCTTCGGAGGACCCGTGTAATGTTCGCTCTCTTCTGTCATGTGCTTGGTTGTTTTGACAAAATGATTTGTCAAAAGACCTAAATTGATATGATTTGGGGGCTTATCGACCTTGTGAGGATCGGAATGTTGTCATCAGGGTGACCTGGTGACGTTACTGTGACTGACGACCTAAACTCGGAGCTTAGGTCGTTACTCATTCTCTTGGCGAAAAATCCGGCGTAATCTTCTCGCGAAATTATCGGAACAGAGCCGTTGCGGTGAGTACCGTACAGCAGAAGGAGCCGCAACGGGGCGGACCCGGTGGACCCCCCTATAAATAGAATGTCAAGGATCGCGGTTGACCTCATTCGTCTTCTTCCTCCTCTCAACGCTTTCGCCGCCGCCGCACCGTAGCCAAAGAAGCCTTGCACATGCTCTTCTTGCGTGCTCCGCCAATCCATCACCAGCTCCGGCCATTCGCGTGCTAGCGCCGCCACCCGCGCCGCTGCGCATGCGCATCAATACCCTGTGCTCTTTTAGATCTAGATTCAACCCTAGCAAGGAAATGGCGGCGGAGGCTCTCCCGATCCCTGACCCACGCACTGTGTGGGTGCGGTCGACGATGACGGAGGCCAAGATCCAATCCTTGGTGGACCGTGGGCTGCTGAGGCCGAAGGAGGAGGTGGAGTGGAAGGCGGCGGTGGGAGAAGAGTTCCCGACCGAGGACGTGAAGGAGCAGGTCGTCTTCGCGTCGTACTTCGAGCGTGGCTTCAACCTCCCTGCGGGTGACTTCTTCCGGGGTCTTCTCTACTACTACAAGCTGGAGCTGGTACATCTCGTTCCCAACTCCATCACCGTAGTATCGACCTTCATCCACTTCTGTGAGGCATATCTGGGGATATCGCCTCACTTTCTTCTTTGGAGACATTTGTTCTGTGTGAAGAGTACTGGCAAAAGGTCTGGGCCAGTAGGGGCTGTGATGTTCTGCTTGAGGCCGGGCCTCAAGTCAGAGTGGATTGACACCGATCTGCCCGACAACACCGCTGGGTGGAGGTCAGAGTGGTTTTACATCGCTGATCAGCTGCCGGCACTTCCGCGGCGCTCTGGCCACAAACCTGTGAAGATTCCTGAATGGGATTTAGGGCTGTCTTCTCGTGAAGCTGCTGACATCAAGGAGGTCCTTGAGCTGGTCCAGGATTTGAAGAACCGGGGTGTGACAGGGGGTTCGGTCGCCAGGTCGTTTTGCCGGCGGCTGATTCAACCGATCAAGGATCGGGTCCACCCTGCGTATGAATACTGGGGGCAGTCAGACCCCACTCGTGAGGTGGACCGCAAGGTCTCCAAGGAGGAGATGGCGGCCAGGGTGTCCCAGATCTACTCTGGGAAGGTGAAGATCAAGAAGTGCCCCAAGGCACATTCGCTGAAGAGGCCGGCTGACCCAGTAAGTCCTGGGACTATTTTAGGTCGTTTTACTTTGCTTGCAGATTTACGTCGTTTAACCCTTTTGGTCATTGGTTGTTGCAGGATCGTGAACGTCAGATTTGGTGCCCTGCACCTCTTCGCGAAGGCGAGCAGCACAGGCGGAAGCTGAGGTCGGACAAGTACCAACCTCCGGCAGCCCGGCTGTTGGAGCATTACGAGTCCGACTCGTCAATGGAGGCCGATGAGGACACCGATACTGAGGTCGGTGACGACGCCGAGACCGGCCCGGAGGCGGGTAGTGCCACGAAGCCCAAGCGCAAGACCAGGGCGGCGGTAGCGAAGCAGTCAGTCTCGACGGCTGCTGTTAAGGTCATCGCGGTAAAGGCCGCAGAGAAGAAGAAGAGGAAGAGGAAGACAAGTCCTCCGCCGGTGGTTGAGACGTCGGCGATTCCTACGCCTCCGTCCAGGGAGGTCGAATCTGATGAAGAGGAAGATGAAGCCACCAAGGAGCTACCGGTCGTAGAAGAACGATCGGTGAGGAGGTCGTTGAGCCCCGCAGCCAAGAGGCAGCGGGAGTTGGCGCAGAAGACGACGGATTGGAGGCGCAGCGAGCTATCGCTGCTACGCAGGCAAAGATGCCTGTTTTAAGTAGGCCGTGGGTTTTTAGGCCGAAGCCTCGTGTCTCGACCATCACGAGGTAAGGTCTTGAACACTTGATATCTCTTAACTCGTTGTTGCCGTGTTTTTTATGCTTGTTTGTGTGTGGTGGACTGTGTAGGTCGGTTGCGGAGCCTCAACACGGCCAGGGCGCTCGGGCCTCACCTTCCCACACAAGGTCGCCCGACCCTAAGGTCGTGGCGCAATCATTGGTTGATGATGCAAGAACGGCGACCCCGCCACCAGCTGCTGATGAAAGGGGGGTGACTCCGCCGCCGGCTACGGACTCAAGGACGGCGACTCTGCCGCCTGCAGATGATGCGGGAGCGGGAGGTGCCGTGGGGGACGTCGGAACGTCAGCTTCTCCGCGGGTCATTGACGTGCATCCCATCAGTGCGAGGCCTGGTGGGATGGAGGAAGACCTGGTCAAGGATCAGGCCCAGATTGACCAAGCGCCGAAAGGTCCGGGGACGTCTGGCGCACAGGTACCTGATTCTTCTTCGTCGAGCCCGAGGTTGCCACGACGGGAGATTGACTGGAATGATACCCCTTGGCAGAAGGACATTTTTGATGACAATGAGGATATGCAGGCCGTGCGGACCGGCATTGTAACCATCAACGTTGCATTGATGGTGAGTTTACCTCTGATGTTTGTTCTGACGACGTGTTGTTGATTTGTTAGTGACGAGCTGTTGTGTTATACCAGGCGTTAGCAGATCGTGCGAAGAGCCGGATCGACCTGCTGAATAACGCTGGGGCAACGCAGCGGCGACGCAGCGGCGGGTTACTGAACTTGAGCAAGAGCTCAAACAGGTCCGCGAGGCGGCGGCCGTAGAGAAGAAGAAGCTCGAGGATGAGCTCGCCGAGGAAAAGCGCAAGACCCAGGAGGCCAATGCGCAGTTCAATGCTGTGAGCATAGGTAAGGTCGAGACTTTATGTTGTTAATCCTCTTATAAAGCTGAGGTCTTTGTGTTGAGTATCAATTCTGTTGGATATTTTGCAGACTTCCACAAGCGTGAGGAGGACCTCAACAACGATCTAAAGAACACCAAGGAAAAGGTCCGGTCCTTGGAGGTGACGCTTCGTGAGGTCGAGGCTGGGGGCCAAGAGCTCAAGCGGGCGATGAAAGAAACTACTGACAGTGAGTATGCCGTATCTCAAAAGCTGGCTTATGAGAAACGGGCTCGACAAGACCTTGAGGTCAATCTTGAGGTGGCTTTGAAGTCATTGTAGAATGACCAAGTAACCATTGCAGGATATGAGGTGGAGCTGAACGACCTGTAGGGCGCCGCCAATTACGCTATGGACTGCATAGCGGTGCCGGTTGAAGGGGGGGAGGCCAAGTCTGTTGTTGAACGTCTCATAGAGACCCCTGACAGACTCCTCACGTTGCTGAAGGCGACGAGCTTGGTGGCAGCTACTGATGCGCTGGTGAGGGTGAAATCGCACTACCCCGATGTTGACATGGCCAAAGTCAAGGGGGGTGCTAATGTTGAAAAAGACCTTGCAGCCCTGGAGCTGGAAGTTCAAGATGCCGCCATGGAAGTGGCGAATTCCTTGGACTATGAAGGTGATGACGGCGGGCAGTAGTCTTGGACTGAGAGCTGTACCTCCTCCTCTTCTCTGTCGTGTAAACAATGCTTCTTGATGAATATTTTGTTATGCCTAAGTGAAGTACTTGCCTTGTGCCTGCGCGAGCTTGGTAATCTTGTAGATGACGACGTGTTGTTTCTTGCCTCGCTAACCACTACTCACGGAGAGGCTGGCTTACCGACCTCCACAGCTCAGCGTGGAGGCTTACGTGAGGTCGGCGCGCGAGGAGGAGTCTAGGACTCAGGTCTGGCGACCTTATCGACCAAGCATACTCGCCGTGACAGAGGGCTTATACCCATTAGGGATGACGTCCTCAGGTCTAACGACCCTTAGGTTGGCTTTGAGCCAAGCCCCCGAGCATGTCGAGGGGGAGGAGTAGGAGAAAATTATAACCCTCAGGTTTTACGACCCATGTGTTGGCTTTAGTCAAGCCCCCGAGCGTGTCGAGGGGGAGGGTTGATGACACGAGAGAGGAGAAGGTAGGGCTCGGCACACAGCAGATGACTGCTTGAACTAATATTTATTTAATCTGAAAAAGGTAAAAAGAAATACATAGCTGTAATTAAAAAGTATTCTACGGGTAGAATCGTCGTAGATGTTCCATGTTCCAGGGGTTTGGCACTCCTTGCCCGTCACCCCATTGGAGGCGATACGTGGATGGGCTGATGACTTCGGTGATGATGAAGGGTCCTTCCCAGGGGGCAGAGAGCTTGTGCATGCCGTCGGTCTTCTGGATGCGCCTGAGGACGAGGTCGCCAACGTTGAAGGAAGTTTCCCTAACGTTGCGATCGTGATACCGATGAAGTTGTTGGTCGTGACGACCTTGTCTCATGACGGCGGCTAGCATCTGCTCTTCAAGGCTATCTAGGTCAACTCGACGTGTTTGCTCGGCTTCTCCTTCCTCGTAGAATTGGATGCGTGGAGCTCCAAAGGCGACGTCGGTGGGTAATATGGCTTCTGATCCATAGACCAAAAAGAAGGGCGAAAAGCCCGTGGCGGAGCTGACTTGGGTCCTTAGTCCCCAAATCACGTGTGGTAGCTCGGCTAACCACCGGGTGGCATAATTTGAGGCATCGTCAAAGATACGATCTTTGATGGCCTGAAGGACCATGCCATTGGCACGCTCGACCTGGCCGTTGCACCGAGGGTGGGCGACCGAGGAATAGTAGACATCGATGGTGTTATCCTGACAGAAGTCCCAAAAGGCAGAGCCGGTAAAGGCCGTGCCCAGGTCGGTGATGATCCTGTTAGGCACACCGAAGCGGTGTGTTATGTCTTGCATGAATTTTGCTGCTTCTTCCGATGTTACTTTCGCAACAGGTCAGACTTCAATCCACTTGGTAAATTTGTCGACAGCTACTAGTATAAACATGTATCCGCCTGGGCCGTTTGGAATGGTCCCACGGAGTCAAGACCCCACATGGCAAAGGGCCATGATGGAGGAATTGTGCGCAGGGCCTGAGCTGGCAGGTGCTGCTGTTTGGCAAAGAATTGGCATCCTTTGCACCTTTTTACGAGGTCTTTTGCGTCGGTCATGGCCGTGGGCCAGTAGAATCCAGATCGATACGCCTTACCGACCAGATTGGCGGATGCTGCCTGGCATCCACATTCGCCGCTGTGGATCTCTGCTAGGAGCTGTAGACCTTCTGATCGCAAGATGCACTTCATCAAGACGCCTGTGGAGGCGGCTTTTCTATAGAGGTCGGTACCAATCACGACGTAGTTGGCACTTCGTCGCGTGATACGCTCACGTTCGGCTTTGTCTTCTGGAACGAGTTGGTCGAGTATGAAGTCTATGAAAGGCTTGCGCCAATCATCTTCTTTTTCTGTCATCAGCACGTCGCGGGGAGGTGCTGAGGCTTGTTCGTGTTGAGGTGATTCTGGACTGTCTGGGTCCAGTAGCTTGATTGAAGGCTTGCGTAAGTCTTGAACAAAGACGCCTGCCGGGACTAGAGCTCGTCGAGAGCCTAGTTTGGAGAGTGCGTCGGCTGCTACATTGTTGTTCCGTGGTACATGCTGAAACTCGATCCCTTCAAAGTGGACTTCGAGTTTGCGAATCTCAGCACAGTAGGCATCCATTGTGTCTTTGATGCAGTCCCATTCCTTGTTGACTTGCTCGATGACAACCTTGGAATCGCCAAAAGCTAGTAGTCGCTTGATGCCAAGGGACACTGCTATACGGAGTCCGTGAATCAGGGCTTCGTACTCTGCTCCATTGTTGGTGGCCTTGTAGTGTATTTGCAGGACGTACTTGAGCTGTTCCCCCTGAGGAGAGATGAGTAATACGCCTGCACCTGCTCCTTCGAGGTTTAGGGCACCGTCGAAGTACATTACCCAGTGTTCGGGCCGCTCCTTGGGAGGGGGCATCTGGATCTCTATCCACTCAGACACAAAGTCTGCGAGGATCTGTGACTTGATTGCTTGCCGAGGGCAAAACTCGATGTCAAACTCTCCAAGCTCGACCGACCACTTGATGATGCGGCCGTTGGCGTCACGGTTGCGGATGATTTCTCCTAGAGGAAACGACGATGGGACCGTGATCTTGTGGGCTTGGAAGTAATGGCGAAGCTTTCTCGACGTAATCAAGAGTGCGTAGAGCAACTTCTGAGGCTGTGAGTAACGTGTCTTAGCGTCGGCCAGGACCTTGCTTACGTAATACACAGGTCGTTGAACAGGATAGGCCTGCCCTTCTTCTTCCCGTTCAGCGACGAGAACCGTGCTGACCACATTAGTGGTGGCAGAGATGTAAAGGAGGAGTGTTTCTCCCGGAACTGGTGGTGTCATAACTGGTGGTGTCGTCAAGGATTCCTTGAGAGCTTCAAACGCCTTTTGTGCCTCGTCGTCCCACACGAACTTGTCTGCCTTCTTCAATAGCTTGAAGAAGGGTAAGCCTTTCTCGCCGAGCTTGCTGATGAAACAACCTAGAGCCGCCATCATCCCTGTAAGCTTCATGACGTCTTTCTTGCTAGATGGCTTGGCCATGTTGCGTATAGCATCGATCTTCGCAGGGTTGGCTTCAATGCCTCGGTGCCCGACCATGAAGCCCAGGAGCAATCCGGAGGGTACACCGAAGACACACTTGGTCGGGTTAAGCTTCCATTGGAACTCTCATAGATTGGCGAAGGTTTCGGTGAGGTCGGCGATGAGCTGATCTTCCTCGGTAGTCTTGACGACCACATCATCTACGTAGGCTTCGACGTTCTTCCCGATCTGCGACTTCAGGCACTTCTGAATTGCCTTCTGATATGTTGCTCCAGCGTTTTTTAGGCCAAAAGTCATGACCTTGTAGCAGTAGATGCCATGGGGCGTTATGAACGTTGTTTTGTCTTCGTCGTCGGGGTGAAGGGCTATCTGGTGATATCCCGAGTAGCAGTCGAGGAAGCAGAGTAGAACACTACCAGCCGTGGAGTCCACGACCTGGTCGATGCGAGAAAGAGGGAAGGGATCTTTCGGGCAGTGCTTGTTGAGATCGGTGTAATCGATACACATCCTTAATCCACCAGTTTTCTTTGATTCAAGGACCGGGTTTACGAGCCAAACCGGGTGCTTACACTCTCTGATGAATCCTGCAGCTAAGAGCTTACAGACTTCTACTTCTATGGCCTGCTTTCTATCTTTTGCAAATCACCGGAGCTTTTGCTTGATAGGTCGTGCAGTCTTGTTTACTTCAAGTGCGTGCTCAGCCAGCCTCCTGGGGACACCGGGCATGTCGGAAGGGCTCCATGCGAAGATGTCAGTGTTGTCCCTGAGGAAACTGGTGAGCGTGAGTTCCTATTTGGGGTCGAGGTTGGCCCCGATGACGACTTCCTTAGATGCGTCGGGCAGGCCGAGGCAAACCTTCTTTACAGCTGGACTTGGGTCCAAAGCTGTGCTTGTGCGCTTCTGCTCTGGCACCTCCAGAGTGGTGTGGTCGATCTTGGTTGCCTGGGCAACCATGACCGTTGCTGCAGCTTTGACCGCAGAGTCTTTGGAGAGCTCGATGGTGGCGCTCTCACAGTTGTAGGAGACCATGATGTCCCCGAGGACGGAAAGGATTTCGTTTGGTGCCGGCATCTTCATGATGAGGTAGGTGTGATGAGGTATGGCCATGAATTTGGCCAGCATAGGTCGGCCGAGGATGGCATGGTAGGAGGAGCGGAAGTCCGCGACCTCAAACGTTAAGTACTCCGTGCAGAAGTTCTCCTTTGTGCCGAAGGTAACCGGCAAGCATACACGACCTATGGGGTATGCAGCCTTGCCGGGTACAACCCCATAAAAGGGTTCGTCGCAGGTGGTCATCTTGTTGAAGTCGAAGTCCATTTTTCTGAGCGTCTCTGTGAAGATGATATTCAGGCTGCTGCCCCCATCAATGAGGGTCTTAGGCAGGAATGCCCCATCGACTATGGGGTTAACGACCAGCGGGTATGTCCCGGGGTCAGGTATGTGGACCCAATGATCTTTCCTGGAGAAAGTGATTGGGTACTCCGACCAACGTAGAGGTTGTGGAGTTTCAGTGTTGACATGCCCGATCTCCCTTGTGTTTGATCGGAGCTGCCTGTTGCTTTTGGTCGCTTGGCGACCACCGACAATGAAGTTGATGTCTCGGTTGGCTGATTGAAATGCACCATTAGGGTTGCCCCCTTTAGGTGGTGGTGGTGGAGAGCGCTCCTTGCGGTTGTTGTCGTTGCGGTTGTGGTCGTCCTGGCGACGTCGATCATCACGCCGATCATCTCGGCGGTCATTGCGCTGGTCATCACGGCGATCACTCCTTCGGTCGTCACGCCTGTCGTTGCGGTTGTCGTCGTGACGATCGTTGCGACGGTAGTCATCGCATCTATCATCGCGGTGGTAGTCGCGGTGATAATCACGTCGATCCCTGTCGTCGTTGCGACGGTAGGGTCTGCGGTCACGGTAATCACGTCGATCAGGTCGACGGTTACGGTTGTCGAAACGCCGGTCACCGTTCTGGTCGTCATTGTTGTCGCTCTTGGCCTTCTTGGATTCGGAGGGTACCCCAAGGGCACGCTTCAGCTTCTCGCACTCCCTCATGGTATGTTTGGCGTCGCGATGGAACTGACATTGATCGTCCATGACCATGTTGAAGTCACCCTCGAGGAAGGTGGAAGGTCTTGGTGGATCTGCCATGTAAGCTTCGCCAGATCGCTTGCGCGACCTGTTTCCTCCATCATCGTGATCCTCTCCATTGAAGTCGTGCATCACCGCGTCTTGAGTGTCGACTAGTTTGTCGACGTAAGCCATGAGGTCGGCGATGGTGTGAGCATCAGCTTCATGGATCTTCTCGAAGAGCTTGATGTTGGTGACTCCCTTCTTGTAGTATGCGATGACGTCCTCGTCTTTGACACCCGCGAGGGTGTTGCGGTTCTCGAAGTAGCGGTTGGTGTACTCCCGAAGAGTTTCACTGCGTCTCATCCGCACTCTGGCTAGGTGATGAGTGTTACCAGGTCGGTTGTAGGTCGCCTGGTAATTGGTCGTGAAGAGCCGAGACAACGTTGCCCAAGAGGTGATGCACTCTGCTGGGAGGTTGTCGAGCCACAGGAGTGGCGCTTTACCCATCACAAGGGGGAAGTATCCCGCCATGTGGTCTTCGTTGCCTCCAGAAGCACGTGCTGCGATGCTGTACATCTTGAGCCATATACTTGGGTCGGAGCGGCCGTCGTATTTCTCGATAGCTGGCTTGAAGTCTTTGGGGTATCTGATCGTCCGAAGACGTCGTGAGAACGCAGGGAAGTTGTTGACCGTACCCGGGCTTGCTGACGGGGCGTAGGCCGTCGGGGTGACGTAGAGGTCATCGGGAGGGCCGTTGTCTTGGTCGTACTGGGCATGTCGGAGGAGCTCCTGGTCGTGCATGTTCCGCAGCTCTGTTGCTTGGATTGGATTGTTGGTGTTGAGGGGATCGGGGACCCCATTGACGCGGTCATAGTTAACACGACGTGCTATTTCCACTTCATCTCGTATCCGTCGACGCTGGCTACCTTCAGCGTGGTTAGCTTGTACCGGTGGAGGTTGGGCTCCTACGTTTTGCCTTGGGTTTGCAGCGGCATTTGCTTGAGCGTCGGCAGCATTAGCTGCATTGTTGGCGACGGCATTGGCTGGAGCATTAGCTGCAGCGTTGGCAGCAGGGTTGACCGACTGTACCACTTCGTTTTCACCGCCTCCTTCTTCAGGCACCGGCTTAAGAGGAGCGTTGGCGTTGGAGCGACGTCGTTGCTGAGGGTTGTCCGACCTACTCCTGGAGTAGGAGCTTGCAGCCGATCTGCTGTACCCTGGGCCCCGTTCTTCAATCTGAGCGGCGGCGACGCGGACATTGGCTTGGAGACGCCGTATCGCAGGAGTGTCCTCAAGCTGATTTAGTGCAGCAAGAGCGGCTCCCAGGTTGGTTTGAGGAGAGTTGTAGACTTCAAGGCCATCTTGCTCAAAGTCCCTGAGGAGATCTCTGGCACGTAGGCGGTTCCGTCGAGGCTCATTGCGTTGTTGAGGAGCTGCTGGAGCCGCGGGTGCTTGCGCTCCATTGTTGACGACGTTGACTCTGGGTTGGTCGCCGGCACCTTGTCCCACGTTAGCTGCGGCTGCTTCGATTTCCTGTTGACGACGTGCAGCTCGTGCAGCGTTGGCGTTCTCGTGCTCCACGCGTTGTTCATCTGTTTCTCCATCCTGAGGTGGTACATCCGCAGAGACAACCAACACCTCGCAATCTGGAGTCTCGAACACTTCTCCCGGATAGTTCGGGGAGATGGTCGTGCGGGCGATCTGGAACGCGAGGTGATCCGGGGACAACTCTCGGTTGATCTGGCGGCGATGGGCCGCAGTAAGAGGTCGTCGAAGCTTCTTGAGGACACGGCACTGGCGAGCCGTGTGTTTGGGATTCTCGTGGATAGGGCAGGGTTCGTCGAGGTGACTCCTGCGACTTCCACGATCTGGTGTCTTGGGTCCAGATTCGATCTGGATCTTGCATTTCATGTAGCGGGATGCTGTGTGAACTACGTTCCGCAAGCCAAGAGGCATGCTGGATGATGATGAGGTCCTGCGAGGGCGTTTGACGCGTTCGCAGATTTTGATCGTGTCGGAGAGCATGCCTTCAACACGATCGATCCCCGCGATTAGGTCGCTAGGAGAGGGTGGGTGGGACTCCATCAACAGATCTGTCCCGATCTGTTGGTCGGAGGTGACCGCGTTGCTCTCGATGACGAGGCAGGCGGCTGGAGCGGTGGGTTTTGCCAGCATGGAGCCAAAGCAGATGTCGACGGAATTGGCGAGGATGTCCGCCATGCTCTCCAGGAAGATGACGCCGTTGGTCGAAGCCATCGAGTTGCACGAAGAACCTTGATTCCTCCCCTACCTGGCGCGCCAACTGTCAGATGGTGAGATCTGGACAGCCCACGAGGGTGTTAATCCCTGTGGTTTAGTTGTTCGGCAGGGTGGAATCTAAGGCTAAGAACTCGAAGGTTGTACAAGAGCACACGGAACACGGAGAGTTTATACTGGTTCGGGCCTCCGGAGAGTAAAACCCTACGTCCAGTTGTTGGTGTAGATTGCTTGAGGATTGCGTATTGGTACAAGGGTCGCCACGCCCGCCTTATATTGGCCAGCGGACAAGGTCGGTTCCCAGACTCCAAGTCGGTTACGACCAGGAGACCTAAATCTAGGTGAATACATCTCTTGCCATTATCTGTCGATCTGCTTTGGTCGAAATCCACCGATGTCTTGTCTTGTACGCCAAGTCTTGAGGTCGTGTTGAATTTGGTCGTCGGGGGAATCTTCTGGAAGGTCTTCAGGAGGTCGTGTGGGCTACCAACTAGGTCGGTTGGGCCCACTAACAGGTCGGCAGGTCTTCTGGTAGGCCGGACCTACTTGTCAGGGACGGCCGTGAGCCTGGTCGGTGGGGACCCAGGGGTACCCATGTCTCACACTCACCACAAGTTGCGCACCTAGCGTGAGCGTAAGATCCACCTGGGTATACCAACGGGTACGAAAGAATCCGCAAGCGCACGGAAATACTGCTGTAGCACTTCACCTCAGGAGTATTCCCAAGGGTATCGAATCCATGGAACGGTGTGTACTACCTTCAACCCTAGGAGAATAGTCCAAGGACACAACTCTATAGGATGAGATGAAGATGGAAAGGATCCTGCTGATACTGGGTAGAGTTGAGAACAATCTCTCGGTTAGGGACTCTCGTTTCGGACACCGGACCCTCCTGGGTATAACAGTCATTTCACGGCAAATGGTTGCCTACACCTGTATCCGGACGTGGGGATTCCGAAAGGGTCCAATGGCTGTCACTACCGCGGCCTACCCCAAGACAAACCGTGGGATACAGGGCAATCGAAGGATAACCCGTCGTCTAGACACCACGTCTACACCACCGGTTACTACTATAGTACGGCTACGTCTGTCGACCTATAACAACACTATAGCACTCCGTACGAAGATGGAGCGACGAACCCACGAGGAAGAGACCAGAACTCACTCAGGTAACTGCTATCTATACAAGGATCACGAAAGGACTTTGGTCTAAACTAGAATGCAGGAGCATCCACTTTACTCTAATTGGACTAGCAGGCATACAAACGGAATTAACAACTTATGAACTACACCAGAAGATCATAGGCTAAGCTCATGAAGAACACATACCTCTAAATCATGAACAAGTGAAGAACACAAGAACTATTCACCCATGCAAGGAGCCACTTTAGTCTAAATAGAGAATGCCGAAATACTCACTTTATTCTAAATGAAGAACAGAAGCTTCCGTAGAGGTTCGTTCTTGGGGAAAGGTGCCAAACACCATGGCATGTCCCCAAGTCACCCCCTCACCTTCCTTGTAATCTCTAAAGCACTAGCAAGCAAGCACTAATCCTATGCAAAGGCACTCCTCTTCTAGAGAGGTAGGAGCCCACAGGCAAAATGAGGAGAAGAAGTGTGTGTCTCTATTCCTACCCCCTCTACTTCTATTTATAGGCCAGAGCATCGGTGCGAGAACACCACGAGCACCCCCGGAATGCAACCAGGAACCAACCAGAGACCACCACGTGGAAGGCCGAGATGAACTGACATAATGTCGGTTCGGCTGATCCTAGGGGTCGGCCGACCCTAGGGTGGCCCCACTCGCCTTGTGCTTTCTCTAGGTGGCTGGCAGGTGGGTCTCCAAGGTGGTTCCCGATGTATGGGTCAGTTGAAGGCGGTTTGATCGGGTTGTGGGCCCTTGAATCCTCGTGTTAGACATGTGGCGGCTCCTGATTCGTTGGACCTCTTTCCTCTGGATTGATGACGTTAGCGATCCTTGGCATTCTGCATGGCAGGCTCTTATTAGCTGAGGTGGAGAGGCTTGGCTTGATGAGGTGGAAGGATAAGGTGTGCTTTTGCTCTATTTCTCATACTAATTTCCTGCATTCAAATATACACCACAACTTGTGGAAATTGTCAGTATAAACCCCTATTCTACTGCGGATGTATATTTATCATGCCAAAATGTAGGAGTTGAGGGTTATAAATATGGTGTTTAACAGCCGTCAACAATAGACCACTTGACGATGCGTCTAGTGGTGTTGCGGCTGCGCAGGATCTCACCGAGGGGGAAGGTCGAGACGACCTTGATTTTGTGCACCTGGAAGTAATGCCGGAGCTTGCGCGAGGTGATGAGTAGGACGTAGAGCATCTTCTGAGGCTGTGAGTATCCAGTCTTGCTATCTGCTAAGACCTCACTAATGTAGTAGACGGGTAGCTGGACCGGGTAAGGTTGGCCTTCTTCAGGTCGCTCTGCCACCAGAACAGAGCTGACCACCAGAGTGGTCGCGGAGATATAGAGTAGTAGCATTTCTTTTGGTGTCGGGGGCACCATCACCGGGGGCGACGTAAGGAAGGTCTTGAGCTTCTCTATGGCCTAGTCGGCCTCTTCTTTCTAGATGAACTTATCCGCCTTCTTCAGCAGCTTGAAGAAGGGTAGGCCTTTCTCTCCAAGTTTGCTGATAAATTGACCTAGGGCCGCCACGATGCCGATGAGCTTCATGGTGTCTTTCTTCCCAGTAGGTCGCTTCATCTTGCGGATGGCATCCACCTTGGTTGGGTTCGCCTCGATGCCCCGATGACTGACCATGAAGCCCAGTAGCTTGCCGGATGGGACACCGAAAATGCACTTCTCTGGATTGAGCTTCCAACGATAGCGGCGGAGGTTGGCAAAGGTATGGGTGAGGTCAGCTATGAGGTTGTCCTCCACGATGGTCTTGACGACCACATCGTCGACGTAAGCTTCTACGTTGTCGCCGATCTGGGACTCCAAACACTTCTGGATGACCTTCTGGTAGGTCGCGCCGGCATTTTTGAGGCCGAAGGTCATGGTCATGTAGCAGTAGATGTCGTGCGGTGTTATGAATGTCGTCTTGTCTTGGTCAGAGACCTTTAGGGATTTCTGGTGATACCCTAAGTAGCAGTCGAGGAAGCATAACAGGATGCTTCCGGCCGTGGAGTCCACGACTTGGTCGATGGGTGGAAGAGGAAAGGGGTCTTTAGGGTAGTGTCTGTTGAGATCGGTGTAGTCGATACACATTCCATTGACCGGTTTTCTTGGGTACAAGCACCGGATTGGCGAGCCAAACCGGGTGCGGCAGCTAGGAGCTTTATTATTTCTACCCTAATAACCTCCTTGCGATCTTTCGCAAAGCGGCGCAGCTTCTGCTTGACAGGCTTGGCCGTCTTGCTTACATCCAAGGAGTGCTCAGCCAGCTCCCTGGGGACACCCGGCATATCCGATGGACTCCATGTGAATATATCCGTGTTATCCCGGAGGAAACTGGTGAGCGCGAGTTCCTATTTCTCCCCGAGGTCGTCGCCGATGACCACCGTCTTCTCCACATCGGGCAGGCCGAGGCGGACTCTTTTCATCGATGGCGTGGCGTCTAGGGTGGTGTCGGTGCGCTGCTGCCCCGTGATGGTCATGTCGCTTGGAGCGACCTTCTTGGCCTCAGCGACCAAGACTGCAGAGGCGTCAATGCATGCAGATGTCACAGCGATGTCGAGGGCCTAGGAATCACACTTGATAGAGACCAAGAGGTCGCCGTAGACGGAGAGGACCCTGTTTAGCGCAGGCATCTTCAACACCAAGTAGGTGTAGTGCGGGATGGCATGAATCTGGCCAGCATCGGGTGACCTAGGAACGCGTGGTAGGAGGACTTGAAGTCGGTGACCTCGAAGTTGAGGTACTCCGTGCGGAAGTTGTCCTCCGTGCCGAAGGTGACGGGGAGGGAGACCCGACCCAGGGGGTAGGACGCTTTCCCAGGGACGATGCCATAGAAAGGCTCGTCACACGTCGTGAGCTTGTTGAAGTCGAACTTCATCTTCTTCAACGTCTCGACGAAGATGATGTTGAGGCCGCTCCCCCCATCGATGAGTGTCTGGGAGAGCAAGGCCCCCTCCACCGTGGGCTCACAGACAAGTGGGTAGGACCCAGGGTCTGGGATGTGGACCCAGTGATCAGCTCTAGAGAACGTGATCGGATGCTCAGACCAACGCAGAGGCTGCGTCGGCTTGGTGTGGATAAGGTGGACCTCGCACTTATCCTTGCGGTAGCACCTTTTGCTCACATGGGATTTAAGACCTTCGACAATAATGTTGATCGTTCAGGTAGGTGGCTGGTAGGGCCCGTTGGGGTTGCCTGCCAGAGGAGGAGGCAGAAGGTCACGCTCATCACGGCGGTTGTCGCGGCGATCTCGGTCATCACGATCATCACGGTGGTAGTTGTTGTGGTAGCAGTGCGAAGAGGATCAGTCCCCGTCTTTCTTTGGTCGCTTGCGGTCCTCAGGGGTGCTGAAGGCCTTCTTGAACTGCGAGCACTCATGAAGGGTATGACTGGCCCCCTCGTGGAACCCGCAGGGGCTGTCGAGTGTTGCGTTGAACTCTTCCTGGTTGAACATCGAAGGTCGACGCCCCTCAGCCGCAAGCACCTTGGAAGGTCGCTTGCACAACTTGGAACTGGAGTCCCTTGTAGTGCCGGATGTGCCGGCGTCACGCCCAACGTCGCCGTCGAACTGGTTCACCATCGCCTTGTCGATGTCGCTGAGTGTTGGGATAAAAATCGTCCCCGAAGAGGGGCCAACAGCCAAAATGAAGTAAACTAAGGAAAAACAGTAAAGACACCGAAAAATAAAAACTCGAGCTCGACTGAGTGTAATGAATCTCAGCCGCCTTCCAATCGCCCCCATTCTATTACCGTCGGGTCTCTTTTATAGGCCCGTAACAATTACGCTTTACAACACTTGCCATCGCTTTTTCACATTGTGCGAAGCATCTCAGGGGTATTTTGGTAACCTCGAAGGGCCCGTACCCACACACTTTACAGATGTTCACTTTACACTCTGTCAGTCTACGTGTCTTCTCCCATGGCAGCCCGATCTTCGCTAGTCTTCTTACTCAGCTGAGCTTCTCCTGCCCTTTTCTCGGGGCCTTATCTTCGCTCGCCTTCGAGACCCCTTCGACACTTCGCCTTGGCGCACTTTGAACTCTGCCTCCATCGCGACTCATCAGACTTCGCGTAGTTTATTTCTTCTAAAGTCACGCGCTTCTTCGCTTAGCCGCGCTTCTTCGCGTATCCTCTTCGCCCAATCTTGACACGCCCTCACGGTAACTCCTTCGCCGTGCCTTTGCGTGTACACCTCGCCCCCGCGAACGAAGATCCCGAGCTTCGCCCCATCTTCGCTCATCGAGCTTCGCCTGACCTTCGCTCGCTGAACTTTGATCATTTCCTGAAATAGCCAATGCAAGAACTGGATTGGATCCCACTCTTCTCCGATGAGCCGAAGACATAGGGGAGGGGTTAGTTGCGAAATATTTACCCAAACATTCAGCCCCTTGCTAGTGAGGGTTTTAACCAAGGACGAGCCGAACTAGCAAAACTTCTTCGTGACGGGTGAAAATGTTTCGCTCCAAAGCGCCTCCCCTCTTCAGCTCGTCCCCAGATTTTATCATCATTTGTTTTTTTAATTATTATTTTTTTACTAGTTTGCATGTTTATCCGCGAAGTTTCGTGATTTTCGCCACCTCATGCTGATGGTCCTGGATTTTCGCCACGTTATATGCTACACGATCTCCGAGATTTCCTCCTTTAGCAGCTTATATAAGCTTCGACTCCGCCCGAGGCTTTTTTCACTGTGGTAAAATCTTTGCTACTTGACCTTTACCTTCGCGGGTGCTACAGCTTTCTGCTCTGCCTTCACTCCCTTGGTATCTTCTCCTCCTTCTCTTTTGTATTCCTTTCTTCGCTTTAGTTTCTTATTGCTTTTTGTATTCGTGTAGTTTCCTTCCTCGGCTTCTCTACTACTTTGAAGTGATGGCTCCCAAAGTCGATAGGCCTCCGGCTACTTTTGTCTTCGTACGGAGCAAAGTTTCTGAAGGTCTATTGGCTGAGTACGTGACCTCTGGTTATATCAAGGAAGGGAAGGGTAGAGCCCCTAGCTCTGAAACTGTCCCCACGTCTCGTCCCAATGAAGTTGTGGTTTTCCGCGATCTTTTCACTACTGGACTTCGGTTCCCCCTTGATGGAGCTATTGTCTCCATTCTCCACAACTTCGGGATGTATCTTCATCATCTCACTCCTAATGCCATTCTTCGGCTCAGCGTTTATATGTGGTCCTGCAAGACAATGGGTGTGGCTCCCACTGCTGCCAACTTCGTTAGAGCTCATACAGTTCATCATCAGCCTTTAAAGATAGAGCGACTCGTTGATGGTGCTCTAGTTCGCGAAGAAGCGCAATTTGCTTCTCTGAACTTCAAATATCACAATGATACCGAAGTTCCAGTTGTCTGCTATAAGAATTAGTGGGATGAAAATTGGAATCATTACTAGTTTTACCACACCGTTGAAGATGAAGAGCTTCGCCTTGTCTGCACTCAATTTGAGAATCTACCTAAGGGCATAGGTACCGCCTATGAGGACGGCGATGCAGACCGTCTCTTTCTCACTTATTTTCAAGAGTTAGCAAAGACCTATGCAACTTGTGATCTAGTTGAGGAATATATTGGTGCGAAGGTGTTTCCTGTTCGTGCTGGGTGGTCCATTGTTGCCTGGAACGACCTCGCTTCTCCTATCAAGATCCCGGACTTCACTCGAAGCCTTCATCTGGAGAAGAAAGGTACCCTCCTCCTATTTCTTTGATATTTCTATCTTCTTTTAGTTTACAGTTTTTATTGATTCTTTATTCTTGCTTTTTTTTTCTGTTGTGTAGACATCAATGTTGCTGAGATTGAGGCGAAGGCCAACAAAATTCTTGGGCCCATCTCTGCTAAAGAAGACATTGAGATTCAAGAGTGTCTTGGTGGTACCCGAGACAATCGTCTCTTCTTTTTCTTTAGTATTCATGCTGGTGATCACATGGTCACCGTTGGCCGCCGCGCAGCGCAAGCAAAGCGTGCGGCGAAGAAGGGTGGTCAAGGGTGCTCCCGAAGACAATTAAGAAACGCCGCGGCCGTGGTACCGGTCGTAATGTTTCAAAGCATCAGAAAACTTCTCGTGCGGCGACCTCCGAAGTTGTGTCTTCAAGTCCCGAAGAGTCTGACCACTCTAAGAGTGATGCTGAGACAAATCCCCCCAAGGTTGCTGTCGGCTCCGGTACGTACATTGAAGCTCATTCGGTTGATCGTCCTGAAGAGATAATAGATATTACCTCTCTTTCTCCTGGCACTACTGCTGGTGCTACACTTGATGATCCCCTCGACATTAGCTACAGCGAGCCTGAACCTGAGAGCGATGAAGATTGTGCTCCTCAAGCCAAACCCGCAAAAGACAAGGCTCCAATTCCTCCATCTTCTGTTGCTGAAGCTGAGGTGCCTTGTGCTACTGATCTTCCCAGTAGCAGCAAGATTATTTCTGTTGTTCATCAAGAAACTTTGGCTCGAGCGGAACAAAGCGACGGCTCTTCGTCAGAAACAGAAAGTGATACCCGCAGTGGTGGTGTCTTTGTTAGCAATGAGTCACCCAACGTTGTTGCCCGTCGACTTGGCATGAAGCCTAACGCACGCATCTTCGGCTATTCTATGCGCAAGGTGCTTCAGTTCTGTAGCGATGATCATGAGCGCACCTTGCTCCAAGAAGCTGGTGATAGCTTCGGCTTTCCCATCATGGAGGATGAACTCAGCAAGGAAAGTGCCGAAGAGATTTTATATCAAGCGCAGGATCTTAGTATGAAATCCTTCTTGGCTTGCCGTGTGTTGGTATTTCTTAACGTCGATGATAAGTTTAGGAGTCCCTAGCAACGATCCCAGAAATGACCAAATGGTAATCCTAACAATTACAAGAGTCCGCAAGTGCACGGAAGTACCATTTTAGCATTTCCCAAAAGGAGTATTCCAAAGGGTATCGAATCCAAGGAAGGCTGGGCGGATTAACAAGTTCAACACTATTGCAATGAGTATAAATCATAGACGGAAACAAATCAGGCACTCAAGTGCAGGGGTAAGGTATGATAGTTAGGTTGGTGCTTAGGAGGCAACATACGAGTTAGTTCTAGGTTTTAAGGTACTATACACATGAAGTCAGTAAGACGAGTTAGATACACACTAGCATTGCATGAATGTTGGCTTAAGCACCCAGGTACAAACGGGGAGCTCACCTCCCGCGTCGCTTACGCATGACTCCAGTTGTTACACTTTAGACTCCTACATCGTATCTGAATGTGGGAGATTCTAGAAGGGTCCAACGGCTGTCACTACCGTGGCCTACCCCAAGACAAACTGTGGGATACACTCATAAGTAACATAGCTACGCAACCCAAGGACCATGTTTACGTTGTTAGCATGACTTTGACCGGCTCGGGCTATTGTGACCCAGGTCAGAGCCACCAGATAAACCGGCCAATTACACCGAGTACCGTAGCTTAAGCATGAACTTCATACAACACGAACCTGTAATCTAACTGGATCAAACTAGGCTAGGTACACAAACGGATTTGTGCTTTCCTATGTCTATTCAACAAGATCAAAGGATCGTGTTCATGAAGAACACGAGCTTCTAACTTATGAACAAACACCGAAAACATGAGTAAGTCACTTGTCAACTAGATCGAAAGGGCTTGTTCATCAAGAACATGAGCCACTAAATGATGAACAAGTGAAGAACACATGAACAAATCACCCATGTATACAAGCACAACTTTATATGAAATAGTTATATAACTGAAGTAGAGCAAAGTCATACAAAGAAATAAAGATACAACAGAACTCATACCTAGATCCCAAAGTAGACTTGGAACCTGATGTAGAACTACTCTAGCCTACCTCCTAGTCTTAGAAACAAAAAGTGAGAGAGGAGTAGTAAGATGTGTTGTCTAAGAATAAGCTCCCTCCCCTTCTATTTATAGGCTGAGCACCGGTGTCAAGAGGAGCCAAACACCTCGGGAATGGCCTTTAGGACCAATGGGAAGACACCACGTGGAAGCCCCTGAGTGGAGGGCTCAAGGTCGGTTCGGCCGACCCCCTGTGGCCCCTACTCAGGGTGTGTTTCCTCTGGGTGGCTGTCCTGTGGGCCCTTAGGTCGGTCCCCGGTGTACACGTGTTCTTAAGGCGGCTTAGACGCTCTGGTGGGCCCATGGATCCATGTGAAGTCCACGTGTCACGCTCTGATTCGTCGGGGCTTGCCTCCCTTGGATTGGTGACATGTCTTGCATGCATAGGATCTAAGGTGGCAGCCCCTCCTTGGCTGAGGTGATGTGGCATGAATCATAGAAGGTGAGTTTGCTACTTCTTTTGCACTTATTTTCCTCCAACCACAAGATCTCCAAGAACAAGTGGAACTACATTATTCTTAACTAAAATGCGTGTAAGAAATGCCTCTTGCTCTTTTATTCATGAGTAAATTGATGGCAAAAGTAAGCACTTAACAGCCATCAACAACTCCCCCAAGCTAGCCCCTTGCTCGTCCCGAGCAAGACACTAAGGACTTAGGTTGGTTGATCAGGAGTTGCTACGATGTTGTGTTCCTAATTTATGACAAGCATACAACTAGGTACTCTATCAAGAATTGAATGAGTTGGCATTAATCTTACCTTATGCTCGATTGATATGGGGCTTGTAGCTTCACCAGCCTTGGGTGGTTGAAAGATAGAACGGTTGTATAGAAGTTACTAATCACAAGTACCTTGATCAGTTATCAATCCGGAGGTTTCGCAAGTTTTTTCAAAGAAATCAAAGTTCCTCAAATGATACTCTTGGATCGCTCACTATGTATTATTCCTCACCAAGGCATTGATTTGCCTTATTTCACCACCTACTCCTAATAAGCTGATATGTGGAGCTGTAGGTAGGGAAAACATGTGGCATACCTGTTTCTCATGTATTGTCGAGTCGAAAACCGGATCCTTGGGAGCAACAAGTCATACAACCTGATCAAGATGTGCATGTGTGTGTATATGGTGGATGGATGATGAACTCCTTTTTGCATATGATCCTCTCTTCTCCTTTTGAGATTTTTGAGACTTGGGCTATGTCTCTTTATTCTTCTTTTTCTCTTTTTTTTCTTTTTGCATGCCCCTTGAGCATTTTTTTTCACATAGCCCATAGTCCTTACTAAATATTTTTGGAGAGAGAGTAATCATGGGACAATGCGCGGAGCTTTATTTGTGGAATGGATGGGGGATGGATGAAATGATGGGTGCTAAGTCCCGGTGTAGAAGTTTAGCATATAGTGGCTGTGTACGTGATCTTGATCATGGGAGCATGACAAGTTTCTCGCCGAGGGTCACAACAATTCGACAAGACTCAATGAAGAAATCAAGTAGCATATGTGGAGGCTAACAAAAGTTGGGATCTACATATAGCTTTGGATAGGAATTTCTCATCATTGAGGAACTTATCATTTTATCATTTTTCAAAAGAAAACTCCGGAAATCAAACATCACTTAGCACTAGCTCATAGAAACCCTATTATACCATATCATACCTCACAACAACCTAGGCAAAGGTCATGCTTTTTGCTACCCACAAGTTTCAAGCTAAGGTTTGATCATGCAAGCCAACAAACTTAAAACTAAAATAGGGTACTAAGTTTGTAAGCAAGGCATACAAAAGGAATAAATAGAGCAACTATTCATCATTTCAACCATGGAGAACAAAAGCATTCTTACCGCGCATATGAAAGCAAACTAATTTAGGAAATCAAATAAATATTTTTGGTCTTTTTAATTTTGCAGATTTTTATGTGTTTTTATCATGTGAGATTCTGAAAATAAATAAGGATACAAGTTACCTCAGAGTGGGGGTCCTCCCCCAAGCTAGCTTCAGGCTCACTACTGTGGAGGGGGATATCCCATCCACTGAAAGAAAGCCCTCTGCTCCTCCAACTGCCGCTACTTGTGTATCATGGTTCAAACTCAAAGGGGTTGTCCGGATGGACTCCCATTAGCTTAAATCCCAACAAGAGCGCGAGCAAAATGGAGCAAGAATAGCTTGTTCCTCTTAAAAGTCAGAATCTTTTATTGAAGGAAGTATCTTACCGATCTTACCTGTCCGTGAAGGGCTCTTTATTCCAAGTCTTCTAGAGCCCTGACTACCTCCCCATTACTTACCTTGGTGAAGGGTCCGCTTTTGAAGATGAGGGAGTCAGCTCCCTGCCCACTCTTCTCCACACCTTTTTGATGTTTTGTTGCTTTCTAGGTGTAGGATACTACTTCTTGGACTGGGACTTAGACTCCCTATGTGGCTTCCGTTCTGCACTCATTTGCTCCGGCTTTTGTCTTCGGGAATTCTCCATGAGAGCAATGAGGCTGTCCACTTGTGACTGTATAGATTCAACATCTTGGGCAAGGGTGTCCATCCTTGGTATGCCTTCAACCATTGAGCACTGTTCCTTACGCGGACGGAATTCAAATCTTTCCTCCTGGCCATTGATGTGGAGACGGATTACTCCGGCACCAACATCAATTTGTGCATCAGCCGTGCTTAGAAATGGACGTCCCAGGATGAGCGGTACTTCATTACCAATGTCCATGTCGAGTACCACAAAATCCACTAGAATGAAACAATCTCGCACCTTCACCGGGATGTCCTTGGCTATCCCCGCCGGATACCGTACTGATGAATCAGCTAGTTGCAGCTGCAAGGTGGTTGGGGACAATTCCATATAATTGAGCTGGTCGAAGACTACCTTTGGCATGATGCTAACACTGGTGCCAAGATCACAGAGGGCATGGTCAAATCTTTGTGCTCCAATCGTGCATGTGATCATAGGGCACCTTGGATCCTTTTTCTTTTCTGGAAGACGATTGAGTATAGCTGCGCTACACTCCTCTGTAAGCTTTACCACCTCTGAAGTGGGTAGAGCTCGCTTCTTGGTGAGGATATCCTTGAGGTAACGCGCGTATGTGGGCACATGTATTGCCTCAAGGAGTGGAACATTGATGTGGACTTTCTGGATCATATCCACGAAGCGAGTGAATTGTTCGTCCACTGTTGTCTTCCTATTTCGCTGAGGGAATGGCAATATATTTGTGTTAATAAACTCGGGTTTATCTGCCTTCTCTTCTGGTACTCTTGCTTGTGAAGGCTCCCTCATGCCTAACGGCTCGTCGTTGTGATCTTCATCCCCCTTTGTGCTTTTCTTGGTTCCTGCATGATTAGGATAGGGCGGGTCGCGAGTGGTCTTACTCCCTCTCGTGACTACCACTTTTGCATTCTCAACTGGAGGAACCATAGCGACTAATTGAGCCAATTGGGTCTCAATCATTTTATTAAAGCTCAATTGGTCCTTAAAAGTAGAAGAAAGGCTATCAATTTTAACATTAAGGCTTTCCAAAGCCTTATCCTGGGCAGCTGTTTTCTTATTAAAACCATCATTGATCTTAGCTTGCCCGAAAACCAGATCTCTCAGGGAAGGTTGGTTTGGGTTGAAAGAATTACCTTGATTACCTCCCTGATAATAAGGGCGTGATTGATTCCACGTTTGACCTCCTTGTAGACGATAACCATTATTGTTGCCGTTCATGTACATCACGTCCTCCTGGGTAGTAGGGCAATAATTCCCTGAATGCCCAGTTTCACCACAGACTTCGCAAGTCATGCGAGAATCCATAGCTTGAGTAGTGACGGCCATGGCAGCATTCTCGTTGGTCAAATCATCCATTCTTTTCATGAGCAGGTCCATCTTGGCATGCAACATATCCGCTTCCTTGATGGTATGTGTACCCCTCTGACATGGCTGTTGTCGATCATCACTCCACCCTTGGTTGGAGACCATCTTCTCAATGAGTTTGGTTGCTTCAGTAATAGTAAGAGAGAAGAAAGCCCCTCTAGCAACAACATCAATATGGCCTCGGGCTGTCGGAGTCAACCCATTATAGGAACTCTGAAGAATAAGCCAGTTGTCCATCCCATGATGGGGACAAGCCAGGATGTACTCTTGAAGCCTCTCCAAAGCTTCCGGGATATTCTCATTCACTGCTTGCTGGAAGCTTGAAATTCTCCCCCGGAGGGCATTGGTTCTGCCCAACGGAAAGAACTTCACGAGGAACGCTGCTGAGCACTTTGCCCAGCTGTCAATATCTGCATAGTTCGCATAGAACCACTACTTTGCCTTTCCCAGGAGGGAGAATGGAAACAGTCGCAGACGGATGGCATCTTCCTCCACTATTCGTATAGTGAAAGTGCTGCACAGCTCCAGGAACTATTGCAGGTGGGCGCTCGCATCTTCATTTGGCTTGCCACAGAATGGGCTAACCTGTACCATCGTGATTAGGCCAGTCTTGATCTGGAAGTTTCCGTTCCCAGTGTTGATCACAGGGACTGTCGGAACCTGGTCAGCAGAGGGAGCAGAGTACTCTCGGAGTGTCTTCTCGACGTTTACTTCAGCCATAGGAGTTGATTCGGATGGCACTAAGGAAGCTGGGTCGACTTCCGAACGTACACGCGAAGTAGAGCCAAAATGAATTCATGCCTTCCTTACGAGTGACTCAGGATCTTCAGTGAAATTTGGCGGTAAATCGAAACCAGTCATGCACTACCTGTCTTCATCATCAATAGACAAAGAAGACAATCAAGGTTAGCCTGCATTGAGAACTGTTTCATTCCTGTCATGATTATAAACATATGCAAAGTGTTGACATGTTATCCTTAGCCTTCCCCGGCAACAGCGCCAGAAATGCTTGTTGGTATTTCTTAACGTCGATGCTAAGTTTAGGAGTCCCTAGCAACGATGCCAGAAATGACCAAATGGTAATCCTAACGATTACAAGAGTCAGCAAGTGCACGGAAGTACCATTGTAGCATTTCCCCAAAGGAGTATTCCAAAGGGTATCGAATCCAAGGAAGGCTGGGCGGATTAACAAGTTCAACACTATTGCAATGAGTATAAATCATAGACAGAAACAAACTAGGCACTCAAGTGCACGGGTATGGTATGATAGTTAGGTTGGTAGTGTGAACACACAAACACACTCTCTCTAAAGGTCCTAGGCTTAGGAGGCAACATACGAGTTAGTTCTAGGTTCTAAGGTACTATACACATGAAGTCAGTAAGACGAGTTAGATCAACACTAGCATTGCATGAATGTTGGCTTAAGCACCTAGGTACAAACGGGGAGCTAACCTCCCGCGTCGCTTACGCATGACTCCGGTTGCTAGACTTTAGACTCCTACAGCGTATCCGAACGTGGGGGATTCCAGAAGGGTCCAACGGCTGTCACTACCGCGGCCTACCCCAAGACTAACCATGGGATACACTCATAAGTAACATAGCTATGCAACCCAAGCACCATGCTTACGTTGTTAGCAGGACTCTGACCAGCCTGGGCTATTGTGACCAAGGTCAGAGCCACCAGATAAACCGACCAATTACACCGAGTACCGTAGCTTAAGCATGAACTTCATACAACACGAACATGTAATCTAACTGGATCAAACTAGGCTTGGTACACAAACGGATTTGTGCTTTCCTATGTCTATTCAACAAGATCAAAGGATCGTGTTCGTGAAGAACACGAGCCTCTAACTTATGAACAAACACCGAAAACATGAGTAAGTCACTTGTCAACTGGATCGAAAGGGCTTGTTCATCAAGAACATGAGCCTCTAAATGATGAAAAAGTGAAGAACAGATGAACAAATCACCCATGTATACAAGCACAACTTTATATGAAATAGTTATATAACTGAAGTAGAGCAAAGTCATACAAAGAAATAAAGATACAACAGAACTCATACCTCGATCCCAAAGTAGACTTGGAACCTGAAGTAGATCTACTCTAGCCTACCTCCTAGCCTTAGAAACCAAAAGTGAGAGAGGAGTAGTAAGATGTGTTGTCTAAGAATTAGCCCCCTCCCCTTCTATTTATATGCTGAGCACCGGCGTCAAGAAGAGCCAAACACCCCGGGAATGGCCTTTAGGACCAATGGGAAGACATCACGCGGAAGCCCCTGAGTGGAGGGCTCAAGGTCGGTTCGGCCAACCCCCTGTGGGCCCCACTCAGGATGTGTTTCCTCTGGGTGGATGTCCTGTGGGCCCTTAGGTCGGTCCCCAGTGTACACGTGTTCTTGAGGCGGTTTAGACGCTCTGGTGGGCCCATGGATCCATGTGAAGTCCACGTGTCACACTCTGATTCGTTGGAGCTTGCCTCCCTTGGATTGGTGACATGTCTTGCATGCATAAGATCTGAGGTGGCTGCCCCTCCTTGGCTGAGGTGATGTGGTATGAATCATAGAAGGTGAGTTTGCTACTTCTTTTGCACTTATTTTCTTGCAACCACAAGATCTCCAAGGACAAGTGGAACTACATTATTCTTAACTAAAATGCGTGTAAGAAATGCCTCTTGCTCCTTTATTCATGAGTAAATTGATGGCAAAAGTAAGCACTTAACTGCCGTCAACACCGTGTTGCTCAACGCTGATGTCGTGCTGACTTCGGTCCCGGCAACTTTTCGAGAAAACCTTTGCCACTGCACTTACTAAAGAAATTGACGTTGTGAAGGCCCTTCAGGCTGAAAAGATTTCTCTCTCTTCTTCACTGGGGTCAGAGAAGAAGTGCCTTGAAGTTTCTAAGGAGAAGGATGAACTAGTGAAGAAGAATGCTGAATTAGAACTTCAACTGACTGAACTTCGTTGTTTGGCTTCTACTGCAGAGGATGAGAAGAAAAAGGCCGAAGGTCTGCAAAGGTTGTATGATGCTAAGCTTGCTGAGCTTTCTGAGCTTCAACAGACTCATGCCACCCTCACTTCGGAGCATGAGACCTATTGCGATGAAATTTAGCGTCATATTGAGCCTGTCTGTAAAAAAGTTCATGATCTTCTTGTGGACTATGGACTCACCCCAGCTCCCTATGATGTTAAAGAGATGTACATAGGCCAAGTGTTTGAATGGCTTTCTAATGGTGTTACCTCTCTTACATCTGCTGGGCGTTCTTTTGGAGAGCTTGGAGCTACTGTTGCTACGCGAAGCCTTGCTCACGCAATATGCTCCTTGTTCAAATCTTCTGGAGATGGGGAGCCTAGCATGACTAAGGCTGATCTTCGACAGCTTCGTGACGTGGATTTTGCCTGGCCAACCGAGACATCTGTTGAGAAGATCACCGCCTTACCCAAGAACATAGCGAAGAATTTTATGCAAACATTCTTTAAGAAGTTTGGCTATGGGTTAACTGTCGCCGAAGGTCGGCATGTGCTTCGTAAGGTTCATAATACTTCTTCTCCTTTTCGTCTCTTCTGAGTTTGTGCTTTTCTATCTCTCTATGTTTGACATTTTTCTTCTTTATTTCAGGGTTCTCAAGCAACATCTGGTTCTGTGGCTGCACCTTCGCCTGCTGCTGCATCTTCTGGAGGTGGGGCCGATCCTTGTTCGGTTGCTGTGTCTTCGGCTGCGCCTTCTACGCAAGCTGCCTCTCCGCACGAAGGCCGCACGACAGACATCACTTCGAGGGCCCCTGAGGTGTGAGGGAGTATGTAGCTCTAGTGATGTGGGCACTTGGGGTTTTTTGTGAACAAATGATCTAAGACATTTGCAACTCCGTGCAGGTGCTGGAGGTGTATCCTGCGCAGGTTGCTGAAGATGTTTGTCCTGTAACTATTAACTTTGGTGATTATTTTATGTCTGGTTCTATATGGCGTAAATTTAGTGCTAATTTGCCCGACGTTCCCTTCGATGTTTTCATGTCTCGCAAGATAGAAAAATACGAGGAGAAGAACCTTGAAGCGAAAAATATTTTCGAGCAATTTACTCATAATCGTCTTTCTCACAATGGTACTCATCATAAAAGAATCTGTGGATCCGAATCTTCTTCTGCTGTGCTTGCCCGCGAAGATGTTTCTTCGTCCTCGAGCCCCCTTGTCATTCCCAAAGTTGAAGTTAAAGTTGTTGATCTTAGCGAAGATGCTGAGTATGAGTATATGTACAAACGTCCTTGTTGAACTCTGTTGTGATGTTTTTTCCTTCGAAATGTACTATGTGATGCCTGTAATCCCTGAAGTTACATTGTTGTAAAAGATACCCTGTGTTTGTAATGAACTTTCACGATGAAGATTTGTACGTGTTATGATTTTATTAGATTCTCGTATATGCGAAGATGTTATTTATACCGTTCAATGATGTGTTCTTGTATGTCTGTGCGCTTTTGTATGCACTTGTTCGATCTTTGCTTTTTCCTATTTCCTAAGATTGAGACATGGGAACTGCGCTCGAAAGCGCCTCCCCCCAGTTTCCTGTTTTAATCTTCGGGATACATTGCACCCTTAAGGCGGCTCGTTAGCCAGTCCCTTGCTTTTTGCTTCGTGCATTCACCATCGAAGGCTTCTTCACTTGTGATAAAGCAGATGATTTTACAACTACGCCGTTTAATGAGTCGACTTATCCCTACAACATTTTACTGAGGGGCTTCGCACATTGACCGCCGAAGACTTTTTGTTCGCGGAAAAGTAGGCCTTTAAGCGAATCATGCACTCCTCTTTGGGACAGATTGTTGCATGTTCCTTAACATCTTCGCGACCTTTGCAGAATAGTGTTCACATGCGCCATCTCTTTTTGTATATATTTTCCTTAAGTGAACTAAATGTGACTTGTCTTCACCGAGCAACGCGCATGTGTTCACTTATTTCTGTAATGTTTTCCCGAAAGTAACAATCTTCTTTGGGTGATTGTTACTTCGGGACCGATGATGGATAACCATGATCTTTTTGGGGAGCCCTTGTTATATTTCTCAAGGGGATATTACACAAGTCCGCCTTGTTAAAAACCTTACATCTTCGGTGCTCCCGTTGTGAGATCACCGAAGATTCTCCCCGCGAGGAAAAGAGTACGGACTCCACTACGTATTTACAGAAGTTGAAAGTGCAAAAGAAGTTGAAACGAAGATTACAAAAGTTAAAAAGGAAAAGAAACTAAAAAAAAAAGATGAAACCTAGTAAATGATACACTTATTCTTAGAGCCAGTACTTCTGCAACTCGTGCTGATTCCATGAGTAAGGAACCTCTTCTCCTTCTAGGGTTTGCAATCTGTAAGCCCGTTGCCTTGTCCCTGATACTAATAATGGACCCTCCAACTTCTCTTCCAAATTTCCTACGCCTCTTGTTTTTCTTCGGAGAATCATTTCCCCTGTGGATATCTTTTGCTCATAGACCTTCTTATTTCTCCACTTTCTCGTTTCATCTTGATATTTTTCTATGTTGCTCAGCGCTTGCAGCCTATCTTCTTCTCTTGTATCAATTGCCAAATTTGTGTCTTCTTCATTTTGTGGCTCTTGGTCTGTTCTCAATGACCCCAATTTGACCTCTTCGGGTATGACCGCTTCTTCTCCGTACAACAATCTTAAGGGTGTGAAGTTTGTGGCTCTAGAAGTAGTTGTGTTGTGAGACCATACAACTCTAGGTAGCTCTGCGGCCCATTTCCCCCTAGCCATTCCTGTCAGGTTCTTTTTGATTCCTGTGAAGATGATGACGTTGGTTCTTTCTACTGCTTCGTTGGATTCTAGGTGATATACTGAAGCGAAGCATAACTTAGTGCCTAGGTTGAAGCAAAACCTCCTGAAATCTGTGCTGTCAAACTCAAGGGCGGAGCCACAGGGGGGGCACGTAGGGGCCTGGCCCCCCTATGCTTCGGTAAAACCTGCAAGAGCATCTACACGTACGCATCGACGTAGACATGCCATAAAACATGCATGCACGGTAAAAACATACACTCCAATTTGCATTTGCGTGACTACGTGTGACAAATAAAACCAGTGTCTGCCTCGGTGGACTGGGCAAACCAGCAATGGCAATATTCCCGTTGCTAGTTTGCTGAGTATAACATAGTGTTAACGATGCAATCCGTTAGCTGGGCCTCTTTCGTGATCGGCTCCAACGTCTCGTGAGGGGTAAAATCTTCGACTCCTTGTCTCATGCACGGTGCTTACTCATTGGATAATTGTGTGCCCAGTCATCATCTGGGTCTCCACTTGATAGAAAGAGTATAAGTCATATAATAATAACCACACACCACGCATGTTTTTCATTCTGTGTCAATGTTATAGAACTTAGTGGAGTTCTAATAAAATACTATATTTTGCTGGATCGGCCCCCCCTATGTCCAAATCCTGGCTACACCCCTGGTCAAACTGTTTGCCATTATCGTATGGCAATCCAAACCTGCACACGACACTTTGCCAGAAAAACTTTTGTATTACTTGCGAAGTGATTCTTTGCACTACCCTTGCCTCTATCCACTTTGAGAAATACTCCACTACTACTATTGCATACTTGTAGTTGCCTGGTGCTATTGGCAGCTGTCCCACTATGTCTATCCCCCATCTTGCGAAGGGCCAAACTGGTGGTAGCAATTGTATCTCGTAGGGAGAGGTTTTTGTGTAGTTGCAATGCTTTTGACAATTGTCGCATCATCGTACTATATCTTTGGCGTCACGGACTGCCGTTGGCCAATAGAACCCTTGGCGGAATGCCTTCGCGACTAGTCTTCTTGTTCCGATGTGAGATAAACACATTCCTGAATGAATCTGCTGCAACAGATCTCGCCCTTCTTCTGTGGAGATGCATTTTAGTAATGGTGCACACACTCCGCTTTTGTATAAGTTGTCTTTTCTTATTTCATATGACCTTGCTCTCAAGGCCATTCTTTTGCTCTCCTCCCTTGACTATGGTTCGTAGTGTCCTCTCAAAAATGCCATGATCGAAGATCTCCAGTCTTCGCTGGATATCGCATTTATGTATCTCACTGGTGCTTCATCGCAATCAACTGATTTGCATTTCAAGACTTCATAGAAGACATCTGGAGGTAATGGCTCTTTCTGTGCTGCTGTGTTCGCTAGCATATCTGCTTCATTGTTCTGATCTCTTGGTATTTTCTTGATGGTGAAGCCAAAAAAGAATTTCTCCATGCCTCGTACTGTTTTCAAGTATTTTGCCATTTCATCATGTTTTGCTTTATATGTCTTGCCTATTTGTCTTGTGATGAGTTCTGAATCTGTGTTTATGACCACTATTCGTGCCCCTGTTGCTCTTGCTTTGCGAAGGCCCAATAACAATCCTTCGTATTCCACCACATTGTTTGTCTTGCCCTCGAAGTCCAACCTCACAGCATATATCATCCTTATGCCTGATGGTGACATTAGGACTGCCGAAGATGCGGCTCCATCATCGCAATAAGCTCCATCACGATACATCACCCATGGTGTTTCTTGCTTCTCTTCTCTCATTTCTTGGCCCTGACTTGGAGTCCAGTCTGCGATGAAGTCTGCTAGGACTTGTGACTTGATGGCTGTTCTTGCTGTGAATTCTATGGCATACTAGGATAGCTCTGTAGCCCATTTTCCTATTCTCGCCGAAGATTCCTTGTTCTCTAGTATTTCGCGAAGAGGATATGATGTGGGAACTATGATTGAATAGCTCTGGAAATAATGTTTTAACTTTCTTGCCGCCAATACCACTGCGTATGTCTTCTTTTCAAGTTCAGAGTAGAACTTTTTCGCTCCTGATAGAGCCTCAGAGACGAAGTATATTGGTACTTGTTTGAGGTGCCCTTCTTCGTATTCTCTTCCACTAGAGCTGTGCTTACTGCACTGACTGAAGTTGTGATGTACAACAATAGCTTTGCTTTGTCTCCTGGACTTGTTAGTACTGCCAAGTTTTCTAGGTAGGATTTGAACTGCTCAAATGCCTCCTGCTCTTCGGGACCCCAGTTGATCTTGTTCTTCGCAGACAACAGCTTGAAGAATGGCAAGCTTCGTTCTGCCGATCGCGCTATGAAGCGACCCAATGCTGCTATTCTTCCAGTGAGCTTCTGGATATCTCTTTTTGTCTATGGTGTCCTCATGTTTCTTAATGCCTCTATCTTCTCTGGGTTCGCTTGTATACCTGACTTTGACACCATGCATCCTAATAATTGTCCTCTGGATACCCCGAAGATACATTTTTCTGGGTTTAGCATGAGGCCGTATTTTCTTAGTTTGGTGAAGGTTTCCTTGATATCTTCGATGTGTTGTTCTTTCTTTTTGCTATGTATGACAACATCGTCTACATAGGCTGATACATTTCTCTTCATTTGTGGGACAAGTACAATCTTCGCCATTCTGTTAAATGTTGGGCCGGCGTTGCGCAGGCCTTCGGGCATTCTCACGAAGCAATATACCATGAAGGGAGTTATGAAACTTGTTTTGTCTTCGTCTTCCCTCTTCATCCAGATTTGGTGATATCCAGAAAAGCAATCTAATAGAGACATTCTCTCGCAACCTGCTGCCGCATCTACCAGTACATTGATTCTTGGTAATGGGTAATCATCTTTTGGGCAAGGCTTGTTCAGAAGCGTGAAGTCAATGCACATTCTCTGTCCCCCATTTTTCTTCGGTACCATCACTATGTTTGAAAGCCAAGTTGTGAACTGTATTTCTCTGATGACCCCAGCATCCAACAGCTTCTCTACTTCGCTTTGTGCTGCTAGTTCTTTCTGAGGTGAGATGACTCTGAGCTTTTGTCTCTTCGGTGGGATCTTTGGATCTAGGCGCAGTGCGTGCTCTGTCACTTCGCGAGGTACTCCCTTAAGATCTCTTTTGCTCCAGACAAATACATCTTGATTGTTGCGAAGGCATGTGATCAGAGCATTTTCCTCTTCTTCGGTCATTCCCCTTGCTATTGTGACTAGTTTGTCGTGAACGTCTTTGCAAAGACGCACCTTCTTTGTGTGTTCGTGGGGTTGCATTCTCTTCTTTTCATCCTGGCAAAGCCTCTTTTTCATTTCGAGCTCTTCGGACTCGCCTTCTTCTTCGCTTTCTATTGCGTCTTCGCTATTTCCCACTACGTGTACTGGCTTCTGGTTCTTGCCTACATTGTATTCTCTGTCGTGTGCATCTTCCTGATCTCCATATATTGTGAGAATGTCGTTGCTGGTTGGTATGTTCATACACAAGAATGGCATGTGTATCACTGCTGCAAACTTGTTTATGATTCCCCTACCGAAGATAGCTTTGTAGGCATATGGGATGTCAACCACATCGATGGTCACCATCTATGTTCTCATCAGTGCTCCCATTCCAAGACTTACATTCATTTCAATTATTCCTAGAGCGTCAACCTTCTTGTTGCCAAAGCCATATAACGGCTTCGATGTCTTCTGCAATTGGTCATCTCTGAACTCCATTCTCTTGAATAACTCGTAAGTTATGATGTCTGCAGAACTGCCATTATCTACCAAGATGCCTCCCACATCATTTCCCAACAAGTATTTTGTGTTCTTTCCCAGCACTGCTCTGATGACTAGAGGATCTTCATGAGGGTACTTTTTCAGCTTCAGATCTGCCTCTGTGAAAGTGATTGGGATGTGTGACCACTTTGTTTTGAAGACTTTTCCTACGCATACATGGCTCACTTCTCTTTGCTATTCTTTTTTCTGTCTTTTCGTCAAATGTTCGGGTTAATTGCACCCGCCTGTTATAGCATTGATTATGTTCATTCTTCGGTAGCGATCTTCTCATCTCTATTTTGATTAGCCTGCGAAGGTGACTGGTGCGTGGGCTCTGGTTTTGGCTGACATGATGCGGTGCTTTGTTGCTGTAGTTGCATCATGTTTGGGTTGAACATTGGTGGTGGTGGGAATGGCATTTGTTGGAAGCATGGTTGTGCAATTTATGGTTGCCAGTTTTGCATTGAACTCTGAGCCATCGAAGGTGCCACTAAGGATGTATGATTGACCGTCTTCGCTTGACTCTGCGTTGTTCGCTTCTTGTCTTCTTCAATCTGCTTCTTCCAAAGTAAAGTTCTGCATTCATAAAACCAGTGCCCTTTGTTGATGCCATGCAAAGAACATACAGACTGAGGTGGTGGGCCCCTGCCAGAACTTTAGCCTCTGCTTCCTGTGGCTGCCGAAGATGCCATTTGTGAGTTGTTTCGTGAAACGTTGTTTACATTGTTTCTGTTGTAGAAGTTCGATCTCGTCGAAGGTCCTTGATTGCTCTGAGGCCTATTTACCCATTCTGCTTGAGACTTCGCTTGGTTCTTTCTTTTGTTATATTCATCTATTCTTCGTTGTTTGCCTCTATCTGATTTGCAGTATTATTGCATTATGTCAAACAACATCTTCTCCGTTTTGGGTCTTCTTCGGTCTAGATACTCTCCACAAGGTCCTACCTTGAGACCATCTATTGCTGCGTCAATTACAGTTGTGGCTTGTACATGTGGTGCTTTAGCTCTAGCTTTGGCAAACCTCTTGATATACTCTTGCAGTGGTTCTTTATCTCCTTGCTTTATGAGGTGAAGGTCACCTGAAGTGAGATCTTGAGGTTGGTACCCCTGAAAGTTGTTCTCTATTCTCTGTCGTAGCTGTTCCCATAATCTGATGCTTCCTTTTGGTAGTGAAGCATACCACTATTGAGTTGAGCCTTTTAAGGCTATTATCATAGCTCTTGCCCTTGCTACATCATCTCCCCCACCCGAAGATATTGCCACAGTGTATTTCTGGAGGAACTGTCTTGGGTCTGATTCACCATCGTACTCCGGCAACGATGCGGGTAACTTGAACTTCGGTGGCCATTCTGCCTTTTCGAGCTCTAATGAAAGAGGAGAAGTGGGTTTCACCTTACTCGAGAACACTTCTCTGTATCTCTTTTGTGGCCTACGTTCCACATACGCCTCTTCGTCTGAGTCATAATACCAGGAGCCTTCATCATTCTCATCCTCATGTTCATAAGTTTCTTCGTCAATGATTATGGGTCTTTGTTTTTTGCTTTGCCCTTGCGTTTTGCGAGGTTGTTGGGTCTGTTCTTGTTGCTGAAGAGAGTTCAGTTGGGCCTGTAGAAGTGCCATTTGCTCTTGAAGCTGTAGTGTTTTGCTTCTTATTGCTTCCTGTTCTTCGTCTTCCTGCAGTTGCTGCAGTAACATTCTCTTTTCTTGACTTGTTGCAACATCTCATTGTACTTGGCTTTTTCTTGTGCTGGATCTTCGTTCTGTATTTCATTCGCCCTGAGGATGGCAGCCTCTGCTTGAGCTCTTGTTCGGATATTTGCTGGCATTGTTCTTTCTCTCATCTTCGCAGCAAGTCTTTCTTCGATTCTTCTCAGCGAAGCGATGTCCTCATCTTCGACCCCTGCATCCACTAGGCCAACCTCAAAGTTTCCTTCTGCTACATCTTCAGCTTCTCGTTCTTGATCTTCTCCGCCCATGTGATTATGTGGACTTAGGACCATGTCCCTTGTTCTGTTTTTGTTGTCTGGTATCTGTCTCTCTCTAGGATTTTCGCTCTCTGCTTCCGACAGATCATCGGTCGCTCTGTTTGGATGTGGTTGTGGGTTCTTTGGTGGCTTCTTCGGTGGCATGGCTGGGACGGAACACGGTGGGCGCCTTAACTGTTGGGATAAAAATCTTCCCCGAAGAGGGGCCAACAGCCGAAATGAACTAAACAAAGGAAAAACACTAAAGACACCGAAGAATAAAAACTCGAGCTCGACTGAGTGTAATGAATCTCAGCCGCCTTCCAATCGCCCCCATTCTATTACCGTCAGGTCCCTTTTATAGGCCCATAACAATTACACTTTACAACACTTTCCATCGCTTTTTCACATTGTGCGAAGCATCTCAGGGGTATTTCGGTAACCTCGCAGGGCCCGTACTCACACACTTTACAGATGTTTACTTTACACTCTGTCAGTCTACGTGCCTCCTCCCATGGCAGCCCGGTCTTCGCTAGTCTTCTTGCTCGACCTGAGCCTCTCCTGTCCTTTCCTTGGTGCCTCATCTTCGCTCGCCTTCGATACCCCTTCGGCACTTCGCCTCGGCACATCTTGAACTCCGCCTCCATCGCGACTCATCCGACTTCACGCAGGTCATTTCTTCGAAAGTCACACGCTTCTTCTCTTAGCCGCGCCTCTTTGTGTACCCTCTTCGTCCAGTCTTGACGCGCCCTCACGGCTACTCCTTTGTCGTGCCTTCGCGTGTGGACCTTGCCCCCGCAAACGAAGATCCCGAGCTTCGCCCCATCTTCGCTCGTCGAGCTTCGCCTGACCTTCGCTCGTCGAACTTTGATCATTTCCTCAAATAGCCAAGGCAAGAACCAGACTGGATCCCACTCTTCTCCGATGAGCCGAAGACATAGGAGAGGGGTTAGTTGCGAAATATTTACCCCAACAACGAGCTTGTTAACGACCTCCATTAGGGCAGCGACGGTGGTAGCGCCAGACTCGTGGATCTTCTCAAAGATCTTGCGATCATTGATGCCTTTCTTGTAGCTGTCGACGACCTGGTCGTCTCTGACGCCAACACAGGTGTTGCGGTTCTCGAAGAACCGGTTGGTGTAGTCATAGAGCTGCTTCATAAGCTTCAAGAAAATTCTCCCAAAGTTGAAGGTGTTTCCAGGGCGATTGTAGGTCGCCTGGAAGGTGGAGGTGAAGACCTGGGACAGGTCGGCCCAGGAGTTGATGCTGCCAGCCGGGAGGTTGTTGAGCCCAAGTGACGGGGCTTCACCCATCACCAGCGGGAAGTAAGCCGCCATGTGGTCGAAGCCGCCGCCAGCCGCCTTGACAGCGACGTAGTACGTTGACAGCCAGATGTTAGGGTCAGAGCGCCCGTCGTACTTCTGTATGTTCGGCTTGAAGTTGTCAGGGTAGTCCACCGATCTAAGTCGGGGGGGCAGCGCGGGGAAGGTGATGATGGCTATGTCGTCGATGTTGCCTCCGGCTTGAGCGACGCCCCTGCTGTGCGCAGGGACAACGACCTGGTAATGTGGTTGGCGATCCCGATTGGGGGCGACCTCCGGGTTGTCGTATTGCTCTTCATACACCGCACGTCGCCGATTCTTAATGTCATGGCGGTCGCGTGTCTCGCGCTTCATGATGTGATGGACGGCGCCAGGGGGACCGTACTCACGGTCGTACTCCGCGTGATGGCGCAATTCCCGTTCCTCGCGCTCACGGTGGTGTTGGTCAATGTAGCCGCGGGCGTCGTGGACGCGTGTGACGCCCCAGGTTTCTAATTAGCATCATTAGTGCTAATGACCGAATCAACCGAGTCAAACACTGTTGACATTAGTCAAACCTTGGTCAACCTGGGTCATCACCCCGAAAACCTAATCAACAATCACTAATGATCCTCTTAATCAAGTCCACACACACTTGTGGGCAACCTTTGGTCAAAGCTTGGTCAAACCCTAGCTAAAACCCTAGTCAAACCCCTTGACACACCTAGTCCTTCTAGAACTTTTGCCGCGTTCTCCAAATTTCACCTAAACACTTCAAAATCTCCCAATATAAAAGTTGTCCAGTTTTTCGAGAGGCACAACTTTCATGTTGGATGGCATTTGCAATTTGAAGTGGAAATAGGTGAAAAAGCTCGGTCAACGCCAGTCGGCACTGTTCACCAGCGCCATGAAAAACAGGAACTTGGCGAGCAGTTTATGCAAAATCCGTTGAGAAAAACACCATAGAGCCTTTGTAAAAGTTGTAGAGGGCAGTGAGATCTACAACTTTGGTATAATCACCTTGGGTCACTTTAGTTCAAATTTTCAAAGTTATTCGCGGTCAAACAGTGGCAATCAGAATGGAAATCATGCCGGAACGCGCGACGTCGCGCGCGCCACCGCGTTCCCGCGCTCCAGAGCGCGCCGCCACGCGTCGCCGCCGCCACGCCGCCGTGCGCCGCTGTACACGCGTACCGACGCGGGCCCGCGACCACCGGTCCGTGCGCCGCACCCCTCGGGACGTACCCCCGTGCTACGCGGAGCTCCCGCACTCGCCGCCCGGCCGCCCGCCGTTTTTCCCCACTGGTCCGACCGTGTCTCTCTGCCGAGCGCGCCTGCCGAGGCCGGCCGTCGTACGCACGGCATTAACGCCGGAGGACCCTTAGCGGCGAAGTCAGGCCTCCCCTCTCCCTGTCCCCGGGCTATAAAAACAGCCGCCGTGTTCCTCCTCGCGCGCGCCGCACCAGTGCCGCACACCGCGCTCCGCCGTCCGCCAGGGAAGCCGCCGCCGGTGAACTCTCTTTTCCGCTAGTGCCCAGTGCCAACCAAGCCCCCTAGGCTCTTCCCCGTAGTCCCCTGGAGCTGCTTGGGCCACGCATTGCCTAGGTCGAGCCGCCGCCTCGCCAGGGCGCAGCTCGCGGCGGCCACCGCCGCCGGGCATCGACGAACACCGCCGCCGGCTGCTCCTCCGCTCAAGTTTCGGCCGCAAATCGACCCCTAGGTAATCATCGTGAATGCCCCACCCTCTCCCCGGCCATCCGCGCCGCCGGCTCGCCGGATTTTGGCCGGAACCGCCGCCCTCCATGGCCAGGGACCCAATTGCAACCCCCTCTTTCTTTCCAGGGTCCTAACCGTGATGCAGGGGCATATCTGTAAAGGGCAGAAAAGTTCCAGGGACCTAATCGAAAAACCAGATCTGAAATAGTATATGGCATTGGCTGAAACTTAGAAAATCCATAGAAAATCTTAGAAACTTCAGAAAAATACAAACTCAAATTTTCTGGATTTCTAGTGAAAAACACTACAACTTTTGTAAAGCATGTCTATGGTTTTTCCTGATAGTTTTTGCATGAAAAATAGAAATAGGAAACACATAGATCTGTTGTATCTCCAAATATACAAGTTCTCTGTAGCTGAATTATGGATATGTTGTGTGCCATGCGATGACTAGCTTCTGTACCAAAAATTGCACAAAGTTATGTTGTAAATCTTTTTATATGAATTGTTTTCTATTTATACAGAATCTGTCTAAATGATTTTTTTTAGCTAAAAATAATTAGATTTCTGTGCTCAACTTCTGCGTGTGATCTTTTTATGCCAAAATGCATCTCTGGTGAATTAATCACAATTTTATAATTGTCAGAAATATTTATTCTTGAAATATGCTTGATTTTCTTTGTAATTGCATAACCCAAAATATATAGTAGCTCTAGGTGTATATGTTGCATTCCTAGCTTAGTTTTGGACCAGAGACCATGTGTGAGAAAGTTGGAATCATTTTGATGTGTATTTATTTTGTTATGCATTTATCTTGCTTTAATAGCTAGCTTTTGTTCTTTTTGGTATATTTAATTCCATAGCTCTCATAAGTGTGCATGTGTATGCAGTAGCTTTGTGTAGGTTTGTAGTGCTTCTTAACACACCTCACTGAATTTTATGAATTTATTTTATGAATAAAAGCAACAGAGGCAATTAAAGCTTAATAGTAAATTAAATGAGAAAATCATCAACTCCATAGCTAATGACCCTTTGCATGTGATGTTGATCTTTCTAAGAAGGTTGTGACCACCTCCTTGCTGTTTTGTGATTTTAAATTAATTAATTTGCATAAATGTGTACACAGTCACTATTAAAAGGAATAAATAATAAAACACCATGTGTTGTTGCGTTAATAGAAATAATTTACCAAATGTATGTTTATCTAGGTGAATGTGGTCAACCATGCACCCCATGGTTATCGTTTGTTGTTTGTAGTTAATTAAATTAAAAACTGCCAATTAAATCTTCCATTGCATCCTCGTGTAGATCTTCCCGACGGTAGATATACGCTCGTGCCGGAAGGAGGAGAAGGAGGAGCTGACGGTGAGCTGCAGTACGTGGACGTAGCTCAAGACCTGGACCAAAGTCCAGAAGGGCCCAAGGCCAACCTTGCCAGCGAAGGCAAGCCCCGGATCATTAACCCTGATTTTAAAATTATGCAATTATCTTTGCTATGATTGCGCATTTACGTTTCAGGAGTTGAATGAAACCCTAGATGCATGATCCCTAGGTACCTATGCTCTCTTACTAATATGCTAGGTCGATAGCTGCTATGCTATAGGACCCGGTAGAAGTCGAGTGATGTTCGTCACTCGCGAGAATAGGTTCTTATGTTGGAATCATAAGATCTTTATAAATGGATTGCTCATGTGGTAAGAGCATGGGATTTGGGTTCCGGTCCAGTGGCTTTCGTGGGCTAAGCTTTTGAACGTACTAAGTACTTGTCGGGAATGGGACCGGTAAGCCTAGTACCTGATGGACACGGCAAGGGAACTTTTCCCTACTACCCCTAGGACACATAATGTGTCCCCCTGCTGCAACAGCAACAGTGGGGTGAGAGCCAGGTGTGGTTCGAGGACCGGTGGATGGTCGCTTCCTGGTGTGATGAGTGATTGACAACGTGGTGTGGACTGATTCTTGGCTAAGTATTGCAGGTGCAGGTTGCGGCTTGACTGGTGCAGGTGCAGGCGAAGAACAAGCGTGAAAGGTCGTTGCCGGTGAGGCCTCCAGGTGTGGAGAAGACAAGTAGGCTTGGTTCGAGGGACCCGGTGGCCAGCGGGGTCAAGTGCGGGCCGCATGGTGGCAAGAACGGCAAGATGAAGTCATGGACGGTTTCTTGGTTGAGCCTCAAAACCAAGGTCGAGCCGGGACTACGTGGGAGCCGAGTCATGAGTGGTGATTGGCGGAGGCTACACCGAGTTCGCGGGGTTTCCGGTGGTTCACCAGAAAACCACTGGGTTCCTTGGTTGATCCACAAAGCCAAGACCGAAGAACCGAAGACGGAGGTGCAGCAGCTCCAGACCGGTCTGACCGGTGGGTCTGACCGGTCTGACCTGTGGGTACCGGTCTGACCGGTGAGGAGCACCGGTCTGACCGGTGTGCGACGACGCAGTCCGGAATCTTCGAAGCGGAGGACACGCGTCGGGATCGCAAGGCTTGCGTCGAGGCTAAGCAAGTTTGCGGTCGCTGGGCATCCGTCCGATGGTGCGAAGACAAAGACTTCCAATTTCGCCCTCGAGGGGCATGTATCCCTAGTTAGCTAGTAAGGGTATTTTAGTCTTTCGGTTGCCTCCATATAACCCAAGTGGTGAGAGGATGGCAGCCATCTCTTGTAACCCTAGCTCATTTGGTTTTCCTATTTTCCTTCCTATTTTCTTAGGATTTTCGTAGGACTAGCTTGAGAGCTTCATGGTGAGATCTTGTGAGAGGGAAGGATGATCGGGCGGCAAGCTAGACCTTGTATGAACCTCTTTGGTATGTATAGATGATTCGGCGTGGTTCCTCAAGGCTTGGATGTGTCTTTCCCGTTTCTCCTTTTTGGTGATTTTCGGAGCCTTTTCTTGGTGATTTTCTTGGAGCGATTTCGAGGCCTTTCTCTTTGGGATTTGGTGGGGGATGTATGCATGAACCCTTCGTGGTTCTTTTCCCTTTGATTCCCCTTCCAAATCCGTGAGCAAAGGGGCTTGATTTTGGGGTTTTCGTGGCTCTAGGGTTAGAGGCGTTCTTGGTGAGATTTCTTCGATTCCTCTTGATTTGACAAGTTTTGGTGGACCAAATCTTGGCTATGGAGTACCCATGAGGTGTTCCTACTATCCCCAAAGTCTTGTGCAAAACCGTGGAGTGGATCGGGAGATCGGGAGTTGGATTTGGAGGAGTTGACTCGCGGGCGCTGTTCATCCCGAGCTGCCCAGGCACGACCGGTCTGACCGGTGCTCTTGACCGGTCTGACCGGTGCTAGCCCTTGGTGGGTTTTTGTCTCGGGGAACAGCCTTGTCCGTGTGGTTTTGTCTCGTGGTCCTGCTGATCAGTTCTTGGAGTGTTTGGAGTTGTTTTGCTAAGTTTTGTGAGGGGTTCTTCTTCCTCACGGGTTGTGTTTCGTGGTGGTTTTTGTTCCAGGGCCTAGAGGATTCACTGAGGCTTCCTGGAACGTTTGCTGTGCGGCTGCTGTAGCCACCGGCCTGACCGGCTCTGTCCACCGGTCTGACCGGTGTCACCGGTCTGACCGGCGCAGGCCATCGGTCTGACCGGTGTAGCACAGGCAGCAAGCCGTGCAAGTTTCCGCTGTGTGTTTTGGTGAGTTTTGGCTAGGAAGGTTGAGTGTTGGTTCCTAGGACCAGTAGCACTCCAGTGGCTGCGTGGTCTTGACCAACTTGGGTAGTTGGGTCGGAGACGTGAGTTGGAAGCTGTGTTCGTCTTGTTGGAGTTCTCATCTCCTTCGAGAAGAATTTTTATCGGCTCCCATTCACTCCCCCCCTCTCTGGTTCGCCTAATCGGTCCTTCAATTGGTATCAGAGCCGGTTCGGGTCTTTATTGACTCTTACCAGTCTAAGATCCAAAGATGGCGTACCAGGAACGGGGTTCGGGTCCTCCGCACTTCGATGGGAAGAACTACCAGATGTGGCAAAGGCGGATGGCGGCGTTCCTCCGCGGAAAGGGTCAGATCCTTTGGGATGTCACGGTGAACACAACTTATGTTCATCCGATGAACTTCCTTGCTCCAGGATCGAGGGATATGTTCGAAGCCAACAACAAGGCTGTCGACTACTTGTTTCGTGCCCTGTGTCCACCTGAATTCGATCGGGTTCAGACAGAGGACTTAGCTTGTAGGATTTGGGAGCAGTTGAAGGATGCTCATGCTGGGAATGCTCAGGTTCAGGCTCGGATGTACGCGACTTACCGGAGAGAGTACGAGAACTTCACTCATCTCCCCGGCGAGTCCGTCGATGCCCTTTTCCAGCGATTTACGGTCGTTGTGAACAACATGAGAGCCAATGTGGACGCCCTCCCATACAATGATCATGATAGAGCCGTGAAGCTCTTGCACTCGTTGGATCGTACCGTATGGGACGGGAAGTTTGAGGCTATTGTTGAGTCCGAGAAGTATGACACCTTGACGGTGAACGAGCTGTTCTCGAAGCTCAAGTCGGCTGAGTTGGACCGTGGTATGACAGCCAAGATCGAGAGCCCGACTGATTCTCATAGTCTCGCTCTCGTTAGTGGCAAAGGAGCCAAGTCTAATGCTAACGCATCCTCCAGGATGTACTCTTTGTCTTCTTTGATGTCTTTGCCAGACGAGGAGTTCGACGTGCTTGGAGAGGACGAGCTGGCGTTGCTGACCAGGCGGTTCGAGAGGCTGCACGAGAACCGGGTGAACTCAAGGAGGAACTCGAGAGCGTGTTTCAAGTGCGGCAAGACCGGACACTTTTTCGCCGAGTGTCCGAAGGTGAACAACCACGACAAGCACAAGTCCAAGGACAAAGGAAGAAGATCCAAGAAGAAGGAACATGAACATGGGAGGAAGACACGGACCCGAGAAAAGATCAAGAGATCGAGCGACATCGACTCCGACTCTGAGGATGTGTCATCAAGCTCGAGTGAAGAAGAAGAAGAAGAGGACAGCAAGAGGAAGCACAGAAAGAAGAAGAAGGACTTCGGCAAGTACTTGAACGGCCTTTGCTGTACCGCAAGCAAGACTTCGAGAGGCTGCAACAAGAAGGATGGGCTATGCGGCATGGCACGCAGCTCCGGCAGCAAGAGAAGCCAGAAGAACGCCTCGGAATCAGACTCCGACTCCGAGGATGAGGTATGTGATGAGCTCTCTTCTTTACGCAAGGAGAATGAGGAGTTGGTTGACTTGCTTGATAATCGCGATCACATGCTTAGAGAGGCTAAGAAGCTTAGGAAGGAGCTTAGAGCTTTGCTTGAAGATGCTAGGACTAGAGTGGCTGAGCTAGAAACACAGGTTCTTGATGGCAAGCTTGAAATTGATTCGCTTAAGGCTAGCCCTGTGGTTTCTGATGAGATTGATTGTGCTGATTGCTCTGTTTTCCTGGCTGATTTGACTGCTCTTAGGGAAAAGCATGCCTCCAAGTGTGAGGAACTAGATGTGCTTAGGGTTGAGTTGGCTGAGCTGCAATCTAGACCCACTTTGCTTGGTGCATGTACTTCTTGCCCTGGTTTGCATGAAAAAATTGCTGAGCTTCGTTCTCGCATTGTTTCGCTTGAGGCTGATTTGAAAGTGCCTATTCCTACTGCTTGCTCTACCTGTGAATTACATGCTGTGAAGAATTTGGAACTTGCAAAATGTGTTGATCATTTGCAGGATGAGAACAGTAAGGTGCGTGAGGTGTTGAGTTGGGTGTCCAGTCATGAGCCTCAGCTGGGTGTGTTAATTGGCAGTTGTAAGCGCTTTGATGGTTGGGCTTTGGGATCTGATAAGTTTGGTGAGAGCAGTGGTGTGAGAGAAGGGAAATTTGGGAATACTCCAGTTCCACCACAACCAACACCCAAAGACAAGTTTGCACCCAAGCCAAACCAGCTGCTTAAATCGAGAGAAAAACCAAGTGAGAAGCCTAGTGAGAAACCTAGTGAGAAGCCTTGTGAAGAGCCACACCCGAAACCTAAGCCAAGACCAATTCGTTTCCATTGTGAGTTTTGTGGAAAGGATGGTCATAAGAGAGAGTTTTGCTTTAAGAAAAGAAGAGAGGCGAGATTGGCTAAGGAGTGGGCGAACAAGGACAGGTACCACCCTTCTCATGGTGTGCCTGAGCCTCGTATGCCACTACCTAAGGGAAAGGGTGTTGTGCATATGGTTCCAGCATGGAGAGATAGGAGAGCTTCAGGTGGAGGCAGGTTTGCTGGCCGAGGACCACCGGCCAGACCGGTCAGAGTGACCGGTCAGACCGGTGCTAGGCAGAGTGCTGGACAGTTTGGTTTCCGGGATTGTGAAGCTAGAGGGTTCAGCCTGTTTGGTCGTGGAACAGGTGGTAGGCGCTTTGAGTCTGGTGGTGTTGAGTTTGCTGGACGTTCTCCACCTCGTGATCAATACGAGTTTGGGAGAGGTCGCAGCTTTGAGTCTCAGAGGGGCTACGGACCACGGTTTCCCTTTCATGGTACTCGTACTCCTCCAGTGAGACGGGAGTGGTTTTCCCATGGTGGTTCCAGGTTTGATAGGTTAGACGGGATGGATCGCAGTTTTGATAGGCCCGGTAGGATGGATGTTGCTAACCCTACTTTTGAGGAAATGGCCCGGCACTGGTTTGACACCTTTGGTACTAACCCCAGTGTTGAGTCGTTTGCTCGCTCTCGCTCTTGGTTTTGAGTTGCAGGTGGGAGGCCCGGAGAACATTTGGTTGATATCGGGGGAGGTTCTCCGGCCTCATACCCCGGTGATGATATGGAGGTACATCACTTTCGGGGACGGTGGACAAGGATGGGTGGCTTCTGAAGAAATGATCAAGGTAAGTATTTTTGTGATCTTCAAATGTGTGGCCTTGGTCAAGCCACTTGGCTCGTTTTGCTCCTTGCCCTATCTCATGTATGTAAGGTGAGCTTTGTATGCTCTTTGACCTTAATGCATGAGTTTAGGGGGAGCCTGTGTGCTTAGTGTGCTCTTTGCTCTATCATGTGTACTAAGGGTGAGCTTTGTATGCTCTTTGGCCCTAGTGCATGTGTTAGACGGAGCTTGTGAGTTTTGTTCTCCTTTGCTCTTTTGCCGGTGGTGTCGAGCCCTTTTTGCCTCCCCTCGAGGAGCCGGTCGTTTGTGAGCTTTGTGTGTGGGAGCTCCTTTGTAGCATATGTATAGCTTTCCTTTGTGCATTTCTTGCATTTGGCATGGCATATGTAACATGATGTATAGGCATCTTTGTATCTTAGGTTGCATGCATTTTGTATCATATGCATTGTTTAGGAAAGGCTTCTCTTATACACATTGTTCACCATGGAATGACATATATGTCTTTGTGAGCTAATTTGGTAAGCTATGGTTAGTTTGGCTTAGCTCTTGATAATCTTGGTTTGTATCCATGGTTGATGGCTATGTTTTTGAAAAATTTCATATATATGCTCTCTTGTGAGTAAATGCCTTTACATGATCTTGACATGTTTTAGTGGCTTGGCTATGCTTAATTTGTGGTTGGATAGCTTATTTTGATCATATGGGGCCAAAGGCTCATTTGCCATCATGAATGTTTAGCCCCCATGCTTCATCTTGTGGAGGGGCATAAGTTCCTTTTTGTCGCAAAGACATTTCATGTACCAATTATAAATCTGAAAATGAAATGTAAATTGCTTGAAAAATGTGCTCCCATGTCATATGTGCTAATTTTAATTTGCTTTGGGTGCTAAATCGTTGCATGATGCCTACCAATGAGAAGTCTCATATATAGAAGTAGGCACATGGCTCGGTGGCTTTGACATGACATGAGGTGCTTGTGGGTGTTTATGATGGTCTTATGCTTAGAATGGTTGTCCTAGCATGAAGTTTGTGTGGCTTTGCCATTTTGACATGTTTTGCTCATGTTTAGGACTTTGCTCATGAGAGGGTGATTTTTCGCAAAATTGCTAAATTCTATCTTAGCTTCACCCAATGGTTGTGAAACTTGGTGATCATGAAGTTTATGTCGTTACGAAGCTATAGAGTATCTAACTTGCTCGTTTGGACATGTGTAGCATCCTATGTTGAATTTTGTCTATTTGAGAAGCTCTAGGTTGCACTTTTTGCATTTTTGGCTTGATTCATGCATTGTCAACAAGGGGGAGAAGTTTGAGCATGTTTTGGCCTACTGAATGCATTTGGAAGGTTTTCAGGTGGTTTCGAGCTATTTTTGGGCTCTGTTGTGCACCGGTCTGACCGGTTGAGGTCACCGGTCTGACCGGTCAGAGTGCTGGTCCTGTTCACATGTTGCCCACCGGTCTGACCGGTGGTGTCGACCGGTCTGACCGGTCAGAGCTGAGCTGTTGCAGCTGCTCTGTTTTGTGAAGTGGTTCGCATGCATTTGTCCAGGGGGAGTTGCATCGGTTCAGGGGGAGCTTGCATGTGTGCAGGGGGAGCTCTTTGTGGTTTTCGAGCTTTGGTTTGATGGTTTGTGCTCTTTGCTTGAGCATGTTTTGTCTCGGATGTGTCGAGCCGTTGCCCTTGCCTAAGGGGTCCGAGACTTGTCTTCTTCAAGTGATCTTGCTCTTTGCCTTTTCTTTGGCTTTCGATCGCTTGTTGGAGTTTCTTTTAGTCGTTTCTTTTCTTTTCCTTTTCTCTTGGTTACCAAAACGTGTGTGTTGTCAATGCACTCATCAAGGGGGAGATTGAGAGCCAGGTGTGGTTCGAGGACCGGTGGATGGTCGCTTCCTGGTGTGATGAGTGATTGACAACGTGGTGTGGACTGATTCTTGGCTAAGTATTGCAGGTGCAGGTTGCGGCTTGACTGGTGCAGGTGCAGGCGAAGAACAAGCGTGAAAGGTCGTTGCCGGTGAGGCCTCCAGGTGTGGAGAAGACAAGTAGGCTTGGTTCGAGGGACCCGGTGGCCAGCGGGGTCAAGTGCGGGCCGCATGGTGGCAAGAACGGCAAGATGAAGTCATGGACGGTTTCTTGGTTGAGCCTCAAAACCAAGGTCGAGCCGGGACTACGTGGGAGCCGAGTCATGAGTGGTGATTGGCGGAGGCTACACCGAGTTCGCGGGGTTTCCGGTGGTTCACCAGAAAACCACTGGGTTCCTTGGTTGATCCACAAAGCCAAGACCGAAGAACCGAAGACGGAGGTGCAGCAGCTCCAGACCGGTCTGACCGGTGGGTCTGACCGGTCTGACCTGTGGGTACCGGTCTGACCGGTGAGGAGCACCGGTCTGACCGGTGTGCGACGACGCAGTCCGGAATCTTCGAAGCGGAGGACACGCGTCGGGATCGCAAGGCTTGCGTCGAGGCTAAGCAAGTTTGCGGTCGCTGGGCATCCGTCCGATGGTGCGAAGACAAAGACTTCCAATTTCGCCCTCGAGGGGCATGTATCCCTAGTTAGCTAGTAAGGGTATTTTAGTCTTTCGGTTGCCTCCATATAACCCAAGTGGTGAGAGGATGGCAGCCATCTCTTGTAACCCTAGCTCATTTGGTTTTCCTATTTTCCTTCCTATTTTCTTAGGATTTTCGTAGGACTAGCTTGAGAGCTTCATGGTGAGATCTTGTGAGAGGGAAGGATGATCGGGCGGCAAGCTAGACCTTGTATGAACCTCTTTGGTATGTATAGATGATTCGGCGTGGTTCCTCAAGGCTTGGATGTGTCTTTCCCGTTTCTCCTTTTTGGTGATTTTCGGAGCCTTTTCTTGGTGATTTTCTTGGAGCGATTTCGAGGCCTTTCTCTTTGGGATTTGGTGGGGGATGTATGCATGAACCCTTCGTGGTTCTTTTCCCTTTGATTCCCCTTCCAAATCCGTGAGCAAAGGGGCTTGATTTTGGGGTTTTCGTGGCTCTAGGGTTAGAGGCGTTCTTGGTGAGATTTCTTCGATTCCTCTTGATTTGACAAGTTTTGGTGGACCAAATCTTGGCTATGGAGTACCCATGAGGTGTTCCTACTATCCCCAAAGTCTTGTGCAAAACCGTGGAGTGGATCGGGAGATCGGGAGTTGGATTTGGAGGAGTTGACTCACGGGCGCTGTTCATCCCGAGCTGCCCAGGCACGACCGGTCTGACCGGTGCTCTTGACCGGTCTGACCGGTGCTAGCCCTTGGTGGGTTTTTGTCTCGGGGAACAGCCTTGTCCGTGTGGTTTTGTCCCGTGGTCCTGCTGATCAGTTCTTGGAGTGTTTGGAGTTGTTTTGCTAAGTTTTGTGAGGGGTTCTTCTTCCTCACGGGTTGTGTTTCGTGGTGGTTTTTGTTCCAGGGCCTAGAGGATTCACTGAGGCTTCCTGGAACGTTTGCTGTGCGGCTGCTGTAGCCACCGGCCTGACCGGCTCTGTCCACCGGTCTGACCGGTGTCACCGGTCTGACCGGCGCAGGCCATCGGTCTGACCGGTGTAGCACAGGCAGCAAGCCGTGCAAGTTTCCGCTGTGTGTTTTGGTGAGTTTTGGCTAGGAAGGTTGAGTGTTGGTTCCTAGGACCAGTAGCACTCCAGTGGCTGCGTGGTCTTGACCAACTTGGGTAGTTGGGTCGGAGACGTGAGTTGGAAGCTGTGTTCGTCTTGTTGGAGTTCTCATCTCCTTCGAGAAGAATTTTTATCGGCTCCCATTCACTCCCCCCCTCTCTGGTTCGCCTAATCGGTCCTTCATGGGGTACCTGTGCGATTCTGGGCGGTCCGACGGGACGTACCAGTAAGCCTTGTACCGAGGATTGTAGGTCTGATCCCGACCCGAAGAAAGATGGGAACCGCCTGGATGGTTGTCCTCGCGGGGGCACCCTACCGTGTGTTTAGGTCTACCTTGCAAGGTTTAAATCAATCGATTGTCGGCCTCTCACCGTTATCTGAGACTGCTTAATCAACTGGCCATGATATCCCGTAATGATGGAACTTGGTGAATATTACTGCTTGTAATAATTGTTTGTACAATTCTTGATTGAACTAGTTGGCACACTTAGAAATGGTAATCAACTAGAACTTGTGCTAAAATATTGAAAGTAAGGACATACTCTTGGTTGCTTTTCAGCAAAAGAACTCCACCGGCCATAAAGCCTCTCATGTCTAGAGTTGGTGATGTAGTTGTCACCCGACGGTTAAGTCTTCCTGAGTATTAGTATACTCAGCCTTGCTTTAAAACTGTTGTTGCAGGTGTTGTTGACCGGGTGGATGACGACAAGTGATCGCATCACGGATGGCCTCCTGTGATGTTTACCGTTACGCTAGTTTATTTATTTCCGCTGTTTTCAAACTCTGAACCTTTACTTCATGTCATGAACAATGGTTTGTAATAATTTGGATTTAATTCGTGTTGTACTCTGGACTCGCCTTCGCGTGAGTTTTAATGCATATGTCGATCCTCTGTATGAAATTCCAAGTGATTTATCGGGCGTTAACCCAGCAACTAACGACAGGATGATACTTTATTATTGCTTAATGACCAAAGTGGATTGGATTAGGCGATAGTACGGTATTTTCCTGGGCGGGTTGTCACAACGCGCCTGTTGTTGTCGAGGTTGAAGCGGAGGTCGCCACCGTTGGCACCGTTAGCCAGGCGGTTGGGCTGCTCAGGGTTGTGCTGATTGACTATTGGTATTTCTTAACCTCACCACTAGTGGCGCGTCTAGCGTGAGCGTGTAAGAAACAACCGGGTACACTGACGGGTGCGAACGAATCCGCAAGTGCACGGATACACCGTTGTAGCACTTCTCCCTCGGGAGTATTCCAAAGGGTATCAAATCCAAGGAACGGTTGGGTACTCTATGAGCGACTTATCCAAGGACACAGGGTCTCTGCTGAGGTAGGTGAGAGGTATGGTATCTCTTGTAGGTACTTGGTTCTAGAGGGGTACAAGCTGCAAAGGATCTCGCTTCGGACACCGGACCCTCCTGGCTAAAACAGTCGGTTCACGACAAATGGTTGCCTACACCTGTATCCGAACGTGGGGGATTCTGAAAGGGTCCAACAGCTGTCACTACCGCGGCCTCCTTGCTCGTCACTGCAGCTCCCTCTCGCCTACAAGTACCCCCTCCTGCAGCCATGGACCCAGAGGGCCTATATATAGAGCCTGGCACCTCATAGAAGGACATAAGTGATTAGAAGCAAGTGGCGGAGCCCTACATAAGTTAGTATTCAGAGAGTAGGGAGAGAGAGTTGAGTGTTGGAGTAGAAGCCGGAGTGTCGGTCTTCTTCCCCTAGTGTTGGAGTAGAAGCCGGAGTGTCGGTCTTCTTCCCCTTCCTCGGCGGGTGCGGTACAACTACGGTCGTCCACACCTGGGATATTTTGTAAGTTCAGATTCGTGAGTAACTAAGTCTCAAGTCATTTCATCGTTCGCTCTTAGGTTCTTCGATTGCATTTAGTAGTTTCTACTTGTTGTGATTGCTTTGCTTTGAATTCGAGTAAAGTAGTGCTTGGTTAGTGTAGACGTGGTGTCTAGGCTTTCCAGTACCTTGGAATGCTTCCCGGTTCAACGGAATAGTTGTGGTACCCTAGGGAGGTGATAGCTCCGGACGGGCTTTGTAGTCCACTACGTTAGTTCCGGCAGGTAGGAGTTACGACATCAGAGCCCCCTTCTCATCCCTTTCCGTGGCTCTTTTCCCTCTGGCCCCGACGAGCGACAAGTTTTGCCTTGATTCTATCCGTGACTCTCACGAGTCCCAAACTTCATCAGCTATCCCCTCTCTACCCGAAATCTACCCTTGCCTTTTTATCCTTCGTCACCATATCCCCCGGACGAATTAGTTCAGGTTCACAACACTTCTCGTTCCCCGTGGAAATCAATACCTTGGAATACTCCCGGGTGAAAGCTACAACGGTATCCGTGCGCTTGTGGATCTATCTGTGATCGTGTAGTACACCAACAGGCTTTCTGGTGCCATTGCAAATCTAGTAACGACGTAAGAAGTGCCAACAGTACTCACTATATTCTAATTGACAAGTAGTCACACAAACGGAATGCAGAACTATTCATCTAGTCAACAAGATCAAAGGATCGTGTCACGAAGAACACGAGCCTCTAAATGATGAACAGATGAAGAACTCTAGAACATATCACCCATGTATGAATACGACTTTAGTCTAATTGGAATATAACAAAATACTCACTTTAGTCTAAATTAAGAACAGCATCACTCACGAGGTACAAAGAGATGATGAACGAAGAACGGATCATCGCATCTCCCTTCTACTCACCCACACACTCCACTCTCTACCAAGCACCACCTAAGCTAGATCTTCCTCACACTCACACTCATGGTGGGATGAGGTTTCACCTCTACCAAGAGGGAATGAGAAGGAGGAGAAGAGGCTAAGGTGAGAAGTTGCCTTCAAGTGTGTTGTCCTATTCTTACCCCCTCCTCTTCTATTTATAGGCTGAGCACCGGCATCAAGTGGAGTGAAACACCCCGGAGATGGCCTCTAGGACCAATGGGTGAGCGCCACATGGAGGCCTGGGATCAGCCGACCAAAGGTCGGTTCGGCCGATCCCAGGGTCGGCCGACCCCCACGTGGGCCCCCTCGGCTTGTGCTTTCTCTGAGTGGCTGATTGGTGGGCCTTGAGGTCGGTTCCCGGTGTACATGTGTGTTGGAGGCAGTTTAGGCGCAATGGTGGGCCATAGGATCCATGTGATGCACGCGTGGCGGTCTCTGATTCACCGAGGCTCTCTCTCTTGGATTGGTGACGTCATTGATCCAGGGGCTGCTTGCATGGCAGCCCCTCATTGGCTGAGCCTGAAGTGCTAGGATCATAGAGGTGTGCTTTCTCTTCATTTCTTATGCTAAACACCTGCATTCATCTTCATATAGTCACTTGTGGAAATTGTTAGTTTAAACCCCTGTTCTAGTGTGGATGCATGATTCTCATGATGAAATGCAGGGATTGACAGCCTTGAATTAGGTACTTAATAGCTGTCAACATCGACCTCCTCTTGGATGGGTGGAAGGTCGCTGCACTGAGGTTGATGGGATCGACTGCGCGAGTGGCGGCAGACTTGGAGGCCGCACTCTTTTCTTCTACTAGGGCCGTGGCGACCCGAAGGTAGGTGATGGCCGCCTCGGCCTCAGGTGTAGGCTGAGCTTGCTGGAGATGTGCCATGGCAGCACCCAGGTTGGCCTGAGGGCTGTTGAATGTCGGGAGCCCTGCCTTCTCGAACTCGAGGCGAAGGTCTCGAGCGCAAGGGGGGACTGCGCGATGTTGCTCTTCTGCACTTCGCTGGGCACGCAAGGCGTTTCCTTGGATGTGTGCTGCCTCCTTGGAGTCCGTCGCGTCATGACGTGGAGGTTCGTTGTCTAAGACTACGAGCACCTGGTGGAAGATGATGTCCGAGTCGTTGGGGGAGACACGGGCCCGGACCTTCTGAAACTCACCACAGTCCAGGGACTGGGGAATTCGCGTGGCGCCGCGGGCGTGCTCTTGGTAGATCCTCTTCCGCAGGTGACATCGACGGAGAGTATGCCTCACACCCATATGGTAGGTGCAAGGTACGTCGAGAGGGTCGCGCCGGGCACGAGGGGCAGGCTTTAGGTCGCTAGAGGGCTACCGCCCAGATTGGATCTGGGAAGTCTTGGACATCCGGCCGGAATAGGCATCGGCCGAAGGTCGCAGGCCGAAGGGGAAGGTATCGTGGTGCAGGGCTAGCTGTGTCGAGCGTTGAGCTCACTCGCAGATCTCGAGGGTTTCCTCCATCATGCTGACGATGCGCTCCATCCCCTGAACAAGATCATAGGGTTTGGGCGGGTGGGTCTCCGACGCTAGATCAGAAACGGGGGTGGCGACAGCCGCCGCTGCGACCCGCTCCGCGGCCGCTAGAGGAACTGCAGCTGCCGAAACGGGAGAGGTCGTCGTGAAGGAGCCGAAGCAGATCTCCATGGGGTTGGCGAGAATGGCCGCCATGCTTGCCGGGAAGACAACACTAGATCGGGCCACCACGCTACACAGCGAGCTCCCGATCGCCCCTACCTGGTGCGCCAACTGTCAGGGGTTGAGACCTGGACAGATCCGCAAGGGGGTTACCCAACAGGTTTGCAGGTTAATGGAGGGATCGGGAACTAAGAGAGTAGGTGGTAGTCCACGTGATGAACTTGGAACACGGCAAGTAGGCGAAGAACACAGGAACACATGGGTTTAGACCGGTTCAGGCCTCCGGAGAGTAAAACCCTACGTCCAGTTTGGTGGTGGAATTATGCGAGGGAGATGAAGGTCCCCTCGGATGGAGCCTTAGGCCGCCTTATATCGGGAGCGGGCTAGGGTTTCCATTAGAGGTCGGTTGACCCGTATCTGGGTCGGTTACAAGATGGAAGGTTATCCTCCTGGATTACAAGGAGTATCCCAAGATACTCGACCTACTAGCGGCGCCCAGCCGCGTCTGGTGTCTTGCCTTGCACTCCAAGTACTACAGATCTTCTAGGATTGGGATAAGTTCGCCCATGGTCGTCGGGTCTGTGGATAAGGTCTTCGGGCCCACTTGCCCAGGTCGGGTCCACTTGGCAGAGACCTTTGCGACTCTGGTCGGTGGGGACCCAGGAGTACCCATGTCTCTCACCACCTCCCGGCTACGAGTTCATGAAACAGGACGACAAGGTCAGTCCTCTGGTTTGAGCCACTATATTTTCCCCTATCGACCTAGGGATGGGGATTTCTAGATTTGGGGATCTAGAGGATTGATGACCATATACAATAGATTCAGATTTTATCGTACACTCAGATTTGAATTGCAATTGGCGTTAGAAGTTGATCGGCTATAGATAATCGGTGTTAGATTCAATTAGTTTTTGATTTGCATCATTTTATGAATTGATAGGTTCTTGTATTTTACTAGCATCTGGTGGTGGCTCGGTCCACTGATTTCGTTACATCGGAGCCTCTTGATGCTAATCTTATCATTGTGGATCCTTATAACAAGTGCCAGCCTGGGTATGCTCTCCTTGTCAGGGAAAGCTTCACCGCCCTTGGGCGCCGGTTTGGAACATGTCGTCAGGTAAACAATAACTTGTTTAAATTTCAATAGACTTATAGTACTTGCAGTCTTGATATTAGTGTTGAAAATGAACAATTTTATGAACATATATGTATTTGGTGTCTACAAGCTCAAGGAAAACAATGTCAGACGTTTGTTTGGATTGATCCTTGAAGGACCGAACTGGCGACGAGAGAGGGGGGGAGTGAATGGGAGCCGATAAAAATTCCTCTCGAAGGAGATGGCTTCTCCAACAAGATGAACACAGCTTGGCCAAAACACTTCTCCGACTCAACTACCAAGTTGGCCAAGACCACGCAGCCACTAGAGTGCTACTGATCCTAGGAACCAACAACTCAACCAACTGAAACACTCACTCCAAACACGCAGCAGAAACTGCACAACCTGTTGTTTGTGCCACACCGGTCAGACCGATGGCTCTTGCCGGTCAGACCAATGGCACCGGTTAGACTGGTGGACTCTGCCGGTCAGGCCGGTGGCAACAGCAGATGCACAGTAAAGTTCCAGGAAGCCCCAGTGACTTCTCTAGGCCCTGGAACAAAAACACCTCCAAAACTCAAACTGAAGGGGATGAAGAAACTCCACAAACCTAAGCAAAACTCCTACGGTCACATGCACCGGTCAGACCGGTCAGGCCTGGGCAGCTCGGGATGAACAGCGAGCCGTGGGTCAACACCTCCAAATCAAAATCCCGATCTCCCGATTCACTCCAAGGATTCGCAAAGACTTTGGGGATACTAGGATTACCTCATGGGCATCCCATAGCTACGATTTGGTCCACCAAAACTCGTTGAATCAAGAGGAATCGAAGGATTTCCACCAAGAACACCACTTTCTCGAAACCTAAGAAAACCCCAAAATCAAGCACCTTTACTCACGGATTTGGGAGGGGAATCACAAGGAAAAGAACCACTAAGGGCTTATGCATACATCCCCCACCAAATCCCAAAGAGAAAGGTCCCAAAACCGCCACAAGAAAATCGCCAAGAAAAGGCTCCGAAAATCACCAAAAAGGGAAAACGGGAGAGACACAATCAAGTCTTGAGGAACCACGCCGAATCATCTATACATACCATGAAGGTTCATACAAGGTCTAGCTTGCCTCCCGATCATCCATCCCTCTCTCAAGATCTCACCATGAAGCTCTCAAGCTAGTCCTAGAAAATCCTAAGGAAAAAGGAAGAGGAAAATAGCAAAACAAAATGAGCTAGGGTTCCAAGAGATGGCTGCCATCCTCTCACCACTTGGGTTATATGGAGGCAACTGAAAGATGAAACCACCCCTATTACATTAAACTAGGATACACGCCCCCGAAGGGCCTTTTGGGAAACTTCATCGTAGCACCATCAGACGGATGCCCGGTGACCGCAAACTTGCTTAGCCTCGACGCAAGCCTTGCAATCCCGACGTGTGTCGTCCGCTTCGAAGTCTCTGGAACGCGTCGTCGCACACCGGTCAGACCGGTCCAGTGTTGCTGCCTCCGGTCTTCGGTCTTGGCTTTGTGGATCAACCAAGGAACCCAGTGGTTTTCTGGTGAACCACTGGAAACCCCGCGAACTCGGTGTAGCCTCCGCCAATCACCACTCATGACTCGGCTCCCACGAAGTTTCGGCTCGACCTTGGTTTTGAGGGTCAACCAAGAAACCGTCCACGACTTCGTCTTGCTGTTCTTGCCACCATGCGACCCGCACTTGACCCCGCTGGCCACTGGGTCCCTCGAACCAAGCCTACTTGTCTTCTCCACACCTGGAGGCCTCACCGGCAATGACCTTTCGCGCTTGTTCTTCACCTGCACCAACACCAGTCAAGCCGCAACCTGCACCTACAATACTTAGTCAAGTGTCAGTCCACACAACGTTGTCAATCACTCATCACACCAGGAAGCGACCATCCACCGGTCCTCGAACCACACAGGTCCTCAATCCTGAATGGGATGGTAGGACTAAAGCTGTTCTGAATAAGCTAACACGCAGGATAGCGAAAGCTGAATAGAAAGCAAGGTCATGGAAAGAAGAATGCAGAAAGGCTAACATGAAGCTTGGAGATACTGAAAAATTGATGCTTGAAGATACTACCACTGAGCTTCAGAATGTGAAGAAGGGTAAGCCAACACAGCAAGAACTTGTCCAAGTGTTCATGGAAATGTAATCGAGCAATAGGTAGTTACGATTATTGGAACAATTTTTAATGATGAATAACCATGATATGCCATCTTATGAAACTTGTTGCTGATGTTTTCTTCAGGTCACGTGAACGACCCTCAGAATTTATTGATTTAACTAAAGCTTGAAGCCGAGCTGCAGAAGGTGAATGGACAGCTGCAAGAAGCCAGACATAATATTAGGGAGCTATATGCGGGGAGAATTGCCAATCTATTGATGTCTTAAGAAACATGTTTCTACCTCATCATCTTATGATGTTTGCTACTTGGTGGTGTAAACTTTGTGGTGATGAGTTGCTTTGAAATGCCATTTTATTATGCTGATTTGGTTTTATCTATTTCCTAAGCACTCTCACCATTCTGAATTAATTTTGTTAATGTTTTGCTGGTCCGGTCTATTGATGTTTTGCTAGAAGGACCTTCCTGAGTAACGATCACGAAACTGCTTATTTCAAACTGTCGTTCCAAGTCATCATAAAATGGAGGTCCCACATATAAGCATTTTCGCTAGGTCACGAAATGTTGCAAAACAATTTGCCATTGCAAGGGTTCGAACTAAAGACCTATAGGAATAAGATCGTGTTTTTTACCACTGCACCACTTCTTGGTTCTGTCATTTTAATAGGAAACACTTTCCTTATGGTTGTGTAAGGTGAATCTTTAATATAAGTCAGTAATTTGCAGGCGAAACGCTTCACTGCCTTCGCAAAGACTCTCGACTTTTGCTACACGTAGATCTGCAACGGCTCGTGGCAGGAATGGCGGATCCTAGAGGCGACGGGAAGATGGTTCCACCGCCACCTTCCAGCTACAAGAAGCTGAAACGGCTCGACAAGGCCAGTTCTCTGGTATGGGACACTATATTTTCCCCTATCGTCCTAGGGATTTCTAGATTTGGGGATCTAATGGATTGATGAGCATATACACTAGAATCAAATTTCATCGTACCCTCATATTTGCACTTCGTTTGGTGTTACAAGTTGATAGGCTATAGACAATTCATAGGTGTTAGATTTAGTTAGTTTTCAGTTTGCATCATTTGATGGATTGATAGGTTCTTGTATTTTACTAGCTTCTAGAGGTGCTTGAAGCCACTAAAGCTGGGCTGTAGGAGGTGAAGAGAGACCTGCAAGAATAACAACGCAGAGAACTCATGGCGCAGCAAGAGGCTGTAAAATACAAGGAGCTATGTCAGGAAATTTTAAATACAACTATGCAAGAGATGAGGAAATTCAAGGAGATGGTTGACCAATTCTTACATGAACAATTGCAACAAACCAACAAATACAAGGAGATGTGTGCCCATATGTTACGCCAGGACAATGCCTTGTTGAAAGAAATAGGTGAGATTCTTGACCCAGAGTCAAAACACCTGGTACTGGACTGGAAGGCAAAACTTGAAGAGGAGGCAAGGTCATGGAAGGAAGAATGCGCAAAGGCTAACATCAAACTTAAAGCAACCACCACTGAGCTGGAAAACGTGAAGGGAAAGCTAAAACATGCCATGGAAGTGTATAAGCAATCGGTTGAGCAGCTAGTTATCGAGATCGAGAAGGAGAAGCAATCGATACAATAGAGTGTTATCCAGATGGAGAAGGAGAAGCAACGGATACTGTGCGGGAAAGATAAAAATAGGTAGTGCTTGATTATTATGAAACTTGTTCCTTGTTGATGTTTAATTACTGGTTGTTCTTCCTGATCGTAATACGTAGTGTTATGAAACTTGTTGGTGCTTATGTTTTCTTTAGGTCAGCCAATCGAAAAAGGGATCAACAATGGGAAGGATCCTCAAAAGCTAACATGAAGCTTGAAACTACTGCCGCTGAGCTACAGAAGGTGAAGGGACAACTGCAGGATGGAGCTATGGAAGGAGAATCAACGCCTACAGATGTAATTTGATGATCAGTTCTTATCGTTATGATTACAAATGGGTGGTTATAATTATTATGAAAATTGTAATGATGATCATCCTATGATGTTTGCTACTTGGTGTTGTGAACTTTGTGGTCATGGGTTGAGAAACTTGTTGCTACTTGGTGTGATGATCATCCTATTATGTTTGCTACTTGGTGTTGTAACTTGTTACTTCTTGGTGTTGTGAACCTTGTGGTCATGAGTTGAGAAACTTGATGCTACCTGATCATAATATGATGTTTGCTACTCGGTGGACGACAAAGGTCCGGTCTGTTGATGTTTTTTGGAAGGACCTTCCTGAGGAAGGATCGCGAAACTACTTATTTCCTACTCTCATGAAATGTTGCAAAAACAACTTGCCATTGGGTTCGAACTAGAGACCTATAGGAACAAGACTACGCTGTTTACCACTGCACCACTTTTGGTTGTGTCAATTTAATGGATACACTTTCCTTATGGTTGGGCCAGATGAGTCTTTAATATAAATCAGTAACTCGCAGGCGAAACGCTTCACTACCTTAGCCACGCTTGACTTTTGCTACACACAGATCTGTAACGGCTCGTGGCAGGAATGGCGGATCCTAGCAGCGACAGGAAGATGGTTGCACCGCCACCTCCTGGCTACGAGCGGCTGAAACAGCCTGACAAGGTCATTTCTTTGGTTTGAGCCAGTATATTTTCCCCCATCGTCCTAGGGATTTCTAGATTTGGGGATCTAATGGATTGATGAGCACATAGAATAGATTCAGATTTCATCGTACCATCATTTTTGCACTACGATTAGTGTTACAAGTTGATAGGCTATAGACAATTCATAGGTGTTAGGTTCAGTTAGTTTTCAATTTGCAATGTTTGATGGATTGATAGGTTCTTATATTTTACTAGCTTCAGGAGGTGCTTGAAGCCACTAAAGCTGAGCTACAAGAAGTGAAGAGAGACCTGCAAAAACAACAAGGCAGAGAACTCATGGCGCAACAAGAAGCTGTAAATTACAAGCACTTGTATGAGCAATCGTTACAAGACAACATTGCCCAAATGGAAGAGCTAGCCAAATTCAAGAGATGTCTGACCAATTGTTACATGAACAATTGCAAGAGACCAACAAATACAAGGGAAAGCTATAACATACTATCCATGCGATGGAGGTGTATAAGCAATCGCTTGATCAGGTAATTAACAAGATGGAGAAGCAGAAGCAATGGATACAACAGAGTATTGTCCAGACGAAGAAGGAGAAGCAACAGATACTGCGCGATAAAGATAAAAATAGGTAGTGCTTGATTATTATGAAACTTGTTCCTTGTTGATGTTAAATTACTGGTTGTTGCTCCTGTGCACTTCATATTGCTGAACGGCCATGACACGTAGTGTTATGAAACTTATTACTGCTTGTGTTTTTAGGTCAGGCAAGCGAAAGGGATCAACAATGGGACGGATCCTCAGAAGCTAACATGAAGCTTGAAACTACTGCCACTGAGCTGTAGAAGGTGAAGGGACAGCTGCAGGATGGAGCTATGGAAGGAGAATCAATGTCTACAGATGGAAATAGATGATTAGTTCGTATCGTTCTGATTACAAATGGGTGGTTATGATTATTGTGAAAATTGTAATGATGATCATCCTATGATGTTTGCTTCTTGCTATTGTAAACTTTGTGGTCATGAGTTGAGAAACTTGTAGCTACCTGATCATAATATGATGTTTGCTGCTCGGTGGACGGCAAAGTTCCGGTCTATTGATGTTTTGCTGGAAGGACATTACTGAGGAACAATAACGAAACTGCTTGTTTCCTACAGTGGTTCCAACTCCTCATAAAATTTAATAAGGTCCCACACACTACAAGGTTTTGTAACAAATGCAACACCGAAAAAGTGTAGCAAAAGACACAAAAATGGTAGCAATAGTACTTTTGCTACCATTTTTTTTGGTTAAATGTCGTTGCACTTGTAACCGTAGCAATAGCATAATGCAATGGGTTACGTTTTAGTTGCGACACACAACCCCTCTATTGCAACACTTTTGACGCTTTTGCAACACTTGGTGAGTGTTGTAACAAAAGCACTTGCAACCACTATAGGTGTGGCAATAGTATCAATTGCAACGAATTAGGCGTTGCTAGCGATACGTATTGCGACACGCTGGTCGTGTAGCAACACAATACAATCGCAACGCAACAAAGGTGTTGCAATCGTGGTTATTGCTACGCGGAGAAAGCATTGCAATAGGGGTCCTCTATTGCCACGTCACCTAAATGGTTGCTATAGGTGGCTTATGTTATTGCAACATCTCTGTAGATTGGTTGCTACAAAGAGGTCCTCTATTGCCACGTTTCAGAATGGTTGCTATAGATGGCATAAGCTATTGCCACGTTATTAGGTTGGTTGCTAGAGATAGGTCATCTATTGTCACGTTACTAACTGGTTGCTATAGGTAGATTCCTCTATTGCCACCGTCATCTTTTTGTAGTTGCAAGAGATAGTTTCTCTTTTTTGTTTGGTAACTTAAATCAATAATCGCAAAACCATAAATACATAATGAATGAAGCATCGACGTCCATTAAAATGATATATAATTTGTTCGTACAAATCTTTAATGGAACACACCCAATGTCAAACTAAACTTAGACACAACCATTGGTATAACACATAATGTATCCACACACAGTTTGAAGTCATTTGATATATGACCTATGTCTACTGCAGCAGCAAAGGTTGCCTTCATGTTCACCATCGTCCACCATTCGCATGCTCCTCCTCAAACTCAAACTTCCTCCTGAAAATGTTAAATGCTAGATGGATAGATCTTATACAAGCAATAGTTAAACTGTGGAGTGTTAGAACAGCTTAATAAATATATACTAAACATAAATTATCTCTTGTGTTCAACCCCAAGGATGATTGAATTAATTCATATTTAAGTCAACAAAGTGTTGTAGGATGTCATGAAAGCTTATTGACTTATTTTCGTTCAGCAGTTTCTACCAATGTCGCAGGTAACTACACGTGTCATTTTCCACTACCTTCCCAGTCGATATCATTCTCTTCACAGAGCACAGAACCACAGTGTGGTGCTGAATAAGAGAACTAATAATGCTATGCCAGGTATCATGAGAACACAAGATGACTTTGACACGATTAAAGCAATGAGGTATACTTAGGATTCAAGTAGCACTTGCCTGGTGTTGGCTGATTTGAGTCTGTGCAGCTGTAGCCTAACATCGCCACCATCCTTGTTGTAGCCTGACATCGCCACCATGATATAACTTGATTGATGATAGCGCATACTTAGAGAACTGTACAATAAAAATCAGTTTTGTAACTCAGGTCTTGATTTGCAGTGTTGCACAATGTAAAAAAGGTGGAATTAGAGAGAAGCATACTCCTAAGACACTAAAGCCTATATGCTACTTCATACATTGCCTAACCTATGTGTAGGGGAATATAAGAGCTTCAGAAAATATAAAAGGCAACCGAACTGCTGGCTATAAATAAACTAGAAATTCAAGGGGCTGTACAGATAGTTCTAGAAGATAAATAAAGAAAGAGGTCACTTGAATGGCTCAAATTATTATCAGTATGATGAAAACTACTCTTTATCTAATGCACAGAAAAATCCCTCACACAAAATTCACTTTTAAATAGTTGCAAAAGGAACGGTTACCTGCTAGCTGCTAAGTATAAGAACATTCATTCTGTATTATCGATATGGACCCTAGATCACCATGCAGAGTTAACCCAAGTCTCAGACACACTCCAACCCCATTATAGCCACATGTTTGGAACATTAAGAAGTATGCTTGTTAGCGTCCCTTGAATGGTACAAAAGTTTGTGGATGATGGTAGAAAAGGGAATAACCAAGTCACCGAGATAAGAAAGGTCCCACCAGGCATAGGTTACAGGAGGCAATAATTCATGTTTTGAGCACAAAACCACCATGATCTATTTTTCATGCTTTACCCAGTTTATCTCTATTGTGCAGTGCAATACATGTTCAACCGTGTACACTAACAGTGAGATTATCCCCAATAGATCTTGTAATATGTAACATTGAGAAGGTATCTATTTTGACCATCTAGCAGGCAACAAAATTAATCGGCCAAGAGTAACATTAAGATAAGTAGTTCAGAAATAGAACATTCAGAATTTCCATACATAATATCTAGATGGATACATGTGTGTTGCCATGGTTGTAAGAAATTCTCTTTATAAGGATCAATTTTTATTATAACGAAATACGGCAATAAACTCGTATCTTTAGATCAGCAGCTGAAATAGGTCTTACTTAGGCATGTGTTGACCAGTTTCTCATATTGTTGAATGCATGAATGGGGTGCAACACTTGGATCATTTTGGAGATGCTAATCAGACAAATAGACACCTCTTGACGAGCTGAGTTGTATAACAGACATATATACTGTATGCTTCTACTGCACCAACATGTGTTTAACTTCAATAATCTCGTGTGGTCAGACATTTATACACAAACAGTAAGGCAAGTACTCAGATGCCTGGATAAAATTTAACCACAAGAAGACACCAAAAGGGCATATACCAAATGTAGGGAAAAAAATCCTTATTTGTCGCAATAGTTAGGGGCCTCCCGTTCTGCTTGCATATTGTCACTGCAATAGCTCAAGTAAACACAAATAGTACAAATTTACATCATCTAATCACTGCTTTTACCTACATCAATTTTTAACAGTAACATGAATGGCCCAATTGCACCTATGCAGATGCAAGGGCCGTCTCCAGAAATTGGAGGCCCGTGTGCGAAGTAAAAACTGAGACCTCTAATTTGATATTTAAATTAAACGAGGCGTTCAATTATCATGTGTTGCTTAATAAAATAGAGCAACCAAATGTATTCTTGCTTGGTTGACTCCTGGAGAAAAAAAAAATCTAATTACGGCCTAAGAACAATATGGTAAAAAATTATCTTGAACTACAACAACCACAATTTTTTTAAAAACAATAAACTACTCTATAAGCTACCTGATTATTTTGATGGTCTAGAGTGTTTTTTTCTATATTATATAATCTAGAGGGCAAACAATCAGGTTCTAAGACAGTGAAAAGTAATTTGAATTAATTCACAGTATATCTATGTGGGTCGTTTTGTGTTATTTATTTGCATGATCGATTGATTCAAGTATCGAGTCACCAACTAGTCTTTGACTTCCACATGAATTGGACCGTGAAGGCTACGACAGCACATCAGTAGAGAGGTGTCAGAACTGCAGCTTTGGAGGCCCTGTTCCATTGCTCACTTCGCACACTCTCTTCAACGGGCCTGTGCAACAGAATAAAAATGATTACTCATACAACAGATTGGTTACATAACATTTTGTCGAACACTTGGTCATAGGTAGGTAGAAATCAAATTGCAACTCCTTGCTATGATGATTAACTCACATACCCAAGATTCGCTTATTGTGGATCGGAAAAACACAGAAGGGAAAGCAAAAAAGCAATCAAGAAGATAGAAGATAGATCGAGCGGAAGGAACTTACCCGTGGCTCATAGTTGCCTGCTTGCAGCGGCTCAAGGCTGATGGAGTATCCCGCGGCCGCGGCAAGGTGTGGCCGATAGGCGAGGCGCTGCGACGGATCGGAGCTGGCGGGCGGCAGGAGGGGTCTGTTGCTTGGCGGCGCTCCCTCCTATGGCGCGTTCGATGTGGATCTGGAGGAAAGAGGGGCGGCGGCTGGCTTGTTGCAGGGGAGGTGGCAGGTTCGTGGTGGCGGAACAAAGAGCACGGTGGCGGAATCTCGTGACGCGCTAGGGGACTCATCGACCTGGAGAATCGCGACGGTTGTGCGTGTGGACCTGGCGGCGGCGCGTCCCGAAGAGGCGTGGTGGCGGAGGCGAATGCGAGACGGTGCGTGCAGAGAGGAGAGGTCGCGAGGTGGTGGCGGCCTGGTAAGGAGCGTAGGGTTTTTGGATCGGAGGCGAGGAACGGTGGCGCGGCACGGACTGCGGAGAGGAGAGGTCGCGTGGTGGCGGCGGCCTTGTGCTGTTTTTTTCTCTCTCTCTCGCAAGATTAGGGCCCGTTTAGTTCACGAACAAAATATTTTGGATCCCCTTTCAAGTTCTATTAGGTGTATTAAATGTAGACTATTTACAAAACTAATTACATGAATGGACTGAAAATTGCGAGACGGATCCATTAAGTCTAATTAATCCATCATTAGAGATTGTTTACTGTAGCACAACGTTGTCTAATCATAACATAATTAGGCTCGTTAGATTCGTCTCGAAAATTAGGGTAGGGGTCGTGGAATGGGTTTTGTCATTAATCTACATTTAATACTCCGAATTAGTAGAAAGAAGATTGATGTGACGGGTTGTTGGTGAAAATTTTGGGAAGTAAACGGACCCTTAGAGGAAGGTCGGAGGTAGAGAGTCACGGGAGGGGAAGTTTTAAGTAACAAGTTTTTGTTCTATTTTTTATTCTTTTTAGGAGTATATAATATATAAGTATAGAGATATAAAGTATAGAGATAAGTAGAGATAATGTATATTGTAAGAAAAATAAAAATATCAGTATGTATTTTAAATTTTAAATCAAATGTGAAATTGAGATTATACTAAAGTTTTTTTAAAAAAACTTACCTATAATTTGTATAATTTGTATAGTAAATGATTATAGATAAAAAATATAGGTGAATATTCAAGTGTAAGATGTTCCTAGTTGTGAAAGATGTATAGTATCACTTTATTAAGATCATTTGAAACTTTTATGAGATGGCTATAGATCCAAAATATGTTGTTGTGTGAATCTATGGAATTTTCTAATTAAGTTTTGTTATTATTATAATTATTTATTAAATTACTAAGGAATAAATGTTAAAATAGCATAAAGTGGCTAGAAAAATATAAAAAGTTGCATAACCTCATGATTTTAGTGTATAAACATCACATAAAAAATTCAAGTGATTTTGACAAAGTATTGTTGCATATCCCTCACAAAGGCATATATGGCTCACATAGTCCTATGTAGCTAAGTGAGATATGTTCTTTGTTGTGAAAGATTTATAGTATCACTTTGTCGAAATCGTTTGAAACCGGTATAGGATAGTTATGGAGCCAAAATATGTTGGTGTGTGAATCTATATTGAATTTTCTGATCAAGTTTTGCTATTACTGTAATTATTTATTGTATTACTAAGGAATAAATGTGAAAATACCATAAAGTGGCTAGAAAAATCTAAAAAGTTACGTAGTCACATGATTTTGGTGTATGAGTGTCACATAAAAAATTCAGGTGATTTCAATAAAAAGTTGCTGAATATCTCTCACAAATAGACCTGAGTATTTTTCGGGCCGGGCCGGGTTCGGGCCGATCCGAAAAAAATTTCTGTTATTTCGGGCCGAAAAAATCCTGCTCATGACCGTCCCACTAGACGCGTCGGGCCTCAATTTTCGGTCCGGGCCCGGGCTTGGGCGGGCCGCTCGCGCATTTTATAGTATAAAATAGCTAAAAACAGCATTTCGGGCTGGGCTCGGGTCAAGAATTTTTTTCTCAGGCTGCAAGATCTGTGCTCACGCCCGCCCAGTAAGGTCTGTGGGCGGGCCGGGTTCGGGCCGGGCGGGGCTGAAAATGCTCAGGTATACTCACAAAGACATATATAGCTCACATAGTCCTATGTAGCTAAGTGAGATGGGTTTCTAGTTGTGAAAGATGTATAGTATCACTTTGTCGAAATCGTTTGAAACTTTTATGGGATGGTTATGGAGCTAAAATGTGTTGTATAGCCACATATTTTTTCAAGTTTGTTTTAAAAGATTTATTGTAGCTCAATTAATAAAAAGAAACAAAACACCCTAACACAACATAAACTAATGTTTATCCTAGTGGTTTGCACACGTCACTTTTGTTCCAAAGGTCTCAGGTTCGATACCCAAGCAGGCATTTTTTGCGAATTAAATTCCTGGCATTGTGTCTATTGCAACCATTTTAGGCCTATTGCAATATTTTTTCAGTGTTGCATTAGACACAAAAAACAAAAAATTTACATCTCACTCATATGGTTTCATAAGTATAAGTGACATATGTAAATTTTGTGAACAATGGTACTACCATTTTGTCGGATGAACAAATGACTAAAATTTGGATGCAACCTTTTTTTAGTGCACCAGATTAAATTCCGGCCGCGGTCGGGGTGCTGCTGGGCCAGCTAGGGCGTGGCCGGCCGTGGCCATGGTGCGGCCGGCCGCAGCCAGGGTGCGGCTGGCTGGGCGCAGCTCGGGTGTGGCTGATAGTAGCTAGGGTGCAGCTGGCTGGGCGCAGCTGGGGCGTGGCCGACTGTGGCCAGGGTATGGCCATTGCCAAGGTGCGGCTAGGGTGCGGCCGGTTGGGGCACAGCTGGGGCGTGGCTGGTCGTGACCAGGGTGCGGCCAGCCGAGGCCAGGGTGCGACCGGCTGGGCATGGCCGGCCGGCAATGCAGGGCAGGCCCGGGCAGGGAAATGCTCGAGTTGCGATTATGCTTGGGCGTGGCCGCGGCCGATTGTTGCCACCTTTTTCTGTTTTTTTGCATCCTCAAGGTGGGACCGCATCACCACGTCCTCAAGGTGGGACCGGGTGACATGGCAATTTAAAGTTATTTTGGTTTCATGACATTTTGTCTATCGCAACCATTTTGGGCCTATTGCAACACTTTTTTGGTGCTGCATTAGACAAAAAACAATAATACTTTTAGGAAACTTTATTTTTTTATTTTTTAAATAACTAACTAATAGAATCCTGCGAGTAACTTTTATATTTTAATATCTATAAATTTACTATAAGCTGACCAAATAGAAACATGAAACAGGCTTGAACGATGCTAGCTAACACTACCATTACAATGGTGTAGTGGTAAGTCACATACTGGTGTAGTATTGAGGTCCTGAGTTCAATCCATACCATGGCCCCTTTTTATTTTTTCCATTTTGTCTCTAATGACAGATTGTTTCCCCACGAATTCAAACTTTTTCTCAAAATTAATAATTAGAATAAAATATAAATTCAAAATTAGCCAAGTTCTATTTTTACTATGAATTGTATTTTTTCATCATATATCATACACACTACAAGTCTCAATCCAAATCAGCCTCAGCTCCTAGTTCTCGTTGCAATACGCATGTAATAGTTGCAACTCCAAAAAAGCGTTGCAATTGAGAACCACTTTTGCTTCGCCCTCCAGAGTTCTCATTGCAATAATCATATAATAGTTGCAACACCAACAAAACGTTGCAATTGAGAACCACTTTGGCTTCATCCCCTGGAGCCCTCGTTGCAATAAGTTGTAGTAGTTGCAACCCCAAAACAGCATTGCAATTGAGAACCACTTTTGCTTCGGCTATCAAAGTTCTCGTTCCAATAAGCATGTAGCTATGGCAACTCAACAAACCCGTAGCAATAGTCACAACCAACTGCAACAAATGCAAACGTGGTTGCAATACTACCACACAATTGCAACCAAAATCAATTCTACTGCAACCATTTTTCACCATTGCAATATCATCCACCAAATGCAACAAAGGTTCGCAACATCTTGAAAACTGTTGTATTAAAGGCATGTATTGCTACCATTTTTTAGAATGGTTGCAATACAACCATCTATAGCAACAAAATTTTCGGCGTTGCAATTCAGAGGCGTTGAATTTGATACAAAACCTTGTAGTGATAAGTCAGTCTGATAAAAAACAAAGGAAAATTAAAAGGATACAATGTCAATAGCAGGGGTCGAACCCGCGACGTTTGATCCTGAAAAGGGTACACAGAACCACGGAGACATATATAATGAATTTTTTGTATTTCCAAACTAAGTAGTTCTAGTTTACCAAGTACGGACAACGGCTATATCAACCGCGTACCCTGCAAGGGGCTTGCCAGCACGCTCCTGTGGGTTGTTGTGGCAAATATCTAGCCTAGAGGCATTGGTGCGCAAATCTACAACCCGCGGCGGGAATGGCGGATCCTCGCATCGAAGGGAGGAGAGTGAGCTACGGTCAGATCAGTACCCTATTTTGTGCCTCTGCTTTCCCCTTTCATCAGAGGGAAGTGATATTTGGAATTGGGGATTTCAGTTGAAGCACGATTGTTGTTACAAGTTGATTGATAAGCTTTAGTTTAGAAAGTGCAAAACTAAGCGTTGATTTCAAGTTGAAATGAATTTTTTTGAAGCATCCGTGTACTCCAACATCTTCTTCCATTGGTAGTTACTGCTCGGAGACATCTTCCTGCAATAGTAGCCATTGGCATCCTAAAGACAAGTGCAAACACGGGTTGAGATCTGTGGTGAAGTATGCTTGGACCTTTCTCAACCCTAGCCGCCGGTTTGCTGGCTGCCCAAAGGTAATGGCTAGTTGGCTACCTGCTTATGTGATTCCTGTGGTCAACGGCGATTGTTAATGGGGCATTTAATTTGCAGGAAGAAAAAGAGCAATGCGATTACTTCTGCTGGATTGATGCAGAATGGGATGAAAGGTCGTATGTTGTTATGGTGAAGCTCATGAAGAAGAAAGCGAAAGATGAAGAGGATGCAAAGCAGTGGGAGGAAGAATTGGGACAAGCTAACTGTGAGCTTAGAGAGATTAGGAATAAGCTCAAAATAGCGCGACAAAAATTTCAGAAGGCTACCGCCAAGCTGAAGTCAATTGGGAATTATAGGCACAATGTCAAACTCGCTCATGTGCTGCTTGCTTTATTTGTTGTTTTCGCGGGAATGGCGGGATCGATGCTTGGTGGCAAGTCTAATTAGATGTGTCGATCACGTATTTTGCAAGTGTCAGTTTGGTATTGTGAACAATGTGTCGATCATGTATTCTGAACATTGTGCCCTATGCTTCTGAGCATTGTACTGATGATGTATTGCCAAAATCGACCAAGAAATGCGCGGCAGTTAGTATCCACCACATTGTACGGACCATTTAGTCCGACCTGTTCACATTTCCAAGAACGTAATTTCTGTTAGGTTCACCAACAGTCATAATGAATTATTATTATTATTATCCCAAAATCAACGAAGCAGCAACAACGGTTGTTTTGAGTGGCGAAGGAGCGGTGAATTTACTGTAAATGAGGAGAAAGGAACGGTGGATTTGTTGTAAATGGAGCATTGATCGACTTCTTCCGCCTGGGGTACAAAGAACCTTTTTGCAATTGCATCTCCTCCTCTCAGAAGGAAGGTTTGTGAGAGTACAGTGCTCTCTTCCAAGTCTCTGTATCAATTTGAATGTGCATTTGACCTGGCACTCTGATGTTTGATCAAACTATTTTTAGGACATCGGTAGGTCAGTAATCATGTCGTCGAGGCGGTTGCCGTTAACGCTGGTGGTGCTCCCTACCGAGGTGAACATTGACATCGCCGGCCACCTCGTTGTGACCTGTTCGGGGAAAACTACAGCTCCCGATCATCCATCGCCAAGCTCAAGGAGGCCGCCCAGGCCGGGCACAATGTGGCGGCCTACGTAGCCGCCATGGTCCTCTACAGGGCCAATGGCAGCACCGGTGATGACGACACTGCGAGGCGGTACATCAGACAGGTCGAGGGCGAGGAAGAATCGGAGGCCGCGACATCGATGATCATGCAGACGAACAAGGGTTGCCTGCGGTGCCGTGAGGCATCCTCAGAGGTGATCCGGCGAGTGACGTGGCGCCAACGTGCAACGCTGGCGCCGCCAGTGGCGCGCGGCAATCATCAGTGCGCAAGCGGCCTGTGCTTCCAGATGAGCTGGGAAGAATGGTGACATTTTTGTAACAAGGAATGTAGAATTCACGCCGAATGTGATATGCTCTTTAGCAAAATAATTGGATATCTGCATCCAAACAAATTAAACCTTGACATGTGAGAGTGATTTTGGATATCTTTTGTTTCTAGATCAATCCCCTGTTTCTATCTCTCTTCCTTGGTTCCCGTGTAGCAATCTTTACTCGCACACGCATTGATGTGATGGAAACCAACTTCTGGTCTTCCCCCATTTATTTACCATGGCTGGTAGTTGGAATAGTTCATCGCAATTTGGAGAGATGGAAAATCAATATTGGACAATTTAAAAACAAATAATGTGATCCAATTTTCACTATCTCAGAAACTATGAAATCCGTAATCAGGTTTGCCCAATTCAAAACAAGCAACTTTTTCCAGGAAAGGAATGAAAATTTTTGTTCAGTCTGTTATTGTTTTGTAAACCCAAACATCCAGTCCTGCCTGGGTTGTATTGCCTATCTCATTGCATACTTTCATTTTGTTGTTACCAAGCATGACTCTTCAGCAAGGAAAAATGAAGTCGTGGTTCAATCTCTAAGTCAGCTTGCTTGTCTTCACGATTCTTTCCTACTAACCAAGTCTTGGAAAAACAAATCTTTGCTAGATGGGGTAGTGTACACTAGATAGAGTAGGCACAGTCTTACTGAAAGCCAATTTGTTGCCCATCGCTTCAATTTATTGTACCTAAGCCACGGCTTCATGTTTGAATTGTGCACATTTTTGGCTCTCCCTAAGAAGGATGATATCATAGCTCACCTTGTGCAAATTTAAAACAAGCATCTTTTGCCATCAAATGATTAAAAATATTTCTCCGGTCTACTCATGGTTCGTAAACCTAAACATCCAACCTCCTTTCGTGCCCTTCTTCTATTGCCTATCTCATAGCAAATGCTTTAGTCCGGTCTGATGATGTTTCGTATACTAGAATAACCGGTATCATGGCAAATTTTGATCTCATCATGTTCAAGTGAATTAAGTTTGCTCCAAGTTCAACGAGATTGCAAATTATGCGCCTAGGCCATTTGCCAGACACGATCCCCGATGAGACCCTACGCCGTTCCCTTGGTAAATGAGATCTATTAATATATAGCGGAAAACACTTTTGCATCTCCTCCTCAATGCAAGAAAACCCCATCGGCATCTCCTCCTCTCGGCACAAGAAGACCCCATCGGCATCGCCTCCTATCGGCACAAGTACGGTCGTCCTCTCTCCCAATTCAATCGATTTCTTTGTTCTTTCGACCTTTTCCGCCTCTTTGAGCAAACTAATTTCTATGTGCATTTCACAGCATCTCCCCCAATGGCTGGTGACAATCATTACGTGCCTCCTATGGGGCTTGCTCACCTATCATCCATGCCGGCTAAAGCTCCGGTGGGGCCGAGATGCGGCGACTGCCGCAGCACAAAAACATCGCAATGGATGGCCGGGGCGATAGGGCCCGGCACGCTCTGTGCCGACTGCGGCCTTCGTTGCTTGCTTGCTGGGCAGCGGTGGGATAGGCGTTCTCTCCGGATCTATCAAACCATGATTCCCATCTCACTGTCGCCACCAGAAGCTGGCGTGCAATGGGTGGAGTCCCCGAGAGGCCAGGCTAGTCACACGTGGCAGCCGTGGCCCTCCACTCCGCTATTGATGTCAAGTGCACCCGTCGCGACGACTATCCTGGAGAGCTCAGGCGCACAACCCTTCCCGTCCCTACTCCACAGGCCTGGCGTTACCAGCTGCTTGGCCATTGATGTCAAGTGCACCCGCCGCTTCGACTGTCCCGGAGAGCTCCGGCGCACAGCCGTACCCGTTGCCACCAGAAGCTGGCATGTAGTGGGTGGAGTGCCCAAGAGGCTGGGCTGGCCGCACGTGGTTCTCGTGGCTGTCCACTCCGCTACTGATGTCAAGTGCACCCGCCGTGCCGACTGTCCCAGAGAGTTTAGGTGCACGGCCATTCTCGTCCCTTCTCAACAGGTCGGCGGCGTTGCTAGCCGCTCGACCATTACGCCGCCGGCCATTGATGTCAAGTGCGCCCGCCCCGCCGACTGTCTCGGAGAGCTTAGGGGCACGGTCATTCCCGTCCCTGCTCGAAAGGCCAGCGGCATTGCCAGCCGCTCAGCCACTGTTATTGGAGTCGTTCCTGCTCAACGGCAAGGTGGCGCCTTTGATCCTCGACGACCCAGACTAGATGAAAAGTTAATTGCCAACAATAACAAGTGTCACTTTGTTGTAATGCTAATTAGTAGTTTTTTATTAAGTTTGATCCCTCCGTATTTGATTTTGCTGATTGTAAGATCAGAGAACTCTGTTTCCTCCTACGGAGTAATTTGGATGGATGTTCGTTCGAAAAATGTGAACCTATTTTGCCAACAAATCAACAAATAATTTAGTCCGGTCTTGTCACTTTTTCTTAACAGTAACATCCGCCTGTTGCCATCCTCGTGCCACAAATTCCTATGGAAGGTGGTTGCCATCATCAAGAGATCACAGACGTGTTGGTCATACGGCGCGGGGACCCGCACATCAGCCCCTCAACGGTGGAAGATGAATGGAAGCCACTCAAGACTCAAGAGGTGCCCGTTGCTTACCTTCTCACCGAAGCGGCACAACTTCCCAGGAAAGGCGAGTCTCCACATAAATCGCCATTCCTACCCCCCACCATCGGCGTCCTCACCAGTTCCGAACCACTCTACCACTTCCCAAACACTCACGCCTCACTCCTACTGCCCGGCTGACGCAGTGAAGCGATCAGGCTTCCCGTCGCGCCGACTATCCCCCACCGGCTCCCCGTCGTGCCGGCTCTCACCCTCGCCCTTCAACCGATTCTCTCACGCCACATCCTCTTCGCGCGCCCATGACTGGGTGCTGCCGCGCGACGGCCAGCACTTCGCCCGCATGTTCATGGAGGTGCTGTGGGGCCACATCCACGGCACACCACCGCAGCGCTCCGACGCCGCCAACATTGACTCGCCGTCACTCGTCGGCATTTTGCCAAGAGCCAGTGGTGGCTCGCCGGCGGATTCCCAGCCTCCTCCACCGCCCCCCGACGACACCAACGTCGACCCGCCGTCGATCGCGGTCACTTTGCCAGGAGCATATGGTGGCTCGCTGGTTGACATCCAGCCTCCTTCACCGTCACCGCCTCGGAAGCTTACGTTTACGGTTACCCTTCCTGCTGGTGAGTTTGACTCCGACTCTGACTCCGACTCCCAAGCTAACACAGACTCGTCTGAGGACCGTCTCCATGGCTACATCCCTCCAGTCCCCCAGGGTGATGCTTTGCGTGTCTTCCGGCGCTTCAACGGCACGTATGGGTGCCCTGTCTGCCCCAACCCTATGCACCGGTGGGGCAAGCTGAATGAGGTCAAGGACCATGTCCTTGGGATGGCCAAGTCTGTGGCCCTGAGGCAGAACTACAAGAAGAAGTGGGGCCACCATCGCGTCATGGCTAGCAACGAGGGATGGATGGAGTAGATGGAGTGAGCGAGCCGCGCTGGTGGAAGATCTATGTTGTTATGTTATCTGTGATGTTAATTAGTATCTTTAGATTTCTTTGGAACATTGTCTTATGTATGTGAACTTTGTGATGTTATGTTATCAGTGGTGTTAATTAGTATTGGTAGATTTCGTTGTAACATTATCTTATGTATGTGGACATTGTGATGTTTAATTAGTAACTTTAGAATGGACACTGTTTCCTACATTGGATGGATGTTCATTCAAATAATGCGATCGTATTTTCCTAATAACAAATCAACGAACCATTTAGTCTGGTCTGGTCACTTTTGCAGATATGTAAGATCTGGCCGTTGTCATCCTATTTTTCCCACAAAATCAATACTGAATTTAGTCCGGTCTGGTCACATTTACTTATCAGTAACATCTGGCCGTAGCCTTCCTCGACAGGCTGAGGCGCCCGTTGCCTAATTTCCCAGGGAAGCTTGCCACAACGCCCCATGGAAGGTGGTTGCCATCATCAAGAGGTTAGGAACGTGTTGGTATACCCAGATGGTACCCACACGTCATACACTCAAAGCTTGAAGATGAATAGCAGCCACTCGATCTAGAGGCCGTTGCTTAGCTTGTCACATAAGCTTGCAGAACTTCTCATGGAAGCTGGCCATTGTATTCCTACCACCATCGGCGTGCTCGCCAGTTCCGAACCACTCTACCCATAGTTCTCTTCCCTAACACTCGCGTTTCAGTCCTACTGCCTGTCCGACTCAATGAAGCAATTAGTCTCCCCCAGACACAGAGAGCTCAGGCGCATGGCCATACCCGCCCCTGCTTGTCGGTCCGGCGGCATTGCCAGCCTCTCGCCCACCGCCTCCTCAGGAGCCGAATCCGGGTCCTGGCTCTCACCGCGCGGCCTCCACTTCATTCGCGCCTACTTAGAGTGGCAAGGGCGTCAATTCCACAGCATGGAGCCACCTCGCTGCGACACCACCAACGTCGACCCTCCAATGCCCGGAGCCTCTTGTACGTCGCCGGCGGATTCCCAGCCTCCTCCACCACTTGCAGAGTTGGACTCCGACTCCAATTCGGACTCCAACTCTGACACCCAAATTGACATAGACCATCTGAAGGCCTTTGCTCTGCGCGTCTTCCGGCGCACTACCAACACCTATGGGTGCCCTGTCTGCCCCAACCGTATGCACCGGTGGAGGAACCTGAATGAGATCAAGGCCCACGTCCTTGGGATGGCCAGGTCTGAGGCCCTGAGGGAGGACAACATGAAAGTGGAGCCGCCACCGCGTCCTGGCTAGAAACGAGGGATAGATGTAGATGAAGTGAGCGAGCCACGCCAATGGAAGACCAATGCCGATATGTTATCTGTGATGTTAATTAGTATGTTTAGATTTCATGGGAACATTGTCTTATGTATGTGAACATCGTGATGTTAATTAGTAACTTTACATCTCCATGAAACATGGTCTCATGTTTGTCCGGTCTGTTCGTGTTTCGTAGACAAGAACATCCGCTCTTATTGTACCTCCATGATCGTGTTTCCTAGCGTGCCACATGACCAAGGAAAAAACTATGGATGAAACTCTGGGTCTACTTGGTTGTCTTGACCATGTCTTGTTCCCATGTAGTGTACGCTAGGTAGAGTAGCCATGGTTTTACTTCAAACCAATTTGTTGTCTTACTTCATATCTGATGGCAGTGTACCATACCCCTCACTTCAACACGCTCTAGCTAAGCCACGGATATGTAAGGAGTAGTTGGAATAATGCATGTATCTGGAGAGGTTGAAGATCAATATTGGACGATTAATAAGAAATAGCAATGTGATCGTTGCTCACCTTGACCAAATTCAAAACAAGCATTCGGTTATTGCCAAACATCCGAAATGCTAATGCATCCCAAACCCAAACCATGTTTGTGATTTTGGTTATCGTTTGTTTGTTGATCAATCCCCTTGGCTGAAGTTGTTTCTGCTTTGTTTTCCTGACCATCTCTCTTCCTTGTCTCCCTATAAATGTTATCCTATTTTATCGCTCTCATAAACTATGAAATCATAGATCACCTTTGCCCAAAATCAAAACAAGCATCTTTTACAGGACCGGAAATATTTGTCCTTTCTGTATATTTTTCTAGACCGAAACATCCGGTCTGTTAATGCATCCCAAACCCAAACATCCGGTTTAATGGCAGTAAACAGTTCATCTCTACATGTTGAAGTGCTTGTAAATATAGTTTGCTCCAAATTCACTAAGATTACAAATTTACATAGTTCTTTTCTTTGCAAAAGACCGTTACATTATTAGAGATCGAGGCACCTCCTTGCGTTAGCGTGATACAACTCCTGAAGGGACACCCCGACTTTCCCTGAAACTGAGATCTATTCATATACCAGACTCTCCCAACTCCCGCCATTGCCTTGGCTCAAACTCTCTTCCACCAGAAAACCGCAACCACCATGCCTTCTTCTCTGATTCGACTGCCCACCTCCCCGTTCCCTTCCAACCCCTCCTCCATCGGGACACCGCCCGACTCCCCCCAACCAAGCGCATGCGATCCATCCGAGCCCTCCTTAAGTGAATCTGATGTAGAAGACATGGAAAGGCAGGAGAGCAAGGACATCTAGGATGAGTATGACTACGTGGAAGAGGATGAAGAGGAAGAGGTGGAGACGTGGGCGGCCATTGAGAAGAAGTGATTGGCAGCCAAGAAGAGGAAGCGGGTGGAGGCCAAGAAGAGGAATCATCAGGCGGAGGCGTTTGTGAGGCAGCTTTTGAAGGATGACAAGGCCAGTAAGCTTGATTCGTTCAAGGACATTGCGTCGGTGAAGAAGAAGAAGGGTGTGGAGGAGGAGGAGGAGGTGGACTCGAAGATGACCAAGAAGAAGATGGACGTCAGTGCTGGCCTTCAAATGCCGGCCCTGCCAATCCTGGTCCAATGGCTCCCCCAGCCGTTGAAGCTCCCTCGACACCAGAGTCATCAGGTAACTCCTCGGAGGGGTCGTCGTAGATTACTCGGATTTGGGTTTTCTTTTTCATGTTCATATAGGTGGTCTTGTGGATAGAAAGATCAATGGTATGTTTTCTTTTGGATGGAAAAGATCGATCCCCTGTTTTCCTGCTCTGTGAATCTTGTAGTGGTAGGAAAATCCCTTGTATCCCCTGTTATCCACGAAGAACATTGGTGTTCTTCTTTTCCATGATCACCTTCCTTGCTTCAGTGGATTTCCCTGGTCATGATGTGTTGTCATAGTCTGAGATGTAATGTCTTGTCATGTGATATTTTATTCTTATCCCACCGCACCGCATTGCAGATACACACGTAAATGATGACCAATTTTACTAATTTACCGTTTGACTAAATTCACCGTTTTGCCAAGAATATACAGAACGTAAATGATGGTCACCTTGCCCAAATTATTCAACTTAAATGTGCACATACAAGATACATCCCCATAGACCTACACTCGTACAGTGGCACTAGCACAGGCGCGCACAAACACACACCCAGCAACGAAACCTTCGGACTTGGCAACGAGGAAGACAAAAGACACGGTCATGGAGATGGATATGGCACACGCCTATTCCGCCATACCTAATGCACGACAGAATGTAGCATAATGATGATTCGTGTGGAGATATTCCTCCAATGCACGATGCCTACCCCTCGATTTCGTGGTATGTCCCGAGAGACCAATGCCAGAAGCATGCTGCAGGATGTCACGAAAACCCCACTTCCGGTGAGCAAGATTGCAGTAAGGGCACACACAGCGACCATGGCGAAGCACACGAGTGTAACCCTGCTCCTGCAGCCAAGCCAAAGCATCTTTCTTCATCTCCTCCATTTCTTCCTCATCTGCTTCGTCCATGTTGTATAGATCATATGGATCCATGTATCCTGGCCGCTGCTAAGGTGGCACAACATGGAAGTTGGCGGTTCCTCCATTCGCATTAGAAGCCATCCTCCTACACACTCGCCAACAACGTAAACATGATAAGCACTAACCAGAAACAATGATTGTAACCAAATAGAGAGGTCTACTAGCACAATGCGTGGAGGATGAAGAGGCGATGAGCAAAGGCCTTGGCGGCACGCCTATTTATTGAACCATGACCGATCATAAGGTAGCGTGGACCTTGTGGCAGAGCATACCTCACGGGATTATAGTAGCCATGAAAATATGTGGGATGCTCGGAATACGAAGGCCTACACTGCTCAGGAATCTTGTCACAAGTATAGGCGGAATATGCAGGCTTTTTCCCCGGTAGGCATGCGAAATATTTGGTGGGTACACGAGTGTGCTTTGGTCTGGATAAGAATGTAGAAGGAAGATCCTTATATCTGTATGACTTAAAAAAATAGACGTGTAGGCATTGTAGTGGGAGAAACGACTGTTAGGCTTTGTGATCTGCGACTGGAAACGCACCCAGCTTCACTGAAGCGTGGGCCTCTTCCAGATATCCGTCTCCCGCCTATATTGTACGCCACCGGAATCCCACCCAAACTTGCTGACAGTATGGGGCCGCGATTGCACAGCCTCACTTGTCAGTGGCCCCGAAGCAAGTGCAGCTTACCAAATTTTCATTTCGCGGTCAGGAAGTCGAAAGTGGGATTTTCAAATTCTTTATTTCCTCGCCGCCCCGAAATAGTAAATACTCTACTCCATTGCTACCGTGTTGCGCAACTAAACTCCCGCCTTCCATTTCCAAAAAGCATCACTCTGCTCAGCTAGATCTGCGGTGGCGGTCCGACCTCGCCATCGCAGGTGGAGGGGGAGGGGTATCTCAGCGAGATGGTGGGCGGCAGATATCGGTGTTCTTCTTGCATCTGCTGTGCTGGCCAAGCTGAGCAGTTGAGTGAGGACACAGCGCAAGCACCGGCTCCCGATGCCCCCTCAATCCATGGGCCCCTAAATCTTGGAGCTTCACAAGTGAGAATCTCATTTCCTTTTCTTTCTAGTCCCCTAGTAGTATTTTCATTGGCTTAGAAAGTAAATTGCTTCGTGTATTGTGTTAGTTCTGAGATTCTTCTCTTAACTTTGCCGCTCTAGATCCAGTCACTGATTTGTAACGCAAGTTAATCGATGAACCATGCGTTGAGAGTAAATTGCTTTGTGTATTGTGTTAGATTTGAGATTCTTCTCTTACCTTGGCCGCTCTAGATGCAGTTACTGATTTGTAACACAACTTAATAGACGAGCCATGCTTAGAAAGTAATTTACTTTGTTTATTGTGTAAGATTTCAGATCCTTCTCTTACCTTCACCACTCTAGATCCAATTCCTGATTTGTAACTTATTGTGCAAGGCCTAGCATCCCACTCCTTCATTGCTGAGATTCAATCACATGTCGTGGTATGTAACAGAATGCATGATTATACTGCTACTTTATTCTTAGGATTATTCTTAAGTTTATTTGCTTGCTTCGTTTAAGGTTCAAGTTTGACTTCTCCTTTCATTTTTAGGCTCAAATATTGAGGACAATCCTTGCGGTTCAAATATCAAATTCCTGTCCCTCCAATGTGAAGTCAAGGCCATTCATTGATTACATGCCTTGAGATTATTCAGCTTTCGCTACATGATCAAGACCTGAAGTTTCGTTGGGAGGGCTAGATGAAGCTGCTGACCTGAGAGACATGGGTACCCATGGGTCCCCACCGACTAGGGTCCCAGAGGTCCCTGTCAAGTGGACCCGACCTGCCAAAAGCCCCGCCGACCTACAAGTGGGCCTGGAGACCTTATCCACAACCCCGGCGACCTTGGAAGACTCCAGAAGACCTTATCCAGATCCCGGAGGATCCGCCGGGCTTGGGGCACCAGGCGAGCTACTAGGTCGCAACTCGGCGCCGCCTGTAGGTCCGCAGATCGCGGGGTTCCCCCTGTAATCAAGGCAGATGGCCTTCCTGATTTGTAACTGACCCTGATGAGGGTCCGCCGACCTCGAATGGAAGCCCTAGCCCGTTGACCATATAAGGCGGCCTAGAGCTCCATTCGAGGGGACTTCCCTTCCACGCATAATTCCACCTCATACTGGACGTAGGGTTTCACTTTCCGGAGGCCCGAACCAGTCTAAACCCCCGTGTTCGTCACCATTCTTGCCGTGTTCCAAGTTCCACACGTGAACTACCACCTATGCTCTTAGTTCCCGATCCCCTCCAATTAACCTACAACCACTTGGGTCACCCCCTTGCAGATCTATCCAGGTCTCACCCCCTGACAGTTGGCGCGCCAGGTAGGGGAGATCGAGAACTCGCTGTGCAGCATGGTGGCCCGATCTGGTGTCGTCTTCCCGGCAAGCATGGCGGACATCCTCACCAACCCTGTGGAGATCTGCTTTGGCTCCTTCACGGCAACCTCGACTTTTCCGGCGGCCACGACCTCTCTGGTGGCCGCTGCGCAGATCGCGACGGCACCCATTGCCACCCCCGTTTCCGATCTAGCATCGGAGACCCACCCGCCCAAACCCTATGACATTGTTCAGGGAATGGAGCGCATCATCAGCATGATGGAGGACACCCTCCAGATCTGCGAGAGAGCCCAGCGCTCAACGCAGATGGGGCCGCACCATGGGACCTTCCCCTTCGGTCTACGACCATCAGGCGACGTATACGCTCGCCAGGTGATCAAGCCTTCCCAGGTCCAATCTGGGGGGCGGCGGCCCGCTGGCGACCTAAAGCCTGAGCCCCGCACACACCGTGACCGGCTCGACGTACGGTGCACCTACCATAAGGGCGCACGACATACCCTCCGCGGCTGCCGACTGCGGAAGAAGAACGACCAGGATCGGCCCGCCCCTACCACGCAAACTCCCGCGTCACCGGATGGCGGCGAGTTCCAGAAGGTCCGGGTCCACGTCTCCCCCAACGACTCGGGTCCTATATTCCACCGAGTGTTGGTGGTTTCTGAGAATGAACCACCGCGTCGCGGTGTGACAGATTCTGAGGAGGCGCGGCGGATCCAGGGCAACGCCGACCGCGCCCAGTGATGTGCGGAAGAGCAACGCCGTGCGGTACCTCCCTGCGCTCGAGACCTTCGTCTCGATCGAGGAAGCGGGGCTACCGAAGTTCAACAGCCCCCAAGGCAACCTGGGCACTGCCATGGCGCGTCTTTAGCAAGCCAACCCCACGCCCGAGGCCGAAGCAGCCATGGCCTATCTTCGGGTCGCCACGGCCCTGGTGGAGGAGAAGAGCGCAGTAGCGAAGTCCACTGCATCGTCATCGAGCTGTCATTGGCGCAGTCGATCTAATCGACCTGCGCGCAGCAACCTCCCCTCAATCCAGGAGGAGGTCGATCAAAACAATCCCGATCAGCCTTGGGCGAACGGCGCCAAGGACGGTGACCTCCGTGCCAACCTCGACAAGAACAGGCGTGCCCGCGACGCCCGCGGCTACATCGACCAGCGCCATCACGAGCGCAAAGAGCGGGAGCTGCGGCATCGTGCGGATTACGACCGCGAGTACGGTCCCCCCGGCGCCGTCCACCGCATCATGGAACGCGAGGAGCGCAAGCGCCACGACGTCGAGAACAGGCGTCGCGCTCAGTACGAGGCGGACTACGGCCATCCGGAGGGTGGTGCTCGGAATCCAGATCGCCAACCCCGGTCCCAGATCGTCGCCCCTGCGCAGAGTAGAGGTGGTGCTCAAGCCGGAGATGGCGCTGACGACATAGCCATCACCACCTTCCCCGCATTGGCTCCTCGTCTTAGGTCGGTGGCCTACCTCAACAACTTCAAGCCTAACATCTAGAAGTACAATGGCTGCTCCGATCCCAACATCTGGCTGTCGACCTACTATGTCGCCGTCAAGGCAGCCGGCAGCAACTTTGACCATATGGCGGCGTACTTCCCGCTCGTGATGGGTGATGCGCCGTCGCTCTGGCTCAACAACCTCCCGGCTGGCAGCATCACTTTTTGGGCCGACCTGTCCAGGTGACCTACAATCGCCCTGGGAACGCCTTCAACCTCGGGAGGGTCACCATGAAGCCCAATGAGCGGCTCTGCGACTACACCAACCGGTTCTTCGAGAACCGCAACACTTGCGTCGGTGTCAGAGACGACCAGGTCGTCGACAGCTACAAGAAGGGTGTCAGGGATTGCAAGATCTTTGAGAAGATCCACGAGTCAGGGGCCACCACCGTCGCGGCCCTCATGGAGGTCGTCAACAAGCTCATCGACACCGACGAGGCATTGGTCAATCAGTTTGACTACGACAGCAAGCGTGACGCGGGCACTTCCGGCATCACTGGAGACTTGAGCTCCAAGCTGCGCAAGCGACCTTCAGAGGTGCTTGCGGCGGAGGCACGTCGACCCTCGACGTTCAACGTCGACGAATTCAACGCAGCGCTCGACAGCCCCTGCCGATTCCACGAGGGGGCCACCCACACCGTCCGCGAGTGCTCGCAGTTCAAGAGGGCCTTCCGTACCCCTGAAGACCCCAAATGACCTAGAGGCAACGATGATCGTTCGTCTTCACGTCGCTACAACAACAACCGCCATGACGACCGATGCGGCCACGGCGATGACGACCGCCGCGATGAGCGACGTCGCGATGAGCAGCAGCCAGAGGATCGCCGCGATGAGCGCAAACTGCCTCCTCCACCGAAGACGGGCAACCCCAATGGCCCCTTCTAGCAGGCCAAGCGATCAATCAACATGATCGTCGGAGGCCTCAAGTCTCACGTGAGCAGGAGGCGCTATAGCAAGGACAAGCGCGAGATCCACCTCATCCATACCCAGCCGGTGCAGCCTCTGTGTTGGTCTGAGCAACCGATCACGTTCTCTAGAGCTGATCATTGGGTCCATATCCCAGACACCGGGTCCTACCCACTCGTCGTCGAACCTTCGGTGGATGGAGCCCTGCTTCCCCAGACCCTCATCGATGGGGGGAGCGGGCTCAACATCATCTTCGTCGAGACCTTGAAGAAGATGGACTTCGACTTCAAGAAGCTGACGGCATGCGACGAGCCCTTCTTTGGCATCGTCCCCGGCAAGGCGGCCAACCCTGTGGGTCGGGTCTTCCTCCCTGTCACCTTCGGCACGGAGGACAACTTCCGCACAGAGTACCTCAACTTCGAGGTCGCCGACTTCAAGTCCTCCTACCACGCCATCCTAGGTCGCCCCATGCTGGCCAGGTTCATGGCCATCCCGCACTACACCTACTTGGTGTTGAAGATGACGACTCCAAACGGGGTCCTCTCCATCTACGGCGACCTCATAGTCTCCTTCAAGTGCGACAACGAGGCCCTCGACATCGCCACGACGAATGCTTGCGTCGATGCCTCGACCGTCCTGGTTGCCGAGGCTGCGAAGGTCACCCCGAGTGACCTGACTATCCTAGAGCAGCAGTGCACCGACACTGCCCTGGACGCCACACCGTCAACAAAGAGGGTCTGCCTCGGCCTCCCCGACCCAGAGATGACGGTGGTCATCGGTGACAACCTCGGGGAGAAATAGGAACTCGTGCTCACCAGTTTCCTCTGAGACAACGCGGACATATTCGCATGGACCCCATCGGATATGCCGGGTGTTCCCAGGGAGCTGGTTGAGCACTCCTTGGATGTAAGCAAGACGGCCAAGCCTGTCAAGCAGAAGCTGCGCCGCTTTGCGAAGGATCACAAGGAGGTCATTAGGGTAGAGATAATAAAGCTCCTAGCTGCTGGATTCATCCGTGAATGTAAAAACCCGGTTTGGCTCGCCAACCCAGTGCTTGTACCTAAGAAAACCGGTCAATGGAGAATGTGTATCGACTACACCGATCTCAACAGGCACTGCCCTAAAGACCCCTTCCCTCTTCCGCGCATCGACCAGGTCGTAGACTCCACAGCCAGAAGCGTCCTGCTATGCTTCCTTGGCTGCTACTCAGGGTATCACCAGATGGCCCTGAAGGTCTCTGACCAGGACAAAACGGTGTTCATAACACCGCACAGCATCTACTGCTACACGGCCATGACGTTTGGCCTCAAGAACGCTAGAGCGACGTACCAGAAGGCCATCCAGAAGTGCTTGGAGTCTCAGATCGGCGACAACGTTGAAGCCTACGTCGACGACGTATTTGTCAAGACCACAGTGGAGGACAACCTCATCACCGACCTTGCCCAGACCTTCGTCAACCTTCGACGCAACCGCTGGAAGCTCAACCCGGAGAAGTGTGTCTTCGGCGTGCCATCCGGCAAGCTCTTAGGCTTCATGGTCAGCCACCGGGGCATCGAGGCGAACCCCACCAAGGTCGATGCCATCTGCAGGATGAAGAAGCCTACCGGGAAGAAGGACGTCATGAAGCTCACAGGCATGATGGCGGCTCTAGGTCGCTTCATCAGCAAGCTAGGAGAGAAAGGCCTTCCCTTCTTCAAGCTGCTAAAAAAGTCCGACAAGTTCGTATGGACGGACGAGGCCGATCAGGCTCTGGAAGAGCTGAAGACCTTTCTCACGACGGCCCCGGTCATGGTGCCCCCAGCGCCAAAAGAGATCTTGTTGCTCTACATCTCCGTGTCCACCCAGGTGGTCAGCGCGGTCCTGGTGGCAGAGCGACCTGAGGAAGGCCAACCCTACCCCGTCTAGCGACCTGTCTACTACGTCAGCGAGGTCCTCTCCGACAGCAAGATCAGATACTCGCAATCCCAGAAGATGTTGTACTCCCTCCTCGTCACTTCGCGCAAGCTCCGGCACTACTTCCAGGCGCACAAGATCAAGGTCGTCTCGAGCTTCCCCCTGGGAGAGATCCTGCGTAGCCGCGACACCACGGGGCGCATCGTCAAGTGGTCGATCAAACTAGGCGAGTTCGACCTCGAGTTCTGTCCACGACAAGCCATCAAGTCACAGATCATCACAGATTTCATTTCTGAGTGGACAGAGACCCAGCAACCTCCACCGGCGGAAAAACAGGAGCACTGGAAGATGTACTTCAACGGTTCCCTGAACATCGAAGGAGCGGGAGCAGGCGTACTCTTCATCTCCCCCAAGGTGATCACCTGAAGTATATCCTGCAGATCCACTACAAGGCATCCAACAATGGTGCTGAGTACGAAGCCCTGATTCATGGGCTGCGCATTGCTGTCTCCCTGGGGATTAAGCGGCTTATAGCCTACGGCAACTCCAAGGTCATCATCGATCAAGTCAACAAGACGTGCGACATCAAGAAGGACACGATGGACACCTACTGCGCCGAGGTCCGCAAGCTCGAAGCTCACTTCGAGGGCCTAGAGTTTCATCACGTCTGCCGTGACAACAACGTGGCGCCAGACGTCCTCTCCAAGCTGGGCTCCAAGCGCACGCTGGTCCCAGCCGGCGTGTTCGTTCAAGACCTGCGCAAGCCTTCCATCAAGCTCCTAAGCGACCCAGACCCAGTGCCCGGCGACGTGCCCCCATGTTGACGGTCGATTTTGGTACACCTAGCTATGAGTTTACCGTCAACATTTGCATGTATTTGATATTCTAACTAATGGTACTAACCCCCCGGAGGTATCAAGTTCACTCTTGCATGTCGATTTTGGAGTTTATTGTTTACGTAGGAAACTAGCGCTTAAAGGGAGACTTACGGGATAAGTTCATTAAGCACTTCAAGAGAAGATCATGAAGCCCGGCACAAGTCAAGACACATCATGAACATGACTCCAAATGGCCCAGGGACCGAAGCATGAAGTCGTAAAACTCCAGGGACCTGAATAGAAGATGCTGAAGCTTGCGCGACAAGGAGCTCTATCTAAACCGTGGAGAAGACGACGTCAAGGGCCCAGATGCAGAAGGGAGCAAGTCAACAATTGACCGAGAAGCATCGGGGAGCGAGACAGGGCCGAACCGGGCCGAAACGGGCCTGGGTCGGTCGGCCCAGGCCGGCCGACCTGGCCTGTTCCGGGCCTGGTTCGCGACCCCCTTTGACCTAGGTGCTCCTCTATAAATTGCCTCTGCCTCCGCCAGCCGCCATATCCATCCATCCATCCATTCATCAGAGAGCCGCCGACACGAAGGAGCAGCACCGGGAGGAAGCCGACGGCCGCCGCAAGTTCTCGAGTTGCCTAGGATATGGCCTAGACCATGTCCTAGCCCCCATGGTTGGCCCTGCGTGGTGAAGCCATGGTGGAGTTCCGGAGCCGCGACTTGAATTCGTCAAGTCATTTGTACGTTCAACATTCGATGGTGATGTAATCATATCTTGTCCTACTTTGATCTACATCGATGAGTGTTTTATCCATATGTGTAGCTAGCATATGATTTTAGTAGGAATAGGTCTAATCGTGGTGGTTAGTCTATCTCTTGCGGATATATCGTTGTAGTGCACGGACAGAGGTTGTCGTTCGGTGATGAATATCCTTGCGTAGTGACAGTACGGTGGAGGAGAAAGCGGCGAATGAACGTGTATCAGACCACTCCATATCGGGTTACTCCATATCGAGTGTACTCCTTATCATAGTATAGGTTTAGATTGGTTTGTCACCTTAGCCAGAACGGCAACAAGAAGACGATAGGCTAGGGTTACCCTTTGGTGTTTACCTTTATGGCTAGGTGGATGAGATCCATACATCCCTTCGTGTTTGTATGTTACCTTTATGCAATCAACGCTTCATGATAGGTTAGATCATTAAATTAGATGGATAGCCTTAGGAGTTTGCTTCTGATCCTTGGATTGACAAATCTAGGGAGGACCCTCCTTGGTGAAAAACCACCAAGTCACCCGTACGCTTACGGTGAACTTGAGCACGGTTTTGAACCGTCAACAAGCCCCTTTTTCTGGCGCCGTTGCCTGGGATCGGCAACTCGAACCCTAGGGAGATCTATCTTTCTTTTTGACTAACCCTAATTCTTAGTATTGCATATACGCTTGTTTTCTTGTTTGTGTCCTTGAATGCAGGTAAAACCCTATACACAAAGCGATCGAGAAGATTTCGACATTCAGACTTCAACAAGTCCAACCTCGCTCAACCAATTTGATGGCTACGCATAGAATTGCTCTTTAGTGGTAGGTGCTAACCTTGGTTAGTGGCCCAACATCCGCTATCGAGCCCCCACCCAAAGAAAACGAAGATGAACAAGGTATGCCTACGTGTGTCAATTAAGTTTTTAAGACTAATTTCTTTTGGAGGTTTGTATGTTCAAGCTATAGGTTTCGGAAATGACCATGTCAAGCATGATGGAGAAGGATTCCATTACCATTATTCTCATGCAGCAATGGTAATGATTTATTGAGGCCAAGGGATGCGTGACATGGTGCCCTTAAAGACTACAAGATGAAGACCACACGTACATCTCCGGGTCGATGGACAAAAGGATGATGATGTCATCAAGATGTTTGCATGAGCCTCAGCAGAAAGCATTAGATATATTTGGATTTTCAGAAGCCCCATGAAGTCTATGTTCCAACGAATCAAGCGGCAAGGCAATCGGAGGTTCCTACAAGCGGATATGGCCGAATCACCGAAGGTTGCACGTGCTGAAATTCTGGACAGCAAGCAGTGCTGAAGTGAAACAGCCATAGCTCCCTCATTCGGTGTCCGATTGAGATGAATGAGTACCTGTTGGAAAGGTAATTTTATAAATTTTTCAATGGAACTATATTTTGGTATATGTTCTGTTCTGGATGCAGGGGTAAATCCACGAATAAGAGGCGGCAACAAGGCGATGACGACAAGATAGAGGAGATGGACATGGTGTCAATAAAGAGAAGATGGGGCAACGGTTCCACAACATGTACATGATGAAATTCAGAAGTTAAGGACTAAAACAAACCCTTTGGAGCTTGGATGAATGAAGACACAAAAGGCACCACTCAACACATGATGATGTTGGAAGCGAACCACGACCGATTTCATAAGTCAACATCAAGCTGCATGGCTACTTTGGATTCTCGCACAAGTAACCATGGCTTCGCGACGATAAAAAGGTACGTGAGAAAGTCGAGCTCTATGACTTAAAATGAAGCACTTTGCGGGAGGCAACCCGATATTTTTATATATATCTATATAAACTATGACACGTCTACATTGTGTTCTTTATTTGAAAACTTCAAGTAACATCGTACCAATGCTCTAATAAATGTCACAACCATATGTTGTATGCTTTAAATAGATATTGAGTGAGCACTATGCTACTTGATTTTGGAAAACTTGTAGACCACTTTTTTGTGTGCTTATTAGTGTTTAGAGTCTTTTTATTTGTGTCGTTTTAGAGAGAAATATGAAGCATGATCCCTTTTGATTCTAAACTTGTGGCTAGTTAACTTAGACTAACTTTCATTTTGGTCTAGATCACCACCATATCATGTCATGTCTTTTTGTTCATTCATATCATGTTGCACTTCATTCCACATTGTTCTCCACCTTTGCAATGTGTTGCATGTTGCATCTCATCTTTTATAACTCTTCTCCTTAAAAAAAAATCTTTGCCTAAACCTTCCTATCAAACCACACCTAGCACCCAAGCCAACAAAAAGGGGGATCGACTTATGTCAAGACGACAAAGTCTATCTCTATCCCTTTCTAATTAAAATTTTGACTAGCCTCATCCTAAACCCTTAGGGAAAACCCCTCATACCCTTAGTAATCCTAAAACCGTAGGTTTGTTTTTCATCCAAAAATCTAATCCTTGTTTTCTTTTCTTCTCTTCCAAAACCACCTTTGATAGAATTTCTTCACCCGACTTATCTTTTCAAAATTCTTATCTTAAGCCAAAAATATAGGATACCCACAAGCCTTACCTTAAAACCTTGTTAGCATGTTTTAGGTCTTTTGATAAAAGATTTTGTTGACAAGACTCTACCTCTCATAAAGTGACTTGCTTGTCATTATTGAGGAACAACATTGAAAGCTTTTTTCAAACATTGCTGACCCTTTTTTACTAACCCCTTTGCATTTGCATCAACCCCTTTGTTCTATCGTGCATAAGTTAGCTTGGCTTCTTCGCGAAACTTTTTGATGAATGCTTTATTTCCTTAATGGTGCTTCGCGCGCGCTAGGCATTTTCTTTTGTAATCTTGTGTAAACGTGGTGTTTAGACTTGATTGCAGACAATCATCATTTGAGTTTTTTAAAGCCTTGTTGATTTATATTTCATTAGGTTGGTTTATAAACTTTGCAATGTGCTTTAATTTTCTTGCGGCATGAAGAGTTATTAACCTTGAAATGAACATGGTGTTTTGACCTTGGTTAAATCTTTATGGTTATATAGAAATAAAGCAATCAAGTTGTAAACATGGTGTTTAGAACTTGGTGCAAACATTGTCATTGTTTTTATCCCTTCCTTTCATTTGCATTTTTTCACCTACACGCGCATACACCCATTAGGTTCTATTTTCTCTTTACTAGGTAAGCTATGCCACAAGTTAAGATCTTAGGGATGTCTTTGGTTTGTTGGCAATTGTTTCTACTCCTGACCATCACCCCGGGGGTAGAGTGTGTATTTGATTTGTTTTGCAGGCATGGCGTAGTGTTCCCATGAGTTCTTGACCAATTGCAATCAAGATCGTTAGTCATCTACAAGGCTTGAGAAGGAAGTCGCTGTTTCCATCAAGATTTGAGCATGTGTTCAGAGATGTACAATGGAAGAAAAGTTAATTTTCAGAAGCTCCTTCAAACCATCTTTCCAACGCATCAAGGATCATCAATTTTGAAGACCCGTACAAGGAGATATGGCAGAAACATTGAGCGCTGCGCAGTCTGAAATCAGCTTTGGACAGATTGCATCGCCGGAGTAAAATAGGCACAACTCTCTTGTTCGGAACCCATTTCATGTGAATGATGGCTTGTTGGAAAGATAATTTCATGAACTTCAACTTGGAGGGATGTTTCAGTATATGTTCTGTTGAGGAAGTAAAAGAAAAACTGTGAAAGATGAGGCAGCGACAAGGACGGGATGGAAGTCGGTGATGATGATATGACGAAGGATTGGAACAATGGCTTGATGATAATAAGAAGAAGTTGAAGGACAAATGAGTAACAAAGGCAAGAAGTGAAGATGATTCTCAAACACATGGCAATAGGGAATTACAAGCGATTCAAGTTCTTCCACACTTAGCAACATGCTAAGCATGGGGGAGGATTTGAAAGACGAAAGGGAAAAAGGCCACGTGGAGTACAAGGATCACCTTCACCACAAGATGCTCATCACTCTTTTTCCATGCTAAGCACAATGCTTAAGCATGGGGGAGGCCACGCTGCACTTCACTACGAGCATCGAAGAGGACGGTAACTCGCCCTTAACTTTATCTTTGTTCATCACCTTCTAAATGCTTGCACATATATGCTTTCAACCATAGACAACCTTTGTATTTATCTCTCGATCAATAACATGGCTACTAGGAGGACAACCTAGGTTTGTTAGTTTTATTTTTTCAATAAATGAATCACCATCTCTTTTGAGCTTACCACGATGATATCATTTGTATGCTTTGCTTATGGAAAAGTGATGAAAGTTGCCGCTTTATTTTACTTGCATGATGTTTTATATGACATGACTTTTTGCTCTCTATTAAAAGGAAATTAAATTGACTAAATACCGGCTCTTTCATTTGTGGAGGTTAAATGACTAATTTTTTTAGACCCACATACTTTATGTTGCTCTTTGATTTAAGTTTACCGATGACCTATGCCTTGTACTTGTTTTATTTAAAATCATTATGCTATCTACATTTGTGAGTCTCTTGCAAGGCTCTACCTACCAAAGCCTATATACATACAAGTTCTTTCATGATATAACCTTTAGTTTGCAAACTTATATCTTGATGAGTTGGATTAGGATTGATTTATGTGGTACGAGACTAAGAAGCTGGTCATTCCTTTGCGTATCTTTTTCATGCTAGCCATTTTTGTCCATGCATTGTGAGTTTCTACATTGGAAATTTCACAAACTTCGCTGGGCATCCACCCTAAACCCAAAACATCTTTTTGTGATTACCTCCTTGACCACAACCCAAATTGAGTATGGATGATCTTTCGACAAATTTTCTGAAGATTTTCTGGCAAAGATTTCAAGATATATGACATATGGAGGGACTCATCCAATGCAGAGTTTCGACATGGAGGATGCCCTTGAAGATTTCAAAAGATTTATAAAGGAATACAAGGATTTTGTACTTCTCTAGCAGCCATAAGTCCCCTCACTTCTATGCTCGAGGACGAGCAATCATTTAAGCATGGGGGAGGACTGCTATAGCAAGTACTATGTTGCTTAAAAGTTCAGAGGAGCATAAAAAAAATGATGAATAAAAAAAGAGAGAAGAAAAAAATGAATGAAGGAAAAAGAAGAAGAAGAAAGAAAAAAATAATAAGAATAGAAAAAAACAAAAGAAGAGAAAAAAAAATAAAAATGCTCCTCGGTTCTTTTTAGCTTTCATTAAAATCTTAGAGTGCTTTGAAGACAAGTCCATACTCAATCTTTTCCAACCATGTGCAATCCGATAACGAGAACTTCATTTGTGTCTTGGGATCACCCATTTGACACTTGCACATGTCCACCTTTCTAAATGCATGTGTTCCATCTCTCTCTCTTCCCAACATTTATTTTCCATGGCCTTTTTGACTAGTCTCGGTAATTCCAATAGATCTCTCTCTTAGTTTGACAATATTTCAAGTATAATGTTTTGCTAGGATTGTTTTTACCTACCAAGCTCCACATAAGCTTTCCACTTTCATATATGAGTAGAATAGGTTGAGAATAATCTAGTGTAGGCTTGAGTGACTTGATGAGATGAGTGTTTCCTTGAGCTTTTGCAAGAGAACCTCACTTATGTTAGATGTGCAACTTTTTGAAAACTCTTCACGATGCAACAAGGTAAAGGTTTGAAGTTTGCTTAAGTTCGAGAGCACTATATTTGTTTTATTGTGGCATGTTCTTTAATGATAGTCTATCTTCCATAATGAAGTAGCCGGTCAAAACTTGAACCTTAAATGCTAAATACTTGAGAGAGCAATATGTCTTGTTGTGTATAACTAAGTGTAGGGAAGACATTGAAAGGCAACGCTGATTTCCAAGTTAAGCAAAGATCTTGGACTTGCTCGAGGACGAGCAAGGTTTAAGCATAGGGGTATGTTGACGGTCGATTTTGGTACACCTAGCTATGATTTTACCGTCAACATCTGCACATATTTGATATTCTAACTAATGGTACTAACCCCCCGGAGGTATCAAGTTCACTCTTGCATGTTGATTTTGGAGTTTGTTGTTTACGTAGGAAACTAGCGCTTAAAAGGAGACTTTCGGGATAAGTTCATTAAGCACTTCAAGAGAAGATCATGAAGCCCAGCACAAGTCAATACACATCATGAACATGACTCCAAATGGCCCAGGGACCGAAGCATGAAGTCGTAAAACTCTAGGGACCTGAACAGAAGATGCTGAAGCTTGCGCGACAAGGAGTTCTATCTAAACCATGGAGAAGACGACGTCAAGGGCCCACATGCAGAAGGGAGCAAGTCAACAATTGACCGAGAAGCATCGGGGAGCGAGACAGTGCCGAACCGGGCCTAGGCCGGTCGGCCCAGGCCGGTCGGCCTGGCCTGTTCCAAGCCCAGTTTGCGACCCCCTTTGACCTAGGTGCTCCTCTATAACTTGCCTCTGCCTCCGCCGGCCGCCATATCCATCCATTCATCAGAGAGTCGCCGACACGAAGGAGAAGCACCGGGAGGAAGCCGACGGCCGCCGCAAGTCCTCGAGTTCCCTAGGAGATGGCCTAGGCCATGCCCTAGCTGCCATGGTTGGCCCTGCGTGGTGAAGCCATGGTGGAGTTCCGGAGCTGCGACTTGAATTCGTGAAGTCATTTGTACCTTCAACATTTGATGGTGATGTAATCATATCTTGTCCTACTTTGATCTACATCGATGAGTGTTTTATCCATATGTGTAGCTAGCATATGATTTTAGTAGGAATAGGTCTAATCGTGGTCGTTAGTCTATCTCTTGCGGATACATTGTTGTAGTGCACGGACCGAGGTTGTCGTTCGGTGATGAATATCCTTGCGTAGTGACAGTATGGTGGAGGAGAAAGCGGTGAATGAACGTGTATCGGACCACTCCATATCGGGTTACTCCATATCGAGTGTACTCCTTATCATAGTATAGGTTTAGATTGGTTTGTCACCTTGGCCGGAACGGCAACAAGAAGACGATAGGCTAGGGTTACCCTTTGGTGTTTACCTTTATGGCTAGGTGGATGAGATCCATACATCCCTTCGTGTTTGTATGTTACCTTTATGTAATCAACGCTTCATGATAGGTTAGATCGTTAGATTAGATGGATAGCCTTAGGAGTTTGCTTCTGATCCTTGGATTGACAAATCTAGGGAGGACCTCCTTGGTGAAAAAGGCACCAAGTCACCCGTACGCTTGCGGTGAACTTGAGCACGGTTTTGAACCGTCAACACCCCACAAGGCAGCCGCGACGTCCTCATGACCGAGGCCGAAGATGACTGGCGCCTCGACATCATCGCCTACATCCTGGAGCATCGGGTCCTTGAAGACAAGGCTGAGCATGAGAAGGTCACGAGATGCAGCGCCAACTACGTCGTCATCGGTACAGAACTTTATCGGAGGTCCGCTTCCAACGGCATGCTGATGAAGTGCATCCTAAGGTCTGAGGGCCTCAGGCTCTTGCAAGAGATCCACGGTGGTGAATGCGGCAACCACACGACCTCCGCTAACCTGGTGGGGAAGGCATTTAGGTCGGGATTCTACTGGCCTACCACCATGGCTGACGCCCAGGACCTAGCCCGGTGATGCAAAGGGTGCCAGTTCTTCGCCAAGCAGCAGCACATCCCAGCTCAGGCCGTGAGGACAATCCCACCATCCTGGCCCTTCGCTATATGGGGCATGGACTCGGTAGGGCTCTTCAGAACCGCCCCTGGCGGCTACAAGCATATCCTCGTGGGGGTGGACAAATTCACCAAATGGATCGAGGTTCGAGCCGTCGCTAGCGTCACGTCGAAGGAGGCGATGAAGTTCATCGAGGATATCACTCACCGCTTCGGGGTCCCCAACAGGATCATCACCGACCTAGGCTCGGCCTTCACAGGAGCTGACTTTTGGGATTTCTGCCAAGATAACCTCATCGACGTCTATTACTCCTCGGTGGCGCACCCACGCTGCAACGGCCAGGTCGAGCGTGCTAATGGCATGGTCCTTCAGGGCGTCAAGGACCGAATCTTCGACGACACTTCTCCATACGCCACCAGGTGGCTAGCGGAGCTCCCACACGTGATCTGGGGTCTCCGGACCCAGGTCAACTTAGCTACAGGATATGCACCGTTCTTCCTGGTCTACGGGTCAGAGGCCATCCTCCTGACTGACCTTGCCTTCGGCGCCCCCCGCATCCAGCATTACGAAGAGGGCGCGGCAGAAGAGACACGCAAGGTCGACCTCAACAGCATTGAAGAGCACCACGTGGCTGCGCTGATGCAGCACACCTGCCACAAGCAGCAGATACATTGCTACCATGACCGCAACGTGCGGGAACGATCCTTCAACATCGGTGACCTAGTCCTGCGACGTATCCAAGACACCAAGGGCATGCACAAGCTCTCCGCACCTTGGGAGGGCCCTTTCATCGTGAAAGAAGTCATTGGACCGGCGACCTATCGCCTCCAGTGGGCCGACGGCCAGGGCGTCCCGAACATCTGGAACATCGAGCATCTACGTTGCTTCTACCCTTAGAAGATCTATACCAAAATAAAGCTATGTACTCTGCCCCTTTGTAATTTCCAGTTAATAAAAATGAGATTCCCCTCGACAGCCTTTCTGTCGACCTACACCTGGGTCTCCCTTTTTACTTTCTGTCCCGTTTACCCTTCCCCCCCGAAGCGCTCGGGGGCTTGGTCTAAGTTAGGTCTTACACGCTCGGGGGCTTGGCTTAGCCAATCCAAGGGTCTCGCGACCTGAAGGGGTTCTTTATGTTCTCTTTTATCTACAGTGTTTTCTCTTAGCGTAGCTTTTATTCTTTTTATGCTCGTTCCTAAGTTGTGCGACTGTGAGACCTAGGGTCCAAGACCCCCCTCCGCGCGCCGGCTGCACTTATGCCTCCACGCTGAGCCGTGCAGTCGGTAAGCCGTTCCTCCACTGAGTTGGGTTAGCAGAGGGAACGTGTAGCAATCCTGCCACTTTTTGAACCTTCATAACAAGTGTTTCTGCTGCTCAAAAGAGGCTACGTGTTTTAATTAAAGTTGCATGTTTTTATTATGGCAAAAGTTCTCTTTACATTAATAGGCCCTAGGCCTAGACCTGCATCTACACTCTGATACAGCTCAAATATTAACTTTCAGAGGTCGAACTTCTTGATGACCTCCTCCGCGGTAGCCTGGATGTCCTCCCTGTTCACTAGCTCGGACAAGTCGACGTCCTCTGTGACCTTCTGCAGGTCGAACGACGGCTCGTGGAACTTCACCGTCGCCAACGCCGCGGCCGCAACGAGCTTGCTGGTGCCCAGCAGCAAGGTCTTCATCCGACCTTCAGCCTCATCCAGGCGGTCAAGCAGCTCATTCGGCTCCGCCCCCTCCTCCTGAGGAACATAGATGTCCATCAGATACTGGGCGGCCTCCCTAAGGTCGGTGAGCTGCTTCTCCAGACCTACATAAACAAGAGAAGGTCCGCTTACACCCTCGGTGCAACGACGACAAAGACTTTAAGGAGAAGGGGTCGCCTACCTTCCTGGACCGCCGTGGTCCTCTCCTTGAGGACCTTTACTTGGTCCTTGGTCTCCGCGAGCTCCTTCTTCAGGGCATCCTCCGTCTCCTTGGCGCCTGGATGCATCAAAGGTCGAAATCAACAAAAGACCTAAAAGACACGAAGATAACATCGAGCGACCAAACAAACGTACCGTCAACCACAGCTTGGAGGTCGTCCGCGGCGTCCTTCACCTTCTGCTGGGCAGCCTCCAGCTTCTTCTTTAAGGAGTTCACCTCCTTCTCCGCCTGACGGGCCAGGGCCTCCTTCACGCGCTTGACCTCCTGCGCGGCTTCGACCTTGGCTTGCAGCAAAGCCTCTTGAGCTACGCCTCCACGTGGGCATTGGCGGTCTCCCTCACCAAGGCCGCCCGGGCCTGTGCCCGCTCCGCAAATGACTGAAAAACAAGAAGATGCACCTCACATCAAGGCCTCGAAAATACCAAGAGCAGACGACAAAGAAATCACAGCAACAACGCCAAGCTCTTACCGAGAGCGTCCGCCGATCGTCCGCGACGCTTCTTTGAAGTCGTCGACGTCGCGGTGGTCGGCGATGACGTAGTTCTCCCACGGGGTCCCGACGTACAAGCACCTGTCGTTGTCCCCCTCGAGGCTGGGGCCGCCCACCTCCGCAGTTTGCTGGTCCAGCGTTGGTGGCGGGGCGGACATGCACAGGTCGTCCTGGTGACCTCCAACGGGCGGAGCACCGCTGGCGCCGCCCTTCTCCGCCTCCGACGCCACCGTCGCCTCGGCTCCAAGGGCCTGGCTTGAGACGTCCGCAGTTGAGGCCGCCGGCGACTGCTCCACCGGCACCTCCTTCCCTTTGTGCCCGAATGCCTCCTGACCTGAGGCATTCTTGGCGCTCCCAGACGTCGCTGGGGTCGCCCTATGTACAAAGAACGACCTTCATCAGCAGAATAGCAGAGAATCCGATGCTAAAAGCAAAACTGGGCATGGGTTCAATGACTTACTTGCTCGCGGACCTTAGTCCGGGCTTAATGGGCTTAGGCGGGGCCTTCGTCGCCCTCTTCTGCAACCCTGCGTCGCCCGGAACGTCCGCGCCCGACCTTGAGCGCTCCTCCGCCGCGATGGCCTTGCGGGGCATCTCAGTCGCCCGCTCCGTCGTCGCGCTAGGCGACCTCGCATCGTCCTCCTCCTCCTCGACATTGATGGTCTCAACGTCGGAGCCGGCCGTCGCCGTGTCCGCCGACACAGTGGGGCCTGCCCTCTTCCTCTTCTTCTTCTTCGCCTCCACCGTCTGGGTGGCGGCGATCGTTGCCACGGCCCGGGACGCGGACATCTTGCCCGCAGTCTGCCGCTTACACCGCGGCGGTGGTGCGACGACCTTCGGCGGCACCCTCCCCACGGTGGGACCTTCATCATCACTCCCCACCGACGAGTCGGAGAGATACTCTTCGATACATTGCTGTGGAGGGGTTTGCACGTCTCCCGAAGCACGGACCTTGAAGCTCCGGTCCTCTTCGTTGCGCAACGGCGCCGGGCACCAGTATATGCCTTCACGAAACTGAAAAGGAGAAGACCTACGTCAAAACTGTTCAAGTACTCAGATGGCAAAGAATCAAGGTCGGGGACTTACAGCGTCAGAAGGCCGGTACACGCTGAGCGCCTTGGGGCACGTTCGGTTGCGGATGCGTCCGGCGAAGATGTTCTTCACCCGCGCCACCATCTCCTCCTTGGAGACCTTGCGCCGGATGACCCGGGTGGGGTCAGATTGCCCCCAGTACTCGTAGGCCGGGTGTACCCGGTCTTGGATAGGTTGCAGCAACCGACGGCTGAAGATGATTACCACAGCACCGCCGGTCAGCCCCTCCGTCTTCTGCCTCTCAAGGTCCTCCAGCAGCGGCCGTAGCTCCTCAGTCTCCCGCGACGTCAGCTGGTTGGTCAACTCGGGGAACGGCACGGGAGTGTGCCCGGACCTGGTGGGGAGCGCCAGCGCTGGGTTGTCGAGGTAGAACCACCCCTGCTTCCAGCCCGTGGTGTTGTCGGGCAACACCAGGTCGATGTACTCCAGCTTCATGTACCGGCGCAGCATGAACCCGACGCTCCCAACGACGTTGGATTTCCCCGTCTTCTTCAGCTCGAAGAAATGCTGCCACAAATGGAAGTGCGGCGGTATCCCGAGGTAGGCCTCGCAGAGGTGGATGAAGGAGGAGATGATGGTGATCGCGTTGGGGACGAGGTGTACCAGGTCGATCCTGTAGAAAAACAGGAGCCCGCGGAAGAAGTCGCCAGCTGGGACCCCGAACCCGCGCTCGATGTGCGCCAGTAAGACGACAGTCTCCCCAGTCCCCTCGGTGGGGAACGCCACGCCCGCCGCTGGCCTCCAGGCCACTTCCGCCTTGGGCCTTAGCAACCCGCGTCGCCAAGGCCTGGATCTGCTCCTCCGTCACTACGGACAGCTCCCAGATGGTCTCCGGCGCCGGTGCAAGCGCGGGCTGCATCTCCCCCTCTTCTACTCTGATGGATTTGGCCCTGAACACTACGAGCGACTTCGTTCGCATGCGAGGGCGTGCGGCGTGGCGGACCTAAGCACGGCGGTGTCGCTAATCTAGCTGGAGCAATCGAGCGGCGGCGCAACCCTAAGTGCGAAGCAGAAATGAAAGCAAGTGGAGGTCTCCAGCCCGCGGATGGGCCTTTTATAATTGGGCCCCAGCGGCACTATGGGCCGCTGCGCCCAACGTCTCTCCAGCGGGTTTCACGGATCTATTCCTCAATGGCTCTTTCGGCCTAACGGAAAAAAGGCAGTAACGACTAGTTCCGTACGGGAATCTGCGTCCGTCGGCTTTTGGTCAACGCCCCGGCGGCCATGGACTCGTTATGCCCCACATTCAAGCCCCCCCCAAACATCATGTTTCTGATGCTAACCTCAAGGTCGTCACGACCCGCAGACGACCTATGGACCTGCTCCACTGACTCCTGGAGGTCGACAAGGACCCAACAGCTTCCTAGGTCACCTCGACCTACAACGGCGGGTTCACACCACATCTCCCAAGCCCAGCTGCCTACTTGCCTTCTAGGTCGCCTCGACCTACAGCGGCATGCACTACCAACGACCCTCGTGCTTAAAGGCTCTACTGCCCGTTGGCGACCTCTTGGTCTCAAATATAGCTCCTTGCTGAGGCCCTGCTGCCTTCTAGGTTGATTTAGACCTACAGCTTTCAGGTTGACGCCCTGCGTTGTGTCACTGCACAACAGCCGTGTTGACTTAGGTCGACACGGGTTCTTTTGTCGATTTCTATAACCTTCTGAAGGTCGGTGTGCTTTCACAACCCCGCCGAGACCTTGGCCACGCCATTGCCACCCGGGCGCCTCTACACAATGTTCAAGACACATCGTTTGCCATGCAAGTATGTGTATAAAAGCTTCGTAAGCAACAAAGGACTATGGCCCTTGGCCAATTACAAGATACAAACATATTAAAGGTCCTGATCTACCTTACATGATGTCTACGACGCAACCTAGACTGATGAGGTGCGTCGCAAGCTTTCTTCTAGCTTCAGGACCTACTTGGAGACCTCCACCGCCGTCGTTGTCGCAGCTGCCACACAGCCACCTCTACTCTAGCCCCAGAAGGTTTCCTGTGGTACCCTCACTTATGTTCGGGGGCTACTCCACGAGTGCGTCTCACAACACCCTCTCCTTCTACGTCGCATCGACCTACTGGAAGCCCGCTTCCACTACCTCTCCGCTCGGCCTACCTACGGTCGGCAGGGAGACCTTCCTCAAGGTCACGACGATTCCTTCCTGATTGCCTAACTCAGGTCAGGTCGGCGGTTCTTCAAGGATGGCGCCTTGTGAAGGACCGAACTGGCGACCAGAGAGGGGGGGAGTGAATGGGAGCCGATAAAAAATTCTTCTCGATGGAGATGGAAACTCCAACAAGACGAACACGGCTTCCAAAACACGTCTCCGGCTCAACTACAAAAGTTGGCCAAGACCACGCAGCCACTGAAGTGATACTGGTCCTAGGAACCAACAACCACCAAAGCCTACCCGAGAACGCAGCGGAAAAACCAACTTGAGCAGCTACTGGACTGCACCGGTCAGACCGGTTGCACACACCGGTCAGACCGGTCCCTGCTAGAGCGCCCTGACAGAACCTGAGAACTTCCACAGAAAGCTCCTACACCGGTCAGGCTGGTGTAGCACGCCTGTCATACCGATCCAAGCCAGGAAGCCCCAAATCCACAAACCTGACCTTCCGAGCTCCAAACCGAACCAAACTCGAAACAGCAGCCACACAAGACAATAGGGAACTCACCAACACGTTCACCCGAGCAAAACCCAACTGGGGGTCGGCACCGGTCAGGTCGGTGAGAGTCACCGGTCAGACCGGTGTTGTCACACCTGTTTTTCCAAAGAAAACCAAGTGCAAACCTATATGCATGCCAGGATCAAGTTTCATGCATATAGTGACATATAAGTGAATACAGAAACAATATCACGTAAGAAAAAGGGAGATTATCAGAGTATTACGCTATATCCTGGAAATGAAGGCACCAAACTCCACAAGCAGTCGACTGGGGGTTGCGTACGCCTAGAACTCCACAACATCTTCACATCATCTTCAAAGTAGCTTCCTCTTTCTGAGCAACATTGTTTATAGCAAGGGTGAGCACTTGTCGTACTCAGCAAGTGTGGGGAAAGGATGAATGCAAAGGCTTTATAGTGGACTGGGCTCTAAGCATTTAGCATTTTAGTTGGTCCAATTTTATTAAGCAAATATTTACTAGCAAGTATAAGTATATACCATCCCACAATTAAGCATAAAGGTAAGAGATATGCCATAAGAATATGGCTAACATAACCAAAGAGCACGATTTAAGTCCATCTTCACGTTCAATTAATCATGTGAGGGTCCAGGCCACTCTTGACCGTGAGCACGGCTAATCGATTAGTTTTACACTCTGCAGAGGTTGTACACTTTCACCACAAGCAGCGTAAAAGCTCCGAAGAACTTTGAACCCAACCATGCGATGCTAGCTAGGCACCATACCACACTACCGAGGTGTGATTGCATAGGGACGCTACGAGGCCTTTACAAAGGTTCCCCAACAAGTTGTGACCCACAAGGTCCGGATCAGTTAGCAAGGTATAAAGTCCCCTAGCAGGTCGATACCCCACCATAGAAAAAAAATAACTCACCCAACCCCCTGCTAGAGCGAGTCCATACCCCGCAGTACCGCCGATCCCTTGTCCTTATCAGGTAAGATCACCCCAAGCTAAAGTTCCTAATTAATTAGCCAAGACCAGTGCCCGTTTAGTTCTTGTGGTTGTACTGTTTTCCTGGGTGGTTCTCCATGTTCCGATTAGCATAGCAAAGGTGGTCTTGCAATTAAAATTAACATAAAGGAACATAGAGCATAAAAGGTAACCATGTTGATTAACACCATCCCAGTCAAGCAAGCTAAGCAACATCTACCATCAAAATTAATTAAGCAACCTGGCTATACAAGGCCATGGTAAAAAGAATACTAGTCATCATCCTTAATAGGAACCCATCAAAGTTAATGCAAGCAATGCAATGTGTGATTAAATAATTATTGGGACAAAAGAACAAGGACACACTTGCCTGTAACCAGAGTAATGTTGTTGCTCAGAGTGTCTTCACTTCTTGCTCTCCAAAGCTCTCGAACAACATTCACTCTATGCGCATCAATCATCGGGCACAAGCATACAAGCAAACAAACAAGCAAGCTAAGAACAATACATCAATCAAAAGAAAAAGAGTGCACTAAAGGATAGGCTCGATTCTGTGGATCACTAAAGCACACAAACCGTGCTGAGAAGAGGAAGGCTTGGTTATGGTTGTGGAAGGTTGAGCAAGGATCGAAAAGATCACACTGAGACAGAGAGCTAAAGAACGACTACCGATCGTTTTGCATATATGAGAGAACAAACTATGAGCTAGGTTTATTTTAATTAATCAAAATATGTTAAGAATATTTCCTAAGTTGGAATTAACGCAGTATTATATTTTATTTGCAAAAGACCGGAGTAAAGAACTAATCAAATTTTATTTATAAAGATTCATATATTGATTAAACCAATTAAACATTTAATTTAGAAAAAACTAGACTATATGAACCCTCTAATCGAAACTTTATGATTCGAATAAACTAATACATTTATAATTAAAAACTCATTCATGTTGATATTAAACAAATTAACATTTATTATAAAAGTCGGTGTAAAAGCCTATCAACTTTTAATTAGAAAAGGTTAAATAAATATTAAACAAATTAATTATTTGGTTTATGAAAAAATGAGGTAAAGATCTAATTAGATTTTATTTACAAAAGCATGTGAAATAATCATTAATCAAATTAATATTAGTTATGAAAAACGGTGTATAACTCTATATTGCTTTTATTTATAAAAGGCATGTATAACTAGACATTAATCAAAATTAATAACAAATTAATTCTCAGAAAACTTTCATAAAGAAAACTCACCACTAACATGTACTTCACATTATTATGAACCTAACGCAACTTGAACGGACAAAAACGGAGCTAAAACATGAAATCTATGGACTAAACAAGGTTACAGGGACTTAAACGGGATTATCCATAGATCTGAGGGACTAGCAGATAAGATTTCTGAGACGCACAGAATAGTGCTAGTGAATAGATCTAATATCAGGGTTAGATCTATGAAAAGCTCAGGTAGGGTTTATGTGCGAAAGGTGGGATCTTCCTAGGGGGTTTTCCACAAGAGGTACAAGACACAAGAAACTAATCTAGGGTTACAGGGAACTTCAGGGGGCTATATGCAAAACAGGAGAGGCTTTCTTCTACCTCTGGTTCATGCGTACAGGGGCGCATGGGAGGTGCTGGTGGTTTCAATCACCGGAGCTACGTGCGATGGGGAGCTCGGGTGACTCGCGGAACGGAGAGAGGAGGTCAAGGGGAACACGTAGGAGTGCTCACCGGCAGCGGAGACGAAGGGAGGTGGCCGGATTTCGAGGACGACGATGGCCGGCGTCCTGCTGCTCGGCTCCTGTCACGGGGTGCTCCAGGGACGCCAGACGACGGGGAGCGGTGCTCTGGATGCGGCTCGACGTCGCGCTGCTCCGGGAGACGGCGGCTTCCTCCGACGGGCGACAGAACCAGCGAATCGGCGACGTCTGGTGGCGGCGACTTGGAGCGCTCCGGCGGGTGGCGGCGCTGCGCGGCTGGGTGCGAGGCAGGGCGAGGCGCGGGGAGTCGTAGGGCGCGTGAGGATACTCGGCCTCGGCTTTATAGGGGCGCTGGAGGCGCGGCGTGGCGCGCACGCCAAGAAGAGGCTGCGGCGGCGCCGGCCGTGTCCGACATGGACACGCCTGCAGTTTGGCCCGGATGGGCCTCGCGGGCTCGCGGCTGGGCCGGGCGGACTGAGTCGGGCTAATGGGCTCAGCCCAAAAAGGAAAAGGAAGATTTCCTTTACTATTTTCCGAAATTACTTTTTAATGCGAAAATAATTTCAGAACAGTCTAGAAAATATTTAGAGCCACGAAAAAAATACTCAGAAAATTCCCAAAATTCTAGGAAAATTCCCAGAGGTAGATTGGGACACGAACATTCCAAATAAAATATTTAGAGCTCATGAAAAAGATTTTAGAGCCTTCTAATAAATAGAAAATGCTCAGAGAAAATAAGAATAAATCCCAGAAAATTCCGGAAAATTCTTGGAAGGGTTTGGACAGCACCTAGACGTGTTTTAAAAGCTTTTGCACTCATGAAACACCAGATGCATCGGCATGAATACAACACTCACAACTTTTTATTTAATTTAGAAAATCAAGCAAGGCTTTTTCCTATACTATATTTCCTGTAAAGAAAATAAATGTTGGAAAAGTTTTAAAATTATGAGAAAATTGTTATTTAATTATTCTCTCTATTCACATCCTGAAATTGGAAATTTTAGGGTGTGACAAACCTACCCCCCTTAAACAGAATCTCGTCCCGAGATTCGAAGAAAGGAGAAACAAGGAGAAGGGAGATAAACAAGATGGACATCCTCTATTGTCGATCGGTGTGCAATCTTTATTCCTCATCTTGTCTTGATCGTCGGGGTGTTCATCAGAGTGAGCTAGATGGGGTAGTAGCAAGCATAAGGTGGGAAAGAAGGTAGAGTGATGTTTTCTTTTCTTCAACTTGCTCACTTCTTGATGGTGACAGTGGCAGTAGCATTTGCTTGTTGATGACGTTGGTGTGGCCTTCATTTCCTTCTTTTTGATGATGTAGAGAGGAAGGAAGGTGACAAGGAGATGGGAGGTACAAATAGAAGAACCCAACTAGGCAACTGATGTTATTGCAGATATAAGATCCACAATACACCAACACTCATTACAAAGAACCAACACAAGCAATGTCATAAAACCAAGCATCATCATGCAAGCACAGAACTTCACCAAACAAGACATGGTTAAGGGAACGAAACTACACGTTGTTAATAAAGTCAGAGGGTATCCTCCTAATAGATCAGATGTAGCTCCCAGCAAGGATATCCATAAATAATGGATTTTTCCCAGATCAAGGAGTACAAAATTATGAGATCATCCCAACTGGAATCACCTCAATCGGAGGTTTAGAACTCGAGATGTGAATTAAACAAGATGGTTATGTCAGCAGTGTTGACAGATTCTGAATGCTCCACTAATTCGTATGTATCTCCATGGATACAGAACGAATACTGCTGAATTTTGGATAGAAATTAATACATAAAATTTTGGAACTAACCCAACTGATTTCATGTCAATCGGAGTTCTGTAGCTTGAGATAAAATTAAAACAGCGCTGATGTGTCAGAGAGCTGCGCGAACAGATTTGACACCAACCTAACTGGGATGATATATGGGTAGATGGGTAAATATACTTGGTGGAGATAGATATATTGGAAATAAGGAGGAGATATATTTTTTTTAAAAGGACATACTGATAGAATATCAAGGATAACAATTCCACCAAACCAAGGTGATGTCATTGCTTGGGAGAAAGATCCGGAAGCGTTCAGGAAGAGTAAAGGTAAACATACAAGAATTCATGATTTAGCATTTGTGAGGAAAAGAAGTGCAAATGCTAAGAGACAACTAGGGAGCAGAGTCTTCATAGTGAGGAGAGAAGAGGATGATTAAGAAGTGAGAACATTCATCAGAGAGGTCAATGATAAGGTAAGAATGGATTGTAGAACAAAGGACACATGAGGAAACAACCATTTCCATCTATGTTTGCTTTGGGTATGCTTGCTTCAGGGTACGTCGCATGAATCAACTAAAATTTTTGATTAGAACGACACTTTGTAATAAAAAATCAAGGGGAAATCCAAAGTGGCATTTCATAAAGAAGGAGAAGTTCAATGAGGAAGATATGTGGATTCATTGACAGCTATGTTCAAAGTAGATAGACAAGCAAGGATATCAAGGAGGTGCATTACATGGAACAAGTGGAAGGGGAAAGCAAGATTAAGATCAGGATAAGAAAAGGGAGTGTATAAACAAGGATTAATGATTCAACATTTGCAAGATATGCAAATGAAAAGAAGTGGAAAATGTTTAAGTTTTCATGAATGGGAGAGAAGAGATTGATTAGGGAGTGAGAATATTCATCACAGAGGTCAAGGTTGAAGTGAGAATGGATTTTAGATCAAAAGAGATCTTAGGAAACGACCATTGTTATCTAGGCTTACGTCCTACAGTTGATACAGCTCTGATACCACTCTGTCACACCTGTTTTTCCAAAGAAAACCAAGTGCAAACCTATATGCATGCCAGGATCAAGTTTCATGCATATAGTGACATATAAGTGAATACAGAAACAGTATCACGTAAGAAAAAGGGAGATTATCAGAGTATTACGCTATATCCTGGAAACGAAGGCACCAAACTCCACAAGCAGTCGACTGGGGGTTGCGTACGCCTAGAACTCCACAACATCTTCACATCATCTTCAAAGTAGCTTCCTCTTTCTGAGCAACATTGTTTATAGCAAGGGTGAGCACTTGTCGTACTCAGCAAGTGTGGGGAAAGGATGAATGCAAAGGCTTTATAGTGGACTGGGCTCTAAGCATTTAGCATTTTAGTTGGTCCAATTTTATTAAGCAAATATTTACTAGCAAGTATAAGTATATACCATCCCACAATTAAGCATAAAGGTAAGAGATACGCCATAAGAATATGGCTAACATAACCAAAGAGCACGATTTAAGTCCATCTTCACGTTCAATTAATCATGTGAGGGTCCAGGCCGCTCTTGACCGTGAGCACGGCTAATCGATTAGTTTTACACTCTGCAGAGGTTGTACACTTTCACCACAAGCAGCGTAAAAGCTCCGAAGAACTTTGAACCCAACCATGCGATGCTAGCTAGGCACCATACCACACTACCGAGGTGTGATTGCATAGGGACGCTACGAGGCCTTTACAAAGGTTCCCCAACAAGTTGTGACCCACAAGGTTCGGATCAGTTAGCAAGGTATAAAGTCCCCTAGCAGGTCGATACCCCACCATAGAAAAAAAATAACTCACCCAACCCCCTGCTAGAGCGAGTCCATACCCCGCAGTACCGCCGATCCCTTGTCCTTATCAGGTAAGATCACCCCAAGCTAAAGTTCCTAATTAATTAGCCAAGACCAGTGCCCGTTTAGTTCTTGTGGTTGTACTGTTTTCCTGGGTGGTTCTCCATGTTCCGATTAGCATAGCAAAGGTGGTCTTGCAATTAAAATTAACATAAAGGAACATAGAGCATAAAAGGTAACCATGTTGATTAACACCATCCCAGTTAAGCAAGCTAAGCAACATCTACCATCAAAATTAATTAAGCAACCTGGCTATACAAGGCCATGGTAAAAAGAATACTAGTCATCATCCTTAATAGGAACCCATCAAAGTTAATGCAAGCAATGCAATGTGTGATGAAATAATTATTGGGACAAAAGAACAAGGACACACTTGCCTGTAACCAGAGTAATGTTGTTGCTCAGAGTGTCTTCACTTCTTGCTCTCCAAAGCTCTCGAACAACATTCACTCTATGCGCATCAATCATCGGGCACAAGCATACAAGCAAACAAACAAGCAAGCTAAGAACAATACATCAATCAAAAGAAAGCTTTTAAAAGAGCGCACTAAAGGATAGGCTCGATTCTGTGGATCACTAAAGCACACAAACCGTGCTGAGAAGAGGAAGGCTTGGTTATGGTTGTGGAAGGTTGAGCAAGGATCGAAAAGATCACACTGAGACAGAGAGCTAAAGAACGACTACCGATCGTTTTGCATATATGAGAGAACAAACTATGAGCTAGGTTTATTTTAATTAATCAAAATATGTTAAGAATATTTCCTAAGTTGGAATTAACGCAGTATTATATTTTATTTGCAAAAGACCGGAGTAAAGAACTAATCAAATTTTATTTATAAAGATTCATATATTGATTAAACCAATTAAACATTTAATTTAGAAAAAACTAGACTATATGAACCCTCTAATCGAAACTTTATGATTCGAGTAAACTAATACATTTATAATTAAAAACTCATTCATGTTGATATTAAACAAATTAACATTTATTATAAAAGTCGGTGTAAAAGCCTATCAACTTTTAATTAGAAAAGGTTAAATAAATATTAAACAAATTAATTATTTGGTTTATGAAAAAACGAGGTAAAGATCTAATTAGATTTTATTTACAAAAGCATGTGAAATAATCATTAATCAAATTAATATTAGTTATGAAAAACGGTGTATAACTCTATATTGCTTTTATTTATAAAAGGCATGTATAACTAGACATTAATCAAAATTAATAACAAATTAATTCTCAGAAAACTTTCATAAAGAAAACTCACCACTAACATGTACTTCACATTATTATGAACCTAACGCAACTTGAACGGACAAAAACGGAGCTAAAACATGAAATCTATGGACTAAACAAGGTTACAGGGACTTAAACGGGATTATCCATAGATCTGAGGGACTAGCAGATAAGATTTCTGAGACGCACAGAATAGTGCTAGTGAATAGATCTAATATCAGGGTTAGATCTATGAAAAGCTCAGGTAGGGTTTATGTGCGAAAGGTGGGATCTTCCTAGGGGGTTTTCCACAAGAGGTACAAGACACAAGAAACTAATCTAGGGTTACAGGGAACTTCAGGGGGCTATATGCAAAACAGGAGAGGCTTTCTTCTACCTCTGGTTCGTGCGTACAGGGGCGCATGGGAGGTGCTGGTGGTTTCAATCACCGGAGCTACGTGCGATGGGGAGCTCGGGTGACTCGCGGAACGGAGAGAGGAGGTCAAGGGGAACACGTAGGAGTGCTCACCGGCAGCGGAGACGAAGGGAGGTGGCCGGATTTCGAGGACGACGATGGCCGGCGTCCTGCTGCTCGGCTCCTGTCACGGGGTGCTCCAGGGACGCCAGACGACGGGGAGCGGTGCTCTGGATGCGGCTCGACATCGCGCTGCTCCGGGAGACGGCGGCTTCCTCCGACGGGCGACAGAACCAGCGAATCGGCGACGTCTGGTGGCGGCAACTTGGAGCGCTCCGGCGGGTGGCGGCGCTGTGCTGCTGGGTGCGAGGCAGGGTGAGGCGCGGGGAGTCGTAGGGCGCGTGAGGATACTCGGCCTCGGCTTTATAGGGGTGCTGGAGGCGCGGCGTGGCGCGCACGCCAAGAAGAGGCTGCGGCGGCGCCGGCCGTGTCCGACATGGACACGCCTGCAGTTTGGCCCGGATGGGCCTCGCGGGCTCGCGGCTGGGCCGGGCGGACTGAGTCGGGCTCATGGGCTCAGCCCAAAAAGGAAAAGGAAGATTTCCTTTACTATTTTCCGAAATTACTTTTTAATGCGAAAATAATTTCAGAACAGTCTAGAAAATATTTAGAGCCACGAAAAAAATACTCAGAAAATTCCCAAAATTCTAGGAAAATTCCCAGAGGTAGATTGGGACACGAACATTCCAAATAAAATATTTAGAGCTCATGAAAAAGATTTTAGAGCCTTCTAATAAATAGAAAATGCTCAGAGAAAATGAGAATAAATCCCACAAAATTCCGGAAAATTCTTGGAAGGGTTTGGACAGCACCTAGACGTGTTTTAAAAGCTTTTGCACTCATGAAACACCAGATGCATCGGCATGAATGCAACACTCACAACTTTTTATTTAATTTAGAAAATCAAGCAAGGCTTTTTCCTATACTATATTTCCTGTAAAGAAAATAAATGTTGGAAAAGTTTTAAAATTATGAGAAAATTGTTATTTAATTATTCTCTCTATTCACATCCTGAAATTGGAAATTTCAGGGTGTGACAGGTGTGACCTGAGCTCTCGGGATGAACAACAACCGACGGGTCAACTCCCCCAAATCCAACTCCCGATCTCCCAATTCGCTCCACGGATTCGCACAAGACTTTGGGGATAGTAGGAACACCTCATGGGGCACTCTATAGCCAAGATTTGGTTCACCAAAACTTGCTAGAACAAGAGGAATCAAAGAAATCCGACCAAGAACGCCTCTAACCCTAGAGAGGAGAAAACCCCAAAATCGAGCCCCTTTGCTCACGGATTTGGGAGGGGAATCAAAGGGAAAAGAACCATGAAGGGTTCAAGCATACATTCCCCACCAAATCCTAAAAAGAAAGGCCTCGAATCTGCCACAAGAAATTCGCCAAGAAAAGGCTCCGAAAATCACCAAAAAGGAGAAACGGGAGAGACACAACCAAGCCTTGAGGAACCACGCCGAATCATCTATACATACCATGAAGGTTCATACAAGGTCTAGCTTGCCGCCCGATCATCCTTCCCTCTCACAAGATCTCACCATGAAGCTCTCAAGCTAGTCCTAGAAATTCCAAAGGAAAATGGAAGAGGAAAATAGCAAAACAAAATGAGCTAGGGTTCCAAGAGATGGCTGCCATCCTCTCACCACTTGGGTTATATGGAGGCAACCGAAAGACAAAACTACCCCTAAGTCCTAACACTAGGACACACGCCCCCGAGGGGCACTTTGGGAAACTTTGTCGTCGCACCATCGGACGGATGCCCGGCGACCGCACCCTGCATAGCCTCGACGCAAGCCATGCGATCCCGACGCGTGTCCTCCGCTTCGAAGTATCCGGATTGCGTCGTCGCACACCGGTCAGACCGGTGCTCCTCACCGGTCAGACCGGTCAGACCCACCGGTCAGACCGGTCCGATGCTGCTGCACCTCCGTCTTGGGTCTTGGCTTTGTGGATCAACCAAGGAACCCAGTGGTTTTCTGGTGAACCACTGGAAACCCCGCGAACTCGGTGTAGCCTCCGCCAATCACCACTCATGACTCGGCTCCCACGTAGTCCCGGCTCGACCTTGGTTTTGAGGCACAACCAAGAAACCGTCTCTGACTTCATCTTGCCATTCTTGCCACCATGCGGCCCGCACTTGACCCCACTAGCCACCGGGTCCCTCGAGCCAAGCCTACTTGTCTTCTCCACACCTGGAGGCCTACCCGGCAACGACCTTTCGCGCTTGCTCTTCACCTGCACCAACACCAGTCAAGCCGCAACCTGCACCTGCAATACTTGGCTAAGAATCAGTCCACACCACGTTGTCAATCACTCATCACACCAGGAAGTGACCCACCACCGGTCCTCGAACCACACAGGCTCTCAATCTCCCCCTTGATGAGTGCATTGACAACACACATGTTTTGGTAACCAAAGAGAAAAGGAAAAGAAAAGAAACGACTAAAAGAAACTTCAACAAGCGATCAAAAGCCAAAGGAAAGGCAAAGAGCAAGATCACTTGAAGAAGACAAATTTCGGTCCCCTTAGGCAAGGGCAACGGCTCGACACAACCGAGACAAAAACATGCTCAAGCAAAGAGCACAAACCTCCAAATCAAAGCTCGAAAACCACAAAGAGCTCCCCCTGCACACATGCAAACTGCCCCTGGACGATTGCATGCAAACCACTTCACGAAACAGAGCAGCTGCCTCAGCCTTGCTCTGACCGGTCAGACCGGTCCACCTTACCGGTAAAACCGGTGGACTAGATCGCCCAGCACCTGACACTCACACCGGTCAGACCGGTGCATTCCACCGGTCAGGCCGATGACGACCTGTGAAAAACTGGGAACTGCACAAGCTCAAAACTAGCTCGAAACCACTTGGAAACCTTCTAAATGCATGCAGCAAGCCAAAACATGCTCAAACTTCTCCCCCTTGTTGACAATGCAAGAATCAAGCTAAAAATGCAAAAAATGCAACCTAGAGCTTCTCAAATAGACAAAATTCAACATAGGATGCTACACATGTCCAAATGAGCAAGTTAGATACTCTATAGCTTCGTAATGACATCAACTACAAGATCACCAAGTTTCACAACCATTGGGCGAAGCTAAGATAGAATTGGGTATTTTTGCGAAAAAATTCCCTCTCATGAGTAAAGTCCTAAACATGAGCAAAACATGTCAAAATGGCAACGCCACACAAACTTCATGCTAGGACAACCATTCTAAGCATAAGACCATCATAAACACCCACAAGCACCTCATGTCATGTCAAAGCCACCGAGCCATGTGTCTAGTTCTATATATGAGACTTCTCATTGGTTGGCAACATGCAACGGTTTAGCACCCAAAGAAAATTAAATTAAGCACATATGACATGGGAGCATATTTTCCAAGCAATTTACATTTCATTTTCAGATTTATATTTGGTACATGAAATGTCTTTGCGACAAAAAGGAACTTATGCCCCTCTACAAGATAAAGCATGGGGGCTAAACATTCATGATGGTAAATGAGCCTTTGGCCCCATATGATCAAAATAAGCTATCCAACCACAAATTAAGCATAGCCAAGCCACAAAAACATGTCAAGATCATATAAAGGCATTTACTCACAAGAGAGCATGTATGTGACAATTTTCAAAAGCATAACAAGCAACCATGGATATAAATCAAGATCATCAAGAGCTAAGCCAAACTAACCATAGCTTACCAAACTAGCTCACAAGGACATATATATCAAACCCTGGTGAACAATGTATATAGGAGAAGCTTTTCCTACACAATGCATATGATACAAAATGCATGCAACCTAAGATACAAAGATGCCTATACATCATGTTACATATGCCATGTCAAATGCAAGAAATGCACAAAGGAAAGCTATACATATGCTACAAAGGAGCTCCCACACACCCAACTCAAGAAATCAAACAAACACCAAGCTCCCCCCGCAAACGAGTGAAAGTTGCTTGATCTAGGGGTTTGGTGAAAATATCGGCTAGCTGGTCATGTGTGGGTACATGGATCAAAGCGATTTTCCCTTTCTCTACGTTGTCTCTCAGGAAATGATACCTCACTTCTATGTGCTTGGTTTTGGAATGGAGCACTGGGTTCTTTGCAACACTTATGGTACTGGTGCTGTCACATTGAAGTGGGACATGGGTATACTCCTCACCAAAGTCACTCATGGTGTATGTGATCCAAAGGAGCTGAGAGTAACAATTAGCTGCGGCCACATACTCTGCCTCGGTAGTGGATTGAGCAACACTCAATTGTTTGCGGGAAGACCAAGACACCAAAGAAGGACCCAAGAACTGGCAAGTCCCAGAAGTGGACTTCCTATCTAACCGACACCCGGCAAAATCCGCGTCTGAAAATCCATGAAGAGCCAAAGAAGAAGACGCGGAATACCAAAGGCCGAAGTCGGGAGTATGTCGCAAATACCTGAATATGCGCTTGACTGCTTGCCGATGCGAAGTCCTCGGAGACGCTTGAAAATGAGTGCACAGACATACCGAGAATTAGATGTCCGGCCTCGTTGCCGTCAAGTACAGGAGTGACCCGATCATGCTTCGGTACTCCTTCTGGTCCACGTGCTCACCTTCCTCGTCCGCATCAAGAGCTGTAGTCGTACTCATAGGCGTCGCCATGGCCTTGGAGTCCTCCATCTTGAACTTCCTCACAATGTCCTTGGTGTACTTTGCTTGGTGCACGAATGTTCCTTCCTTCGACTGCTTGATCTGAAGTCCGAGGAAGAACTGCAACTCACCCATCATGCTCATCTCAAATTCCCTGCTCATTTCCTCTGCAAACCTTGCAACCAAAGAGTTAGACGAGCCACCAAAGACAATATCATCCACGTATACCTGCACAATTAGGATCTCTTTGCCCTGCCTGAGGAGAAACAAGGTCTGATCGACCTTCCCCATCTCAAACCCTCTCTCAAACAGGAACCCCCTCAACATACCGTACCATGCTCTAGGCGCCTGCTTCAACTCATACAGCGCCTTCCTCAACTTGTACACCCAGTGGGGGTACTTCTCACTCTCAAACCCCGGTGGTTGCCTCACATACACTACTTCCTCCAAAACACACCGTTCAGGAAAGCACTCTTCACGTCCATTTGGTACAATTTGAACCCTTTAGCCACGGAAAAAGCTAGAAGGATCCTAATCGCCTCCAAACGAGCTACAGGAGCAAAGGTCTTCTCGTAGTCGATCCCCTCTTTCTGACTGTACCTTTGCGCCACCAACCTCGACTTGTTTCTCACCACCTCTCCTTTCTCTCCCTCTTTGTTTTTCCACACCCATTTTGTCCCAATCGGCTTACACCCTAGTGGAGGATCCACCAACTCCCAAACTTGGTTCCTCTCAAAATTCTCCAACTCCTCATGCATCGAATTAACCCAATTATGTTTAGATAGCGCGTGTCCAATGTCTTTGGGCTCAAAAGTAGCAACAAAAGCAGCATGAGCGAAATGAGAATTGTTTCGAACCCTCGACCATGTAGTATGTTCATTGATGTCGCCGATGATCCTCGAAGCTGGGTGATCCACTTGAACTCGCCGGGGAGGTTCTCGCCTTGACGCTACCTCCCCCTCAACAGCAGCTTCGCCTTGATCTGGGTTTGTCGTCGTAGGAGTGGGAGAGGGCCCGTTCTCGATCGTAGTCGAAGTAGTAGGTACATGCTCAGCCGCGGGCTCCACACCACCATCTTCATCATCTCCATGTTCATGCTCCTCCTCCTGAAAAATCTTCTCGCCAAGTTCCTCGTCACCTGCACACTCAAAAACAAGCTGACTACGTGGCTGTGTCTCGTCGAAGGTTACCTCGCAAGTCTCCACGATTTGGTTAGTTTCAAGATTGAGCACTCGAAAGGCTCTAGAATGAGACGCGTAACCAAAGAAAATGCCATCGACAGACCTAGCCTCGAACTTGTCCAACTTCTTACCTTTCTTCAGGATAAAGCATTTGCACCCAAACACATGAAAGTGACTCACCTTGGGAGTTCTACCGTGCATCAACTCGTAGCATGTTTTCTTCTTGTGGACCCTGAGGTAAATCCTATTCGACACAAAGCACGCGATATTAATCGCCTCACCCCAGAACCTCCTCGGAGTACTAAGCTCGTCAAGCATCGTCCGAGCCATCTCACACAAGGTTCTGTTTTTCGTTTCCACCATGCCATTCTAGGGGGCGTATACGGACTAGAGAACTGGTGTTCAAGACCCAAGTCATGGCAAAAGGTTTCGAAACGAGAGTTTCTAAATTCTGAGCCATTGTCACTGCGGATCGCTCGTATGGCATCTCCGTGCCTCTCGTTCCTCAACCTCAAGACAAGATCTCGAACAAAACCAAACGTCTCCCCCTTCTCCTCTAAAAAGAAGACCCAAGCATACCGGTGAGGGGCGGATGGGAAGAGGCTACCATCTTGGCATGCCTGCATGGCACACAAACCAACTCTTTCTCAAACCTCAACCGTGGCAATCCTCGGACCAAATTGAGTTTACTCAAGCGAGACAGAAGGTCAAAGCTTAAGTGACCCAACTTCCTATGCCACTTCCACAACTCACTCGAAGAACCAGCCAAAAAGCAACGAGCCACACTAGAAGACTGAGAGAAATCCGCTCGGAACACTTGACCCTCGGGAACAACCATGCAAACTAGGTCCCCTCGAGAATCCAAAATCCAAGAACCACCAGGTCGAAACAACACCTCAAAACCCTCATCCAAAAGCTGGGAAACGGAAAGGAAATTGAATCCGAGCGATTGGACAAGCGCAACACACCTGAGAGTGACCTTGTCACTTACCTTAATCTCACCTTCTGAAAGCACACGCCCTCGCCCATTGTCCCCAAAGGTGATGTATGTCTTGGACACCACCGGGACGAGACTTGAGAACCACCCCTTGTCTCCGGTCATGTGCCTCGAGCAACCGGAGTCAATCGGCCAAACGTTCCTCAAGTCTCCCACCTGAAATTCAAAAGCGAGCATGTGAGTGAACAAATGACTCAGCACTGGGGTTAGTACCAAAAGAGTGAAACCAGTGCCGAGCCATTTGCTCTAAAGTAGGGTTAGCACAAACCATATCATCACACCTATCAAAGCTACCACCACGAAAACGACCACGGGAACCACCACTAGGGAACCACCCCTGTCTAGCTGGAGGAGAACGAAAACCACAAAAGGAAAACCGTGGACCGTTCCTCCTCTCCATCTCAAAGCTACGACTCCTCCCACCATCGTATTGAGCACGAGGTGGAGAACGTCTAGCAAACTGACCACCACTAAACTCACCATGCCAACCACCAGAACCACGACCACCAGAACTGAACCGAGCATCCTCACGAACACAGAAACCGAACTGCTGTCGGCCCAGACCAGCACCGGTCTGACCGGTCCCCCTGACCGGTCTGACCGGTGGTGCTCGGCCAGCAGCACCACCTGCCACCTTTCGATCTCCCCAAGCCGGAACCGTCCTCACAATCGCCTTGGCCCTAGGCATTTGCATACGAGGCTCAGGTACACCATTTGAGGGGCAGTACCTATCCTTGTTAGCCCACTCCTTAGCCATTCTCTCCTCACGCTTCTTCTTGAAGCAAAACTCACCCTTGTGACCATCTCGATGAGCACGAAACGCAAACTGGTCACCCTGCTGCCTCCAAACTGGTCTGACCGGTTCTGGAACCGGTCTGCCCGGTCTCTCTAAATGGGCACCCCAAACCGGTCCGACCGGATTCAAAACCGGTCTGACCGATTTATCCCGACCAGTAGGGTCTCTTCCACCTGAAGCACTCCTAACTCCCCAAGCTAGAGCGCACACATAAACAACCTCACACGGGGCAACACAAACGAAGAAACGCTCCGAGCGAGAGAAGAACCTCCAAAGATCCCAATTGAGTATCATAGACAAGGTACCAATTGAAAATCACAAATGGCTACCAAAAGCCACACCCTCAAAATCAAATCCCCTAACGAGTGAAGCCAAGCTCCCCTTCAACCAAAGACAACTAGCAAAGCAAGAGCTAGGAAAAGAAATTCGCCAAGAAAAGGCTCCAAAAATCACCAAAAAGGAGAAACGGGAGAGACACAACCAAACCTTGAGGAACCACGCCGAATCATCTATACATACCATGAAGGTTCATATAAGGTCTAGCTTGCCGCCCGATCATCCTTCCCTCTCACAAGATAGAACAAGGACGGCTACAAGCACCGGTCGAGGACGGACGGCAAGTACCAATCAAGGCGTGATCACAAGCACAAGCACAAGAACAAGCACAAGGACGAGAGACGATCGAGGAAGAAGGACGGCCGAGGCAAGGCCCGAGCGATGGTCGGAGCGAGCGACGTCGACTCCAGCTCCGCCTACTCTTCTTCGAGCTCTAGCAGCGGCGAAGATGAAGGTGATCGACGCAAGAACAAGAAGTCATCCAAGAACCTGAGTGGGCTGAGCTGCTTAGCGAGAGATGGTTTCTGCGGCATGGCACGCAGCTCCGGTAGCAAGAAGAGTCACCAGAGCGACTCGGACTCCGACTCCGAGGATGAGGTACGTGACGAGCTTCCCTTCTCGCGTAAGGAAAATGAACGGCTTGGCATGTTGCTTGATAATCATGATGATATGCTTAGAGAGACAAAGAAGATGAGGAAAGCGCTTGGGGCCTCACTAGAAGATGCTAGGAACCGAGTAGCTGAGTTAGAAACCCAGAACCTTGATGCTAAGCTTGAGATAGATTCGCTTAAGGCTTCACCTGTGGTTTCTGATGAGGCTGATTGTGGTGATTGCTCTATGTACCTAGCTGATCTTACTGCTCTTAAGGATAAGCATGCCTCTACTTGTGATGAACTAGATGTGCTTAGGGTTGAAGTGGCTAAGCTTAAGTCTAGACCTGCTTTGCTAGGTGCTTGCACTTCTTGCCCTGTTTTGCATGGAAAGATTGATGAGATGCATGCTTACACTATTTCGCTTGAGGCTGAGTTGAAAGAACCTATTCCCACTTCTTGCTCTACTTGTGAATTGCATGCTGTAAAGAATTTGGAACTTGCACATTATGTGGATCGCTTGCAGGATGAGAATGATGAGTTGAGGAAAATGATGGGTTGGTTGTCAGGTCATGAACCACAGCTTAGGATGATGATAGAGGCATACAAGCGCTATGATGGGCAAGCGCTTGGGTCGGATAAGATTGGAGAGTGCAGTGGTGAGGGAGGAGAGAAGATTGGTGATATCCAAGCTCCACCAAAACCTTCCAGAAAAATGCCTATGCTCCTAAGCCCAACCCACTGAGAAACAAACTTGACACAACCCTAGATCCTCCCATATTTCCTTGCCCCACAAATGATTTCCAAAAACCCATCAAGTTCAATAGTGACTTGGGGAATGAGTTCGTTGGGAAAGAGGGTGAGAAGCCGAGTGAGGAGAAACCAAGTGAGCAGCCCCAACCCAAGCCTAAGCCTAAGCCCGTACGGTTTCATTGTGACTATTGTGGGAGAAACTCCCCCCTCTCTGGTCGCCAATCCGGTCCTTCACCTTGTCTTCGCTTCGACCCTTTGGACCTACGTTCCAGGAGCTCGATACTTGACGTCGTGCGCGCTGGAGAAGTTTTCTTTCTTTTTTGGATCCTCGTGCACCCTACACGACCTCGACGATGCCATGGCTTTGCTTCGTTTCGAGATGACTTCGTCTCGGCTGCTACACCTACACGTCGATCGGGGGCTTGAGAGACATGGGTACCCATGGGTCCCTACCGACCAAGGTCCCAGAGGCCCCTGTCAAGTGGACTCAACCTGCCAGAAGCCCCGCCGACCTGCAAGTGGGCCCGGAGACCTTATCCACAACCCCGGCAACCTTGGAAGAATCCAGAAGACCTTATCCAGATCCCGGAGGATCCGCCGAGCTTGGGGCACAAGGCGAGCTACTAGGTCGCAGCTCGGCGCCGCCTGTAGGTCCGCAGATCGCGGGGTTCCCCTGTAATCAAGGCAGATGGCCTTCTTGATTTGTAACTGACCCCGATGAGGGTCCACCGACCTCGAATGGAAGCCCTAGCCCGTTGACCATATAAGGCGGCCTAGAGCTCCATTCGAGGGGACTTCCCTTCCACGCATAATTCCACCTCATACTGGACGTAGGGTTTCACTCTCCGGAGGCCCGAACCAGTCTAAACCCCCGTGTTTGTCGCCATTCTTGCCGTGTTCCGAGTTCCACACGCGAACTACCACCTACGCGTCGACCTTGACAGCCTCGAGGAGCAGAGAGTAGTAGCCGTCATGAGGCAAGCTCGCCACGACCAGCAGCTTCGTCATTACCACGATCGCAACATCAGAGAATGCTCCTTCAATGTTGGCGACCTAGTCTTAAGGCGCATCCAGAAGACCGACAACATGCACAAGTTGTCCGCCCCTTGGGAGGGACCATTCATCGTCACAGAAGTTATCAGCCCGTCAACATATCGCTTCCAGTGGGGCGACGACCAAGGGGTCCCCAACCCATGGAACGTGGAGCATCTCCGCTGATTCTATCCATAGAATAGTTTTCATTATAGCTATGTATTCTTCGTCTTTGTACTTTCAGTTAATTAAATATTAGTGTTAAGCAGTCATCTGCTGTGTCTCGAGCTCTATCCTCTTTTCTTTCATGTCATGTACCCTCCCTCTCGACATGCTCGGGGGCTTGGCAAGAGCCAATACAGAGGTCGAAAGACCTGGGGGTGAAGATTTTTGTTCCCCCCCTTGACATGCTCAGGGGCTTGGCACAAGCCAATACAAAGGTCGCTCGACCTGATGACATCGCCCCTCATGATTACTTACTTTATGTTGTTGCCTGCTTGGTCGTGTGGTTGCAAAACCAGAGTCCCAGACTCCCCCCCGCGTGTCGATCGCACGTAAGTCTCCCTGCTGAGCTGTGGTGGTCGGTAAGCCAGCCTCTCCGTGAGTAGTGGTCAGCGGGGCATGATAAAAACACATTGCTTCAGGGCAACCAAGTGTGTGCAAACATAAACTAAGTATGTCATGCATGCCAACAGAAGATCATCAAAAGTTATTTACATGACTGGAAGAGGAGGGGGTACAGCTCTAGGACTACGACTACTCTTCACCATCATCACCCTCGTAATCGATGGTGTCCATTATCTTCTCGGCGGCCTCCCGCACTTCTTCTTCTACGACCTAAAGATCCTTCGTCGTGTCTGGGCCTTCCCCGACCTTGACCATGTCGACCTCGGGGAAGTGTGATTTCACTCGCACTAGCGACTCCATAGCCGCTGTTAGACTCATCACCCTCAAGAGGTCGACCAACTTCTGGGGTGCGGCCAGAAGACGGTCAATGGCTGGCTTCTGCTCCTCCCGAGCGACTGGCGTCTCCACCATGTCCATTATATGGTCGGTGGCGTTCTTCAGATCGTTCACCTCCACTTCCAGCCCTGCAATGATCACCTGGTCATTCCGCAATGACTGCAAAGCCACCTCGAGACTGACCTCAAGGTCCTTTCGAGCTTGCTTCTCATAAGCCAGCTTCTGGGACACAGCATACTCATTGTCCACGGCAGCCTTCATCAGTTGCTTCAGCTCCTCGCCGCTTGCATCAGTAGCTCGTAGGTCCACCTCCAGGCTTTGGACCCTTTCCCTGGCAACCTTAAGGTCTTCCTTGAGCTTGTCCTTGTCCCTGTGGAATCCTGCAGCACAAAAACACCGTCAGACACAAGATCCAGTCACACAAGTTGAGATGAACAAGGTCATGGGTTGATTGGTCTTACCAGCACTCACGGACGTCAGCAGCTCGTCGGCGTCATGATTCTTGCGCTGTTCTTTCTTCCGCTCGTCCTCGAGCTTCTTCTTATCAACCGCGGCCTCCTCCCGGACCCGCTTGAGCTCTTGCTCGAGCTCTGCCACCCACAGCTGCGCGGCTGTGGCATTCCTACACTGGTCGGCCCTGCTCTGGGCACAGTTGGCCAGCGACTGCTTCAAAAAACACAAGACAGATCATCGATAACAATTCCAAGATAAGATGCTTACTGAAGTCAAAGATAGTTACTTACCGTAAAAGCGTTGTTGAGCGTCAAAATGGCTCGACGGACTGCCTTCATGTCCTCATCATCTTCGAAGACGTCTCCCTCCCAGGGAGTGCCGCTCCTGTTGATCTCCCCCTCCTCAAGTCTGGCCCCATCGACGTCGAACCCGGTACCTCTTCACCGGCTATTTCTGGGCCCTGCTGTGGCTGCTCGAGCTGAGCTTTGTCCACTACCAGGTCTTGAGTCGACGTGCTTGGCATCGTGTTGATCGGGTCCACTTCAATGACGGGCGGGAGAGTCAATGTCCCCATGTCGCCAACAGAACTTTGAGTTCTGACCTCTTGCTCGGACGTCATCGTCCTTGCGGGAGAGCCTTGAGCACCCGAGGTGCTCTGAGGTCTGACGTCCGACCTGCAATAATTTCTTAGTCAATATGCTACGACCTCCCTGTGGTTGTCAATGAACAAGTCCAAGTATTGGGGTCTTACCTCACGGCCACTAGCGCACGCAATTTCGGCCTTAGGGGCCGAGCTCGCACCTTCGTAGGCATCTTTGGCTGGGCACTGGCTGCAGCCCGCTGTGCCTCCCTGATGCAGCAGAGGTCCTCCTCCGTCACCTACCGCTCCGCCTCCCGCTGCCTCTTGGTCGCGGGACTTGGCGACCTCGGTGCCGTACGATCATTAATGATCAGCGGATCATCGGTAGCTTCATCCTCTTCCTCGACCTCCTTGGATGTTGGGGTGGGGATCGTCTTCCTCTTCATCTTCTTCTTATCGGCCTCGAGCTTAGCAGTCTTTGCTGCCTCGGCCGTCGTGGCAGCCCTTGAGCTCGACTGCTTCACCGTCGCCGCCCTCGTCTTGTGTCCCGGTCTTGTGGCACTGCTCGCCTCAGGCCGGCTCGCCACGTTGTCACCGACCTCCGGGTCGCTGTCCTCGTCAGCCCCCACCGACGAATCCGACAGGTAATTCTCCAGCAGTGCAGCTGCTGGAGGTTGGTAGTCTTGCGACCTCATTTCTGACGTGGCTCCTCGCCGGTCGGAAGCGGTGCAGGGCACCAGTACTGCATCTCCTGAGCCTGCAAAAGATAAGAAACAAGGTCTAAGAGGTCTTCCTCTGATGCACAAAGAAAATAAACACTTCAAAGACGAGCTAGTTAGTCCAAGACCCACTGGGTCAGCTAGTCGGGTCAAGGAGTGCGCCTTCGGGCACTTCCTGTTCAGGATCCGCCCAGTGTACAGCTGTGTGACCCTGGCCGCCATCTCCTCCTGCGGGACCTTGCGGTTAACTTCGCGAGTAGGGTCCGATTGACCCCAATACTCGTAGGCCGGATGCACCCGGTCCTTGATCGGCTGGATTAGACGACGACAAAATGACATCGCCACCGAGCCCCCTGTCAGACCTCTCTTCTTGAGGTCGGCTACAAAAGCGAGCAAATCCTTAACATCTTCCAGCTCGCGGGAGGTGAGGGACAAGTCCCACTCAGGTATTTTCTCGGGCCTGTGCCCCGTCCGCTTCGGGAGCGCCGGCTTCTGGTCTGCGATGTAGAACCACTCCGACCTCCACCCCGCGGTGTTGTTCGGTAGGTCCATATCAAGCCATTCTACCTTAAGACCTGATCTTAAGCAGAACATCACCGAGCCTACGACGCCCGTACTCTTGCTGGTGGTCTTGACTTGGAAGAAATAACACCATAACAGAAAGTGGGGCGGTATCCCCAGGAACGCTTCGCACATATGGAAGAATGACGACACTACAGTGATGGAGTTGGGAACGAGGTGTACCAGCTCCAGCTTGTAGTAGTACAATAGACCTTGGAAGAAGTCACCGGTGGGCAAATTGAACCTGCGCTCGAAGAAGGAGGTGAAGATGACCTGCTCCTTGTCGTCCTCCGTCGGGAACGCCTCACCGGTGGGCGCCTTCCACTCCATCTCTGCCTTGGACCTGAGCAGCCCGCGATTCACCAGTGCCTGGATCTTCTCCTCGGTCATCACCGAGGGCTCCCAGACTATCACTGGGGCGGGGGTCTGGGAAGCTGCGGCCGCCATTTCTTGGGAATCTTTGGATTTAGATATAAATGTCACTAGGGTTTTTATGCGCATGCGGAGCGGCGTGGCGCACGGGTCACAGTGGCGGCGCGTGGTCTGCTAGGGACGGCGGCAGTGAGCACCGGCTGCGAATGAGGTGAGGTGGATGCGAAAGCTCGGCGGCTAGGGCAAGGAAGCTTCCGGCGGACGGCGAGAGGAAGAAGACGATGGCAGGGGAGGGTCAAAGCCTGTCCCCGCGACCGTATTTATATGGGTCCCGCCGCGAACGCCCGTTGCAGATCTATCACCGCAACGGATCTGCCGCAACGGCTCTTCACCGCTAATTTCGCGAGACGATCTCGCCGGATTTCACGCCAATGGCTATATACCCAACTGATATACTGGCGACCTATACCCCAAGTTTAGGTCGTACATACACCAATGATAATCAGGTCGTCCTGATAGCACATTCGATCTCCATGAGGTCGTTAAGCCCCCAAACCACATCATTTTAGGTCTTTGATGAATAATTTCTTCAAAACGACCATTACATGACAGAAGAGAGCGAACATTACATGGGAACTTCGAAGGTACACAGGTCGCCTGCGACCTCATTGGATCCAAAACCTGTTACAAGATACAAACATATTTGAAGACCTGATCTACATAGAGCAATCTTTGCCATGTTCTCTGCTATAGCAGAGTGCATCGCAAGAATTCTTCTAGCTTCAGACCTCCAATGACGACCTCGAGGCGAACGCCTGCATGACGCGCATAGCAGGTCACACTTTGTGCCTGACTATGGAATGCAGATACGAGCTTGCTCTTCAGCGCGTACTGCAAGCTCTCAACAAGCACCTCACGCTTACCAAGAACCTGCAGCATCACCCCGGGCCTCTACAGCATCACCTCCAAACTCTCCTTGATTCCTCGCTGAGGCACGGTACAAAGAGTAGGGGTGCTACCTACACTTCGCAAGAGTTCTTCTAGCTCCAAGCTTCAACAAACTTTGCATCCTATGCTCTGGTGGACGGACATATGCCCATGACATGGCCAAAATACTACTCTGCGGCTTCATAGCTCAGCAATGCTCGGTACTTGCTTCCTTCAGCCCTATGGTGCTATTTATAGCCAGAACCAGGCCTTGTTTAGCCGGTGAAGTGGTGACACTGTTACCATGTGATCGGGAGGTCCTGTAGACATGTGGATGATTAAAAGCGACGTCCTTTTCCCTGTTCTACGATGCTCTTGTCGCTTGTGCATCACTGATGCCCGAGGCCGCTGTGGCGTCACATGGCTACAGTACACCTCTTGGTCAGTGGTCAGTTTGTCGTTTTCTGGGTGGCAAGAGAATCTCCGACCACTGTTGACCTGTGACCCTGTAGTCTACGGATGAAGATAAGATTGACTCCACGTCAGATGGCCCTGCGCCTAGCTATATATACAGACAACAACGCCGATAAAAATGCACCCGCTAGGCTCTGTGTCCTGGTGCACCTGCTATGGCTCTGCACGTAAACGGACCTATTCCAATCAGCCTATATTTCTATTTCCTGAGCAGAATGGTCGTACGTTCGATTGAAGACCTCCTGGGGTAGGCGTGCCTCGCTGCTCTGCCAGATCCGTCTGGGCGCCTGGAGATCAGAAGCTTCAAGTCTACGATTTCGTCGGGCCCCCGTGGTCGGTGCACCTATTATTGAGGTAGTCATTGCACCTTGGCTCTGCTGGATGGTTGGCAGCTATGCTGGTCGTCTGGGCACCAAAATAACCTCCTTGAGGTCGGCGTGCCTTAATACCTAGGTCTTACAATACCTTGGTATGTCTACAGCTCTGCCAACCTAGTTGGGCGCCACGGATGCGTGACCTTTCGAGGTCGGTGTGCTCTTGTAGCCCTGCCAGCCTGATATGGACACCCGGAATTTTACGTCAGGAATGAAGGCCTCCCTGTGGGGTGCGCGCCTAATGGCCCTGCCAAGTATTGTTGACGCGAAAATAGGACGTCACCCCCGCGCGCGACACACGTGACTCCCCGGTCAGTAGCGAGGTGTGCCAGCCAATCTGACCTGTTGATTGACAATGGAAAAATATTAGGGATCGGCTAGAGAACCGATGGCCTTTTAGCGACACGTGTACCAGCCAATCGGCCGGTACGAGTAAAGCGGGATCGGCCTGCTCGAGAGCGACCGAGGCGCGAGGGTGTAGATAAGAGATCGACTGGGATCGGCCGATCGTGACGTCAACACTCGAATAGGTCGGAATCGGTTATGCTGATAGGAGCTGATAGGATCTAGATCGAGTGGGGTAAATTGGTGATAATAGCTAAAAACCACAAGAATTGGTACAAAAACATGCAGATCTAGCTGTTGACGCTCCTTAGCCTCACCACTAGGTTTTCACTCACGGTGACGGCGCCAGAAATACCTGTTGGCACTTGCTAGCGTTGCTACCAGGTTTATACCCCTAGTAATGGGGCTAGGGAACGTCTTTGGTAAAACACACGTCACAGAAAGGTCCGCAAGCGCACGGATTACCGTAGTAGCACTTCACCCGGTGGTATTCGGGTTATCGTATTTATATTTTCCCAAGGGAGGCACTACGGTAAAGATGATTGAATAAACGGTGGAGAGTAACAAGACTCGGTAAAGGGCTACAGCGGGGGTAACAAATAAAGATATTCGGGGATAACTTGACACACACAAGGAGATCTTGATAAAGGGTTAGAGAGGACGTAGTGAGCTGGGAGGACAACGAGACGAGAAAGGATCCTAACACAATCTATCTATTCTTGTCAACTCTAGGCAAAGAACTAAGGCAAAGGATAACCAAGGCAAGCTAAACTCGACAAGCTCTTCTAGTGCTGCAGGGGCATGCAAAGCCGCGCTCTCGGACTGGGATGAGAAGGGAGAACGATGACGCGCTGAATCCTACCGGCCCGAACTAACATGGTGGACTACTGAGCCCGTCCGGAGCTGTCACCTCCTGAGGGTACCACAACTATTCCGTTGAACGGGACACCAATCTAAGACTAGGGTAAGCTCTGAGCACCGCGCTCACAACGAACCAAAGAACCTTTCCCCGGGTATCACGAAGGAAGGTCTCTCTCTACGATGAAACACCGAAGATCAAGCGAAGAACGACCACAACACTATAGGGTTCAAGAGAGCTATGCTAACCAAGATTAAACTAACTTTAGTCTAAACCAAGAATAAAGCTTCTAGAGAAAAGTAAAAGCTGAATTAATGTAGTTGACTCGAAAGGTAAGATAGAAAGATAACTTAATTGTACTTGAGTCTAAACAAAGAAAGGATACAAGGGTAGTACCGGAACCCTGAAGAAGACTCCTCCGGAACCCCGAGACGAGCTCGACTCGACTCTAACTCCCAAGATACACGAATCCTACTCTAAGTGAACAAAAGAGAGAAATGGAGATGCTCCTGCGTCGTGTGTTCGTTCCATCGAGTGTGAGGTGCCTTTTACAGGCAAGAGAGGTCGGTGGAGCGCAAGGAAGGAATATCCTAGGTGCGGTCGGCTCACTAGGCACGGCCGGCCCTGTGATCTACCGCCTCTTGCCTCAGACGCTCCTGATCACTGCTCCTAAGGCGGTTGTAGGTCGGCTCCTTGGGTCGGTTTCGCCCGGCACGTTAGTTGATAGGTGCGGCCGGCCCTACCCCGCACCGTGTGATGCACCGACTGTGTTCGGGGATGCCTAGGATTGCCTCTGGATGACGGTTGTGGCGGTTGAGCGAACAGACAAGTGGACCCATTGATCTAAGTGATCATAGCCTCCACCACTTGATCAAACCGACGTTTCTTCAGTGAATCTCATTCATCCAAGTTGTGCTTGGGGGAGAGGGGGTACTCTGGACCAGAGACGTGCCACAGGGCAGGGTCGGCCGCACCTGGCAGGGCCGACCGCACCTGCAGGGCTGGCCGGACCAGGTGGTTCGGCCGTGCCTTGCACGTGTGGTGTGTTGGTCCCAAATTCTCCCAAAATGTGTACCTGCCTATGAAATTTACAACACAACTCGTGGAACTTTATTAGTACTAAAAATGTGCATGAAACTTGTCGTATACTCCTCTCAAACCTGAGGTTTTGACGGTCAAATTTTTGTTGTAAGGACCGTCAACAAACTCCCCCAAGCTAAACGTTTGCTTGTCCTCGAGCAAAGCCTAGACTTGGCCTCGGCGGATCAGGAGTTGCATTGATGTTACCACTCGGCAAGTACCTATGCACAAATCCGTGCTCTTCTTGCTATTTGAAAAGATTGGTACGAGAGAAACTTAGCCTTACTTTACCTGTGGGGCTTGTAACTTTCCACCTTGCCTTCGGAGGTTGAAAGGTACAATGGTTTTGACTTGGCATCACTCACTCTTCTCTTTTCGGGCTTCTATCTCGAAGTTTTGAAACTTTTGCAAAGAAAAACAAGGTTCCTCGGATGGTTCCCTCGATCGCTCAAGTGGTATTTGTTACCTCACCAAACACTTTTGAGCGAGCCTCAACTTCTTACTCTATGGCTTGTATGTGGAACTTTGGGTAGGATAAGTATGAGACTCACTTGTGCCACATGATGTTTTGAGTCAAAGACCGGATCCAAGAAGAAACTAGTCATGCAACTTGATCGAGATGTGCAAGTGTGTGGAAAATTTTTGTTTGTTTTTCTAAGTACTCCTTGCTTTGAGATTCTCCTCTTGCTTTTATTTTGGAGGGGGTCATGCTTCATTTTTTTCTATGCTCTTTGATTGGAGCACTTTTTTTTCTATGCTTTTTAAGTATATACTTTTTTTTCAATGACCCCTCTCTCCATTTGCAAGAATACAAGAAGATAAATCTCTTAGGAACTTTGGAGTATTTATTTTTGGTGGGTGGATGGCATGTTTTGCGTAACTCCTGGTGTGGAAGTTAGCTTGTATATGTGGGTGTACGTGATCTCGATCATGGGAGCATGAAAAGATTCTACCAAGGGTCACAACAATTTGGCAAAACTCAATGGGTCACAAGCAAGCATATGTAGAAGGTTTATACTTTGATATCGACATATGGCTTTGGTAGGTGGTATGACCATTGAGGAACTTGTCTTGTTTTATTTTCAAAAGAAAATCATCCGAGATTTTCACCATACTAGCAGATAGAGCAAGATTAACATTGTCTCACCATATCATACTAGTCAACACCCTAGGTTTGGACATAAGCATTTGCTTCCCACAAAGTTTTATTTCAAGCTCTTGTCTCAAAATATACCAACAAATCCAAATACTCATAGAGCACAAAGTTGTACACTAGGTTCTTGCAAAGTTTTAACATAGCAACTATTCATCATTTCCAAAGTGAGGATATAGACAAGATTTCAAGTGCACATGGTTGAAGCAAATATTTTTGTTGTTTTCTTTTATTCAAATGTGGTAAACAAGATGTTGAAAACTAGTTTGGATTGACATACCTTCCTTGATTGAAAATGGGGTCTCCCCCAAGCTAATTTTTGGCTACCTGGTTGGCGTGTCTTCATTTTGGTGATGAGTTGAGGACCTAGAAGCTTGTAGTGGTTGACTTGATGGATTCGTGGAAAATCATAGGTACGGCCGTACCACTTGGTTCGGCCGGCCCTACTACATTTGCTCCAAGCGCTCGTGTCCCCTCCTGAAAACACCCTGCACAAAAATTTTGTCGAGGGGAGGTGTGGCCGTACCTCTAGGTTTGGCCGTATCACCAAAAATCTCCAAAACTGTTTTTCTATGTCTTATTTACTTACTAATGCAATGGTGAAATCAAATTTGAAACTTAAATATGCTTGATGCATGAAATAAAATGTTGGAAGGGAAATTTGAGATAAATACCGGTTTTACCTCATGGTGAGGGCTCGTAGTTTAGAGTCCGTGAGCGGGACTCCTCCGTTTTCTCAATTGATTTTGGATTCGTCCAGTCCCAGAGTGGAAGACTCGGACGATGCTCTCTTCACACGCCACACCTTCTTTGTTTTCTTCGGTGGCGCTGAAGTCGGTGAGGCTTTAGCGGGGGTGTCTTTGGTTTTCGTCTTCTTTTCCCCCTTAGCCTTGTTGATTGCCTTCGGCTTCCTTGTTTGGTGGCGCCCTTTGAATGCTTTGTCTTGCTCCCAATGCCTCCTCATCGTTGGGATGAGGTTATCCACCTTGGGCTTGGTCGGGGCTGCCTTCTCTTTCTTGTATTGGGGCCGTGGCTTCCTCCACTCCCTAGATTCCTCATCTTGTACTAGGTAACATTGCTCTTCTTTTGCTTGGAATTTGATTGTCATGTTCCTTCGCCCTATGTGGAATTGAATCTTTCCAGCTCCGACATCAATCCTTGCATTGACATCTCTTAGGAATGGTCGCCCGAGAATAAGCGGCATTTCTCCATCATCTTGTGTGTCGAGGACCACGAAATCCGCAAAGGCGTAGGAGCCTTTGACATTCACCAAGAGATTTTCCACTACGCCCTCTGGATATTTAATCGATAGGTCAGCGAGTTGGACTGTCATCATTGTCGGAGAGAGAGCAGGATATCCTAACTCCTCAAACATGGCCTTGGACATGAGGTTGACACTCGCACTAAGGTCACAAAGGGCATTTTTGATCTTTTGATAGTAGATCGTGCATGTGATGGCCGGATATCCATTGTCCTTCCTGTGTAAGACTGCTGATTCCTCCCATGGGTCTTGGATTTGGTGTATGAGCTTCCCTACATGGTTAGGTGCATACATTCTCCTAGATGGCTTACCCCATCTGGTGGATACAATGCTAACATTTTCTCGGGTAGGCTCGGGTTGCCCCGGGATCCCACCCGACTCGGAAGAAGGTAAAGAAGCAGCAAGCTGAGCAAGTTGAGTTTCTATCATTTTATTAAAGCTTAGCTAATTCTTCATAGCAGTAGTGAAGGATTCGATAGTGGAATTTAAATTTTCAAGAACTTTATCATTGGCGGCTAGCTTCTTGTTTAAGTTTTCATTAATTCTAGCTTGGCCAAAGACAAGATCTCTAATGGAAGGCTGATTATTGAAATTGTTAGGATAATTACCTCCATTTTGATTGTTGAACGGGAAGTTGGGTCTCGAGTTCCACCCTTGATTGTTGTAGTTGTTGTTGCGGAACCCGTTGTTGTTGCCATTGTTGATGAAGCTAGCTTCTTCCCTTGTTTCGGGACAATCATTTCCTGAATGACCCACATTACCACAAACCTCGCACGTCATGCGAGCGTCCATAATCCTGGCGGTCTCCACATTGCTTGGTGCCTCCAATTTCTTCATTAGGAGGTCCATCTTGGCGGCAAGCATGTCGATTCCATCGACTTGGTGTACACCGCGGTTACGGGGTTGGAGACGATCTCCATCCCAACCTTGATTTGCCACCATCTTCTCGATCAATTCCTTAGGGCGGGTACTTGTAGCGAGATGAAGGCTCCTCCAGCGGCTGCATCTAGGTGCTCGCGGGCGGTACGCTTGAGCCCGTGGTAGAATGTTTGAATCAAGAACCACCCCTGCATGCCGTGGTGCGGGCACGCAGTGATGTACTCCTGGAAACGTTCCCATGCTTCCGGGATACTCTTATCATTCTGCTGTTGGAAGCCCAAAATTCTAGCGCGGAGGGCATTGGTTTTGCCCACCGGGAAGAACTTTGCGAGAAATGCCTTACATCACTTATCCCATGTGTTGATGGCATCTCGCTCCGCATAAAACCATTGCTTCACCTTCCCGAGCAATGAGAACGGGAACAGGTGAAGACGAATTGCATCGTCCGTCACTCCACGGATAGTGAAAGTCCTACACACCTCCAGAAAATGCTGGAGATGTGCATTGGCATCTTCATTAGGCTTGCTGCAGAACGGATTTGCTTGCACCATGTTGATCAATGCCGGCTTGAGTTCAAAGTTTCCATCCCCCACCATCATGTTCGGTCCGGTAGGGACATTGGTGTTGGAGGGAGCGGAAAACTCACGGATCGTCCTCTCGGCCATTGGTGCTGATGAGGCGCTGTCCACGGGATCGACGGTGTTCGTCTCTTGACTCGAGAGAAACTTCTGAGGAATGAGGACACGAGGTCGCACTCTCCTCACAAGTGACTCCGGATTGTCGTGGAAGTTGGACGGTAGGTCGAAACCGGTCATGCACTACTCTGCATACATGAGAGTAGAGCAAGGGTAAACCCGCTTAAATTGCAGTTCACCGAATCTAGATAACTCTTACCACAAAGTTTAAACGATATCTTTTTGGCTATTGCCTCCCCGGCAACGGCGCCAGAAATGCTTGTTGACGCTCCTTAGCCTCACCACTAGGTTTGCACTCACGGCGACGGCGCCAGAAATGCCTGTTGGCACTTGCTAGTGTTGCTACCGGGTTTATACCCCTAGTAATGGGGCTAGGGAACGTCTTTGGTAAAACACACATCACAGAAAGGTCTGCAAGCACACGGATTACCGTTGTAGCACTTCACCCGGTGGTATTCGGGTTATCGTATTTATATTTTCCCAAGGGAGGCACTACGGCAAAGATGATCGAATAAACGGTGGAGAGTAACAAGACTCGGTAAAGGGCTATAGTGAGGGTAATGAATAAAGATATTCGGGGATAACTTGACACACACAAGGAGATCTTGATAAAGGGTTAGAGAGGACCTAGTGAGCTGGTAGGACAACGAGACGAGAAAGGATCCGAACACAATCTATCTATTCTTGTCAACTCTAGGCAAAGAACTAAGGCAAAGGATAACCAAGGCAAGCTAAACTCGACAAGCTCTTCTAGTGCTGCAGGGGCATGCAAAGCCGCGCTCTCGGACTGGGATGAGAAGGGAGAACGACGACGCGCTGAATCCTATCAGCCCGAACTAACGTGGTGGACTACTGAGCTCGTCCGGAGCTGTCACCTCCTTAGGGTACCACAACTATTCCGTTGAACGGGACACCAATCTAAGACTAAGGTAAGCTCTGAGCACCGCGCTCACAACGAACCAAAGAACCTTTCCCCGGATATCACGAAGGAAGGTCAGTCTCTACGATGAAACACCGAAGATCAAGTGAAGAACGACCACAACACTATAGGGTTCAAGAGAGCTATGCTAACCAAGATTAAACTAACTTTAGTCTAAACCAAGAATAAAGCTTCTAGAGCAAAGTAAAACCTAAATGTAATTGACTTGAAAGGTAAGATAGAAAGCTAACTTAATTGTACTTGAGTCTAAACAAAGAAAGGATACAAGGCTAGTACCGGAACCCTGAAGAAGACTCCTCCGGAACCCCGAGACTAACTTGACTCGATTCTAACTCCCAAGCTACACTAATCCTACTCTAAGTGAACAAAAGAGAGAAATGGAGATGCTCCTGCGTCGTGTGTCCGTTCCAGCGAGTGTGAGGTGCCTTTTATAGGCAAGAGAGGTCAGTGGAGCGCAGGGGAGGAATATCCCAGGTGCGGCCGGATCACTAGGCATGGCCGGCCCTGTGATCTACCGCCTCTTGCCTCGGACGCTACTGATCACTGCTCCTGAGGCGGTTGTAGGTCGGCTCCTTGGGTCGGTTTCGCCCGGCACGCTAGTTGATAGGTGCGACCGGCCCTCTAGGTGCGGCCCCGCGCCGTGTGATGCACCGACTGTGTTCGGGGACGCCTAGGATTGCCTCTGGATGACGGTTGTGGTGGTTGAACGATCGGACAAGTGGACCCATTGATCCAAGTGATCCTAGCCTCCACCACTTGATCAAACCGACGTTTCTTCAGTGAATCTCGTTCATCCAAGTTGTGCTTGAGGGAGAGGGGGTACTCTAGACCAGAGATGTGCCACGGGGCAAGGCCGGCCGCACCTGCAGGGCCGGCCGGACTAGGTGGTTCGGCCGTGCCTTGCACGTGTGGTGTGTTGGTCCCAAATTCTCCCAAAATGTGTACCTGCCTATGAAATTCACAACACAACTCTTGGAACTTTATTAGTACTAAAAATGTGCATGAAACTTGTCGTATACTCCTCTCAAACCCAAGGTTTTGACGGTCAAATTTTTGTTGTAAGGACCGTCAACACTAGCTAATATCGGTAAGGGGTGAATAAAGAACTAGACGAAACCTTAGTGATGCGCCCAGAGGTTAAAGCCTAGGATTATTCGGTAAAATGGTACTCACAAGCTTGCCGGAGATCGATTGATGTAGCCCGACGAACTTGAAGAACGGCGTTGTAGAAAAGAGAAAAAGCGCAAAGGCGAAGTCGCCGAAAAGTAGATGTTGTAAAGTAGATGCTGTAAATTGTAAAGGGCTTTGCCCGGAGGCGGTTTGTTTGATATTGGTGTGTACACTTTTTCCCGACCACGCAGGGTCGCTATTTATGTCCTGAGGACAACCCGACTCCTAGCCGATTACGGCACTGTTTACTTGCATCTAAAGAAAATGAACACTACTAAAAATAGAAAAAGATTCTCACAGGAGTCAAACTCTCCTAAAACTGACTCTGACCTGTTGCCAATCGTGGATTGACCCACCTCCACCGTGCTTTCCTTTTGGCGTATCCTCTTGATTTCCGCCTTCTTCTCTTTCCATCGGCCGATCTTTCAGTTGACCATCAGCCGATTGGTTGACTCGCCAGTCCGTCGATAGAGTTGGACCTTTTTGACCATCAGCGAGTCCTGTTGACCATCTTTCTCTCTCTTCAATCGGCCGATTGCCTTTGTTTCCTCATCGGCTGCTCCTTCTTATCCTTTTGACCTGTTTTTCCAAAAAACGGTGTCAACACATGCCCCCCAGGTTCGGAGTAAATGATCTTTTGCTCCGAAATTTACTTGAATCTGACATCCTTTTCTTAATTTGAATGATAGCCAAATCTCTTCATGTGATCGATGCGATCAATCTTCATTGATAGTGTCCTGGCCTCCCAATGTGACAAATCACCTGACACTTTTTAGGATTGTTCACCATGTGATATTTTTGGCTCTTTCGTACCCCTTTTCTATAAAGCTCACCTTCTTACCCAGGGGTCTTTTCACGGTTTCTCCAGTTTCTTGGATCTTCCTGATGTAGATATTGGCTCTTTTAGTTTTTAGGCATGAGAGGCATTTTTTCCTGGAAAACTCCTTAGGGGATGATGATTGCCACTGGTCAATGACAAACTCTCACTTGAAATGGCATCTCTCTTGGGTGCTGTTAGTGAGCTTGTCATCTCTATTTGCGATGCTGGGCAGAAGATTTTTTTGAACCATGCTCTGCAGTTTGTTGACGTGTTTAGAGAAATTTCCTCGCCGTTCATGATGTATGCATGTTAACCTTATTTTTGGGAGTGATTCCTCTGAATCGGTCACCCTTTGGAAACTGAACCATTCACGGGTCATCTGTTTCCCCTTTTGCCGGATCTAGCATCTTTGGCTTCCGTCTTTTCTGGTTTCCTCATCTTTATCTCTTCTAGCGCCCCGGCTATAAATAACCGCCCTCATGCCCCTATGGAGAACGCACTTCTTCTTCATCCATGGCTCGAGATATAGATCCAGTGAGCTTTAGGCTCTTACTCTTCGGTTTCTTTCTTCTTCTCTGACTCATGATGGCTAGGAGAATTCTTGTGAAAAAGCCTAGGGCATACTTCCCTCTCTAGTCTCCTTTTGTGAAGCCAGGAGGTCCAACAACTAGAAGAATCCTTGTGATGCGTCTTGGGTGCATCAGCTGATGGAGGAGGGCGGAGGTCATCCCTGGGCTTTGCGGAAAGAAGAACAACCCTATGTCTTCTTTTCCAACAACCCTGACGGGGAGAGTCATCGAATCTGGTGATTCATCTTCGTCAAATTTACGCTTCCTTTTTTGTTTTTCTCTTTCTTCGCCCCCATCACCTGTCCAGTGATGATGAATGTAACCGACCCGTAGTGACTCATCTCAACTTGTTTTCTCAATGTATTCTTCAGATCTATACTGTAACCCGTAGTGACTCATCTCAACTTGTTTTCTCAATGTATTCTTCAGATCTATACTGTAACGTCACCATTGTAATCGAAGATGATATATATATATATATATATTTTGTTCTAAGGGCGATTTATACATCGGCCATAATTGGAAACCGAACATGTTTCGATGATCAGCTATTTCATACTAAAGACGATTACATTTGCAATCGGCTATAACTTGAGTCTTTAATCGGCCGCTTTTAGGCTCTGATTTGACTAAGCATCTACCCATATGCTTGGATAGTATTTCTTCAAATATTTCCCATTTAGTGCTCTGGCAAACTTCTCTCCTTCCAATTTTTCTAAGATATATGCATTGCCTAGCACACATTGGTTGATACGATATGGTCCTTCCCAAGTCGGTAACCACTTCCCGTACTTTGGGTCTCTGGAGCCGATCGGTAATATAAGTTTCCAAACCAGATCCCCTTCGGCGAACTCTTTAACTTTGACTTTCTTGTCATACCACCTGGCTATTCTCTTTTTATTCTTTTCAATATTCCCAAAAGCTCCCAGCTGACTACCAGCAAGGTCTTCCAGTTCTTCTTTCATCATGGCTGAATAATCATTGGTTGATAACTGATCTTGTAAAGAAGTTCTTCTGGATCCGGTCTTTAACTCCCTGGGTAATACGGCATCATGACCATACACCAGTTGATATGGTGACACTTTGGTCGCCCCGTGGCACGCCATCCTGTATGCCCACAGTGCTTTATTGAGGATTGTATGCCACCGCTTGGGATTTTCATCGATCTTGCGCTTGATTAACTTGATAATGCCCTTGTTTGCCGCTTCTGCCTGTCCGTTTGCTTGAGCATAGTAGAGATATGAGTTCAACAGCTTGATCCCCAAAGAATTTGCATATTCCTCAAATTCCCCTGAAGTGAATTGACTTCCTTGATCGGTCGTGATGGTCTGAGGTATACCAAACCGATAAACAATATGTTCTTTAACAAAATCAATCATATTGCCTGATGTCACAGTCTTGATTGGGATGGCTTCAACCCACTTTGTAAAGTAATCTGTTGCCACCAGTACGAATTTATGACCTTTACTCGACGGTGGATATATTTGTCCGATCAGATCAATTGCCCAACCTCTGAACGGCCATGGCTTGATTATTGGGTTCATTGCCGATGCTGGGACTCTTTGAATGCTTCCGAACTTCTGACACTCTTGGCATCCCTTATAGTATTTGAAACAGTCCTGCAGTATCGTTGGCCAATAATAGTTATTATTTTTGATCATCCACTTCATCTTGAATGCCGATTGATGGGCTCCACAGACTCCCTCATGAATTTCTCCCATCAAGGTTTTAGCCTCCTCTTCACCAGGACATTTGAGCAGAACCCCGTCGATGGTACGATAGTATAGCTCGTCTTCTAATAAAACGTATTTAATGGCTTTGTACCTTAATTGTTTGTCAACCTTTTTGGATGGATCTCTCAGATAATCCAATATTTCCTTCCTCAAATCCCCGGTTGACAGCTCCACAGCTACGATCGGCCGATAACCAGACGCTCCTTGAGCCAGCCAATTAGCTTCACTGTTATGACATTTAGGGATATGTTCGAGTTTTACTATCTTGAACTCCCTAAATAACTAAAGACACTCTTCATGATAAATCCTTAATATGTCATCTTTGCATTCATACTCTCTCGCTAATTGATTTATCACGAGCTGAGAATCTCCAAATATCTCAATAGCTTCAGCATTAACTTCTCGTAGCAGTTTTATCCCCTTTAAGACTGCCTGATATTCAGCCTGATTGTTAGTTGAAGTCTTCTCAATTGGGATGGAAAATTTATAATTTGTCCCTTGAGGTGAAATAAGGACAATTCCAATCCCAGCCCCTACTCCACAGGATGATCCATCGAAGAACATAGTCCGTGGAACGGGTTCAACAACTGCAACTTTAGGTCCACAATGCTGAGTCACCAAATTGGCCATTACTTGTCCTTTGATTTCTTTAGCCGATTGGTAGGTCAAGGCAAATTCTGACAAAGCTAAGATCCACTTCCCAATCCAACCCTTCAAAATTGGTAATGACAGCATATACTTGACCACGTCATCTTTGCACACCACGGTGCATTCGGCAGTTAATAGGTAAGGCCTCAACTTTGTGCATGAGAAATATAAGCACAACCATAATCTTTTCACCGCTGAATATCTCGTTTCTGCATCCAAGAGCCTTCTACTTACGAAATATATAACTCGCTCTTTTCCTTCAAATTCTTGTACAAGGGCCGATCCAATAGCCCGCTCATTAGCCGATAGATACAATTTGAACGGCTTCTTGTCTTGAGGGGGCATTAGGACAGGAGGGGATTTTAAGTATTGCTTGATGTTATCTAAAGCCTTCTGTTGTTCTTCTCCCCATACAAATTTCTGATCGGTCTTGAGCTTCAATAGAGGTGTAAATGGCTGAATCCTTTCTGACAGATTAGATATAAATCTTCTGATGAAATTGATCTTGCCGATCAATGACTGAAGCTCCTTCTTGTTTGATGGTGCCTCTATTTTGTCAATCGCACTGATCGACTTCTGACCCACTTCGATTCCTCTTTCATGTATCAAGAAACCCAGGAACTGACCAGCTGAAACACCGAAAGCACATTTGTTGGGATTCATCTTTAAACCATGCTTTCTAGTGCATTCCAATGTTTTTCGTAGGTCGGCCAGATGCTCCTTGTAGCTCTTTGACTTGACAACCACATCATCAATGTAGATCTCTACTATCTTGCCGATGAGTTCATGGAATATGTAATTCATGGCTCTTTGATATGTGGCACCAGCGTTCTTCAACCCAAAGGTCATGACAATCCACTCATATAATCCAACGTGGCCAGGACACCTGAAAGCAGTTTTTGCAATATCCTCTATGGCCATGAATATTTGATTGTATCCAGCGTTACCGTCCATAAAGCTGATGACTTTGTGCCCTGCAGCAGCGTTGACCAATGCATCGGCTACTGGCATCGGATATCCATCCATCGGCGTTGCTTTGTTCAAGTCCTTGAAATCAATGCATACACGTAGTTTGCCATTTTTCTTGTAGACAGGGACTATGTTAGAGATCCATTCGGCATACCGACATTGCCGAATAAAACCAGCTTTGAGTAACTTTGTTATCTCGGCTTTTATATCAGGGTAAATCTTTGGATTACACTACCTGGGATGTTGCTGGAAAGGTCGACACCCTGGTTTAATAGGTAATCGATGCTCAACAATGGATCGGTCTAATCCAGGCATCTCATAATACTCCCAGGCAAAACAATCCTTGAACTCCTTTAACAGTGCGATCAGTTCTTTCTCGTATTCTGCATCTAGCTTGGCACTGATGTACGTCGGCCTCGGTTTGCTCCCATCTCCAAGATCTATCTTCTCCAATTCATCAGCCGATGTAAACCCATGCCCAAGCTTCCCTTCATCTTCAATGAACTGATCCATTAAATCTTGTCATCAGAGCCGACTGCTTGAACCGGCTTTATTCCGAAATCAAACACCTTGAGATACTTGGTATCCCATGCTTTTCCAGATATGCAGCTTACTCGATCATAGGTCCATCCTTGTGCTTCTGTAGCTGCTACTGTCAAGGAGGTTTCTCCTTGGACCACCTCCACTAAATCTCCGATCCATTGGATGATGCATTGGTGCATTGTAGATGGTATGCAGCAGTTGGCATGTATCCAATCCCGACCCAGCAGTAGATTATAAGACCCCCTCCCTTTAATGACAAAGAAAGCGGTTGGAAGGGTCTTACTGCCGATGGTGAGCTCCACGCAGATTGCTCCTTGAGCCGGAGAGACGTTGCCTTCAAAGTCCACCAGCATCATGTCGGTTTGGGTCAAATCATCATCAGATTTTCCAATCTTGCGCAGCATGGTGTATGGCATCAGATTGACTGCAGCTCCTCCATCTACTAGCATCCTGGTGACTGGCTTCCCATTGACAAAGCCTTTGAGAAACAATGCCTTCAAGTGCTGTCTTTTTTCATCTTCTGGCTTCTCAAAGATAGCTTGTGTAGGTTCCAGTGTTAATTGCCATGCCAAGTTCTTCATCGGACACGTCCGAATCAACAGGAGCCAAGAACTCTTTTGGTAAGAAGACAACCATGTTTATATCAGCTTGTGGTTTGTCATCCTTCCTATTATTGGCCTTAGGCTTGGGGCGCCACACTTTAGACCGAACCTTCTTCTTGTCCAGCATGTGTCTCTCTGCTTCTTCTTGCTGTTCTAGCTGGCGTAGGCGCTGGACTCTCCTCTTCGGGGACTTGGTCAAGCCATCTGGACACCATTGTGGATTGAGCTTCTTGTGTGTTTGGCTTGATCTTTCATCGTCCAGTTGTATAGTGCGTCGTCGTTCAGGAGCTCGGCACATAATATCTTCATCAGGGACCAAGGAATCGGCCATCTCTTCCAGCCGATCGTTTGACTCTTCATTGACTCGGCCTCCTAGCTGATCATGAACGCTAGCGTTGCCCCCCAGCCGATTGTAAACGCTGGCCTTGCCCCCCAGCCACTGATGAACTGGGATCTGTTGATTGCTATATTCACGGTGATCCCCAGCTGCAGGCCTTCTGTCATCGAAGCAAACTCTCTTAGATGAGTCGCTGTTGTTGTAAGCCCCATTGCACTCTGGACAATTCTCTGCCATTGGCAATTTGATCCCTTCTTCCCAGCAATACTTGAAGAACGGACATCTCCAATGTCCTTCATTGCGTCGTGCCCACTCCTCTCTTCCTTTTGCTTTCTCTTGTCGGCGCTGAAACTTGTTGATCAGCATCTAGGACGTGACAGGTCGGCGTGGTTTCAGGACTTCTTCTTCACGTAGCAACCCTTTTCCTTTGACATCGGCAGCGGTTTCTTGCAACTTGGGATTGACAACTCATTTATTTTGAGCCGATTCAGATGTCAGCAACTTAACCTGTGACGTGTGAAGGACCGAACTGGCGACCAGAGAGGGGGGGAGTGAATGGGAGCCGATAAAAATTCTTCTCGATGGAGATGGAAACTCCAACAAGACGAACACGGCTTCCAAAACACGTCTCCGACTCAACTACCCAAGTTGGCCAAGACCACGCAGCCACTGGAGTGTTACTGGTCCTAAGAACCAACAACCACCAAAGCCTACCCGAGAACGCAGCGGAAAAACCAACTCGAGCATCTACTAGACTGCACCGGTCAGACCGGTAGCACACACCGGTCAGACCGGTCCCTGCTGGAGCATCCTGACAGAACCTGAGAACTTCCACAGAAAGCTCCTACACCGGTCAGGCTGGTGTAGCACACCGGTCAGACTGGTCCAAGCCAGGAAGCCCCAAATCCACAAACCTGACATTCCGAGCTCCAAACCGAACCAAACTCGAAACAGCAGTCACACAAGACAACAGGGAACTCACCAACACGTTCACCCGAGCAAAACCCAACTGGGGGTCGGCACCGGTCGGGCCGGTGAGAGGCCCCGGTCAGACCGGTGTGACCTGAGCTCTCGGGATGAACAGCAACCCGCGGGTCAACTCCCCCAAATCCAACTCCCGATCTCCCGATTCGCTCCACGGATTCGCACAAGACTTTGGGGATAGCAGGAACACCTCATGGGCACTCCATAGCCAAGATTTGGTCCACCAAAACTTGCTACAACAAGAGGAATCGAAGAAATCCCACCAAGAACGCCTCTAACCCTAGAGAGGAGAAAACCCCAAAATCGAGCCCCTTTGCTCACGGATTTGGGAGGGGAATCAAAGGGAAAAGAACCACGAAGGGTTCAAGCATACATCCCCCACCAAATCCCAAAGAGAAAGGCCTCGAAACCACCACAAGAAAATCGCCAAGAAAAGGCTCCGAAAATCACCAAAAAGGAAAAACAGGCGAGACACAATCAAGCCTTGAGGAACCACGCAGAATCATCTATACATACCATGAAGGTTCATACAAGGTCTAGCTTGCCTCCCAATCATCCTTCCCTCTCACAAGATCTCACCATGAAGCTCTCAAGGTAGTCTTAGTAATTCCAAAGGAAAAATGGAAGAGGAAAATAGCAAAACAAAATGAGCTAGGGTTCCAAGAGATGGCTGCCATCCTCTCACCACTTGGGTTATATGGAGGCTAGCCGAAAGACGAAACTACCCCTAAGGCCTAATACTTGGATACACACCCCTGAGGGGCACTTTGGGAATCTTTGTCTTCTCACCATCGGACAGATGCCCGGCGACCGTAAACTTGCTTAGCCTCGATGCAAGCCTTGCGATCCCGACGCGTGTCCTCCACTTCGAAGTCTCCGGACTGCGTCGTCACACACCGGTCAGACCGGTGTCCTCCACCAGTCAGACCGGTACCGACCGGTCAGACCGGTCCGATGGTGCTGCACCTCTGTCTTTGGTCTTGGCTTTGTGGATCAACCAAGGAACCTAGTGGTTTTCTGGTGAACCACTGGAAACCCCGCGAACTCAGTGTGGCCTCCGCCAATCTCCACTCATGACTTGGCCCCCACGAAGTCCCGGCTCGATCTTGGCTTTGTGGCTCAACCAAGGAACTGTCCACGACTTCATCTTGCCGTTCTTGCCACCATGCGGCCCGCACTTGACCCCGCTGGCCACCGGGTCCCTCGAACCAAGCCTACTTGTCTTCTCCACACCTGGAGACCTACCGGCAATGACCTTTTGCGCATGTTCTTCACCTACACCAACACCAGTCAAGCCGCAACCTGCACCTGCAATACTTAGCTAAGAATCAGTCCACACCACGTTGTCAATCACTCTTCACACCAGGAAGCGACCATCCACCGGTCCTCAAACCACACAGGCTCTCAATCTCCCCCTTGATAAGTGCATTGACAACACACACGTTTTGGTAACCAAAGAGAAAAGGAAAAGAAAAGAAACGATTAAAAGAAACTCCAACAAGCAATCGAAAGCCAAAGGAAAGGCAAAGAGCAAGATCACTTGAAGAAGACAAGTCTCGGTCCCCTTAGGCAAGGGCAACGGCTCGACACAACCGAGATAAAAACAAGCTCAAGAAAAGAGCGCAAACCACCAAACCAAAGCTCGAAAACCACAAAGAGCTCCCCCTGCACACATGCAAGCTCCCCCTGAACCCATGCAACTCCCCCTGGACGAATGCATGCAAACCACTTCATGAAACAGATCAGCTGCCTCAGCCTTGCTCTGACCGGTCAGACCGGTCCACCTCACCAGTCAGACCGGTGGACTAGATCGCCTAGCACCCGACACTCACACCGGTCAGACCGGTGCATTCCACCGGTCAGGCTGATGACCACCTGGGAAAAACTGGGAACTGCACGAGCTCAAAACTAGCTCGAAACCACTTGGAAACCTTCTAAATGCATGCAGCAAGCCAAAACATGCTCAAACTTCTCCCCCTCGTTGACAATGCATGAATCAAGCCAAAAATGCAAAAAATGCAACCCAGAGCTTCTCAAATAGACAAAATTCAACATAGGATGCTGCACATATCCAAATGAGCAAGTTAGATACTCTATAGCTTTGTAATGACATCAACTACAAGGTCACCAAGTTCCACAACTATTGGACGAAGCTAAGATAGAATTGAGCAATTTTGTGAAAAAACACCCTCTCATGAGCAAAGTCCTAAACATGAGCAAAACATGTCAAAATGGCAAAGCCACACAAACTTCATGCTAGGACAACCATTCTAATCATAAGACCATCATAAACACCCACAAGCACCTCATGTCATGTCAACGCCACCGAGCCATGTGCCTACTTCTAGATATGAGACTTCTCATTGGTAAGCATCATGCAACGGTTTAGCACCCAAAGCAAATTAGATTAAGCACATATGACATGGGAGCACATTTTTCAAGCAATTTACATTTCATTTTCAGATTTATATTTGGTACATGAAATGTCTTTGCGACAAAAAGAAACTTATGCCCCTCCACAAGATAAAGCATGGGGGCTAAACATTCGTGATGGCAAATGAGCCTTTGGCCCCATATGATCAAATAAGCTATCCAACGACAAATTAAGCATAGCCAAGCCACAAAAACATGTCAAGATCATATAAAGGCATTTACTCACAAGAGAGCATACATGTGACAATTTTTGAAAAACATAGCCATCAACTATGGATATAAATCAAGATCATCAAGAGTTAAGCCAAACTAACCATAGCTTACCAAACTAGCTCACAAGAACATATATATCATACCATGGTGAACAATGCATATAGGAGAAGCTTTTCCTACTCAATGCATATGATACAAAATGCAAGCAACCTAAGATACAAAGATGCATATACATCATGTTACATATGCCATGCAAAATGCAAGAAATGCACAAAGGAAAGCTATACATATGCTACAAAGGAGCTCCCACACACCAACTCAAGATATCAAACAAACACCAAGCTCCCCCCGCAAACGAGTGAAAGTGGCTTGATCTAGGGGTTTGGTGAAAATATCGGCTAGCTGGTCATGTGTGGGTACATGGATCAAAGCGATTTTCCCTTTCTCTACGTTGTCTCTCAGGAAATGATACCTCACTTCTATGTGCTTGGTTTTGGAATGGAGCACTGGGTTCTTTGCAACACTTATGGCACTGGTGCTATCACATTGAAGTGGGACATGGGTATACTCCTCACCAACGTCACTCATGGTGTATTTGATCCAAAGGAGCTGAGAGCAACAACTAGCTGCGGCCACATACTCTGCCTCGGTAGTGGATTGAACAACACTCGATTGTTTGCGGGAAGACAAAGAGACCAAAGAAGAACCCAAGAACTGGCAAGTCCCAGAAGTGGACTTCCTATCCAACCGACACCCGGCAAAATCTGCGTCCGAAAATCCATGAAGAGCCAAAGAAGAAGACGCGGAGTACCAAAGGTCGATGTCGGGAGTATGACGCAAATACCTGAAAATGCGCTTGACTACTTGCCGATGCGAAATCCTTGGAGACGCTTGAAAATGAGCGCACAGACATACTGAGAATTGGATGTCCGGCCTCGTTGCCGTCAAGTACAGGAGTGACCCGATCATGCTTCAGTACTCCTTCTGGTCCACTTGCTCACCTTCCTCGTCCGCATCAAGAGCTGTAGTCGTACTCATAGGCGTCGCCATGGCCTTGGAGTCCTCCATCTTGAACTTCCTCACAATGTCCTTGGTGTACTTGGCTTGGTGCACGAATGTTCCTTCCTTTGACTGCTTGATCTGGAGTCCGAGGAAGAACTGCAACTCACCCATCATGCTCATCTCAAATTCCCTGCTCATGTCCTCTGCAAACCTTGCAACCAAAGAGTTAGACGAGCCACCAAAGACAATATCATCCACGTATACCTGCACAATTAGGATCTCTTTGCCCTGCCTGAGGAGAAACAAGGTCTGATCGACCTTCCCCATCTCAAACCCTCTCTCAAACAGGAACCCCCTCAACCTACCGTACCAAGCTCTAGGCGCCTGCTTTAACCCATACAGCGCCTTTCTCAACTTGTACACCCGGTGGGGGTACTTCTCACTCTCAAACCCCGGTGGTTGCCTCACATACACTACTTCCTCCAAAACACCATTCAGAAAAGCACTCTTCACGTCCATTTGGTACAATTTGAACCCTTTAGCCACGGAAAAGGCTAGAAGGATCCTAATCGCCTCCAAACGAGCTACGGGAGCAAAGGTCTCCTCGTAGTCGATCCCCTCTTTCTGACTATACCCTTGCGCCACCAACATCGACTTGTTTCTCACCACCTCTCCTTTCTCTCCCTCTTTGTTTTTCCACACCCATTTTGTCCCAATCGGCTTACACCTTGGTGGAGGATCCACCAACTCCCAAACTTGGTTCCTCTCAAAATTTTCCAACTCCTCATGCATCGAATTAACCCAATTATGATCAGATAGCGCGTGTCCAATGTCTTTGGGCTCAAAAGTAGCAACAAAAGTAGCATGAGCAAAGTGAGAATTGTTTCGAACCCTTGACCGTGTAGTACGTTCATTGATGTCGCCAATGATTCTCGAAGCTGGGTGATCCACTTGAACTCGCCGGGGAGGTTCTCGCCTTGATGCTACCTCCCCCTCAACAGCAGCTTCTCCTTGATCTGGGTTTGTCATCGCAGGTGTGGGAGAGGGCCCGTTCTCGATCGTAGTCGAAGTAGTGGGTACATGCTCAGCCGCGGGCTCCACACCACCATCTTCATCATCTCCATGTTCATGCTCCTCCTTCTGAAAAATCTCCTCGCCAAGTTCCTCGTCACCTGCACACTCAAAAACAAGCTGACTACGTGGCTGTGTCTCGTCGAAGGTAACCTCGCAAGTCTCCACGATTTGGTTAGTTTCAAGATTGAGCACACGAAATGCTCTAGAATGAGATGCGTAACCAAAGAAAATACCATCGACTGACCTAGCCTCGAACTTGTCCAACTTCTTCCCTTTCTTAAGAATGAAGCATTTACAACCAAAGACATGGAAGTGACTCACCTTGGGTGTGCGACCATGCATCAACTCGTAGCAGGTTTTCTTCTTGTGGACCTTGAGGTAAATCCTGTTGGACACATAGCATGCGGTATTGACCGCCTCAGCCCAGAACCTTCTCGGAGTCCTATGCTCGTCGAGCATCGTCCGAGCCATCTCACACAAGGTTCTATTTTTCCTTTCCACCACGCCATTCTGGGGGACATATACGTACTAGAGAACTGGTGTTCAAGACCCAAGACATGGCAAAAGGTTTCGAAACAAGAGTTTCTAAATTCCGAGCCACTGTCACTGTGGATCGCTCGTATGGCATCTCCGTGCCTCTTGTTTCTCAACCTCAAGACAAGATCTCGAACAAAACCAAACATCTCCCCCTTCTCCTCCAAAAAGAAGACCCAAGCATACCGAGAGTAGTCATCCACCACAACTAGGACGTACCACTTCCCACCCGCAGATCGCACACGAGCTGGGCCAACAAGGTCCATATGGAGCAGCTCGCATGGACGCTCCATCATCACATCGGTGAGGGGTGGATGGGAAGAGGTTACCATCTTGGCATGCCTGCACGGCGCACAAACCAACTCTTTCTCAAACCTCAACTGTGGCAATCCTCGGACCAAATTGAGTATACTCAAGTGAGACAGAAGGTCAAAGCTTAAGTGACCCAACTTCCTATGCCATTTCCACAACTCACTCGAAGAACCAGCCAAAAAGCAACGAGTCACACCAGAAGACTGAGAGAAATCCGCTCGGAACACTTGACCCTTGGGAACGACCAAGCAAACTAGGTCCCCTCGAGAATCCAAAATCCGAGAACCACTAGGCCGAAACAACACCTCAAAACCCTCATCCAACAATTGGGACACGAAAAGCAAATTGAACCCGAGCGATTGGACAAGAGCAACACGCCTGAGAGTGACCTTGTCACTTACCTTAATCTCACCTTCTGAAAGCACACGCCCTCGCCCATTGTCCCCAAAGGTGATGTATGTCTTGGACACCACCGGGACGAGACTTGAGAACCACCCCTTGTCCCCGGTCATATGCCTCGAGCAACCGGAGTCAATCAACCAAATGTTCCTCAAGTCTCCCACCTGACATTCAAAAACGAGCACGGAGGGAACAAACGACTCAGCACTGGGGTTAGTACCAAAAGAGTAAAACCAGCGCCGAGCCATTTGCTCCAATGGGGTTAGCACAAACCATATCATCACGCCTATCAAAGCTACCACCACAAAAACCACCACGGGAACCACCACTAGGGAACCACCCCTGTCTAGCTGGAGGAGAACGAAAACCATGAAAGGAAGACCGTGGACCGTTCCTTCTCTCCATCTCAAAGCTACGACTCCTACCATCGTATTGAGCACGAGGTGGAGAACTTCTAGAAAACTGACCACCACTGACCTCACCATACCAACCACCAGAACCACGACCTCCAGAACTGAACTGAGCATCCTCACGAGCATGGAAACCGAACTGCTGTCTACCCAGACCAGCACCGGTCTGACCGGTCACTCTGACCGGTCTGACCGGTGGTGCTCGGCCAGCAGCACCACCTGCCACCTTTCGATCTCCCCAAGACGGAACTGTCCTCACAATCACCTTGGCCCTAGGCATTTGCATACGAGGCTCAGGTACACCATTTGAAGGGCGGTACATGTCCTTGTTAGCCCACTCCTTAGCCATTCTCTCCTCACGCTTCCTCTTGAAGCAAAACTCACCCTTGTGACCATCTCTCCCACAATAGTCACAATAAAACCGTATGAGCTTAGGTTTAGGCTTGGGTTGGGGCTGCTCACTTGGTTTCTCCTCACTCGGCTTCGCACCCTTTTTCCCAACGAACTCATTCCCCAAGTCACTCTTGAACTTGATGGGTTTTCGAAAATCATTTGTGGGGCTAGGAAATATGGGAGGATCTGGGGTTGTGTCAAGTTTGTTTCTCAGTGGGTTGGGCTTAGGAGCATAGGCATTTTTGTGGAAGGTTTTTGGTGGAGCTTGGATATCACCAATCTTCTCTCCTCCCTCATCACTTCACTCTCCAATCTTATCCGACCCAAGCGCTTGCCCATCATAGCGCTTGTATGCCTCTATCATCATCCTAAGCTGTGGTTCATGACCCGACAACCAACCCATCATTTTCCTCAACTCATCATTCTCATCCTGCAAGCGATCCACATAATGTGCAAGTTCCAGATTCTTCAAAGCATGCAATTCACAAGTAGAGCAAGAAGTGGGAATAGATTCTTTCAACTTAGCCTCAAGCGAAACAGTGTAAGCATGCATCTCATCAATCTTTCCATGCAAAACAGGGCTAGAAGTGCAAGCACCTAGCAAAGCAGGTATAGACTTAAGCTCAGCCACTTCAACCCTAAGCACATCTAGTTCATCACAAGTAGAGGCATGCTTATCCTTAAGAGCAGTAAGATCAGCTAGGTACACAGGGCAATCACAACAATCAATCTCATCAGAAACCACAGGTGAAGCCTTAAGTGAATCTATCTCAAGCTTAGCATCAAGGTTCTGGGTTTCTAACTCAGCTACTCGGTTCCTAGCATCTTCTAGAGAGGCCCTAAGCTCTTTCCTCATCTTCTTTGCCTCTCTAAGCATATCATCATGATTATCAAGCAACATGCCAAGCCGTTCATTCTCCTTACGCAAGAAGGGAAGCTCGTCACGTACCTCGTCCTCGGAGTCGGAGTCCGAGTCACTCTGGTGACTCTTCTTGCTGCCGGAGCTGCGTGCCATGCTGCAGAAACCATCTCTCGCAAAGCAGCTTAGCCCGCTCAGGTTCTTGGATGACTTCTTATTCTTGCGCCGATCACCTTCATCCTCGCTGCTGCTGGAGCTCGAAGAAGAGTAGGTGGAGCTGGAGTCGACGTCGCTCGCTCCGACCATCGCTCGGGCCTTGCCTCGGCCGTCCTTCTTCCTCGATCGTCGCTCGTCCTTGTGCTTGTTCTTGTGCTTGTGATCGCGCCTTGATTGGTACTTGCCATCCGTCCTCGACCGGTGCTTGTAGCCGTCCTTGTTCTCCACCTTCTCCTGACAGTCAGCGATGAAGTGTCCTGGCTTGCCGCACTGAAAGCATGTCCGTGTGGTCCTCCTTGTGTTCACCCGGTTCTCGTGCATCCTCTCGAACCGCCTGGTCAACAGCGCCAGCTCGTCCTCTCCAAGCACGTCGAACTCCTCATGTGGCAAAGACATCAAGGAAGACAAAGAGAACATCCTAGAGGATAGGTTAGCATTAGACTTAGCACCTGAGCCACCGACGAGAGCAAGACTATGAGAGTCAGTCGGGCTCTCAAGACGGGTACCCCGATCCAACTCAGCTGACTTGAGCTTAGAGAACAGCTCGTTCACATTCAGGGTGTCATACTTCGCGGACTCAAGAATAGCCTCGACCTTTCCGTCCCATACGGTGCGATCCAACGAGTGCAAGAGCTTCACGACTCTATCATGATCATCGTATGGGAGCACAGCCACATTGGCTCTCATGTTGTTCACCACAACCGTAAACTGCTGGAAAAGGGCATCGACGGACTCGCCGGGGAGATGAGTGAAGTTCTCGTACTCTCTCCGGTAAGTCGCGTACATCCGAGCCTAAACCTGAGCATTCCAAGCATGAGCATCCTTCAACTGCTCCCAAATCCTACAAGCTAAGTCCTCTGTCTGAACCCGATTGAATTCGGACTGACACAGAGCACGAAACAAGTAGTCGACCGTCTTGTTGTTGGCGTCGAACATATCCCTCGATCCTGGAGCAAGGAAGTTAATCGGATGAACATAAGTTGTGTTCACCATAACGTCCCAAAGGATCTGACCCTTTCCACGGAGGAACGCAGCCATCCGTCTCTACCGCATCTGGTAGTTCTTCCCATTGAAGTGCGGAGGACCCGATCCCCGTTCCTGGTACGCCATCTTTGGATCTTAGACTGGTTAGAGCCTCGAAAGACCCGAACCGGCTCTGATACCAATTGAAGGACCGAACTGGCGACCAGAGAGGGGGGGAGTGAATGGGAGCCGATAAAAATTCTTCTCGATGGAGATGGAAACTCCAACAAGATGAACACGGCTTCCAAAATACGTCTTCGACTCAACTACCCAAGTTAGACTACCCGAGAACACAGTGGAAAAACCAACTCGAGCATCTACTGGACTGCACTGGTCAGACCGGTAGCACACACCGGTCAGACCGGTCCCTGCTGGAGCATCCTGACAGAACCTGAGAACTTCCACAGAAAGCTCCTACACCGGTCAGGCCAGTGTAGCACGCCGGTCAGACCGGTCCAAGCCAGGAAGCCCCAAATCCACAAACCTGACCTTCCGAGCTCCAAACCGAACCAAACTCGAAACAGCAGCCACACAAGACAACAGGGAACTCACCAACACGTTCACCCGAGCAAAACGCAACTAGGGGTCGGCCTGAAACTACCCCTAAGGCCTAATACTAGGACACACACCCCCGAGGGGCACTTTGGGAATCTTTGTCTTCTCACCATCGGACGGATGCCCGGCAACCGCAAACATGCTTAGCCTCGACGCAAGCCTTGTGATCCCGACGTGTGTCCTCCGCTTCGAAGTCTCCGGACGGCGTCGTCGCACAGCGGTCAGACCGGTGTCCTCCACCGGTCAGACTGGTACCCACCGGTCAGACCGGTCCGATGCTGCTGCACCTCCGTCTTCGGTCTTGGCTTTGTGGATCAACCAAGGAACCCAGTTGTTTTCTGGTGAACCACTGGAAACCACGCGAACTCAATGTCGCCTCCGCCAATCTCCACTCATGACTTGGCCCCCATGAAGTCCCGGCTCAATCTTGGCTTTGTGGCTCAATCAAGGAACCGTCCACGACTTCATCTTGCCGTTCTTGCCACCATGCGGCCCGCACTTGACCCCGCTGGCCACCGGGTCCCTCGAACCAAGCCTACTTGTCTTCTCCACACCTGGAGGCCTCACCGGCAACGACCTTTCGCGCTTGTTCTTCACCTGCACCAACACCAGTCAAGCTGCAACCTACACCTGCAATACTTAGCCAAGAATCAGTCCACACCACGTTGTCAATCACTCATCACACCAGGAAGCGACCATCCACCGGTCCTCGAACCACACAGGCTCTCAACGTGTCTTTGCTAGACACCTCGACTGTATTAGTTTGGAAGGGGTGCTGATCAATCTTCATCGGCTTTTCAGCTTTGGTAGGGGTTTCAAACTTAAGCCTCCCTTGCTCAATAGCTGATTGGATCTTTTGTCTAAAGATCTTGCAATCATTGGTGTCGTGCGATGTTGCATTGTGCCATTTGCAATACTTCATCCTCTTGAGCTCTTCTGTAGATTGTATAGTATGGAACTGGGAGAGTTTGATCTGCCCTTGCTGAAGTAACAAATCAAATATCTTATTGGCCTTAGTAATGTCAAAGTCGAATTTTTCTGGTTCCTTCTTACCAAAAGGACAAGACACTGTCTTTTTGCCCTTGACCCACTCTGCAAGCCCAATCATATTATCTTCATCTTCTGAGTCAGAGTAATCCACATAAGAAACCTTCTTTTGAAAGTTCCTTTTAGGCTCATAGGATTTTGCAGTTTCCTGACTCATTCGGCTGACCAATTGACTGAGACTCTCGAAGTCATGTGATGCATATTTCTCCCTCAAAGTTGGCAAGAGACCTTGGAATGCCAACTCAGCCAGCTGGTTGTCTCCCAGGTTCAGACTATAACATTTGTTTCTGACCTCCTTGAATCTCTGAACGAATCCGGCAACTGTTTCATCATTCCTTTGTTTGAGTCCGGTCAGATCAGTAATCTTCATCTCATGGATGCCAGAGAAGAAATAATTGTGGAACTGTTGTTCCAAATCGGACCACTTGATGATGGAATTAGCTTGCAATGAGGTAAACCTTGAGAATGCTGGTCCTGAGAGAGATGAAGAGAACAGTCGTATCCTTAGTGCATCAACGTTCCCTGCTTCTCCACATTGTATGATGAATCGAGTGATATGCTCCATTGTGGATGTATCATCTTGCCCAGAGAACTTGGTGAAGTCTGGCACTTTGAATCTTGGAGGGAAAGGTATCTGATCGTTGCCAGATGGATATGGTGTTCTGTACATGCAGGATTGTTGCTTAGGTTTCATACCATATTGCTTCTGCAACATCTCTGAAAAATGGCCAATCAACTCCTGCTTCATGTGAGACTTCAACTCAGCAGATACTTGTTCGATTGCTTGCATCTCAGCTGATGGAATCTCTGGAGGTTGATCTTTCGGGGTTCTTAGCTGTGGATTTGGTGCCATTGCTGTCCTTGCTCTAGAAGAACCCTGTGAATTTGTCATAGGTGGAGTCTGTCCGATCGGCTGACCAGCCGATGGAGCCGGCTGATGCAAATTCAACTAGCCTGAGATAGCCAATTGATTTAGGAGCATTTGCAGCACCTGTGTAGGATCCACCTGTGGTACTGCTGGCTGTCCTGTCACCCCTTGGTTGATTGGCCGCTGAGGCGACGATCTGGTGTGAGCAACTATATTAGCTAGGGTTAAGACAGGCTGTATTGACGTTGACTGTTGTAGTGGGGCAGCCTGCACAGGCATCCCTAGCATCGACTGAGGAGCCGGTCTCTGAGGTGGAACAGGAGCCTTTCTTTCTGTTGGTATAACCATATGAGCATGAGCTGGACTGATCTTGACTCTTTCAAAAGCCTTGCTCCCATGATTGAAGTAGACAAATTCTACTCCCTCTTTGGTCATATGCACAGTCCCTGGAGTACCCCCAAACATAGCTTGATAAGACTATGGGTACTTTACTTCTGGAACTTCCTCAGGCTGGGATTTAAAGAAATTTGAGATATTAGTCTCAAAGTGATCGCGAGGCAAATCCCATCCTGTAAGATTTCCGTCCTGATATCTCATTGTAGGATACTTCTGATGATGATTCTGTACTGAGAATGTCTAATCCTGAGTCTTGGACTGTGCTCAATGTGTTTGGACCACTGGCATTGTGACAGTAGGGTCTTTGGACTTATCTCCAACACTTTGATTCTGAATCGGCTGGGAATCCGATGAAGAACCAGGAGCAGTTGCATTTATCTGTGGAGACGGTGAAACCCCTACTGTTGGATCATCAATCGGCAGGGAGGCCGATTGGTCTTTTTGGAACACCGGAGGAGTTCGATTTGGTTGGAAGTATGCAGGTCCCAGGTATCCTCCTTCTGCTCCTTTCTTGAGTGTTTCAGTCAGACAATTCTGGATGGTATTGGCGAGAACCTTAGCTTGATCAATCATTGTCTGATGCATCACCTTATTCATCATGTCTTGAAGCCCTTCGGGATCGGCTGAGAAGGTGACTTGCTTAGGCGTTGGCAAAGGATTCTTCTTGAAATCTCCACCTTTAGTCTGACCATATGATGCCAGGCAAAGCTCTTCATAATGCTTCATGTGAGCTTCGAACTCGGCTTTGTCTTCATCTTTCAGCTGATCCTTGGTGATTGGTTGAGCATTGCTTGGATCAATCTCGAAAGTACCACTCTTTGTGTTCTTCGACATTGTTAACTTTTTTGAGTCCCACTGGCCGTGCCAAAAGTGTATTGACGCGAAAATAGGACGTCACCCCCGCGCGCGACACACGTGACTCCCCGGTCTGTAGCGAGGCGTGCCAGCCAATCTGACCTGTTGATTGACAATGGAAAAATATTAGGGATCGGCTAGAGAACCGATGGCCTTTTAGCGACACGTGTACCAGCCAATCGGCCGATACGAGTAAAGCTGGATCGGCCTGCTCGAGAGCGACCGAGGCGCGAGGGTGTGGATAAGAGATCGGCTAGGATCGGCCGATCGTGACGTCAGCACTCAAATAGGTCGGAATCGGCTGTGCTGATAGGAGCCGATAGGATCTAGATCGAGTGGGGTAAATTGGTGATAATAGCTAAAAACCGCAAGAATTGGTACAAAAACTTGCAGATCTAGCTAATATCGGTAAGGGGTGAATAAAGAACTAGACGAAACCTCAGCGATGCGCCCAGAGGTTAAAGCCTAGGATTATTTGGTAAAACGGTACTCACAAGCTTGCCGGAGATCGATTGAGGTAGCCCGACGAACTTGAAGAACGACGTTGTAGAAAAGAGAAAAAGCGCAATGGCGAAGTCGCCGAAAAGTAGATGCTGGAAAGTAGATGCTGTAAATTGTAAAGGGTTTTGCCCGGAGGTGGTTTGTTTGATATTGGTGTGTACACTTTTTCCCGATCACGCAGGGTCGCTATTTATGTCCTGAGGACAACCCGACTCCTAGCCGATTGCGGCACTGTTTACTTGCATCTAAAGAAAACGAACACTACTAAAAATAGAAAAAGATTCTCACATGAGTCAAACTCTCCTAAAACTGACTCTGACCCGTTGCCAATCGTGGATTGACCCACCTCCACCGTGCTTTTCTTTTGGCGTATCCTCTTGATTTTCGCTTTCTTCTCTTTCCATCGGCCGATCTTTCAGTTGACCATCGGCCGATTGGTTGACTCGCCAGTCCGTTGATAGAGTTGGACCTTTTTGACCATCGGCGAGTCCTGTTGACCATCCTTCTCTCTCTTCAATCGGCCGATTGCCTTTGTTTCCTCATCGACTGCTCCTTCTTATCCTTTAGACCTATTTTTCCAAAAAACGGTGTCAACAAGTATCTCCGGGTGCTTGGGCGCTTTTTGATTTGAGACCTCCTTGAGGTCGGCATGCCTCGAGTGGCTCTGCCATACTCTTTGCAGCTATGCAGGATATCTAGGTGTCTCTACACTCCATTCGTTCAGAAGACCAACATTTTTCTACAGCTTCATCGTTGACCGTTTCGACCACTACAGACGACCTCTTCATGTGATGTGTGTTTCAAGACCTTGCTGGGTATCCCCGGATACTGGGCACCATTGAATTAAGGCCTCCTTGAGGTCGGCACGCCTACAAGGCCTCCTTGAGGTCGGCCCTGCCAGACTCCTTGCAGCCATGCTGGGAGATCTGGGTGCCTCTACACTTCATTCGATAAAGACCAAGACACAGTTTTCTTCTCTTTTTTGAGCATCAAACCAGTCATGCTGCCTGCTTCAATGCTCAGGGACTACTCTACAAGAGCGTCTTTGACGCCCTCTTGTTTTCTTCGTCGTACCGACCTGTTGGGAAACCTGTTTCTCATCACATCGTTACTCGGTCTACTTTTTCTTTTGTTTCTTTTTTGGATCATCGTATCGGCCATCCTGCCTGCCACGATGCTCAGATACTACTCTATGAGTGCGTCCTTGATGCCCTCCGAATTTTTTCATCGTTGTTTCAATCTATTGGAAGTCAGCTTCCTATAGGTCGTCACTCGACCTCTCTTCGTTCGACAAGACTACAAACAGGTCGGCTGCTAAGCTGATTACTTTTTTCTTTTTGGACCGACGTGCACGCTATTCGACCTGTCGATAGCTGTACGACTTCGTCATGACCTTCTAAGGTCGCTGCGCCTACACATCGCTCGGGGGCTTGTGAGACATGGGTACCCCTGAGTCCCCACCGACCAGGCTCACGACCGTCCCCGACAAGTGGGTCCGGCCTACCAGAAGACCTGCCGACCTGACAGTGGGCCCAACCGACCTAGTTGGTGGCCTACAAGACCTCCTGAAGACCTTCCAGAAGATTCCAAGATGACCTTATCCATAATGACTTCAAGACTTGGCGTGCAAGGCAAGATAACGGTGGATTCCGACAAAGCAGTCCGATGTATATGGTAATGGTTGTAATCAACTAGACTTAGGTCTCCTGGTCATAACCGACCAGGAGTCTGGGCGCCGACCTTGTCCGCTGGCCAATATAAGGCGGGCAGGGCGATCCCTTGTACAATCATGCAATCCTCAAGCAATCTACACCGACAACTGGACGTAGGGTTTTACTCTCTGGAGGCCTGAACCAGTATAAACTCGTTGTGTTCTCTGTGTTCCGTGTGCTCATGCACAACCTTCGAGTTCTTAGCCCTAGATTCCACCCCGCCGAACAAATAAACCACCGGGGTTGACCCCCCTGTGGGCTGTGCAGATCTAAACATCTGACAATGGTATGGAACTGAGAGAGCTTAATCTGCCCTTGTTGAAGCAATAGATCAAATATTTTATCGGCCTTAGTGATATCAAAGCCGAATCTTTCTGGTTCCTTTTTACCAAAGGGACAAGATATAGTCTTCTTGCCTTTGACCCACTTTGCAAGTCCTATCATGTTTTCTTCATCTTCTGAGTCAGAGCATTCTACATAAGAAACCTTCTATTGGAAATTCCTTCTTGGCTCATAAGACTTTGCAGTTTCTTGGCTAATCTGACTCACCAATTGGGTGAGGCTTTCGAAGTCATGTGATGCATACTTCTCTCTCAAAGATGGCAAGAGCCCTTGGAATGCCAACTCAGCCAGTTGTTTGTCCCCTAGATTCAGACTGTAGCACTTGTTTCTAACTTCTCTGAACCTCTGAACGAATCCAGCAACAGTTTCATCGTTCCTTTGCTTGAGTCTGGTCAGATCAGTAATCTTCATCTCATGAATACCAGAGAAGAAATAATTGTGGAACTGCTGCTCCAAATCAAACCACTTGATAATGGAGTTGGCCGAAAGTGAAGTGAACCACAAGAATGCTGGTCGTGAGAGAGATGAAGAGAACAACCGTATCCTGAGTGCATCAATATTCCCTGCTTATCCACATTGTATGATGAACCTAGTGATATGCTCCATTGTGGATGTATCGTCTTGCCCAGAGAATTTGGTAAAATCAGGCACCTTGAACCTTGGAGGAAAAGGTATCTGATCATAGCCAGATGGATACGGTGTCCTATACATATAGACTTGCTGCTTAGGTTTTATCCCAAAGTGTTTCTGCAGCGTCTCTGTAATCTGGTCAGTCAACTCTTCCCTCAGATGAGATTTTATCTCAGCGCATATCTGTTCTATCGGCCGTATGTCAGCTGATGGAGTCTCTAAAGGTTGTTCTTCAAGAGTTCTTGATTGCGGATTTGGCACTTCTGCCGACACCCTTGCTCTAGAAGAATTCTGTGTATTAGACTGACTCAACACAGGTGGTGTTTGCCTGATCAGCTGTCCAGCCGTTGGATTTGGTTGATGCAAGTTCAACTGGCCCGAGCTAGCCAATTGATTTAGAAGCATTTGCATCATTTGCATGGGATCCATCTGTTGTGGCTGTGCTGTTGGTTGCCTTGTCACCCATTGATTGATTGGCTGCTGAGGTGATGATCTCACATGAGTAACCGTATAAGCCGGGGTCATGACAGGTTGCAACGGTGTTGAGGACTGGAGCGTTCGAGGACCGGTGGATGGTCGCTCCTTGGTGTGATGAGTGATTGACAACGTGGTGTGGACTGACTCTTGGCCGAGTATTGCAGGTGCAGGTTGTAGCTTGATTTGCGTTGGTGCAGGTGAAGAGCGGGCGCGAAAGGTCTTAGCCTTGTGGGGCCTCAGAGGAGTGGAGAGACAAGTAGGCTCGGCTTGAGGGACCCGGTGGCTAGCGCGGTCAAGTGCGGGCTGCACGGTGGCAAGAAAAGCAAGACGAAGTCATGGACAGGAGCGGGTGTAGGGTAGTGGCTCACGACCGGAGTCTGCACGCGGGGTTTGCGGTGGTTCACCACAAAACTGTCGGGTTACTTGGTTGAGCCACAAAACCAAGATCGGAGGCTCGGCGGGCGGAGACGGGATCCGGGCGCGCCGAGAAGCTTCGATGCCGGAGGACACGCGACGGGATCGCAGGGCTCGTGTCGAGAGGATGCGGACTGTGGCAAAGGCGTGGCCGTCCGATGAAGAGGAGTGCTACTTGAACATGTTGCCCCTGAGGGGTGTGTATCTCATTTCAAGTTCTAGGGGTAGCTTAGTCATTTGCCCATCCCAGAGGAACTCCATATATATAGCTCTAGGGTTTCTGGGCAAACCATCCACCCGGACTGCTTCTCATTTCTTTGCTCCATTGGCGTAGATTTTCTTCACCATTTTGTAGAGAATCTAATCTCCGAGTGTATGGAAGCTTTCATGGTTGCGTCGATTTCCTTCGTGTGGCTCGAGTGATTTTCGTGTCTTTTTCTGGCTATTTTCGTTGGATTTTTGTGCACGGCTTGTTCCTCCAATCTTGAGGTGTTTGGGTTCGGATTTTCTTGTGGGGATCATGGATAGATGCCTTGTGCATCTTTGTGCTTGATCTTGACCCCTCAAACTCCGGATTTGGCATTGGATTTGAGGATTTCGGGTGGAACCCTAGCTTTTTGGTAGAGCTCGGTTCGTGATCAATTCCCGACGATTTAGTTAGTTTGAAGACTCAAGTTTTGGGGCATAGCATCCCCTAGGGATGCTTCACATCTCCCCCAAATCTTGCATCAAGAGCTCAAGTCGTTTGGGAGATTGGGTGATGGATTTGGAGGTTTGACTTTGCGGGGTCGGGCTATTTCTGTGCTGTTCATGCCCCGCGGACTGTCCGCCCGCAGGTTGCGAACTGTCCACGCGCCTCCTATTCTTTGGATGTTCATCGCGTGTTCTTGAGTTCGTGAGCATGAATCGTTTCGATCCGCAGAAAGGGTAGGTTTTTGTTGCGTGTGGTTTGCGGACTGTCTGCCTGCAGTCCTCAGACTGTCCGCGGACCCGGCTCGAACTATCTGATTTTCCAAGGTGCGGTACTGGAGGTTCTGTCCCATAATACGGACCATCCGGGCCTACCCCCCGGACTGTCCGCCGACCACTCGCGGACTGTCCGCCCAGACCTTGCGGACTGTCCGCCAGTGGTTCCTCAGATTGGCTAAGTCCTTTTCCTCTTGAGTTGTGCTTCCGCTTTGAGTTGTGTTTGGACTTGTTCCTAGGGTTGGTAGGTCCGTTGTGACTACGTGACCTTGGCAAGTTCATGTGGTAACTCTTGGTTGTGGATTTGGGACATAGGCCGAGTTCATCCTTCGGGAAGAATTTTTATCAACTCCCATTCACTCCACCCTCTCTGGTCGCCTAATCGGTCCTTCAATTGGTATCAGAGCCGGTTACGGATCTTTGTGATTCTAACCAGTCTAAGATCCAAAGATGGCGTACCAGGAACGGGGTTCGGGTCCTCCACACTTTGATGGTAAGAACTACCAGATGTGGCAGAGGCGGATGGCTGCTTTCCTCCGCGGCAATGGTCAGATCCTTTGGGATGTTACGGTGAACACAACTTATGTTCATCCGATTAACTTCCTTGCTCCAGGATCGAGGGATATGCATAATGCCAACAACAAGGTGGTCGACTACTTGTTTCGTGCTCTGTGTCAATCCAAATTCGATCGGGTTCAGACAGAGGACATGGCTTGTAGGATTTGGGAGCAGTTGAAGAACGCTCACGCTGGGAACGCTCAGGTTCAGGCTCGGTTGTTCGCGACCTACTGGAGAGAGTACGAGAACTTCACTCATCTCCCCAGTGAGTCCATAGACACCATGTTCCAGTGGTTCACTGTGATTGTGAACAACATGAGGGCTAATGTGGCCGCACTCCCGTACGATGATCACGACAGGGCTGTGAAGCTCCTACACTCTCTGGATCGTACCGTGTGGAGTGAGAAGGTCGAGGCCATTCTTGAGTCGGAGAAGTATGAGACCCTCACGGTGGACGAGCTGTTTTCCAAGCTCAAGTCGTCCGAGGTGGACCGTGGGGTGCGAGCAAGGATCGAGAACCCGACTGACCCTCATAGTCTGGCTCTCATTTCCGATTCCAAGACTAACGCTAACCCATCCTCCAGGATGTACTCTTTGTCTTCTCTTGTGTCCTGGCCAGACGAGGATTTTGACGTGCTATGCGAGGATGATCTAGCACTGTTGTCGAGAAGATTCGAGAGGATGCACGAGAACCGAGTGAGCTCAAGGAGGAACTCGAGGATGTGCTTCAAGTGCGGCAAGGCCGGACACTTTTTCGCTGAGTGTCCGAAGATGAACGACGACGACAAGCACAAGTCCGAGGACAAGAGGAGGAAGTCCAAGAAGAAGGATCATGGACATGGGAGGAAGGCACGGTCTCGAGAGAAGATGAAGAAGTCGAGCGACGTCGAATCCGACTCCGAGGACACGTCATCAAGCTCGAGTGATGAAGAAGAAGGGGATGGCAAGAGCAAGAAGAAGAAGACCCTCAGCAAGAAGTTCAACGGCCTTTGTGTGATGGGCCTAAGCTCCAAGGATGGTTTCTGCGGCATGGCTCGCAACTCCAGCAGCAAGAGAAGCCAGAAGGACGCCTCGGACTCAGATTCCGAGGATGAGGTATGTGACGAGCTCGCTTCCTTGCGCAAGGAGAATGAGGAGTTGGTTGACTTGCTTGATAACCGCGATCACATGCTTAGAGAGGCCAAGAAGCTTAGGAAAGAGCTTAGGGCTTTGCTTGAAGATGCTAGGAATAGAGTAGCTGAGCTAGAAACCCAAAACCTTGAGGCCAAGCTTGAGATAGATTCGCTTAAGGCCAATCCTGTTGTTTCTGATGAGATTGATTGTGGTGATTCCTCTGTCTTCCTAGCTGATTTGACTGCTCTTAAGGAAAAGCATGCCTCCAAGTGTGAGGAACTAGATGTGCTTAGGGTTGAATCTAGACCCACTTTGCTTGGTGCATGCACTTCTTGCCCTGCTTTGCATGAAAAGATTGCTGAGTTTCGTTCTCGCATTGTTTCGCTTGAGGCTGATTAGAAAGTTCCTGTTCCTACTTCCTACTCTACTTGTGAATTGCATGCTGTGAAGAATTTGGAGCCTGGACAATGTGTTGATTGCTTGCAAACTGAGAATGATGATTTGCGAAACTTGTTGAGTTGGTTGTCTAGTCAAGAGCCTCAGCTTGGTATGATGATTGCACCGTTTAAGCGCTTTGATGGTCAGGCGCTTGGGACGGATAAGGTAGGGGAGTGTAGTGGTGAGGGAGAAGGGAAATTTGTGAAAACTCCAGTTCCACCACACACTAAACCCAAGAACCAGTTTGCCCCCAAGCCAAACCAGACGCATAAGCCGAGAGAAAGACCAAGTGAGAAGTCGAGTGAGCAAGGCAAAAAGCCTGAGAAGAAACCACAACTAACACCCAAAGCAAAACCAGTTCGCTTCCATTGTGAGCATTGTGGGAGGGATGGTCACAAGAGAGAGTTTTGCTTCAGGAGGAAGCGTGAGCAGAGGTCTGCTATGGAGATGGCAAACAAGGACAGGTACCGCCCCTCTCGTGGTGTGCCTCGGAGTAAGGGTGTTGTGAGTACAGTCCCATCATGCAGGGATTGGGGCTTTCATACCCAAGGTGCTGAGAGTCTCCACTTTCGGGGTCGTGTGTTGATCGGTTTGGTTCCTTTGGTCGTGGTGCAGGTGATGGGTATGTTGAGTCTGGTGGTGGTATGTTTGCTGGACGTTCTCCACCTCATGATCAATACGAGTTTGGGAGAGGTCGCAGCTTTGAGTCTTAGAGGGGCTACGAACCACGTTTTCCCTTTCGTGGTGCCCGTACTCCTCCAGCGAGATGTGAGGTGATTCCCGGTGGTGGTCATAGCTTTGATAGGATGAATTTTGCTAACCCCACATTTGAGTAAATGGCTCGGCACTGGTTTGACTCCTTTTGTGCTAACCCCAGTGTTGAGTCGGTTGCTCGTTCTCGCTCTTGGTTTTGATTTTGCAGGCGGGAGGCTTGGAGGACTTTTGGTTGATCGACTTCGGAGGCTAGCGGCACATGACCGGAGATCGAAGGTGGCCCTCCACCCTCACCCTGGTGATGTCGAAGGAGAACATCACTTTCGGGGACAATGGACGAGAGCGAGTGATCAAGGTAAGTAGTTTGGAGACTTTGAGTTGTGTGGCTTTCGTCAAGCCACTTGGTCTCTTTTGCTCTTTGCCCTATCGCATGTATTTAGGATGAGCTTTGTAATCTCTTTGGCCCTAGTGCATGTGTTTAGGGGGAGCTTGTAAGTTTTGTGCTCTTTTGTTCTTTTTGAGCTTGGGTTGGGGATCTCATGTACATATGCATGTTGCATTCTCATATCATGTTTGCATCTTTGTATCATAGACTGCATTTGTATCATATGCTTTAGAGATGTGCTTCTCCTATACACATTGATCACTATGATATGCTGGATGTGAGCTTGTGACTTTGCTAGTGAAGCTCTTGTGATGTATAGCTATGCTCTTGGTAGCTTTGGGATGTATATGCATGTGGAAGCTTATTTTTGTAAAAATGCTATATATGATCCTCTCTTGTGAGTTGAATGCCTTTCATGCTCAGATTGTGCTCATATGGCTATATCTTGCTTAATTTGAGCTTGGGTATCATGCTCTTTTCATTTGGGGTCAAAGACCCATTTGTCATCATGAATGTTTAGCCTACATTTTACCTTGTGGAGAAGCCTAAGCTTCTTTTTTCCGCAAAGGCACTTCATGTACCATGCTTAATTTGTAAATCATGAATTTGGTATGTGAGATGCCTATGCTTGAAAAATATGCTTCCATGTCAAAAATGCTTTAAATTCCTTATCTTGGGTGCTAAACCATTGCATGATGTTCACCATTGAGAAGTCTCATATCTAGAAGTGGACACATGGCTCGGTGGCATTGACATGACATGAGATAGCATGTAGGTGTTTGTTTTGATCTTGTGACGAGAACTTGTGACCTTGCATAAAGTTTGTGTGCTATATGTTATTTGTGCTCAGTTTGGTCATGTTGAGGTCCTATGCTCATGAGAGGGAAATTTTGTTGAAAAATGCTTCATTTTGATCATGGCTATGTCACATGCTTATGTGTCCCTATCTATCTTGTTGGCGATGCTTGTACTAAATTTGTGGCAATCTTGCTTGTCTCTGTCTCAATTTTAGCATGTTTTAGTGCTCTTTGTGTATTTGAGAAGTACATGCTTACATTTGTAGACTTGATTCATGCATTACCAACAAGGGGGAGGAAAGTACCCAATTCATGGTTCCAGAGGGAGTTTTGCATCGAGGGGAGGAAAATTAGGAGAAATGCATTTGTTCAGGTGGAGCTTGCATTCATGCATTTGGGAGCTCTTTGTCACCTGATTTTAGTTGTGCTCTTTTGCCGATGGTGTTGAGCCCTTTTGCCTCACCTTGAGGAGTCGGCAATTTTGGAGCACTTTGTCTCGATTGTGTTGAGTCGTTGCCCTTGCCTTAGGGGACCGAGACTTGCTCTTTCAAGTGATCTTGTTTTGGCTTTTGTTTGGTTTTTGATCACTTGTTTGAGTTCTTTGTTCGTTTCTTTTCTTTTTTCTCTTTTCTCTGAATTGGGTACTATGTGTGTTGTCAATGCACTCATCAAGGGGGAGATTGAGGACCGAAGCGTCTGAGGACCGGTGGATGGTCGCTCCTTGGTGTGATGAGTGATTGACAACGTGGTGTGGACTAACTCTGGGCCGAGTATTGCAGGTGCAGGTTGCGCCTTATTTGCATTGGTGCAGGTGAAGAGCGGGCGTGAAAGGTCTAAGCCTTGCGGGGCTTCCGAGGAGTGGAGAGACAAGTTGGCTCGGCTCGAGGGACCCGGTGGCCAGCGGGGTCAAGTGCGGGTCGCATGGTGGCAAGAAAAGCAAGACGAAGTCGTGGACAGGAGCCGGTGCAGGGTAGCGGCTCACGACCGGAGACTGCACGTGGGGTTTGCGGTGGTTCACCACAAAACCGTCGGGTTACTTGGTTGAGCCACAAAACCAAGACCGGATGCTCGGCGGGCAGAGACGGGATCCGGGCGCACCGAGAAGCTTCGATGCCGGAGGACACGCGGCGGGATCGCAGGGCTAGCGTCGGGAGGACGTGGACTGCGGCAAAGGCGTGGCCGTTCGATGAAGAGGAGTGCTACTTGACCATGTTGCCCCTAAGGGGTGTGTATCTCATTTCAAGTTCTAGGGGTAGCTTTGTCATTTGCCCATCCCAGAGGAACTCCATATATATAGCTCTAGGGTTTCTAGGCAAACCATCCATCCGGACTGCTTCTCATTACTTTGCTCCATAGGCGTAGATTTTCTTCACCGTTTTGTGGAGAATCTGATCTCTGAGTGTATGGAAGCTTTCATGGTTGCGTCGATTTGCTTCTTGTGGCTCGAGTGATTTTCGTGTCTTTTTCGGGCTATTTTCGTTGGATTTTCGTGCGCGGCTTGTTCCTCCAATTCTGAGGTGTTTGGGTTCGGATTTTCTTGTGGGGATCATGGATAGATGCCTTGTGCATCTTTGTGCTTGATCTTGACCCCTCAAACTCCGGATTTGGCCTTGGATTTGAGGATTTCGGGTGGAACCCTAGCTTTTTGGTAGAGCTCGGTTCGTGATCTATTCTTGGCGATTTAGTTAGTTTGAAGACTCAAGTTTTGGGGCATAGCATCCCCTAGGGACGCTTCACATCTCCCCCAAATCTTGCCTCAAGAGCTCAAGTCGTTTGGGAGATCGGGTGATGGATTTGGAGGTTTGACTTTGCGGGGTCGGGCTATTTCTGTGCTGTTCGTTCCTCGTGGACTGTCCGCCCGCAGGTTGCGGACTGTCCGCGCGCCTCCTGTTCTTCGGATATTCGTCGCGTGTTCTTCAGTTTGTGAGCACGAATCATTTCGATCCGCAGAAAGGTTAGGTTTTTGTTGCGTGTGGTTTGCGGACTGTCCGCCTGCAGTCCTAGGACTGTCCGGCCAGCTCGAACTGTCCGCGGACCCAGCTCGGACTTTCTGATTTTCCAAGGTGCGGTACTGGAGGTTCTGTCCCATAATACGGACCGTCCGCGCCTACCCCCCGGACTGTCCGACGACCTCTCGCGGACTGTCAGCCCAGACCTTGCGGACTGTCCGCCAGTGGTTCCGCAGATTGGCTAAGTCCTTTGCCTCTTGAGTTGTGCTTCCGCTTTGAGGTGTGTTTGGACTTGTTCCTAGGGTTGGTAGGTCCGTTGTGACTACGTGACCTTGGCAAGTTCGTGTGGGAACTCTTGGTTGTGAATTTGGGACATAGGCCGAGATCATCCTTCGTGAAGAATTTTTATCGGCTCCCATTCACTCCCCCCCCCCTCTCTGGTCGCCTAATCGGTCCTTCAGGTGTCGCTTGCTGTAGTGGAGTAGTCTGTATAGGTTGTCCTAAGATCGGCTGAGGAGCCGGTTTTTGAGGTGGAACAGGAGCTTTTCTTTCTATTGGTATAACCATATGTGCGTGAGCTGGATTTATCTTAACTCTTTCAAACGCCTTGCTCCCTTGATTGAAATAGACAAACTCCACCTCTTCTTTAGTCAAATGCACAGTCCCTGGAGTACCCCCAAACATAGCTTTATAATGTTTCGGGTACTTAACTTCTGGAATTTCCTCAGGTAGGGGCTCAAAGAAGTTTGAGATATCAGTCTCAAAATGATTGTGAGGTAAATCCCATCCTGTAAGTCTCCCACTTTGGTCTCTTATTGCAGGATATTGAGGAGGATTCTGGACAGAGAACGTCTAATCTTGAATGTTGGACTGTGCTGAATAGGTTTGAACTATTGGCACTGTAATAGCAGGATGATTAGATGCATCTCCAATGTTCTAATTTTGAATTGGCTGGGAATCCGATGATGTAGCAGGAGCAGTCGCATTGACCTATGGAGATGGAGTAACCCCTACTATCGGATCATGAATCGGCTGAGAAGCCGATTGAACCTTTGGGAACATCAGAGGAGATCGCCCAGGTTGAAAATATGCAGGTCCCACATATCCCTCTTCTGCTCCTTTTTTGAAAGTTTCAGTCAAGCAATTCTGAATAGTATTGGTGAGGACTGTGGACTGATTGATCATAGTCTGATGCATAACTTCATTCATCATGTCCTGAAGTCCTTGAGGATCAGCTGAAAAAGTGATGTCTTGTGGTCCTGGAAGAGGATTCTTCTTGATGATTCCACTCTTGATCTGACCATATGAAGCCAAGCATAACTCTTCATATCGCTTCATGTGTGCTTCGAACTCGGCTTTATCTGCATCCTTCAGTTGATCTTTGGTGATTGGTTCAATGTTGCTCTGGTCTAACTTCAAAAGTCTTCGTGCTTTTAGACATCGTTGACTTTTACTTTGGGTCCCACCGGGCGTGCCAAAAGTGTGTTGACGCAAAAATAGGACGTCACCCTTGCACGCGACACACGTGACTCCTCAGTCTGTAGTGAGGTGTGCCAGCCAATCTGACATGTTGATTGACAATGGAAAATATTAAGAGATCGGCTAGAGAACTGATGGATCTTCAGTAGTACGTGTACCTGCCGATCGGCCGATACAGTGAAACAGGATCGGCAGGCTCAAAAGCAGCCGAAGTGTAAGTATGTATTAGAGGGATCGGCCGAATCAGCCGATCGTGATGTCAGCGCTCGAACAAACCTGAATCGGCTATAGTAGTGGAAGCCGACGAGATCTAGGTCGAGCTGGATATCGATAAACTTGCAGATCTAGCTAATATCGACAAATTGTGAATAAAGAACGAGACGAAACCTCAGTGATGCGCCCGGAGGTTAAAGCATAGGATTATTCGGTAAAACGGTACTCACAAGCTTGCCGGAGATCAATCGATGCAGCCCGACGAACTTGAAGAACGTCGTTGAAGAAAAAGGAAAAACGCAGTGGCGAGGTCGCCGAAAAGTAGAAGCTGTAAAGTAGATGTTGTAAATTGTAAAGGGTTTGCCCGGAGGCGGTTTGTTTGATATTGGTGTGTACAGATTTTCCGACCACACAGGGTCGCTATTTATGTCTTGAGGACAACCCGACTCCTAGCCGACTACGGCACTGTTTACTTGCATTTAAAGAAACGAACACTATTAAAAATAGAAATTGACTCATGCAATAGTCAAACTCTCCTAAAACTGACTCTGACCCATTTGTCAATCGTTGACTGACCCGTCTCCACTGTGCCTTGCCTTTGGCGTATTTCTCGATTGCCTTCTTCCTCTCCATCAGCCGATTCTTCGGTTTGACCATCGGCTGATCGGGTTTGACCTGCTTGTCCATGGATGAACCAGGTTGGTTTGTCTTGAGCATCGGCAGGCCCTGTTGACCATCTTTCTTTCACAACGTGAAAAACTCACTTTGGTAACGGGCATAGATTGCCTTTAGTAACGGGCAAAGCGCCCGTTACCGATCAAGTGTTACAAATGAGCTAAGAAAGGTAACGAGCATATACCCGTTACTGATAACACATATTCATAACAGGCATCAAACAACGAACGTTACCACAACTAGCCACCGGTCACGTGAAATGGCTGTTTCTCTGGGCCCACAGGGAACTTTGGTAACGGGCACGAAAACAGAGCTCGTTACAGTAGCTCAACATCGGAGACGCGTGCTATGTACCTGCGTCTCCTCTATCTAGACGAAATGAGACGCGTCTATTCCACGCGCGTCTCAGCACAACTAGGATTCGTAACGGGCATCAAACAACAACTGTTACCACAACTAGTCACCGGTCACGTGAAAATGACTATTTCTCTGGGCCCACAGGGAACTTTGGTAATGGGCACGAAAACAACAACCGTTACATTGTTGGCATGTTTGTAACGGGAGTTCCGAATGAAGCCCGTTACTCACTGATCAGTGTTTGTAACGAGTTTTAATTAACGCCCGTTACAGATACGTATGCCACCCCTACAGTAACCTGCTGCCTGCTTGCCGGCTGCATCCTGGAACCAGCTAGGATTTGGCAGCCATCAGGGGCTGCATCCTAGAACCAGCCAGGATATGTCTAAATTCACAGAAATTAGATCCAGCATCCAAATTCACAGAAATCCACATAATTCACATGCATCATATGACAAAATTCAGCATCATCGTCTCAAGTAAAGAAGTATCACTAGATTGACAACAATATCACAGCCATGGTTAACTAGCTTGACAACAATATCACAAAATTCATGGGACAAGGAGGAATGCAAAAATTTCCTATTCACCATGTACAATATTAGCCCACACAGTTTCATCAGCATAAATTTTCCGTCGACTGCAATCACCTGTTCCATGAGGAATGTGGCAATTCTATCACGAACATAGACCAGCGTGTTGTGGTGGAGAAGATGCTCATCTAGCCCTAATCTCTGGATATAACAATGTCACCAGTCAGCACACATATATAGGTGGTTACCAAACATGTGCAGTGCTAATAAGCAAGAACTGTGCTCAGTTGCAGGTTTTACAAATGAAGATCCCAAGAAAGTACCTCCATATTTGGGCCTCTATCATTTAATTTAAGCATGTGATAGGCACAATAGAAGCCACAGATTTTGGATTCAGCAGGTTGTTGGTGGCACTGCAATAAATGTACAAAGAAAAATAGTGGTGATTGAGAAGAAATAAACTCAAGCTTTAGTACTAGCTTCCACAGGAGGAAATAAGTGGTTTGCACCTTAACATCTTTGACATGTTCCAAGGTGCTGCAGGGCAACTTCTTGTCGGTGCAGTAACGTTCCCAACCCCTACAACGAAACATATGCAACAATGGTTAGGGCACTATTAATTAATATACTCTGCACAGTTTGTTGAGGAATGTCCGCAGGTTAAGAAAGAAATAACTTACTCATTAATGATTAGTTTGAAAGGGGTAGTATCAGTCTTAATGCTCTTGAATGAATCAAGATAGTAGACCTTCTGCTGCTTCGGAACGATCGCCACTGCAATCCAGTGGTTCCTACTGAGATAAGCGGTAAGGATGAGTTTCTTTTTAGCATACAGTTTGAAGGCACAACGCATATAGGACACAGAGAAAGCAAGAGTGTCATCCTTGCTGTTCATCATTGTCGAGCAAAGGCATTCAGGATCAAGGAAGCCAACTGCAGCGCCCGTCTTCTCAACTTCTACAGCCATATTCCTATTAGTAAGAAAAAACAAAGTGTAACGAGGCAAAATACATGGTAAAGATGATGTGAGGCAAAAAGCACATTTCGATAGAGAATGATTAGTAGGAAGCAGATTAAATTTTCAAGCAACTTACAGGATGAAGCAGCGGAGAAGTACCAGATCCAAAGCATCCAAGTTGAAGAGATCGTACAAATCACTGAGTGGCACAGGTATCTGCTCGAGTCCGTTTGACGATTCGTCTCCTCTCTTAGGCCATGCATTGGTCCCGGGCCGAAGTGCGACCATAATCGGAGATTCATCATCTGACTTAGCACGTTCCATGTAGAATGTGTGGAGATCCCTGGTACAAGGAGCAGTCACCATTTTGAGATCATCATCACTAAGAAGGCTCTTTCCGAATTTGTAATTTGGGTTAAACATAGACCAAGGATTCTTCTTGGTGTTTCTCTCAGATCGCTTTGCGTTAGTCATAGACCAAGGATTCTTCTTGGTGTTTCTCTCAGATTGCTTTGGGTTAGTCATAGCCCAAGGATGCTTCTCGGTGTTTCTCTCAGATCGCTTTCTAGTAGGCATCTTAGAGGTTTTATTTACAGCAATTTTCTTTTCCTGCTGCTTTGAGATGGCTGAAGAAGGTTTCTTAAGGGCTTGCTTCCCTGCTGTAGGTGGTGTAGAGCTTTTATTTTTGGCAAGTTTCTTATCTTGAAGCTTTGAAATGGCTGAAGGTTTCTCAAGGGCTTTCTTGCCTGCTGTACATGGTGTAGAGATTTTATTTTCGGCAAGTTTCTTTCCTTGCTGCTTTGAAATGGCTGAAGGTTTCTCAAGGGCTTTTTTGCCTAGTGGTGTCTCACCAGGAGCTATTACAGAGGTATTGGGCCCAGATGTACCTGCAGCTTTCTTCGAAATGTCGTCGGCAGATTTATCAAGGGCTTTCTTGCCTAGTGGTGTCTCACCAGGAGCTATTACAGAGGTATTGGCCCGGGATGTACCTGCAGCTTTCTTCGAAATGTCGTCAGCAGATTTATCAGCACGAGCCAACATATCAATCTGGGCTCCTGCTTTGGCATGATTGTTTTGAACACTTTCGTTTGGGGGTGTAGGTTTTGTTGTTTCATGAGGAGGAGAAGGAGGAGGAGGAGGTGGGGATGGAATATTTGGTGTATCTTGAGGATGTGGGGATGCAAGTTTTTCTGTTTTTTCAGGATGACGAGGAGGAGGTGGGGATGCAAGTTGTTCAGGATGAGGAGGAGGTCCGAATGGAACGTCTTGCGGATGTGGGGATTGAGGAGGAGGAGGAGGAGGAGGAGGAGGATGTGGGGAACCATGTGAGGAAGGAACCTGTCCCGTACTCTGTGAACTACAAGGAATCTGTACTGTAGCCTGTGAAGGAGATTTATATGTTGGTGCTCCCTTGATGTGAATCCGACACCTTCTTCACTGTAACCTCTGTCCTTTAGCTTGTCGGAGTGTCATCACCTCGTCATTAGGAGGGTATTCCACCAGTTCATCCGCAAAGATATCATATACAAAGAGCACCTCAACCACAACACAGTCTTCATGAATCGGGATTGTATGTAGCGTAGTCTGCTCTGGATGAACAAGACCAATTGCAGCCTCACATTGAAGACCCTTCCACATCATCCATAGGCCACAGTATGTGGGTTCAGTCAACATGCCTATAAAGTCTTGCTGTGTACGATCGTCACAGCGCACCTCCATCGTCAACTCTGCAGTGCCATCGATCAAACCTATATTATCTGCGGACGCACAGCTGCTCTTCAGTGTGGCGGGTGAAGGGCTTGCGCAATTGGACACTGGTGACAACACCATCTGGTGACAACACAACCTCTTTAGTAAACTATTCTGCATCTGCATGTTCTACATCTGCATCTCAGCCACCAGTTCTTGCTTGATTTGTTCCTTTATCTTTTCCGTATCAACTGATGCGTCGGTATTCGTCCTCTTCCTCTTCCTGTACATGAAAGCGTGCTGTGGCCATCCATACTTCCAGCCCTGGTAGCTGGAGACACCACGCACGCGACCTGGTTGTTCAGGGCGGCCCAAGCACTGACTTAGCACATCATACTCCCTCTGCCCTGCCATTCCTGAAGATTCTGCACATGCATTCTTCTCCTTGATGTCTGCAGCCACTTTTTCAGTTTCTTTGTTGTTGAACACTATCACGGCAACACGGTCTTTAATCACTAGCTTACTCCTTGCTCGCAGCCAATTCTTGGAACTATCGTCAGGGTAGGCGTCATATGGGTTGGGGATCCTAGCTGCAGCTAATTGTCTGTCCTCTTCCTCCCATTGTTCTAGTTTCACAGTATAACCAGCTGGACCCATGCTGTGCTCGCTTGTGTTCCGGCTTCGGAGTTCTTTGAACTTGACACTAGCAGATGAGGCTTGCTCGGTTTCCTCCTGTTTCATGAACTCCTTCCACTGTTCCAGGACGATAAACGGGTGCCTTGTAAATGGCTCAAGTCCTTTTCTGATAAAATCTCGCCTAAGCTGAAATCTGAATTGTCTCCATGCCTTGGCTGCCGTCTTCCAGAAAAGCTTGAATGCCTGCGGTTTCACGCCTTCCTGGAACGCCAAGTGTTTCTGCACATGCTTATCAAACAAGTCCGACTTTTCATCATTGCTTAGTTCTTTGAATTCTGGCAAGTGCAAAGGTATCTTTTGTCTAGCAACGAGCCCCGCAAGCGCCCTGAACCTGCGCTTTTGAGTCAATGGTACTGGCATCCCCCCTATGTCGACGTCAGTGACTATCATTGTGTCACTTGGCCACTTTGTGGATGTCCTTGGTGCTCTGCCTCGGCGCTGATCCCCACCCACCTGGTCTTGTTATGCACTAGCAGTGCCATAACCCTCTTCTTCATCTTGTGGCCCAGGTCTATAGCCCTCGTCAGATTTATCTTGTGAATTAATAGTCAAGGGATTTTGAGAAAGGTCAGCTCAGTGTCCAAGAATAGCACAAAAAGCAGACCATACTGCTAGCTCTCCCAGGAGACATGCTACAACAGGAGACAAGTAGAGCACATTTTAGTTAACCATGCTTAGCAGCTAAGCATGAGAAAACACATAAGAAAACAATTATAGTAACTACTTTAGCCCACTACAATATCATTGGTTCTAAGGTAAACCATTAACATAAATGCAAAATTCAGTAACCAAAAAATTAGTTGAGGTAATGCGACCTTACCATTTTAAAGAGGAAGATGCAGGCTGCCTCTGTTGCTGATGAGGTACTTATTCAACTTGGAGAGAATGTGCACATGTACATAGGAACAAGAGCAAAACCAAATATAAGAGTCAATTTAAAGGGAAATGCTAAGTATGTATACCATCAACAGCTAAGTATGTCCATACTTATACAAAGGAGCCGCAGGGTATGCCGGGTATGCACCGGCATACCCTGCAATTCCCATTGAATTGTTGTTAATTTTACAATTATTACCGAGTTGGTAGAATGGATTTACCAAATTGTATAAGACATTTTTAGAGCGGCATACCATAAACTCAAATCCTAGATCCGCCACTGACCTTGTCACTGTCGGAGCGGAGGGATCTCTACTCCTCGTCGCTGCCTGCTCACCGCCACGTCCTCGTCCTCGCGTCGACCTCGTGGCTGGATCCCTCCTCCTCCTCCTAGTCGTCGTCGTCGCCGTCGTCGCTGGATCCCTCCTCTAGTCGTCATCGTCGTCGTCGCTGCTACTGGGTCCCTCCTCCTCCAGAGATCTCGCTGTCAGAGGTGTGGCACGCGTCGCGCCGAGCGTGGTGTGGCACGCATCTCAGCGAAGGGGTGTAGCGTGCGTCCCGGCGTGGGGGGAGGTGAGGGGGACGAAGGCGAGGGGGAGAAAGCGGCGGCGGCGGCGCGAGGGGAGAGTGGGAGGAGACTGCGTGAGGGAGGCGTCCTTCCCTACTAACCTAGCGCGAGTGGGCTTGTGTGGGCCTTAAAACGAGTAATGTAGTCAAGTACTACTCTGCTACTAGTATATCATAAACATGAGATAAAAAAATCTAATTTTAAGAAATTTGGTTAAACAAGTGTGTCTGTTGATATTTTATTCATATACTAAATTACCAACTATGAATTTTTCGTATTTTTACGAATTTTTAGGTGATGTTTATGGGCTCTAATATGACATGCATCACAAGTTCACATCACCAAGCAAACAAGTGTGACTGTTGATATAGCATCACATGTTCACATATGACATGCATCACAAGTTCACATCACCAAGCAAACTAACTCATAACAAACATATTCACATCTGACATGCATCAGCAGGGCACATCACCAAAATAAGACTGCATCAGCTGGGCGCATCACCAAACTAGATTGTAGCTGCAAGGGAACTAGTTAGTTAGCTAGATGGCTTCTTTTGTGCTGCTGCCTTAAGTTCAGCTAGCCTTGTCTCTAGTTTTGCAACTCTTTCTGCCAACTCAGCAATCTTCTTTAGAAGTTCAATCTCCTGCCTCTTTTGTGCGGCTTTAAGCTGCTCATCCTGCTTGTCGATTCCTTTCCAGATGTAGTCAATGTCATCCCGAGTAACAGCACGTTCCTAAAACAAAGGAAAAAATTATATTGATGCAAGCTTCATAACAGTTGTAACTTACAAGAAAGCTGTTTAGCTCTAACTGGTTTCAAAACTTGCCTGCTTCTCTTCAGCTGATTCCTTGAGCTTGTTGATTTCAGTCCAAATCCTGTCAATGTCATGTGCAGCAACTTCCTACAACAAATGGAAATTGATGCATTAGAACAATTGATCAGTGAAGATGTGAAGGTACAAGGACAAATCGTGCGTGATGGTTTTAGAACTTGCCTCATGGTCTTCAGAATCGTCGCCGGAGTTGTTGTCGGAGTCGTCGCCGGAGGAGATGAGGTCTACCACCACTCTTCTGCCCGGGTCATCGCCGGAGGAGTCCGCGCTCACCTCAATGCGCGTGGACCGCTTCTTCCTTCGCGTCGAGGAAAAAAACCCTGCCTCTCCATGGCGGGCGTCGCTGGAGTCCGCCAACTTGGCCCTTGCGCGCATGTACGGCTTCCTCCCCCGGGCTGATGAAGAACCGGCCACTTCCATGGAGCGCCGAGAAAGACGCACAGGGGCGGCGCGCTGGGACGGCTCCTCTTCGTCACCGCGGAACCTCACTCTCTTGGCGGGGGCGGCGGACAGCACCGAGGAAGACGGACGGGGACGTGGCCGCGGGGCCTCCTCCTTGCAGAACCTCCCCCTAGAGTCACGGGCCATCCCTGCGATGGAGACGAGGCTGTGACGGAGACGAGGAAGGCGGAATCCGGAGAAGGGGATAGAAGGCGGAAGGCAGGCGGAGCGTTTATTAAAAAGGTTCGGATGCGCAAATGATACGATGATTAACAACCACCCGTCGCCAATGAAGGGGCGGGGCCAGGTCTATTCGAATGAAGAACAGTTTGCTTTTCCCCTTTTAATCTGCAATCAAATTTTGTATCACGTATTTCTCCGTCATCCGTAATCCAAATTTGATGATATTTGTTTCTGAATTTTTCTAAAATCAACATCTATTCATTTATGACATTTTTTCGTATGTAATTCCATTTCTTAGATGTTGTTTATACGCCTTATCTTGTTCCTTATAAGTACAACATAGAAATAATATTTGTTTTACACAACCATTACTAATGAAACTTTGCATTTCGTAATCTTATGGTGAACATAAGGTTATGTTGAAATTTCAAATGCATATGAGTTCGAACATGTTTTAAAGTGTGGAAAACTTCAATGTTGAAGTAACATTCTAAGAAACTATGTGAGAGATGTAGACATTTCTACACAAGTATAATCTTCTGTTTTTGAAACCATTTGAATTTTTGTAGACAAGCTTAGGGACCTAAATTATGTTGCCAAGTCAATTTGTAGAATTTTTAGAACACACTAAGATGTTATTATAATTATTGTATCGTAAACAAGAGATAAAAAATCTAATTTTAAGAAATTTGGTTAAACAAGTGTGGCTGTTGATGTTTTATTCAAATACTAAATTACCAACTATGAATTGTTCGTATTTTTTACGAATTTTTTGGTGCTGTTTATGGGCTCTAATATTTGAGGGAAGCAAGTTTCAATTCAGAAAAAATAGTGTCGGGCCCACACGTCAACGTCAGAAGCCTATATAAAAAAGATAACCGTTGCCTGCCGACCGACAAAGGCGATGCGGGTAGACTAACCCTCGTCACCAACAAGTGCTCCATTATCCGAAATGCCCCTGGCTGAATGAATATGCATCCGCCCCGGCGACGCTGGTACACTAACCCTCGTCGCCAACAAGTGCTCCATTGTCCGAAATGCCCCTGGCCGAATGAATATGCATCCGCCCCGGCGACGCTGGTACACTAACCCTCGTCGCCAACAAATGCTCCATTGTCCGAAATGCCCCTAGACGAATGAATATCCATACGCCCCGGCCCCGGCCCCCTTCTTCTTCCTCGATCTGAGCTCCACCGCCGCCGCCCGCCCGTCCTTCCCCGCCGTCGCGCACATGTCGCACTACGCCGATTCGTCTGGAGGTGCACGTGCGAGGAGTAGGGTTCAAGGTTGCCGGAGCAGCCGCAATCACTCCATCAGCTTGGATCCAGTCGGTGAGCTAAGCGGCTTTCCACTGGTCCCTTGCCCGGACTGTGGTATGGCTCGGGTGGTGGAGGGGCGGACACAGAAGAAAGGTGAAAACCACGGTCGTCTTTATTTCAAGTGTGCAAGGAACTCGGTGAGTAGTCTGCTGTGTCTCCCAAATCTGAGTTAGGGTTCTTATGTGCTTTTGGTTCTGCAGTACACCAAGAATTGTGGATTTTATCGTTTCCACAAGGAGTATCTCCAGATGCTGAAGGATGCTGGCGTCATTGTTTTTCGACCGTCGAACTGGGCAGACGCGGTCGATGAAGTAGTTGATTCAGTGGAATGTCAAATTGGGAGCGGCGAGTAGAGGCAAGCACTGGAGGACAAGCAGAGGAAGAAAGCACTGGGGGAGAAGATGGACAATGTGATCTGGAAGATGAACTTGATTATTGTGGCTGTTCTTTGTGTAGTGTTTGGATGTTTACTGGGGATGTATGCTGCAAAGAAGTAATTCTGATGTTAAAAGTGGTGCTTTTGCTTCATCTGTGTGGATAAAGAATGAAAAATTTGTCACAGATGACAAACTTAAATGTATGAATGAAGAATGGATTGAATGACAATTGGGTCACAAATCTTAATGTGTCACACATCACAAAATTCATCAATTCATCTGTGCTGACATTTCATTGCAGCACGAGGCAAAGGAGACGCGGATTAACACAAACAGAGTAACAAACATCTGGCATAACTCTAGCATACACATTGCAATTCATTGCGAACTGCTGCCATATATAGACACAAACAGAGTAACAAACTTCTGGCATACACATTGCAATTTATTGTAAGCTGCTGCCACAGACATTGCAATGTGTTATAGGAGACATGGATTGATCTACCCGCGTCTCTTAGATCTACTAGTTCATCACAAACACACAGGAGGAACATATTAACAGAGGAACAAACACACAGGAGGAACACATTAACAGAGGAACAAATTAATTACGCAGAGGTAGTCGCCGCCGGAGGAGCCCCACCATCGGAGTCGGAGTCGGAGCCGGAGCTGTCGAGGCTGCCATCATCGCCGCCGTCATCGTCGACGGGGGCGAGCACTCCTCTCTCAAGGTCCCCAGCCAAGATATCGATCTTGAAGGTGTAATCCTTCACGGTCCTCTGCAGCGGATCATTGGGTGCTGGGACCCCGAGATGACCGGCCAACCATCGAAGCCTCACGAAAGCATCGCGGAACAAGTTCACTGACCAAGTGGCTTCGTCAGCAGTTAGTGGAGGAGCAGAAATGGCCTCCACAGGCTGCGGCGCCAGCGCCTCCTCGGGCTCGTCGGACGGGGAAGACGGCACCTCCTCAGGCTCGTCGGGCGGGGGCGGCGGCACCTCCTCGGGCTCGTTGGGCGGGGGCGGCGGCACCTCCTCGGGCTCCACGGGCGCCAGCGCCGTCCCCTCCTTGACGAGCCGACGGCGGCGGCTTTCGTCGTCACCCTCCTCCTCCCTCCCCCGCTTCCTGGATGGCTCGCTTGATGATGCCATGTGCGCACTTGAGGAAGAAGAAGCTCTTGGATTCACTTCTTGGTGACCGGAGACGGTGGCGTTGGGGTTTTCTTGGTGCCGCAGTTGACGAAGTTCTTGGCCGGCCGGGGATTTATATTGACAAGACGGGGAACCGTCAGGTGGCCGGTCACACGCCTCGGAACCCGTGTACGCTCAGGAGAGCTCTTGGCCACAAAAGAGACATGTGGTCACAAGGAGACGTGTGACTGTTCATATTTTATTCAAAATACCAAATGCCCAACTATGAGTTGTTCGATTCTTAAAAAAACTATGAATTGTTCGTATTTTTATTAATTTTTAAGAGCTGCTTTATGGGCCCTAATTTTTGAGGGAAGCAAGTGTCATTTCAAAAAAAAAGTGTCGGGCCCACGCATCAGCGTCAGCAGCCTAGTATAAAGAAGGTAACCGTTGCCCGCCCGCGCACCAGCCAACAAAGCGACGCGGGTTTGCTAACCCGCGTCGGCAGTGACTATCCATTTTGCAAAATGAATATTCAACTGCCCCGGCCCATTCCGTCTCCCCTTCTTCTTTTCGAATGGATAAGCGCAGCACTTTGCTTAAAAAAGCGCAGAGGAGGCGTGAGAGGAGGCGTGGAGACAGTGACGACGATGAGCGCCGGCGAGGGGCCAAGCAGCGAACGACCCCGCGCACCAGGGATCGAGGAGAACCGGAACGCGAAGCGGTGCCGCAACTGGATACGTGCGCGTGCCAGCGAGATGGCAGCGAAGAGGGAGACGACGATGAGCGCCGGAGAGGGGCCAAGTGGTGGTGGTGTGAACCCAATGCCGGAGACGAGGGTCCTCGACTGGATCCTCTCGGGTTCCGACGAGGGGCCAAGCAGCGGTAAGGAGGAGCATGCCGGCGAGGGGGCAGCGAAGTGGGCGAGGCGGCTGCCTCACGTTTGCAAGCACAAGTGTCTGGCAACGACGAAGAGGGGTCGAGGGAGCGGCGAAGGTGTAGAGGACCTCATCTCTGACTCTGGCAACGACCACGACGACGGCGAGGCAAGTTTCTATGAATCTCACTGCCTTTTTACTTGTTCTATAGATGGAGCTTGAGCTAGCTTGAGGTTGAGCTTGATAAAGTTAGTGCCTATGATGATGTCTTCCATGCTTGTCATGATCTTATACCAAGTTTTGAGGCAAATCAGTTCTGAACTAAGTTCTGCTTTTACTTATCACACCCTGCTATGAAGTTCTTATATAATTTTCCTATGATAATTTTCAAGTTCTTATATAATTTTCCTATGATGATTATTGTGCCTATACTGCTCCAAGTTCTGAGGAAAATTAGTTCTAAATTAACTATGTTATTCTTATACCATGTTTAACCCTGTTTCAGGCAAAACTCTATGAGTCGCGAGCAGAGCTTGAGTTACTTCTAAACCTTAATGTCTGGGATTATGTGAAACCTGAGTTTGAAAAAATCACGAAAGAAGTGAACATCCTCATCAAAAAGGCTAAGCACATAAGGAGGTACAAGTATACTACTGAACAAAATCTCGAGCCCATTGAAGATGCGCTCGAAGGGCTTCAAGAATCATTGGTTGCTTACGAAGAGGCCGCAAAAAGAGCCAATCTTGATGGGGCATGAGGAAGTTCAAGCTTGTTGATGTGCAGGGTCAAATAGCCATACTTTTGTGGATGTTCAAGGGGCATGCTTTTGTTGATGTGTATGGTCAGATAGCACGACCATAGTAAATAATTAATGTGATGGACAAGTTAAGTCCTAGCCTGATGGACAAGTTAAGTTAACTGTTTGTAATAATTATTCTTTATTTCTGTGTACAAGTTATCTTCATCTATGTGGACAAGTTATCTCTCTTATGATGTCTGTTTTGTCTCAAAAGATATATGTGTTGATTGTGCCTGTATGTCGAAATGGAAGCAATGAGAGATCGAGCTGACCTGTCAATGAAGACAGACTCAAAGGAGACGAGGATTCACAAACCTCTGTCTCCTTTCTTCACAAAGGAGACACAGATTAACAAACCTCCGTCTCATTTGTTCACTGCCGCCGCGCTCCCGCTTCACGGCAGCGAAGAGTGCTATTAGACTTTAATTATTGAGCTCTCAGTCTAGTAACGGCCGTCAAATGGTCATCGGTAACGGACACTAAAGCTGGTTACCGATACGCAGCGATCAGTAACTGACTTAAAGGGCCCGTTACCGATAGGGCATTGATCGGTAACGGATTTTACAAGCCCGTTACCAGTACGTTTAACTTTTGTAACGGGCTCGCTTTAAAGTCCGTTACAAAGAATTAATGTAACGGGTGTTTAAGAAGCCCGTTACCAGAAGTCCGCATTGGTAACGGGCATTGTGGAGGCCAACCCCGGGGTCGGCCTGCCGTGCTTATGGGTAACGGACGCCAAACAACAACCGTTACAGATGTGGGTGCATGTAACGGGTGTTAAGGGCCCGTTACAAATGCTGCGTGAACTATTTGAGGTTTTCACGTAGTGTTTGCTCCAATCGGCCGATTGTACGGCATATCTTGCTAATCCTTCTTGTCCTCTTTTGACTCATTTTTTCCAAAAAAATGGTGTCAATAGGTGATAATGACAAACACAATTTGAGGTATTTAATGATTGAATAAGATGTGTGCAGGGTTAAAACAAAAGAAAAATACGCTTTGACCAAAGGAAGGCCCCCAACTCATTTTTCGGTGTTGAGATCCATTGATGGCTTAAATTCTTTTTCAATTCGAAATTGAGTATAGGAAACACCGTACTATAAAGGGGGGTGCAAATTGACCATCTTGAGATGCTAAAAGTGCTTAGAGAGATGCCCTAAAACCTAGAGAGAACCTAAGCGTACACGTACACATGTTGTTCTTTTTGGGAAAAGTTCAGTGGTTGTCGGTAGTATCGGCCCTAGGCCGGAAGTTCTAATATAGCTGCTCTGTTAGAGTTTTCGTCACCCTCGGTAGTTCCGGCCCTAGGCCGATACTGACGATAAGTCTGTTCTGTTTCAATTTTCGGTGACTCTCGGTGGTACCAACCTGAGGTCGGTAGTACCGATAAAAGCCAGTTTCAGCACAGTAACGGCTAGTTTTGGGAGGTGGGTATTTATACCCCCACACCTCCCCCTTCATTTGTGTTGACGGTCCTTACAACAAGAATTTGACCGCCAACATCTCGGCTACGGCTGCACTTTATAATGAATTTTATGCATGTTTTAGGTGCTAACGAGGTTCCACGAGTTGTGTTGAGATTTTATCTGCAGGTTCAAGATTAGGGAACAATTCCGGAGCACTAAGCCACATAAGGTAGGCATGGCTGCACCTAGTGGTGCGCCCGGCCCTGCCTTGCACCACTATTCAGGTTCACACCAAGTGTAGTCCCATACACCAGCTCCCAAAAGACCAAGATCGTCACGATCATGTTGGATCAAGCAAACACACCACAGGAGAGTTGCACCGGGGCCAAGAGGCAGGGCCGGCCGAACCACTAGGGTCGGCCGAACCTCCTGAGCCGGCCGAACCTCCAGGGCCTGCCGAACCTCCTGAGCCGGCCGAACCTCCAGGGCCGGTCGAACCTCCTGAGCCAGCCGCACCACCCAAAATCCCCCTCTCGGGTCCACGGCACCAACAATCCCACAAACACACCTTGGATGGATGAGATACACCAGTGAATTGTCGGTTGATCAAAAGGCTATGGTTGGAAGCACTTGGATCAATGGACCCACACTTAACCGCCACAACCCCCATCAAGGAGTGATCCTGAACATTCCCCAGCCACATCGGTGCATCACACGGCGATTGAGTCGGACGGCCGCACCTCTAGGCACGGCCGCACCTATCCACTCCAAGGATTTCGCTCCACCGACTCAGCAACCGACCCAGGAGCGTTGATCAGGGCCGTGCACGATCAAAGGCGGCAAATCATAAGGTCGGCCGCACCTGGAGATACGGCCGCACCTCCTTGCTCGTCACTGCAGCTCCCTCTCGCCTACAATTACCCCCTCCTGTAGCCACCGACCCATTAGGGCTATAAATAGACCCCGACACTTCATTGAAGAACACACAAGTGATTGGAAGCAAGTGGCGGAGCCCTACACAAATTAGTATTCAGAGAGTAGGGAGAGAGAGTTGAGTGTTGGAGTAGAAGCCAGAGTGTCGGTCTTCTTCTCGTACCTCAGCGGGTGTGGTACAACTTCGGTCGTCCACACCTGGGATACTTTGTAAGTTCGGATTCGTGAGTAACTAAGTCTCAAGTCATTTCATTGTTCGCTCTTAGGTTCTTCAATTGTGGTTTAGTAATTTCTACTTATCGTGATTTCTTTTCTCTAGCGCGGAGTAAAGTAGTGCTTGGTTAGTGTAGACGCGGTGTCTAGACTCTCCAATACCTTGGAATGCTTCCCTGTTCAACAGAATAGTTGTGGTACCCTAGGGAGGTGACAGCTCCGGACGAGCTTTGTAGTCCACCACGTTAGTTCAGGCAGGTAGGAGTTACGACATCAGAGCCCCCTTCTCATCCCTTTCCATGGCTCTTTTGCCTCTGGCCCCGACGAGCGACAAGTTTTGTCTTGATTCTATCCGTGACTCTCACAAGTCCTCAACTTCATTAGCTTAGCCCCTCTCTACTAGAAATCTACCCTTGCTTTCCTATCCTTCGTCGTCATATCCCCCGGACGAATTAGTTCAGGTTCACTACACTTCTCGTTCCCCGTGGAAATCGATACCTTGGAATACTCCCGGGTGAAAGCTACAGCGGTATCCGTGCGCTTGCAGATTTATCTGTGATTGTATAGTATACCAACAGGCTTTCTAGCACTGTTGCCGAGGATATAAACCTGGTGGCGATGCTAGCAAGTGTCAACAATTTGCTGCTGACCTAACACGAGACAAACACACCCAAGAGCATTCACTCCTCTCCTCCTCTCCCTCCTAGAGCTAAGTCTTGATTCCTTTGAGCTAGGTCTTGAGTGAGGAAGTGATTCAAGGTGTGAGATTGAGAAGCTTTGAGTGACCCATCCATCTCCTTCATCTCAAGAGCACTTGAAGCATCTCCTAGCATCGATTCACATTTGTTACTCTTTAAGCTTGCTTCTAGACGGTTAGGCGTCGCCTATTGAGTGCCCTCTTTGTGTGGAGCAACCGGGATCATTTGTATTTCCCCCTCCTTGGTGGAGAACTCTTAGTGAGCACCATTCTTCCTTTGTGGGGATTGGGTGAGACAAGAGGCTCTTGGTGATAGCCCTCCCTTTGTGGGATCCTCAACAGAGACGTAGCTTCCTTGGTGGAAGTGAACTTCGGATTAAATATCTTGTCTCTTGCTTGTTTGAGTTCTTCTCATTTTGACTAACCCTAGAAACTTGTTTTTGGCACGATCCATATATTTGTTGTGTCCCTCTCTATATCTTTGGTTGCAGGAGGTTCCTAGCATCTAAACTGAACTCTTGATTCTAGTAGAATTGCTAGTTCCACTCTAGATTTCAAATTTTGTTTTAGTCATCTCTGGCAGGTCGGTAGTTCCACCCTGTGCCGGTACTTCTGAGCCCCCTCGGAAGTTCCGACTTGTGTTTTTAACCGTTGCATTTGTTTTAGAAATTTGAAGTGATCCTATTCACCCCCCTCTAGGCGTCACAAGGTCCTATCACCATCGAGTGTCGTGCCGCGGGGGACCACGTTGAGGTCCACCTCGCTCTCTTCGTCCCCGTCAACCAGCTCGTCGTCGCTGCCGCTCCCACCTCTTCCGTCACCCTCCTCCGCGCGGCCGTGGCTCTGCGTGGCGCGCCTCTCACCTCTACAGTCCACGCGACCCTCCTAGAGTCTGCTGCGCCACTGCTCCGCCATGCCCCGCCCCACCTCGCCTCATCGCGTGACCATCCTCCTCGCGCTGGGCTCCTCCACCACGCGTCGTCCTCGGTCTCCTCTGTTGGGGCCGTGTTTGTGACGAGGTCGGCGAGCTCCGCCCTGGCGCCACTCGATCCGACTGTGCAGGGGCCACCACGGCTGTCCATGTCGGCGAGCTCCGTGCTGGGGGCCGGGAGAGAAGGCGCCGTGGGGGAGGGGTGCGCCGTGTTTTGGCCATGGGAGGAAGATGATTGGTGTTGTATATCGGTGTTGCAACAATGTTCTTGGCATGTTGCAATCGTTCGCCTTCATGTTGCAATTGTTTGTGGTTCATGTAGCATCCGTGTTATTGACATGTTGCGAGTGTCCCATGCGAATGTTTCAAGACGCTACAAGAAAAACGCCGACTAGTGACGCAAAAAAGGTTGTTTCTCATCATAAACCGCGATTAATAACGCCGGTTGTTACGAAAACACTCCGTCATTAATCGAGTGTCACAAACCGCGATTAATGACGAGACCTTATTTCGGGGCGTCATGAGTTTAATGACGTGTATAAATGCTTAACACTAAGGCGTCATAAGCTACATGCCACGTTAAACAAAAATCTGACGTGGCACGACATTTTGTGACAAACCGTTTCGTCATTAAGTGAATTCAGCCCATATTTTGTTGGGCCAAGCCCCAAATTCCTTGTCGTCATAGATTGAATTTGGCCCACTTAATGTTAAGCTGAGCCCAATGTTTCAGTCGTCATAAATTGGTTTTAGGCCTTATTAAGGTTGGAATGAGCCCAATAAATGTGGTCGTCATAGATTGTATCAAACCTTGTTAAGGTTGGATGGAGCCTAATATTGTTGGCGTCATAGATTGTTTAAGGCCTTATTCTGATTGGATGGAGCCCAATAATTGTTGTCGTCATAGATACTTTTAGGCCTAATTCTGGTTGGATTAACCCAATAACCGAGGTCGTCATAAAATGTTTTAGGCCCGGTCATTTATTTGTTTTCGGTCTAGTACTGGTTGGATCGAGTCCAATATTCAATGACGTCATAAAATCATTAAGGCCCAACTGATATTGGACCCAGCCCACCAATCGTTGACGTTATTTTTGATACGGCCCATTTTATTAATAAATCGTTTTTGAATTCGTAAAAAATAATGGGCTGAGGGGGCAAGCCCACATTATTTTTTCCCTGTTATTCTGGGCCGTACTCCAGGTAGCGCTTAATTAAATATAATTCAATCTCATATTACATGCTAATCAATTCAGTAATTGACATCACAGATAATATTTCCATACCACTGATACAAATAAATGTTTCGGATCACACATGACACATTATTATCAATGAACACAGAACAACCACAAGCATATTGTCAGTAGGAGCTCACAAACCAATACACATGATATCTCCCTACTCACACATAAAGATGGTCTTGAAATAGAACCCACTAAGATAACAAAGCTCAGTACTCACAAACCAGCACAACTAGCTGGGAGGACACAAGTAGAAGACTAAGAAACACAATGGCCTTACCCAAGGTTTGAGCTTAGCAGTTGACGAAGGAGGGTCTCAGTAGTTTCTACTTGTTTCTTCAACCTCTCAATCTCATCAGTCTGCACTTTCATTGCTACATCTGATGCTTTTACCTTGATCTTCAAGTCTGTTAAAACTTGGTCCTGTTCAACAAAGATTTCACCAAGGTCAGCAGCTGCATCTAGCCCTCCCAACGAAACTTTAGGTCTTGAGCATGTAGCGAAAACTGGATAATCTCGAGGTATGTAATCAATGAATGGCTTTGACTTCACATTGGAGGGACAGGAATTTGATATTTGAACCGCAAGGATTGTCCTCAATGTTTGAGCCTAAAACTGAAAAGAGAAGTCAAACTTGAACCTTAAACGAAGCAAGCGAATAAACTTAAGAATAATCCTAAGAATAAAGTAGCAAGATAATCATGTGTTTTGTTACATACCACGACATGTGATTGAATCTCAGCAATGCAGGAGTGGGATGCTAGGTCCTGCACAATAAGTTACAAATCAGGAACTGGATCTAGAGCAGTCAAGGTAAGAGAAGGATCTGAAATCTAAGACAATAAACAAAGTAAATTACTTTATAAGCATGGCTCATCTATTAAGTTGTGTTACAAATCAGTAATTGCATCTAGAGCGGCCAAGGTAAGAGAAGAATCACAAATCTAACACAATACACAAAGCAATTTACTTTCAACACATGGCTCATCGATTAACTTGTGTTACAAATCAGTGACTGGATCTAGAGCGGCAAAGTTAAGAGAAGAATCTCAGAACTAACACAATACACGAAGCAATTTACTTTCTAAGACAACGAAAATACTACTAGGGGACTAGAAAGAAAAGGAAATGAGATTCTCACTTGTGAAGCTCCAAGATTTAGGGGCCCATGGATTGAGGGGTCATCAGGAGCCGGTGCTTGCGCCGTATCCTCGCTCAACTACTCAGCTTGGCTAGCACAGCAGACGCAAGCAAACCACCGATATCTGCCGCCTACCATCTCGCTGAGATACCCCTCCACCGGCGATGGCGAGGTCGGACCGCCACCGCAGGTCTAGCTGAGCAGAGTGATGCTTTTTGGAAATGGAAGGCGGGAGTTTAGTGGCGCAACGTGGTAGCAATGGAGTAGAGTATTTATTATTTTGGGGCGGAGAGGGAATACAGAATTTGAAAATCCCGCTTTCGACTTCATGACCGCGAAATGAAATTTTGGTAAGCTGCACTTGCTTCGGGGCCACTGACAAGTGAGGCCGTGCAATCGCGGCCCCATATTGTCAGCGAGTTTGGATGGGATTCTGGTGGTGTACAATATAGGTGGGATACGGATATCTGGCAAAGGCCCACACTTTAGTGAAGCTGGGAGCGTTTCCAGTCGAAGATCACAAAGCCTAACAGCTACTTCTCCCACTACAATGCCTACACATCTATTTTTTTTAAGTCATACGGATATAGTAAGGATCTTCCTTCTGCGTTCTTATCCGGAACAAAGCACACTCGTGTACCCACCAAATATTTCGCATGCCTACCAGGGAAAAGCCTGCATATTCTGCCCTATACTTGTGACAGGATTCCTGAGCAGTGTAGGCCTTTGTATTCCGAGCATCCCACGTATTTTATGGCTACTGTAATCCCGTGAGGCATGCTCTGCCACGAGGTGCACGCTGCCTTATTATCGGTCATGGTTCAATAAATAGGCATGCCACCAAGGCCTTTGCTCATCGCCTCTTCATCCTCCACGCATTGTGCTAGTAGACCTCTCTATTTGGCTCTGCGCGCTGTGAAAAGAGGTGAGCTCTTAGCTTCCGCGTCGTGTTTTTACAGGTTACAATCATTGTTTCTGGTCAGTGCTTATCATGTTTACGTTGTTGGCGAGTTTGTAGGAGGATGGCTTTTGATGCGAACGGAGGAACCGCCAACTTCCATGTTGTGCTACCTCCGCAGCGGCCAGGATACGTGGATCCATATGATTTGTACGACATGGACGAAGCGAACGAGGAAGAAACGGAGGAGATGAAGAAAGAGGCTTTGGCTTGGCTGCAGGAGCAGGGTTACACTCGTGTTCTTCACCATGGTCGCTGTGTGTGCTCTTACTGCAATCTTGCTCACCGGTAGCCACGGGACCGGGATTGGCGGGGCCAGCATTTGAAGGACCCGCGCCGACGTCCATCTTCTTCTTGGTCCTCTTCGAGTCCACCTCCTCCTCCTCCTCCGCACCCTTCTTCTTCTTCGCTGACGGAATGTCCTTGAATGAATCAAGCTTACCGGCCTTGTCATCCTTCAAAAGCTGCCTCACAAACGCCTCCGTCTGTTGATTCCTCTTCTTGGCCTCCACCCGCTTCCTCTTCTTGGCCGCCAATCACTTCTTCTCAATGGCCGCTGACGTCTCTTCCTCTTCCTCTTCATCCTCTTCCACGTAGTCGTACTCATCCTCGTTGTCCTCGCTCTCCTGCCTTTCCATGTGTTCTACATTAGATTCACTCAAGGAGGGCTCGGATGGCTCGCATGCGCTTGGATGGGGGGAGTCGGGTGGTGTCTCGACGGAGGAGGGGTTCGAAGGGAACGGGGAGGCGGGAAGTGAAATCGGAGAAGAAGGCATGGTGGTTGTGGTTATCTAGAGGAAGAGAGTTTGAGACAAGGCAATGGAGGGAGTTGGGAGATTCTGGTATATTAATAGATCTCAGTTTCAGGGAAAGTCGGGGTGTCTCTTCGGGAGTTGTATCACGCTAATAAAAGGAGGCGCCTCGATCTCTAATAATGTAACGGTCTTTTGCAAAGAAAAGAACTATGTAAATTTGTAATCTAAGTGAATTTGGAGCAAACTATATTTACAAGAACTTCAACATGCAGAGATGAACTGTTTACTGCCATTAAACCGGATGTTTGGGTTTGGGATGCATTAACAGACTGGATGTTTCAGTCTAGAAAAACATACAGACAGGACAAATATTTTCGGTCCTGTAAAAGATGCTTGTTTTGATTTTGGGCAAAGGTGATTTATGATTTCATAGTTTATGAGAGTGATAAAATAGGATAACATTTATAGGGAGACAAGGAAGAGAGATGGTCAGGAAAACAAAGCAGAAACAACTTCAAACAAGGGGATTGATCAACAAACAAACGATAACCAAAATCACAAACATGGTTTGGGTTTGGGATGCATTAGCATTTCGGATGTTTGGCAATAACCGAATGCTTGTTTTGAATTTGGTCAAGGTGAGCAACGATCACATTGCTATTTCTTATTAATCGTCTAATATTGATCTTCAACCTCTCCAGATACGTGCATTATTCTAACTACTCTTTACATATCTGTGGCTTAGCTAGAGAGTGTTGAAGTGTGGGGTATGGTACACTACCATTGGATATCAAGTAAGACAACAAATTGGTTTGAAGTAAAACCATGGCTACTCTGCCTAGCGTACACTACACGGGAACAAGACATGGTCAAGACAACCAAGTAGACCCAGAGTATCATCCATAGTTTTTTTCCTTGTTCATGTGGCACGCTAGGAAACATGATCATGTAAGTACAATAAGAGCGGATGTTCTTGTCTATGAAACACGAACAGGCCGGACAAACATGAGACCATGTTTCATGGAAATGTAAAGTTACTAATTAACATCACGATGTTCACATACATAAGATAATGTTCCCACGAAATCTAAAGATACTAATTAACAGCACAGATAGCATATCGGCATTGGTCTTCCACTGGCGCAGCTTGCTCACTCCATCTACATCCATCCCTCATTTCTGGCTATGACGCGGTGGCAGCTCCACTTCTTCATGTTGTCCTCCCTCAGGGCCTCAAACCTGGCCATCCCAAGGACGTGGTCCTTGATGTCATTCAGGTTCCTCCACTGGTGCATACGGTTGGGGCAGACAGGGCACCCGTAGGTGTTGGTAGTGCGCCGGAAGACGCGCAGAGCAAAGGTCTTAAGATGGTCTATGTCAGTTTGGGTGTCGGAGTTGGAGTCGGAGTCCAACTCTGCAAGTGGTGGAGGAGGCTGGGAATCCGCCGGCGACGTACAAACGGCTCCTGCAATTGGCGGGTCGACGTTGGCAGCGTCGCAGCGGGGTGGCTCCGTGCCGTGGAATTGACGCCCTTGCCACTCTAAGTAGGTGCAGATGAAGTGGAGGCCGCGCGATGACAGCCAGGACCCGGATTCGGCTCCTGAGGAGGCAGTGGGCGAGAGGCTGGCAACGCCGCCGGGCTGACGAGCAGTGGCGGGTACGGCCATGCGCCTGAGCTCTTTGTGTCTGGGGGAGACTGATTGCTTCATTGAGTCGGACGGGCAGTGGGACTGAAACACGAGTGTTTGGGAAGAGAACTATGGGTAGAGTGGTTCGGAACTGGCGAGGACGCGCAAAGCATCGCCCCGGGGGACCGGAGGGATGTAGCCGTGGAAATGGTCCTCAGACGAGTTTGTGTCAACTTGGGAGTCAGAGTCAAACTCACCAGCAGAAAGGGTAACCATAAACATAAGCTTCCGAGGCGGCGACGATGAAGGAGGCTAGATATCCGCCGGTGAGACACCACCTGCTTCTGGCAAAGCGCCGGTAATCGACGACAGGTCGACGTTGGCGTCGTCGGAGGGCGGTGGCGACGACGGTGGAGGAGGTTGGGAATCCGCCGGCGAGCCACCACCGGCTCTTGGCAAACCGCCGACGAGCGACGGCGGGTCGACGTTGGCGGCGTCGGAGTGTGGAGGCGGCGGGTCGACGTTGGCGGTGTCGGAGTGCGGTGGCAACGTGCCTTGGATGTGGCCCCACAACGCCTCCGTGAACATGCAGGCGAAGTGCTGGCCATCGCGCGGTGGCACCCAGTCACAGGCGCGTGAAGAGGATGTGGCGCCGGAGGATCGGTTGAAGGGCGAGGGTGAGAGCCGGCACGACGGGGAGCCGGTGGGGGATAGCCGGCACGACGAGGGACCGGTGGGGGATAGCTGGCGTGACGGGGAGCCTGATCGCTTCATTGCGTCGGCTGGGCAGTAGGAGTGAGGCGCGAGTGTTTGGGAAGTGGTAGAGTGGTTCGGAATTGGCGAGGACGCCGATGGTGGGAGGTAGGAATGGCGATTTATGTGGAGTTACTCGCCTTGCCTGGGAAGTTTTGCCGCTTCGGTGAGAAGGTAAGGAACGGGCGCCTCTTGAGTCTTGACTCTTGAGTGGCTTCCATTCATCTTCCACCGTTGAGGGGCTGATGTGTGGGTCCCCGCGCCGTATGACCAACACGTCCGTGATCTCTTGATGATGGCAACCACCTTCCATGGGAAGTTGTGGCACGAGGATGGCAACGGGCAGATGTTACTATTAAGAAAAAGTGACAAGACCGGACTAAATTATTTGTTGATTTGTTGGCAAAATAGGTTCAAATTTTTCGAATGAACATCCATCCAAAGTTCTCCGTAGGAGGAAACAGAGTTCTCTGATCATACAATCAGCATAATCAAATACGGAGGGACCAAACTTAATCAAAAACTATTGATTAGCATTACAGCAATGTGACACTTGTTATTGTTGGCAATTATCTTTTCATCCAGTCTGGGTCATCGAGGATCAAAGGCATTGCCTCGCAGTCGAGCAGGAATGGCTCCAACATCGGTGGCTGAGCGGCTGGCAACGCTGCCGGCCTTTCGAACAGGGACCGGAACGGCCGTGCCCTTGAGCTCTCTGGGACAGTCGGCGTGGCGGGCGCACTTGACATCAATGGCCGAGCAGCTGGCAACGCCGCCAGCCTATCGAGCAGGGACAGGAACGATCGTGCGCCTGAGCTCTCTGGGACAGTCGGTGCGGCGGGCGCACTTGACATCAGTAGCCGAGTGGACAGCCACGAGAACCATGTGCGGCCAGCCCGGCCTCTCGGGCATTCCACCCACTGCATGCCAGCTTCTGGTGGCGACGGGTAAGGCCGTGCGCCTGAGCTCTCCGGGACAGTCGAAGCGGCGGGCGCACTTGACATCAATGGTTGAGCGGCTGGTAACGCCACCGGCCTGTGTTGTAGGGACGGGAACGGCCGTGCGCCTGAGCTCTCCAGGACAGTTGACGCGGCGGGTGCACTTGACATCAATGGCGGAGTGGAGGGCCACGGCTGCCACGTGCGACCAGTCCAGCCTCTCAGGCACTCCACCCACTACACGCCAGCTTCTGGTGGCGACGGTGTGACGGGAATCGTGGTTTGATAGATCCGGAGAGAACGCCTGTCCCACCGCTGCCCGGCATGCCAGCGACGAAGGCCGCAGTCGGCACAGAGCGTGCCGGGCCCCATCAGCCCGGCCATCCACTGCGGCATTTCTGTCCTGCGCGCAGTCGCCGCATCTCGGCCCCGCCAGGGCTTTAGCTGGCGTGGATGATAGGAGATCGAGCTCCACAGGAGGCACGCGATGATTGTCGCCGGCCATTGGGGGAGATGCTCTGAAATGCACATAGAAATTAGTTTGCTCAAAGAGGCGGAAAAGGTCAAAAGAACATCGATTGAATTGGGAGAGAGGACGACGGTACTTGCGCCGATAGGAGGCGATGCTGATGGGGTCTTCTTGTGCTGAGAGGAGGAGATGCCGATGGGGTTTTCTTGTGCTGATGAGGAGATGCAAAAGTGTTCTCCAGTATATATTAATAGATCTCATTTGCCAAGGGAAAGGCGCAGGGTCTCATCGGGGATCGTGTCAGGCAAATGGCCTAGGCGCGTAACTTGCAATCTCATTGAACTTGGAGCAAACTTAATTCACTTGAACATGATGAGATCGAAAGTTGCCAAGAGACTGGTTATTCTGGTATACGAAACATTATCAGACCGAACTAAAGCATTTGCTATGAGATAGGCAATGGAAGAAGGGCACGAAAGGAGGTCGGATGTTTGGGTTTACGAACCAGGAAAAAGTCTAGATAACCCCCTGACCTTTGAAAGATTGGTCACTTCACCCCCTCCCCAACCTATCAAACCAGGTATTGTGCACCCTGAACTACATCAAACCGGTTAAATCACCTCCTAGGGCTGTTTTGCTGGGCGGTTTTGCCTTCGTGGCTCACCACGCTGGGCAGGTGTTCCACGCTAGCCCTTTTTCTTCGTCGCTCCCTCGGCTCGCTCTCCCTCCGGCCTCCAGTGAAGCGGACGGCGGCCTCCATGATCGCAAGGAAGAAGGCTTCATTGGATTGATGCACCAGGTTGAGGTAAGCTCCGAGCCTCTGAGCTCGTACCTATGCTTGATCTACTTCTGCTCCTGAGGTGTGACGTCGTGCGCGTGTGGCCGGCCGGTGCGGTGCCCGCCCGCCGTCGCTCTCGGCCTGCTAGCAGCACGAGCAAGTGGTCTCGCACAACGACGGATCACATAGGCTTGGTGCTTGTGATCATGCGACACGCTACTACGCAACGGCGTGCCTGCGCCATCGCGGCTACGTCGATCTCATCACCATGGACGTACATGGTACAACATGCAGGTTGCATCGCGCATGGAGAACATGCGGCTGCAGCGTGGAACACCTGTCCACCGTGGCGAGCCACGAAGGCAAAACCGCCCAGCAAAACAGCCCTAGGGTGTGATTTAACCAGTTTGATGTAGTTTAAGGTGCACAATACCTGGTTTGATAGATTCGGGGGTGAAGTGTCCGACCTTTCAAAATGCCGGTCGGATGTTTAGGTTTACGAACCATGTCTAGACCGGAGAAATATTTTTAATCATTTGATGGCAAAAGATGCTTGTTTTAAATTTGGACAAGGTGAGCTATGATATCATCTTTCTTAGGGAGAGCCAAAAACGTGCACAATTCGAATGTGAAGCCGTGGCTTAGGTAGAGCAAATTGAAGAGATGGGCAACAAATTGGCTTTCAGTAAAACCATGTCTACTCTATCTAGTGTACACTACCCCATCTAGCAAAGATTTGTTTTTCCAAGACTTGGTTAGTAAGAAAGAATCGTGAAGACAAGCAAGCTGACATAGAGTTTGAACCACGGCTTCATTTTTCCTTGTTGACGAGTCATGCTTGGTAACAACAAAATGAAAGCATGCAATGAGATAGGCAATACAACCCGGGCAGGACCAGATGTTTGGGTTTACGAAACATTAACAGACCAGACAAAAATTTTCATTCCTTTCCTGGCAAAAGTTGCTTGTTTTGAATTGGGCAAACCTGATTACGGATTTCGTAGTTTCTGAGATAGTGAAAATTGGATCACATTATTTGTTTTTAAATTGTCCAATTGATTTTCCACCTCTCTAAATTGTGATGAACTATTCCAACTACCAGCCGTGGTAAATAAATGGGGGAAGACCAAAAGTTGGTTTCCATCACATCAATGCGGGTGCGAGTATTGCTACACGGGAACCAAGGAAGAGGGATAGAAATAGATATCAGTGGATTGATATAGAAACAAAATATATCCAAAATCACTCTCACATGTCAGGGTTTAATTTGTTTGGATGCAGATATCCAATTATTTTGCTAAAGAACATATCACATTCGGCGTGAATTCTACATTCCTCGTTACAAAAATGTGACCATTCTTCCCAGCTCATCTTGAAGCACAGGCGGCCTGCGCACTGATGATTGCCGCGCCCCACTAGTGGCGCCAGCGTTGCACGTCAGCGCCATGTCACTCACCGGATCACCTCTGAGGTTGCCTCACGGTACCGCAGGCAACCCTTGTTCATCTGCATCATCATCGATATCGCGGCTGCCGATTCTTCCTCACCCTCGACATGTTTGATGTACCGCCTCGCAGTGTCATCATCATCGGCGCCGCCATTGGCCCTGTAGAGGACCATGGAGGCTATGTAGGCCGCCACATTGTGCCCGGCCTGGGCGGCCTCCTCGAGCTTGGCGATGGATGACCGGGAGCTGTAGTTTTCCCCGAACAGGATGTCCATCCCGGAGAGGAAACATGCCTCCGGGTTTCTTACGTGGGTCAGGCAATCGAGGAAGGCGTCATAGCCCTTGCGGTCATTCCACTGCAGCTCGACAGCAAATCACTCTAGCGCCACGCACCGACCAATGGCCGCGTTCTTGCACACACGACGCATCTCCCGACAGATCGCCCGTAGGCTGCGAAGGTCGTCCATGGCCCGCTTTGAGGTGGCAGCGAGGTGGCCGGCGATGTCAATCTGCACCTCGGTAGGGAGCACCACCAGCGATAACGGCAACCACCTCGATGACATGATTACTGACCTACCGGCATTCTGAAAATAGTTAGATCAAACATCAGAGTGCCAGGTCAATTGCACATTCAAATTGATAAAGAGACTTGGAAGAGAGCACTGTACTCTCACGGATCTTCCTTCCGAGAGGAGGAGATGCAATTGCAAAAATGTTCTCTGTACCCCAGGCGGAAGAAGTCGATCAATGCCCTGTTTACAACAAATCCACCGTTCCTTTCTCCACATTTACAGTAAATTCACCGCTCCTTCGCCACCCAAAACAACCGTCGCTGCTGCTCCGTTGATTTCGGGATAACAATAATAATTCATTATGACAGTTGGGGAACCTAACGGAAATTACGTTCTTGGAAATGTGAACAGGTCGGACTAAATGGTCAGTACAATGTGGTGGATACTAACTGCCGCGCGTTTCTTGGTCGATTTTGGCAATACATCATTAGTACAATGCTCAGAAGCATAGGGTACAATGTTCAGAATACATGATCGACACATTGTTCACAATACCAAAGTGACACTTGCAGAATACATGATTGACACATCTAATTAGCCTTGCCACCGAGCATCAATCCCGCCATTCCCGCGAAAACAACAAATAAAGCAAGCAGCACATGCGCGAGTTTGACATTGTGCCTATAATTCCCAATTGACTTCAGCTCGGCGGTAGCCTTCTGAAGTTTTTGTCGCGCTATTTTGAGCTCATTCCTAATCTCTCTAAGCTCATTTAGCTTCTCCCAATCCCCCCTCCCACTGCTTTGCATCCTCTTCAGCTTTCTCTTTCTTCTTCATGAGCTTCACCATAACAGCATACGACCTTTCACCCCATTCTTAGAAGCAGCTTCAAGCTTCTTGCTAGCTCCTGGCGATCCTTCCCATTGTTGTTCCCTTTGTCGTTTGCTTGATCTGAAGTAAACATCAGCAGCAACAAGTTTCATAACACTACATGTCATTCAGGGTCGTTCATCACTATGTAGTGAGCAACAACCAGTAGTTAAACATCAACAAGCAACAAGTTTCATAATAATCGTAACTACCTATTTTTATTGAACTCGCAAAGCATCGATTCCTTCTTCTTCTCAACCCGTTCCAGCTTTGCCTTCACCTTTTTCAACTCAGCGGCAGTAGCTACAAGCCGCTTGTTAGCAATTTCACAGTCTTCCTTCAAATCACTTGCTTCCTCTCGACCTTTTTCAACAACCTAGCCTCTCCAGAACAGCGGTAGTCCTAGCATCCCATTGAGGATCAATCCAAATAAACGTCCCACATTGTTGTTCTTCAGGCTGTTGACACCAAATACATACATGTTCATACAATTATCCATTTGCAACACTGACATCAAGAGTACAAGTACTATAAGTCTATTGAAATTTAAAAAAGTTATTCTTTACCTGACCGCAAATTCCATACCGGCGCCCAAGGGTGCACAAGGGTTCCTTGACAAGGACAGCATACCCATGCTCGCACTTGTTATAGCGATCCACAAGGATAAGATCAGCATCAGGAGGGCTCGATGTAACGAAATCAGTGGACCGAGCCACCTCCAGAAGCTAGTAAAATACAACAACCTATCAATCTGATGCAAACTGAAAACTAACTGAATCTAACACCTATGAATTGTCAATAGCCTACCAACTTCTAACACCAATCGAAGTGCAAATCTGAGGGTACGAAGAAATCTGAATCAATTGTATTTGTATATGGTCATCAATCCGCTAGATCCCCAAATCTAGAAATCTCCATCCCTAGGTCGTAGGAGAAAATGTAGTGGCTCAAACCAGAAGACTGACCTTGTCGTGCTGACTCAGGTAGTGGTAGCCGGGAGGTGCCTCATAACTCACCCTCTCATCGCCGCTAGGATTCTCCATTCCTACCACAAGCCGTCTTTGCAGATCTGCGTAGTGGAAGTCGAAAGTCTTTGCGAAGTCTGACCGCCTGAGTGAAGCGTCTTGCCAACCATTCGATAGGCAATTATATTAAAGACTCACCTGAAACTTACTTGTGGGACCTGATCACTGTAAAGAATTATTCAAAAAATTTAAGCATAAGGAAAATTTTTCTCGTAAAATTGACAAAACAAAGAAGTGGTGCAGTGGTAAATAGCGCAGTCTTGTTCCTATAGGTCTCCAGTTCGAACCATAGCAATGGCAAATTGTTTTTGCAACATTTCGTGACCTGGCCTCCGGTGACCTGGCGAAAATGCGCGAGTTGTGGGACCCTGGAAAATTTTATGACGACTTGAAAAACTCTATTTTCGAAAGAATGCTTACATGTGGGACCCTACTGAATTTTATGACGACTTGGAACACTCTGTTTTTAAAATAATGCCTACATGTGGGACCGATGTTGGTTTATGAAGTTTTGTAGAGCTTATGGCGTCACAAAACAGCATGGAATAGTGAATGCCCGGCTACAGTACCAACCGTAATGACGAAAGTTTTTTTTGTCACTAAATTTGCTCAGAAGTGAAATATTATGACGAGATCAGCCAGGAACGTCATAAATCAATGACGCTAAAATGTGGTTGTGTCACTAATCAACAATTTTGTTATAGTGAGATTTGATCTAAATATTTTCGATGTTGCGGATGTTGAGTTTCGATGTTGCAGCCATGTGATGTTGGGTGTTGTGTCGAGGTGGGAGGGAGGAGGGCCCCAGATGTTGGATGTTGCAAACATTAAATTTTAATGTTGCGGATGTTGAATTTTCAATGTTGCAGACATCTGATGTTGGGTTTTGTGTCGAGGAGGAGGAGGGGAAGAGGGCTCCTGGTATTAGATGTTGCACGCAACACGGGTCACAACATGAGTTGCTTGGGTGTTGTGCCGGGGGAGGAGGAAGGAGGGCCCCTGATGTTGGATGTTGCACGCAACATGCTCCCAACATGACTCGCAACATTACTCGCTTGACATTTGATCTGACGGCTGACGGTTGATTTGCATCCAATCCGACGGCTGCGGAGGTGTCCGATGATAGCGCCGAGAATGGACGTCCGGATGCTAGCAGTTCGGTTGTGTACATTAATGACAAATATATATTTCATAACTTCAAGTAGATTTGTGAGACGAATCAATTGAGACTAATTAGGTCATTATTAAACAATATCATGCTACAATAACTATGTTCTGACGACAGATTAATTAGGTTTAAGAATTCCGGTACATCTGTGTATTTAGTTTTGTAATTAGAAAATGTTTAGTCTTCCTACTTAGCATCTGAAAACTCGATGTGACATTTTTGACAAGTTTTGTTAACCCAACTACCTGTTTAGTTTAGTGGAAATTTTTTGAGAAATTTGTGGAGTTCCCTTTCAAGGTCTATTAAGAGTATTAAACGTAGACTAATTACAAAACTTATTACACGAATGGACTAAAAATCACGAGATGAATCCATTAAGTATAATTAAACCGTCATTAGAGATTGGTTACTATAACACAACATTGTCTAATCATGTTATAATTAGGCTCGTTAGATTTGTCTCCAAACTTAAGGTAGGGGCTGTGGAATGAGTGTCGTCACTAATCCACATTTAATACTCTTAATTAGTGTCTGAAGATTGATGTGATGGGTAGTTGTTGAAATTTTTGAATTTTTTTTGAAATCACATCTATGATCAATTACATGTAAACTCTTAAATTAATAAATTCATAATGTTCATTCAAGTATGATGGGAATTTATTTCTATTCAAACTATCCAAGTAAAATTTATTCATACCTTTGAATATTATGAATCATTGGTGTATACACTCTCCCTCCGTATTGCAATTAGAAGACGTTTTGGGCAAGGTTTGAGTCAAACATTAAGATTATAAACCTTGAATACATTTTAAGTTGTTGAGTTTGTAAATATGAAAATCATATCAATAGATTTGTCTTGAAAATCATTTTCATAAAAATGTACATATATAACTTTTTAATAAATATTTTTATACAAAATAGAAGTCAAAGTTATACTTTGGAGACCGTGTCGCTACCCTAAACGTCTTCTACTTGCAATAAGGAGGGAGTATCATTTATTCATGTTCTGAATTTCATGTGAAATATCAAAAATACTATTTCATCAGATAATTAATTTTTACCCTTTTCGCCAAAATAAAAGCTATTTTATAGTATGGTGTTTTGTCTATTACTCATATTTTTTTGGCCTTCATCACTATAAGCAACTATTGGTGCAAAACCAATGTTACGAGTGCGAAGTTTCCTCCCGGTGCAACGCACAGGCATATTATTTTGCTAGTATATATTATATAGATATTATATATATATATAATCTATACTATAAGAAGCCAGGACAATTGAAAACTTTTCTCCTCAATTCGGGCCCGTCTTACCCCTCACGTCGGACCCATGCCCGTCATATGTTTTTGGAAGTGGATAGGGTGGAAGGACTATGAAGAACCGAAAAATCGCAATTTGGAGAGCGTTTCTGCCAAAAACGAAATTCTTTTCTCATCCCACCCGTGCATACCCGCCCTCTTTACCCGCATTAGGCCCACTTTTACCTTCCCTGTAGGCTGTAGCTGCCCACCTCGTACACAAGAAGGAAAAAAATCCTCTCGCGCTGCCGGCCGCCAGCGTGCCCTCCCGCGCCCCGGAGGCCACCGTGACTCCCGCACCGTCCCTCGCCAGCGACCATGGGCCGCCGGCGACGCCTGGCATGCCGCCCTCACGCCTCGTCCACCTCATCCTCCTCGCCACACCCTCGCTTCTCCTCGCGCAAACACTAGCCGCTTCCTCCCCGGTGGCGCTAGCCGCGGCGACGGCGGCGGGGGCGGCCGCGGAGCCCAGGGAGTTCAGACGTGTCATCGTCGCTCATCGAAAAAGCGGCAGGCGCACACTCGAGGGGATATACTCAGCGTCGACGCGCGCCACAGCTTCGCAGATGGCGCCGGCCACGGCGGCGTAGCTCGACGACACCACCTCCCGGGCCCGCATCCTCGGAAATGCCCACAACACCATGTTGCCGGAGTACTCCGCAGGCACCGGCGGCCGGCCCCTGCAGTCGATGGTGACTCGCACCTGCGTGGGCTCCTCCGGCGGCAGGTCCCGCACCACTGTGACCTTTTTCCACACGTGCGCCAGGAGGCACTAGAACGTGCTGCACCGACTGATTCAACGAAATATGCCTCTGCTCCCTCCTTGGCTCGGCCGCCGTCGCACTCCTCCCATCGCTCCCTCACCTGCGCGCTCCTCCTTCACCCCTCCCTCGTCGGAGCACGAGCGCGACGGCCCTGCAGGCAGGCCACCCTCTCCGGCGGCCGCTCCCTTGCCGGAGCACGAGCGTGGCGCCCTGCAGGCAGGCCACCCTCTCCGGCGGCCGGGTAGCAGGGGCACTACGGCGGGCGGACTTCGTCTCCGCTCTTGCCACCCACGTTCGGGCCACCTGGGGCCACCTCCTCCGCGTCACCCGAGAACTCCTCCTTCGTGTCGTCCAGGAAGCGCAGGAACAACGGCGGCGGCGGCGGCATGGCTTGCTTCAAAGCAGCCGCCGTCCCCAAGGGTGCATGCCAGCCGCAACCGGCGGGGCTGCTGCAGTCGTGCGAGCTGGACCTCTGCCTGATGTGGGTGCCGAGGGGCTACGCGCCCTCCGCGGCGGACGCCCCCGGCGTCGCCTCAACGTCCATCTCGGCTTCCGCGGCGGAGCAGGGCGGTGCTGCGAGCGGGAAGCTTTCGAGCCTCTTCAAGGTCGCCCCGTATTTGAAGGTGGATGACAACACCTTCGCCGAGGCCCGTATTTCAAGGTGAATAATTAACTATTTGTCATCCTTACGAGGTGAATGGCAGCCCATTTGCCAACGTGGCCCACCCCAGTGACTCAGATGGTCCCATTTGTCAGTGAGAGAGGTTTTTTGACACCACTTAAGAATAGCAAATAGTTAAATATCCCCCAGATCAGGGCCACGTTCTACCCCAAATTCCAGAATGAGAAGTCCGATTAAGAGGTGAGTGCTTGGTCTGCTGCTCCTGCTGTTAAATTTTGTCATCGTCCCTACCATTTTTTGACTTGTGATTGACAATGCGAAGCGTTTTACCCAAAAATCAAGGAGGATTCACATTCTGACTCTCGGTCTCTCACGGCAACGACTGGGCGCGCCGCGCACGGCAGCGCCTTCCCCCTCATCTTCGCCGGGCCTTTTGCCGGCGACGAGCGCCCGCCAGGTATGCCCGCCCCCTTCTCTTCCCTTGCCGCTGTGCGAAACGGTGCACCCCAAAACCTAGCGCAAGCTATTTGTATTCGGATCTGAACCAGTGACAGTATATTCATGTAACGTATATACCTACTTAGATTTTTTGTTTGCAAAAATTTTCCGGTGTACATGTACACACCCACATCCTGTCACCTGTGATAGGTCTGCCCGTGCCAATTTCAGCATTTCCAGAATGCATCTTTATTGCTTACGTTTTCTATGCACAGAATTCTTTGGAGCTAGTGTTTCGACATGTCTTGGGCTGCAATCGAGAATGATCCTAGTAAGTTTGTTGTCTATTGCAAGAACTTGTACATTGCAAATTTGTTTCTCTTTTTGCATACGTTCAGCATGTGGTACGCTGATAAGGTTCCTCTAGGGCTGATTGATAAGTGTTCTAACCGGTCTAACTGTAGCATTATTTCATATTTGCCTTAGCAGAGTAACCTTTTGATACCAGTACATCCAAGTTGCAACTTATTTTAGCAAGGCTAGAAAATATTGAGATGTGCTTGCCTCTAGTTGTCTACACCTATTGCAACCTTAGGAGAGTGTCCAGGTGTTTTAGGACATTGTGTCAGAATAACACAATGGTCAATCCCAGTTTCTAATTCGCAGTATTTCTGCCTTTTGATTTTTTTTTTGTTGTCCCTGACTAACAGAATGGTCATTCTCAGTTTAGATTCCCATATCTTATGCATTTGTGGTTGGAATGGGGAAAAATAGTTTCTAGAGCCTAGAACTCTCTTCCTCCACATGGTGATATATATGTCAACTGGCTCAACTGCACACTGTTAATTTCTTGTAACTGTTTACCATCTTTCTGGCAAAGGAAGAAACAACTCATGAGCTTTTTATGCTGTTATTACAAGTGTTCTTACAGAACTGCTGCAGCAGTTGCAACTGAAAGGTCTTCAAGTAAGTAATCAACTACTTCCGCTCTATTAGTCAATGTTCTTGACAATGGTAGATGGTTAGCAAACGGTCACCCAACCTTTTAATATTTATACGGTAGTATTGTAGCATACAATTTTTATTTTCCTGTTCAGAGAATGGAACTGTTTGCAATGATCAAATATGGCATTAATAATTAGAATATTTGAAAAACAGTTTGGGATGGAAACATATATTTGTATGGTAAAAGAACCCTAACAAGATGTTAGGGTCCCATAAAACACATGAATGGCCGCCAGTTTCGGCCACCAGTTTAGTCTATACTATAAAGAGCGAGAGAATTGATGTCATTTGGGCCCACCGCCATCCTCGCAGAGGGTGTGACCATCCCACCTGTGGACACAAATCGTGTAGAACTTTTTACACCGTGGTGGGCATCGGTACCCGCCGGACCCACCCACTGTGTGCGCCTCCTGTTACCGCGAGACTCACGCACCAATCACGCTCCCAAAATATTTCCTTGCCCACATTGTTGATGGGCAATTTCCTTTTAGGCTCATGCACCAATCACACTCCTAAAATATTTCCTTGTCCACGTTATTGATGGGCAATTTCCTTTTAGGCTCACGCACCAATCACACTCCCAAAATATTTCCTTGTCCATGTTATTGATCAGCAATTTCCTTTTAGGCTCACGCACCAATCACACTCCCAAAATATTTCCTTGTCCACGTTATTGATTGGCAATTTCCTTTTAGGCTCACGCACCAATCACACTCCCAAAATATTTCCTTCTCCACGTTATTGATCAGCAATTTCCTTTTAGGCTCACGCACCAATCACACTCCCAAAATATTTCCTTGTCCACGTTATTGATTGGCAATTTCCTTTTAGGAGTTGTACCCTTCCTTTTACATATATTCCATTATTCTCTTTCTTTTACGTATATATATACTTCCCATGGTCTTCCACGGTTCCCATAATCCCATCCTCCTTCCACCGAGCTCGCCATAAACAAAAGTCGATACCTTGGTGTTGGATCGTATCCTAGGAGAAGTGGAGAACGAAGCAGTAGGCCAGCGGCATCATAGGGCTGCCATCACCTTCTCTCGCGCCAAGTTCAACACCGCACGGGATGGAAGATCATCTCCAATCTGTGCTCATCGCCGTTCCATCGTAGTAGCCATGGCAGCCACTTCGATGACAAAAATCAATCAGGTGAGGTCCTCCGTAGCAGTCTGTTTGATCACATAGTTTGTGTTCTTCTCCTTCAATTCCTCCAGTCGTCTGTAGGAACTCCGTCCTCACCGGTGCTTAATTTGTTATCTATTTTGTAGTTGTAGGGACTCTGTGCGCTTGTTATATTCATTTTTTTTCTTCATCAAGACGTCAGTAGGTTTTGTATGCACGCCATCCTTGCTAGAACTCCTTGCACCTGTCGTGTGATCGGCATCACCGGAAACTGGTGGTTACGGGTGTTGCGTCTATTCACATGGATCAGCGAAATCTGCTTGGAGATATCACGAACACATGCGACAATGTTTCTCGTCGCGGTGTCAAGAGGGCTGGGCAAGGTACGTCCATGTTGCTCATGTGTTATTTGTAGATTTTTTATCTACCAGTGTATATATATGAACCGTTTAAACATATATATATATATATATATATATATAGCTGATGATCTTGATGCGGCGGAACGGAAGCGACAAAAGGCTAGAGAACGATATGCAAATATGCCATTGGAGAAAAAGGCAGCTCTGAATGCAAAGAGGAGGGATAAACGGAAGAAACTTGAGATATGCTCAAATAATGATCGGGTTGACGCTCCACCTTGTGCTCCCATAGAAATTATCGACCGGGTTGCACAAACAGATTCCTTATCATTGACAGGTATGTAGTATTTGAAGTTTTTTGTAATCATACATTTCTAGATGTATGCATTCTAGCTGTTGATAAGGTATGTAGTATTTGGAATGTGGTAATGAAATATGTTGCCATTTGGACTAGATGATGTAGGCGAGGATTGGCTTAGTAGGAACCCAACATATACAAGATCAAACTGTGGTTCTTTTGATAGAAGCAATATGCCCGAATCAGGTATGTTGGCTTTTGTTTTACACACTCATTGGTAGATAGAGTATATTTATTGTATATATTTATGGAGTTCATCACTTTAATTACGATATTATTTTAAGTATAATTTTTAGATTAGTTTGCTTGTTGGTTCGGTCATTTTGAACAACAATGTAATGCTTGATTATGCCCACACGTTGATTTTGAATGATTTATTCAAACTATTTGTTTAGAAATTTTTGATGTGTTGTGACGTCTTTGTGCAGATGAAGCATTACAGACAACTATATTAGGATCCATAGGTTCTGTTGTCACACAAAAATATGTTACCCCTGCCTCAGGTTTTATTTTTTTAACCACCCATGGCTCTATAATTTTGTCTTGACCCTGCAACCCAATCTATTTACAATATATTTTTTTATTCTAACTAGATATCCCAACATCACAGATACAGGGTTGCAGATCGATTCTATGAAAAAAGATAATAAAAGGACAGAGTATTTTCGACAGTACTATGCCTCTATGCCAGCTGAGAAAAAGGCCCAACGGAATGCAAACAAAAGGAGGAATTACCACTTATCGAGCGGCCTAGGTAAATCGACATGCGTGGATATTCCTACCCAAGACACTGCTGGTATGTCATATGCTTATGTTACATCTGTCGCCTTCTGAGATCCGTATATTTTATGTACAGATTTTGCTTCCTCTACTCCAGACTGGTACAGTCAAATCCACTTTTTTGCCCATAATCATAAATGATGATTTATTGTGTATAGATTTTGCTTTCCCTACTCCTCAAGATGTGTTGCATACTCCTGTGAATGGGACTTTGCAGTCAGGTATTACCCAGGTCATGTCTGGTCTGACAACAAGAGGGTCCGCTAAAAAACTGAGAAGAGAAGAAGAATATATTCGGGAAAATACTATAACAGAAGGTATGGTTATATTATATGGATTCAGTATCTGACGTTATGATTGTATTGTTGCTTCCTGAATTATTTATTATAATAAACTATGAAACGGAATAGACTATAAAATGGATTTAGCTGGGTCCCAATTCTTCCCTCTGGTGGTCTTGTAGAATATTGTTTTATATTCACAATCCTCTTTCGGGGCTCTTATAGCTGCGTGCATAATTCATGCTTTTGTTGCAGAAAATTTTAATCAGCAGTCTAATTTGCATACACAAGGCCGCGAGCCAGATACATCTAGTATATGGTTACCAGATGATCCGGAGCATGGTGTAGAAGGTATATTGCTTTCATGTGTTTCACAGCCACACTTATTGTTTTTCATCTAATCTAATTTAATGTGCATATAATATACCAGAGAATGATTTAGATCGTATGGATCCACCGGAAGGTGATGACATGTTAGAAGATGATGAAGCAAGGGTCTATTACCAACAAGGTACATTAATTATATTAACATTACATTTATAATGTTTTTCTTAGTCGTAATCGTAAAATTTAGATAATTTGGAATTTGTTTTCATTTCAGATATACATTATGAGTATTTCAGAGACCCGGAAATTGCTTCCAGCCTCATTGATCCATTTGATGGAGTGTACGGTGACCTTCCTAAAAAGCATCACATTTTGAGGAAGGTCAAAAATTGTGAGTTTTGCGGTGCGAAAAGATTCCCCGGTGAAGGTCCTGCTTTTTGTTGCAGGAAGGGAAAGGTCCACATATATATCCCAGAAGTACCACTCGAGTTACGACGGTTTTTTGTGAGTCAGACCGACAGGGATGCAAAATATTTTAGGAATCACATACGGTACATGAACTCACATTTCTCCTTTACTAGCTTCGGGGTTTCCATTGATCAACGTTTAGCAAATCCAAAGGGTTCTGGTGTGTACTGTTTTAAGGCACATGGGCAGCTTTACCATAAACTTGATCCACTAACACCAAGTGGTATAGGTCCACAACATATGCAGATATATTTTTATGATACAGATGATAGTATTGCTCATCGTGTGAAGAGGTCACCTAAACTTGATGAGAATCTGATGCGCTTGGTAAGAAGGGTCCTGGCCCGTCTAAATCCGTACGTTCAAATGTTCACAAGTCTAGGTACTGTAAGAGATATTAAGGAGTACAATATTGAGCTGAACGCTAGCATTGATGTTGATCAGAGGAGGTATAATGCACCTGCAATGGAACAAGTTGCAGCTATATGGTTAGATGGAAATGACCCGCAAAAGAGGTTTGATCGTAGCATCATTATATATGGAAAGTCAATGGACGCGCACTATATTAGGGCATATCATGGTTGCTACAATCCATTGGCACATCCATTGTTTTTTCCTAGAGGTGAAACTGGATGGGAAGATAAACAGATTGAGTATAGAGTTCCTCCACCGTCAAAACCAAAGAGGAAGTATACAAAGTGCAAAAGAAAAGGTCTGCTTATTTTTAAATTCCATAACAAATATAATAGATAATTGATATTATAGACTAGATATCATATGGAATTTGACTTTTACGTTCGTCGTTGTAGATGGTCCGGATGACGTGTATTGTGAGTCTGCACATGATGATGAGGAAGGCGTGAAAGTACGTAACCAGCGGACAAGGCATGGTATAAGAATATATTTTTCTCATGTCTAGATGTAACTGCTTGTGTAGTATTTTACAATGCTAAAAGCTATAAATATAAATATAAATATAAATATAAATATAAATATAAATATAAATATAAATATAAATATAAATATAAATATAAATATAAATATAAATATAAATATAAATATAAATATAAATATAAATATAAATATAAATATAAATATAAATATAAATATAAATATAAATATAAATATAAATATAAATATAAATATAAATATAAATATAAATATAAATATAAATTCCAACTTTGTAGGTATTTATGATGTGGAAGTGGAAGATGTTGTTTGTAGTTTTTTTTACAATAAATGAATCTGCAAAAAAATTAATGCTTATCTTCTGCATATATGCTACACCTATTTTAGTGCGCCATTTTGACTTTTTTATAACCTTACGATGCTCTTCCTTAGGTTCTGATCATGAAAGTGACCCAGATGAAAATATATATGGAGATGTGGAAGGGCTAGGTAACATTTTGCTATTAAAAATGTTTATTTAGACTGGTTTATTATTTGTGACTCAACAATATATTTTTATTTCTATTAGAAACTGGAGGATCACGTCGCTGGGTTAGCACGAGAGAATATAAGTGTTACAAGCTGCAAATACGGGAAGGTCAGTTCAACGTCCTCTTTCATGGTGGTCGTCTGTTCCAACAGTTGTTGGTTGATTGGTATGTTAAGGTTGAATCAATGCGCTTAGACTGGTACTCAAAGCCGGCACATCAGGCCATCATCCGAGCAGATCTATACCAGGTATGAATTGATTATTGCCTACAATGCTATATATATCTCTTCCAATGTTGTTTTGACTAATATACGGTCCTAACTTAATTTTTTTTGAATAGGGTCTTCTTCACACCCTATCCACTGGTGAGGCTGATGCTTCAAAGGCAGGTCTTCGGATCGTGCTCGGTAAACACTTCCCAGGGAGTGATCGTGATGTTCAGTCACGGTTCATGGATGCAATGACTTTGGTAACACGGTATGGTAAGCCTGATTTTTTTGTGACTATGACATGTAATCTGTATTGGGAAGAAATTGTGGTAGAGTTGTTGCCCGGACAGACTCCACAAGATCGTCCTGATGTTGTTGCGCGTGTTTACCATGCCAAGCTATTGGATTTTCATGATTTCTTGATAAAAAAAGGGTCATCTTGGTACTGTTGCTGCTTGGGCACATGTGACAGAGTTCCAGAAGAGGGGTTTGCCACATGAGCATTTTCTATTGGTTATGGAGTCTGATAGCAAGCTAAAGAGTCCTGATGACTATGATAGGTACATATCTGCGGAGATTCCTGATCCGAAAAAATATCTAGTGTTGCATGAAATTGTTGTTAAGCACATGATGCACGGTCCTTGTGGTACCCTCAATCCGGACTGCCCATGCATGGTTGATGGCGTGTGTCGTTTCCGCTATCCTCGCCACTTTAGTGCAACGACACAACAAGGCAAGGAAACGTACCCAATATATAGGAGACGGGAAGATGGGCAGAAAGTAAGGGTTAGACGAGAGGATTTGGATAACAGGTGGGTGGTCCCTTATAATCCAGTCCTTCTTATGAGGTATAACTGTCATATCAATGTTGAGGTTTGCAGCAGCATCAAGTCAGTTAAATATTTACAAGGCAAAAGGAAATGAGGGTAGGGTAATCAATGAGATCAAGCAGTATCGTGATGCAAGAATGATAACTGCTATTGAAGCTGTGTACAGGTTGTATGGATTTAAATTGTATTCTATGTGGCCGCCTGTTCTGCAGATGCAGGTTCACCTGCCTGGTATGCACATGGTCGCCTACAAGGCTACAGACGATCTCCAGGATGTTGTTGCCCAGGAAAAATCTCAAAAGTCTATGCTAACAGAGTATTTCAAGATGAATGCACGAAGTGACAAGGCACGGCAATTTTTATACAAAGAGTTTCCCGAACATTACACGTGGAACAAGTCTACAAAAGTATTAAAACCTAGAGTTGCCAAAAATAGGCTGCAGATTGGTAGATTGGTCTATGTTGCTCCCAGTGAAGGTGACAGATTCTACCTTCGAGTTTGCCTTAACCATACCAAGGGAGCAAAATCATTCGAGGATCTCCGAACATGGCGAGGTGTTACATATGTGGATTTTAGGGCAGCCGCTCAAGCCATGGGTTTCGTGGCCACTGATAAATAGTTGGATGACTGTCTCACTGATTGTGCCATGGTTAGATTTCCATGGTCCCTTCGTAGGTTGTTTGCAACTATAATGGTTTTCTGCGAGTGTGCAGACATAAGAAAACTATGGGACAAACATTATGAATCAATGGCTGAGGATTTCCAATGGCGCAATGATAGTAAAAGTAACATTGAACAATTGGTCCTCCAAGATATATCACGTCATCTAACGTCAATGGGGAAGAAGATAAAAAAATATGGACTTCCAGACTTGATTGTGACAGGTCAGTTTGCTTTAGTTATTGACTTAATTAATAATTTCCAGACTTTCATGCTTTATTGATTCCAACAATAAGTGAAATTTAATGCAAAAAAGCACAATGAGTTTGTTACTGCCACCATTGTATTCCAAATCTCATGCCTCATTTTTATTTCATAATTTAATTTTAATAATTAATAATTTAATTTAATTTGCTGATCAGTTGTAGTTAAAATTATTTACATTTTAACTAATTTAAAATTGTTGTGCAGATGAAATGCGTACAAGGGATCACTACAAAGAATTGACAGAGGAGCAGAATCTTGGTTATGTGGAGGAACACATGGCAATCATAGATACACTAAATGCAGAGCAGAGTGCTGCCTTCGATGAGATATTGCATCATGTCATCAAGGGTAAGGGTCAGGTATTTTTTGTTGATGGTCCTGGTGGAACTGGAAAGACATATCTATATAAAGCCTTGATTGCAAAGGTACGATCCATGGATCTTATAGCTATTGCTACAGCAACATCTGGTATAGCCGCGTCCATCATGCCTGGTGGACGCACAGCCCACTCTAGATTTATAATACCAATCAAGATGGACAATACCCATATGTGTGGTTTTTCAAAGCAGAGTGGGACAGCCGAGCTGCTTAGGAGAGCATCTCTTATTATTTGGGATGAGGTAGCGATGACCAAGCGACAATGTGTCGAGATACTAGATAGGTCATTACAAGATATAATGGACTGTACTTTGCCTTTTGGGGGGAAGGTCAAGTTGTTTGGGGTGACTTTAGGCAGGTTCTTCCCGTCGTTGCTCGGGGTACAAGAGCACAAATAACTGATGCTACTTTGCTCCGATCGTACATATGGCAAAGTGTTCGGCGCATTCATTTGACTCAGAACATGAGAGCGCAGTCCGACACGTGGTTTGCAGCATATTTGTTGAGAATCGGAAATGATACTGAGGAAACAATTGCCGATGACTATGTTCTTCTCCCTGATGATATCCTTATCGATAGCCCTTCTGAGGAGATTTGTATTGATACGCTTATCGAGCGTGTGTTTCCTGACCTACAAAACAATTTTAGATCTGAGACGTACATGCGCAAATGTGCTATCCTTTCAACTAGGAATGAGCATGTCGATGCTATCAATGCACTTATGATTGATAGATTTCCGGGTGATAAACATGTGTATTACAGCTTTGATGAGGTAGAAGATGACACACGGAATAATTATCCCTTGGATTTTCTCAATTCTTTAACACCTAATGGGTTGCCTGCTCACGAGCTTACCATTAAAAATAACTGTCCTATCATCTTGCTACGGAATCTAGACCCTCACAATGGATTGTGCAATGGCACCCGTTTGATCGTCAGAGGACTCATGAGGAATTGTATTGATGCTGAGATTGTTAACGGGCAACATGCTGGAACAAGGGTCTTCATACCACGGATACCAATGTTGCCTTCTGAGGATCTAACGCTTCCTTTCAAGTTGAAGCGCAAACAGTTTCCCATCCGATTGAGCTTTGCCATGACCATTAACAAAGCTCAGGGGCAGACTATCCCAAATGTAGGTGTCTACCTTCCAGAGCCTGTGTTTGCACATGGACAGCTATACGTGGCGCTATCTAGAGGTATCTCCCGTGCAACTACGTGGGTTCTTGTTAGAAAGAACACAAACATCGATCCTACCGGAAAAGGCACAAAGAACATTGTGTATAGGGATGTCTTGGAAGCATGAGGTGTGTTGTATTATTCAAGCATTGTTATTTATCAAATATATTGGTTTTTCCGATGCAAATTGTTATAATTTAATTTAATCTTAACTGGTATGCAGGGTAGACGAGTGGAAAGGGCACAAAGAACGTTAGATTGATGTCATTTGTATGAAGGATATATATTTATTGAGGTGCGTTATTTTAATTGATAATTGTTACTAATAAAAAAGGTTGGTTTTTTTTGCACTGGACATTATCACAATATAAATTGACACCTGATTTATGTAGAAACAAAAAAATCTGATCTAAGACTTTAAATGTTGGCCAATATTTGATGAATTTCGGTTTTCAAGCAAGAAAGTAAAATAACCAATCTGGTCTGATTAGATTTATTTTGTCTCTCATCTTTCCATGCAGGTCACACAAGCTTTTAGCATCTATTTAATCTCCTATCGCCCCATCGTGTTCCTGGTGTGCCTTGCATTCCTCCTGGCCGACACGTCCTTCCCTACCGTGTCCTGCCATGGCTACCTCGATGGCTGGCGATTGTTCTTCACAGGCCATCAATAATGTTGCTCTTTGCAATTGTGAGAAATCCTACCACTTTCTATTTTGTCTGACATCCATATCGATCGGATGTGCATATTGTTGTCTTTACAGATGCTGATTTTGTGCGGCGCACGAAGCCAAATAGATATGACATCACCTCTGTGATTATTATTGTTTCTTGTAATAAATTATGAATTCGAGATTAGTAACATTACTATTATGATAGTATAATATATCTTTACTTTTGTAAATATATATTCTATTTATTCACAATCTTTTTATATCACATGCGTGTTGCACGTGCACTTCTACTAGTTTAAAGTAACTCTTTAAGCTACCAGAACCATGTAAGCAGCCTTTTACAAGCCCATGTCGACCTTTATTTAAAACATTGCTGCCACCTTAGCATAGACCGATAGTAAACAATATAGAACATAAATTTAATCTTTTGGGAAGCAAGAGTGAGGCTCTGCTTTCTTTTACATCAAGGAATGAAAACTGGTAGAGCTTGACATACTATTCTAACTTTTTCTCCTTATTAGGTTGATGAACTCTACTCACTTGACCTGGATGCTCTAAATGATCTTTAGTATGTCATCTTACATCTAACATTACTACTAATGCCATTCTTTTTTCTAAATTAGTAGGACCTAATTTCTGTTGGCATTTCCAGGCCAATTTATGGGCTCATAATGCTGTACAAATGGCGACCTCCAGAAAAGGATGAGCGTCCTGTCATGAAGGATACAGTCCCAAACCTTTTCTTTGCCAACTAGGTCAGAAGCATTGAGTTGCATAGCTACTCATGCCACCTTCATTCAGCTGTATCTTTTAAAATCAAGCATGTTCTTCACTTGCAGATAATTAATAACGCGTGTGCAACCCAAGCTATCTGTTGACGCTTTTTCTAATCGAACACACGTGTGCGCTAGATCGCGCGGTCGTCGGAAATCACCTCGGCGAAACTTCCAGCACAGGCCGGTTAACCGCCCTGGGGGGCTGGTCTAACCGCCCTAGACAGAAGGGACGTCAAAAAACCTAGAATCAGTGCTCCGGGAGGGACCCCGTCGGGAACAGTGCGCCTAGGGTTGTCCTGAGGTCGGCAGCCCACTCAGAACTTCCTCAACCGCCGTGGAGACGAAGGAGGAGAGCAATGGAGGTTGGAAAAGTTAGGGTTTGAGAGATAATAAGGTAAACTTGATGATCAACGATTGGATGATATCTCTCAATCGGCCACGACCCTTTATATTTATAGGGTGGGAGGACTTGCCCTGCAAATAATGCTTTACAACTCGGAATCAAGCAAAACTCCTAATTCTACTCAAACTCGGGGTCACCCGGTTAGACCGCCCCCGGGGGGCGGTTAGACCGCCTGGCAGCCTCGTGCCAGACCGGCTACAGCGCACCCCGGTCTAACCGCCTGGGGGACCCGGTTTAACCGGCCTACGACGCCTGATCCTGCTGTTTGCCAAATTTGAGTGTCAACATATGCCCTCCTGTTTTTTAGTAAAGCTTGCATACTAAAAAATAATTCTAAGGAGGACATAACTGTTGTCGGCCATTTTTTATGCTAAGAGCGATTTTCATAGAAACCGGCCATGTACCTTCAAGCATCTTGCCATACACTTGGGTAGAACTTCTTCAAATATCTTCCATTGAGCGCCCTGGGCAGCTGATGTCCTTGCAATGATTCCACCATATAGGAATTTCCGGAGCAAACTCTCACAATCTTGAATGGACCTTCCCAACTTGGAGACCATTTACCAAACTTGTTGCTCTTGGATCCAATACGTAGAATAGTTTTCCAAACCAAATCTCCTACCTGAAAAGACTTAGCTTTTACCCTTTTGTTATATGCTCTAGCAACTCGCCTTTTGTCCTTCTCAATTGCTTCCAAAGCTTCCAATCGCCTGTCGGTCACTTCATCAATGTTATCCATCATCAAAGCATAATATGTATCAACATTAAGATCACTTTGCTTTGCAAGTCTATATGCGCCTAGATTCACCTCAACGGGTAAAACGGCCTCTTGACCATACACAAGCTCAAAAGGAGTAACTTTGGTAGCACCATGTCTAGAAATACGACGAGCCCACAAAGCTTCAGATAACACCTCATGCCATCTTTTAGGATTGTCTTCTATCTTCTTCTTGATGAGCTTGACTAAGGTTTTATTACTAGACTCGGCTTGACCATTAGCTTGAGCATAATATGGAGATGAATTAAGCAACTTAATACCATAGGAATTAACAAAGTCACGCACCTCTTTAGCCACGAATGAAGTACCTTGATCCGTAGTTAAAGTCTGCGGAATACCAAACCTATTTATGATATGCTCCATAATAAAGCTAATTACCTCCTTACGTGTCATGTTCTTAAGAGGGATTGCTTCCGTCCATTTGGTAAAATAATCAGTAGCCACAATCACAAAGCAATGTCCTTTGGTCGACGGAGGATGTATCTTGCGAATGAAATCCAATCCCCAACCTCTGAAAGGTCAAGGCTTGATAATCGGATGCATAACGCAGCAGGCACTAGCTGAACATCTCCGTGCTTTTGACACTCTTCACATCCTTTGTAGTACCTAAAACAATCGGCTATCATAGTAGGCCAATAAAAGCAAGCTCTCCTAAGGAGCCACTTCATCTTGGGAGCCGATTGATGTGTACCACAAACTCCTTCATGAACCTCTGCCATAGCCAATCTTGCTTGATCAGGACCTAAACACTTTAGAAGTAGATCATCTGCCGTTCGACGATATAACTCATCATTATCCAGAATAAACTTAAGCGTCCACCGTCGGACTTTTCTGTCACTTATACCTTTAGGATCCTGCAAATACTTAATCAGAGGCATTCTCCAATCCTCCACTTCATCCTCAACAGTTTCGGAAGAAACGGTGGCTGAAGTGGGGTTGCCCCCCGAGGGGCGGTCTGACCGGCCCGAGAGGGCGGTCTGACCGAGGTACCCGGTCTGACCGGTCGGAGAGGGCGGTTGAACCGGCTCCTCCAGAACGTAACTCTCGGCTTTGCTAAACATCGGTTTTCGTTCCTGAAAATTTCTTTTCTGGACACTATAACCAGATGCTTGTTGAGCCAGAGCGTTAGCCTTCGGATTCTCTTCTCGTGGCACATGATAGATTACAAATTCATCCATACAAGATATGATGTCCAAACATTTATCAAGATAAGTATTTAAAGAACCATTTAGACATTGGCATACCTTGGATACTTGCTGTACCACCAATAAAGAATCACCATAAGCTTCTACATGTTTCACTCCCATGTCATGTAAAATTTGCAATCCAAACAAGAGAGCTTCATACTCAATTTGATTATTAGTACATTTACGATCCAACCGGCTAAGGGCCTCAAAAACAGCTCCACTAGGTGATATAATAATGATCCCAACACCACAACCACTTCTACAAGCCGATCCATCAAAATGCAATTTCCATAGAGTAAAAGTTACATAACCGACATCTAAATCAAGTTGCTTATCAATTCTATGTTGAATAGTAAAGTCGGATACTATTTGACCTCTCATTGATCTAATTGGTTCACAATGCAAATCATATTCAACAAGAGCATAAACCCACTTGCCGACTCTACCACTTAGAATAGGTTTTTGCAACATGTATTTAATTATGTCGGTTTGACATGCAACATAACAAGTACTAGACAATAAATAATGCCTTAACTTGGTACAAGCATAATATAAAGATAAACATAGCTTTTCAATAAAAGTGTACCTCGTTTCGACGTCTAGTAATCTTCTACTCTCATAAGCAACAACATACTCCTTGCCATCGGTCTCTTGAGTCAAAACAGCTCCAATCACACTTGACTCCGCTGCAATATAAAGCCGGAATGGAACACCACTCTTAGGTGCTTGAAGAATAGGCGGTGAAGTCAAGTAGCTCTTAATCTCATCAAAAGCCTCTTGTTGTTTTGCCCCCCAAGTGAACTCAGCTCCACTTTTCAACCGAAGTAAAGGAGTAAAAGCATCAACCTTCCCAGACAAGTTACAAATGAATCGCCTCAAGTAGTTAACCATGCCCAAGAATCTTTGCAACTCTTTTTTACAAGTAGGAGCTTGAACCTTTTTAATGGACTCAATCTTTTTAGGATCAATCTCCACACCTTCCTCATGCACAATGAAACCCAAAAACTTGCCAGCCGACAGTCCAAAGGCACATTTGAGTGGATTCATCTTTAAACCATACCGACGCATTTTTTCAAATGCAAGTCTCAAATCAGCTAAATGAGAATCTAAACCAGCCGATTTAACAACAATATCATCAATATAGACTTCTATGATAATACCAAGCAAGTCATGAAAAATCAAGTTCATAGCTCTTTGATAAGTAGCACCAGCATTTTTCAAACCAAAAGTCATGACTACCCACTCAAACAAGCCTACGAATCCTGGACATATGAAAGCCGTTTTGGAGATATCCTCTTCGGCCATAAAGATTTGATTGTAACCAGCATTACCATCAAGAAAGCTAAGCACTCTATGTCCAGATGCAGAATTAACAAGAAAGTCGGCTATAGGCATAGGATATTCATCTTTAGGAGTAGCTTTATTAAGATCCCTAAAGTCAATGCAAACACGAAGTTTTTTTGTTCCTTTTTTCTCAACAGGCACAATATTAGAGATCCAATCAGCATATCAACAAGGCCTAATAAACTTAGCATCAAGCAACCGATTGATTTCTTCTTTCACTCGGTCATAAATATCAGGATTAAAATTCCTACGAGGCTGTTTATAAGGCTTAAAACCAGGTTTAATAGGCAAACGATGTTCTACTAAATCACGACTTAAACCAGGCATCTCATTATAATTCCAAGCAAAGCAGTCGACATACTCCTTTAACAACTTTATTAATTCAAGCTTAAAAGTAGGATCAAGATTCTTGTTTACAAATGTCGGCCTAGGTACAATGCCATCACCAATATCTACCTCCTCAAGAGGATCAGCCGACGTAAACTCTTGTCCTAACTTGCCCAAATCAACAAGATCCTCAATAGCTTCATACGTATCGGTCTTATGCGCTCGATAGTGATCAATCCTCTGCTGCAACCCCTCTTTTGTTGAACTCATTGAGTCACATGAAGTGGTTTAGCCGATTATCAAACGACTTTATGACAGTAGGGATGAAGCCATTATTGGAACAGCTTACAAACTCATAATTAGACAAATCTAAGCCAGATAGACATTTTACATCATCATGCACACCTATAGAATGACTATCAGCTACAGCTACACAAGCAGAATTATCACCATGCACTACTTCTACCTCATCATCTACCCATTGTATTAAAATTTGGTGCAAGGTAGAAGGAACGCATTTATTCGCATGAATCCAATCACGACCAAGGATAAGGCTGAAGTTACCTTGTGTCTCAGCGATGAAGAAAGCCGTGGCGAGCGTCTTGCTTCCAACAGTGAGCTCCATGGAGATCACACCTTTAGCTCCTATCGGCTCGCCTCCTCCAACTCCGCTGACGGTCATGTTGGTCTTGATCAGCTCCTCATCTGAACCTCCAAGCTTCTTGAATAGAGAGTACGGCATCAAGTTGACAATCGCACCTTCATCCACCAGCATCCGAGAGATAGGGTTCCCATTGATGTGACCCTTCATGTACAAAGCCTTCAGATGATTATCAGCGTCTTTGGGCTTCTGAAATATAGCATCTTTTGGCCCAAAGTCAAGATGAGCGAAGTCCTCCTCCATAGGCACCGAACCATCAACAAACAAATGAACCACATTAACTTCAAGGTTCATCCGCTCTGGAGAAGAACTGTAATCCACAAGCTCCTCGTCGTCCTCTGGAGTAGGGACCGACGACACCTTGTCATCACAAGCCATGGGGACTGAAGAAGCGAAGCCGGGTGGTGTTTCTGGAGAACCCGGTCTGACCGCCTGGTCAACCGGTCTAACCGCCTCAGGCGGTTGAACCGCCCCCTCTGGCGGTTTGACCGCCTCTGTCTGGGGCGCCGTCTTGACTCTCCACTCCTTCCCTGTAGCTGTTGAAGACCTCGTCTCTCTGCTTCTCCAGTTCCTTCTCCCTCTTCTCCCGTAGCCTCAGTCGTTGAAGCCTCCTCCTTTGAGTATGAGTCAAACCGGGAGGACACCACCTTGGCAAGAAGTATTCTGAACGAGACTTGCTTCCGCTGGCCTCATGATCATTTGCAGCAACAGGTTCCTTTTGAATAGGTGTCACAACCTGATTATTTAGCACAACCGGTCCTTTGCCACTTTTCTCAATAGGAACGTCCATCGTCCCAATCTGAATGATATCAAGATCTGTAGTCCTCTCTGGGTCGATGTCCATCTTCTGAACTTCGTCCTCCCTGATCTTGGGCTTGTACACCTTTTTCGAAGGAAGTTGTACCTTCCTGGGCAGGGCGGTCTGACCGCCTGTAGGGGGCGGTCTAACCAGGTCAGCCTGATGGCCCTGCCCGAACTGTCGTGGAGCCCAGCGATCTTGCGTATGTCTTGAAATTTGATCCAGTGCTGATCTCCTTGGTCCTCCCCATCCAGGATGGAAGGATTGCTGATATGGCACCCACATTACTCCATTGTCATCGTAGATCGGACGAGGTGGATGTGAACTTATAGGAGCCCAATTCGAAATAAAGTGCTACCTTTGAGATGATTCACCTCTGTATCTGACAGCTGCTCTGGGAGGCGATGACGGCCTCTCTTGATGTGGAGGTGATCTCATCCTTTTTTTTACCGGCCAATCACTTGTAACAGCCTTTTGCTTGGAGTACTTGTCAAATAGCATATCAAAGGTGACCTTTGGCTTTGGAACACTTCCCTGATTCTTTGCCACGTTGAGCTTCCAGTTTCCAATTTCTGGCTGCTTCGGAATAAGCATCTTTGGGCGGCCATGTGCAGGGGCGGTCTGACTACCCTGTACTCCCGGTCTAACCACCCTGTCCAGGACAGGCTCAGTTGTTTGCTGACCAGACAGCGTGGATGATCCTTGCCCCCATGTCCAGAAGCTTTGACAGTGATTTTGAAAGTCTCTCTGCCATCAGGGGTTTTTTCATATGCCACCTCTCTTATCAACTCTTTTCCCCTCAAATCGGGCTTTGCTTCCCCGACCATCACATTTTTGCCTTTGATAGCTTCGGCTTGATGCGGCCGAACCAGGACCTTGGGCTGCTGCAACTCCATGGTATTGACGGGAAAAGGTTGCTTGTCCACTTGCATCTCATGAAGCATCAAACGACCTTCATTAATGGCTGATTGAATTTGACGACGAAACACATTGCAATCGTTAGTGGCATGAGAATAAGAATTATGAAACTTACAATATGCACGTCGTTTAATTTCATCAAGTGGAGGCATAGTATGAGAAATTTTAATGTTTCCAAGCTTAAGTAATTCATCAAAAATACAATCGCACTTAGAAACATCAAAAGTAAACTTTAGTTCTTCTTGCCGACCTTTAGTAGCCGGCTTAAGAGATGCACAAGAACTAGCTTAAGACTTCGAGGGCCACACAAATTCAGCAACATACACTTCATTCTCGTCGTCTGAACTATCGGAATCATATTCAATCATATGCACATTAGACCGACGAGGCTTAGAGTGTTCTTTTTCTTTATTCATTCGGTTTTCAACAACTAAAGCTCTTACTTGAACTTGTGCAACCGAAAGAAAATTAGTGCCCTCTATTTTATCTCTAATAGATGACCTTAAACCTTTTAGACAAATGTCTGCAAGGTCCATATCAGTGATTGACAAATTAAAACAACGGTTTTTAGTTTCTTTAAATATTTTAATGTAGGCAGAGACGGTCTCATCTCTTCCTTGCCTAACCGATGTTAAGTCTGTCAATTTTAATTGTATGCTCCCACTATAAAAGTGATCATGAAACTTACGTTCTAACATATCCCAAGATATAATAGAACCAGGAGCAAGCGAAGAAAACCAAGCAAAAGCAGTGCTAGTTAAAGATAAAGAGAACAAGCGTACTTTTAAAGCATTATAGACACCAGCTTCACCTAGTTGTGCAGTGTATTGACTAATATGCTCCCATGTGGTTCGGTCATCATCACCACTAAACTTAATCAAATCAGGCATACGCCAACCACGTGGGAGAGGAAACCTATCAAACTCGGGATCGTATGGCTTTTGATATAGATTAGTATTACCAATGTCAACACCAAGTTTGGTTTTTACCACATTAGCCAAATCTTCCTTAAATCTATTAAATTCCGCCCAATTAGGATTATTTGGCTGTTGTGGCTAAGGATTCTCCAAATTCATCTTATTTAAATAGGGAGCTATCTTAGCTTGAGCTAGCCTGTAACTTTCAAACACATCAGCCGGAATAATGTTTTTGGAAGCCGATGTGTTCATTGTCGTACTATAATGAGGTCCAACATTGCTGATTGTATTGGAAAAAGTAGAGACCATCTGATTTGGCACGACAAAAATTGGCAAAGGCTGATCTGGCACCATCTCCATTGCACCGGTCTGACCGGTACCCTGTGCCGGTTCAACCGGTGTGGCCATAATCGGCCTGTGCGGTTGAAACTGAGGGTACTGACCAGATGCTGGATTTGGTGTCAAACCATATGCATGATTATTAACAGGCAAAGGTGCTAAGCTAGGATAGGACCCATGAGGATTAGCTTTAGGAGAACTACTATTAGTTTCATTATTAGCATAGCCTAAAGCTCTATCTTTTTCAAGATCCTTTAACCGTTCTAAACGAGCAATATACGAAGAAAGTAATTCATCACTTTCCACTGTAGATTTCATAGGAGAAGTTTCAGGCGGGGGTTTCTTACTTATAATGGGAATTACCTCAACGTTGTTGTCGTTTAGTCTTATCGCCGGCAGCTCGAACTCTTTCAATCTTGCCACCTTGCCGGATCGATCCTTCTTGACGCCAGCTAGGAATTGTACTTGCATGTACTCTTGTAGCGCCTTGAACTTCTGCTGCTCTTCTGGAGAGAGATCTTCTAGTGACGCGGTGACAATGTTGTTCATGTCGAGTTCGCACCGAGACATCGTACTAGGGTTATATTGAACGGTTTTAGCAACCTGATCTTTCTTTCCCCAGCGGAGTCGCCAAAAGTGTGTTGACGCTTTTTCTGGTCGAACACACGTGTGCGCTAGATCGCGCGGTCGTCGGAAATCACCTCGGCCAAACTTCCAGCACAAGCCGGTCTAACCGCCCTGGGGGGCCGGTCTAACCGCCCTAGACAGAAGGGACGTCGAAAAACCTAGAATCGCTGCTCTGAGAGGGACCCCGTCGGGAACAGTACGCCTAGGGTTGTCCTGAGGTCGGCAGGCCACTCAGAACTTCCTCAACCGTGGTGGAGACGAAGGAGGAGAGCAATGGAGGTTGGAAAAGTTAGGGTTTGAGAGAAAATAAGGTAAACTTGATGATCAATGATTGGATGATAGCTCTTAACCGGCCACGACCCTTTATATTTATAGGGTGGGAGGACTTGCCCTGCAAACAATGCTTTACAACTCGGAATCAAGCAAAACTCCTAATTCTACTCAAACTCGGGGTCACCCGGTTAGACCGCCCTCGAGGGGCGGTTAGACCGCCTGGCAGCCTCGTGCCAGACCGGCTACAGCACACCCCGGTCTAACCGCCTGGGGGACCCGATTTAACCGGCCTGCGACGCCTGATCCGGCTCTTTGCCAAATTTGAGTGTCAACACTATCCTTTCTGTTCTCTTGAACGTGTGTGCTTATAGGTTGCTTTCACATTGTGGGTTGACTGTGGCATGTGGGGTTAGTTCAGTAGTTTTTGGTGGGCATAGTTTAACCAACAATTGCTGCCTCCTATGCACTGTGCCGATTGGCGAAATTGGCTATTGGAATTCCTAGAGGATTTGTAGAGTTCTTCGATTGAAATTAGCATTTGTACATTCTGTGATGATTTGAGCACTTGCACACTCGAACATGTTTTTGTAGCTGTAGAGCTTGTTCCCGGACTTGATGAAATCATCCAAATTTTCACTCTGTAGTGCCTTTTGGAACAAAACACTGTATTGTCTGGACTAACATGACTAATCATCATATGTATTATTTCAGATATTGTTGGTGTTGTTCCGATATTGTTGACTGTGTTTTCCATGTATTCTGATAGAGTTTTCCTAGGGATCCCAATATGGGTCAGGAAAAGGTACACTCCTGAAAGTGTCATTGCATTTTGGCAGTGGTCCCAATTTGACTTGTTTTGTTTTGCAGCCTGTATTCTTCCGTTTAAATGCCATCATAAGCCACATCAAGCCAGATTAGAACATGAGGTATCGTGCTTGCAAGACCTGCAACAAGAAGGTGACTGAGGTGGATACTAGTGTGAAAGTTACAACAAGAATGATGCTGAGTGCTCACTGGGGTAAAATCATAGCCAGAATATGTCCATACCTGCTAGGCTGCAAAACATACCCAAAACCTCATGTGGAAATATGATTGGCTTGAGAATACGTTTCCATAAGGGAATTTCTTATTGCAAAAGGAAAAAACAAACCTACCAATAGGGTCGAACATAAATATTAGCTTTCGTCAACTGTACAACCCGACATCTCCATCACCACTAAAACAATATGACGAGAAACGTCTTGCTCTTCAAAAACTGCAGATGAAGAACGCCAAAAAGGAGGTTCGTATGTCACTGAAATCTCTAATGTAATGCTAATTTTCGGAAATACTTTTTTTAAAAAAACAACATTGGTTGGTTTAATGTTACATCTAAAGCAAGTTGTCATGTGTTAATTCAAATATGGTGTAGGGAGAGATTTCGCCACCTGTTATCAATGAGGTGTCATGCGAACAGGAAATGAAAGTAGAAGTTGAGATGCTTGATGGAGAGGATAGCCAAGAGATCAACCTGGAGTTTGACAAATCACATCAAGAAGAAGAGGATGACAATAGCTCTAAAAAAGAAAAGGATGACAGTGAATCGCAGCCATAGGGCGAGAAAGAAGCAGGCAAAGAATATGATGATGAAGACTCAGGAGGGAAGAGTTGCAGACATTATTCAATACAACAAACGTAGCGTCCAAAATGAAGTCTTCGTGTTCTTCCCTAAAGTACGTGTTTGATTACATATATCACGGGTCACGTCTTTCGCGGCTAAGATTAAATGTTAAAGTTTTTGACGTGTCCTTATATGAATTTATAAATTGTGTTCTTGTAACGGTATTTATCAGCAGTTGAGCCTGAACAGAGCCATCTGCTACTGTTGAGTTGCCATCACAGGCAAATATGCTCCAACCTAAAAAGTAACAATTGCACATATAAATCACCAAGGATCCCTAGCAAAAGTGACCACAGCCTCTGCAAATCAGTGTTGATTGGAATTGGAGGACTGAGGTTCAGAAGAGCCCCAACATGTACAGAAGAAACACCATATGCTCCAGTTAACAATTTAAAAAAAAAAGCCCATTGCCTTAGTTACCAAATCTACTAAATTTTTTGAAAGAAGCAAATCTACTAAACTGGAAAAGGACTTTTATTCCGGCCTGCAGCTGCTGAGATTGACGACAACCTATATATGTTCGTACTTCATAGCTTTTGTAATTGGAAGAACAGGACTAGCAGCACATGTACCGACAAAAACAAAATCGATGGGGGATTCTTTGGCAAGATATCTAACCCGTGCTTGCAAAGTTCTCGTGCCATGTGCAGAGCATGGGCGCCGGCGTCGGACCAGCGACGATGCAGTCCTTTCCGATGCAAGTTGCGGAGCACGAGGATCGGTAGTAGCAACAAGGGTGGGACAGGAGATAGCGCCGGTGGGACAGAGCTAGAGCTCCCCATGGAAGCGAGGGGCGGCGGGCGGCGGCGAAGCGCGATGCGGGTCGCGGCAGCTCGGTCGAGAACTTGAGAACCGTAACCGACCCGGTTTGCTAGCCCAAGAAAACCGGTCTGGCTAACCAGTAAAATCGGCTGGTAAACCGAAAAGAGCAGTTTGCTAGGGTTTGCTAGGTTCGGTTACAGAGCGGTAACCGAGCTTTTTTGCTACCAAGCCGGACCGGTTTGACTGGTTACCGCGGTAAGCCGGCCGGTTACCAACGATTTTGTGAACCCTGGTCACGGCCACCGCGGCTTGTTAGCATGCATGGTGCCATGGTGGGAATCCTCCTCGAGAAGGTTGGAATCACAGGCTTGAAGCCTCAAATCAGCGACCCATGCTCATTTTTCTTGAGTTTGCCTTTTTTTTTAGGTTATTTGGATCGATACCATTATAATTTTTCAAAGTTGGAGATATACCACTACAATTCACTTATTTTGAAATATACCATTACAATTCTTTGGTTCCCACAAAATTGCCACGGAATACGTATAAATCTCACTTGGGCCCACATACAGGTGTATACAAATACGTATCCTTTGCTGCAGCTTCTCTCCCCTATCACCAACGTGTGGGCCCCACTTGTCATTTTCCTCTTCCTCCTCTGGCCGGCGCTACTCTACTCCTCTCTCCTGCAACTTAGTCGTAGCCTGCCTAGCGTGGCCATGGCCGACCGCCTCTTCCCCAACGACTTCCCCGACTTCGTCGCCGAGGCCGAGGTTCCCGGTGGTGACGGCGACCGGCGGACCGCGGGGGTCCGGGCCCTTCTCTCGGGCTGGGGATCGGGCGGCGATGCGATTCCCAAACTCGGGCTACAGGACTACAAAGTACCAACGGAATCTCAAATTGCTTCACGCACGGACAAAGATTCGAGCCATGGCTTGTAAGGAAGGAAGACTACTTGAAGACGAAAACTTGTTTCCCAGGAATCGATGAGAAAATTTCACCTAGAATCGAAATCTTAAATTGCTTCACGACATGCAGGGGCAGGCTGAGGCGCTGTGAAGGTCGGAGGTCGCGAGCGCACGCCGCTGCAGCGGGTGTGGGCGTGGGTGCAGGGACGTGGTGAAGTAGTGGAGCTCCAGGGCGAGGAGCCCCGCGGTGGCGCAGGCGAGGAGCGGGTGGAGTGCGAGGAGGAAGTCGACGGGGGCACCGAGGAGCGGGTGGCGGTAGGGCGAGCGTGGCCTGCCCCTGGGCCGAGCTCCCCTGCGCGGAGGTTGGATCCGCGGGCTCGCCGTCATGCGCCAGGCTCTCCGACCGCTTCCTCCTTACCGCGCGCCGCCTCAAGGACAAGGCACGCCCCGCTCGCTGCTACCCGCCTCCCTCTGGTTCCCTGTCGCGGTGCCCGCCAGCTGCTCAACTGATTGACACCCGCCCTGGCTGTGGCTGCAGTTGGTGGAGGAGATGTGGGTGAAGGAGGAAGAAGAAGATGACAAGTGGGGCCCACATGTCGGTGACAGAGGAGAGCAACTGCAGAAAAGGATACGTATTTGTGCAGGTGGGCATAAGTGAGATTTATACGTATTTCGTGGCATTTTTGTGGGAACCAAAGAATTGTAATGATATGTTTCAAAATAGATGAATTGTAGTAGTATATCTCCAACTTTGGAAAATTGTAATGGTACGGATCCAAATAACCTTTTTTCCCTTGACTGGTTGACTCCGGTTCGCTCGGTTCTTTCTGCAGTTTCTTTTGGTCGCTCGGTTCACAACGGTTTCGATCGGTTCTTCGTGGTTTCTGTATACTAATTACCTATTCCGAAACTATTACGTGGTGGCGGACGGAAAAAAAAAGGCAAAATCAATTCTTACTTTAATATTATATATATACTAGTAAAATGCCCGTGCGACACACGTATTTAAAAATAATAATAACTAAAATTTATATTTATATAATAAGTCATGTGTGTGCCGCAAGTGTCTAAAATCTCGAATAAACAAAAAATATTTTACATGTATTTAACAACTTGTGCTACTTGTCGGTCTAGCAGAGCTGTTTTGTCGTTTTTGACCACTCAAGCGATGTTGAGCCGTAGGCAGTGTAAGGAATCGGATGCTCGTAGCCTAAGAGGGGGAGGGGGTGAATTAGGCAAACTAAAAACCTTAACCTATGGCTTCACTACTTTTACACAAAGATACACTAGAACATACTATCTAGATGTGCAACTAAGGTTGTTCTAGTGTGAAACTCCCATCCCAAAACAAGGTTTGCAACCTATAGCCAATCCTAGCATGATACTACTCTAGGAAAGTAAAGGCAAACAAAGATTGCAAGAGAGTAATGAGGAAACGTAAAGAGGGATGAGACGAAGCAAACTCTTGACACTCGATTTATCCCGTGGTATCGGTAGGCACTAAGCCACCCCTAGTCCACGTTGTTGAAGCACTCACACAAGAGTATTGCTTCCCGGTCACCAAATCTCTTCCAAGAGCACCACTTGACTCTCCACAAAGGCTCGCCACTTAGGCACTCGCCAAGCTCCCTTGGTCACCTTGATGCCGCCTCCACTAAGGAGCTTCTCCACCAAGGAAGGGGGTCTCCACGTCCCCTGCACAAAGTGTCCTCGCCACTCCACACCAAGTCGGAGGGTCGAAGACGATTGCCGGTGAGCCACTTAGGCCCCAAGGCTTCCGGCGGACCTTGTACACCTTGATTCACTCAAGAATCACCTCACAAGGTTGGCACAACCTTGCACTCACTCAGCTCTAAGCTAAGCCTAGCACTAAGCACATACATTAAGCATATGCAAGTTTATGGCTGAGCAATTAAGCACTTGGATGGATTAGATATGATCTTCTAGGTGTCTTGCACTCCTCTGCACTTACACATAATCCAGCAACCTCAAATGGGTGAGTGGAGGGGGTATAAATAGCCCAAGGCACTCAAAGAGCCGTTGGCTAACGGCCACTGAAAAAGGTAGCGTCGGATGAACCGATGCTAAGATTTTCCAGGGCGTCGGTTCATCCGGTGCCCTCCACGTCACTTAGAAGTTGCATATCCACTGACATAACTGTTCCGACGCTATGCTCCGACGGACCGTCGGATCATCCGGTGCTGAAGACCCCGCGGCCAAAACCTTACTGTTAGCTTCCACGAGACCATCGGATGAACCGCTGCTGACCCGTCGGTTCATCCGGTGCTACTGCGTTGATCTTGGCGCATCTCTGTCTTGTTCAAACTTGATCACCGGATAGACCGACGGTTCCCTCCAATGGACCGTCGGTTCATCCGACGCTACTGTCTTCTTTGATTCTCTTCTGCAATTCATCCGGCGCATCTAGAATATTGACCGTCGGATCATCCGACGGTGCCTGTTGACTTGAGGCTTCTTGCAGTGTACCAACTACACCGACGCTATGCACCGATGGTACTGTCGGTTCATCTGATGGTGTGTTTTCTTTTCCTTTCTTTTCTTCCGCGGTTTTGACCCTTGAAAAATATACTATCTTCTCATTTTGGCATGTGGTATTTTTGCATCCATGGGACCTAGAAATGTCTACAAGGATATGCTCAACAATATGGTTAGTTCCATTGATCATGTTGTCATGAATCACCAAAATCATACTCGAACTAATGGCATATGAGGCCATGTTCGCTACAATCTCCCCCTTTTTGGTGATTTATGACAACACAAGCAAAGCAAGCATAAATTTGCAAAAATTGACAAAATTAGAACCACTTACACTTGCTTGGATGCTTACCATCATCCAAACTCCCTCTAGATCAAACTTCTCCCTTTTTGATCTTCTCTTCCTATGTTCACACATAGCTTGCCTCTTCCCAATTTGGAAACACTAGCTTGCTTTGGTCCCACATTCTCCCCCTTTGGAATAACATCTCCAAAAAGGTCCAAAACAAACGGTCTCCAAGGAAATTAGCAAATCCTAGCAAACATAGCTCAAAGAGAAATGTTAGCCACAAGGGAGAAAGCCGCATGAACCATGATCCATATGTATGATATCAATGAAGATACCACATGTGCGAATAACTAAGGTGGATCACAAGCTCATGAGACTAGCATGATACAACCTAAGCTCCCCCTAAGTGTGTGCACAATATGATAGTGTGGAAATCAAGTGCACAACTACAAACACTTGTAAGACAAGGAAGCTTAGAGCATATCATGCAAGGAGGTAGCTTAAAGGACAAGAGATAAGACAAATGGGTTCTTGTTACATTACCGCTTGTAGATATCACTTGTAGTCTTTTGATCATTGCATACCTCCGGGGGTTTGTTCCTCTCTACCTTGTTTGCACCACATTGAGATGAGCCACTTGGAAATGATATCACTAGAAGGTGACACCACTTGAAAGAAGTTTTTAAAGAAGACACTTGGGGTACCACAAGGATTGGGAATGTATGAGTACATTGCCATTGAACTTATATAGACACATAAGCTCGCAAGGACATGACTCAATGGCATGAAGCTCATATTGCTATATTCACTCTATTAGAGATGTTAGATCACATTGAGAATGAAATAGCATTCTCTTAGAATGAATTACCACACCGGAATGCGTCACTAAGGGACTACAAAACATAAGCTTGAAACAATGTTAGTCCCATAATCAAACCATAGAATGAGCTCCCCCTAAATGTGTGCATTTAGTGTTTGACTCACCAACCAAAAGTGTGCACATTGTTTATGACAACAAAAGGGAAGCTAACCCTATAGCTTGCTCATGATGCAAAGAGATATATATGAAAACATGCATCATGAAAGAACAAGTGTAGCTTTCCAACACACTAATCAAACCATGTAGGTTGCTCATGGGTTAGCACATGACACAAGCAACCTACCATATGTAAACAACTAGGCATAGCAACAAATGCAAACCTAGACAAGGCAATGGAGCTACAAAGATACATGAGATAGGTTCTAGTTTCCATTACCTCAACCGGGGAACTTGGGCAACACATGTCCAACTTGCAAGCTTGGCTTCTAGGCTTGAATCTTCTCATCTTCTTTGTGCCAAGCCTCCCAAGACCCCGCTATCATGGCCTTCAAGTGGCCTTTGGAACTCAAACCATTTGAGGCCCCTTCATGTTGATGATGACTTCCTTGGGCACCCAAATGGGTTGGTTCCAACCCCGCTCCTCCTTTATCTTCCCAACCTTGTGTGCAACCACCTTGCCATTAGCCTTCTTCTTGATGACGTAGGTGTTGCTCTTGGTCTTGTTCTTGCGGTTGGGCTTGGTGTAGATGAGGGAGCTCTTGATGGTGGGGTTCTTCTTCTTCTTCTCGCCCTTGTCCATCTTCTTGACAAATTGAGGACATTTGTAGAACTTGTGCCCTTCTCCATGACACTTGTAGCAAGTCACGGTTGCACCCTTCTCAAGCTTCTTCACCATGGGATCACGATTATCTTGAGAAGGTTGGACTTTGCTCCTCATGTCTTGAGAGATGTCCACTTGTTCCTCATTGTTCTTGCCCTTGCCCATCAAGCTTGTCAACCTCTCTTGGAGCCATTTCACTTCTTGCTTGAGCTCATCATTTTTCTTGCCTATGAGACAATCACATGTTTCTACAATAACATTCTCATTGCAAGATGGTGAGCAAGATTCATTAATTAAATCAATGCAAGAAGTTGAAGCATCTACCTTGGAGATAGGAATTGCACAAGGGATAGATGATTCATCAAGCTCAAAGGAATTACTTGTTTTAGTCTCATTGCCCTCAAGCTTAGATTTTAGCTCATCACACTCCTTGCTAAGCAATTTGAATTTGCACAACAAATGTTCATAATTTGTAGCAAGGGTTGCACTAAGATCATTGAGAGCATTGAGTTCTTTAATTTCATTAGCTTGTTTCTTAAGCATTCCTTTTTGCTCATGGACAAACTCAACAAGATCATCAAGGGAGGTGGTGTCGGATTCATCATCACTTACATTGCTCTCCATACCTCGGGCCATAAGGCACATGTGTGATGATGATGAAGGACCTTGCATGAAGCGAGTGGTGAAGTTCTTTCTTGATTCATCACTTGAGCTAGAAGAACTTGATTCTCCACCACTTGTCCACTCACGAACGGCGATAGTTGCTTCTTGCTTTGGCCTCCTCTCCTTGACCACCTTCTTCTTGGGCTTGTGCTCGATCTTGGTGAACTTGATGTGTTGATGATGACGCCCTTCTCTCAAGTGGACGGTGTAGCCGTACATGTTGATTTTCTTCACATACTTGAAGATCTTCTTCACATACATGGCCACCATGGATTCAACCTCTTCATCACTTGAGGAGTCTTCATCGTCACCATCATCACCATCATCTTCGCTCGAGCTTCCATGAGTAGCCATCCTACTCATCACCTTCTCTTGTTGGCTTGAGAGAGCATGGTTTGTTGTTGGAGAAGATGGTTCTTGGGGCGCCTTCTTAGACTTGGGCATGATTTGAAGCTCATGTGCCATAATATTGCTCAAGATATGAGATGGCTTCAATTCTTCAAGCTTCTTCTCATAGATGATGGCTTTCACCAAGTCATAATCGGGCTTCCAGAGACTTTGTAGGATCTTGCGGTTGATGTTCAAGTCCGTGATGTTCTTCACACCTAAAGCATTGATCTCATTGACAAGCACATTTAGGCGTGAGTACATAGATTCAGCATTTTCATTAGCAAGTTGCTTAAAGCTATGGAATTCCTCAAGGAGACAACCGTAGCGTTCATTAGCAACTTCTTCTGAACCCTCATTTTGCTCCTTGATGATTTTCCATAGCTCATGAGCATTTTCACAATTAAAAACTCTATTGAAAACACCTACATCTAGTGACGACAAAACGATACTCTTAGCAATCACATCAAATTGCTTTTCCTTTTTAGTACCATTTTTCATGCCCTCAGAGGTGACTCTCCAAACATCAAGGTCCTTTGCTTAGAGATAGGCCTCCATGAGAACCTTCCACCGAGGGTAGCCCGTGCCATCGAAATGTGGAGCCAAACCTAGGGTATCCACCCCTTTCATTTCTCTATAGAGCAACTCACTAGGCGGTGAAGCCTAACCGTTCCAATGAGCCGGTTTTCATAATTTACCAATCGAATTGGCGTTTCCTTGTGAAGGAAGTGAGTCCCGGCTCTGATACCACTTGTAAGGAATCGGATGCTCGTAGCCTAAGAGAGGGAGGGGGGAATTAGGCAAACTAAAAACCTTAACCTATGGCTTCACTACTTTTACACAAAGATACACTAGAACATACTATCTAGATGTGCAACTAAGGTTGTTCTAGTGTGAAACTCCCATCCCAAAATAAGGTTTGCAACCTATAGCCAATCCTAGCATGATACTACTCTAGGAAAGTAAAGGCAAACAAAGATTGCAAGAGAGTAATGCGGAAACGTAAAGAGGGATGAGAGGAAGCAAACTCTTGACACTCGATTTATCATGTGGTATCGATAGGCACTAAGCCACTCTGAGTCCACATTGTTGAAGCACTCACACAAGAGTATTGCTTCCCGGTCACCAAGTCTCTCCCAAGAGCATCACTTGACTCGCCACAAAGGCTCGCCACTTAGGCACTCGCCAAGCTCCCTTGGTCACCTTGATGCCGCCTCCACTAAGGAGCTTCTCCACCAAGGAAGGGGGTCTCCACGTCCCCCGCACAAAGTGTCCTCGCCACTCCACACCAAGCCGGAGGGTCGAAGACGATTGCCGGTGAGCCACTTAGGCCCCAAGGCTTCCGGCGGACCTTGTATACCTTGATTCACTCAAGAATCACCTCACAAGGTTGGCACAACCTTGCACTCACTCAGCTCTAAGCTAAGCCTAGCACTAAGCACATACACTAAGTATATGCAAGTCTATGGATGAGCAATTAAGCACTTGGATAGATTGGATATGATCTTCTAGGTGTCTTGCACTCCTCTGCACTTCCACACAATCCAGCAACCTCAAATGGGTGAGTGGAGGGGGTATAAATAGCCCAAGGCACTCAAAGAGCCGTTGGCTAACGGCCACTGAAAAAGGTAGCGTCGGATGAACCGATGCTAAGATTTTCCAAGGCGTCGATTCATCCGGTGCCCTCCACGTCACTTAGCCGTTGCATATCCGCTGACATAACTGTTCCGACGCTATGCTCCGACGGACCGTCGAATCATCCGGCGCTGAAGACCCCGCGGCCAAAACCTTACTGTTAGCTTCCACGAGACCATCGGATGAACCGCTGCTGACCCGTCGGTTCATCCGGTGCTACTGCGTTGATCTTGGCGCGTCTCTGTCTTGTTCAAACTTGATCACCGGATAGACCGACGGTTCCCTCCAATGGACCGTCGGTTCATCCGACGCTACTGTCTTCTTTGCTTCTCTTCTGCAATTCATCCGGCGCATCTAGAATATTGACCGTCGGATCATCCGACGGTGCCTGTTGACTTGAGGCTTCTTGCAGTGTACCAACTACACCGACGCTATGCACTGATGGTACCGTCGGTTCATCCGACGGTGTGTTTTCTTTTCCTTTCTTTTCTTCCGCGGTTTTGACCCTTGAAAAATATACTATCTTCTCATTTTGGCATGTGGTATTTTTGCATCCATGGGACCTAGAAATGTCTACAAGAACATGCTAAACAATATGGTTAGTCCCATTGATCATGTTGTCATGAATCACCAAAATCATACTCGAACTAATGGCATATGAGGCCATGTTCGCTACAGGCAGGTGCTACACGCCTATTTTTTAAAAATATATAGAATAAAAAGAATTGTCTTTACAATATATATGATCGTTATTAGATTTCAACTCTATTAGAGTTCACAAATAGCCCATCCTCATCACTTGGGAGTCTCTGAATCACTAGCAGATGGCTCTGTTCAGGCTCTGTTCCAGCCAGGAGCCCAGGACTGCTTGCATTTGCAGCAACTTCTTGTCAGATAGGAGTATATGACTAATCAGTAACTTTAGTAGAACTTCGATTTTTCAAAGATGTAATATATCTGACTAATCAGATAGGAGTATCTGCTCCTTTTTCCTTCTTTCAGTCAAGGCACTGATGATCTAGAATACTTGTATAATCGACTCGTTGTTAATTAGGATTTGCATTGATGAGTTCGAAGTGCTCAAGAAATGATGGTTGTGATTCTAAATATATTGCATAATTGCTGTAATCAGATAGAACTACTACGTTTATGTGGGTTTAAGTGGGCTGCCGCTAAAGCCCGCATAATGCTTGCGGGTTAATGTGGGCTGCCGCTGAAGCCCACTTAATTTTTGCGGATGTGGGGCAGGTTACCCGCAGCCGCCCCACTTGCATCGTCAACTCACACATCGAGAGAGAGGAGACTGCAGAGACGGCAGACTGAAGAGAGACAGAGAAAGTGCAAAACCAATATGACAACCACGTGCGCGGAGCGCTCGGTCCAATCGGGCCCAGCGCTTTCCACGTGGGGAGGACGGCTGCCGTGCGTTCTGTTTTTTCTTTTTTCTTTATTTAACAAATTTTTCTTATGCATAAGTTATTGCATAACTCGATGTTATAGAAAAATTTATGCGCATAACTCGTCGTTATAGAAAAAATTATACGCACAAATTATTTTTCAAACAATTGTGCATACAAGTTGTCGCATAAGTTCTACGTGCCATCAAACTTATGCTTAAAAATTATCAGACAAAATTTATAATTTGCATTTATGCGTCGAAGTTATGTGTATAAGTTCAAAAAACAAAAAGATAAAAGTGATATTTGAAAAAATTTATGTGTATAAGTTATTTTTTCAAAAAAATTGTGCATAAAAGTTGTATGCATAAGTTCGCTTAGTGTAAAAGTTATATATATATTACGAGCTTTTTCTACTCCCGGGAGTAACTACTCCCATATTTATATCTCATAAATTATAGGGTATCTTTGCATACTTGAGGTTTCTAAAATAAGTATGTACACATACTTGATTTTTAAAAGTGGTATGTGAACATACCCTCTTTTTATATATGAGGAAATATACGATTTGTGAACATACTCCTATTTCTATATAGGAAATAACATATATCACAAGGTGCAAAAAATTACGAGTTTCACTCAAATTTTTTCATGATTATCACTTTGATAAATCTTATTTTAGGTATGTTTACATACTCCAATTGATAAATGGCTATGTACACATACGCAAAGTGCTTTTTTGAACGTGGGAGTAACTACACCCGGGAGTAGAATGGATTTTCCATATATATATATATATTCTATACACAGGGTATGGAATAATATTCAATACCCGGGTCATGTTGCAACGCTCCCAGCACCCACGGTTCCCCTGCCCCGCGCACCCTGTCTGGTTTTTCCCGGTTTTTTTTGCCCCCGTCCTCCCGCGGCCCACGTCCTGGGCCACGTTCTAGAAAATCGGCGGCAGTTTTTCTTTTTTTTTGGAAAAAATCGGCTGCAGTTTTGCAATCCGTCCCCGACCCCTCCTATTCCGCCGCCGCCCACACTTCCCATTCCGCTACCGCCGCCGCCGCCCCCGCGCGCCCGCCCGCTCGTGACCCCGTTCCGTCACCGATGCCCTGGTCCTCCGCTCGCCTGCGCAGCTCCTCGGCTCCTTGCCATCCGCCTCCGCCTCTTCCAGCTCGGGTCGGGGGACGAACACACACCGTCCGCCCAATTCACCATCCCGCCGTGAAATCTAGGTTCGTGCCATGACCATGCGTGTTTGGTCTGCTGGTATCTACAGCTCCGCCATCTCCCTCTCCGGTTGAACTCGACCCCATCCCGCAGGCCAGGTGAATTGGTGATCGTGGGTGCTCGGACTGGGTGAGCACGCACCAATGCTACATCCAATGTCGCGGCAGCAGCTTTCTCCCGTCAAGCATTCCTATGGAGTTCCCAACACTGCACAAGGTTTCCCCCTCATTTGGTCTGTCCCCCATCCTGTCAATCCTCACCTCCATTTGATTTCTAAAGATTTTTCTTAATTCCATGCCACTAGGTTTGCGAATCTTGTGGTGGCCAGACCGTTGACGGATTCAGCAGCACCTGACTGGGTTGGAGTCATTCACTACAAGAAGGGGTATTAACGACAGGACATGTGGTCGTTAAAAGTACATATGTGGTCGTTAAAAGTTTTTAACGATCACAAATATGTGGTCGTCCACGGTCGTTAAAAGCTCCGTTGTTAAAAGTATTAACGACCGCATTAGACATCCGGTCTTTATCTATTTAACAACCAATATAATTTGTCATTGTTAAAAATTAAACAATCACCGACCACTATTGGATTATTAACGACCACTGTTTAGTCGTTAATTTTTTTCCATGAGTTATTTCTTGAACATTAACGACCGGTATTTACCATTAATAACAACTATTGTAGTGCCGAGACATCTTTTGTATAGAACCGAGAGCAACATCTAATTTCTTTACTGCAACAGACCACAGTACCATGGTAACAATTTTTATATCAATGGAAATTTGTTTGGTACAGACATCAGACGTGCAAATGAAAAATAAAACGAATGTTCCATTAAGCTGGAGAATAACGCTCTAAGCTGATAATTTGCTAAACTAATTTTGACTGGCGAACACACTGTCACACTATTCTGGGAGGTTGAATGCAGCGGAGCCTTTCCTTTACAACCATTTGTCTGTCAGGCATGAACTGCGCTTTACTGTCAAAACAAGGTATATGAAATATGTAAGTAAAAATGCCCACATAAAGGCTAAAACAGCATAACTAACCAATGCAATTTCATAACGAATAAGTTTCTAAAGCAAAACAATGGGTGTCCAATGTACTGAATACTTTTTCTACTTGTACTCGAATAGCAAGGTTAAGGCATTCAATTAAGAAAAAGAGAAACTGAAAGCAGAACAAATTTTTGGCTTCAAAGTTACAACATATATAGATGTTATAGACATGTCAGAATTCGATTACAAAGACTGAAATACACTTTACACAGTTGAAGTTCTATAACACAATATAATAAGGAATATATTTGGTGAATTATATAATCAGTACGTACCGTTATCTATTGCTACTGATTGCCTTTTTGGGGGTATTATGAAGCCAAATACTGGAAGTTGCTGGAGACTGCACGCAAGCAGTGCTACCACGAGCATGTGGAATCAATCGATCGAAATAACTGAAACATTAAACAAATCTGGGCCAAAATTTAAACGAATGCCTTGCGATCTGCTTGCAAGGTTAGCAGCGCACAGATAAAGCGGGAAACACTGAGCATGAACGTAATACATGATTATTTTTGGGAGATTCATAATGGGATCTATGAACATATCTGTGAAACCTAATCAGAAAAGTATAGGATTCGTGTTTTACCTGATTGCACGGATTACTTGACTTGCGTCCGCACCTCCGTGGCGCCGTGTCCTGCGTCCGCAGCAACTTCCTCCCTCCATGACGTGTGGTGATCGACCCAATCCCTGTTGACAGATGAGGTCAGTTGATGGTTGTTGCACGGGTGATCATGAGATAAGATTTGAGATGCAGCTGAAAACGGGAGCGTGGCCGGTGGGAAGGTTGCAGGAGCCGCATCTGCCGCCGGCGGTTAGTTGGAGGAGGCGAGAGATCTAAGGGGAGGCACAGAAGAAGGAAAGGGGGCACCGGAAGCGGATTGCTGGATCTCGGAGCAGATGAACAGTTTTTTTTATCACGCGGCCAAACGGACGGGGGGCTCTGGTGCTCTGTTGTGCCCTCCGACGACCACATATGCGAAGGACTAAACGACCGAAATTTACTTTCGTCGTCGCTAACTAGAATTAGCGCTAGTAATTACTCAGACTATGGTCGACGACCGGAAATCTTTGGTGGTCGTTATGATATGGTCATTGTTGGCCATATGTCTAGTAGTGATTGTTGGAGGCGAAGGGCTGTCCTGGTTTAATCTCACGAGAACCGCTGCAGCTGTACTTCCGGTTGGAGCACTGGAGTTGCAGCTGGTCTCATGCCCCAGCTGGATCTGTGCACTCCTGCTTCATGTTTCTTTGTTGGTACTTTTCTGTTCTTTTTCTTTGCTACGCTTCTGTTATTGTCCTCGTGTGTTCGTGTGCTACTGGCTTGATACCAACTTGTTTATTTTTGGCTGATGCATTCAGTATGCACATCTATATGGTTGAGAAAAAATAGGTGTTATGTGTCGTCTTGTTACCATTGCTCTTATCGATGTTACATGCTTGATCAAATCCATATGACCATGGTGCTGATGGGAGAAAAGCAAGCTATGGTGGATTCTACCATGATAATTCATGATTTCTTTTGCTGACCCAGGCCACAGTTGAGCTGCCTGGTCCCTTGTATTTCTTGTTGTAGTCATATATAAATAGAGGTGTGATCTGCATTACTGAGCTGAGAGTATGTTTCTTAGTTCTGTCATGAATGGCTTGGTGTTGCTATTTTCTATTTTATATAGTCTATCAATTGGGGATCCTGGATTTCATTCTCTATATTTGCATATACTGAATAATGTGCAAGTTAATTTACAATTTTTACATGTCCGGAAAGGATGTATCATTTTTTGTTAACCAAAGTACTGAAAATTAGTTTCAGAAATCTAAAATTTCGAAGAAAATATGTGCCATTTACGTACTAATTAGGATTACTCCAGATGTGAGCATTTCCATTGTTTCAGTATGTGATGCTACCATGCACATCATACCCAAAAATCTGTCTGCTTTTTTCTGTTGGTGCGTAGGCAATCCTGCTATGTTCTCCTCTCGGACAAGGTACGAATAAGTCATTGAAGGTACTCCCTACCAAGTCATCTTTTCCCTTCAAATCACCTTGCGAAGTCGTGATGGCATCATCGGTGCCTTGCAGTGCCCCTGCCCACTTTTCTCAATTTCATTCGATCCCCTTTGCTCTTGCTTGATTTCCCATGTTAGTGGCGACGATTCGTGATAATGATTAGGTTAAATAATTAAATTGAGTAGGGGCACAAAGCTGATGTCCTCACTGGTAGGGATAAAGGAAGCTGGTGGCGCGTCATCCTGTGCTAGACTAATTATAGAGACGTCATGATAAAGCACTACAAGATTTTTCCTTCACATCAACATTTCCCTTTTTTTCCTTTTTTGAGTCTACAAGTAGTTTTCTAGTTCCATCCACGTCTAATTTCCTGGTTCGTGCATATTGGGGTGGAGACCACGCCACGCCTCACATCAATGTCTTGTTGTTAAGTAAGTTATCCATCTTGTACATCCATTATACTAAATTTTTATTCGACATGCCATGGCATGATGGTGCAAAACCTGTTGAATTTCTTGGCATTAATTTTTGTTTATTGATTACCAAGTTTTGATTGTAAATTCCATGGTTCAGTGGAACCTATATTCATGTTCGAGGGATTCTGCAGGTAGATTGCCTTTCACATGTAGTTCTATATTCATTGAATTTGAAGCATGTGCATGATCAGATTATGATCCGAAACCTTGATGTGGTTGATTTTGATGTGGTTGATTTTATTATTGTTTAGTTCAACTGAAACTGATTAGGATTTATTACTAGGGCCACAAATAGTTTAGAAAATAATAATGGTTCACCACATTTGAAGTTCAGGACCTAACACTAGAGTAGACATTCTCAAGAGCATTTTTTCTTTTATTGTTTGTATACAGGGACTGATTCACACCAGATAGTAGATTAAAGTTTTTTTTGAGAGTTCTGATCATTCCCCTGTATATATGTCTTTGCAGCTTAGCTACAGCCTTTTCCTGTGGAGTCCTTTCCATGGCAATAATGGTTTTCATGAACAAAGTAATTCTTATCTAATATGAACTCCAAGACCCTTCTCATTTACATTTATGGCTGATTTTCACGACTGAGAATGTCAAACGAAAAGACTTCAGCTTGATAACCACAAACCGCACTGGTAAGAGTGCATTTTTTGGCCTTCCTTTTACATACAGTACAATGGTTACTCCAGCTGTTGACCACTCACTTTCTTCATTTAAAATCTTGAAAATAGATCAAGTTCCCCAGCTCAACTTTAATCATCAAGTAGAAGGGGTAAAAGTTGGCTTTGGACAAAAAAATACTCCATACTTTTAAAACAAGTTTGGTCAGTCATATCACAAGTTATATAACTCAATTTTTTTTTAACACAGTTTGATGCGCCAAATATTCGGCTTCTGCTCAAAAACACCTATTTTGAATGTAAAGCAATCAGCTCTGAAAGGGACAAAAGAACATGTAGTAAGAAAGTAGTTGTTTTTTTTATCAGAGACGCCTAATTGGCTACATATTGATATGGTCATGGCCTCACGGGTGACAAACGACCACAAGTCATGAGCTTTTTCATTAAAAAAATACTATACAGCGCTTGTACTCATTTTTTCGCAGGAGGCTAGCCTCCGTCAGACCATAATATGTCATTTGCCTTCCAATTACAGACTATTAATCTTCAGTTCATAGCAACAAATAGAAGGAGCTCAAAACTGCTAATGCGGATGATTTAGAATCACATTAGTAAACAAAATGTTTTTCTGTACCTTGTCCTAAGATTCTGTTGCGCTATACATGTACTTCTATTTTTCTAGCTATTGTTTCGATGGATTAACCTGTTGAAATATTGATCTGAAGGCTCCAACTTGTTATATGTGCTCCTTTGACCTGCTGATCTTGTTAGTATGCAATTTGGCCTTGGAGCTTGATATTTTTGCTCAGCTTCCAGGCAAGACCCATGCGCTAATTCATAGTCTATCATGGTTATTTGGATGCATTGATACTTGAATGGGACTGCTCGATTTATCTGCTCTCAGTTTACCTCATGCTCACAGTCTGGGACATCAGGAGCTGCTGCGCCATTGAGCTGCATGTGAACTGAGTAAGATGTGGAGTAGCAGCACAACTTGAGGACATCGTTCATGACTAATTCCCGACCGACTTGATTGTTCTTTTCGTTTCAGATTTATATATAGGCTCATCCTGATATCCAGCTGCTCGTCATCATCAGCGCCCGGCTCGCAAAGAGCTTCCTCAACTTTGCTACTAGGTTCGGCTGCTTGTGGAGCACGGCCTCCTCTCCTGCAATTCCATTGTGTTCATGTCATGCTTGTGGGGTATGCACAGTGCCCCCTAAGACCATCTCCAGCAGCAAAGGGCATCTGCATCTGCAAAAGTCCGATATGAAGCAAACAGAGAGATGGGAACAGTGGTGAAAACACAGCTGCGTTCCAGCGGTCTTGCCCATCCCCTTCTGCATCTGGGGAGGTGGTTGGCTCCCGCGACGCTGAGGAAGCCTCTGCTGCTGCTCCTCCGCCGCTGCCCGCTGGTTCCGCACCGACGACGAGCAGGACCGGCCCCCGCCGCGGTCGCGGCGCTGGTTCCGCGCCGCCTACGCCCTCCTCCGCCACGCGGGTTCGCTCAGCGGCGCGAGCACGCTGGCGGTCTCCCGCGGCATGCCGCGCGGGCTTCCCTGTGGCCTGCGCCGCGGGAGATGGAGCCGTGGCGCTCGCCGTCCCTGCTCGAGGCGGTCAGAGAGGAGAGGGAGAGGGAGCCGTGGAGGTCTACCCCGCCGCGGAGAGGAGAGGGAGAGGGAGGGCGGTGGTCCGGACGCCTCCTCGCGAGCTCCGCCGGCCGGCAGAAGAGAAGTCGTCCTCCGCCGCCGAGAAGAGGGGGCCGTCGCCCGTCGAGATCCACGCGAGCCGGCGGTGGTCGGATCTGGTGCCGGAGGCAGAACGATTTGACCGTCGGTGGCCGGATCTGGTGCCGGAGGCAGCCGTCGGTGGTGGAGAAGGCGGCCGGCGGGAGAGCAAAAGCCGGTCGGCGGGGAGGCGAAGGCGGCCGGCGGGGGAGGACAAGCCGGCCGGCCGGACTCCCTCGGCGACGCAACTGTGAGGTGGAGGCGGACGCCCGGAGGAAGGAGAGGCGGACGCGAGGTGGATGGAGGCGGCGACGGTTGGAATGAAGAACGAGAGACAATATCCCGAATATGAGGCATGGGAGGGCCCTAACCGCAAAATGCAGAAACTGCTGCAGATACTGCTGGAGGCGGAACAGTGTTGTTTCGTTCTGCAAGATGCAGATGCAGCAACTGCTGCGGATAAGCTCAAGTCATGTCCGTTGGCATATGCGTGTCACAATATTTTTCCGTGTTTGTAACTTGTAAGATAATAATGTTTTATACATTGATTTGTCGTTTTTTTAATTACTACTACCAAAGAATAGATGGTACACCATTTGTCACAAAAAGTCATTTTTTTCTCATATTCCAAATTAGTGTATTGACCACTACTGAAATAAAATGTCGGATATAAAATCATTGTGCTCAACTAGCACTAGATGACGTAGCACTGTTGATACAAGAGCTGAAAATATACAGTAGTCAGATATCCTAAACACTGAAATTTTGGTTGACGCAACAATACGTGAATGTTTATGCTGTACTGTATTTTGAGGAAAAGAAACAATAAAATGGACCTCAGGTGACAAACTAGTTCCGACTAAAATTGCAAATTATCTGTTTTTAATAAGTCAATCAACGATATGATGCACCACTTAATTAATAAGTAAAAAATCCCGACCGCTATACGATGCTACGAGCGGTGGATGTTGAAAAATGAAAACCGGACATTCATGTTCCATGCACCTGCAGACTACAAGCAACGATGCACCAGTAGACCCTGCAGCACTGTCCACATGCGTGAATAAAATAACGAATGGTGCAACTCGAACCACACGTCCGCACGCGGCCAGCGAAAAAAGAAACTCCGAGGAGTACTGTGGAACCGTCGAACCGGACAGGCTCGCAGGCGCGCCCGAAAAAAACCGAAGTTGGATCGCGGGAGGAGGGCTCGCGCGCGTGGTGGCGGGGGTGGGCTCGGCTATGGAATAGCACTTGCCTATATATATATATATACACACACGGAGAGTATATTCTACGGCCAGTCACAGAATAGCTTATTCTGTGGCCAGCCTATCCTACCGTCCGATCCTCCTGTTTCTACACGGGTACATTTACTGGTGTCTGAGAACTTAAGGGGCTGTTTGGTAGCCAGCCACAGCTGGCCACGCCACAGGCCACCCCGCCACAGGTTGTGGCGAGCATTTTTGCCGCCACACACCACGGGCTGTCCTGCTGTTTACTGTTCTGTGGCGTTACTGTAGCGAGGCGAGAGTTACTGTAGCGAGGCGAGAGTTACTGTAGCGAGGCGAGAGTTACTGTAGCAAGGTGAGTTGTGGCTGGGAACCAAACATCCCCTAAGGGGGTTACGAGATACGCGGACGCGGCATCATTACGACATTAATCACCGATGCGGCATTAGCAGTAGACGACAGGAGGTCTGACTGACCGCAGGCGCATTACGGCATTTTCATCATATGATTGACTGCTTTCAGGGCAGGAAACACTCCATCGTCCTGTGCCAACTGCCAACCTCCTCCGCTGTCCACTTCTAGGGACTGTGGAGGTCGTAACTCCCAGGGCGCATGGTCTGCGGCAGTGCGCGCGGCGATTGAGGCTACTCCTAGCCGCCTAGCGCCGACGGTAAATCCTGCTAGGCTGGGCATGGTGACGGTGGCTCCTGTCGAAGCAGTGTCACTGGAGATGATGGGAATGCCTCCATCGGATAGGACGTCCACGCATGTGAGTTTGCCCTAGTCTTTTTCTGCTCTATTGATTTGGCACAATAATCTATGCCCGTTGAATACAGTAACATGAGAATGCACAATTATTGTTTACACATCCATGCAAAAGCACCGTGGTTACCACAATAAACTATAGTTTTACTATTCTTTTTAGGCGCACCTGCAATATCAAATTGGATTACCAGAATACATTAGGCATGATGGAGAGTTACTACAATTATGCACCATACTATGTCGAGGTACCATTTTTACTATATTAACCAGAGGAATGTACTATCAAATAATTTGGATGGGAATAACCACAATTTATCACTATGCCAGTTCCGAAGAAACAAGTACTGCAAGATGGAAAAATATCTTAAAGTATTTACCTGATTGGGGTTATCGATTCGTCATAAAGTATTTATCGGAATAGCATCATCAATTTACCATAAATATTTACCAGACTAGCGTACGTCATCGATTTACCACAAAAGGTATTTACCATAACAGCATCATCAGTTTACTACAAAATTATTTTGAAATTCTTTCGTTTATAATCAAGGTTCATATTGCAGGAAAATAATATTTGAGATTATAATCAAGTCGATATAACAAGCTCTTGGCGTGCACCGGTGAAAGTCAAACAATATTCTTCAGTTTGCAAAATTGGTTGGTGGACTGATGAAACAAATCTTTTGTGCGACGATCCAAGCGGCCAGAAAAAAAGGGGCGTGATTAATTAGCGGTGGCCAAATTGATTCAGGAGGTACGACCAGAGTCCATCTGCATTGAGCTAATTGCTGGGCCGCATGCTTTATTTGGGGGCTATAGAGTAGTAAGTCTATATATATATATATATATATATATATATATTTATTTATTTATTTATTTATTTATTTGACAAAGTAATATGTATAAGCTTTTTTATAAATTATATATAAATTTTACTTTTCATTACGCAAGTTCTTTTTTTTGGAAAACTTTAATGTGTTTTGCATTTCAGATTTTTTTTCTTTGACAGCAGTTGCGTCTTTAGTTTTTTTTTTAATGGACACGTGCTAAGTACAACTTGACAAAGAGGCCATCGGCGAGTTTGCTACTGCTACTGTTAGTATCATAGGACACTCCCAACCCAGACTCCACTCATGGAGTCTATGATTCCAAGACTCTATCCTAAGAAACTATAGTCCCCGATGCAACTTTATAATGGTAGTTTCCACAGATAAAAGAAATTTACTCCTGAGCATAAAAAGAGATGATCATCTGTGCATATTGTCATGTGATCCAACATGCACACATGAAGCGGCGAGGAGGCCGGCCACTCCTCTACGACAGGAGCGCGTGCGGAGGCACCCAACGGCGGCAGCCAGCAGGGTGGAGGGTGGCGCCGGCACCTCCTCTCTGGCGCGGCGCGCGCGGATGCCGGCCCGTCCACTCCGTCGGTCGCGCGCGGATGCCGGCCGTCCTCTCCGGCGGGGCGCGCAGATGCCGGCCCGTCCACTCCGGTGGCGGCACGCGCGGATGCCGGCCCGTCCACTCCGGCGGCGGCGTGAGGCCAGCCTCCTCCTCAAGCCCTCTCGTCCTCCTCGATTCGTCCAGTGCGGTGAAGATCCGATGACGCACCTCGAGACCGGCAGCGGTGCCCTCCTCCATTCCCAAGCTTGCGCCTGCACCACCCGGGGACGAGGCTCGGATGCGGGGAGGCCCGCCGCACGCCGCATCAAGGCGCCTCCATCTTCCCTAGCGATCTTGCGCGGAAGGGAGGTGTTGCGGGATGGGAGGAAGCGCGGGTCGGAGCCTCGGAGGCGGCGGCGGGCGTAGGAGATCCATAGACTCGACCCTGCCCTCCCCAACGCGAGTCGATGTGGTTTCCTGCGCCTCGACTGGAACGTAGACGTGACGTCTAAACAAGAAACAGAGTCTTGATTTTTTTCTCTCTCCTCAATAAATGACCCGTCACATCAGCAATTTGCCTACATAACACTGTAATTAATTGCTTTAGACTCTACCGTAGAGTCTAGGTTGGAAAAGTGCCCTTAGGGCACGTACAACGGCCGTCGACTCGCCATCTACGTACTGGAATTTTTTCAGAAAAACCCCCCGCGAGCGAACAGACGACCGTGCCGTCTCTCCGCGAGAGGACGACGAGGGCGCGTGCTCCAAAGCCAAATCGACGCAGTCAGCACCGTTGTACGCCGCGGCTCGTGGTTCCGAAGCGGCAACGGGATTTGCCGCGGCCAGCCATCAGTGCAGGAAGATGCTGCCAGAAATCTCCCTCCCGCGCCTTCTCTCCCATCTCCTCAATCCCCTAATCCTGGATCCCATCTACGATGAGCGATGCGGAATCTGTTGGCGGCGGCGGCGCTTGGGAGAAGAACGACACTGCTGCAAGACCGCGGAAGGGCACAACAGCCCGCCATCGGAAGGACGATGCGTCGCGGGGGGAGAAGAATGGTGCTGCTGTGTGGCGGCGGCAACACAGCACGTCAACAGCACACTAGCGGTGGACGGAGCTGCTCCCCTCAATCCGCATCTTCCTTTGCTGATGTGAGACATGTCCTCCGCGGCACCTCCAGGTCCATGGCGTTCTTTCCACGATTGCAGGTAGATGGAGCCAAGGACTTGGCGGCAGCCCGATCTGTATGTAATCCATGGATGCATTCTCAATCTTTGGAACCGACCACATGGTAACAAATCATTCCCAATTTGGCAATTTCTCGGAGTTTGCTATGAGAATGTACTGATTAGAGTAGGATAAATTCAGAATACTGCCATTGCAGTACTTTGCATTTTAGAATTTTCAGTATTGATTGATCTCAACTCTCAATAAATTCGAGTTTGTAGTGTATGATTTTCATATAATCTTAGAAGATTACTAGTGAGGCATTGTTCAGACTTCGCAATGTTTTACCCCCTTCAACTTAGAATTGTTTCTGTTTCTGTGCAAGTATTTGTATATCATTTGTGTGATGGAAAACCATTGGCTGATGGGGTTAGAATTTCATAAATTTCCTTTCCATACTACTACGTGCTATACTTTCAACAATCTGCACATGTTGTGTTTTTGTCATTTTACCTTATATATCCAAATCCGAGCAAAAGATATTGATATACATGCTATGCTTTGTCGTTAGAAAAATATATGCAAATAACTTTAGTATTCTTTACTAATGTCACATTTCTTATCATGCGTCTGATCCTTGAGATGAGGTTCCTATTGATATATATTATATTAATGTTTTTTAAAGTTTTTATGTGAATTAATTCAATATCATGCATTACATCTCAATTGGGCACCAAAATAGCTACAAAGATCAAATGTGCATATGATCATCATGATTTATGTGTCAAATGATGAATTAAATGTCTTACAGACGGTCAAATAGACGACTCATTGTATAAGCTGTCTATTTAGTTGTCTATGTGCGTCAAATAGACAGCAGTTGTCTAAACTGTTGTACATGCCCTTACGAGGCGAGCTTGCTACTGCTGGCAACTTAATAATGAGAAAGTTGCTGCGTGCTTGTCGGAATTCGTTCGCTTGGAGCGGGCGCGCGCTAATTCTGAGACGAGAGGTCACGAGAGAGCACAGCACCGTGAAGAGATAAGGATATAAGGGCAAATTAGTCTTTTTCTCTTCTTTTTATATTTTCCTTTCCTAGACCACTGCGTCTCGCTACGCTCGCACAATTGAGTTCAATAGGTTCGCTAGCTTGTTAAAAAAATATTGATTCATAAGTTTTTTTTGCTCCATGTATATTTTAATCAGGGTAGAAAATATGATTAATTCTATTGTAAAGATAATTAGTTCATATAATAATATATGAACTCAAAAATGTAAGCAAATAATTCTTTAATCTTCTCTTGTATCATTCATTAATCATTAACGATAGGTGGACTCTTAAGCAACAATATATTAACTTTTGATGTGTCATATACTATCGATAGATAGAGTCATCTCGGTCCGCATATGCTCAGGAGGCGTGTGGGTGGTGGGATGACGACTTGGCCGGGAAATGCGAGGCTGGAGCGGATGACGATTGGCGAGATTGAGATGGCGCAGGTGTGACTGTGAGGCAGGGACCTGACACGTTGGTGAGGATGACAATGTGATCAGAGGGTGGATGATGATGAGGCTAGAGAAGCGTGAATGACGGTAGGTGAGGTCAGAATGGCGCGGGGGCGACAAGAGTGACATAGCCAAGTAGACAACAGCGAGGTGGGGAGGCGCAAGACGACAAGCAAGGTCCGAGGGTCGCAAAAGTGACAAGCGACGATGCGTTGGGGCAGACGACAGCGGGATCGAGGATGACGATGATGATGGTGAAGTTGGAAAGGTGCGATGTGCGAACGACAACAGGCGAAGTGCAGACATGACAAGAATGACGATGCGGCTGGGGAAGACAAGGTCGGGCTAGCGACAATGAGACCTGATGATGGTGAGGTTGGAAAGGCGCAGACAATAGCATATGAGGTAAGGTTGGTCTGGGCGCGACGGGGATGTCGGCAAGGCTGGAAGTATGGAGTGGCGATGATGATAGTGCGCTGGAGGATGGTGTCACGAGAAGGACAAATCGTGTATGAGTAATGTTTTCTCCAAATATGAATGCACAAACACTTAGATTTTAAATTTTTTAAATGTTGTTTAAATATTTATGAGCCAAATTTATTTGATAATTTATTAATCATTAGAAAATAAAATCTAAACCATGTTGCTACATTACTTTTAAGGTGATAGAATTTTAGGGTGTTACAAATCCTCTACCCCTTTCATTACCGTGCTTTTGACTATATTGTTTTGAAAAGTAACGTCTCCATTTTGATCAAAAATATCGTTGGGTTCCTGAAGTCATTATTGAATGAACAAAATGGTGCATCAAAATGTGACAGGGCGAACCTGCCACCCTCTATGACATCCAGAACTTCTCTTTGCAGGCCCCAAAAACTGTGGAGGTTTACTTGATTGCTTTATGGTTGTACTCCCTCCGTCCCAAATTATTATTCATTGACTTTTCTAAATACAAAACTGTTGATATGAATCTAAATGTATGTCTATACTAACAAAAATCATGCATCTAATGAAACCAAAACGAATAGTAATTTGGGAGAGAGTACATACAAAAGGAAGTCGGAAAGGGATGGCATCTCCATGAGTTTCACCTAAGCACAAATGTTGATTTGCATGTAATCAACAGACATTGTTTCGAATCCGTGGCAAAAAATAAAAATCCATCTTATTCACAGTTTGTTCACAGTTTTATTCAGGCCAAGGAAGCATCACCTTTGGATAGCTAAAACGAAAAGGGAAACCAAGCATAGATAATTTAACAAAATCTCAATTACGCTTGCTCTTGCAATCGACAACCAGCCAGCCTAGCCTGATCACGCAATCAGTTCTCTTGCTAAACAAGATTGCCTCACATGCAAATCAAGCTGCATCTTCCGCCTTGACACTTGCACGAAGCGTCCCCAGAATCTCTGATCTCAGCTGCATCAGCAATCTGCCCAAGTAATTCAAACCTTCACCCTCGCGCCCACCACCCCAAAATAAATCATGGGGCGATGCCTCGACAAGAACTGAGCCCACAGTTGAAAGCAACATATTAGTCAGACTAGGGTAGGTTGCAAACTTGCATTTGATAGCTCTGTACATCACATCGATTTTTGTAGTCTCCCAATCTGTTCGTACCTGAAAAGCAAAGGTAATTCAAAATAACAATCACACAGTTTACTAACCAAGAAAGTGTGTCAAAATAAACAAGCTGTACTGGAGTAGATGTAGGCTTGTAGCAGCCATTGTAACAATGTACTCTAATGTACCAACAACTAGAAACTGACCATACCATTTACCTTTCAGGTACCTGAAAAGGAAACGTAATTGCAACCATAGAGCTACATGCCCCACAGCTAACCCCTATAAAAAGACAGCATGGAGATGTTTTGCAACAGGCAATGCATTGTGCAGTGAACTTTGACCAGAGAAAAAGTATGTATAAACCCAGCCTGATGCCATGATTTTACATTTATCTGTTTTCAGTAAGCAAACTTTGAATGATAAGTGGATGTGCTGGATATTAGATACATAAGCTCCTCTTTCTAGAATATCTCTCACAAGAAATATTTCGTTAGGTAACACTGATCAAGATTTCCCTTCATCCCCAGGTTAAAGGAAAGGACAATATTCAGACATACCAGTTCTGGGAACACTTTTTGCCGGGTCCTTCCTATTATAGCAGCCTCTTCAGGACTCTTTGCTAGCTTTATTTCTTGGATAATGGTTCTTGCTTGAGGATGGCCAACTCCCACAAATTTATGAGCCTGCAAAAACATTTTGGGGGGGGGGGGTGCTTATAGAGAGTCCTATCATGATGTTGCATTTATAAAAAAAACAATTTTCATGACAAAAAAAACAATGATGTTACTCGGTTATATAAAGAAAATAGAAGGCTTTGCTGCCACATTATGATCCAGAAGCTTCCCGTAGCAAATCAGAAAGGCTCACATGTAGCACAACAGAAGACAAACCTGGTAATAGTGTTCCACTGTTGGCCATGTGAAATAATCTCCATTATCATCAACCATGCGAATTGGATGATGAGAAAAGTTTGAGAAAGCCCCAAAAGTATACCAAGTCTTGTAAAAGGAAATAATATTTGTTTCATATGGAGATACTTCTGGATCAACAGAAGGTATTTTATCCACTGATGGTATAACGGGCGAAAGGTCAGGAATGGGTTGGATGAATCCACTTATGAGCATGTCCCTGTCAATCTGCAGATTTATAAGAAAAAATTATATAATATGTAACAGTTGTGAACTAATGCCACATTGTACAGATATGCCTACAGCAGCGCATATTTACTCAGATGTGCAGTGTAAATAATATAATATGAAGAGAACAGCAGTATAAGAGATTCCTGAATGTGGGGATTGCTAAATTCTATTATAAGAAAAAATTGGCCACTGCTACAGAAGAGAAATACAAAGAAACAGTTACAAGGAAATGCATGTTAATAAAAAGTGCAATAATGTACCAACTCTGTTAGTTTCACTGATATGCGTAGAGTGAAATGTATCTGAAGAGTTCACCTGCTCATATGTTACATCAATAAAACTAATGGCCTGGGTCATTTGACTCATCCCTAATTCACCAACTGGTGTTGGTGCATTTATTCCCCCAACTATTTTTGGGGCCACGAATGCACAGACCTGCCAAATGGTGCAAATTCACGATTGTAAGTTACGATCTCATAGAGTATCTGTTACATAACAAACATATGATGACATGAAGTGAGAAATTCTAAAAAATATAAGCCAACCAATAAAAAAATTGAATCAGGTTATGTTCATCTTGCCAAAAAAAATGATGAATTTTCATACATTCATACTCACTCCAGACATAATTAGATGACATTTTGGACAGCAAAAAGTAACTAATTATAAGTCAAATTCGCAGTCCAAAATGTCATATATATACACATATTACCATCCAATCCTATACACTTTCGCTGGTTTATGTTCATTAGTTGCTTTGACTGTTGGCACCACACACCTGCAATCACAAGGTAAGCACCTAGAACACCTAGAATTTGGCTAGGAGGAGGAAGAAGAGGTGAGCACACAAGGATGCACGCGCTGCAGCACTCCTGGAGCTGCTGCAGAGCCTTTGAAATGGGGCAAATGAACTGCCTTCTCCATTGCCCATGGCAGGAATACATATACACATATGTCTACCAACTACCTACTCCTAAGGTACACTAGTACCACCACTGTACAGCCACTACTTGGCATGCTTCTGAACTACTCAAGTAAAACTACTAGCTATGGCTATACCGCCACTACTCTACTGATACATTACAGGGCAGCAACAACTCAGTTGACTTGTGCCTGTGTAGGAGTGGGGAGAGGAGAAAGGATGCAGCAGATTATGTCTTACAATTCTTCTTGCCCTTCAGCATGCCCCGCGCCATGCCGACGATGGTCTGGTTCCGGCGCTCCACCACGCCGTTCTGCTGCGGCGAGTATGGCGCGGTGGGGTGGCGCACCACCCCCTTGTCGGCACAGTACCTGGCGAACTCCACGGACGTGAATTTGCCGCCGCGGTCAGTCCGCAGCACGTGTAGCTTCTTCCCGGAGTCTGCCTCCGCGCGCGCCTGACTGCTTGATCGTCGCCGCCGCCTCCTCATCCTTGTTGGTGATCAGATGCAGCCACATGTACCTGCTGCAGTCATCAACAAGCAGCAAGAAGTACCGCCGCCCACCATGCGTGGCCGGCGTGATTGGCCCGCAAAGGTCGCCGTGGACGAGCTCGAGGGCATCCGCCGCCCCGTACCTCGCCGCCTTGGGGAACGACAGCCACCTCTGCTTCCCTGCCAGGCAGCTGTCGCAGAGCTCCCCAGTGTGGCTGATGCGCGGCAGCCCGCGCACCATCTTCCCGAGCCGCCCCAGCGTGTCAAAGCCGAGGTGGCCAAACCTGGCGTGCCATAGCCACGGCTCCTCTGTGCGCTGCGCCGCCAGGCACACCGGCTGCTCGATCTTGAGGTCGAGCAGGTTCAGCATGTTGCCTGTACGCCGCACCTTGGCGAGTAGGCAGCGCTCCTGGTCACGGATGTAGAGGGTGTCGTCCTCGATCTTGATCTTGCACTCGTGCTCGTCCAGCTGCCCCAAGCTGATGATGCTGGAGCGCAGCCGCGAGATGTAGTACACATCCGTCAGCGCCCGGTGCTCGCCGTTCAGGCACTTGAAGAGGATGGTGCCCCTGCCGCGGATCTCCACACGCGAGCCGACGCCGAACTTCACCGAGCCGGTGATGCTGCTGTCGACCTCGAAGAATACCGACCGTACGCCAATCATGTGGTTGCTCACGCCGGAGTCCAGGTACCACCTCTGCTCTGTCGTGCCTCCCTCTGTCTCGAGGTGCACCTGGGCGCACAGCTCGTCGAGGAAGATGCTCTGCCCCGACACTTCCTCTGTTCTGGCTGCCGCCTCCTCTGCTACAGGCTCGATGTCGTGCAGCGCGCATAACGTCACCATCAGCAGCGTCGCCTCGCCGTCATCCGCCGCTGCCAGATGCGCCTTGGCCTTGGGCGCCTTGCGCGGGACTGGGCACTCCCTTGCCCAGTGCCCTGTCTTGCCGCACCGCCGGCATTGATCCTTGCCCAGCAGCGACTTGGAGCTCTTCTTCTTCGGCGCCTTGCTACGCCCCTTGCTGCTGCCGCTGCCATGGGCGGAGGATCGTTCCCCGCCCTGCGGCTTCATGCACACGGTCCACTCTTCATGCGTGAAGAGCAAAGCGCCGCTAGCGGTCGTGCGCACCGCCCAGGCCGCGGCTCTCCTGGCGAAGCGATCCTCTGCCGCCGTCAGCCGCCCGGTCACCTCCTCGATGGAGATGGTCTTGAGGTCGAGCATGGTCTCAATCGAGACCGCCACCTGTTCGCACTTCTCTAGTACGATGCGCAGGTACTTCTTCACGACCTCCTCCTCCTCGACGGCGTCGCCCAGCACCGCCAGCTGGGTCACCATCGCCTGGAGCCTCAGCGTAAACTCCTCCACCGTCTTGCCATCGCTGAACTCGATAGCCTCGTACTCCCGGTGCAGCTGCTGCGCCCGAGCCTCGCGAATGCGCTCGTCGCCGAGCCGCATCGTCTTCAGCTTCTCCCAAGCCTTCTTCGCCGTGGCGTCGCCCGCCGAGCCCAGCGGCGTCACCAACTCTGGCGAGATAGCCTTGAGGATCGCCTCCCTCGCCAGGAGGTCCTCCTGCTAGTCCGCCGGCCCGGTGGTGACCACCGCCCACAGCCCTCGGCCGCGGAGCATCACCTTCATGATTGTCGACCACTCGGCGTAGTTGGTGCGGGTCAACATGGGAAACTGGGCAGCGCCGACATCCTTGATCTGCATGACCACGGAAGTGTTGGACCCGCTAGTGCCCGCCTCCCTCATGAGCCTCTCCTTCTCGGTCGCCGCCGCCCTGGCAGCCGCCTCAGGATCCTCTCCCGGCATCAGGCCCTGAACTCAGATTTCTTGATACCAATTGTTGGCACCACACACACCTGCAATCACAAGGTAAGCACCTAGAACACCTAGAATTTGGCTAGGAGGAAGAAGAGGTGAGCACACAAGCACGCACGTGCTGTAGCACTCCTGGAGCTGCTGCAGAGCCTTTGAAATGTGGCAAATGAACTGCCTTCTCCATTGCCCATGGCAGGAATACATATACACATATGTCTACCAACTACCTACTCCTAAGGTACACTAGTACCGCCATTATACAGCCACTACTTAGCATGCTTCTGAACTACTCAAGTAGAACTACTAGCTATGGCTATACTGCCACTACTCTACTGATACATTACAGGGCAGCAACAACTCAGTTGACTTGCGCCTGTGTAGGAGTGGAGAGAGGAGAAAGGATGCAGCAGATTATGTCTTACATTGACCACAATTAGATCATTTAATTGCTCACTAGGGTTCGAACTCGAGACCTCTAGCAACGATACCATATTAACTGCATCCACTAACCAATTCAACCAGAAATATTAAGCTGGTGAGAGGTAGGCGATTCGCTTATACTTTAAGACCTATAAACTACAAGTAAACTCAAACCCACGATATACAAATTAACACAAAAGATATTATAGCAGCAAAGGTTCACCTTATGAATAACACTCGCGGATATAGCAGAAGCTGCTAAGGTCCCACCGCATTCCCATAATACAGAAAGATAACCACGATCATAGCAATATGACATAACATCTCTTGGATTCAGCATGTCGAACTCTACTACTTCAACACCTTTCATAGCAAGCTTCTTTTGGAAATCTCTCCGAGCCCCTCTTTGAGTTGCGACAATTGTATAGGCTTCGTTAACATTCCATAAATTTGCATCCTCAGGAAGGTTGAGAGAGTGTGACATCACTATGCGCACTGGAACATGCCCCTTAACATGCCTTGCAGTTAACCGAGGATCTATAATACAAACAAAAAACTTTAACTTTGTATGAATGGACACTATGAACTATAGTTAATAGAATGTTGTATCAAGTGGTTGGTACCATCAAACCGCACTGTATTTCCGCCGACAATAACAGCATCACTTCTACCGCGTAGCTCAAATACACGCCCTCGGGATGCTTTACCACTTACCCAAGAAGCATGGCCACTACTCGCCGCTATTTTTCCTGCCCATTGATGAAAGTGACTAAAGGTACGAGTTGAATGTCATAAATCAATTGTGTATTTTAATAATTAACCCAACTAATATTTTTTTAGGACACCCAACTAATATTAATAAGACAAATAGCATATGTCTCACCATCTGCAGTCATAGCATACTTCAGAACAGAGAAAGGGACATTAAAGGCAGCTCTGTAAAGTAATGGAGCATTTACAGTGAGGCACGACTTCAGAGCTCCCTGCAGTTAACAACATAAAAGTCAACAAATTGGTAAAGGCAAGAACATGATAACTGTATTTACCTGACCCACTTATTAGAATACTACATAGAACACAGACAAAAACTTGTGTGATTCTTAACAAAACTCTCTACTATAATTACCCAAAGTACTCTTATTGTGACATGTAAATCAGTTATCCTCCTTTTCCCATCTTTTAATGATTCGTCACATCCAAATTATTCAACACCTAGATAAAATAAATATAGTGATACTATGTCCATTGAACTTGAACTTCTAAAATTAACATTGGCAAATCAATAGATTTATTCATAATTTTGCGTTCAAACCATAATAAACCTATAGTCTTTACATTTTCCATATCATAATACTTGTGTGAAATTCACAAGATCAAAAAACCGACTTCAGAAAGCCAGATATGATTGAGGAAACACATAATTAATGCATGGTTGCACAGATGGAAAACAACAATAGACACTAAAGCTTTTAAGAAATCAAACACTAAGAAAAAAACGTAATAAAGGAATCACCTCGAACGGTTTAGTCTGCAGATCCTCCCCCACAACATCAACTTGAATGCCCTCACTTCGTAATGCTTGAATTGCCTTCCCTCTCAAATGCTTCAAGGGATGTCTCAAACCCACCACAACTCTTGCAATTCCTGCCTACTAAAATCATTAGTATACTGCTTGCACATTGAGGAAGATCAATCAAATTAATGCCAGTGTGTTGGACCGATTTCCTTTACTTATGCGACAACAAGTTTTGTTATGTATCACGATCCGGTTGACCCTGAACCCTAGCAGCCCGACCTCGCTGATGGCGGCAGCCGGATCACACGGGCAGGGATAAAGGGGCTAACCCTAATAGATTGATATTCTCATTGCTTGCCTCAACCGGTGCATCTCCTCTCCTTATATAGAGAGGTGGTACATCTCCTCTCCTTATATAGAGAGGCTAACTTAACCCCTAAGAAAGGATCTAATCTTATCCTTAAACTAACCCTAATGGACTCGCCTATCCAACCCACGAGGCCCTAACCGCCCATGACATTACCCCCTCCTCCTTTGAGCAGCTCGTCCTCGAGCTGCAGCTTGGAGACGACACGACTCAATACTAACCTGACACTAAAAAAATAAGCCTTTTACATCTCGGCTTCTATTTTCTATTTATTTGCTAAAAAAAGTTGTTATGTACCAGATCCGGTTGACCCTGAACCCTAGCAGCCCGACCTCGCCGATGGCGGCAGCCGGATCACACGGGCAGGGATAAAGGGGCTAACCCTAATAGATTGATATTCTCATTGCTTGCCTTAACTGGTACATCTCCTCTCCTTATACAGAGAGGCTAACTTAACCCCTAAGAAAGGATCTAATCTTATCCTTAATCTAACCCTAATGGGCTCACCTATCCGGCCCACGAGGCCCTAACCGCCCATGACAGAAAGCTACTCCAGTGTAATATTCTTTGCTAAAACACACTAATCTGCAAGATACATTGATTCAAGATACTTAAATCTATTCATCCGACACTACCTATGATTATTTAGGACCGCGAACCAGATATTATAACAACAACAATTTAATCTTGGATTAGTAACCCAACTGATTCCATCACCATGAGAAAACTGAGGGAATTCGAAGGGAGGCAATTTCGTCGAGCACCTGGACGAGGGATGCGATGGCGGTGCTATCCCCGTAGCAGTCCCCGGGCTCGAGGTTGAGGTACGCTGTGGCGCCGCGCGCGTGCTCGCCGGCCTCCTTTGCGGCGAGGAGCTCGGCGCAGGGCGTTCCCTGCGCGTAGAGGAACCCTTCACCAACCACCAAGGACTCAGCACTGTCATTCTCACGCTGGGGCCGCGCGATGACGCACCCGAAGTTAGGGTGCGGGGATGTGAGCCCCGCGGAGCGGTCGGCCACGTCGGCGGCGAGGCTGAGGAGGTCGGCGTCGTGCTCGTGGAGGGAGTGAGAAGCGGGCACGGAGGAGGCGGTGGCTGCACGTGGGGCGGGGATGCGGAGGCGCCTCTGGACGGGGAGGCGGAGGAAGGATGGAGCGCTGGCTACCGAAGCGGGCGCGACGGCTCGGAGGTGTGGCGGCGGCGGAGGCAGTGGCATGTTTTGCGGCTGTGGCTGCCTGGAACTGGTGTGTGTTCGGGGCTTCGGGCGGCCGGCGACGGCGTTCCGCTACGCGGAGCCCGTTCCGCACATCAAAAATCCCTCCATCAAAAATCAAATAAAAATAAATAAAAGAAAAAATATTTTCATTCCTCAAATATTACAACAGTGTGACATTCATCTCGCAGATTTTATTTGGTGCAAATTAATTCTTTAACTAATTAAATTGGTGTATTTATCATCTTCAAATTTATTTAACAATGATTTAGTGTCGTATAATATCAATTTAGACCTTGTAAATATATAATCGGCTTACTGAGTACCACTTGGTCATGTCTGATGTTGCATTAAAAGTCGGGTTTCGTCAATATGTTTGATAAAATATTTATAGGTTTCTCTACTCTAAGAGCAACTCCAGCAGACCCCTATTCCACCCCGTACTCGAAAAGTAGGGGTCGAAAGCGAAAAATCACACTCCAGCAGAGCCCCTACTCCGCCTAACACTGTTCACGCCCCCCAATTCCCACCTCCGGCCCCTTCTCCTGCGGGTGGAGAAGGGAGCCCCTACTCGGTGGTTGGTCGTTTCGGCACGCGCGCCACCGAGCGGAGCCCGCTTCTCCCCCGTCCGGCCCTCCCATGGTGGCACCGGAGCTCGGGATCCCGCTGCCGGGAAAGCGCCGCCCGCCGCCGGAGGCCGAGTTTCCTCCGCGCCCGAGCTGCTCGTCGAGGAGGGAGTCACCGAAGCGGAGCCCGACCGGATCTCGGGACTCGCCGGCGCCGCCACAGCCCCTAGATCTCGGGCTTGTCGCCGGCCGTGAGGACCGCGCCGCCGCGAGGACCGCGCCGCCGCCACCTGGAGCCGCCGTGGCGAAGAGCTCGAGCTCGCCGGCCGAAGGTCGCCGCACCGCCCGGAGTTCGCCCAGATCTGCAGCCTCCCGGAGCTCCCCTCCACGCCGCGCCTCGACCGGAGCCCTGGCCGGAGCTTAAGCTATCTCGTGCCGCGACCCGGCGGGAGCTCGAGCTGCCCTGCGCCGTAGCCTCGCCGGCCAACCGGAGCTCGAGCTCCCTCCGCGCCGTCGTGCTCGCGCGCGGCCGGAGGCCGAGCTTCCTCCATGCTCGGCCGGGGAACCATGGGGGGAGAGAGAGCACCGATGCGATGGGGAATGGATAGGGATGTGGGAGAGAGAGGAGAGGCCAGGGTAGAAGAAAATGATTTGACCAACTGACGAGTGGGTCCCACATCTAAGTTGAGAGTAGGGGCTCTAGAGTTGGGGTTACTGCTGGAGTTGGACACAATATTAGAGCCACAAAAAATTAGGAGGAGCTTCTATTAATTAAAGTAGGGACTCTGAATAGAGGCTATTGCTGGAGTTGCCGTAAGAAAGTTTGTAAGGGCAACGTCGTCAGGACTCGTGGTTCCGCCCCGCGGTTCTGCCGGCGGAACCACGAGCTGACAGAACATGCTGACAAGTGGGCCCGGGCTGCCCGTCCTGCCGTGGGAGGGACGGAGAGAAGAGGAGGGAGCCGCCGTGCTCGAGCTCGTCCGCGACCGTTGCGCTGAGCCCGTCCGCCACCGCCCGCGCCATTCGCGGGAGAGGGAGGCAGGGGAGGGAATGGGATAGAGTCCCGCACCATGCCTCTCCACCGCCGCGAGGAGCCAGCTGCGAGGGGAAGAGGCGCCGCCGGCCTGGCCAGGCGCCCTGGATCCAGCGGAGAAAGGGGCGCTCACCGGCCTGGCCGCCTGGTCCGCGGAGGCCTAGATCCGGCGGAGGAAGGGGCCGCCCCTAGCCACGCTGTCGGAGTAGAGGGGCCGCGCCTCGCCTATTTCTTCGCGGACGAGGCCACCGGCTGGGAGCAGGGTGTGGCGGCGGGGGCCCCGCTCATCCACAACATCGGCCATGGATGCCGCCGACCCGACCCCACCCCGAATCCGGAGAGGGGTCGGAGGTCGCTCGTCGAAGGCCGTCCCGTGCGCGCTGGAGGTCCGCCGCCGCCGGCGCGCGAGCTGGAGCGCGAACAGGTGGGGAGAGGAGCCGCCTCTGCCTCGGGCCACGAAGAAACCGCCTCCGCGCCGCCAGACCCACATCACCCCATCTCCTGCTGCCGCTACCGGGTCACCAGATCGACGCCACGCCACCGGGCCAACGCTGCTTCCTACGGTTCCACGCCGTCGCCTCGCGTACGTATTCCTTCAGCATCTGTTTCTAAGAGACCTTCCATTTGCCGGATACAACCGCATTGCAGCATTCATTTGAGGTCCTGCACCAAGAGGTGCCTTTTTTTTTAGGACACCAAGAGGCGCCCCGAGATAGGGGATTTCCCACCGGCAGCCGGCAGGGTAATCGCTGTAACCTTGTAAGTGTCCGCACATCTGAGGCTCGATCAACAGAACTCCAGGTCTTGCTACTTATTCTTCCTCTTGTGTTCAATTGCAGTTTCATAATTCGTGTTCAGTTCGTGCTCTGCCTGTACAGTGTATTTCCTGTGGTATGTTCTGTGCTATGCTAACGGCAGCTGCTTGAACACTGGTATGCTTCTCTCCTGCTCTGCTCAGTTGGTACTCCTTTTGTGTTTAGTTAATCTTTTGTGTTTAATTAATTATGTGAAGTTTACTGAAAATTTGAGAGTAAGCATGAATCCTATTCGTGCCTCTACTATTGACGCCCCAACAACAGCAGTAAACTTGCTCTGTATTGTGAATGAGATGACACTTCAATGTTCTACTGATATTGTATTTCCTGGCAGTTTTTAATCTTCAGTGACATCTCACATGTCAAGGTCTAGATTTATGGCATAATCTGGTGATTTCACCCTGGTACATTGAGGATTAATTCTTTAATGGTAGTAATAGGAGCTTCAGACATAATCTTAGCAGTAAACAAACAAAATCCTTTTCTGAAGTGTGTGTATTACCAACTCTCTTTAATCGTGACTGCTCAGACAGGAGTTATTTTTGCCATCTTGATATGGTTTCCAAAAATGTGTGTGTAGCACAGACTTATGAGTTAAAGTTTTAGGTCCAATCCATTAGTTTGTTACTATCAAACATGGAGCAACATAGGCGTTTGAACATGCTTCCCTGTGAAGACTATTTTAAATTGATGGCTTCTGTATCTATGAAGCACTTAGTTCCACTCTTGTACAATTTAAGCGATGGAGTTTAGAAATATATTTCGTGCCTTGTCTTAATTTACAGTTCAGGGTGCAAAATATTTATTTGCAATTCCATCTGAAGTTTTTGCAAAATGATGCCAGCCTTGAGACAGAAGGCCGCAGGAGAACGATGGATACTACAGGCGATGGCGATGTTGGCGAAATAGAGACGGAAGATGACGAAGGGTGCATGATCTACCCATATGAATGCCTGACAACCAAAGTTGAAGTTTATGCCCCCGACATCAGCGTGACCAAGCGAGAGGTGAGCAACCAATCTTCCACTTCGCATTCGTCGGACAACTTTTTTAATTCACTTATTGTTATCAGTTGAATGCAGTCCTACTCAGCTGATTTCAGAGAGAAGTTCTGCATGACAAGGGCAGTGTTCTTCAAACTGTGCAAGTAGAAGTGTAGAACAAACTGAAGTCTGGTGTTCAGCTCTTTTGGCATGCCAATGTCAAGACAGGAACCATATGTGAGGACCATCTGCAGAGCTATCCATCTAAAATTGGTGTCTTCTGTAGCAATACAACAATAGTATCATGGTAATTGAGGGCTTGGATTAGATATTAGTGGTAGTTGTCTCTTGTCAGAGTCTATAATACCAGAGCTTTTTTTTTTTTGAACTCCCCCATTAGCGAATGAGAGATCTTCACTTGAGATGCAAACCTGATTCTAAGGTAGAGGGGGCAAGGTACTATTGTTAAGATGCAAACCTGATTCTAAGGTAAAGAGAGCAAGATATATTTGTTTTACTGTTTTTGTTTATATAGATATAATGATGTTTTTGTCCAATATTTAGTTGGTCTGTGTGTATCTTGTATCGAAGTGATATTAATTTTTATTTTTATTTAGTTGATATTAATTTTTATGTCCGTAGCAACGCACGGGCACAATCCTAGTCAAATTAAAAAGATTTAGTGAACTTTTCTTGCAAGATTTATATCTTCGACTCAACATATTACTTTAGATAGTGATTAGTTAGATGATTACCTAGGCATAAATCACGATTAGATAGCAATGAATCATAGTTAAATCAAGATAGGATGATAAATACATCAACTTATTTAGTTAAGGGATTGATCCGAACCAAATGAAATATAAAGATGAAAATCACACTTCTGCAATACTTTAGGACGGAAAATACACTTTTTTCTAAAATAAAAACCTATATTTTAGGGAAGGGCTGGGCAACTGTATTTTTCATTCCTCAAATATTACAAAAAAATATGATATTTATCATGTATGTTTCATTTAGTACAAATCAATTTCTTAGCTAAATCGGTGCTTTTATCATGCCTAATTTTGTTTAATGATGTTTAGTGCTATCTAAATTGTACTGATTTAGTTATTTAAGGATTGATTGCATCAAATGAAAATGAGAGACCAATGTCACACTTTTCCAAATACTTAAAGGATGAAAATATTTTTAAAAAAAAATTTAACGCATCCCATGTATCATTGAGAATGTATCAGATGAACCATTGGGAATTAAAGGATTCTTTTGTCTATTTATCTATGCTATAAATAACGTGTTCTTTTGAAAACAATTCTCACCAGAAAATCTAGCCTCTTACCCGTCACACGAGGACTCACGTATCAGTTTTAGACCCACTTTTTGGGTAAAAATTGACTGCGAAAGAGGGGGGTTAGGCACGTTTTCAATGTATAGAAAATACTTGTCGCGAAAAGCTTGTTTTTTCTGAGTTCTTTTGAAAATAATTCTCACCAGAAAATCTACCCATACCCCTCATAGGAGGACCCACGTACCCATACTCCTCATAGGAGGACCCACGTATCAGTTTTAGGCCTACTTTTTCAGTAAAAATTGACTGCGAAAGAGGGGGGTTAGACTGTCTCCAACAGTGCCCTGCATCCCTATCTGCAAAATCCCCCTTTGACAGAAGGAACTAAACGTTCAAAAGCTTGAGCACTCCAGCAGCTGACCGGATCCCCTTGTGCATCCTGTTGTTGGGTATTTTAGCAACATGAATAAATCCGCAAGAGCACGGATATCGTTGTAGTTTTCACCTCAGAGTATTCCAAGGGTATCGAATCCAAGAGAACGTGTGTGCACTAAGTTCGTACTAGTCGGTCCAAGGACACACCCAGATAAGAGGTAAGGATAGTGAGGATTCCTAAAGATAGCACTATAGATGAGATTAAAGGTCGATCTCTAGATAGAATTTAGCTTAGGGTACCGATAGCCCTGACTTAACAGGCGACTCCGGTACGCGGATCTATGTGGAAGGAGCTCTGACTATATCCAGCCGTGGAGGATCAACGACGGCCAGAAGGGCTGTCACCACCTCCTAGACTGCCTCTACCTAACCTTGGGATAAGCCGAACGAATGATAACCGGTAGCGTGTCACAACGTCCACGCTGTGATTACTGCCGTAGCCAACGGACTATGGCACTCTATACTAATAGAACTACGACCACGGAAGAGAACTGATCTCACTCACTATAGGTACTACTAGCTTATACTAAAGGCATATGAGAGAGCACTCGGTCTCGTACTATGCTTCCAACGTATACGAACGACTTGCAGCAGACAAACGCATAAACCCAGGATCTACGCACTAGTAGAGGAAAAAGTCTACTCATGCAACCTAGCATAGACTATTAGAAAGGAAATCACAAACACACTTTATTCTAATCAGAGCATGCAAGCATATCCACTTTATTCTAAATGACGAACATGCATACAAACGGATATGAGCACTTAGGAACCTATGCTACAAGATCGAAAGGTTGTGTTCACGAAGAACACGATCCTCTAAATCAAGAACAAGCGAAGAACACAAGAACATATCACCTATGCATGAATGCTACTTTAGTCTAAATAGAAAATGTGGAAATACTCGCTTTACTCTAATTGAAGAACGAAGCATCCATAGAGATACAAATCCCTCTCTCACTCTCCTACTCTCTAATCTACCAAGGGGAGGCTTCTCCTTTGAAGGGAAGCTCTCATCCTTGGGTGAGATGGTGTGTCCCTATTCTTACCCCCTCTCCATCTATATATAGGACAAGGGAGGCTTGGGGACTCCCCTTGGCTACCTTGGGCGCCACCTATAGGGAGGTGACATGTGGCGCTGAGGAGTGGGGGCCAAGTTGCTGTATCTTGCGTGAGAAGGAGCTTGAGACGACTTCCTTCCTGCGTAAGCTACTGAATCTTGCGGTGTAAGCTTCTAGGAAGCTACTCATTGCAGCCACACATGTGCATGCGCCCCCATGCTGCTGATGTGGCGTGGACCCACGCCAGGTGTGCGCCCCGCTGGTGGGTCCTGTGTGACGAGTTGTGGGCCCCTGGTGACGTCATCTATCCTTTGTTTATTTATTTCATATCTATCTTATACGGACTCCGATGTAGACAAATAATATATCCGTTTCGATCGTCTCGACGAGCCCGTCGCAATGGTGTAGTCTAAATTGGCATTTGAGGTTGTTTATGATGACATCCTATATAGGCCAGTAGATCAGTTGCTCTCAATTGTACCATTTAGCACGTATTTCGGTGTGCCCTACAACAAAAGCTAGAAACACCAACACTTGTGAAAACTATTAGTATCAAGCCCTATTCTAGTGTTGATGATCACTTTTCATTTATTTAATGCAGGAGTTAATGACATAAAAGTGGTACTTAACAGCCGTCAACACCTGCTCGGCAGTTGCCTTCCGCGCGCCTTGGGAATCCGCCGCGCCGAGAGGGCCATGCCGCGTCGAGATACGACGGCGGCAGCGGAAACAGCCTGCTCCTGCCTCGTTGTGCCCTGGGTCCCGTCACGTCCCTGATTCGCCTCACAAAGGTCCGGGACCCTGCGCTCTAGCGGCACCGGATCGAACCCCGCCGCGCTCGTGCGAGCGTGCTGAATCGAAACCCTCGGCGCCTCCTCCGCAGCTTCCTCTTCCTGCCCGCCCGCCGATGCTGGGCGCTGGAGGCTGTCTCCAGGAGCCCCATTCGCGAGGCGCAAGAACCGAAGACACCCCCGGGACGGCTCGTCGCTGCGTGGAGCAGCCCGGGAACCGGAACATGGTACTACAAGAAAATTGTTGACTAGTGACGCAACCACATTTTAGCATCATCGATTTATGACGTTCCTGGCTGATCTCGTCATAATATTTCACTTCCGAGCAAATTTAGTGACAAAAAACCTTTCATTATTATGACTGGTACTATAGTCGGGCATTCCCTGTTCCATGTTGTTTTGTGAGAGCCATGTGTGGTTCGAGGACCGGTGGATGGTCGCTTCTTGGTGTGATGAGTGATTGACAACATGGTGTGGACTGATTCTTGGCTAAGTATTGCAGGTGCAGGTTGCGGCTTGACTGGTGTTGGTGCAGGTGAAGAACAAGCGCGAAAGGTCGTTGCCGGTGAGGCCTCCAGGTGTGGAGAAGACAAGTAGGCTTGGTTCGAGGGACCCGGTGGCCAGCGGGGTCAAGTGCGGGCCGCTTGGTGGCAAGAACGACAAGATGAAGTCATGGACGGTTTCTTGGTTGAGCCTCAAAACCAAGGTCGAGCCGGGACTACGTGGGAGCCGAGTCATGAGTGGTGATTGGCGGAGGCTACATCGAGTTCGCGGGGTTTCCGGTGGTTCACCAGAAAACCACTGGGTTCCTTGGTTGATCCACAAAGCCAAGACCGAAGAACCGAAGACGGAGGTGCAGCAGCTCCAGACCGGTCTGACCGGTGGGTACTGGTCTGACCGGTGAGGAGCACCGGTCTGACCGGTGTGCGACGACGTAGTCCGGAATCTTCGAAGCGGAGGACACACGTCGGGATCGCAAGGCTTGCGTCGAGGCTAAGCAAGTTTGCGGTCGCTGGGCATCCGTCCGATGGTGCAAAGACAAAGACTTCCAAATTTGCCCTGGAGGGGCATGTATCCCTAGTTAGCTAGTAAGGGTATTTTAGTCTTTCGGTTGCCTCCATATAACCCAAGTGGTGAGAGGATGGCAGCCATCTCTTGGAACCCTAGCTCATTTGGTTTTCCTATTTTCTCTTCCTATTTTCCTTAGGATTTTCATAGGACTAGCTTGAGAGCTTCATGGTGAGATCTTGTGAGAGGGAAGGATGATCGGGCGGCAAGCTAGACCTTGTATGAACCTCTTTGGTATGTATAGATGATTCGGCGTGGTTCCTCAAGGCTTGGTTGTGTCTTTCCTGTTTCTCCTTTTTGGTGATTTTCGGAGGCTTTTCTTGGCGAATTTCTTGTGGCGGTTTTGAAACCTTTCTCTTTGGGATTTGGTGGGGGATGTATGTATGAACCCCTCGTGGTTCTTTTCCCTTTGATTCCCCTCCCAAATCCGTGAGTAAAGGGGCTCGATTTTGGGGTTTTCGTGGTTCTACGGTTCGTAGTGTTCTTGGCGGAAATCCTTCGATTCCTCTTGATTCAACGAGTTTTGGTGGACCAAATCTTGGCTATGGAGTGCCCATGAGGTGTTCCTACTATCCCCAAAGTCTTGTGCGAATCCGTGGAGCGAATCGGGAGATCGGGAGTTGGATTTGGAGGAGTTGACTCGCGGGCGCTGTTCATCCCGAGCTGCCCAGGCGCGACCGGTCTGACCGGTGCTCTTGACCGGTCTGACCGGTGCTAGCCCATGGTGGGATTTGTCTCGGGGAACAGCCTTGTCCGTGTGGTTTTGTCCCGTGGTCCTGCTGGTCAGTTCTTGGCGTGTTTGGAGTTGTTTTGCTAGGTTTTGTGAGGGGTTCTTCTTCCTTCCAGGTTGTGTTTCGGAGGTGGTTTTGTTCCAGGGCCTAGAGGAGTCACTGAGGCTTCCTGGAACGTTTGCTGTGCGGCTGCTGTAGCCACCGGCCTGACCGGCGCTGTCCACCGGTCTGACCGGTGTCACCGGTCTGACCGGCGCAGGCCATCGGTCTGACCGGTGTAGCACAGGCAGCAAGCCGTGCAAGTTTCCGCTGTGTGTGTTGGTGAGTTTTGGCTCGGAAGGTTGTGTGTTGGTTCCTAGGACCAGTAGCACTCCAGTGGCTGCGTGGTCTTGACCAACTTGGGAAGCTGAGTCGGAGAAGTGTTTTGGAAGCCGTGTTCGTCTTGTTGGAGTTCCCATCTCCTTCGAGAAGAATTTTTATCGGCTCCCATTCACTCCCCCCTCTCTGGTTCGCCTAATCGGTCCTTCAATTGGTATCAGAGCTGGTTCGGGTCTTCATTGACTCTTACCAGTCTAAGATCCAAAGATGGCGTACCAGGAACGAGGTTCGGGTCCTCCGCACTTCGATGGGAAGAACTACCAGATGTGGCAGAGGCGGATGGCAGCGTTCCTCCACGGAAAGGGTCAGATCCTTTGGGACGTTACGGTGAACACAGCTTATGTTCATCCGATGAACTTCCTTGCTCCAGGATCGAGGGATATGTTCGAAGCCATCAACAAGGCGGTCGACTACTTGTTTCGTGCTTTGTGTCAACCTGAATTCGATCAGGTTCAGAAAGAGGACTTAGCCTGTAGGATTTGGGAGCAGTTGAAGGATGCACATGCTGGGAATGCTCAGGTTCAGGCTCGGATGTACGCGACTTACCGGAGAGAGTACGAGAACTTCACTCATCTCCCCGGCGAGTCCGTCGATGCCCTTTTCCAGTGGTTTACGGTCGTTGTGAACAACATGAGAGCCAATGTGGCCGTGCTCCCATACGATGATCATGATAGAGCCATGAAGCTCTTGCACTCGTTGGATCGTACCGTATGGGACGGGAAGTTTGAGGCTATCGTTGAGTCCGAGAAGTATGACACCTTGACCGTGAACGAGCTGTTCTCGAAGCTCAAGTCGGCTCAGTTGGACTGTGGTATGACAGCTAAGATCGAGAGCCCGACTGATTCTCATAGTCTCGCTCTCGTTGGTGGCAAAGGAGCTAAGTCTAACGCTAACGTATCCTCCAGGATGTACTCTCTGTCTTCTTTGATGTCTTTGCCAGACGAGGAGTTCGACGTGCTTGGAGAGGACGAGCTGGCATTGCTGACCAGGCGGTTCGAGAGGCTGCATGAGAACTGGGTGAACACGAGGAGGACAGCACGGACGTGCTTTCAGTGCGGCAAGCCAGGACACTTCGTCGCCAACTGCCCGGAGAAGACGAAGAACAAGGACGGCTACAGGCACCGGTCGAGCAGGGACGGCAAGTACCGATCAAGGCGCGATCACAAGCACAAGAACAAGCACAAGGACGAGCGATGGTCGAGGAAGAAGGACGGCCGCGGCAGGAAGGCCCGAGCGATGGTCGGAGCGAGCGACGTCGACTCCAGCGCCACCTACTCTTCCTCGAGCTCGAGTAGCAGCGAAGATGAAGGTGATCGGCGCAAGAACAAGAAGGCGTCCAAGAACTTGAGCGGGTTGAGCTGCTTCGCGGGAGATGGCTTCTGCAGCATGGCTCGTAGCTCCGGCAGCAAGAAGAGTCACCAGAGCGACTCGGACTTCGACTCCGAGGATGAGGTATGTGATGAGCTCTCCTCTTTGCGCAAGGAGAATGAGGAGTTGGTTGACTTGCTTGATAATCGCGATCACATGCTTAGAGAGGCCAAGAAGATGAGGAAAGAGCTTAGGGCCTCACTAGAAGATGCTAGGAACCGTGTGGCTGAGCTAGAAACCCAGAACCTAGATGCTAAGCTTGAGATTGATTCGCTTAAGGCTTCTCCTGTGGTTTCTGATGAGATTGATGGCTGTGATTGCTCTGTGTACCTAGCTGATCTTACTGCTCTTAAGGATAAGCATGCTTCTACTTGTGATGAACTAGATATGCTTAGGGTTGAAGTGGCTGAGCTTAAGTCTAGACCTGCTTCGCTAGGTGCTTGCACTTCTTGCCCTGTTTTACATGGAAAGATTAATGAGATGTATGCTTACACTGTTTCGCTTGAGGCTAAGTTGAAAGAGCCTATTCCCACTTCTTGCTCTACTTGTGAATTGCATGCGGTTAAGAATTTGGAGCTTGCGCATTATGTTGATCGCTTGCAGGATGAGAATGATGAGCTGAGGAAATGTATGAGCTGGTTGTCGGGTCAGGAGCCTCAGCTTGGTATCATGATAGCGGCTTTCAAACGCTATGATGGTCAGGCACTTGGGGCTGACAAGCTTGGAGAGAACAGTGGTGAGGGAGTTGAGAGAGTTGGAGAGATCTCTATCCCACCACCGAACAGACACAAGAACAAGTTTGAGCCCAAGCCTAACCATCTCAGAAACAAACTTGACACTACTCCAGATCCACCCATATTCCCTCACCCAACAAATGATTTCCAGAAACCGGTGAAGTTTGTGAGCCCAAAGGGAGGTGAGGAAGGAGAGAAGAAGGGTGAGAAACCGAGTGAGCAGCCCCAACCCAAGCCTAAGCCTAAGCCACAGCCCATGAGGTTCCATTGTGGGTATTGTGGGAGAGATGGTCACAAGGATGAGTTTTGCTTCAAGAGGAAGCGTGAGGAGAGAATGGCTAGAGAGTGGGCTAACAAGGACGGGTACCACTCCTCTAATGGTGTACCTGAGCCTCGTATGCAGATGCCTAGGGCCAAGGCGATTGTGAGGACAGTTCCGACTTGGGGAGACCAGAAGGCAGCAGGTGGTGCTGCTGGCCGAGCTACACCAGTCAGACCGGTGCAGGTCTGGGCAGACAGCGTGTTGGTTTTCGTGCTCGTGAGGATGCTCGGTTTGGTTCTGGTGGTCGTGGTTCTGGTGGGTGGTCTGGAAAGTTTGCAGGTGGTCAGTTTGCTAGGCGTTCTCCACCTCGTGCTCAATACGAGGGTGGGAGGAGTCGTAGCTTTGAGATGGAGAGGAGGAACGGTCCACGGTTTTTCTTTTGTGGCTTTCGTTCTCCTCCAGCTAGAGAGTGTTTGTTCCCTCGTAGTGGTTACCGTGGTGGTGTTCGTGGTGGTAGCTTTGATAGGCGTGATGATTTGGTTTGTGCTAAGCCCACTTTGGAGTAAATGGCTCGGCACTGGTTTTACTCTTTTGGTACTAACCCCAGTGCTGAGTCGTTTGTTCACTCACGTGCTCGCTTTTCAATTTCAGGTGGGAGACTTGAGGAACGTTTGGTTGATTGACTCCGGTTGCTCGAGACATATGACCAGAGACAAGGGGTGGTTCTCAAGTCTCGTCCCGGTGGTGTCCAAGACATACATCACCTTTGGGGACAATGGGCGAGGGCGTGTGCTTTCAGAAGGTGAGATTAAGGTAAGTGACAAGGTTACTCTCAGGCGTGTTGCTCTTGTTCAATCGCTCGGGTTCAATTTGCTTTCCGTATCCCAGCTTTTGGATGAGGGCTTTGAGGTGTTGTTTCGGCCTGGTGGTTCTCGGATTTTAGATTCTCGAGGGGACCTTATTTGCATGGTTGTTCCCGAGGGTCAAGTGTTCCGAGCTGATTTCTCTCAGTCTTCTGGTGTGGAGCATTGCTTTTTGGCTGGTTCTTCGAGTGAGTTGTGGAAGTGGCATAGGAAGTTGGGTCACTTGAGCTTTGACCTTTTGTCTCGCTTGAGTAAACTCAATTTGGTCCGAGGATTGCCACCGTTGAGGTTTGAGAAAGAGTTGGTTTGTGCGCCGTGTAGGCATGCCAAGATGGTAGCCTCTTCTCACCCGCCTCTCACCGATGTGATGACTGAGCGTCCATGCGAGCTGCTCCATATGGACCTTGTTGGCCCAGCTCGTGTGCGATCTACGAGTGGGAAGTGGTATGTCCTTGTTATGGTGGACGACTACTCTCGGTATGCGTGGGTGTTCTTTCTTGAGGAGAAAGGGGAGACGTTTGGTTTTGTTCGAGATCTTGTCTTGAGGTTAAGGAACGAGAGGCACGGAGATGCCATACGAGCGATCCGCAGTGACAATGGCTCGGAATTCAAAAACTCTCGCTTCGAAACCTTTTGCCATGACTTGGGTCTTGAACACCAGTTTTCGAGTCTGTATACGCCTCCCCAGAATGGCGTGGTGGAAAGGAAAAACAGGACCTTGTGCGAGATGGCTCGGACGATGCTCGACGAGCATAGGACTCCGAGAAGGTTCTGGGCTGAGGCGGTCAATACCGCGTGCTATATGTCGAACAGGATCTACCTCAGGGTTCACAAGAAGAAAACCTATTACGAGTTGATGCACGGTCGCACACCCAAGGTGAGTCACTTCCATGTCTTTGGTTGTAAATGCTTCATTCTGAAGAAAGGGAAGAAGTTGGACAAGTTCGAGGCTAGGTCTGTTGATGGCATTTTCTTTGGTTATGCATCTCATTCTAGAGCATTTCGTGTGCTCAATCTTGAAACTAACCAAATCGTGGAGACTTGCGAGGTAACCTTCGACGAGATACAGCCACGTAGTCAGCTTGTTTTTGAGTGTGCAGGTGACGACGAACTTGGCGAGGAGATCTTTCAGGAGGAGGAGCATGAACATGGAGATGATGAAGATGGCGGTGTGGTGACCGTGGCTGAACATATACCTACTACTTCGACGACGATCGAGAACGGGCCCTCTCCCACACCTACAACAACAAACCCAGATCAAGGCGAAGCTGCTGTTGAGGGGGAGGTAGCATCGAGGCGAGAACCTCCCCGGCGAGTGCAAGTGGATCACCCGGCTTCGAGAATCATCAGCGACATGAATGAACGCACTACATGGTCGAGGGTTCGGAACAATTCTCATTTCGCTCATGCTGCTTTTGTTGCCACCTTTGAGCCCAAAGACATTAGACACGCGCTATCTGATCATAATTGGGTTAATTCTATGCATGAGGAGTTGGAGAATTTTGAGAGGAACCAAGTTTGGGTGTTGGTTGACCCTCCTCCAGGGTGTAAGCCGATTGGGACAAAATGGGTGTGGAAAAATAAAGAGGGAGAGAAAGGAGAAGTGGTGAGGAACAAGTCAAGACTTGTTGCTCAGGGGTACAGTCAGAAAGAGGGGATCGACTACGAGGAGACTTTCGCTCCTGTAGCTCATTTGGAGGCGATCATGATCCTTCTAGCCTTTTCCGTGGCTAAAGGGTTCAAGTTGTACCTGATGGATGTGAAGAGTGCTTTCCTGAACGGTGTGTTGGAGGAAGAGGTGTATGTGAGGCAACCACCGGGGTTTGAGAGTGAGAAGTACCCCCACCGGGTGTACAAGTTGAGGAAGGCGCTGTATGGGTTGAAGCAGGCGCTAGAGCTTGGTATGGTAGGTTGAGGGGGTTCCTGTTTGAGAGAGGGTTTGAGATGGGGAAGGTCGATCAGACCTTGTTTCTCCTCAGGTAGGGCAGAGATATCTTGATTGTGCAGGTATACGTGGATGATATTGTCTTTGGTGGCTCGTCTAACTCTCTTGTTGCAAGGTTTGCAGAAGACATGAGCAGGGAATTTGAGATGTGCATGATGGGCGAGTTGCAGTTCTTCCTCGGGCTACAAATCAAGCAATCAAAGGAAGGGACATTTGTGCACCAAGCTAAGTATACCAAGGACATTGTGAGGAAGTTCAAGATGGAGGACTCCAAGGCCATGGCGACGCCTATGAGTACGACTACAGCTCTTGATGCGGACGAGGAAGGTGAACACGTGGACCAGAAGGAGTACCGGAGCATGATCGGGTCACTCTTCTACTTGACGGTGACGAGGCCGGACATCCAATTCTCGGTATGTCTGTGCGCTCGTTTTCAAGCGTCTCCGAGGACTTCACATCGGCAAGCAGTCAAGCGCATATTCAGGTATTTGCGACATACTCGCGACTTTGGTCTTTGGTACTCCGCGTCTTCTTCTTTGGCTCTTCATGGTTTTTCAGACGCGGATTTTGCCGGGTGTCGGTTGGATAGGAAGTCCACTTCTGGGACTTGCCAGTTCTTGGGTTCCTCGTTGGTGTCTTAGTCTTCCCGCAAACAGTTGAGTGTTGCTCAATCCACTACCGAGGCAGAGTATGTGGCCGCAGCTAGTTGTTGCTCTCAGCTCCTTTGGATCACATACACCATGAGTGACTTTGGTGAGGAGTATACCCATGTCCCACTTCAATGTGACAGCACCAGTGCCATAAGCGTTGCAAAGAACCCAGTGCTCCATTCCAAAACCAAGCACATAGAAGTGAGGTATCATTTTCTGAGAGACAACGTAGAGAAAGGAAAAATCGCTTTGATCCATGTACCCACACATGACCAGCTAGCCGATATTTTCACCAAACCCCTAGATCAAGCAACTTTCACTCGTTTGCGGGGGGAGCTTGGTGTGTGTTTGATTTCTTGAGTTGGTGTGTGGGAGCTCCTTTGTAGCATATGTATAGCTTTCCTTTGTGCATTTCTTGCATTTGGCATGGCATATGTAACATGATGTATAGGCATCTTTGTATCTTAGGTTGCATGCATTTTGTATCATATGCATTATTTAGGAAAAGCTTCTCCTATATACATTGTTCACCATGGAATGATATATATGTCTTTGTGAGCTAGTTTGGTAAGCTATGGTTAGTTTGGCTTAGCTCTTGATAATCTTGGTTTATATCCATGGTTGATGGCTATGTTTTTTAAAAAATCTCATATGTATGCTCTCTTGTGAGTAAATGCCTTTATATGATCTTGACATGTTTTAGTGGCTTGGCTATGCTTAATTTGTGGTTGGATAGCTTATTTTGATCATATGGAGCCAAAGGCTCATTTGCCATCATGAATGTTTAGCCCCCATGCTTGATCTTGTGGAGGGGCATAAGTTCCTTTATGTCGCAAAGACATTTCATATACCAATTTCAAATCTGAAAATGAAATGTAAATTGCTTGGAAAATGTGCTCCCATGTCATATGTGCTAATTTTAATTTGCTTTGGGTGCTAAACCGTTGCATGATGCCTACCAATGAGAAGTCTCATATATAGAAGTAGGCACGTGGCTCGGTGGCTTTGACATGACATGAGGTGCTTGTGGGTGTTTATGATGGTCTTATGCTTAGAATGGTTGTCCTAGCATGAAGTTTGTGTGGCTTTGCCATTTTGACATGTTTTGCTCATGTTTAGGACTTTGCTCATGAGTGGGTAAATTTTCGCAAAATTGCTCAATTCTATCTTAGCTTCGCCCAATGGTTGTGAAACTTGGTGATCATGTAGTTGATGTCTTTACGAAGCTATAGAGTATCTAACTTGCTCATTTGGACATGTGTAGCATCCTATGTTGAATTTTGTCTATTTGAGAAGCTCTAGGTTGTATTTTTTTGCATTTTTGGCTTGATTCATGCATTATCAACAAGGGGGAGAAGTTTGAGCATGTTTTGACCTACTGAATGCATCTAGAAGGTTTTCAGGTGGTTTCGAGCCATTTCTGGGCTCTGTTGTGCACCGGTCTGACCGGTTGAGGTCACCGGTTTGACCGGTCAGAGTGCTGGCCCTGTTCACATGTTGGGCACCGGTCTGACCGGTGGTGTCGACCGGTCTGACCGGTCAGAGCTGAGCTGTTGCAGCTGCTCTGTTTTGTGAAGTGGTTCGCATGCATTCATCCAGGGGGAGTTGCATTGGTTCAGTGGGAGCTTGCATGTGTGCAGGGGGAGCTCTTTGTGGTTTTCGAGCTTTGGATTGGTGGTTTGTGCTCTTTGCTTGAGCATGTTTTGTCTCGGATATGTCGAGCCGTTGCCCTTGCCTAAGGGGTCCGAGACTTGTCTTCTTCAAGTGATCTTGCTCTTTGCCTTTCTTTGCCTTTCGATCGCTTGTTGGAGTTTCTTTTAGTCGTTTCTTTTCTTTTTCTTTTCTCTTCGTTACCAAAACGTGTGTGTTGTCAATGCACTCATCAAGGGGGAGATTGAGAGCCATGTGTGGTTCGAGGATCGGTGGATGGTCGCTTCTTGGTGTGATGAGTGATTGACAACGTGGTGCGGACTGATTCTTGGCTAAGTATTGCAGGTGCAGGTTGCGGCTTGACTGGTGTTGGTGCAGGTGAAGAACAAGCGCGAAAGGTCGTTGCCGGTGAGGCCTCCAGGTGTGGAGAAGACAAGTAGGCTTGGTTCGAGGGACCCGGTGGCCAGCGGGGTCAAGTGCGGGCCGCATGGTGGCAAGAATGGGAAGATGAAGTCATGGACAGTTTCTTAGTTGAGCCTCAAAACCAAGGTCGAGCCGGGACTACGTGGGAGCCGAGTCATGAGTGGTGATTGGCGGAGGCTACAACGAGTTCGCGGGGTTTCCGGTGGTTCACCAGAAAACCACTGGGTTCCTTGGTTGATCCACAAAGCCAAGACCGAAGAACCAAAGACGGAGGTGCAGCAGCTCCAGACCGGTCTGACCGGTGGGTACCGGTCTGACCGGTGAGGAGCACCGGTCTGACCGGTGTGCGACGACGTAGTCCGGAATCTTCGAAGCGGAGGACACGCGTTAGGATCGCAAGGCTTGCGTCGAGGCTAAGCAAGTTTGCGGTCGCTGGGCATCCGTCCGATGGTGCGAAGACAAAGACTTCCAAATTTGCCCTTGAGGGGCATGTATCCCTAGTTAGCTAGTAAGGGTATTTTAGTCTTTCGGTTGCCTCCATATAACCCAAGTGGTGAGAGGATGGCAGCCATGTCTTGGAACCCTAGCTCATTTGGTTTTCCTATTTTCTCTTCCTATTTTCCTTAGGATTTTCATAGGACTAGCTTGAGAGCTTCATGGTGAGATATTGTGAGAGGGAAGGATGATCGGGCGGCAAGCTAGACCTTGTATGAACCTCTTTGGTTTGTATAGATGATTCGGCGTGGTTCCTCAAGGCTTGGTTGTGTCTTTCCCGTTTCTCCTTTTTGGTGATTTTCGGAGGCTTTTCTTGGCGAATTTCTTATGGCGGTTTTGAGACCTTTCTCTTTGGGATTTGGTGGGGGATGTATGCATGAACCCCTCGTGGTTCTTTTCCCTTTGATTCCCCTCCCAAATCTGTGAGTAAAGGGGCTCGATTTTGGGGTTTTCGTGGTTCTAGGGTTCGTAGTGTTCTTGGCGGAAATCCTTCGATTCCTCTTGATTCAACGAGTTTTGGTGGACCAAATCTTGGCTATGGAGTGCCCATGAGGTGTTCCTACTATCCCCAAAGTCTTGTGCGAATCCGTGGAGCGAATCGGGAGATCGGGAGTTGGATTTGGAGGAGTTGACTCGCGGGCGCTGTTCATCCCGAGCTGCCCAGGCGCGACCGGTCTGACCGGTGCTCTTGACCGGTGCTAGCCCTTGGTGGGATTTGTCTCGGGGAACAGCCTTGTCCGTGTGGTTTTGTCCCGTGATCCTGCTGGTCAGTTCTTGGCGTGTTTGGAGTTGTTGTGCTAGGTTTTGTGAGGGGTTCTTCTTCCTTCCAGGTTGTGTTTCGGAGGTGGTTTTGTTCCAGGGCCTAGAGGAGTCACTGAGGCTTCCTGAAACGTTTGCTGTGCGGCTACTGTAGCCACCGGCCTGACCGGCGCTGTCCACCGGTCTGACCGGTGTCACCGGTCTGACCGGCGCAGGCCATCGGTCTGACCGGTGTAGCACAGGCAGCAAGCCGTGCATGTTTCCGCTGTGTGTGTTGGTGAGTTTTGGCTCGGAAGGTTGTGTGTTGGTTCCTAGGACCAGTAGCACTCCAGTGGCTGCGTGGTCTTGACCAACTTGTGTAGTTGAGTCGGAGAAGTGTTTTGGAAGCCGTGTTCGTCTTGTTGGAGTTCCCATCTCCTTCGAGAAGAATTTTTATCGGCTCCCATTCACTTCCCCCCTCTCTGGTTCGCCTAATCAGTCCTTCATTTTGTGACGCTATAAGCTCTGCAAAAATGTCATAAACCAACATCGATCCCACATGTAAGCATTATTTTAGAAACAGAGTGTTCCAAGTCGTCATAAAATTCAGTAGCGTCCCACATGTAAGCATTCTTTCGAAAATAGTGTTCCAAGTCAGCATAAAATTTTCCAGGGTCCTACGTGTAAGCATTTTCGCCATGTCAGTGGAGGCCAGGTCACAAAATGTTGCAAAAACAATTTGCCACTGCAAGGTTCGAACTAGAGACCTATAGGAACAAGACTGAGTTGTTTACCACTGCACCACTTCTTGGTTGTGTCATTTTAATAGGAAACACTTTCCTTATGGTTTTGTCAGATGAATCTTTAATATAAATCAGTAATTTGCAAGAGAAACGCTTCACTGCCTTCGCAAAGGCTCTCGACTTTCGCTACGTGCAGATCTGCAATGGCTAGTGGCAGGAATGGCGGATCCTAGCGGCGACGAGAAGATGGTTGTGCCGCCACCTCCCAGCTACAAGAAGCAGAAATAGCTCGACAAGGTCAATTCTCTGGTTTGAGCCACTATATTTTCTCCTATCGTCCTAGGGATTTCTAGATTTGGGGATCTAACGGATTGATGAGCATATACAATAGAATCAGATTTCATCGTACCCTCATATTTGCACTTCCATTGGTGTTACAACTTGATAGGCTATAGACATAGGTGTTAGATTCAGTTAGTTTTCAATATGCATAGTTTGATGGATTTATAGGTTCTTATATTTTACTAGCTTCTAGAGGTGCTTGAAGCCACTAAAGCTGGGCTGCAGGAGGTGAAGAGAGACCTACAAGAACAACAAGGTAGAGAACTCATGGCGCAACAAGAGGCTGTAAAATACAAGGAGCCGTGTCCGGAAATTTTAAATAAAAATATGCAAGAGTTGAGGAAATTCAAGGAGATTGCTGACCAATTGTTACATGAACAATTGCAACAGACCAACAAATACAAGGAGATGTGTGCCCATATGTTACGCCAGGATAATGCCTTGTTGAAAGAAATAGGTGAGATTCTTGACCATGAGTCGAAAGACTTGTACTAGACTGGAAGGCAAAACCTGAAGAGGAGGCAAGGTCATGGAAGGAAGAATGCGCAAAGGCTAACATCAAGCTTAAAGCAACTATCACTGAGCCGAAAAACGTGAAGGAAAAGCCGAAACATGCCATCCATGCGATGGAAGTGTATAAGCAATCGTTGAGCAGCTAATTATTGAGGTAGAGAAGGAGAAGCAATCGATACAATGGAGTGTTATCCAGATGGGGAAGGAGAAGCAACAGATACTACGCGAGAAAGATAAAAACAGGTAGTGCTTGATTATTATGAAACTTGTTCCTTGTTGATGTTTAATTACTGGTTGTTGCTCCTGTGCACTTCATAGTGATGAACTGCCATGACACGTAGTGTTATGAAACTTGTTGTTGCTTATGTTTTCTTTAGGTCAGCCAAGTGAAAAAGGGATCAACAATGGGAAGGATCCTCAGAAGCTAACATGAAGCTTGAAGCTACTGCCGCTGAGCTGCAGAAGGTGAAGGGACAACTGTAGGATGGAGCTATGGAAGGAGAATCAACGTCTACATATGGAAATTGATATTAGTTCTTATCGTTATGATTACAAATGGGTGGTTATGATTATTGTGAAAATTGTAATGATGATCATCCTATGATGTTTGCTACTTGGTGTTGTGAACTTTGTGGTCATGATTTGAGAAACTTGATGATACCTGATCATAATATGATGTTTGCTACTCGGTGCACGACAAAGGTCCGGTGTGTTGATGTTTTACTGGAAGGACCTTCCTGAGTAACGATTGCATAACTGCTTGTTTGGTCTGTTGATGTTTTGCTGGAAGGACCTTCCTGAGTAACGATTGCGTAACTGCTTATTTTCTACTGTGGTTCCGACTTGTCATAAAATTTAATAAGGTCCCACAAGTCAGTTTGATAAAAAACAGAGGAAAATTAAAAGGATACAATGTCAATAGCAGGGGTCGAACCCGCGACGTTTGATCCTGAAAAGGGTACACAGAACCACGGAGACATAATGAAATTTGTGTATTTCCAAACTAAGTAGTTCTAGTTTACCAAGTACGGCCAATGGCAAGATATATATATGAAATTAAAGCACAAGAGACACTGATTTAACCTGTGGTTCTGCTCATCACTAAGGCTGGGCTACATCCACGTTGTTGAGGTAAGCCACAAAGGCTTCGGGATCTCTTTCAATCCACTCCTCTCTTACACCTATTACCAAAGCAATAGATGGAGGGTTCCACTAGCACAAATGGAGTAATACAAACTCCTTGGAGCTTCCACACGAAGATTTGAAAGCTTCCAAGTGACCTCTAGCCGTCGGAGCAAAGCTCCAAGAGTAAAAGATCCACCAAGCAAGCTAGGGTTTCACCAAGTGCCCAAGAACACAAGAGGGGGAAAGCTTTTCTCAATCTCACTAGGAATCACCCAATCCCTCAATGGAGTAAATGGAATTTTGGAATAAAGTGGGTGGGAGTCAATGCTAGAGAGAGAGAGAGCTATGGTGCTTGTCTGAACCGCAGGGAAGAAGGGGATGACCGTTGGGAAGAAGAGGGGTATAAATACCCTCAGACCTGGAATAATAATGGTCAAATTTGAATTCCCTGAACTTCATGGAAAACCCCCGGAACCTCTAGATTCTGCCAAGACAGAACAAAAGTGGTGGAAAGCTAGAAGAACACGGACTGGTGATTTTGTGGCTAGGTAGATGTTTGTTTGAGATGATTTTCATGCACTTGGTTTCACCCACACCACTATTAGTATCCCTCTTGATAGTACGGCTTGTCCTATACTCAAATTCAAAACATAAAATGAATTAAACTTCATCTTGAGTCATAGGAAGCCTTCTCTTTTGAATTAGGGGTCTCCTTTTCATCGTTTGCACCAATGTTAATATGATGACCTGTCACATATTATCAAGGGCTCATTAGTACTTTAATGGTGTGTGGTCAACATCACCAAAACCCACTTCGAGCTTGATTGCACTTACAGTCCTGTGGGTCACCCTCGTCAGCGGAGCATGAAAGGACCTTGATGTCGCCTAGAGGGGGGGGGGGTGAATAGGCGTGACGACCAACTTTAAACTTTTCTTCCCAAAAACTTGAGCTGCCAGTGCCCACTGGTCAGACCGGTGGTGGTGACCGGTTAGACAGGTCGCGAACTTAGCTTCACAAGAGGCACCTGTCAGACCGTTGCCTAGCACCGGTCAGACCGGTGTAGCACAGAGCACCTGCAAAAACAACTTCAAGCTCCTCTTGACTTCTAGCACGAACCAAACTTGGTGAGTAGCCTTTGTAGATGATCACAAGCAAGGTAATGACCCCTGCACACACAAGTAGCACACCCAAGTAGATCGAAGCAGAAGCAAATCAAATATACTAGAAAACAACTTAGAGAGGCAAACCACAAAGAGATGCAAGGATTTGTTTCCCGAAGGTTACCGCCCACTAAGGAATGGCTACGTCTCCGTTGAGGAGCTTGTAAGGGAGAATTCCCACAACAAGCCGGGTCTCTTTCAACCTCTTTCCTCCTTTCCACTAAGGCGATCTTTTTCACGAAGAGGCAAGATCACAGCCCTCACAAACTTCCTGCTGCTCACCACAACCTTGGGAGCTAGCCGGCGACGCCTAGCCGTCTAGGAGGCAAACCTCCAAGAGTAACAAATGCTTCAAAGCCTGTAGACGCGAAACCGAAGTACTCAAGCTATGGGAAATGCTCTTGTTAGCTCACAAAGGCTCTCTAGAGCTCACTCTCTCAACCCAACACAAAGATATGGCTTGAATCCACAAATCTCACAAAGAGAGGTTGGGAAGAGCCACTAAGGCTTAGGGCTTGCAAGAAATGGCTTGAGAACTCAGCACAACTACTAGGAACAGCAACCCTCTACTGAAGAAGGCTTGGGGTATTTATACCCCTCAAAGGAGAAAACTAGCCGTTAGCTGTCGGGCGGCACCAGTCAGACCGGTGCCTCACACCGGTCAGACCGGTGTTTGAAAAACTAGCCATTGGGCCAGCCAGCACCGGTCAGACCGGTGCCCCTGACCGGTCAGGCCCGAGACACCCCCAAAACACTTTCTATGATTCTGACACTTCTCCAAAGAGATGAAGTGGCTCAGGTTAGGTTAGGAGGGTTTGTTAGCACACTCTAAGGCTCTCAAGGCTAGATCTCACTTAGGTCAACTAAAGAGCACTTTGACTTGGTCAACTCGCTAATGTTGCATCCCTCTTGATAGTACGGCATAGCTATACTCAAGATTAAATAAAAACACCTTGTCAACCTCTTGAGCTTGAATGTCTTCAATCTTGCCATACTTGAGCGATATCCACTTGAGGGCTTTCAACATAGCCTGACTTGAGCACGTCCATACTTGAGCTAGTGACTTAGGATCTTTCCATCTAACATACGAATGCACACTTGGATCCATAAGTCACTCCCTATTGCCAATCATAACATGTTGATGAGTTGCATTACTTCCCTCGGTTAAGGTTTGGATATGCTACTTGAAGACCCCACGGATGGTAGAACTTCACCTTAGCAAAACACTAATGGCGGCTTAGTTACGGCCCCAAAGATTGCTTAGTCCCTCACCCTAGACATCTCGGTTGGTCTCTTCATCACTTACCCAATCCACTTTGAATTCCACTTTGCTTCATCCATAATTAATTTCCATTTGAAAAACCTGCTTCAAATGTTTGTTCTTGATTGACAACGAATATGCAAGCTTCCAATTTAGGACCATGTAGTCTACATTCATCCTTGTGTCCTTTTTGAATTACCACATGAAGCCTTGCACTTGGTCTAGAGAATTACCATCTTCTCTTTTTATGATCCTTGTAATTTTAATCAAGCTATGTCTTGTATCGGAGACCATGAATTGACCATATCAAATTATCCCAAAATTTATCTTCCTTTGTTGCATGATGTTTGCCATTATGCCTTAGAATCATCAGTATATTTGTCTTCTCCAATGTGAGCCATATAATATTCATTCACCAATACATAGTCTATTAATATCTCTTGAATATCTAAATAAAACCTGCTCACAATCTTAGACAAATACATTAGACCTTTAATCGCTTTGTCATTCAGTTCACCAAAATCCACTTAGGGGCCTAGATGCACTTTCAGAGCAGCTGCAGGAGAGCTGCGCTGCGTCAGTGTCGGGGTCGTGTGCGGGCGTGCTCATACATTGCTTGGCCTGGGCCCACCATGGTGGTGGTCGAGGGCTCTCTTTCTCCGGTCGCGGGAGGTGCCAGTGCAGAGGTAGCGGTGTACTAGGGAGATCTCTCTCCGGTGGCAGCGGCAGAAGCAGAGGTGTTGGTGTCGTAGCACGACTTGCAAGCTTCAAGATCAAGGATGCAAAAGTATTATGCAAAAGTTGGTGTCGTGTGGGAGCTGATACGATAGATAATACAGCTGGATCGACAAAGTTTCATAGCAAATAGTTGCAGAACTAGCTACAATGATGAAACAAAAAAAATAGATAGCTACAACGTTGAAACAAAGAACATAATACTCCAGCTAGCAAAAATGAGTGATGTATGCCTGACTCGATTTTTAGTCCCATCGAAGTCAACATTATGCACATGCTAAGCTGGGCAGCTGTCTGGTTTTGTTCAGTTCTTGTGCATAGAAATTGTGTTCTAGAAAAGAGAGAGGTTGTTTAAGAAAATATGCATTGCCCTTTGGATGACGGATGATGTAGGAATTTCATGGAACGGTAATCAAAGGTACAGTAGGTAGATAGTCGAATGCAATCGAGGACCTTTGGACTTTGGTGCAGATGCTATCTTTGTCTCCCTGTATTACTGTGTGAGAAAGACGGCGCCTGCAATCTCGCATCCATCACTATGAGAGGATGGGATCTTCATCCGTTAGATATGTGTCGAATGTGTGTACAGTTCGGTTACAGTTGGACTTAAGTTGTAATTTGGTAGGATAGGGGTAGAGTCTCGGTCATACTTTGTATCCCTACGGCCCACAAATATGAGGGCACTACCATTGTAACCGTGTGACGATTTGGTGGCTGGTGTGGGCGGCAGCGTTGCCGCGGTGGTGCCCGGATGTCGGTGTAGCTGCTGTTTATGGGGAGGAGCACCCGTAGTCATGCCCCGAGGATGTAGGCACATGGCCGAACCTCGTTAAAAAACATCGTGCCTCGGTGTTGTTCTCATTTGTGTGATCTTGCAATTTGGCTTTGCGTTCTTGGGGTTATCGCTTCCGCGCTTTGATTCTAACAAGTCGTACCAGAGTCAGATCTAGGGAGAAGATCCACGTGGAGGCGCGATGGGTGTGTTCCACACCGTGCAAAGTCACACAGGCTGTCCGCGGAGGGGCAGGGCACAAGGTGGAGCACGGCGGCGATCGACGACTCGATCAGTAGTGTTGGACACTTCGGGCGGGTGGCTTGGACCGTCCAATGAGCTGCAATTAACAGGGATCCGTCCAGACGTGGAGATCAGTTGATAGCGGTTGGTGGCTGCTGTTCGATAGGGCCGGTCGGATGTGATGGCTAGTTTCGACGGTGCGGCTGGAAGACATCGTGGATGAAGACGGCGGCTTCGACTCGCGATTAGATTGACGGGTGGTCGGTCGTGATCGGGGAGCTGCAACGATGGTGGTGAAAGCCATGGTAGACTCGTCGAATTATGGAGATAACTTGTTTTTCATGATTGTGGACAGCGGCAGCCAAAGGAACTGCGATCTATTTAGGGTTTAGATCATACGGGGCCAGGACGCAGTCAGAAGGGCACGCACGGAGCGGTCTTCTCGACGTGGTGCATTGTGGCGGCGGAGGTGCTGGAGCACGGTCTCGTATTGGCGTGTTGGAGCTGAAGTAGTGAAGTGCATATGACCTGACGTGAAGGTGCAGGCCACAAGCGTGTGCATGTCTGGTGCCACCACGTGAAAGTCATAGGGACTTGTTGGTTTGGTGGGCCCCAGGGAGATGCATGTGTGGCCGACTTGATTGGAGCTCATCAGGTTAATTATGCATACAACAGATCGGTTTGGCAAGGGAGATCCGTGTGCGGTCAGTACAGCATGCATGCGTGTGCGTGGCCGAGTTGGGCTCATGATTTGTCAACAGTGCCGCAAGAAATTACGTAAAGGAAAAGGAAACGAAAACAAGGAAAGGCAACGGTAGGAGGAGTGTGTGCGTTACGGACTCGGCCGTTCTGTCTCAAGAAATTACGTACTCCCTCCGTCCTATAAAAAAGTGTAATTCTAGTTTTTCAAAGACAGATCAGTGGTAGCGTGAAAAGACTCTAGTGCCCCTATTTTTAGCCATATGCAGTAAGTTTTGGCATGCATATCAGATCCGATTACTTAATTACGCAGGTAATTAGATCTATTTTCTAGGATTGCATTCTTTGTGAGATTTTTTTCAAATCCTAGGATTGGATTCTTTACGGGACGGAGGGAGTAAAGGAAAAGGAAACGGAAACAAGTAAAGGCAACGGCAGGAGGAGCCGTTCTGTCTCGATATAATACGGAGGAGTCTACGGATCGAGATTGCATCAGGCAATCGAGCTGTTCGTAGAAGCCGGTGCTTGTGATGGTGGACCGATGAACAGCGGGCGGCGCTTGGAGGCGGGTCGGCAACATGGTGTGCGACGGCATGGAAGTCGATCGACGAGGCTTACGAGCGGCGTGGCTGTGTAGGCGTACCCGACGGTGCCGGCACGAGGAGTTCAGCACAAGCACACATAGGCACTACGGGAGCCAGTGGCTTCCCCGAGTGCCAGTTGCACTCGGGGAAGCCTTTCCTGAGTGCAACACTCGGGGAAGAGGCTCCGGCTAATCCTCTCATGGGAAAGAGGTCTTCCCCGAGTGCCAAAAATCGCACACTCGGGGAAGCCTTCCCCGAGTGCCGTCTCCGCACTCGGGGAAGAATTGACGCCGTTCGCGCCGTCTGCCTTTTTTTTAAAAAAACCCCTCTTCCCCGAGTGCAACACTTGGGAAAGAAATTTGATTTTTTTTAAAAAAAACTCTTCCCCGAGTGCTTATCCTAGGCACTCGGGGAAGAATATTGGCTGTTGTTTTAAAAAAAAACCCTCTTCCCCGAGTGCTGCTGCCCAGGCACTCGGGGAAGCCACCTCTTTATTTTTTAAAAAAATTTGCTTTTTCGTGTGAACAACAAACTAGTATCATGAACTACAGTGGTTTAAAGTGCAAAGCTTTGAAATATTTAAAATGATTAGCAAAGTATATAAATGCAAATATCAATACAAGGCAATCAACCCAACTAGGTCGGCACCTAGCACCAAATTTGAATAGGCAAATTTGATCACATCTGTCACATGCAGTAAGCACCACCGCCTTCTGTGCATCAAGGGAAACAAAGATCATGCCTGCAAGGAAGGATACTGCTAAGTCTTCTGTTTAAATATTGCAGCATTGCCTCCTGTGCATTTTGTCAAACACACCACAGGCATCGCGGAACCAAAAAAGTTTGCAAATTCTAGTAGAAAAAATAAATTCCAATCTGATATGCAATTGAACCAGCAATTTGAGTAAGCTAGCACAATAAAAAACAACTAGAATAGGATGCCATCTTGCAAGTGAAAGAGAATGAAACATGTGTTTTCAAATTATAGCAGAAAAAATTAAATATCAACCCTAATGTATATCAACCTTCCTGTTCTGATTTTGTAATGTGATGGTAGTGAGGAACTTATTAATGTAGCATCCCTAAAAAAATGTAGCATTGTAGCAGATAAGAGGGTCTCTATGATATATATGTTGAGTAGCTTTCCTGTTAAGGCACATCAGAGGACCACTGACCACTAAATAAAGGTAATTATGTGCATCAATTAGACTACACACATCATGTAGAAGAATATAAACAATGAATAAAACTATCCACATAATGAAAAGCTGTTGTTTCACCCACCAGTGAAATTTGCTTTATAAGCAACAGCCTTTTCAAGATAGGCTCCATTGAATGTGGAACCACTGAAATCTGATTCTCTCGCTCATGTGAGCAGATGTGAAGTTGGCCTTCCTATACCAATAAATAAAGAAATAGGGAAAGAAGAGACTAGGAGTAACAATTCTACTATTTCTTTAGTTATCCGTATCACAAATAACTATTTTCCTAGAATATTGTTTAGTTTCAGTGTACTTATGCTAATTCTGCAGCATATTGGTTCCACATTTTGTCCATAGAAGTACTGTATAGAACAAGAGGTTTCCATCTAGAATACGAGTGAAAGGAACGCTCAGAAAATTCCATACCAACACAATCCGACCTTCCGGCCACAATACCAACATGCCAAACAATTTTGGTGATACCCGATTATTATCATTATACCCTGGAACTAGTGAAGCAGTGTGGTGTCAGGCAATGTGCTAAATTGCTAATGCCTACTGCCTACACTTACAGAGAGGCAAAAAAATGCATCCATACCCAAGCAGGCAGAAACTAAGCTAACTTATGTTAAATATTGAAGTTGAAAAAACAGGAAGAAATTTGTCACATAGAAACAGATTGGTACTCTAAAGGCACCACAATAGTGATCTGAAACAAAATGCAAAGCTCCTAAAATGCTGGACGAGCAGTAAAAACATCACAGTTGTATAGCAAGTAGTTGATAGCATACAGTAGTTAAAAGTTGTATTTGCTAGCATGTACCAATTGCCAGATCCTCAACAAAGTATAAACAACAGATCCAATTGTTCCATACACCAGATCTAAACTCATAAGAACTTATACAGATCATGTCCAACCACATAACCACATGACACCTCATCAATGAACTGCAGAACTGCAGAGACTCTATTTGGATCACATACTCTCAGGACGTACTGATCAAGTTCAATTAGGACTAGTGCAGTCAGCAAGTCAATATGCAATGACCTTTATGTCAAATGTGACAGGAACTGAATTTAGACACCAAAACAATTATCGGGAAATAAAAAAGAACTCAAATAATTTTAGTGGTGTGTATCATCTACTTGCACTACCATAGGTGCATTCAATTGGAGGTTGGTCACAAACTGAAGCCTGGAACCGGAAGCAATGTCATATTGATGGCAATAGTGAATTCACAAATTGTAAATTCATATACGCTGTTAGAAATTTCTCTCATTTATTGTTGTCTCAAATTAAGCACTTAACGGATCCAACAAAACACGAGAGATTGTTGCACACAACCTCTACATGTGATAGCATGACTCCCAGACAAGTTTCGTGATTTTCGGACTTCATTCGGATTTTATGTAATTTACAAATACTTTTCCCGCAAGTTGGTCGTCATGTTACGGCAACAAGATGCTCGACATTTCATGAGTTCCTGGATAAGGCCTCAATATACACCAAATATCATCAATATCATTTTTGAATCACTGTGAGACATGGGTACCCCTGGGTCCCCACCGACCAGGCTCACGGCCGTCCCCGACAAGTGGGTCCGGCCTACCAGAAGACCCACCGACCTGACAGTGGGTCCAACTGACCTAGTTGGTGGCCCTCACGATCTCCTGAAGACCTTCTAGAAGATTCCCTAGGCGACCTTATCCAGAACGACTTCAAGACTTGGCATGCAAGGCAAGACAATGGTGGATTCCGACAAGCAATCCGACGTATATGGTAATGGTTGTAATCAACTAGACTTAGGTCTCCTGGTCGTAACCGACCAGGAGTTTGGGCGCCGACCTTGTCCGCTGACCAATATAAGGCGGGCAGGGCGACCCCTTGTACAATCGCGCAATCCTCAAGCAATCTACATCGACAACTGGACGTAGGGTTTTACTCTCCGGAGGCCTGAACCAGTATAAACTCGTCGTGTTCTCCGTGTCCCGTGTGCTCGTGCGCAACCTTCGAGTTCTTAGCCCTAGATTCCACCCCACCGAACAAATAAACCACTGGGGTTAACCCCCTGTGGGCTGTGCAGATCTAAACATCTGACAGTTGGTGCGCCAGGTAGGGGAGAATCCAGGGTTCTTCGTGCAACTCGATGGCTTCACCAAGCGGCGTCATCTTCCCTGAGAGCATGATGGACATCCTCGCCAATCCCGTCGACATCTGCTTCGGCTCTATGCCGGCGGAATCCACCGCTCCAGCCGCCTGCCTCGTCATCGAGAGCACCGCTGTCACCGCCAACCAGCAGGTCGGATCCGATCTGCTGGCGGAAACCCACCCACCCACTCCTCGCGACCTGATCGCGGGGCTCGATCGCGTCGAGGACATGCTCTCCGACACGATCAGGGTCTGTGAGCGCGTCAAGCGCCCTCGCAAGATCCCTGCACCTTCACCCCGCATGCCTCTTGGTCTGCGGAACGCAGCTCATGCAGCGTCTCGCTACATGAAGAACAAGATCCAGATCGAATCTGGACCCAAGACCCCACACCGTGGAAACTGCAGAGGTCATCTCGACGACCCCTGCCCTGTCCATGAGGACTCCTAACACACAGCTCGCCAGTGCCGTGTGCTTAAAAAGCTTCGCCGACCCCTAGTCACGGCTCATCGCCACCAAGTCAACCGTGTGCCGTCCCCGGACTGCCTCGCGTTCCAGATCGCCTGAACGACCATCTCTCCCAACAACCCGGGCGACACGTTCGAGATCCCGGATCGAGAGGTCCTCGTGGTCTCCGCCGACGTACCCCCTCAAGCTGGTGAGACAGATGAGCAGCGCCAACAGCGAGAGAACGCTAATGCCGCACGAGCTGTGCGTCGTCAGCAGGAGGCAGACGCATCTGCAGCAGCTGCCCAGGCCCCAGGTCAAGCCGCGGGCAATGTTGTACCTGGTGCTGACGGCCAACCCGCAGGCAATGTCGTCAATGGGGGACCACACCCCGCGGCGCCAGCCGCTCCTCAGCAGCAGCAAAACCGAGATGAGCCTCGCCGACAACGCCTACGTGCTAGGGACCTCCTAAGGGACTTTGAGAAAGATGGCCATGAAGTCTACAACTCTCCTCAAGCCAACCTAGGCACGACCCTTGCCAAGCTGGGACAACTTGCGGACACCTCTGCAACACGATGTATACAAGCTCACATCCATATCGCCACCACCCAGGTCGAAGAAAGAGGTCCAGGATACAGCAGATCGGCTTCAAGTTCCTACTCCAGGAGTAGGTCGGAGCGACCCCGCCATCGCCATCACCACAACGACAATGCTCCCCTTCAGCCTGTGGCCGAAGAGGGAGGTGGTGAGAATGAAGTCGTGCAACTAGTCAACACTGCTGCCAATGCAGCAGCCAATCCAGCTGCCAACGCTACCAACGCCGTCGGTAATGCCGCTGGCAATGCTGCCAACAACGCTGCCAATGCTGCTGGCGCCCAGCAGCAGAACGCCGCCGGCAATGCAGGACAGAATGTGGGAGCTCAACCTCCACCAGCGCAAGCCACACATGCTCGGAGCAATCAGCGTCAACCCATACGAGATGAAGCGGAGATAGAGCGCCGCGCTAACTACGACCGCGACAACAGGGTCCCTGATCCCCTTGACGCCAATCACCCCATCCAAGCAGCAGACCTCCGCGAGATGCACGATCGAGCGCTTCTACATCGTGCCCAGTACGACTAGGATAATGGTCCTCCCGATGACCTCTACGTCATCCCGACAACCTATGCTCCAGCATCTAGTTCTGGAGCAATCAACAACTTTCCAGCGTTCTCACGACGTCTCAGGACGATCAGATACCCCAAGGACTTCAAACCAGCCATTGAAAAATACGACGACCGCTCCGACCCGAGTATTTGGCTCAAGATGTACAGCGTCGCCGCCCGGGCGTCAGGAGGCAACGAAGACCACATGGCAGGATACTTTCCTCTTGTGATGGGCCAGGCGCCACTCCTGTGGCTCGACAATCTCCATGCGGAGTGCATCACCTCATGGGCGACCTTATCGCGGCTCTTCACAACCAACTATCAAGCGACCTACAACCGCCCCGGCAACACTCACCATCTCGCCAAAGTGCGGATGAGGAAGGACGAAACTCTCCGTGAGTACACCAACCGCTATTTTGAGAACCGCAACACTCTTGCGGGTGTCAAGGATGAAGATGTCATAGCCTACTACAAGAAGGGGGTAACTAACTTCAAGCTCTTCGAGAAGATCCATGAAGCTGACGCTAACACTATTGCTGACCTCATGGACTACGTCGACACCCAAGACGCGGTGGTACACAACTTCAAAGGAGATGACCACGAAGACAACAACGGTGGCGGGAGGTCGCGCAAGCGATCTGGAGAAGTCTATGCAACCAATCCACCAAGACCATCCACCTTCCTTGAAGGTGACTTCAACTGCACGTTGGACGACGTGTGTCAGTTCCACCGCGATGCCAAACATTCCATGAGGGAGTGTGAACAATTAAAGTGCGCCCTAGGCGTACCTCCAGAGCCAAAGAAGACCAAGAGCGGCAACAACGACGACCAGAGCAACGGCAACTGCTATGACAACCGCAACCACCGACCTGATCGACGTGACTACCGTGACCGACGACCTTACCGTCGCAACGACGACAGGGATCACCGAGATTATCGTCACGACTACCGCTGAGATGACCGCTGTGACGACCGGCGTGATGACCGCCGCGAGGAGCGATCTAACTACCGTCACTACGACGACCGCGACAACGATGGCAATCGTCGGAAGGAGCCTTCTCCTCCACCTCCACCTAAAGCAAGCAACCCTAACAGCGTATTCCAAAACGCGAAAAGGAAGATCAACTTCATCGTCGGAGGCCGCCAAGCAGCCAAGAGCAACAGGCAGCAGCGGTCGAATGCAAGAGAGATTGGCCAAGTCAACACAGAAACTCCACAACCTCTGCGGTGGTCGGAGTTCCCCATCACTTTCTCCAGGCAAGACCACTGGGTGCACATACCCGACCCCGGGACCTACCCGCTGGTCGTCAATCCCATAGTGGACGGTGCTTTCCTGCCTAGGACCCTCGTCGACGGGGGCAGCAACTTGAACAACATCTTCACCGAAACGCTGAAGAACATGGACTTCAACTTCTCCAAGATGACTGCTTGTGATGAACCCTTCTACGGGGTCGTGCCCGGCAAGGCTGCATACCCCATAGGTCGTGTATGCCTGCCGGTCACGTTCGGCAAAGAAGACAACTTCCGCACGGAGTACCTGACATTCGAGGTCGCGGACTTCCACTCCTCCTACCATGCCATCCTTGGTCGACCTATGTTGGCCAAGTTTATGGCCATCCCGCACCACACCTACCTCATCATGAAGATGCCAGTGCCAAACGGGATCCTTTCCGTTTATGGTGACATCCTCGTCTCCTACAAATGCGAGAGCGACACCGTCGACCTCGCCAAGGTACCTGCATGCAAGGCCGCAGCAACAGTCATGGTCGCTCAGGCTGTCAAGATCGACCAAACTACTCTGGAGGTGCTAGAATAGAAGCGCACGGCTACTGCCTTGGACACAAGTCTTGCAGTGAAGAAAGTTTGCCTCGGCCTGCCCGACGCAACCAAGGGAGTCACCATTAGGGCCGACCTCGACCCCAAATAGAAACTCGCGCTCACCAGTTTCCTCCGGGACAATGCTGACATCTTCGCATGGAGTCCATCCGATATGCCCGGTGTCCCCAGGGAGCTAGCTGAGCACACCCTTGAAGTAAGCAAGACAGCAAGACCTATCAAGCAAAAGCTCCGGCGATTTGCAAAAGATAGAAAGAAGGCTATAGAAGTAGAAGTCTGTAAGCTCTTAGCTGCAGGATTCATTCGAGAACGTAAACACCTGGTTTGGCTCGCAAACCCGGTCCTTGTACCCAAGAAAACTGGAGGATTAAGGATGTGTATCAATTACACCGACCTTCACAAGCACTGCCCGAAAGATCCCTTCCCTCTTCCTCGCATCGACCAGGTCGTGGACTCCACGGCTGGTAGCGTCCTTCAATGCTTCCTCGATTGTTACTCAGGATATCACCAGATAGCCCTGAATCCAGACGACCAAGACAAGACGGTGTTCATAACGCCCAACGGAATCTACTGCTATAAGGTCATGACCTTTGGCTTAAAGAACGCTGGAGCTACTATTGACGACTGTTAAGTACCACTTTTACACCGTCAACTCCTGCATAAAATAAATAAAAAGTGAGCATCAACACTAGGATAGGGCTTTATACTAACAATCTCCACAAGTGTTGGTGTTTCTAGCTTTTGTTGCAGGGCACACGGAAATACGTGCTAAATGGTACAGTTGAGAGCAACTAATCTAATGACTTATATAGGATGTCATCATAAACAACTTCAAATGCCAATTAAGGCTGCACCATTGCGACGGGCTCGTCGAGACGATCGAAATGGACATATCATTTGACAACTTTGGAGTTCGGATGCAAAAGATATGGAAAGGACGAAATAGCTGACGTCACTGGGTCCCACGCCAGCCAAGCCAACGTGCGCATGCGCGCCACGTGGCGGGCCAGCACTGGCCGCAGGCCGCGCCGCAGCGTGCGCACGTGTGAGCCCTGCCTGGCCATGTGGCGGGCGCTGGCTGGCACGGGCGGGCGCCGTGCGGGGCACGCACGAGCGCGCGGGACCGCTCCGGCCGGACGCGTGTCGCGCCCACGCTGGCCGCTGCCGCTCCGTGTGCATGCGCGGGCAGGCGCGCGCAGGAGGCGGGTCGAGCCAGCTACGTGGCGCACGGGCGTTGGCCGGCTGCGGGTTGGTTGGCCGGCCCGGCTGGGTTCCTTCGGGTTTTCCCTTTTTAACAGCGTTTCAGCGACCCAGAGCCCGGTTCGGGTTCGGTTCGACCCCTAGGGTTCGGATCTGCGCCGGTTTCCACTTCCACTGCCTCAAGCATCTTCCAGAGCATGCTATAGTATCGTGGGGGCTGCGTTTGCTCGCCAGGTGGCGCGTGGGGAGAAGAGGAATGAGGGGGAGAAGCACTTGTGCCTTGCCTATAAATATGAGGGGAGGGGGTTCATTTAGGGACACACTTCACCACCCATCCAAGCCTCCTCTCCTAGAGAGAGTGCTAGAGTAGAGAGGGAGAGAGAGAGGCATGTGACTCTCCATGTCATTGTTCTTCATTTAGACTAAGTATCTTTGTATTTTCTATTTAGACTAAAGTGTGTTCATACTTTTATGATGTGTTCTTGTGTTCTTCATGCGTTCTTGATTTAGAGGCTTGTGTTCTTCATGAACACACCCCTTTGATCCTGTTGCATAGGTTCATAAGCTTTCATACTCGTTTGTATGCGCGTTCGTCTTTTAGAATAAAGTGGATATTATTGCATGTTCAATTGGACTAAAGTGGCATTCGTGATTCCTTTCTAATAGTTTATGCTAGGCTGCATGAGTAGCCTTTATCCTCTGCTAGTGCGTAGATCCTGGGTTTATGCGTTTGTTTGCTGCAAGACGTTCGTATACGTTGGAAGCATAGTACGGGACCGAGTGCTCTCTCGTATGCCTTTAGCATAAGCTAGTAGCTTCTATAGTTGAGTGAGATCAGTTCTCCTCCTTGTGGGTTCGTCACTCTATATTTAATATAGAGTGTCGTAGGTTGCTACGCACCGCGGGATAGCGTAGTCAGGCTACGGTAGTAATCAGTAGCATAGACATAGTGTCTAGCCTAAGGGTTATCCTTCGTTTGCCCTATATCCCACGGATTGGTAGAGGTAGATCGTAGGTGGTGACAGCCCTGTTGATCCTTTGAAATCTTCCACGTTCGGATATAGTGCAGGTTGAGGTTCGTCTTAGATCCATAGGCCGGAGTCTCCTGACAGATCAGGGGTTAGCCGGTGCCCGAAGCAAGTTCTCGAGAGTTCGACCTTTAACCTCATCTGTAGAGCTATCTATAGGAATCCTCTCTCCCAGTGCCTCATATTGTGGTGTGTCCTTGGACCATTAGAACGAAGTTAGTACACACACGTTCCCTCGGATCCGATACCCTTGGAATACTCTGAGGTGAAAGCTACAATGGTATCCGTGCGCTTGCGGATTTATTCCTGTGTCGCTAAAATACCCAACAAGCTTTCTGGTGCTGTTGCCGGGGAACGGTTGCTGTATCTATCTTCGTACCCAGTGGTCCTCGTATCTTTTGTTTTTCTTTATTTCTACCTTTACCCCCGTTACCCATGGAGCAGCCTATCCTTTTTAGCTTCTCCGCTTCGAGAGGGGAACACTTTGAGCCACCATCATCTGAGTACCCAATTCTCACATCTGGCTATGAAATCCCTTCCGGTTATCTCGCCAAGGTTCAGGAAACTCCCTTCTCTGGGTTAGGCGGTGAGAACCCTCACCATCATTTGCGGGAGTTCGGGCAAGTGTGTTCAAGCATTACTCTTGTAGGCGTGTCGCCTGATACCCTCAAGTGGAAGTTGTTTCCCTTTTCTCTTGTAGGAAAGGCTAAACAATGGTACACAAAAACCGTAGGTAAGATAAACGGCAGTTGGGATATCCTTGTTGGCAAATTTTGTCTTAAGTACTTCCCCCTAACCCGTGTCACTGCTCTACGAAAGGATATCTTATTCTTCCAGCAGAAAGAGAAGGAATCTTTAGGTGCGGCCTGGGCTAGATTTTCACTGTTGGTGGAATTCTGCCCTGTCCTATCGATACCAGATGCTTTGTTGCTTCAGCACTTTTACTTAGGTCTCGATCAGGACTCCACCCAATCTCTCAACAATTCATCCGAAGGGTCGTTCTTCTACAAAACTTCGAACGAGGGCATGAAAATCTTAGATAATATCACCGAAACCACCTCCTTGGTAGCCGAGGTAGAGCCCCTCCGAGAAGAGCACAATTTGAGACAAGAGGACATCCCGGTAGCTGAACCTGATCCTTTACCTCCGGCATTTTTAGATTGAGCCCCATGACCCTCTCCTGAACCACAAGTCCCAAAGGAAGAAGAAATTCGACCTTTGGAACCCCTACCGAAATTCGAGGATGATATTTTTGAAGATTTTGGAAACACCTCGAATCATGACCGCACAAGGAAACCGCCGGTCCCCACGTCTCCTCCAGATCCCTTAGAAACCACTATACTTAGAGGAAATATGAAGGAGTTGACATCCATTATGACTAGCGAATGGTCACAAGAGTTGGAGCTATCGCCAGAGAATCTTCGAATTAGCTCCCCTTCCTCGGTCATTCCCTGTGTCATAGGAGGGACCCTGGTGGAAGCCCTTTACAATCCCACCGTTGGAGCCAACATTGTCTCTGGTGAATATGCATACAATTTTTTAATAGACATCCCTTTGGCTCTGACCCACAAAATCCTTCGGACTTCCGATGGAGAACTCCTAAAAGGATGTGGGATTTTGCGAAACGTGTCTGTCAAACACGAAGATGTTGATATAATCCTTGACTTTCATGTTTTCGACGTCCGAGATTTCGATCTCATGATCAGGCATCCCATCAAGAAATTGCTCTTAGATGCCCCGACTCAAGGGAAGCTTGACGTCTGTCTAGGGAAGGAAGTCTATTCTGTCAAGATTGCTAGAGCCCACAACACCATGACAGAACCTCCCTGTGACTCTGAACCAATCGAAGAGGTGAAAGGAGTTCTCCTTTTTGACTCACCGGAATGCCTCCTTGAAAGATATGCAGTACATTTCATCGAGGAAGTAGACGATTCCGTCGAACCTGAAGATCTATCTGAGTCTGAAACTCCCCCTAGGCCTCCAATTGAGTTAAAACCTTTACCCGCAGGCCTCCGTTACGCCTTCCTCCACGGTGATACTGAGTCTCCTGTGATCATTAGCGACAAACTTTCAGATGAAGAATCCGCGAGACTCATCACCGTCTTAGAGAAACATCGATCTGTTCTTGGATATTCCCTCGAAGACCTCAAGGGAATAAGCCCAACTCTTCGTACCCATCGCATTCCTACTGATTCCACAATCCCACCTTCGAGAGAGCCTCAGAGGAGGTTAAACAATGCGATGAGGGAGGTTATCAAGAAGGAAGTCCTGAAGGTCCTGCACGCCGGGATCATATCCCCTGTGCTGTACAGTGAGTGGGTTAGCCCCGTTCAAGTTGTGCCCAAGAAGGGAGGGATGACGGTTGTTCCTAATGAGCATGGTGAGCCGATCGCCCAACGTCCCCCCACTGGATGGAGGATGTGCATTGACTACAGGAAACTCAACAAGGCCACAAAGAAGGATCACTTTCCGCTGCCTTTCATTGATGAAATGCTAGAGCGACTTGGAAACCACTCCTTCTTTTGTTTCCTTGATGGGTATTCCGGTTTTCATCAAATACCCATCCATCCTGATGACCAAAGCAAGACCACCTTCACATGCCCTTATGGAACGTACGCCTATCGTAGAATACCCTTCGGGTTGTGCAATGCGCCCGCCTCATTCCAAAGATGCATGATGTCTATCTTCTTAGACATGATTGAGGAAATCATGGAAGTTTACATGTACGACTTCACCGTTTATGGAAAAACATTCGATCATTGTCTTGAGAACCTAGATAAGGTCTTGCAACGATGCCATGAAAAGGACTTGGTGCTTAATTGGGAAAAGTGCCATTTCATGGTCCGCGAGGGCATTGTCTTAGGGCATCGAATTTCTGAGCGAGGAATAGAGGTGGATCGAGCCAAGATTGAAGTAATAGAGAAGCTTCCACCTCCAATCAATGTCAAGGGAATCCGTAGCTTCCTAGGCCACGCCGGATTCTACCGCCGCTTTATCAAGGATTTCTCTCAAATCGCGAGACCCCTTACAAGCCTCTTAGCTAAGGATGCCCCCTTTGACTTCAACGATGAGTGCATGGCTGCCTTTAATACTCTTAAAAAGGCACTCATCTCAGCTCCAATCATTCAACCCCCAGATTGGAAGCTGCCTTTCGAGATCATGTGTGATGCTAGTGATTATGCCGTAGGGGCCGTCCTAGGCCAAACTAAGGATAAGAAGCATCATGCGATAGCTTATGCCAGTAAGACACTGTCAGGAGCTCAACTTAATTATGCTACTACTGAAAAAGAGCTCCTTGCTGTTGTCTTTGCTATAGACAAGTTTTGATCTTACTTAGTAGGAGCTAAGATCATTGTTTACACGGATCATGCTGCTTTGAAATACTTGCTCACTAAGAAAGATGCTAAACCTCGCTTGATACGTTGGATCCTTCTACTCCAAGAATTTGACATTGAAATAAGAGATAAGAAAGGAGTAGAAAACTCTGTAGCGGATCATTTGTCGCATATGCGTTACACTAACATGCAGGAGATACCGATAAATGACTTCCTCCGGGATGATATGCTGCTGAAGATCACAAACTCTACACCCTGGTATGCAGATATCGTTAATTTTATAGTTGCAGGATATGTACCGCCACGGGTAAGCAAGAGGAAATTGATCTATGACAGTAGAAGCCACTTATGGGATGACCCGTACCTCTACAGAGTTTGTTCTGATGGCTTGTTGAGAAGATGTGTATCCACAGCCGAAGGAATGAAGATCATCGAGAAATACCATGCAGCACCATATGGGGGACATTATGGTACATTTCGTACTCACGCGAAGATCTGGCACAGTGGGTTCTTTTGGCCCACCATGTATCATGACACCAGAGATTTCATTCGGAAATGCCGAAGGTGCCAAATGCATGGAGGAATCACTGCACGAGATGCAATGCCCCTACAAAATGACCAGCAAGTGGAACTGTTTGATGTGTGGGGCATTGACTTCATGGGACCTTTCCCAAAGTCTTATGGATATGAGTACATCCTAGTAGCAGTTGATTATGTGTCTAAGTGGGTGGAGGCAATACCATGTACTGCTGCTGACTCCAAGCATGCTCGGAAGATGTTTCATGAAATCATCTTCCCCCGCTTCGGGATGCCAAGGATGGTCATCAGTGACGGAGGATCCCACTTCATCGACAAGAAATTCCGGCATTTCCTGAAAGAGCTTGGAGCACAACACAATATTGCCACTCCGTATCATCCCCAAACAAATGGTCAAGCTGAAACGTCGAACAAGCAAATCAAGAACATTTTGCAGAAGACCGTAAATGAGATGGGGATGGCATGGACGACAAAGTTGCCTGATGCACTTTGGGCATATCGAACTACTTACAAGACACCATTAGGCATGTCACCCTATCAGTTGGTGTACGGGAAAACATGCCACTTACCTGTCGAGCTGGAGCACAGAGCTCACTGGGCCATCCGAAGATTCAACATGAACTTTGAAAGTGCTGGGAAATGAAGGAAACAACAGTTGTCAGACTTGGAAGAATGGAGGGAAAAGACATACCACAGTGCCAAGATTTACAAAGAGAAGACTAAGAAATGGCACGACGAGAGGATCAAGATAAAAGAATTCAAGCCAGGAGATAAGGTACTGCTCTTTAATTCTAGGGTCAAATTGTTCGGACATGGGAAGCTTCGAAGCAAATGGGAAGGGCCATACCTCGTAGTTCATGCCTCACCCCATGGAGCGATCACACTCCAAGACGATGGAGGTAATATTTTCAAGGTAAATGGTCACCACCTAAAAATCTTCCTGGAACCTGATAATAAAGAGTATCATGTGATCAACCTCATTGAGGAAACCTAGCACTAAAATCAACTCCAATGATAATCAGGTAAGTAACCTTCCTTTCCTAGACTCCTTTTGTTTTTCTTTTTCATACTTTCTAATAATGCAGGTAAGAAATCAGTGTGGGGGAGTCACCCGACTCCACGACCTATGAATAAAAGCAACAAGAGGTACACTACTCTCGCTCTCAGTTCTCTCTTTGATTCATGAGTTTGAATGAGTTTAAATTCTTATCTGCTAAATCAAACTCTTGGAATCGTGCTCTACCTGTTTTACATGTTTCCTATGGTTGGCTTGCATATGTTTTATTCCATACTTATCATCTTGATGCTTGTGAACAAATATCATTAGGGAACTCATGCTCATCTAAGTAGTTGGTGTTTGTGATATGGTTTGATGATATGATCTTCTCTCTAAATGTTTGAGTGCTTGGGAATTTTATTTTAAAAATTGTAAACCCTTTGCAAAGCTCCTCTTTGATATGCCAAAGTCCTACCAAAGCCATATGACGAGTTATCTTGAAAACCTTATACTCATATGCTGCTTGTCATTGCATTGAGCTTTGTCAAATTGTTGTGACCCTTGTGAGAATTCTTTTCATGCTTTCACGATCAAGATTCATGTGCACTCCGTTCTCCCCTTGCTATGCTTCTACCACAAAATAAAGCTCCATATGTGACGTCTCTCTCCAAAAGTATCCTTGAAAAAGGGCATGGGCTATGCAAAAAAAAAACCATGCTCAAAAGCATAGGTGCAAAAACCGTGCTCAAAGCATGAATAAAAAAAAAGAAAGATAGCCCATGTCCAAAATAAAGAAGGAAAAGGAGAGAGATGTGAGCATGCAAAAAGGAGTCCCAATAAATTTTGATGGTGATAACTAGTACCCGTTCCGGGCTTAGTGTCCACCTTACCATCACCACAACATTCATCATATATATGGTAATATCTAGCACCCATTCCGGGCCTAGTATCCACCTTACCATATCCATCACATCCATACACTGCACATCTTGATCTGATTGTATGATTTGATTTTCTCCTTGGATCCAGTTTTTGACTTTGCAATATATGTGATGCAAGTATGCTTTACCTTTATCCTACCCTGAGCTCCACATATAGCCATCATTAGAAGTAGGATGAAAGAAGGTAAAGCTATTGCCTTGGTGAGGACATATACACACTGAGCGATCTGAGAGAATCAAATGAGGAGCTAAGCAAGGTTTGTTTTGAAAACTTATTGCAAAACCCCAAGTTACTTGACATGATGAGCAGAGGTGATTTGATTCATGACCGTTCCATTCCTCAACTACCCAAGGTAGCGTGATAGACACTCCACAGAGTTCACAAGTACAAGGTATGGTTTGGAATATCTCTTATGCTCACTTCATACCTTTGGATATCATGTCCCACTTGATTTGTTCTCCCTTCACTCGGGACGAGCAAAGGTCAAGTGTGGGGGTGTTGTTGACGGCTGTTAAGTACCACTTTTACACCGTCAACTCCTGCATAAAATAAATAAAAAGTGAGCATCAACACTAGGATAGGGCTTTATACTAACAATCTCCACAAGTGTTGGTGTTTCTAGCTTTTGTTGCAGGGCACACGGAAATACGTGCTAAATGGTACAGTTGAGAGCAACTAATCTAATGGCTTATATAGGATGTCATCATAAACAACTTCAAATGCCAATTAAGGCTGCACCATTGCGACGGGCTCGTCGAGACGATCGAAATGGACATATCATTTGACAACTTTGGAGTTCGGATGCAAAAGATATGGAAAGGACGAAATAGCTGACGTCACTGGGTCCCACGCCAGCCAAGCCAACGTGCGCATGCGCGCCACGTGGCAGGCCAGCACTAGCCGCAAGCCGCGCTGTAGCGCACCGAGCGCACGCACGCGTGAGCCCTGCCCGGCCACGTGGCGGGCGCCGTGCGGGGAGCGCGCGAGCGCACGGGACCGCCCCGGCCGGACGCGTGTCACGCCCCCGCTGGCCGATGCCGCTCCGCGTGCATGCGTGGGCAGGCGCGCGTGGGAGGCGGGCCGAGCCAGCTACGTGGCGCACGGGCGCTGGCCGGCTGCGGGTTGGTTGGTCAGCCCGGCTGGGTTCCTTCGGTTTTTCCCTTTTTAACAGCGTTTCAGCGACCCAGAGCCCGGTTCGGGTCCGGTTCGACCCCCTAGGGTCCGGTTCTGTGCCGGTTTCCACTTCCACCACCTCAAGCATCTTCCAGAGCACGCTACAGTCTGTGGGGGCTGCGTTTGCTCACTAGGTGGCGCGTGGGGAGAAGAGGAATGAGGGGGAGAAGCACTTGTGCCTTGCCTATAAATATGAGGGGAGGGGGTTCATTTAGGGACACACTTCACCACCCATCCAAGCCTCCTCTCCTAGAGAGAGTGCTAGAGTAGAGAGGGAGAGAGAGAGAGGCATGTGCCTCTCCATGTCATTGTTCTTCATTTAGACTAAAGTGAGTATCTTTGTATTTTCTATTTAGACTAAAGTGTGTTCATACTTTTATGATATGTTCTTGTGTTCTTCATGCGTTCTTGATTTAGAGGCTTGTGTTCTTAATGAACACACCCCTTTGATCCTGTTGCATAGGTTCATAAGCTTTCATACTCGTTTGTATGCGCGTTCATCTGTTAGAATAAAGTGGATATTCTTGCATGTTCAATTAGACTAAAGTGGCATTCGTGATTCCTTTCTAATAGTTTATGCTAGGTTGCATGAGTAGCCTTTATCCTCTACTAGTGCGTAGATCCTGGGTTTATGCGTTCATTTGCTGCAAGACGTTCGTATACGTTGGAAGCATAGTACGGGACCGAGTGCTCTCTCGTATGCCTTTAGCATAAGCTAGTAGCTTCTATAGTTGAGTGAGATCAGTTCTCCTCCTTGTGGGTTCGTCGCTCTATATTTAATATAGAGTGCCGTAGGTTGCTACGCACCGCGGGATAGCGTAGTCAGGCTATGGTAGTAATCAGTAGCATAGACGTAGTGTCTAGGCTAAGGGTTATCCTTCGTTTGCCCTATATCCCACGGATTGGTAGAGGTAGATCGCAGGTGGTGACAGCCCTATTGATCCTTTGAAATCCTCCATGTTTGGATATAGTGCAGGTTGAGGTTTGTCTTAGATCCGTAGGCCGAAGTCTCCTGACAGGTGAGGGGTTAGCCGGTGCCCGAAGCAAGTTCTCGAGAGTTCGACCTTTAACCTCATATATAGAGCTATCCATAGGAATCCTCTCTCCCAGTGCCTCATATTGTGGTGTGTCCTTGGACCATTAGAACAAAGTTAGTACACACACGTTCCCTCGGATTCGATACCCTTGGAATACTCTGAGGTGAAAGCTACAACGGTATCCGTGCGCTTGCAGATTTATTCCTGTGTCGCTAAAATACCCAACAGCTACTTACCAGAAGGCGATACAGAACTGCCTAAATTCTCAGATCAGCAAGAACGTAGAAGCCTACGTCGATGATGTGGTCGTCAAGACCACCGAAGGCGATCAGCTCATCAACGACCTTGCTGAAACTTTCGCTAATCTATGCACCTATCAGTGGAAGCTCAACCCGACCAAGTGTGTCTTCGGCGTCCCCTCCGGATTGCTCCTGGGCTTCATGGTGGGACACCGAGGCATCGAAGCAAACCCTACCAAGATCGACGTAATTCGCAACATGGCCAGACCATCTTGTAAGAAAGACGTCATGAAACTAACTGGAATGATGGCGGCCCTAGGTCGTTTCATTAGCAAGCTCGGCGAAAAAGGTCTACCTTTTTTCAAGCTATTGAAGAAAGCAGATAAGTTCGTATGGGATGAAGAAGCACAGAAGGCTTTCGTGGCTCTCAAAGAGTCCTTAACCACGCCTCCAATCATGACACCTCCGATCCCGAAGGAAAAACTCCTATACATCCCCGCCACCACTAATGTGGTCAGCACGGTCCTCGTCGCCGAGCGAGAAGAAGAAGGGCAGGTCTACCCTATTCAGCGACCTGTGTACTACGTAAGCGAGGTCCTGGCCGATGCTAAAATACGTTACTCACAGCCTCAGAAGCTGCTCTATGCACTCCTGATCATGTCAAGAAAGCTCCGGCACTACTTTCAAGCTCACAAGATCAAGGTGCCTTCATCCTTCCCGCTAGGGGAGATCATCTGCAACCGCGACGCCAATGGCCGCATTGTCAAGTGGTCGGTTGAGTTGGGCGAGTTCGACATCGAATTCTGCCCCAGACAAGCGATCAAGTCACAAATCCTAGCTGATTTCGTATCAGAATGGACAGAAATCTAGATGCCCCCTCCCAAGGAGCGGCCTGAACACTAGATCATGTACTTCGACGGTGCCCTTAACCTCGAGGGTGCCGGAGCAGGCGTGCTATCTCTCCTCAGGGGGAGCAGCTCAAATACGTCCTGCAAATACACTACAAGGCCTCCAACAACGGAGCTGAGTACAAAGCTCTAATCCATGGGCTCCGAATCGCAGTGTCCCTTAGCATCAAGCGACTAATGGCGTATGGAGATTCCAAGGTCATCATCGAGCAAGTCAACAAGGAGTGGGATTGTGTGAAAGACACAATGGATGCTTACTGCACTGAGATCCGGAAGCTCGAAGGCCACTTCGAGGGGATCGAGTTTCAGCATGTGCCACGCAACAACAACGTGGCTGCCGACGTTCTATCTAAGCTAGGCTCCAAACGAGCTCTAGTCTCGGTGGGTGTGTTCATCCAAGACCTACGCAAGTCGTCGATCAAGCTGCTGGACCCGGACAACCCGGACCAAGATCAGCCCGACCAAAATCCAGTACCTCCCCGAGACGTGCTGATGACAGAAAAAGAGGATGATTGGCGCGAGCCTTTCCTAGCCTTTCTACTTGACCAGCGAGTCCCAGAATATAAAGCTGAACGCGAACGCATCACACGGCGTAGTGCTAACTACGTCGTGATTGGAAACGACCTCTACAGAAAAGCCGCCTCTACTGGCGTCTTAATGAAGTGCATCTTGCGATCAGAAGGTCTTCAGCTCCTAGCTGAGATTCATGGCGGCGAGTGTGGCTGCCATGCAGCATCTGCCAATCTGGTCGGCAAGGCCTACCGATCTGGCTTCTACTGGCCCACGGCCATGACTGATGCCAAAGACCTCGTAAAGAGGTGCAAGGGATGTCAATTCTTTGCCAAACAGCAGCACCTGCCAGCTCAGATCCTGCGCACGATACCCCCATCATGGCCCTTCGCCATGTGGGGGCTTGATTCCATAGGAGCGTTCAAATCTGCCCCCGGCGGCTACAAGCACATCCTTGTGGCCGTCGACAAATTCACTAAGTAGATTGAAGTCTGACCTGTCGCTAAGGTCACATCAGAAGAAGCGGCGAAATTCATCCAAGAGATAACACATCGCTTCGGTGTGCCCAACAGAATCATCACCGACCTCGGGTCGGCCTTTACAGGATCTGCCTTCTAGGATTTTTGCTAGGAAAGCATGATTGATGTTTACTATTCATCGGTCGCCCACCCACGGTGCAATGGCCAGGTCGAACGTGCCAATGGCATGGTTCTTCAAGCTCTCAAAGACTGTATCTTTGATGACGCTTCAAATTATGCTTCCTGGTGGTTAGCCGAGCTACCACACGTGATTTGGGGCCTGCGGACCCAAGTCAGTTCAGCCATGGGCTTCTCGCCCTTCTTTCTGGTCTATGGATCAGAGGCCATCCTACCCACCGATGTCACCTTTGGAGCTCCATGTATACAGTTCTACGAGGAGGGAGAAGCCGAGCAAACTCATCACGTCGATCTTGACAGCCTCGAGGACCAGAGAGTGGCAGCCGTCATGAGACAAGCTCACCACGACCAGCAGCTTCGTCGCTATCACGATCGCAACGTCAGAGAATGCTCCTTCAACGTTGGCAACCTAGTCTTAAGGCGCATCCAGAAGACTGACGGCATGCACAAGTTGTCCGCCCCTTGGGAGGGACCGTTCATCATCACAGAAGTTATCAGCCCATCAACATATTGCCTCCAGTGGGGCGACGGCCAAGGGGTCCCCAACCCATGGAACGTGGAGCATCTCCGCCGATTCTATCCGTAGAATAGTTTTCATTACAGCTATGTATTCTTCGTCTTTGTACATTCAGTTAATTAAATATTAGTGTTAAGCAGTCATCTGCTGTGTCTCGAGCTCTATCCTCTTTTCTTTCATGTCATGTACCCTCCCCCTCGACATGGTCGGGGGCTTGGCAACAGCCAATATAGGGGTCGAACGACCTGAGGGTGAAGTTTTTTGTTCCTTCCCCTCGACATGCTCGGGGGCTTGGCAAAAGCCAATACAAGGGTCGCTCGACTTGAGGACGTCGCCCCTCATGATTACTTACTCTATGTTGTTGCGAGCCTGCTTGGTCGTGTGGTTGCAAAACCAGAGTCCCAGACTCCTCCCCGCACACCGATCGCACGTAAGTCTCCCTGCTGAGCCGTGGTGATCGGTAAGCCAGCCTCTCCATGAGTAGTGGTCAGCGGGGCATGATAAAAACACATTGTTTCAGGGCAACCAAGCTCGTGCAAACATAAACTAAGTATGTCATGCAGGCCAAAAGAAGATCACCAATGTTATTTACATGACTGCAAGAAGAGGGGGTACAGACTATGACTACTCTTCACCATCATCACCCTCGTAATCGATGGCGTCCATTATCTTCTCAGCGGCCACCCGCACTTCTTCTTCTACGGCCTGGAGGTCCTTCGTGGCGTCTGGGCCTTCCCCGACCTTGATCATGTCGACCACGGGGAAGTGCAACTTCACTCGCACCAGCGACTCCGTAGCCGCTGTCAAACTCGTCGCCCTTAAGAGGTCGACCAACTTCTGGGGTGCGGCCAGAAGATGGTCAATAGCTGGCTTGGGCTCCTCCCTAGCGACCTGCGTCTCCACCATGTCAATTACATGGTCGGCGGCATTCTTCAGATCGTTCACTTCCACCTCCAGCCCTGCAATGATCACCTGGTCATTCTGCAAGGACTGCAAAGCTACCTCAAGACTGACCTCAAGGTCCTTTTGAGCTTGTTTCTCGTAAGCCAGCTTCTGGCATACGGCATACTCACTGTCCACGGTGGCTTTCATCAGTTGCTTCAGCTCCTCGCCGCTCGCATCAGCCGCCCGCAGGTCCACCTCAAGGTTTCAGATCTTTTCCTTGGCAACCTTAAGGTCTTCCTTGAGCTTGTCCTTGTCCCTATGGAATTCTGCGGCGCAAAGATATCATCGGATACAGGGTTTTAATTTAATAGCTCAAATGAACAAGGTCGTGGGCCGTTGGTCTTACCGGCACTCACGGACGTCAACAGCGTGTCGGCGTCGCGATTCTTGTGCTGTTCTTCCTTTAGCTCGTCCTCGAGCTTCTTCTTATCAGCAACGGCTTCCTCCCAGACCCGATTGAGCTCTTGCTCGAGCTCCCTCACCCGCAGCTGCATGGGCGTGGCATTCCTACACTAGTCGCCCTGCTCTGGGCACGGTTGGCTAGTGACTACTTCAAAAAACACAAGACAGATCGTCGATAATAATTACGAGATAAGTTGCTTAATGAATTCAAGAACGGTAATTTACCGTAAAAGCGTCATTAAGCGTCAAAATGGCCTGACGGACCGCCTTCATGTCCTTATCATATTCGAAGACGTCTCCCTCCTAGGGAGTGCCGCTCCAGTTGATCTCCCGCCTCCTCAAGTCTAGCCCCATCGACGTCGAACTCGGTACCTCTCCACCAGCTGTTTCTGGGCCCTGCTGTGGCTGCTCAATCTGAGCTTGGTCCACCGCTAGGTCTTGAGTCGACGTGCTTGGCACCGTGTTGATTGGGTCTACTTCAATGATGGGTGGGGGAGTCGATGTCCCCACGTCGCCAACAGAACCCTGAGTTCCGACCTTCTGCTCAAACATCATCGTCCTAGTGGGAGAACCTTGAGCACCCGAGGTGCTCTGAGGTCTGGCGTCCGACCTGCAATAATTTTGTCAACATGCTACGACCTCACAGTGATTATCAATGGACAAGTCTAAGCACTGGGGTCTTACCTCACGACCACCGTCGTGCGCACTTTCGGCCTTAGGGGCCAAGCTCGCACCTTCGTAGGCATCTTTGCCTGGGCACCGGCTGCAGCCAGCTGCGCCTCCCTGATACGGCAGAGGTCCACCTCTGTCACCTGCTGTTCTACCTCCCGCCGCCTCTTGGTCGCGGGACTTGGCGACCTTGGTGCCGCACGATCATCAATGATCGGCAGATCATCAATAGCTTCATCCTCTTCCTCGACCTCTTGGGACGTCGGGGTGGGGATCATCTTCCTCTTCCTCTTCTTCTTGGCGGCCTCGAGCTTAGCAGTCTTTGCTGCCTCGGCCGTCACGGCAGCCCTCGAGCTCGACTGCTTCGCTGTCGCTGCCCTCGTCTTGCGTCCCGGCCTTGTGGCACTGGTCACCTCAGGCCGGCTCGACACGTCATCACCGACCTCCGGGTAGCTGTCTTCGTCAGCCCCCACCGACGAATCCGACAGGTAATTCTTCAGCAGTGCAGCTGCTGGAGGTCGGTAGTCTTGCGACCTCAATTTCCGACGCGGCTCCTCGCCGGTCGGCAGCGGTGCAGGGCACTAGTACTACATCTCCCGAGCTTGCAAAAGACAAGAAACAAGGTCTAAGAGGTCTTCCTCTGAGGCACAAAGAAAATAAATACCTCAAAGACAAGCTAGTTAGTCCAAGACTCACTGGGTCAGCTGGTCGGGTCAGGGAGTGCACCTTCGGGCACTTTCTGTTCCGGATCCGCCCTATGTACAACTGCGTGACCCTGGCTGCCATCTCTTCCTGGGAGACCTTGTGGTTAACTTCGCGAGTAGGGTCCGACTGAGCCCAATACTCGTAGGCCGGATGCACCCGGTCCTTGATCGGCTGGATCAGACGACGACAGAATGACATCACCACTGAGCCCCCCATCAGACCCTTCTTCTTAAGGTCGGCTACAAGGGCGAGCAACTCCTTAACATCTTTCGTCTCGCGGGAGGTGAGGGACAGGTCCCACTCAGGTATCTTCTCGGACCTGTGCCCAGTTCGCTTCGGGAGCGCCGGCTTCTGGTCAGCGACGTAGAACCACTCCGACCTCCACCCCGCGGTGTTGTCCGGTAGGTCCATATCAAGCCATTCTGCCTTAAGACCTGGTCTTAAGCAGAACATCACCGAGCCTACGACGCCCGTACTCTTGCCGGTGGTCTTGACTTGGAAGAAGTATCGCCACAACAAAAAATGGGGCGGTATCCCCAGATACACCTCACAAAAGTGGATAAACGACGACACTACAGTGATGGAGTTAGGAACGAGGTGTACCGGCTCCAGCTTGTAGTAGTACAGCAGACCTCTGAAGAAGTCGCTGGTGGGCACATTGAACCGGCGCTCGAAGAAGGAGGCGAAGACGACCTGCTCCTTGTCGTCCTCCGTCGGGAACGCCTCACCGGTGGGCGCCTTCCACTCCATCTCCGCCTTGGACCTTAGCAGCCTGCGATTCACCAGCGCTTGGATCCTCTCCTCGGTCATCACCGAGGGCTCCCAAACCGTCTCCGGGGTGGGGATTTGGGAAGCCGCGGCTGCCATTTCTTGGGACTCTTTGGATTTGGATCTAAATGTCACTATGGTTTTTATGCGCATACGGAGCAGCGCAGCGCACGGGTCGCGGTGGCGACGCGCGGTCTGCTAGGGACGGCTGAGGACCTGTGTGGTTCGAAGACCGATGGATGGTCGCTTCCTGGTGTGATGAGTGATTGACAACGTTGTGTGAACTGATTCTTGGCTAAGTATTGCAGGTGCAGGTTGCGGCTTGACTAGTGTTGGTGCAGGTGAAGAGCAAGCGCGAAAGGTCATTGCCGGGTAGGCCTCCAGGTGTGGAGAAGACAAGTAGGATTGGCTCGAGAGACCTGGTGGCCAGCGGGGTCAAGTGCGGGCCGCATGGTGGCAAGAACGGCAAGATGAAGTCATGGACAGTTTCTTGGTTGAGCCTCAAAACCAAGGTCGAGCCGGGACTACGTGGGAGCCGAGTCATGTGTGGTGATTGGTGGAGGCTACACTGATTTCGCGGGGTTTCCAGTGGTTCACCAGAAAACCACGAGGTTCCTTGGTTGATCCATAAAGCCAAGACCGAAGACCGGAGGTAGCAGTACTGGACCGGTCTGACCGGTGTGCGACGACGCAGTCCGGAGACTTCAAAGCGGAAGACACGCGTCGGGATCGCAAGGCTTGCGTCGAGGCTAAGCAAATTTGCGGTCGCCGGGCATCCGTCCGATGGTGCTACGACGAAGTTTCCCAAAAGGCCCTTCAAGGGCGTGTATCTTAGTTTAATGTAATAGGGGTAGTTTCGTCTTTCGGCTAGCCTCTAAATAACCCAAGTGGTGAGAGGATGGCAGCCATGTCTTGGAACCCTAGCTCATTTTCTTTTGCTATTTTCCCTTCCTATTTTCCTTAGGATTTAGAGGACTAGCTTGAGAGCTTCATGGAGAAGAGATCTTGTGAGAGGGAAGGATGATTGGGAGGCAAGCTAGACCTTGTATGAACCTTCATGGTATGTATAGATGATTCGGCGTGGTTCCTCAAGGCTTGATTGTGTCTCTCCCGTTTTCCCTTTTTGGTGATTTTCGGAGCGTTTTCTTGGCGATTTTCTTGTGGTGGTTTTGAGACCTTTCTCTTTGGGATTTGGTGGGGGATGTATGCATGAACCCTTTGTGGTTCTTTTCCCTTTGATTCCCCTCCCAAATCCGTGAGTAAAGGGGCTCAATTTTGGGGTTTTCTTAGCTCTAGGGTTAGAGGCGTTCTTGGTGGGACTTCTTCAATTCCTCTTGATTTAGCAAGTTTTGGTGGACCAAATCTTGGCTATGGAGTGCCGATGAGGTGTTCCTACTATCCCCAAAATCTTGTGCGAATCCGTGGAGCGAATCAGGAGATCGGGATTTGGATTTGGAGGACTTGACCCGCGGGTTGCTGTTCATCCCAAGAGCCCAGGTCTTGACCGGTCTGACCGGTGCCTCTCCCCGGTCTGACCGGTGTCGACCCCAGTTGGGTTTTGCTCAGGTGAACATGTTGGTGAGTTCCCTGGTGTCTTGTGTTGCTGCTGTTTCGAGTTTGGTTCAGTTTGGAGCTCGGGAGGTCAAGTTTGTAGATTTGGGGTTTTCCTGGCTCAGATCGGTCTGACCGGTGTGCTGCACTGGCCTGACCGGTGCAGGAGCTTTCTGTGGAATTCTCCAAGTTTGGCTTGAGTGACCCAGATCAGGGTCCAAGGTGACCCGGTGCGTCTCTGGAGGGTGTCGGGTGATCCGGCGGCTTAGTCTGGGTGATCCGGCCTTGATCGGTCTGACCGGTGCAGGTGACCGGTCTGACCGGTGTGTGTCAATGTTGCTCGAGTTGCTTGTTCCGCTGCGTTCTCGAGTAGGTTTCGGTGGTTGTTTGGTTCCTAGGACCAGTAGCACTCCAGTGGCTACGTGGTCTTGGCCAACTTGGGTAGTTAAGCCGGACACGTGTTTTGGTTAGCCGTGTTCATCTTGTTGGAGTAGTCATCTCCTTAGAGAAGAATTTTTATCAGCTCCCATTCACTCCCCCCCTCTCTGGTCACCAGTTCGGTCCTTCAAGTGGTATCAGAGCCGGTTACGGATCTTCGGATTCTAACCAGTCTAAGATCCAAGGATGGCATACCAGGAACAGGGTTCGGGTCCTCCACACTTCGATGGCAAAAACTACCAGATGTGGCAGTGGCGGATGGCAGCTTTCCTCCGCGGTAAGGGTCAGATCCTTTGGGACGTTAGGTGAACACAACTTATGTTCATCCAATTAACTTCCTTGCTCCGGGATCGAGGGACATGCACGACGCCAACACCAAGGCGGTCAACTACTTGTTTCGTGCTCTGTGTTAGTCCGAATTCGATCGGGTTCAGACAGAGGACCTAACTTGTAGGATTTGGAGTCAGTTGAAGGATGCTCACGCTGGAAATGCTCAGGTTCAGGCTCGGATGTATGCGACTTACCGGAGAGAGTACGAGAACTTCACTCATCTCCCCGGTGAGTCAATTGATGCCTTGTTCCAGCGGTTCACGGTAGTGGTGAACAACACGAGGGCCAATGTGGACGTGCTCCCGTACGATGATCATGACAGAGCTGTTAAGCTCTTGCACTCTCTGGATCGTACAATTTGGGATGGCAAGTTCGAGGCCATTGTAGAGTCAGAGAAGTATGACACTCTGACGGTGAACGAGCTGTTCTCGAAGCTTAAGTCGGTTGAGGTGGACCGTGGTATGACAGCCAAGCTTGAGGGCCCGACTGACTCTCATAGTCTCGCCCTCATCGATGGCTCTGGTGCAAAGTCTAACGCTAACTCATCCACCAGGATGTACTCTTTGTCCTCTTTGATGTCTTTGTCAGATGAGGAGTTCGACGTGCTTGGAGAGGACGAGCTGGCGCTGCTGACCAGGAGGTTTGAGAGGATGCACGAGAACCGGGTGAACACAAGGAGGAACACGAGGACATGCTTTCAGTGCGGCAAGCCAGGACACTTCGTTGTCGACTGCCCCGAGAAGATGGAGAACAAGGACGGCTACAAGCACCAGTCGAGGACGGAAGGCAAGTACCGATCAAGGCGCGATCTTAAGCACAAGCACAAGAACAAGCACAAGGACGAGCGACGATCGAGGAAGAAGGAAGGCCGCGGCAAGGCCCGAGCGATGGTCGGAGCGAGCGATGTCGACTCCAGCTCCGCGTACTCTACCTCGAGCTCGAGTAGCAGTGAAGATGAAGGTGATCAGCGCAAGAACAAGAAGTCATCCAAGAACTTGAGCGGGCTGAGCTGCTACGCGAGAGATGGCTTCTGCACTATGGCACGAAGCTCCGGCAGCAAGAAGAGTCACCAGAGCGACTCGGACTCTGACTCCGACTCCGAGGATAAGGTATGTGACGAGCTTCCCTTCTTGCGTGAGGAGAATGATCGGCTTGGCAAGTTGCTTGTTAATCGTGATGACATGCTTAGAGAGGCTAAGAAGATGAGGAAGGAGCTTAGGGCCTCGCTTGCAGATGCTAGAACTAGAGTGGCTGAGCTAGAAACACAGAACCTAGATGCTAAGCTTGAGATTGATTCGCTTAAGGCTTCACCTGTTGTTTCTGATGAGGTTGATTGTGCTGATTGCTCTGTGTTCCTAGTTGATCTTACTGTTTTCAAGGAAAAGCATGCCTCCAAGTGTGAGGAACTAGATGTGCTTAGGGCTGAAGTGGCTGAGCTTAAGTCTAGACATGCTTTGCTAGGTGCTTGTTCTTCTTGCCCTGTTTTGCATGGAAAGATTGATGAGATGCATGCTTACACTGTTTCTCTTGAGGCTAAATTGAAAGAACCTATTCTCACTTCTTGCTCTACTTGTGAATTGCATGCTTTGAAGAATCTAGAACTTGCACATTATGTTGATCGCTTGCAGGATGAGAATGATGAGTTGAGAAAAATGATGGGTTGGTTGTCGGGTCATGAACCACAGCTTAGGATGATGATAGAGGCATACAAGCGCTATGATGGGTAAGCGCTTGGCTCGGATAAGATTGGAGAGTGTAGTGGTGAGGGAGAAGAGAAAATTGGTGATATCCAAGCTCCACCAAAAACCTTCCACAAAAATGCCTATGCTCCTAAGCCAAACCCATTGAGAAACAAACTTGACACAACCCCAGATCCACCCATATTCCCTCACCCCACAAATGATTTCCAAAAACCCATAAAGTTCAAGAGCAACTTGGGGAATGTGTTCTTTGGGAAAGAGGGTGAGAAGCCTGGTGAGGAGAAACCGGTTGAGAAGCCGAGTGAGGAGAAACCAAGTGAGCAGCCCCAACCCAAGCCTAAACCTAAGCTCATACGGTTTCATTGTGACTATTGTGGGAGAGATGGTCACAAGGGTGAGTTATGCTTCAAAAGGAAGCATGAGGAGAGAATGGCTAAGGAGTGGGCTAACAAGGACAGGTACCGCCCTTCAAATGGTGTACCTAAGCCTCGTATGCAAATGCCCAGGGCCAAGGTGATTGTGAGGACGGTTCCGGCTTGGGGAGATCGAAAGGTGGCAGGTGGTGCTGCTGGCCGAGCACCACCGGTCAGACCGGTCAGGGTGACCAGTCAGACCGGTGCTGGTCTGGGCAGACAGCATGTTGGTTTCCGTGCTCGTGAGGATGCTCGGTTTGGTTTCTTTGGTCGTGGTACAGATGGTTGGCATGGTGAGTCTGGCGGTGGTCAGTTTGCTAGACGTTCTCCACCTCGTGCTCAATACGAGGGTGGGAGGAGTCGTAGCTTTGAATTGGAGAGGAGGAACGGTCCACAGTCTTCCTTTTGTGGTTTTCGTTCTCCTCCAGCGAGATAGGGGTGGTTCCCTAGTGGTGGTTCCCGTGGTGGTTTTCGTGGTGGTAGCTTTGATAGGAGTGATGATATGGTTTGTGCTAACCCTACTTTGGAGCAAATGGCTCGGCACTGGTTTTACTATTTTGGTACTAACCCCAGTACTGAGTCGTTTGTTCACTCACGTGCTCATTTTTGAATTTCAGGTGGGAGACTTGAGGAACGTTTGGTTGATTGACTCCGGTTTGCCGAGGCATATGACTGGAGACAAGGGGTGGTTCTCAAGTCTCGTCCCGGTGGTGTCCAAGACATACATCACCTTTGGGGACAATGGGCGAGGGCGTGTGCTTTCAGAAGGTGAGATTAAGGTAAGTGACAAGGTCACTCTCAGGCGTGTTGCTCTTGTTCAATCGCTCGGATTCAATTTGCTTTCCGTTTCCCAGCTTTTGGATGAGGGTTTTGAGGTGTTGTTTCGGCCTGGTGGTTCTCGGATTTTGGATTCTCGAGGGGACCTTGTTTGCATGGTGGTTCCCGAGGGTCAAGTGTTCCGAGCGGATTTCTCTAAGTCTTCTGGTGTGACTCGTTGCTTTTTGGCTGGTTCTTCAAGTGAGTTGTGGAAGTGGCATAGGAAGTTGGGTCACTTAAGCTTTGACCTTTTGTCTCGCTTGAGTAAACTCAACTTGGTCCGAGGATTGCCACGGCTGAGGTTTGAGAAAGTGATTTGTGCGCCGCGTTGGCATGCTAAGATGGTAGCCTCTTCCCATCCACCCCTCACCGATGTGATGACGGAGCGTCCATGCGAGCTGCTCCATATGGACCTTGTTGGCCCAGCTCATGTGCGATATGTGGGTGGGAAGTGGTACGTCCTGGTTGTGGTGGACGACTACTCTCGGTATGCATGGGTTTTCTTTTTGGAGGAGAAAGGGGAGACATTTGGTTTTGTTCGAGATCTTGTCTTGAGGTTGAGAAACAAGAGGCACAGAGATGCCATACGAGCGATCCGCATTGACAATGGCTCAGAATTTAAAAACTCTCGTTTCGAAACCTTTTGCCATGACTTGGGTCTTGAACACCAGTTCTCTAGTCCGTATACGCCTCCCCAGAACGGTGTGGTGGAAAGGAAAAACATAACCTTGTGTGAGATGGCTCAGACGATGCTCGATGAGCATAGGACTCCGAGAAGGTTCTGGGCTGAGGCAGTCAATACTGCGTGCTATGTGTCGAACAACATTTACCTCAGGGTGCATAAGAAGAAAACTTGCTACGAGTTGATGCACGGTAGAACCCCCAAGGTGAGTCACTTTCATGTGTTTGGGTGCAAATGATTTATCCTGAAGAAAGGTAAGAAGTTGGACAAGTTCGAGGCTAGGTCTGTCGATGGCATTTTCTTTGGTTACGCGTCTCATTCTAGAGCCTTCCGAGTGCTCAATCTTGAAACTAACCAAATCGTGGAGACTTGCGAGGTTACCTTCGACGAGACACAGCCACGTAGTCAGCTTGTTTTTGAGTGTGCAGGTGACGAGGAACTTGGCGAGGAGATTTTTCAGGAGGAGGAGCATGAACATGGAGATGATGAAGATGGTGGTGTGGCGCCCGCGGCTGAGCATGTACAGACAACTTCGACTACGATCGTGGACGGTCCTTCTCCCACACCTACGACGACGTGTAGAGATCGTGAGGAAGCTCCAGCTGAGGGGGAGGTGGCATCGAGGCGAGAAGCTCCCCAGCGAGTACAAGTGTATCATCCAGCTTCAACGATCATCGGGAACATCAATGAACGCACTACACGATCGAGGTCTCGTAATGATTCTCACTTTGCCCATGCTGCTTTTGTTGCTACTTTTGAGCCCAAAGACATTAGACATGCGCTATATGATCACAAATGGGTCAATTCGATGCAGGAGGAGTTGGAGAATTTTGAGAGAAACCAAGTTTGGGAGTTAGTGGAGCCTCCACCGGGGTGTAAGCCGATTGGGACAAAATGGGTGTGGAAAAATAAAGAGGGAGAGAAAGGAGAAGTGGTGAGAAACAAGTCAAGGCTTGTTGCTCAGGGGTACACAGAGAAAGAGGGGATCGACTACGAGGAGACCTTTGCTCCCGTAGCCCGTTTGGAGGCGATTAGGATCCTTCTAGCCTTTTCCGTGGCTAAAGGGTTCAAATTGTACTAAATGGATGTGAAGAGTGCTTTCCTAAACGGTGTTTTGGAGGAAGAAGTGTTCGTGAGGCAACCACCGGGGTTTGAGAGTGAGAAGTACCCTCACAGGGTGTACAAGTTGAGGAAGGCGATGTATGGGCTGAAGCAGGCGCCTAGAGCTTGGTATGGTAGGTTGAGAGGGTTCCTATTTGAGAGAGGTTTTGAGATGGAGAAGGTAGATCAGACCTTATTTCTCCTCAGGCACGGCAAAGAGATCCTAATTGTGCAGGTGTACGTGGATGATATTGTCTTTGGTGGCTTGTCTAACTCTTTGTTGCAAGGTTTGCAGAAGACATGAGCAGGGAATTTGAGATGAGCATGATGGGCGAGTTGCAGTTCTTCCTCGGGCTCGAGATCAAGCAATTGAAGGAAGGAACTTTCGTACACCAAGCCAAGTACACCAAGGACATTGTGAGGAAGTTCAAGATGGAGGACTCCAAGGCCATGGCGATGCCGATGAGTACGACTACAGCTCTTGATGCGGACGAGGACGGTGAACACGTGGACCAGAAGGAGTACCGGAGCATGATCGGCTCCCTCCTGTACCTGACGGCGACGAGGCCGGACATCCAATTATCAGTATGTTTGTGCGCTCATTTTCTAGTGTCTCCGAGGACTTCGCATCGGCAAGCAGTCAAGCGCATCTTCAGGTATTTGCGATACACTCCCGACTTCGGCCTTTGGTACTCCGCGTCTTCTTCTTTGGAGCTTCATGGTTTTTCAGATGCGGATTTTGCCGGGTGCCGGTTGGATAGGAAGTCCACTTCTGGGACTTGCCAGTTCTTGGGTTCCTCTTTGGTGTCTTGGTCTTCCCGCAAACAAATCGAGTGTTGCTCAATCTACAACCGAAGCCGAATATGTTGTCGCAGCCAGTTGTTGCTCTCAGCTCCTTTGGATCATATACACCATGAGTGACTTTGGTGAGGAGTATACCCAGGTTCCACTTCTTTGTGATAGCTCGAGTGCGATAAGTGTTGCTAAGAACCCTGTGCTTCATTCCAAAACCAAGCATATAGAAGTGAGATACCATTTTCTGAGGGACAATGTTGAGAAAGGGAAAATCGCTTTGATCCATGTACCCATACAAAACCAACTAGCGGATATTTTCACCAAGCCCCTGGATCAAGCAACTTTCACTCGTTTGCGGGGAGAACTTGGTGTGTATTTGGTCTCTTGAGTTGGGTGTGGGAGCTCCTTTGTAGCATATGTATAGCTTTCCTTTGTGCATTTCTTGCATTTTGCATTGCATTTGTAACATGATGTATAGGCATCTTTGTATGTTAGGTTGCATGCATTTTGTATCATATGCATTTTGTAGGAAAAGCTTCTCCTATATACATAATTCAGCATGATGTGCTATATATGATCTTGTGAGCTAGTTTGGTATGATATGGCTTAGTGTGGCTTAGCTCTTGATGATCTTGATTTATATCCATGGTTGATAGCTATGTTTTTAAAAATGTCATATGTATGCTCTCTTGTGAGTAAATGCCTTTATATGATCATGACATGTTTTAGTGGTATTTCTATGCTTAATTTGTGCTTGGATAGCTTATTTTGAGTATATGGGGCCAAAGGCTCATTTGCCATCATGAATGTTTAGCCCCCATGCTTTATCTTGTGGAGGGGCATAAGTTCCTTTTTGTCGCAAAGACATTTCATGTACCAAATATGAATCTGAAAATGAAATGTAAATTGCTTGGAAAATGTGCTCCCATGTCATATGTGCTTTATTTACTTGCTTTTGGGTGCTAAACCGTTGCATGTTGCTTACCGATGAGAAGTCTCATTTTTAGAAGTAGGCACTTGGCTCGGTGGCTTTGACATGACATGAGATGCTTGTGGGTGTTTATGATGGTCTTATGCTTAGAATGGTTGTCCTAGCATGAAGTTTGTGTGGCTTTGCCATTTTGACATGTTTTGCTCATGTTTAGGACTTTGCTCATGAGAGGGAAATTTTCGCAAAAATGGTCAATTCTATCTTATCTTTGCCCAATGATTGTGAAACTTGGTGATCTTGTAGTTTCTGTCCATACGAAGCTATAGAGTATCTAACTTGCTCATTTGGATGTGTGTCGCATGCTATGTTGAGTTTTGTCTATTTGAGAAGCTCTAGGTTGAGTTTTTGCAAATTTTGGCTTGATTCATGCATTGTCAACAAGGGGGAGAAGTTTGAGCATGTTTTGGCCTACTGAATGCATTTAGAAGGTTTCCAAGTGGTTTCGAGCTATTTTTGAGCTCGTCCAGTTCCCAGTTTTTCCCAGGTGGTCATCGGCCTGACCGATGGGAGGCACCGGTCTGACCGGTGTGAGTGTCAGGTGCTGGGCGATCTTGTGCACCGGTCTGACCGGTGCAGGTGACCGGTCTGACCGGTCAGAGCAAGGCTGAGACAGCTGCTTTGTTTCGTGAAGTGGTTTGCATGCATTCGTCCAGGGGGAGTTGCATTGGTTCAGGGGGAGCTTGCATGTGTGCAGGGGGAGCTCTTTGTGGCTTTCGAGCTTTGCCTTGGTGGTTTGTGCTCTTTGCTTGAGCATGATTTTGACTCGGTTGTGTCGAGCCGTTGCCCTTGCCTAAGGGGACCGAGTCTTTCCTCTTTCAAGTGATCTTGCTCTTTGCCTTTGTTTGGCTTTCGATCGCTTGCTTGTGTTTCTTTTTAGTCGTTTCTTTTCTTTTCCTTTTCTCTTTGGTTACCAAATGAGTGTGTTGTCAATGCACTCATAAAGGGGGAGATAGAGGACCTGTGTGGTTCGAAGACCGATGGATGGTCGCTTCCTGGTGTGATGAGTGATTGACAATGTTGTGTGAACTGATTCTTGGCTAAGTATTGCAGGTGCAGGTTGCGGCTTGACTGGTGTTGGTGCAGGTGAAGAGCAAGCGTGAAAGGTCATTGCCGGGTAGGCCTCCAGGTGTGGAGAAGACAAGTAGGCTTGGCTCGAGGGACCCGGTGGCCAGCGGGGTCAAGTGCGGGCCGCATGGTGGCAAGAACGGCAAGATGAAGTCAATGACGGTTTCTTGGTTGAGCCTCAAAACCAAGGTCGAGCCGGGACTACGTGGGAGCCGAGTCATGAGTCGTGATTGGCGGAGGCTACACCGAGTTCGCGGGGTTTCCAGTGGTTCACCAGAAAACCACTAGGTTCCTTGGTTGATCCACAAAGCCAAAACCGAAGACTGAGGCAGCAGTACTGGACCACTCTGACCGGTGGGTCTGACCGATTTGACCGGTGGGGTACACCGGTCTGACCGGTGTGCGACGACGCAGTTCGGAGACTTCGAAGCGGAGGACACGCGTCGGGATCTCAAGGCTTGCGTCGAGGCTAAGCAAGTTTACGGTCGTCGGGCATCCGTCCGATGGTGCTACGACGAAGTTTCCCAAAAGGCCCTTCGGGGGTGTGTATCTTAGTTTAATGTAATAGGGGTAGTTTCATCTTTCGGCTAGCCTCCATATAACCCAAATGGTGAGAGGATGGCAGCCATCTCTTGGAACCCTAGCTCATTTGCTTTTGCTATTTTCTCTTCCTATTTTCCTTAGGATTTAGAGGACTAGCTTGAGAGCTTCATGGTGAGATCTTGTGAGAGGGAAGGATGATTGGGAGGCAAGCTAGACCTTGTATGAACTTTCATGGTATGTATAGATGATTCGGCGTGGTTCCTCAAGGCTTGATTGTGTCTCTCCCGTTTTCCCTTTTTGGTGATTTTCGGAGCCTTTTCTTGGCAATTTTCTTGTGGCGGTTTTGAGACCTTTCTCTTTGGGATTTGGTGGGGGATGTATGCATGAACCCTTTGTGGTTCTTTTCCCTTTGATTCCCCTCCCAAATCCGTGAGTAAAGGGGCTCAATTTTGGGGTTTTCTTGGCTCTAGGGTTAGAGGCGTTCTTGTCGGGATTTCTTCAATTCCTCTTGATTTAGCAAGTTTTGGTGGACCAAATCTTGGCTATGGAGTGCCCATGAGGTGTCCCTACTATCCCCAAAATCTTGTGCGAATCCGTGGAGCGAATCGAGAGATCGGGATTTGGATTTGGAGGAGTTGACCCGCGGGTTGCTGTTCATCCCGAGATCCCAGGTCTTGACCGGTCTGACTGGTGCCTCTCACCGATCTGACTGGTGTCGACCCTAGTTGGGTTTTCCTCAGGTGAACGTGTTGGTGAGTTCCCTGGTGTCTTGTGTTGCTGCTGTTTCGAGTTTGGTTCAGTTTGGAGCTCGGGAGGTCAAGTTTGTAGATTTGGGGTTTTCCTGGCTCAGACCGGTAAGACCGGTGAGCTGCACCGGCCTGACTGGTGCAGGAGCTTTCTGTGGAATTCTCCAAGTTTGGCTCGGGTGACCTGGCTTAGGGTCCAGGGTGACCCGATGCGACTCTGGAGGGTGTCGGGGGATCCGGCGGCTTAGTCCGGGTGATCTGACCTTGACCGGTCTGACCGGTGTGTGTCAGTGTTGCTTGAGTTGCTTGTTCCGCTGCGTTCTCGAGTAGGTTTCGGTGGTTGTTTGGTTCCTAGGACCAGTAGCACTCCAGTGGCTATGTGGTCTTGGCCAACTTGGGTAGTTAAGCCAGAGACGTGTTTTGGTTAGCCGTGTTCAAATTGTTGGAGTAGCCATCTCCTTCGAGAAGAATTTTTATCGGCTCTCATTCACTCCCCCCTCTCTGGTCGCCAGTTCGGTCCTTCAACGGCGGCGGTGAGCTCCGGCTGGAAATGTGGTGGGGTGGATGCGCAAGAGCGGCGGCTAGGGCAAGAAATCTTCCGACGGACGGCGGGAGTAAGAAGGCGATGGCAAGGGAGGGTCAACGCTCGTCCCCGCGGCCGTATTTATATGGGTCCCGCCACGGACGCTCGTTGCGGATCTATCGCCGCAACAGATCTGCTGCAACGGCTCTTCGCCGCTAATTTCGCGAGACGATCTCGCCGGATTTCACGCCAACGGCTATATACCCAACAGAAAGACTGGCGACCTACACCCCGAGTTTAGGTCGTACATACACCAATGATAATCAGGTCGTCCTGATAGCACATTCGATCTCCATGAGGTCGTTAAGCCCCCAGACAACATCATCTTAGGTCTTTGATGAATAATTTCTTCAAAACGACCATTACATGACAAAAGAGAGCGAACATTACATAGGAACTTCGAAGGTACACAGGTCGCTTGCGACCTCATTGGATCCAGAACCTGTTAGAAGATACAAACATATTTGAAGACCTGATCTACCTAGAGCAATCTTTGCCATGTTCTCTACTATAGCAGAGCACATCGCAAGAATTCTTGTAGCTTCAGACCCCCAATGGCGACCTCGAGGTGAGCGCCTGCACGATGCTGCACATAGCAGGTCACACTTTGTGCCTGACTATGGAATGCAGACACGAGCTTGCTCTTCGGCGCGCACTGCAAGTCCTCAACGAGCATCTCATGCTTACCAAGAACCTACAGCATCACCTCGGGCCTCTACAGCATCACCTCCAAACTCTCCAGGATCCCTCGCTGAGGCACGGTACAAAGAGTGGGGGTCCTACCTACACTTCGCAAGAGTTCTCCTAGCTCCAAGCTTCTACAAACTTTGCATCCTATGCTCTGGTGGACGGACACATGCCCATGGCATGGCCAAAATACTACTCTACGGCTTCATAGCTCAGCAATGCTCGGTGCTTGCCTCCTTCAGCCTTATGGTGCTATTTATAGCCGGAACCAGGCCTTGTGCGGCCGGTGAAGTGGTGACACTGTTACCACGTGATTGAGAGGTCCTGTAGACATGTGGATGATTAAAAGCGATGTACTTTTCCCCTACCTCACGACGGATTTGTCGTTTGCGCATCAATAATGCCCGAGACCGCTGCGGCATCACATGGCTACAGTGCATCCTTGGTCAGTGGACAGTTTGTCGTTTTCTGGGTGGCAAGAGAATCTCCGACCACTGTTGACCCGTGAACCTACAGTCTACGGAGAAGATAAGACTGACTCTATGTCAGATGGCCCTGCGCCTTCCTACAGCTATAGACGACGACGACGCTCAAATACAACATTTACGGCTCTACATTTTCAATGCACCCGCTAGGCTCTGCGTCCTGGTGCACCCGCTATGGCTCTGCACGTAAATGGATATATTCCAATCAGCCTATATTTTTGTTCCCTGAGCAGAATGGTCGTAGGTTCAATTGAAGACCTTCCGGGGTAGGCATGCCTCGCTGCTCTGCCAGATCAGTCTGGGCACCTGAAGATCAGAAGCTTCAAATCTACGATTTCGTCGGGCCCCCGTGGTCGGTGTGTCTAAAACTAAGGTCGTCAATACCTTTGTACCATGGCTCCGCTAGATGATTGGCAGCTATGCTGGTCGTCTGGGCACCAAAATGGCCTTCCTGAGGTCGGCGTGCCTTAGTACCTAGGTCTTGCAATACCTTGGTATGTCTATGGCCCTGCCAACCTAGTTGGGCGCCCTAGATGCATGACCTTCTTGAGGTCGGTGTGCTCTAATAGCTCTGCCAGCCTGCTCTGGACACTCGGGATTTTGCGTAAGGAATGAAGGCCTCCCTGTGGGGTGCGCGCCTAATGGCCCTGCCAAGTATCTCCGGGTGCTTGGGCGCTTCTGATTTGAGACCTCCTTGAGGTCGGCATGCCTTGAGTGGCCCTGCCAGACTCCTTGCAGCCATGCAGGATATCTGGGTGTCTCTACACTCCATTCGTTCAAAATCAACATTTTTTCTACAACTTCATCGTCGACAGTTCTGGACATTACAACTTCAGCTACGACATTATTGACGACCTCTTCATGCGATGCATGTTTCAAGATCCTGCTGGGTATCCTCGGATACTGGAGATTGTTCATATGAGGCCTCTTCGAGGTCGGCACGCCTACAAGGCCTCCACGAGGTCGGCCCTGTCAGACTCCTTGCAGCCATGCTGGGAGATCTGGGTGTCTCTACACTTCGTTTGATCAAGACCATGACTCAGTTTTTCTTCTCTTTTTTGAGCATCAAACAAGCCATGCTGCCTGCTTCAATGCTCGAGGACTACTCTACGATAGCGTCTTCGACGCCCTCTTGTTTTTGTTCGTCGTACCGACCTGTTGGGAAACCTGTTTCTCGTCAAGTCGTTACTTGACCTATTTCTTCTTCTCTTTCTTTTTTGGATCATCATATCGGCCATCCTGCCCGCCACGATGCTCAGATACTACTCTACGAGTGCGTCTTTGATGCCCTCCGAATTTTTTCATCGTCGTTTCGATCAATTGGAAGTCTGCTTCCTATAGGTCATCACTCGACCTCGCTTCGTTCGGCAAGACTACAAACAGGTCGGCTGCTAAGCTGGCTACTTTTCTTTTTTAGACCGACGTGTACACTATTCGACCTGTCGATAGCTTCAAGACTTCGTCATGACCCTCTCAAGGTCGCTGCACCTACACATCGCTCGGGGGCTTGTGAGACATGGGTACCCCTGGGTCCCCACCGACCAGGCTCACGACCGTCCCCGACAAGTGGGTCCGGCCTACCAGAAGACCCGCCGACCTGACAGTGGGTCCAACCGACCTAGTTGGTGGCCCACACGATCTCCTGAAGACCTTCCAGAAGATTCCCTAGGCGACCTTATCCAGAACGACTTCAAGGCTTGGCGTGCAAGGCAAGATAATGGTGGATTCCGACAAGCAATCCGACGTATATGGTAATGGTTGTAATCAACTAGACTTAGGTTTCCTGGTCGTAACCGACCAGGAGTTTTGGCGCCGACCTTGTCCGCAGGCCAATATAAGGCGGGCAGGGCGACCCCTTGTACAATCGCACAATCCTCAAGCAATCTACACCGACAACTGGATGTAGGGTTTTACTCTCCGAAGGCCTGAACCAGTATAAACTCGCCGTGTTCTCTGTGTCCCGTGTGCTCGTGCGCAACCTTCGAGTTCTTAGCCCTAGATTTCACCCCACCGAACAAATAAACCACCGGGGTTAACCCCCCTATGGGCTGTGCAGATCTAAACATCTGACAATCACCAAATTATATTATTTAATGCACCTGCAGTTCAAATTTGAAGTTTGTAAAAAAATTCAACAAAACGAAAAAACTAACGAAATATACCAAAAAAATTCAAAATTACCCCAAATTTGAGCAAGGAGTTTCAAATTATGTGGGATGGCCTCAAAAAATGGGGCAAAAAAACTAAAAAAAATTATTTCCCCGAGTGCAATCCCTAGCACTCGGGGAAGAGACCCTTCCCCGAGTGCTAGATCAGGGCACTCGGGGAAGAGGCCTCCTTCCCCGAGTGCTAGAGCAAGGCTCTCGGGGAAGATTTTTTTAAAACGTTTCTGTCTACCGCCGCCGTCAAATGCAAATTTTCTTTTGCGAGTGCCGGTCTTCCCCGAGTGTTGCACTCCGGGAAGATGACCTTCCCCGAGTGCCTCTCTTCCTTGAGTACCAGACACTTTTCGGCACTCGGGAAAGCCTCTCTTCCCCGAGTGTAACACTCGGGGAAGATTGGCTTCCCCGAGTGCCCGATTTTCGGCACTCGGGAAGCATTTGACACTCGGGGAATTTTGCTTCTCTCGTAGTGAGGAGGTGGGTGCTGCAGCGTCGTGCGACGTTCGTGGCGGGACGTAAGGAATGAGATCACTCAACGTGTAGGAGGTACGTGGTCTGTACAGTACACGTGTGTGATTGATTTTCGGCGATCTATGGCAACAGGTAGATGACGTCGATGGATTCCAAGTTTAAAGTGGCAAGGTTAGATGGAACCTGAAACTTCGGGTTGTGGCAGACGAGAGTGAAGGACCTGTTGGCTCAATAAGGCATCTCGAGAGCACTTGATGAGAAGAAGCTGGCGAAGGTAGATGATGATAAGTGGGAGGAGATGCAGGCGCAAGCATGTGTAACGATGAGGTTGTGTCTCGCTGATCAGATCATGTACCATGTCATGGATGAAAGCTCGCCTAAGAAGATTTGGGACAAGTTGGCCAAGAAGTTTATGTCCAAGACTTTGACTCGGAAGTTGTATCTGAAGCAGAAGCTGTATGGGCTAAAGATGCAGGAGGGGTCAGATCTTGCTGTGCATGTGAATGTCTTCAATCAATTAGTTGCTGATCTTAGGAAGGTCGACATGAAGATTGATGATAAAGACATGGTGATTGTTCTTTTGTGTTCGCTGCCGGATTCTTATGATCACTTGGTTACTACGCTGACATATGGCAAGGAGAAGGTGTAAGTGGATGATGTTGTTGCGACTTTGCTTTCTCATGAGCAGAGGAGGAAGAACAACTCACCCGAAGAGTCTTCTGGGAGTGCTTTTATGATCAGGAGTGATCGGAGTGGTGAAGATAAGAAGGGCAACAAGAAGAACAAGGGACCGTAGTTCTATAAGTGCAAGGAGTGGGAACATAAGAAGGCTGAGTGTCCGGAATTGAAGAAGGGTAGTGGAACCGCAAGTGTGATGATTGCCAAACAAGATGACTCGGATAGCGATGGTGATGTTCTCACAGTGTCAAGTGAAAAGTCTTGTGAAGAAGCGTGGTTGTTGGATTCAGCTAGCTCGTTTCATGTAACACCAAGGAAGGAGTGGTTCTTGTCATACATTGAGAAGGAGGGTGATCTTGTTCACTTGGGAGATGGTTCAGGTTATCGTATCATAGGAGTGGGCGATATCAAGTTCAAGATGTATGATGGACACGAGATACTACTCAAGGGTGTGAAGCATGTGTCGGGGCTACGGATGAATCTGATTTCGCTTGAGATCTTGCATGAAGAAGGATGGTTGTATCAGGCGGCGCCTGATAAGAAGACCTTGAGAGTAATGCATGGAGGCAAGACGGTCATGGTTGGTGAGAATTCATGTGCACACCAATACAAGCTGAAGGGAAGCGTTGTTGGAGGTGGAGTCATGGACGGCAATGCAACTATGGCGGTGTTCTATCCAACGGTCGGCGAGGTGGCAGCGGCCTCGTCGGGCTGTTCTAAGTGAGCAACAAAGGAGGCAACTCAAGTCTGGTACACGGAGGTTCGCACATGGATAAGCTCAAGGCGGCGTGCATATTCGCCAAGGTGGAGATTGTTAGATATGTGTTGAATATGTGTACAGTTCAGTTACAGTTGGACTTGAGTTGTAATTTGGTAGGATAGGGGTAGAGTCTCAGTCGTACTTTGTATCCCTATGGCCCATAAATATGTGGGCACTACCATTGTAACCGTGAGACGACTTGGCGGCTAGTGTGGGCAGCGGCGTTGCCGCGGTGGTGCCCGGATGCCGGTGTAACTGCTGTTTATGGGGAGGAGCGCCCGTAGTCATGCCCCAAGGATGTAGCTACATGGCCGAATCTCGTTAAAAAACATCGTGCCTTGGTGTCGTTCTTGTTTGTGTGATCTTGCGATTTGGTTTTGCGTTCTTGAGGTTATCGCTTTCGCACTTTGATTGTAACATCATCTGCCAGGTGCATGTGCATCACACGCATTTCAATCTATGCCCCTCTTGCCTCTATCAGAATTAATATATGGATACAAAGATTTTATTCCAATTAGATTTCCTTATTTGATTTGTTGGTTGGTTTCATGTGTGAGTTCAGTGTGCTATCTCTAAAGCTAAGATCCAGTGGCCATGTGGTCAAGCATGTTTGCTTCGAGTACATGCATGTCACAAAGCAACTACCTAGCATCCTTGTCAGCCATCTCATCCCTTAACATGCTAAAATTGGGCTGGCAAATGGGCGGACATGTGGTTGTTTGAAGATTATAAATCTGAATGAAGAGGGACCTATATTATTAAAAAAAAATGAAGAGCGACCTATAGCTCCTTTCCTCTTTGAGGATGACTATAGCTCCTTTCCTATTTGAGGATGACAAACAAAGTTCTGTCGTTGCATGATGGCACCAGAAGTGATAAAAATATGAATTGTTGATTGCCAATGCCATTTGGATAGTGCAGAAATTTTTAAATGATGCATAGTACAACTCAAGTTTTGATTGGTTTACTTGTTTGATTCGAATAATGTGGGTTTACAAGTAATCCATACGTCTGTGCCACTTATACATATTATGATATGTCTACGGAGTATTGATGAAAATAAAAATAACTACAATATAGTTTAAATTTCTGAAATATTTTTTATATTTTAAATGGAAGAATGATAAGTTGATGGATTCAATAGTCTCTAGATTTTTTTAGACAACACGTGCGTGTCGCATGTGCACTTTACTAGTTATGTTAAATTTCCCAGTTGATTTTGCATCTTGAGCCGAGCAGGGAGGGGCAAGCGGGATTGCAGGAGTCCCTACCAGCCTCAACCTTGCTTTAGGACGTGCATGGGGGCACTTAACATCTTGTGAAACATGGATAAGCAATGATTTTGAAAGCCCACTAGACTCATTAACTTCTTATCTTTTTCTTAACCTTCGTCCTCGACCTCCATGCCTCCGCCCCTTCGTCCTCCTTCCCGGTCGGCAGTTGCCTCGCCACCGAGGCGCCTGCCTGCTCTTTTCTTAAAAGATGTGCAAATCACATTTTTCATTAAAAAGAAGAGAATGTTGAAGGTACACAAAAACAATATAAGGGCGGCCGAAATGCGAAGTAGAGAACAACACAGACACTAGAAAACTAAGGCCTCAACCGAAGGTGGGAACTAATCCCTACAAAGCCCGCACGACCCTACGACGCGCTTGCTCAAGCACTAGGGGTGCTAACACCACCAGTTGGAGCGCGGTTCCTTTCCTTCCAAAGCGACCAAACACCTTGGGTACCTGCTTCCTCACCTCCTCCCACCATAGTTATTAAGATCGGACTGGACGTCGAACCGGTAGAGTGCTCGATTCAATGGTTCATTTGTCCAACTGGTTGAACCACCGGTTTGAAGCGGTTCAAATAGAGTCAAATCTACTCAAGCACCACAAGTGACAACGTGGTGTAATGGTAAATCCCTCCATCCTGGACCGTTCAACAAGGGCTCGAAACCCAGTACAAGAGCCTGGTTTTTCCCGGGTCGATTACATGACCGATCTTTTAGGTAGCTCAAGACCTTGGAGCCCCAAGGAGCATAGGATCCAAAATTTTCCCAACTGTGCACGCAACCAGCCTATTAGAAGTCCAACAACGACCATGCAACACCGGCCAGCCAAAGACGACCATTTCTAAATGAATCTATCTGGCTGTGCGGAGAGCTGAAACTTGCACAAGCTGTCCAAAAGATGTAAATATTGTACTACCACATGAACCGACCGGACGAGGGATACACATCTTGAACCCACCGAGGTTTTTCCCGGGTCGATTACATGACCGATCTTTTAGGCGGACCGGACCAATGGGAGCTTGATTTTTCCCGAGTCGATTGCATGAATGATCTTTTAGGCAGCTCAAGACCTTGCAGCCCCAAGGAGCGTAGGATCCAGAACCTTCCCAACTGTGCACGCAACCAGCCTGTTAGAAGTCCAACAACGACCGTGCAGCACCAGGCTGAAGATGACCATTTCCAAATGAATCTATCTGGTTGTGCGGAGAGCTGAAACTCGCAAAGGTTGTCCCAAAGATGCAAATATATTGTACTACCACATGAACCGACCGGGCGAGGGATACACATCTTGAACCCACCGCCTATTCGTCAATCAGTCCCGCACCGTCCGGGACTTCCTAATCTGAGTTGGGACCGCGTTCCAAAGGTCTAGTGCCAATTGGAAGATAGAGCACCTGTTGATCCTCCTGTCAAGCCAAAATAGAGCGCAGCTACCATCTCCAACTTGATCCCCAACTTGAACTGACACTGAGGCATCAAAGAACTCTTTGGCCGACCTTTCGACCTTGAAGTGGTATCTAATCTAAACCTTTTTGTCACTCCTGCTACAGAGCACCACCCACCGAAGTTCCTACCCTTCCTGGCTGATGGCGTGGGCCTCCACCGCCGTCGAGACTGTGGTCGTCCCAACCTTCTTCCTTCTAGGTCTACCTTCCTACCCTTCCTGGCTGATGGCGTGGGCCTCCACCGCCGTCGAGACTGTGGTCGTCCCAACCTTGTTCCTTCTAGGTCTACCTGCTATTGGAGCCCACGAAACTCGAACCCTAAATTCCACCACTCATCCCCCACCCCATCACTCTCCCTCATCACCGGTGACCACATCATCGGTCGCTCCCTCCCCTCTTCCCTCCCCCACCGACTTCATCTCCTCTCGAAACCTCGGAACCCAGCAGCACGCACGGAGATCACGTGGTCCACAGTGATCGCAAGAATATCTCAAACATTGGAAGGTGAAGAGCTGCCCATCTTTACGGGGCTAGACGGTAGGAGTGGGAGTATAATAAATACTTGTGCCCCCAAAAGTAGCCGTTAGCTGAACTGTTAAGTGATTATCGAAACTTCCAACACAGAATCGGAACTTCCAAACAATTCTCCCATACTCAATAGAGATATTCCATCAGAATTCTCCCAAACTCAATAGAGATATTCCATCGGAACTAACCCCAAATTGCCAACACAAGGTTGAAACTTCCGATACTCAGAAAATGTGAAAGGTTGAAACTTTCGATACTCACACAAAATGTGAGAATAGACTGAATGTGCAGGTAAGTGGTGATTCTCATGGGTGGTTAGCATCTCAATCAAGCACTTCGACATATTCAAACAATACATCTGCATCCCTATGAAACTCCACTGGCACAGTAATATAGTTTTCAATCTAGGTAATTGTGCAATAAAACTTGCACTGAAACTGACCTAATGTTTTAAACCTGTCATCCACTAGATAAAAGTGTTAGTCCCTTAATTATGTGTATCATCTACAGCCAAATTCACTTAGGGGGCTGAATGCACTTTCAACAATAACGCCTCAAGCTTTGATTGTATCAGATAGGTTGCTCATAGCATATGCAAACACAAGAGAACCAAACTTTAACCCGACAACACTTATATCAAGTTTGTCAATAGTTTTACTATACTTTGCATTTTTTGGAACTTCTGTAACTAATAAAGCAAAATCATTCCCCTAACGAATTACAAGTCTAAGCCTCTCTTCCCTTTTTCTTTCTAAGAACAAAACTCAAACAATGTTTGTTACAGAATACAGCTTCCATGTTCTACAGCCGAGAGTTTAAGGTCAAGTCAGAACAGTAAATAGGACCAGATTGTTGTTACCAACAACAGAACCAAGGAGTTGTGCCGTTGGAATCTCCATCCAGACGAGAGATTATGTGCGTCAACAGTGTACGTAAAGTCAGTCATGCCATCCTTAATTTTTATGCTCGAGGAACCTGAAATTAGAAGATGCAAGTACAGCATTAACATATTTCAGGTGTAAGATACAGTGTCAGATGTAGAACACAAATTTCAGAATTTACATATCCCATTACAAATTGATTGCGATACACAGAAAAGGATAGACTATGCTACAACGTTTGAATTCTGCGGGGGAAGGACGACTATAACTTTGTAGCTGCATGTGTCACTTACAGTTGTAATCTGTCCATCCAATAACTTGATTTTCCAAGTCATAAACCACTAGTTTATTTGAGAGGACCAAGTCTGCAACAAAGTTCATGAAACTTAGAAGCAAAGCAAATAAAGAACAAATAGGTCAAGCATTACATAAAAGCTTGATCATACCTCCCAAGAGAACCATATCTTTCCCATCCTTGGTTTGTAATCCACCGTTCAGGAACCCTATACAATAGAAATCATTCTGCACAACAAAAAATGACATATTAAGTTGAACAATGAACTTCCATAATAAGGTAAGTCACAGAACAAATGCTTTTCAACACTGCAGATAATTAAAAGAAACATTTTTCCTACTTCATTTATGACAGAACAAATAGTCAAACCTGCTATAGAGTATATGACAGATAAATTAGATATAAATAGAAATCCAAAAGTGGGCTTTTGGGGTAGAAAACCTAGGTGCAATACGCTACTAGTTAACAACTAGTATTTCAAGTCATACCACTATCTGCTAAAACACAGACCAGTTTTAAATGATAGCAACACGATGTTTTGAATGAACATCTTCCTTTTAGTATACAAGGAAATTTTATTAGATAATAATATTTCTTCATGTTGGGTCTTAATAGGATAAATTTCATTAAGCTTTAAATCACGACATGGTAATTTAGATGCTATTCAGTTACCAGTGCCTGCCAAACTTTAACCAAGCTGCTTTCATACTATTTCAGTGGTATGCAAATATATAACGACCAACATAACTTGCTAGGACAACAAGCCAGTGGACTTGAATTGTATATAGCAAATGTAATGTCTTGACAGAATGTTGCTACTTACACAGCATAAAAAAGTGGGAAAGGAGATGTTATCTTACCCCATTTTGGAAAAGGTAATCATGTGGGTAAACATCCAATGTAAGGTCTTCCTCAAAACTAAAGGTGATTATGGGAAATCCATCATCCACACTACAAAAAGGAATTGGGTTTAGGAGTTAGAAATATACATAAATAAGGATTTTACCAAAATAAAAAGAGACAATGTGGTAAGATATCCCTTTATTAGTATAATAAATGTACAAATTCATATATCAATATATAATATATAAATTATGGAGAATATGAGAGTATTTAGTAAACAATTGTAAAATTTACCTTCCAGAAAACTGGAAACATAGGAAGTCTTGATAAGTACGGATGTTCATATCTTGGTACTTGTTGAATACCTAAAATTATCAAGAAAACATCATGGTGGGCACAAATTGTTCTTCACTACAAAGATTGGATCAAATAGATGTTTCCGCACCGCAGACATCAGTGTGTTATAAACTGACTCCGGGAGGTACGCCAATGTTGTCCCGCTGTCAATTATCGTGCCTGTATTTCTACCTGAATCGAAAGTATTTTTTGGAAGCTGAATTGTAGCACCACCAACAGCAATTCCTTTCAGGTTGACATTGTAGTGTGGCCTGTGGTAAATTTTCATAAGGTGCCACAAATTAAATAGTGAATGCCACACATCACACAAGCATGCTTCACATGGATATTATACCGCCAACGTCTGTTGTGTGTGATCACAACAAACTTGCTTGTCCACGAATTTATACCCTCCTACGGTACAGTGCCTACAGCTGAGCTCTGATTCGTCCCAGAAGGAAATGATTATGCATACAAGTCTCAAACAGGAACATGCATATAAATGCATATGTCATGGCATCAACAAGATTGCTTAACTTCCTGTTCTCCAAAACAAACAGATGCAGAGTTTTCACGTGTGGGCTTCACCATTGCATTGAGAGCCAAGAAGAATGTCGGTCATGTGGCAAATAGTAAGGTAAAGTTGACGAAAAAGGTAGGTGGCCAAGATCAAAGAAGGATATTTTTTTACCACAGTAAGACAACATCAGACATGTTAGTCGATCACGGATATGTGGTTGGCAAAGCGATAGTAGGAACTGGCATAGCATGGTAACAATAGTGAAATCAGACAAGGTTACTTCCTTTTTACTCAGAGAAGGTATTAGTTTTCTATCCATATATCTCAGTTCGGATAAATTGAACAGCTAAAGCAACATTTTAGTTGATTTATCTCATGTTGGAAACATGGCAGTACTCACGGACAAGTAAATGAAGAGTAGTAGGTTTGCTATTTACATAATAACATCCATATATATAAATAAATGTGAGTACCACACATGAAAAGAAAACCAAGTATTTGACAGAACAAGCTAGAAAGATGAGGACTTGAGACACTAAACGGTATTACTATATTACGTAAACACAGCCAAAAAATAATAAACATAATCCAAACTTTCAAATTTTAAGTGCATGTTATGGTTTGGCTGTTTTGAGTATACTTGTTTGACTTTCATATATTTTGGGTGAAGAAACATCACGCTTCAAGATCGAATTTAATGCATGCATGCTAAAGTCAAAGTCAAAGTTTCGATGTCTTCAAAACACTAGTCAAAGCTAGCTTTGGATGCTAAGATAAGTCGTTATACCACCAGATAGATTAACAAAGTATACTACATTGTAGACTATATTTAAGTCTTGAACAGACTCTGTAAGAAATCAATGCACAAATATTCAAGGAATCAACTCTCTCATGGAAAGAGGATTTCTTTTCTTTTCTCCTTTTTTTTTTTTTTGCAAAGGAGACAGTATGAACTAAGAGAGACTGCAGAGTTGTGCGTGACAGACCATGGCAGGGAATGATGCAATATGGTAGGCTACATGATTTAATCAAAAAACAAACTAGTAACCGTAAGGTGACATACATGCCGCGCACCAACGGTGTTGTCTTCACTTTGGGCTGTACCACATTCCCAATCGCGAAGATCCCACCACCATGCACAGTGTCCAAGCAATGGGAGAAAATCTTCTGCACTTTCCCAGCAGCAGCCAGCTGCGATAGCATTGACGAATTCGCCTGGCCAAACCCTAGAATCCCATCAAGGGCCTGGCTCGAGGACCCCAAATCACCGCCGAGCTGAGCACCACACCTGCAGAACAGAGACAGACAGAGCAAGAGAGATCACCTCTGCAGCTCTGCCAAACGAACCGGCACAGATCGCTTGGTCCGGATCTCTCCGGATGCCATGCCACTACGAACAGAGAGCTCACCCAAATGTGATGCTGGCATTGGACGGCGCGGTCTGGCCGTCGCCGGACACCTTATCGTACTGCAGGATGTCGGTGACAAAGAACCCGGCGGTGGAGCTCCCGTCCCCGTAGGTGATCCTGAACTGGCATGGCGACTCGGACGATGAGCACACGCGGCCGTGGCCGTCGCTGTTGGCGACGCAGAACTCCTGGTCGCACCCCACCGTTCTCCCGCTTCCCGCCGGGTCGTACTGCGTCAGCTCTATCTACAACCAAACAAGCAATCATCCCAAAATCCAACCAAACCAGCAAGCATCCCAAAATCCAAGCAGTCGAGATTATTCGAGAGAAGCATCAGGAATTCAGGAGGAGAAGAAATCACAGTCGGCGAGGAGGAGTACCCCGAGGCCGCTCCTGGTGGGGCAGCCATCGCAGCGGATGCAGTTGACCCATAGGAGGTCGCTGCCGGTGTCCACCTGCACGTAGTAGCCCTTGGGCGGCGCTCCGATCTCAATCCGCGTGAAGTACAGGCTGCGCTGCGCAGAGCCCCAGTCAGACGCGCCGAGGAGAGAGAACAAAAAAAAGAAAAAAAAAGGCACACAGGCGTTAGCTGCGCCACCACCGGGCTAGCAGGCGGTGCACGCGCGCGGCGGCGAGGTCGATCGGTCACCTACCCGGTCTCGGTGGGGAGGCCGACGCCGCCGAGGGGCAGGTCGACAGAGCCGAGGAGCCGGCCGTGGCGGCGGCCGTCGTGCCGCCGCAGCGCCGCGAGGTGCTCCTCCGCCGCCTCCTCCCCCGTGCCGCCTGCGTGGCGAGGGAACTTGCGGCGCACCCGGAAGACGCCGGTGGCGGCCGCCGGGGGCGGCGCGAGCGCGACCGACAGCGCGAAGAGGAGGACCACGCCGGACAAGAACCTGGAGGCGCGGGTCGACGGCGCCATTGACTTTGGCCGGGCGGGGCGCGGGGTTTGCTTAGCTTGGTTGGTTGCTTTGGCTCCTCGTGCTCCGGCCGCAGCCGGCCGGCCGGCCGGAAGAGGAAGCGAAGCGCGCAGGGGAAGCGTGCGTGTCGCGTCCCGGGAAGGCGCCGGAAAAGGGGGACGGGGAAAAGAGGATAAATTTAATGGGAAACGGTTCGGTATTTAAATGGGCCGGAAGATATGAGAGCAGTAAGATATTCTCGGCAACCCCCTCATGTTCTTTGCGTTTCCGATTTCTGGTTGGGAAAGTTTGCATCCAGCGTCCCTTTCGTTCTGAGTATTTAAGGAAAGGTCCTACTGAACTCATACCGAACCCACTGTGATTTCAACTCTAGACGGGTTTACTTGGGCTGAGTCCAACAAGGATGGGCAAACTGGAGAGGTAAAACTCCATTTGCCTCGCTGCTACAGTAGCATGGAGAGGCAACGTCTCGTCCGCCGCCCGTAGAGGAGGAGGAAGCGGCGGCGGCATCGCTCCCACCTCCCAAGCCATGAGCTGCTCCTTCGGCCGCGTCGCCTCCCGCTCCTGCACCAGCACCCGCGCCCACCGAGACCGAGGAGGAGCACTGGCGTCGCGTCGAGCTCCGTCGCTCGAATCGAGTTCCCGCTGTCGCGTCAACCCTGCCGGCCGGCGAATTGAGTTCCGCGACGGCCGCCGCAGCTGAATCCGTTGCCGCATCGAGCTCCGCCGCCTCGTTCCGCCGCCTCTTGCTCGTCCCGCACCGGCGGCCGCCGCGACTGAATCACTGCCACGTCGAGCTCCGTCGCCCGAATCGAGTACCCGCTGCCGCGTCAACCCCGCCGGCCGGCGAATTGAGTTCCCCGACGGCCGCCGCAGGTGAATCCGCTGCCGCATCGAGCTCCGTCGCCTCTTGCTCACCTTGCTGCTCGTCCCGCACCACCGCGCTCGTGCTCGCCAAATGCAATCGAGGAGAGAGGGAATCCATTTTTACCTCTCCTCTCTCCTCACAATGCAAAATGCCTCTCCGGTTGCCTCATCTGTTGGAGTTCATTTTAGCGATGCACAGTGTTGTGGGAGAGCCATTTTTGTGTTTGCACAGCTCTGTTGGAGTCAGTCTTAAAACTAGCTTGATTATTAGCCACAATGCAACCAGAAAAGGGGAAAAAAAGGTGGCGTTCCACACGTGACAGCATCGGTGTGACAACCAACAAAAGCGGCGTTCCACACAACACAAGCTCAGAGCTACCATCATTTTACTTTGTCGCATCAACTGAGCTCTCTTGCTGATTAGGATCATGTCAAGGTTGGTTGGATATACTATAGAGCTTGCCGATCAGTGCTAGGCTAGCGCGGTGAAACGAAGGATCGTATATATGCAGAGTGTTACAAAAAATTAAAGGGGTTTAGGTAAAAAATGCTTGACTTTCAAGTTTCACTGTTTCAGTCACAACCGTATAAATTAGGTCCACAAGTCACAAAAGCATACTTTTCTCATATCTATAGGAGGACGTAGTGATGATAAACTCGGTATTCTCTACCGTGTTTATGTTCAATGCTCTTTTCTTAAGTCCTACTCAAAAAAAATGTATACCATAAGTTGAGGTTTTATTAGACTTTAGCTGAAAAGAGCAAGGGTATATGGGAACACATGACTTTGACATACAAAGCAAATGGTTTCTAAGAAAATAGCTTTTTAAGTTGTGTATAATGGACATGTTTGGAGAAATAGCCTTGAGCTATTTTGAGGGTTAAAGTTTAGCTCAAGAAAATAGTCTTTCAATGAAATAGCTCTCAAATTGTTTGGATCCAAAGGTTATTTAAACTATTTGATCTTTAATGTACTTTTCCAATCACTTATCCCTCTTAAAATAAATGGGTAATTCTATTACTTTGCGTGGCCGCGCGTTTATTCTAGATCCCTTGACGACGGCTTGACTCTTGCCCGCAGGAGGGTGGTTCGTCCGCGCGGCAGCAGGAAGGGGTGAGAGAAGAGGATCCACTGTCGGGAGCTCGTCGTCGTCGACGTCGCCGGGAGCCCGCCTATGCATCGCATCCGCTCGAGATCCCGGCGCCCTCATTGTGCGCGATCTGGACCTCTAGTAGCACGTCGCCATCGACCAACAACACCTCGTCGTTGTAGCACGCAGCCACATGGATGCTCGATCTGCCGGCGGAGAAGCCGGAGCTCGTGACTGCGAATCTCGGGAGAAGGTGCCGCGTCGCCTCGGGATGCCCTGCGCCGCCGTAGGTTCCCTTGCTCCTCTCCCGGCCGAGCCTCGCGGAGGCCACCGCCACGTCGAGCGCCGCCGCAGGGTCCCCTGCACCCCTGCTGGCCGCCGTGTCCCGCAGGGGCCAAGAGGCCCGCCGCCGCCCACGGGACCCGTTCGCCATCATCAACCACCCGAACAACGACGTGGAGGAGGGGAGCGGCGACGCGGCCTTGTAGTTGGTCGCCGGAAGCGAGGGAGGTGCGGTCGGCGGCGTTGGGGAGGAGGGGCGCGGCCGCCGACGTTGGGGAGGAGGGCACCGCCGGAGAGAGGGAGGCGGAGCGCGACGCCACTCCCCCGTGACCCGGACGGGGTGCTGCTCGTCGCCGAAGATGGGGAGATAGAGGAGGATGGCCGCAGAGGGAACAAAGAGAAGGTCAGGGAAAGGACCGCCAGGCCCTCCGCCACCACCATCGCGCTCTGCACCACTCGCAGCGCCCTGCTCCTTGCGGCGGCTCCTCCTCCGCGGTGGCAGCCAGGTGCAGCCTCGTGCTCTCTGACGGCGTGCTCCGCCGCGGCAGCGTCGTCCGGCGGGTCCGGGAGGCGGCGGCGTGGGTGAAGCTCGGCGGCGGCACGGGTGGGGGACGCGGCCACACGCGGGGTGGGGGGGATCGATCCGTGCACGGGAGTGAAGGCGACGGCGGATTTTCAGCGGGGTCCACTCAGAATAGCCCAATTAGCATCTATTTTGGTGATAATTTTTTTGAGTGGACTAGTTGCAAATAGCCTTAAAATAGCCCACCTGTTTGACTGCTTATTGAGCTATTTAGGCTAAAAAGGGGTAGGCTAAAAAATAGCTCATGGATTCAAACACCCCCAATGAAGAGGGTTTGTCTATAAACTTGTTTTCAGGTGCTATTCAGGAGACATATTAATTTCCCTATTTTTTTTCAGTTTTGAGCATTGTTGTAGTACACCGATGATCAAAAGAAGCGGGTCATCAAAGCTTGCCAATTTTTAGAGTCCACAGATGCATTCGTTTCACTCTGCATATCGCTCGATAATGTTTAACACAGTGTAGTGTGCATTTTAGGTTTGTCTAGTAGTGTCTAAATAATCGACATTGGATGCTCCTCCTATGTGGATTTAGAAGTTGGACACATCATCCGTCCAAATGATTATTCGTTTTGATATTTCTAGATACGTATCATTTGATATATACAATATGTAGTAAATGTTATATATTTAAAAATATCAAACAAAACAGTAAATTGAGACAGAGTTTAAAACAAGTCCTTCTAGTAGGAGGAGCAAATAGCAAATACGGAGTATATGCGCTAGGGTGGGTCGTCCGTGGGTGGAACCGTGGAAGGAGGTCGATGAAACCATGCAAAGGGGCTCAATGCAATTAATCTCATTCGTCCCTGTTTTTTCTACATTTTCCCTTGCCTATGCGAAATTGCTCTCTGTTTCAAATTTTCATGATTTCTTCTCCTTTGTCCGACTGCTCCATATTAGCCTTCGTTTGTTTAATCATGATGAAGATATGAAAGCCAAGAGATGTCGTTCGCCCATAGGCGTGCCACCCTCGTATATACGTCTGCTGCAGCTATCCGTTTCTTTTCCCTATTTTTTTTTGCAGGTACGTCCGAGCCAGTGGATACACACGCAGACGCAGCTGTGGACGAATGAGCAGCCATCATCGTGCTAGTAAGCTAGTTGGAAATACTTGCTCCATCCAAGTGATCGTTTATCTAGATGTATCCAAATATTTATATTTACACCGGTAGAGAGACGACTTTATTCCCGGATAAACCAACGTGGCGTCCACCCCTTTAGTCTCGGTTGGTGATAACAACAGGGACTAAAGGTCTCCGTCCTTTTTTTTTAAAATTTGAGTTATACTAATTATTGTTATACACATATATTTTAATTGTTGTCTCATGTGTATATGTACGTATACGTATTTGCACTAAGTATCTATGTATATGTGTCTACTATATACGTACTTAGACTTATATATCTACGTATATAAACTTACAAATATATACACACAATTTTATACACACCAAAATAGATAGTATTTTCTTAAATTAGTATATATACATCAAAACATCATTCAATTCAAATTTCTAGTCTCAACTTCCAGTGGAGGTGGTAATTAAAGTTGGTCAATTGGATGTCTGTGATAATGATATTTTTATTTTGGATTAGCCACCTCGTCCACGAGGAATCCGATGAGACCTTCTTGAATCGCCAAGAGACGATCCTTCTCAATGAGTGTGTCCCTAACTATATCCATCTGTAATGTGCAAAAATATTAATATATTACACCCAATAATTAAATATATAATTGGTTAGAAAATGATTTATTATTAATTGGTTTATTTTACTTACACTATAATCTCCCGAGTTTGTAGAGAAACAGTGTATGTGCTCACAGACGTTTCTGTCTCAAACACTAAAGTGGAGAGGGGAACTGATTATGAAATACTAGTGTTATACAATTTAAATTTTCTCAATTTTAAGTTGTTCTTTGGATTACGTACCAGAAAATCAGTATAGAATCTAATTGTTGGTTTAAATGGTCTTCGGTTCTCTGCAATGAATTTTTTTCAAGCTATGAGAAAAAATAATAAAAGATAGAGTGTTAGTAAAAGCAAACTATATTGCATTAAAGAAAACATCTTAGATAGAATTATTACACTTCAAACAGATCTTGAAGGTCTTGGTATTGTGAGGGGTCTTTTCTCAATGAATCAAACACTATGATGTTGTTGTTGTCGACCATGATTATCATAAGAATCCAGTGAAAACTATATGCATGCTCATAAAGATTAGAATTGACTAAATAGAATTAACAAAGATAATTAGATGGCAATCGCACTTACTTGAAGTTGTATGGTAGTACTATAGAATTCTTGTAATGAAGAAACTCAGACAATGTCCTGAAGTTGTAAGGTAGTACTATAGAATTCTTGTAATGAAGAAACTCAGACAAGGTCCTATAGATTGTGTCGATTGTTTTTTCTGGTTGGCTATGGACCTCGTGTTAGTTAACTTTTGATGGGTCCATGAAACCAACTCTTTCATAACCCTTCCTTCGCATCTCATTAAGTTGCAGGCTATAGAAAATGAAAGACAAAGTTAATTAGTAGATCGGCAGACGCAATAAATTTTTTGACCGAACAGACACAATAATTTATTAATAAACATATGAAAATATGCCACTTATAGACATCAGGCGATCATAAGATCGGTATCTAGGGCTTCTAGTTGGTAAACTTGATAAATATCTTTCAATTGCAGCCAGACCACCTTCTCTCCTTCAATGGCAAAATCTTGAGGTCTCGCGACCATACCAAACATCTCCAGGCCTTTCGATGACTTCGTCATGTACCAATCATGAAATCTGTGCATCTTAGTTGGGAGCTTCTTTACCAATTCTAGCTTGACTAAAGGTTCTCCTGGCTGAAAGTGCCATCTAGGTAGGAATTTTTGATCCGTTGGTAGTTCTTCAATGCCGAGAATAGCACCAACATGCATCCCTGTTTGTTCAACAAAATTAATGACATGAACAAGATCTTCCGTAGGCATATTTGCAAGAGCTTGTTCGTCTGTATTGAGGCCTGAGGCAACGTAAGTCTAATTGCTCATCGACGCATCTGTTTGCTTCTACTTCGTCTTTGTGCCACTCGATGACGTCGACGCAGGTATTTGCTCGATGTAACTATTTGGCGACCCTCGTCGTCTCTTCTTTTGTTAAGACTTAGCCAGCAAACGGTCATAGTCCATTTTCAACTCTATCATTCTCTTCCTTTCTTCCTTCTCACGTATGAAAGCCTTGAGTCTCTGCGGACGACCTACATTTTTTTCTCCTCGAGCTGGTCTGTCGAAATTCTTTATGCAAATTGTCAAATCAATCCTTGACTTGTTGCTTTGAAATCGCGTCTGTTTTTTCTTCTGTCATCTCCCATGGTAGCTTCCTTGGCTCGGGCGTTTTCTTCACTGGTTGTTTTTTCTTTGGTGGCTGCACTGACTTGGAGGATTGTGCTCGGGACCTCTGTGGTGCCTGCTTTGCAGCCGGTGGTTGCTTTGGAGGTGATTTGGGAGGGATGTCATCATTGTGATCGCTCGAGCTCGCATCTCCCGGATTGAATGGTTCTTGCGGAGACGGTGAGCGAGGTGATCTTGAAGGTCGTGATGATGGCCCCGGAGATGATGGTGGAGGCTCCATGGGATCTCTCAGAGGGATTGATCCCTCATTCAAGGGGATTATGATGTAATGTTTGGGCCATAATATGATACCGAGAAGCGCATCCTTGAGTGTCTTTTCTCCCTCACCTCCTAAGATCTCTAGCTCTAGCTCTTCAAAATCTGCATGACAAATCTTCTCCACACTAACTAAGGCGTAGCCAGGTGGAATCGACATGTCGTGGCTTGTCTATCCAGGAAAATGCACAAAAGCACTTCTGTCTGCCACCTATATATATGTAGAGAAATAATGAAGTTATTAAATTTATAAGTCATGCATCAATAGCTGAGCTAGTATCATGAATTAATCATATTTATACCTTATTGTGATGTTGCCGAATGGCTTGTGCAGCTCACATGAGGTGCGCTGACAGAGGTCATCCACAGGGTACCGTTGGCTGTCGTCCACTTGAACTCCTTCTATTGCTCTCTGCTCTTCGGGGACCTCTGTGGAAGCAAAACTACTTTTGCAAGCGAAAAGGCTAATGATGGGATCCACCTGTACTTGGGGTAGTGCTTTAAAATGGGCCATCTCATTTATAGTGGCGTCCACTGGCCGTTCAATCTCTGCCTTCATGCTTTCTTCCTATTGTTTAAATCTTTGCTCCATCATTTAGCGTCATTGCTCCTCTTCGCGTTTTTTCTTCTTCGGCTTCTATAGGTGTCAATATTTCCCTTGAAAGCATATTTCCACGGTAACACCCCGTAGCCCCTACAACGTCCTTGGTGTTCTGGATTCCCAAGCGCCATAGTGAGCTCATCCATCTCTCTGTCAACCTTCGATCTACCCGCTTTGACATCTTCAATTATTTTAAATATCTCGAGTGCCTTCTCTCGTAATGAGGGTGGGAATTCAAGGGTACCATCTTCAGAGTTAATTCTACCTCCATGAGCATAATACTAATTCTTCACTTGCTCAGGTTACTCATAGACCGCTGGTTTGATACCTTGTGCGAGAAGGTCTTCTTCCATCTTCCGCCACTTGGAATTGCAACCGCGTAACCACCTCGACCAAGATGATGATTGTGCCCCTTCTTACCACGACCGTTCTTCCCTCATGCACTCGCCTTGGCGATTCTTCACTTTTCTTGTAATGCACAAAGGACTTCCAGTGTTCTTTTAACTTCAGATATTCAATCCAATTTGGAGTTAGGTTCTTCTTGATACAATCTCTATCCATCTGGTGCCGGAACTTCTGAAATTGAGTTACCATCTTCGAGAGAGTCCAACCCTTTATAAGGTTTGGTTGGACGCCTTATGGAAGTGTGAAGTGTTTTAGGATATCATTCCACAACATATTATTTACTAAGTCTGGAACCACGTGTGGATTATCTGCTCTTCCCTTCCATTCTCTATAGTTGATGGACACGTTGGCCCCGCAATGCGACACATACATGCCTATGATCTTTTTTGGAGCACATGGATGACGAAGCTCTAAAATTTCAGTGATATGATACATCACCTGGCCGGTGAGTACTTGTGTATGCCCTCTCTTAGTCTTTTTTATGCTGAGCATGAATCCTACAAGTTGCAGATTCGATATTTAATTATGTAAGAATTGAGATTAGAGAATTAATAATGATGAACCCTCGTTGTGTACGGAGGAGACCCGCCTCGCGCTCGGCACTCGCGGCGCTCCGCGCCCCTCGCGCCTCGTGCTCGGCCGGGGAAAAGAAAGCCGGGTTGGGTTGGGTTGGGGACGGGTGCGGGTTGGCAGGGGATAATGGGTCAGGGGGAAGGTGAGGTGGGATGGTGGGTTAGATGGGGTTGGGTGTAGAATGGCATTCTACACCGTACCTAAGGTGTAGGATAACGCTACCGTGTATGTATATGTGTGTGTATGGGAAAATCCATTCTACTATCGAGTGTAACTACTCCTGCCTCAATTCAGATCCCTCGCGTGAGTACCGGTCCATTTTTGGGTCACGAAACCTGCAGCGGACCCGATAAGCCGAGAACTGCGCGTAGAAACCTCGTGACACACGTTCCGGACCGAGTATAATACGTCAGATTTTTTTTACGAGGATCATAATCCCTCCAAGGCCCCGATTTGTTGAGAAATATCCGGGTCATTTGGATCGAGCAACCAACTCGCACTTCTTCGTGCAGTCACGTACGTGTGCTTCTCTCTCAGCGATAGGCGGCGGTGACAAACTACCGGCGCATACGATGTACTCCTCCCGGCCGGCAGCGGCTGTGACAAGCTGCCAGCGCATACGACAACACGTACTTATCCAGATGGTCGACGGCGGTGGCGTGCTGCCCATCCATTCTGACATACGGCAAGGCTATGGTGAACAGGTATGAGTGCATACTCCTCTCGATCTCGCATGATCGATTCAATTCAACTGAAATCATCGTCGTCCTTGACTCCTGGGTACAACTTGTCGATCGGTGCCAGGCCTACTCCTCTGCTATCGACCGTATGGGTACGATCTGTTCACCCACTTTCAGTGCCATTGTCGCTACGAATAGCTTGAATATCATCTCCATTACTCTCATTCTTCAACCTCAAAATTAGATCTCGGACAAAACCAAACGTCTTCCCCTTGTCAGCCAAAAAGAAGACCCAAGCATAGCGAGAATAGTCATCCACTATCACCAGAACATACCATTTCCCACCTGCCGAGCACACACGAGCTGGACCAACCAAGTCCATATGGAATAGCTCGCATGGCCTCTCTGTCATAACATATGTCAGAGGCGGATGGGAGGCGGCGACCATCTTGCCATGCTTACACGGAGCACACAGCAAATCCTTTTGATACTTCAACTTAGGCAATCCTCAGACCAAACCAAGTCCACTCAAGCGTGACAACAAGTCAAAACTCAAGTGACCTAGCCTCCTATGCCATTTCCAAAGCTCCGCCGAAACACCCGCAACCAAACAACGAGAAGAGCCGACACACTGAGAAAAATCGGCTCTGAAAATCTGACCCTCGGGGATGATCGTACACACAAGATCACCTCGAGAATCCAAAACACGAGAAGCGCCCGTCTTGAAACGGACCTCAAAACCCTCATCAAGAAGTTGGGACACCGAAAGACGATTGAACCCCAAAGACTTGACAAGAGCAACACGCCTAAGAGTCACGCTCTCACTTACCTTCACCGTGCCCACTGAAAGCACTCTACCTTTCCCATTGTCCCCAAAAGTGATGTACTCCTTGGACTCCACCGGGGTGAGGCTGGAGAACCACCTTCGATCTCCGGTCATGTGTCAGGAGCAACCGGAGTCGATCAACCAAAAGCCCTCCATGCCTCCCACCTACAAAATCAAAAGCGAGAGCGAGGGTGAGCAAACGACATAGCATTGGGGTTAGTACAAAATGAATCAAACCAGTGCCGTGCCATTTGCTCAAAAGTGGGGTTAGCAAAGTCCATCCTATCACTCCTAGGTGGAGCACCCACACGTCTCCTTGGAGGACTATGCGTACCACGAGGTGGAGACTGTGGCCCGTAGCTCCTCTAAGACCTAAAACTGCGATCGTTCCCCCCATACTCGTATTGGCCAAGAGTGAAGGAACGTCCAGCAAACTCACCATGCCCGAACCCAACACGCCTATCTATGTCTCTCTGAGGAGACACACCCTGTGTACGAAACTCACGCCTCTATCGAGGGTAAATGGTACGCACCGTACCCTCACCCCTAGGCACAACACGAGACTGTGGCACACCACGAGAAGGGCGGTACCTGTCCTTTTTGCCATCTCCCTAGCAAACCTCTCCTCACGCTTCCTCCTGAAGTAAAACTCAGCTAGGTTACCATCCCTCCCACAATGATCACAATGGAATGGGATTGGCTTTGGCTTTGGCTTTGGGTTCTCTCTAGGTTGAGGCTTCTCCTCACTAGGTTTCTCTCCCTGTTTCCCAAAGAACACATTACCCATGTCACTCTTGAACTTGATGGGTTTCTGGAAGTCATCTGTTTGGGGAGGAAACACTGGTGGAGCTGAGGTTGTGTCTAGTCGATTCCTGAGTGGGTTTGTGGCTTAGGAGCATAGGCATTCTTGTGGAAGGTTTTTTGTGGAGCTGGGATATCACCAATCTTCTCCTCCTTCTCACCACTGCACTCCCCAATCTTATCCGACCCAAGCGCTTGCCCATCATAGCACTAGTATGCCTCAATCATCATCCTAAGCTGAGGCTCATGACCCAACAACCAACCCATCATTTTCCTCAACTCATCATTCTCATCCTACAAGCGATCAACATAGTGTGCGAGCTCCAAATTCTTCAAAGCATGTATTTCACAAGTAGAGCATGAAGTAGGAATAGGAGCTTTCAGCTCAGCCTCTAGTGACTAACATAAGCATGTGATTCATCTAGCTTCTCATGCAAAACAGGACAAGAAGTGCAAGCACCAAGTAAGGAGGGCCTAGATTTCATCTCATCTAGCTCAACCCTAAGCACATCTAGTTCCTCAACCTTGGAGGCATACTTTTCCTTAAGCACAGTCAAATCACCAAGGAAAGTAGAACAATCAATGCATTCAGGTTCATCGGTCACAATAGGAGTAGATTTCAGAGATTCTATTTGAGCCCTAGCATCAACAAGCAAAGACTCTAGCTCAACCACCTTCTCCTTAGCCTCTCCAAGCAAAGATATATACTCCCTCTTCTCCTTGTTGGTCTTTCTAAGCACATCATCATGGTTGTCAAGCAATTCATTCAACCTATCATTCTCCGCTACCAAGAAGGCATGATCATTGTTTACCTCATCCTCAGAGTCGGAGTCCGAGTCATCCTTCTGGCTCTTCTTGCTCTCGGAGCTACGTGCCATGCTGCAAAAGCCTTGGGCGACGAAGCACATGTCATTGATGTTCTTGCTCAACCGCTTGCTCTTGTGCCGGTTCACTTCTTCTTCTTCACCGCTTGAACTCGATGAAGAGTAGCAGGAACTCGAGTCGATGTCGCTCGCTCCGGCGACCATCGCACGCTCCGTCTTCTTCTTGTGGCCGCCACTCCTCCTTGGCTTCCGCTCGGACTTGTCCTTGCCCTTGTAGTCATTTCTCGAGCGGTGCTTGTGGTCGGTCCCCGGACGGTGCTTGTGCTTGGGCTTGATCTCCATGGCCTCCGAGCACTCAACGATAAAGTGCCTATGCTTCCCGCACTGGTAGCACATGCTCGAGCTCCTCTGAGCGTTCTTCCGGTTCGTGTACAAGCGCTCGAACCACCTGCTCAGCAACGCGAGATCTTCCTCGCCCAGCACCTTGAACTCCTCATCTGGAATGGACACAAGACAAGACAAAGAGAACTATCTCGACGACAGGTTAGCTTTAGTTCTGGGTCCAGAACCGAGAGCCAGACTATGAGGGTCAGTCGGGTTCTCGATCTTGCCTCTCACATCCCGATCCACCTCAGAGGACTTCAACTTGGGGAACAACTCATCCACGGTGAGTGTCTCATAGCGGTCAGACTCCAGAATGGCCTCGACCTTGGCACTCCACACAGTACGATCTAGACAATGCAACAGCTTCACAGCCCTGTCATGGTCATCGTACGGGAGCACAGTCACATTGGCCCTCATGTTGTTCACAATCACCGTGGACTGCTGGAATATGGCCTCTTTGGACTCACCGGGGAGATGAGTGAAGTTCTCGTACTCTCTCCGGTAGGTCGCAAACAAGCGTGCCTTCACCTGGTTGTTCCCAGCATGAGCATTCTTCAACTTCTCCCAAATCTTGCACGCCAAGTCCTCTGCCTGAACCCGATCGAATTCAGGCTTGCAAAGGGCACGAAAGAGATAGTCGACCGCCTTGTTGTTGGTGTCATGCATATCTTGAGAACCTGGGGCAAGGAAGTTGATGGGGTGGACATAGGAGGTGTTCTCCATCACATCCCAAATGATCTGTCCTTTGCCGCGTAGAAAAGCAGACATACGACGCTGCCATATCTGGTAATCCTTACCATCAAAGTGTGGAGGACCCGAACCCCGTTCTTGGTACGCCATCTTTAGATCTTAGATTGGTTAGAATCACGAAGATCTATAACTGGCTCTGATACCAATTGAAGGACCGATTAGGCGACCAGAGAGGGAGGCAGTGAATGGGAGCTGGTAAAAATTCTTCTCCGAAGAGCCGAACTCGACTATGCCCCAAAATCACAAGCAAGGGTTCCCACACGAACTTGTCAAGGTCACGTAGTCACAACGGACCTACCAACCCTAGGACCAAGTCTCAAAACAATCCAAAGCGGAAGCACAACACAAGAAGCAAAGGACTTAGGCGATCTGCAATGACCTGGGCGGACCGTCTGCACGGAGGGGGCGGACTGTCCGCGGGACCCAGGCGGACTGTCCGCAAGCACAGGGCGGACCATCCGAAATGGGCACCCGAACCTCCAGTAGCACACCGCGAAAAACGGACCATCCATAGCCTACCCGCGGACCGTCCGCCACGCACGGACTGTCCGCACCCTTCTCGCGGACCGCCCGCCAAACTCCTTGCAACCGAAACCAACTGACTCGACGGATCGAACCAAGAACTTGCACGAACAGGCAATGAACTGGACGAACACCCGGGCCTCGTGGACTGTCCGCACCTACCAGGTGGACTGTCCGCCAGGTGCGGACAGAGCAGCCTGAGCCCGAGCTACTCAAGGTCAAAGCCTCCTGCCGTTTGCCGGATCTCCCGAATCAACCAAGGGATTGCTAACAAATCATAGGGGAAGGTGAAGTGCCTCTAGGAGATGCTATACCTACGAATTTGGAGCCTCAAATCCACTGAGACGAGAGGAATCGAGATTCTATCGAGCTCAACCAAAAAGCTAGGGTTCCAACCGAAATCCTTCAATCGGAGGCCAAATCCGGAGTTTGAGGGGTCAAGATCAAGAACAAAGATGCACAAGACATCTATCCATGATCCCCACAAAGAAATCCGAACACAAATGCCTTAGAATCAAAGGAACAAACCGCGCACAAAAATCCAACGAAAAGACTAAAAAAAGACACGAAAATCACTCGAGCCAAGAGAAGTCAATCGACGCAACCATGAATGCTTCCATACACTCGGAGGTCAGATTCTCTACAAAATCATGAAGAAAATCTAGCCTAAAGAGCAGGGAAAATGAGAAGCAGTCCGGATGGATGAGTTGCCCTGAAACCCTAGAGCTATATATATGAAGTCTCTTTGGGTTGGGCAAATGACCAAGCTACCCCTAGAACATAAAAGAAGATACACACCCCTCAGGGGCACGATGGTCAAGTAGCGATCTTTCTTCATCGAGCGGCCACGCCTTTGCCGTAGTCCGTGACCTCCCGATGCAAGCCCTGTGATCCTGCCACGTGTCCCCCGGCATCGAAGCTTCTCGGCGCGCTCGGATCCCGTCTCCGCCCGCCGAGCCTCCGGTCTTGGTTTTGTGGCTCAACCAAGTAACCCGACGGTTTTGTGGTGAACCGCCGCAAACCCCACGTGCAGACTCCGGTCGTGAGCCACAATCCTGTACCGGCTCCTGTCCATGACTTCGTCTTGCTTTTCTTGCCACCATGCGGCCCACACTTGATCCCGTTCGGCCACCGAGTCCATCGAGCCGAGCCTACTTGTCTCTCCACTCCTCGGAGGCCCCGCAAGGCTAAGACCTTTCGCGCTCGCTCTTCACCTGAACCAACGCAAATCAAGCCACACCCTGCACCTGCAATACTCGGTCATGAGTCAGTCCACACCACGTTGTCAATCACTCATCACACCAAGGAGCGACCATCCACCAGTCCTCGGACGCTCCGGTCCTCACCGGGGGGCTTTGCCCGACGGTGTTTTGCTCAAAAAAGAAAGATTTGTCTCCTAAGTCACAAGAGACCTTGTTGCAAAGTTTGGCACCATTCCGGATCATTTCAGGGGTGGACTCAGGTCAACATTTAATTACCGGGTGATGTCGCACGAAAACTTAATTAAATTGAAAAAAGTACTAAATCAACTCAGAAAAATCTCAAACTTGGTGATTCCTTCCCACAGGGCATCTAAAAGATTTGGAAAAGGTTAAGACCGATACGACACTGCAAAACGCATGGACTTCAGATTCCCTAAGTAGTAAACGAATTCAGAAAACTGTCAAATTTGGTGGTTCCTTATTTGCAAGACATTAATTAGTTTAAACACATAATACATACATTCTTATAACATTATATAAGAAGTAAAGTAACTAATTAATAAATAAGTTTATAAAGGTTCACATAGCTAGCTAATTCATACAAGCTCATATAATAGGGTATGGTACAAAGCCTGATCCATGCATGCATAATGTTACAGAGGATCTGAACCTAATCCAGCACACGCTTGAAGATATGGAATGTGACTATTGTATGCAATTGTCCAGCCTAGAAGTCCCTCAAAATAAGCTAGAGCGCGTAGGAGTGCACTCTCCTCCGCTTCCGGAGGATTGTCACACACAACACAGCAGACATCAAACAATGGAGCCTCAGGTTCTGCTAGCATGTAGAAAGTTAAAATAGCTTGATGTTAACGCTCCTTAGCCTCACTACTAAGTTTGCACTTACGGTGACGGCACCAGGAATGCTTGAGGCACTCGCAAGCATCGCTATCGGGTTTACACCCCTAGTAACGGGGCTAGGGAACGTCTTTGGTAAAACACATGATCACAGAAAGGTCCGCAAGCGCACGGATTACCGTTGTAGCACTTCACCCGGTGGTATTCGGGTTATCGTATTTATATTTTCCCAAGGGAGGCACTATGGCAAAGATAATCGAATAAACGGTGGAGAAAGACAAGACTTGGTAAAGAGCTATAGCGGGGGTAACGAATAAACATATTCGGGGATAACTTGACACACGCAAGGAGATCTTGATAAAGGGTTAGAGAGGACCTAGCGGGCTGGGAGGACAACGAGACGAGAAAGGATCCTAACACAATCTATCAATTCTTGTCAACTCTAGGCAAAGAACTAAGGCAAAGGATAACCGAGGCAAGCTAAACTCGACAAGCTCTTCTTGTGCTGCAGGGGCATGCAAAGCCGCGCTCTCAGACTGGGATGAGAAGGGAGAACGACGACGCGTTGAATCCTACCGGCCCGAACTAACGTGGTGGACTACAAAGCCCGTCCGGAGTTGTCACCTCCTTAGTGTACCACAACTATTCTGTTGAACGGGACACCAATCTAAGACTAAGGCAAGTTCTGAGCACCGCGCTCACAACGAACCAAAGAACCTTTCCCCGGATATCACGAAGGAAGGTCTCTCTCTCCCGTGAAACACCGGAGATCAAGCGAAGAACGACCACAACACTATAGGGTTCAAGAGAGCTATGCTAACCAAGACTAAACTAACTTTAGTCTAAACCAAGAATAAAGCTTCTAGAGCAAAGTAAAAGCTGAATGTAATTGACTCGAAAGGTAAGATAGAAAGATAACTTGAATTGTACTTGAGTCTAAACCAAGAAAGGATACACGAGTAGTACCGGAACTCTGAAGAAGACTCCTCCGGAACCCCGAGACTAGCTCGATTCGACTCTAACTCCCAAACTACACTAATCCTACTCTAAGTGAACAAAAGAGGGAAATGGAGATGCTCCTGCGTTGTGTGTCTGATCCAGCGAGTGGGAGGTGGCTTTTACAGGCAAGGAAGGTCGGTGGAGTGCAGGGGAGGAATATCCTATGTGCGGCTGACCCTGTGATCCACCGCCTCTCGCCCTGGACGCTCCTGATCACTGCTCCTGAGGCGGTTGTAGGTCGACTCCTTGGGTCGATTTCGCCCGGCACGCGAGTGGATAGGTGCGGCCGACCCTCTAGGTGCGGCCGGCCCACCCCCGTGCCGTGTGACACACCGACCATGCTCGGGGACGCCTAGGATCGCCTCTGAATGACGGTTGCGGCGGTTGAGCGACCGGATAAGTGGACCCATTGATCCAAGTGATCCTAGCCTCCACCATTTGATCAAACCGACGTTTCTTCAGTGGATCTCGTTCGTCCAAGTTGTGCTTGAGGGAGAGGTGGTGCTTAGGACCAGGGACACGCCACGGGGCAGGGCCGGCCGCACCAGGCAGGGCTGGCTGCACCTGCAGGGCCGGCCGCACCTGCCAGGCCGGTCACATCTGCAGGGCCGGCCGTGCCTGGTGGTTCGGCCGTGCCTAGCACGTGTGGTGTGTTGGTCCCAAATTCTCCCAAAATGTGTACCTACCTATGAAAATCACAACACAACTCGTGGAACTTTATTAGTACTAAAAATGTGCATGAAACTTGCCATATACTCCTCTTGAACCCGAGGTTTTGACAGTCGAATTCTTGTTGTAAGGACCGTCAACAAACTCCCCCAAGCTAAATGTTTGCTCGTCCTCGTGCAAAGCCTAGACTTGGCCTTGGCGGATCAGGAGTTGCATGATGTTACCACTCGGCAAGTACCTGTGCACAAACCCATGCTCTTCTTGCTATTTAAAAAGATTGGTACGAGAGAAACTTGGCCTTATCTTACCTGTGGGGCTTGTAGCTTTCCACCTTACCTTCGGAGATTGAAGAGTAGAATGGTTTTTGACTTTGCATCTCTCACTCTTCTTCTTTTCTGGATCCTATCTCGGAGTTTTGAAAATTTTGCAAAGAAAGACAAGGTTCCTCGGATGGTTCCCTTGATCGCTCAAGTGGTATTTGTTACCTCACCAAAGGCTTTTGAGCGAGCCTCAACTTCCTACTCTATGGCTTCTATGTGGAGCTTTGGGTAGGATAAGCATGAGACTCACTTGTGCCACATGATGTTGTTGAGCCAAAGACCGGATCCAAGAAGAAACTAGTCATGCAACTTGATCGAGATGTGCAAGTATGTGGAATATTTTTGTTTGTTTTTCTAAGTACTCCTTGGTTTGAGATTCTCCTCTTGCTTTTATTTTGGAGGGGGGTCATGCTTTATATATATATATATTTTTTTTCTATGCTCTTTGATTGGAGCACTTTTTTCTATGCTTCTTTGAGCATTTTTTTCTTTTGATGACCCCTCTCTCATTTTGCAAGAATACAAGAAGAGAAATCTCTTTGGAACTTTGGTGTATTTATTTTTGGTGGATGGCATGTTTTGCGTAACTCCCGGTGTAGGAGTTAGCAAGTATATGTGGGTGTACGTGATCTCGATCATGGAAGCATGAAAAGATTCTAACAAGGGTCACAACAATTTGGCAAAACTCAATGGGTCACAAGCAAGCATATGTAGAAGGTTTATACTTTGATATCGACATATGGCTTTGGTAGGTAATATGACCATTGAGGAACTTGTCTTGTTTTATTTTCAAAAGAAATCATCCGAGATTTTCACCATACTATGAGATAGAGCACGATCAACATTGTGTCACCATATCATACTAGTCAACACCCTAGGTTTGGTCATAAGCATTTGCTTCCCACAAAGTTTTATTTCAGGCTCTTGTGCCAACAAATTCAAATGCTCATAGAGCACAAGGTTGTACACTAGGTTCTTGCAATGTTTTAACATAGCAACTATTCATCATTTCCAAAGTGAGGATATAGACAAGATTTCAAGCACATGGTTGAAGCAAATATTTTTGTTGTTTTTCTTTTATTCAAATGTGGTAAATAAGATGTTGAAAATTGGTTTGGATAGACATACCTTCCTTGATTGAAAATGGGGTCTCCCCCAAGCTAATTTTTGGCTACCTGGTTGGCGTGTCTTCATTTTGGTGATGAGTTGAGCACTTGGAAGCTTGTAGTGGTTGGCTTGATGGATTTGTGGAAAATCATAGGTATGGCCGTACCATTAGGTTCGGCTGGCCCTACTATATTTGCTCCAAGCACTCGTGTTCCCTTCTGTAAACATCCTGCACAAAAATTTTGTCGAGGGGAGGTACGGCCGTACCTCTGGGTTCGGTCGTATCACCAAAAAATCTCAAAAACTGCTTTTCTATGTCTTGTTTACTTACTAATGCAATGGTGAAATTAAATTTGAAAACTAAATATGCTTGATGCATGGAATAAAATGTTGGAAGGGAAATATGAGATAAATACCGGTTTACCTCTCGGTGAGGGCTCGTGGTTTAGAGTACGTGAGCGGGACTCCTCCGTTTGCTTAATTGAACTTGGATTCGTCCGGTCCCAGAGTGGAAGACTCGGACGATGCTTTCTTCACACGCCACACCTTCTTTGTTCTCTTCGGTGGCGCTGAAGTTGGTGAGGCTTTTGCGGGAGTGTTCTTGATTTCCGTCTTCTTTTCCCCCTTAGCCTTGTTGATTGCCTTCGGCTTCTTGGGTTGGTGGCGCCCTTTGAATGCTTTTACCTTGGGCTTGGTTGGGGCCACCTCATCTTCCTTGTATTGGGGCTGTGGTTTCCTCCACTCCCTAGATTCCTCGTCTTGCACTAGGTAACATTGCTCTTCCCTTGCTTGGAATGGGAATGTCATGTTTCTTCGCCCTATGCGGAACTGAATCCTTTCGGCTCCGACATCGATCCTTGCATTGACATCTCTTAGGAATGGTCGCCCAAGAATAAGCGGCATTTCTTCTTGTGTGTCGATGACCACGAAGTCCGCAAAGACATATGAGCCTTTGACATTCACCAAGAGATTTTCCACTATGCCCTCTGGATATCTGATCGATGAGTCGGCAAGTTGGACTGTCATCGTTGTCGGAGAAAGAGCAGGATATCATAACTCCTCAAATATGGCCTTGGACATGAGGTTGACACTCGCACCAAGGTCGCAAAGAGCATTCTTGATCTTTTGGTAGTAGATCGTGCATATGATAGCCGGATATCCGTTATCTTTCTTGTGCAAGACTGGTGATTCCTCCCATGGGTCTTGGATTTGATGTATAAGCTTCCCTACATGGTTAGGTGCATACATCCTCCTAGATGGCTTACCCCATCTGGTGGATATAACGCTACCATTTTCTCGGGTAGGCTCGGGTTGCCCCGGGATTCCACCCGACTCGGAAGAAGGTAAAGAAGCAGCAAGCTGAGCAAGTTGAGTTTCTATCATTTTATTAAAGCTTAGCTGATTCTTCATAGCAGTGGTGAAGGATTCTATGGTGGAATTCAGATTTTCAAGAACTTTATCATTGGTGGCTAGCTTCTTGTTTAAGTTTTCATTAATTCTAGCTTGGCCAAAGACAAGATCTTTAATGGAAGGCTGATTATTGAAATTGTTAGGATAATTACCTCCATTTTGATTGTTGAACGGGAAGTTGGGCCTCGAGTTCCCCCCTTGATTGTTGTAGTTGTTGTTGCGGAACCCATTGTTGTTACCATTGTTGATGAAGCTGGATTCTTCCCTTATCTCGGGACAATCATTACCCAAATGACCCACATTACCGCAAACCTCGCACGTCATGCGAGCGTCCATAATCTTGGCGGTCTCCACATTGCTTGGTGCCTCCAATTTCTTCATTAGGAGGTCCATCTTGGCGGCGAGCATGTCGATTCCATCGACTTGGTGTACACCGCGGGTACGGGGTTGGAGACGATCTCCATCCCAACCTTGATTTGCCACCATCTTCTCGATCAATTCCTCGGCGGCGGGTACTTGTAGCGAGAAGAAGGCTCCTCCAGCGGCCGCATCTAGGTGCTCACGGGCGGTACGCTTGAGCCCGTGGTAGAAGGTTTGAATCAAGAACCACCCCTGCATGCCATGATGCGGGCATGCGGTGATGTACTCCTGGAAGCGTTCCCATACTTCCGGGATACTCTCATCATTCTGCTGCTGGAAACCTGAAATTCTTGCACGGAGGGCATTGGTTTTGCCCACCGGGAAGAACTTTGCGAGAAATGCCTTTGACCACTTATCCCATGTGTTGATGGCATCTCGCTCCGCATAAAACCATTGCTTCGCCTTCCGGAGCAATGAGAACGGGAATAGGCAAAGACGGATTGCATCATCCATGACTCCACGGATAGTGAAAGTCCCACACACCTCTAGAAAATGCTGGAGATGTGCATTGGCATCTTCATTAGGCTTGCCAAAGAACGGATTCGCTTGCACCATGTTGATCAACGCCGGCTTGAGTTCAAAGTTTCCGTCTCCCACCGTTGTGTTCGGTCCGGTAGGGACATTGGTGTTGGAGGGAGCGGAAAACTCGCGGATCGTCCTCTCAGCCATCGGTGCTGACGAGGTACTGTCTACGGGATCGACGGTGTTCGTCTCTTGATTTGAGAGAAACTTCTAAGGAATGAGGACGCGAGGGTGCACTCTCCTCACAAGTGGCTCCGGATTGTCGTTAAAGTTGGACGGTAGGTCGAAACTGGTCATGCACTACTCTGCGTACACGAGAGTAGAGCAAGGGTAAACCCCTTAAATAGCGGTTCACCGAACCTTGATAATTCCACCACCAAGTTTGAACGATATCTTATGCCTATTGCCTCCTCGGCAACGGCGCCAGAAATGCTTGTTGACGCTCCTTAGCCTCACTACTAAGTTTGCACTTATGGTGACAGCGCCAGGAATGCTTGAGGCACTCGCAAGCGTCGCTACCGGGTTTACACCCCTAGTAACGGGGCTAGGGAACATCTTTGGTAAAACACACGATCACAGAAAGGTCCGCAAGCGCACGGATTACCGTTGTAGCACTTCACCCGGTGGTATTCGGGTTATCGTATTTATATTTTCCCAAGGGAGGCACTACGACAAAGATAATCAAATAGACGGTGGAGAAAGACAAGACTTGGTAAGGAGCTATAGCGGGGGTAACGAACAAACATATTCGGGGATAACTTGACACACGCAAGGAGATCTTGATAAAGGGTTAGAGAGGACGTAGCGGGCTGGGAGGACAACGAGATGAGAAAGGATCCTAACACAATCTATCTATTCTTGTCAACTCTAGGCAAAGAACTAAGGCAAAGGATAACCGAGGCAAGCTAAACTCGACAAGCTCTTCTAGTGCTGCAGGGGCATGCAAAGCCGCGCTCTCAGACTGGGATGAGAAGGGAGAACGACGACGCGCTGAATCCTACCGGCCCGAACTAACGTGGTGGACTACAAAGCCCGTCCGGAGCTGTCACCTCCTTAGGGTACCACAACTATTCCGTTGAACGGGACACCAATCTAAGACTAAGGCAAGTTCTGAGCACCGCGCTCACAACGAACCAAAGAACCTTTTCCAGGATATCACGAAGGAAGGTCTCTCTCTCCCGTGAAACACCGGAGATCAAGCGAAGAACTACCACAACACTATAGGGTTCAAGAGAGCTATGCTAACCAAGACTAAACTAACTTTAGTCTAAACCAAGAATAAAGCTTCTAGAGCAAAGTAAAAGCTGAATGTAATTGACTCGAAAGGTAAGATAGAAAGATAACTTGAATTGTACTTGAGTCTAAACCAAGAAAGGATACAAGAGTAGTACCGGAACTCTGAAGAAGACTCCTCCGGAACCCCGAGACTAGCTCGATTCGACTCTAACTCCCAAACTACACTAATCCTACTCTATGTGAACAAAAGAGGGAAATGGAGATGCTCCTGCGTTGTGTGTCTGATCCAGCGAGTGGGAGGTGGCTTTTATAGGCAAGGACGGTCGGTGGAGCGCAAGGGAGGAATATCCCATGTGCGGCCGACCCTGTGATCCACCGCCTCTCGCCCTGGACGCTCCTGATCACTGCTCCTGAGGCGGTTGTAGGTTGGCTCCTAGGGTCGATTTCGCCCGGCACGCGAGTGGATTGGTGCGGCTGGCCCACCCCCGTGCCGTGTGATGCACCGACCTTGCTCAGGGACGCCTAGGATCGCCTCTGAATGACGGTTGTGGTGGTTGAGCAACCGGATAAGTGGACCCATTGATCCAAGTGATCCTAGCCTCCACCATTTGATCAAACCGACGTTTCTTCAGTGGATCTCGTTCGTCCAAGTTGTGCTCGAGGGAGAGGCGGTGCTTAGGACCAGGGACACGCCACGGGGCAGGGCCGGCTGCACCTGCAGGGCCGGCCGCACCTGCCAGGCCGGCCGCACCTGTAGGGCCGGTCGTGCCTGGTGGTTCGGCCGTGCCTAGCACGTGTGGTGTGTTGGTCCCAAATTCTCCCAAAATGTGTACCTACCTATGAAAATCACAACACAACTCGTGGAACTTTATTAGTACTAAAAATGTGCATGAAACTTGCCATATACTCCTCTCGAACTCGAGATTTTGACGGTCGAATTCTTGTTGTAAGGACCGTCAACACTTGATGCTTCTAATTTCCGGTGAAGAACAGCTTCCCAGCATAGTAATCCGTCCCAACTTTTTCCATGACTTGATTAAGAATCGCATGAAAGCTTATTGGAGCATAGGTAGAACCAGAGAGATCCTACACAATCAGATGCTGATGAGATTTAATAACCATATGAAAGTTTAAAATATGTAATATAAACAAATTAATTAAGAATGAATAAAAAGGATATATATATATATAAACAAAGTCTCTCTGTAGGTTGAACCACATTGCTTTCACCCGTCTCGAGTTGCTTTAATTTAAAATAAGAAAGATATGGCACGAAGCACCCAACATTCTGAAGTTGTTGTAGACAATTCTCCACGGCAGTCCTCTCTTTGGTTAGCCGAATAAATGATGTTGAGCCCAGTGCTGCAATGGGAACCATTGGGTGTGGCCGCCTGCTGGCAACGACTGGTAGTCTACAAATCAAGCAGGCATGGTAAAAGAGATATGCACTCTTGTCGTGTTCTTAACACGCTCAGTTTGCACTATTTGAGGAGTACTAGCCATATCATCGATAATATCTCTAAGCCATCTAATATTATTGATAACCTACAATAATTATATATAACTAAAATTATAGATTTTCTATGTCAAGTGAAAAAGATATATGTAAAGCAAATTAATTTCCATTATCATATTACAACGTTGCCTACAAGTGTCTGATCACCCATTTGCAACGTAATCTCACGGTGAAAGTGCAATCCTGGATGGCGAGGCAACAAGTCCTCCTAGCCATCGCCACCAAGACCGCCATGGACACGGCACGACTACCATGGCTGCCACGGCCACGACCACGGCCATTACCAACGCCACTTGATGATGACATTGTTAGCTCAAAATATATCCAAACCAAAATAACACACAATATTCATGAAAAGTAGGGTTAGTTTACAAAGATTGAATTCAATATATGCATAAAAGGAAAAACAAAATGTGATAGAATTCAACACTATTATTAATGTACATAACCTTTATGAACCAGCGACTCAGATGACCCTGATCCTCTAGGAACTACTGCAGTCTCAGCTCACCATCATATACACCTGGCTCTCCCACTTACAGTACTACATCACCAAGCTACAACTCTACATCTCCTATTTGGCTACAGTCCTACATCACCGAGCTATAGCCCCCACCTGGCCAGTGATGTAAGACTGTAGCTAGTTAGGATGTAGGGTTGTATATCAAAAACAAGAAAAATAAGAGAATGCTTAAATTTATTCTATATAAAACCAAAAAATACTTAATAAAAGAATTTAATCTTTTAATTCCTCCTATTGCTACCTAGAAATAAAATTTCTATTTTCTCTATACCTAAATTATAAAAAATGGAAATAGGTAGTACATTTTCTTTATGTCTATTATTTTCTTTATCTCATTTCTTAATGAGCATATTTTTTATAAACTAACTTCAAATAATATTAGCTAAGTGTAAAATTAATTCTATCTCTCACTATATATAGAAGTAAAATTCAATTTTCACTATATGCAAAACAATAAAATAAGAGGATGCTTAATTAAAATTTAATGAAACAAGGAACAATGGTAGTATCATCCTAACTACATTTTTCTAAATCTAAGGTATATATAAAAAATCTCATCTCTTAGCTCCTCATACCTAGCTTGAAATTAAAATTTCTATTTTCTCCATCTCTAAACCATAAAATAAAATTTAATCACAACAAATGAAGGGAGGATGAAGATTCAAACCTTGCCAACACTTTGGAGGAGAGAAATCTTTAGAAATTGATGAAGAAAAAATTCGCAGCAACTCCCTAGGCTTGAGGCAACATGGAGAGAGGAGAAGCTTGAGCTATCGGTATGGTGAACAATGGCTCGGGCAGGCAGAGGAGGAAGAAGGACGCCGGTTTATAGGGCCGTCAGCCTTTAGTCCCAGGTGGTGTTCCCGGGACTAAAGCATTAGTCCCGGGACTAAAGGCTGGTGTCACCTTTTAGTCTCGGGTGGTAACACTACCCGAGACTATTGACCGGCGCCAATCATTGCTACAGGTAGCCGTTGGGAGCCGCCTCTTTTGTCCCGGTTGGTAATAACAACCAGGACAAAAGGGTAGGCGGCTCCCGCACCCATTTCGGGCCACGTCGACGAAACCCCTTTAGTCTCGACTCCAAAGTTGAAACGGGACTAAATGAGCATACCAAAGGCTCATTCTCCACTAGTGTTATGAACTACATATAATATGGCTCAGAGGGAGTATATAGCAAAATAAGCAAAAGAAAAGAAAAAAAGAAAGAACTGCTGATAAGACCATGTGCAAAGGGGCACCACATAGCACGCAACTTTACATGGTGTACACGTGCAAGATGGTTTTCATGTCAGCAGGGGCGGAGCCAGTGTGGAGGTGGGGTGTGGGGGGGCCGACTATGCATCGCAGAAGCAACGGTTCACAAACTGTCATGCTGCCGCGGGAGGAGAAAGCTAGCTAGTTTGATCAGTCCAATTCGTAGTCTATTTCTATCCGTGTGTGAAAACTCAGAGCTTTTTTCACGTGGTTTCATTGTTTTCCTATGTGATACATGCAAATAAAACAAAATTACTGACGTCATCCTCATGCAAAACAAATTGAATTTTGATTGCACCATTAGGTTTCTGATAATAAAAACTTCAAAACAAGATCTCACTTGACTATATTTTGACAAAAAGACTTATGCATATTTTTAATTAAGGTTTATGTTTTTTGAGCTACAATAATTAAGAAAAAAATCTACAAAGCCGCAAAACAAAAATTTTTTACTTATGAACACATTTTTTGTTCTTCGACTTTGTAGAACTTGTTCCATAGCTAGATGTTGTACAGAAATTGCTCACCAAATCCACATGCAAAATGAATTGAAACTTAAAAATTATAAATCATAAAATGGGTATCAAAATTAAATTTTGATTGCACCATTTGATTTCTGACAATAAAAGCTGAACAACAAGATCTCACTTGACTATATTTTGATGAAATTTTAATTCATATTTTTTAATTAGGGTTATATGTTTCGATCACATATACATGTAGAACAAAAAATTCACTAAATAAGAACAAATATTCACTAAGTGTGAACAATTTTTCACTGATGAGGAACAAATATTCACCGAGAGCAAACAAATATTCACTGAATGGGAACAAATATTCACTAAGAGGGAACAAATATTCACTGAGCGATAATAAATTTTTAATGATGTGGAGCAAATATTCAATAATGAGGAACAAATATTCACTTATCGAGAACAAATTTTATTAATGTGGTGCTCTGAGAAGATAAAATATTTAATATTTAAATAAAAGAGAACAAATATTCACTGTAAAAGAAATAATAAAATTAAACATCATGAGTATAGAATGAGATCATATGGAAGAAAAACAACACAAGAAAAAAATGAAAAGAATTGAAGGAAAAAATAAAAAAGCATGAAAGAAAATAATAAAAGGAAAAGATATGGAAATAAAATTAAATAAATAATGAAAGGAGAAATAGAAAACACGAAAGAAAATGAAAGGTGCAGAAAAGAGGAAGAAACCTAAAATGAAGAGGAAAAACAAAAAATAAAATAAAATAAAGAAAAAACAAAAAGAAAAAGAAAACTCAAAATAAAAAAAGGAAAGGGTAGAACCATCTATCTATATGTTTTGTATTGATTTTTTGTGGCTAATTGTATCTATGCATATAATGTGTTAGTTTTTTAAGGTATCATGCTACAAAAATTTAAAATTATTGTCTCTCAACAGAATGAATGTGTTTTCACATATAATGTTATTTGCAAAGAAATGTTGCTACAAATTTCACCTTTAAATTTTGTAAAAAACCAAATGTTCTCTAGCCTACTTGGTTTGAGAGGGCTGAGGTATGGTTGCAACCAAGAGACTCGGGTTTGATTCCTCGTTAGAGCGAATTTATGAACTGGTTTAGAAAAATCCCCTCGCCGGTGAAGCCGGGGTTATGTGGTTTTCTAAGATAGGATTCGGTTCCCTTTACTTAATGAAAACCTTGAGGTGGTCTTAACTCCACGGGTTTAGTTTAAATTTTATAAAGATTCTTGCAGCACACGAGTATCACCTAGCGCCATGCGTCGCTCTCGCTCCGGCGATTTCTCCTCTTTCTGATCGTTTGCTCCGATTGATCTACAGTCTAATGCACACGTGTGCGCATGCAGCTACTGTCAACTTTGAACGCGAGCAAGAAAGTTAGGTTTGTCGTCTGCCAATCAAGTTGGTTCCGTGATTTCCATCAGGTCTGAACTGCGGGAGAGAGGAGAACGGGTCGTCGTCGGCCGCGGTTTGGGCACGGTGGCTAACGCGTCTTCTGTTTCCGGCCCGCCGCCAACCTTGAACTTTTTTTTACTACCCAGATTTGTTGTACTCCATTTTCATCATCTCCTAAAAGAGAATATTCTGTTTGGTCATCGAGATCCTCTATTACAGTTCTAATTTTTTCGCACGCGTCATCCCTATATCATACTCCAAACTAACTACCTCGTAGTAGGACCCACATATCATACTCTACCTCTTAATATTTTCCCACCCATCCTTCTCTCTCCATTCTATCTCCCCACCTACACCGTCATCTCTCTCCTAGCCGCCGGCCGCAGGGCACGGCCCCTGCTTCCTCACCCACACTGCCGCGCGTTCCCTTGTCATACCTGGTTTTATAAAAGCAAACCAAGTGCATACCTATATGTATGCTAGGATCTAGTTTCATACATATAGTAGACAGAAGTGAATAGCAGCAACATTATCACGTAAAATAACATAAAGAAAACTTACTATTCTCTCAGAGTTATACATCTCAATCCTGGAAACGGAGGCGCCAAACTCCACAAGCAATCGACTGGGGGTTGCGTACGCCTAGCATCAACATCTTCAACAGCTTCACACCTTTTTCTTCTGAGTAGCAGTAAGTAAGGATGAGTACATGTATGGTTGGTACTCAGCAAGGTCACAAGAAATAACTAGAAAGTGATTTAAGTCCATCTTTAAGTTTAATTAATCATGTGAGGGTCCAAGCTGCTCTTGACCGTGAGCACGGCTAACTAGTTAGTTTTACACTCTACAGAGGTTGTACACTTTCACCACAAGTCACGAAGTCCCGAAGAACTTTGGACCCAACCATGTGATGCTTGCAAGGCACCATACCACACTACCGAGGTATGATCGCATAGGGACGCTACGAGGCCTTTACAAAGATTCCCTAGCACGGGCTGCTCGTTAGGTTACCTGATCAGTGCAGCGCTGTTGACATTTACTAACATCGTCACCAGGTTTGTATTCCCCGGCAACGGTGCTAGAAATGCTTGTTGACATTTACTAACGTCGTCACCAGGTTTGTACTCCCTGACAACAGCGCCAGAAATGCTTGTTGGCATTTCTTAACATCATTGCTAAGTTCATGAGATCCTAGCAATGATGCCAGAAATGTCCGATGGTAATCCTAACGTTCACAAAGAATCCACAAGCGCACGGATATACCATTGTAGCATTTCCCCAAAGGAGTATTCCAAAGGGTATCGAATCCAAGGAAGGCATGGTCAGATTAACAAGTTCAACACTATTGCAATGAATATACATCACAAACAAGAGCAAGTCAGGTTCTAAACACAGGGGTAAGATATGGTAATGATAGGGTAGTGTGAACACACTCGAACTCATTCTCTTTGGTACACTACGGCTTAGGAGGCAACATACGAGTTTGTTCCAGGTTCTAAGGTACTATACATACGAAGTTAGTAGATACCAATCAGTCACATAAGCATTTTTTGAATATCAGCTCAGCATCCAGGCACAAACAGGGAGCTAACCGCCCGCGTCGCTTCCGCACGACGTCGTTGTTAGACTTTAGACTCCTACAGTGTACCTGAACGTGGAGGATTACAAAGGGTCCAACGACTGTGAAGGACCGAACTGGCGACCAGAGAGGGGGGGGAGTGAATGGGAGCCGATAAAAATTCTTCTCGAAGGAGATGGCTTCTCCAACAAGTCGAACACGGCCTATCCAACACTTCTCCGACTCGAACTACCCAAGTTTGCCAAAGTCACGTAGCCACTGAAAGTGCCACTGACCCAAGGAGCAAACAACTCAACCAACCGAAAGAAACACTCCAAACACGTAGCGGAAAACTGCACAACCTGCTGTCAGTGCTGCACCGGTCAGACCGATGGCTCTCGCCGGTCAGACCGATGGCACCGGTCAGACCGGTGGACAGTGCTGGTCTGACCGGTGACTACAGCAAGTGCACAGGAACGTTCTAGGAAGCCTCAGTGACTTCTCTAGGCCCTAGAACAAAAAACACCTCCAACCTCAAACTGAAGGAGAAGAAAAACCTTCACAAAACAAAGCAATACTCCTTGAAACCTGCCAAGAACTAACCAGCAACACCATAGTCCAAAGCCACACTGAGAGCCTGTGTGGTTCGAGGACCGGTGGATGGTCGCTTCCTGGTGTGATGAGTGATTGACAACGTTGTGTGGACTGACTCTTGGCTAAGTATTGCAGGTGCAGGTTGCGGCTGGACTGGTGTTGGTGCAGGTGAAGAGCAAGCGCGAAAGGTCGTTGCCGGGTAGGCCTCCAGGTGTGGAGAAGACAAGTAGGCTTGGCTCGAGGGACCCGGTGGCCAGCGGGGTCAAGTGCGGGCCGTATGGTGGCAAGAACGGCAAGATGAAGTCATGGACGGTTTCTTGGTTGAGCCTCAAAACCAAGGTCGAGCTGGGACTACGTGGGAGCCGAGTCATGAGTGGCGATTGGCGGAGGCTACACCGAGTTCGCGGGGTTTCCTGTGGTTCACCAGAAAACCACTGGGTTCCTTGGTTGATCCACAAAGCCAAGGCCGAAGACCGGAGGCAGCAGCACTGGACCGGTCTGACCAGTGGGTCTGATCGGTCTGACCGGTGGGTACCGATCTGACCGGTGGGGTACACCGGTCTGACCGGTGTGCGACGACGCATTCCGGAGACTTCGAAGCGGAGGACACGCGTCGGGATCGCAAGGCTTGCGTCGAGGTTAAGCAAGTCTGCGGTCGCTGGGCATCCGTCCGATGGTGCTACGACGAAGTTTCCCAAAAGGCCCTTCGGGGGTGTGTATCTTATTTTAATGTAATAGGGGTAGTTTCGTCTTTCGGCTAGCCTCCATATAACCCAAGTGGTGAGAGGATGGCAGCCATCTCTTGGAACCCTAGCTCATTTTGTTTTGCTATTTTCAATTCCTATTTTCCTTAGGATTTAGAGGACTAGCTTGAGAGCTTCATGGTGAGATCTTGTGAGAGGGAAGGATGATTGGGAGTCAAGCTAGACCTTGTATGAACCTTCATGGTATGTATAGATGATTCGGCATGGTTCCTCAAGGCTTGATTGTGTCTCTCCCGTTTTTCCTTTTTGGTGATTTTCGGAGCCTTTTCGGTGGATTTTCCGTTCGTCGGATTTGAGAGCGTTTTGGTGGGGGTTTCTTTGTGGAGATCACGCATAGGTCTTGTGTGAGCTTTCTCCTGGTGATCTTGTGCCCACAAACCCCACGAATCGGCTCGGATTTGGAGTTCTTCCTCTCTAACCCTAGTTCTTGACCCTTTGCAAGAAATTTTCGATTCCGCACGAGATGCTTGGTTTGGGGACTTGTCCTTTTAGGATTCACTTGTTCATGGGGTAGATCTACTCCTCCCCAAATCTCAGCTCAAGAGGTTGCACGAGTCAAGAGATCGATTCGAAAGGAGATTTTCCCGAGCTGCCCAGGCAAAACTCGGTGGCACCGGTTTTGGAAACCTGGTGGCACCGGTTTGGTCAACGGTGGATTTTTGAGGAGATTTTTGGTGGAAAAGTTTCTTTGGGCAAGAGAAGGCTAGGGTTAAATTTTCATCGCGTTTCGAGTCCGTTTGCTTCGGGTTTGGATTTTTCCGAGGTTTCCAAGTGACCCAGGAAGAATCCGGTGGCACCGGTTTTCAAACCCAGTGGCACCGGTTTTGCCCTGTGTCTGTGCCTTTGAGAAATCCGGTGGCACCGGTTTCGTAATTCTGGTGGCACCGGTTTCTGCCTGGCAGACAGGGTGTTGGTTTGGCTTCCGCTAAGTGTTTGTGTTTTTGGTCGAGTTGTTTTCAAGGAGTGTCACAGACTTGTTCCGAGGGTCAGTAGGTCCGTTGTGACTACGTGATCTTGGCAAGTTCATGTAGAGGTCTTTGGAAGTGATTTTGGGGTATAGGCCGAGTTCTTGGAGAAGAATTTTTATCGGCTCCCATTCACACCCCCTCTCTGGTCGCTAATCCGGTCCTTCAAGTGGTATCAGAGCCGGTTACGGATCTTCGGATTCTAACCAGTCTAAGATCCAAGGATGGCGTACCAGGAACGAGGATCGGGTCCTCCACACTTCGATGGCAAAAACTACCAGATGTGGCAGAGGCGGATGGCAGCTTTCCTCCGCGGTAAGGGTCAGATCCTTTGGGACGTTACGGTGAACACAGCTTATGTTCATCCGATTAACTTCCTTGCTCCGGGATCGAGGGACATGCGCGACGCCAACAACAAGGCGGTCGACTACTTGTTTCGTGCTCTGTGTCAATCCGAATTCGATCGGGTTCAGACAGAGGACCTAGCTTGTAGGATTTGGAGTCAGTTGACAGATGCTCACGCTGGAAATGCTCAGGTTCAGGCTCGGATGTATGCGACTTACCGAAGAGAGTACGAGAACTTCACTCATCTCCCTGGTGAGTCGATTGATGCCTTGTTCCAGTGGTTCACGGTAGTACTGAACAACATGAGGGCCAATGTGGACGTGCTCTTGTATAGGCCCTCCGGAAAAGACCGAAGTACCCCTACACTAGGAGTTACAACTCAAGCCCTCACAGGGGCATTTTGGTCAACACATGAAGTTCTCCATCGGACGGCCGCGCATCCATCGGGCCTTCGCGTCCTCCCAACGCAAGTACTTCGATCATGCCGTGTGACCCGCTTCGAAGCTTCTCGGCGCGCCCGAATCCCGTCTCCACCCGCCAAGCCTTCGGTCTTGGTTTTGTGGCTCAACCAAGTAACCCCGACGATTTTGTGGTGAACTACCGCAAACCCCGCGGACTCGGTGCAGCCTCCACGCCAATCCCACTCATGACTTGGCCGCCACGTCGTCCCGGCTCGACCTTGGTTTTGAGGCAAAACCAAGAAACCGTACACGACTTCGTCCATCTTTTCTTGCCACCATGCGGCCCGCACTTGATCCCGTTCGGCCACCGGGTCCATTGAGCCGAGCCTACTTGTCTCTCTACTCCTCGGAGCCCACACAGGCTAAGACCTTTCACGCCCACTCTTCACCTGCACCAACGCAAATCAAGCCGCAACCTGCACCTGCAATACTCAGCCAAGAGTCAGTCCACACCACGTTGTCAATCACTCATCACACCAAGGAGCGACCATCCACCGGTCCTCGGACGCTCCGGTCCTCAAGACCGATGGTACCGGTCAGACCGGTGGACAGCACCGGTCAGGCCGGTGACTACAGCAAGTGCACAGGAACGTTCCAGGAAGCCTCAGTGACTTCTCTAGGCCTTGGAAAAAAAACCACCTCCAACCTCAAACTGAAGGAGAAGAAAAACCTTCACAAAACAAAGCAAAACTCCTTGATACCTGCCAAGAACTGACCAGCAACACCACAGTCCAAAGCCACATGAACCAGGCAATTCACCCGAGGCAAATCCCATAGGGACCTTGCACCGGTCAGACCAGTCACATGCACCGGTCAGACCGGTCAGGCCTGGGCAGCTCGGGATGAATAGCGAGCCACGGGTCAACTCCCCCAAATCCATTTCCCGATCTCCCGATTCGCTCCACGGATTCGCACAAGACTTTGGGGATACTATGAGTACCTCATGGGCATCCCATAGCTACGATTTGGTCCACCAAAACTCGTTGAATCAAGAGGAATCGAAGGATTTCCACCAAGAACACCACTTTCCCGAAACCTAGGAAAACCCCAAAATCGAGCACCTTTACTCACAGATTTGAGAGGGGGATCACAAGGAAAAGAACCACGAAGGGTTCATGCATACATCCCCTACAAAATCCCAAAGAGAAAGGCCTCAAAACCACCACAAGAAAATCACCAAGAAAAGGCTCCGAAAATCACCAAAAAGGAAAAATGGGAGAGACACAATCAAGCCTTGAGGAACCACGCCAAATCATCTATACATACCATGAAGGTTCATACAAGGTCTAGCTTGCCTCCCGATCATCCATCCTTCTCTTAAGATCTCACCATGAAGTTCTCGAGCTAGTCCTAGACAATCGTAAGGAAAATAGGAAGGGAAAATAGCAAAGTAAAATGAGCTAGGGTTCCAAGAGATGGCTGCCATCCTCTCACCACTTGGGTTATATGGAGGCAACCAAAAGACGAAACTACCCCTATTACATTAAACTAACATACACGCCCCCGAAGGGCACTTTGGCAATCTTCGTCGTAGCACCATCGGACGGATGCCCGGCGACCGCAAACTTGCTTAGCCTCGACGCAAGCCTTGCGATCCCGACACATGTCCTCTGCTTCGAAGCATCCGGAAGCCGTCGTCACACACCGGTCAGACCCACCATTCAGACCGGCCTGATGCTGCTGCACCTCCGTCTTCGGTCTTGGCTTTGTGGATCAACCATGGAACCTAGTGGTTTTCTGGTGAACCACTGGAAACCCCGCGAACTCGGTGTAGCCTCCGCCAATCACCACTCATGACTCGGCTCCCACGAAGTCCCAGCTCGACCTTGGTTTTGAGGCTCTACTAAGAAACCGTCCACGACTTCGTCTTGCTGTTCTTGCCACCATGCGGCCCGCACTTGACCCTGCTGGCCACCGGGTCCCTCGAACCAAGCCTACTTCTCTTCTCCACACCTGGAGGCCTCACCAGCAACGACCTTTCGCGCTTGTTCTTCACCTGCACCAACACTAGTCAAGCCGCAACCTACACGTGCAATACTTAGTCAAGAGTCAGTCCACACAACGTTGTCAATCACTCATCACACCAGGAAGCGACCATCCACCGGTCCTCGAACCACACAAGTCCTCAGGCTGTCACTACCGCAGCCTACCTCAAGACAATTCGTGGGGCACGCTCATTTGCAACGCAACTACTCAACCTAAGCACCATGCTTACGCTGTTAACTAGACACTGACCGGCCCGAGCTATTGTGACCCAGGTCAGTGCCACCAGATAACTGGCCACTTACATCGAGTATCGTAGCTTGAACTCGAACTTCATACAACACAAACACGTGATCCAACTGGATCAAACTAGGCTAGTCATACAAACGGATTCGTGTTCTACTATGTCTATTCAACAAGATCAAAGGGTCATGTTCGTGAAGAACACGAGCCTGTAACTTATGACCAAACAACGAGAACATTAGTAAATCAATCGTCAACTAGATCGAAAGGCCTTGTTCATCAAGAACAGGAGCCTCTAAATGATGAACGAACGAAGAACACATGAACAAATCACTCATGTATGCCAACACGACTTTATATGAAATAGCTGAATAGCTGAAGTAGATCGAAGTCATACAATAAAATAAAGATACAAGAGAACTCATACCTAGATCCCAAAGTATACTTGGAACCTGAAGTAGAACTACTCTAGCCTACCTCCAAGCCTTGGAAACCAAAAGTGAGAGAGGAGTTGGAAAGTGAGTTGGGTAAGAAATGAGCCCCCCTCCCTTCTATTTATAGGCCTTCAGCAACTTGTGGAAGCCGCGCCAACACCCCGGGAATGGACTCCAGGACCAACCTAGGATCACTACGTGGAAGGCCAAGGTGAGCCGACACAAGGTCGGTTCGGCCGACCCCTTGTGGGCACCTCGGCTTGTGCTTTCGTGTGGTGGCTGCCCTGTGGGTCCTCAGGTCAGTTCCCGGTGTCCACTTGGTTTTGAGGCAGTTTGCTTGCCCGTGGGTCCTTCAATTCATGTGATGCCGACGTGTCGCCTTCTGATTCGTTGGGGTTTGCCTCCCTTGGATTGGTGACATGGCTTGCATGCATTGGATCCTAGGTGGCAGCCCAGACCATAGAAGGTGAGTTTGTCACTTCTTTATGCATATTTACCTACAATCACATAATCTCCAAGGACAAGTGGAACTACATTATTCTTAATTGAATGCGCGTAAGAAATGCCTTTTGCTCCTTTATTCATGAGTGAATTGACGGCTTAAGTAAGCACTTAACAGCCGTCAATAACTTCCCCAAGCTAGCCTCTTGCTCGTCCCGAGCAAGACACTAAGGACTTAGGTTGGTTGATCAGGAGTTGCTACGATGTTTTATTCCTAATTTATGACAAGCATACTACTAGGTATTCCTAATTGAATGAGTTGGAATTGATCTTACCTTTCGGTTGATCAATATGGGGCATGTAGCTTCACCTTGCCTTGGGTGGTTGAGAGATAGAACGGTTATATTATAATCTCCAATTATTTGTACCTTGATCAGTTATCAATTTGGAGGTTTTGCATGTTTTTTAAAAGGAATCAAAGTTCCTCAAATGATACTCTCGGATCGCTCAATGTGTATGGTTCCTCACCAAGGCATTGATTTGCCTTCTTTCACCACCTACTCCTAAATAGCTTATATGTGGAGCTGTAGGTAGGGAAAACATGTGGCATACCTATTTCTCATGTATTGTCGAGTCGAAAACCAGATCCTTGGGAGCAACAAGTCATACAACCTGATCAAGATGTGCATGTGTGTGTATATGGTGGATGGAGGGTGAACTCCTCTTTTTTATGATTTTCCCTTCTCTCCTTTTTGAAATTTTTGAGACTTGGGCTATGTCTCTCTTCTCTTTTTTTTGCATGCCCTTGAGCATGTATTCTTTTCTCTTTTTTTTCACATAGCCCATAGTCTTTCTCGAATATTTTTGGAGAGGGATGAATCATGAAGAATGCACGGAGCTTTATTTGTGGAATGGATAGGGAATGGATGGAATGATGGTTGCTAACTTCTAGGGTGATAGTCTAGCATATGGTGGCTGTGTACTTGATCTTGATCATAGGAGCATGACAAGTTTCTCGCCGAGGGTCATAACAATTCGACAGAACTCAATGAAGAAATCAGGTAGCATATGTGGAAGCTAACAATTGCTAGGATCTACATATGGCCTTGGATAAAAATTTCTCATCATTCAGGAACTTATCATTTTGACATTTTTTAAAAGAAAACTCCAGAAATCAAACATCACTTAACACTAGCTCATAGCAACTCTATTATACCATATCATACCTCACAACAACCTAGGCAAAGGTCATGCTTTTTGCTACCCACAGGTTTCAAGCTAAGGTTTGATCATGCAAGCCAACTAACTCAAAACTTAAATAGGATACTAAGCTGTAAGCAAGGCATATAAGAGGAATAAACAGAGCAACTATTCATCATTTCAACCATGGGAACGAAAGCACTCTTACCGTGCACATGAAAACAAACTAATTTAGGAAAGCAAATAAATATTTTTGGTCTTTTTGATTTTTGCAGAGTTTTATGTGTTTTTATCATACGGGGTTCTGAAAACAATTGAAGATACAAGTTACCTCAGAGTGGGAGTCCTCCCCCAAGCTAGCTTTAGGCACTGTACTGTGGAGGGGGATATCCCATCCACTGAAAGAAAGCCCTCTGCTCCTCCAACTGCCGCTGCTGTGCCTGCTCAATGGTGTGAAGTCTCTCGCCTGACATACGTTGCCAGTCCCGGGTGGACTCGGCGTGCTGGTGTACAGTCTCCTCCATATCCCCGACTCGGATGTTGAGCTCGCTGATCTGCTGAGTGAGGGTAACCCCACGAGACGACGAGCGCAACCCGGACGACGAAGAAGTCGCATCTCCATAGGTAGTACCAGCGGGTACAGTCCACTCGCCACTATCTGCACTAGCCCAAGCCGAGCTACTCGCACCTTGCTGGTACATGGGCTGATCCCAACCGGGGGCATATCCAGGTGTAACCCCAGGCATGTACTCGGTAGAGGTCCATGTGCCAGGCGGAGGTGTGGTAGCCTGAGGCTGTGGCTGAGGCGATGCCTGCGGAGACGGCTGTGGCGGCGGCTGTTGTGCTCGGGCTGCTCTCCTCGACGCACTCCTAGTAACCATGTCACTAGAGATACTAGAACGACAAGGTTCCTCGAGAGGAATGGTTAGTGGCTCTTGGCCGTACAACCTGAAATCCAAGTTGGGTAACCGAATTTGGTTTGCATAGCCAGGGTAAAAGAAAACCAAAGAATCGTCCGGACCCTTCTTAAGAATATGCCCATGAGTCAAATACGCTTCATCGATCAAAGACTGGGGAGTAGCAATGTAGGGAACATTGGTCCCTTGCGTAACTCCCAGACTCTTATCGATGCGCGTAACCAAAGACTTACACTCAATAGAACTCATCATCTTAAAGTTTGTCAACCACTGTCGAATCATAGCTTGAACGGGGGAGACCTTGATTCGTCTGACCGCGGCGTATAATATCCTCATCTCGTTAGTGCGAGAGTGATGGCGGGCCATTTGTGCCACAGTCGGAGAGTGGGATGCAAGATATCGTTGCACCGAGGTGTCAACTTGCCGCGAACAGGGGGACCAGAAAGTTCTTCCCAAAAACTTTCGCGAGTAAAGCCGCTGTAAGCTTGCTTGAGAGGAATAGCGCAATGGCGATGAAAACCGAGGGTGCAACTAAGATCCTTCCATGAAACCCGATATGGAACTCCATGAAATCGAAATGAAATACCAGATGCATCCTCTTGAAGAGTGCAGAGAAACTGGATGGTAACAGGCCTAGAACCGATCTCCTGAACCGGGACAAAACCTTCCCAACCAAGAGCTTGCCAAATGGAATCGAACTCGGAGTCCATACCTATCCTTTCCAGCATCGGGTCGAATTCCTTTGTGTTGGAGAAGACTCGATCCTTGAGGATATCGTAGACTTGTCTCTCTCAGTCATCCCTCAAGTCGATGAAGGGGCCATCGACGGCGTACACTCCTTCGGCTTGTGGTGTAGGAAGCTCTTCCTCTTCCTCTTCTTCTTCATGCTCTGTTGACATCGGGCTCGGTGTAGCTCTGGAGTGGCGGGATGAGTTTTCTCCATCTCGTGAACGGCGGGAGCGAGTCATCTTCCGGAATACACCGGAGGCCCAACTCATGGTTGCACAACAATCGGACAACACAAGCAACTCGGTGATGGATTAGTGAAACCGAAATGAAATTCCTACCGAGTTTGCTCCACCAATAATCAATACTCTGCAACAACTTAGAGAGTGTGCTTGTCACTTCAATCTTGAGCAAGAAAATCCAAGAAAACCAAAGAACCAAAGAGTAGAGAGGGGGAGTGTGATGAATATGAGTGAATGGGTGAAGAACCCACTCAATCTCCCTTCTATTTATAGGCAAATGAGCCGGGCACCGAGACATGGGCCGGTGGCAACGGCTAGGAGCCGTTGAAGGAAGTGGAGCCCATTTGGCCGATGGCCTGGGTCGGCCGACCTATGGGGTCGGCCGACCCCACCTCGGGTCCGCCTACCTCCAACTATTTGCAACGGCTCTCTAACGGCTACCTGGTGTCTTGCCTAGGTGCCTCGGTCCAAACTCGCCCGCAAAGTTGCCCAATAAAATTTTCAAGGGTTTTCCAAGCTCAAAAATTATTTTCAGAAATTTTATTTGAAAAGGGAAATTGGCTAGAAAAATTCTAGCATGCAGATACACTATTGGAAAAATTCAAATATGCTTTTGGAAAAATAAAATTTTGGAAAAGGAAATATGAGATAAATACCAATTTTACCTTTTGGCAAAAAGGACTCATCATTTTTAATCCGAGAGCGGGACTTCTCTCGGTGATCAATTCCACTCGTCACCCCACTCCCGAGAAGTAGATGGGGATGACTTCTGTACCTCCCGCCACACTTTCTTAGTTTTCTTTGATTTTGTTAGTGTGGTCGGAGGTTGCTTTAGCTGGGGTCGTGGCTCTGTTCACTCCCCTGATTGCTCATCATTTCCTTGCACTGAATAACATTGCTCTTCTGTTGGTCTAAACCGGAACATCAGGTTCTTCTTCCCAATGTGGAACCAGATCATTCCATTTCCCACATTGATCCTCGCCTTGACGTCACTTAGGAATGACCTCCCAAGGATGAGTGTCATTTCCGCATCACCCTACATATCAAGGACCACGAAATCCGCGAAGATGCAAGAATCTTGGACAAATACCAATAAGCTCTCAACTATCCCCTCTGGATGTTGGATCGATGCATCAGCAAGTTGAGCTGTCTTCGAGGTTGGAGAAAGAGCAGGATATCCCAATTTTTCGAAGATGGCCTTGGACATGAGATTGACACTTGCACCAAAGTCACAGAGAGCATTCCTGATTTTCTGATAATATATCGTGCAAGTGATAGCCGGATAACCAGGGTCTCTCCTGTGTACAATTGCTGAAGATTCCCATGGATCAAGAACCTGCTTGATTACCTCCTTGATAATAAGGGTGTTGATTCCACATTTGACCTCCTTGTGGACGATAACCGTTGTTATTGCCGTTCATGAACATCACATCCTCCTAGGTAGTAGGGCAGTAATTCCCTGAATGCCCAGTGTTACCACAAACTTCGCAAGTCATGCGAGAATCCATAGCTTGAGTAGTGGTGGTCGTGGCAGCCTTCTCATTGGTCAGATCATCCATTCGTTTCATTAATAGGTCCATCTTGGCGTTCAACATATCTGCTTCCTTGACAGCATGTGTACCCCTCTGACGTGGTTGGAGTCGATCATCACTTCACCCTTGGTTGGAGACCATCTTCTCAATAAGCTTAGTTGCATCAGCAATAGTTAGTGAGAAGAAAGCTCCTCCAGCAGCAGCATCAACATGTCCTCGGGCTGTCGGAGACAACCCATTATAGAAGTTCTGAAGAATAAGCCAATTGTCCATCCCATGATGAGGACAGGCCAAGATATACTCTTGAAGCCTCTCCCAAGCTTCTGGGATAGTCTCATTTGCTGCTTGCTGAAAACTTGAAATTCTCCCACGAAGGACATTGGTTTTACCCAACGGAAAGAACTTCACGAGGAATGTCATTGAGCATTTTGCCCAAGTATTAATCTCCTCACGGTTCGCATAGAACCACTGCTTCGCCTTTCCCAGAAGTGAGAATGGAAACAGTCGCAGACGAATAGCATCTTCCTCCACCCCTCGTATGGTGAGGGTGCTGCACAGCTCCAGGAACTGTTGCAAATGGGCGCTCACGTCTTCATTAGGCTTGCCATAGAATGGGCTAGCCTGTACCATCATAATGAGGCCAGTCTTGATCTCGAAGTTTCCATTCCCAGTGTTGATCTCAGGGCTTGTCGGCACCTGATCAGCAGAGGGAGCAGAGTACTCACGGAGAGTCTTCTCGACGTTAGGGTTGGCCATAGGAGTTGATGTATATGGCACAAAGGAAGCTGGATCAACCTCCGAATGTACACGCTGAGGAGAACCGAAATGAGTTCTAGCTCTCCTTACGAGTGACTCAGGATCTTCAGTGAAATTCGGCGGTAAGTCAAAACCAGTCATGCACTACCTATCTTCATCATCCAAAGACAAAGAAGACAATCAAGGTTAGCCTGCAATGAGAATTAGTTTACCCTGTCATGATTATAAACATATGCAAAGTGTTGTCATGTTATCCTTTAGCCTTCCCCGGCAATGGCGCCAAAAATGCTTGTTGACATTTACTAACGTCGTCACCAGGTTTGTATTCCCCGTCAACGGCGCCAGAAATGCTTGTTGACATTTACTAACGTCGTCATCAAGTTTGTTTTCCCTGACAACGGTGCCAGAAATGCTTGTTGGCATTTCTTTGCTAAGTTCGTGAGTTCCTAGCAACGATGCCAAAAATGTCCGATGGTAATCCTAACATTCACAAAGAATTCACAAGCGCACGGATATACCATTGTAGCATTTCCCCAAAGGAGTATTCCAAAGGGTATCGAATCCAAGGAAGGCATGGTCGGATTAACAAGTTCAACACTATTGCAATGAGTATAGATCACAGACAAGAGCAAGTCAGGTTCTAAACATAGAGGTAAGATATGATAATGATAGGGTAGTGTGAACACACTCGAACTCATTCTCTTTGGTACACTACGGCTTAGGAGGCAACATACGAGTTAGTTCTAGGTTCTAAGGTACTATACATACGAAGTTAGTAGATACCAGTCAGTCACATAAGCATTGTATGAATATCAGCTTAGCACCCAGGCACAAACGGGGAGCTAACCGCCCGCGTCGCTTCCGCACGACGTCGGCTATTAGACTTTAGACTCCTACAACGTACCCGAGCGTGGAGGATTACAAAGGGTCCAACAGCTGTTACTACCGCGGCCCACCTCAAGACAATACGTGGGGCAGGCTCATATGCAACGCAGCTACTCAACCCAAGCACCATGCTTGCGTTGTTAACTAGACACTTACCGACCTAGGCTATTGTGACCCAGGTCAGTGCCACTAGATAACTGGCCACTTACACCGAGTACCGTAGCTTGAAGTCGAACTTCATACAACACAAACATGTGATCTAACTAGATCAAACTAGGCTAGTCATACAAACGGATTCGTGTTCTACTATGTCTATTCAACAAGATCAAAGGGTCGTGTCCGTGAAGAACACGAGCTTCTAACTTATGAACAAACAACGAGAACATGAGTAAATCATCCGTCAACTGGATCGAAAGGCCTTGTTCATCAAGAACAGGAGCCTCTAAATGATGAACGAACGAAGAACACAAGAACAAATCACTCATGTATGCCAACACGACTTTATATGAAACCAAAAGTGAGAGAGGAGTTCGAAAGTGAGTTGGGTAAGAAATGAAACCCCCTCCCTTCTATTTATAGGCCTTGAGCAACTTGTGGAAGCCGTGCCAATACCCCGGGAATGGACTCCAGGACCAACCAGGGATCACCATGTGGAAGGCTAGGGTGAGCCGACACAAGGTCGGTTCGGCCGACCTGTGGGGTCAGGCGACCCCTTGTGGGCCCACCTCGGCCTGTGCTTTTGCGTGGTGGCTGCCCTGTGGGTCCTCAGGTCGGTTCCCGGTGTCCACTTGGTTTTGAGGTGGTTTGCTTGCACGTGGGCCCTTCAATCTATGTGATGTCCACGTGTCGCCTTCTGATTCGTCGGGGTTTGCCTCCCTTGGATTGGTGACATGGCTTGCATGCATTGGATCCTAGGTGGCAGCTCTTCCTAGGCTGAGGTGACGTGGCATGGACCATAGAAGGTGAGTTTGTCACTTCTTTTATGCTTATTTACCTGCAATCACAAAATCTCCAAGAACAAGTGGAACTACATTATTCTTAACTGGATGCGTGTAAGAAATGCCGTTTGCTCCTTTATTCATGAGTGAATTGACGGCTAAAGTAAGCACCTAACAGCCGTCAACAAGCACATAAAACTCCCTAGCGGGTACCGTGTCTTAGCAAAGCCCAACTCCCCGCTAGAGTAGGTCTATACACCAACTCCCATCAGCCCCCAACCCTTTTTAGGTAAAGCATACCACATACTAAGGTTTCTAATTAATTAGCCAAGACAGAGCCATATGTCTTGTGGTTGTACTATTCTCCTGAGTGGTTGCTTCATGTTCCGATTAATGTATAGTATTCTTGTAATAACGCATAGGTAGGAGGTGGTTAGGGACACTTGCCTTCCTCCAACGAAAAGCTACTCTTACTGCTCTTTCTTCAGCTTTTGCTTTCTTGAACTCTTTATCTTCAAAGCAAACTAACAATGATCCTTCTTCTACTCGAAGCAAACATCGGGCACAAACATACAAAGCAACAAGTACAACTAAGAACAATGCACCAATCAAAGAAAAGCTTTAAAAGAGCACACTAAAGGATAGGCTCGATTCTATGGTTACGCACGAACGAAGGAAACGTTGAAAACAAAACTAAGATCGAAAAGACAAAGCTATCATGAGATCATTATCAAACAACAAGAGACTACATGCTTGACATATATTAGTAAGAAAACATATGGAAAGAATATTTCAGAGACTCTTTGTTAGAATTAAGCAGGTTATATTTCACTATAGAAAACACGATAAACCTAATCATATTTTATTTGCAGATATTTAAATACAAGTTATATCAAATTAACAATTAACATTAGAAAGTTAAAGCATGTATAAGACATCTAGTCGAAGAACTCCATATCTCGTGTTCAACTAATCATATTAACATGGAAGAGGCATTTATAATATCATTAAGCATATTAACTTTCTTATAAAAACCGCTGTATAAAACTAAGCATCTTTTATTTAGAAAAGCTAGTTATAAATGGAAATTAACCTATTACATCTTAGCTTATGAAAACCGGGATAGAACCTAATCACTTTTATTTAGGAAAGCAATGCAATAAGAATTAGTCAAGGTTAACATGTGCAACTTTAGTGTTAAAACAAGTGACAGGTGATACACATGGTAACACACAAGATATGGTGAAACGAACTATACAACGGCACAAACGAACTATAACGGTACAAGCGAACACTAGAGCGCACAAGAAGAGCTTAAGCTAGGGTTTAGGACAACTAGTCTAAAAGGAACTAGGCTGAAGGATAACATAGCTAACCAAAGATAAACTGAACTGATAAGAGAAACAGATGACAAGGTTAGCTCTAAAGAAAGGTAGCTACGAAAGATTGGGCACATAAACATAGCTGATTTATAAAAAGACAACCTAACAGAGATGGGATAGACATCAACTAGCTAGATGCTGATAAATAAGATTCTAAGATAAACATGAAACAAGAGTGATAGGATTACTTGATAGGCAAACGAGCAGCACAAAACTACTCACACAGATAAAGCTAATAGGTAGAATGTAAACTCTAAGACCTGATTAGATGCACATGGTTTGAGCTTGAACTAACACTAGAAAGGTTTAGAGCTTCAGATAAACTTGATCAAAAGAGATACTAAGATACAGCTGATAGAGAATGTCTAACGAATGATTTGCATTTATGAGAGAACATAACTATAAGCTTAGGTTCATTTTAATTAACAAAACAAATGTAAAGGATATTTCAGAAATAAAATACACTAAGTTGGAATTAATGCAAATTACACATTATTTGCAAAGACCGAAGTAAAAAACCTAGTCAAGTTTTACATATAAATATTCATGTATAAATTACACCAATTAAACATTATTTTGGATAAATAACTTAAGTGAGAAGATTTAAGCACACAACTTTATGATTCGTATAGAACTAATCGAGTTACAATTTGAAACACGTTTGAATTGGTATTAATCAAGTTAACATTCATTTATAAAAGCCGGTGTAAAAGCCTAATCAACTTTTAATTAGAAAAATTGATTCAATGTTGAACATTAAACAAAATTAACATTTGGTTTATGAAAAACCAATATGTGACACTAATCATCTTTTATTAATAAAAGCATATAAATAAGCGTTAATCAAATTAACATTTATTGAAAAGAGGTGTGTAACACTATGTGTCTTTTAATTTAAAAAACATGTTGTTCGCACCCAAAATTGGCACGTCTTGTCTGACCGGTCAGACCTGTGGGTCCCACCGGTCAGACCGGTGTGGTTAAAGGCCACAAAATATAATTTGGACTTCACCATTGGATAGGTCTCGTCGAGTAGATCAAGTTTCATATGTGGAACGTCCAAATCGGAGTCCGGATGAGGGAGATATGACTTATACAAGATCTACACGCCGAGCACACCAGTCTGACCGGTGCACCTGACCGGTGCCCCCCTGTCCGAACCGAAACAAGGAGTCCTGATAGATTTAGGCTTGTAAAAGGATTTCCTTACAGGGCAAGACCTCCCCACCCTATAAATATAAAGGGCCACGGCCGATTGAGGGATCCAATCGATCAAATCAATCTACTTTTATATTTTTACCTTTTCCCTTTGCCTTATACTTTTCCAATCTATTACTTGTTGTTCCTCCTTCGTCTCTACGTCGATTGAGGGCGTTCTAGGTGGCCTTGCCGACCCTAGAGCAACCCTACGTGCACCACCCTGACGGGATCCTGCCCGGGCGACGTTCGGAGGTCTGTCGCCGGTTCACCCCGGCAAAGGTCTGACCGGTGACCTTCACCGGTCTGACCGGTGGGCAAAGGTCTGACCGGTGAAACACACCGGTCTGACCAGTGCCTACGCAGAGGTGCTGCACCGAGCTCCTCCGCGTTGTTGTTGGCCGTACACTTGTGCCAACAAATTGGCGACTCCGCTGGGGAAGAAGGAAGATCAATCGGCTACCATGGCCGGTAAACTACCTATACCCTCTGAGGTTGACCCCCAAAACATTGCAAGGCCGAATGTTGAGCAAACATCGGCCGAAGAGCAGAAAGCACTTGCTTAAGTCAGGAGGAAGATTCGTGAACAAAAGGAGCGGGAGATCCTGAAGTTGGAAGAAGAAGCCATGAAGCAATACATCTCGCACTTCTCCGTGGATCGACAAGGGAACGTCAAGAAGGATTAGGACGTCGTCATCAATATTCCCGCGCTCAAGGTACAATCTAATGCTCCTCCTGAAGATAATTCAGATATTGCTAATATGATTGATGGGGCTGTTAGTGCTAGCTTGAATAACAAATTTGTTGCCATGAGTGAAAAATTTGAATCTACGATTAATCCTCGTTTAGATCGTATAGAGGCCAAATTTGGTAAACAATTTTCTGGTAATGATATTAATACATCTACTTCTAATACCGAAAATTCTAAAGATAGGACACTAGATGATTTTTCAGGCTTGCATATACCTAAAGTCCCCATCGGTGTACCTCCAATCCACCAAATACATAGCCGGACCACTATTGGTGCTTCGGCTGGTGGAGGGAGTACAATGGCCGCTACTAATGCAATGATGCCGCATATGGTTGTATATAGCGAGCCAAGTGCATATGTTCCTAATAGTTCGTTGCAGCATGTACCTAACACATTGCCGAACGAAACATCAACATATAGCACACCACAACCTACTATAAATCGAGCACCACATCCTGGATCAGCTAGACCTAGAACCGCTTTGGGGATGGAGGGATTTAGAGAAGAGATGCTCGAGATATTTAGGCAAACTTTTGGTACAGAGCCTAAAACTAAGAGTCGGTCGTATCAAAGACCGTATCCTGAAAATTATGAGTATATCTCGTACCCATAGGGATTTAAAATACCAGAGTTTACTAAATTTAGTTGGGATGATGGTAGAAGTACATTAGAGCATATAGGCCAATTTATTATACAATGTGGTGCAGCTGCTTCTAATGATATTTGTAAAATGAGATTGTTTCCTTTATCTCTATCGGGTGCTGCATTTACTTGGTTTATTTCTTTGCCACCCAACTCAGTTTACACTTTTTCTGATATAGAAAATAAATTTCATGATTATTTCTTTACTGGTGAAACTGAGTTGAAATTGTCACATCTTGTATCAGTTAAGCAAAAGTCTAATGAATCTGTGACTGAATATATTAGAAGATTTAGAGACACTAGAAACCGATGCTATAGTTTGACAATTTCTGATAGAGATCTAGCTCATCTTGCTTATTCTGGTTTGCTTGATATTCATAAAGAGAAGCTAGATGGTCAAGATTTGTTAGATGTTAGTCGGTTGTTGCAAAAAGCTTTAGCTAATGAAAACCGACTTAAGGAATCTAAGAATTCACAAAAAACCAATGAAAAGTCTAATCGTCCTATTTATTATGCATCTGATTATTCGGACGATGAAGGCAATGATGTTTTAACTGCTGAATTTGTATCGTCAAATAAAGATAAACCTAGCACTTGTGAGTCTTTAAAGCCGATCCATAAGAATCGGCAAGAAGAAATTAAATACACCTATGATGTAGCCAAGTGTGATAGGATTTTTGATGAGTTGTTGAAAGCTGGAAAAATTAAAATAAATCATACATTACCGCCACTAGAAGAGTTAAAGAGACGTGCTTACTGTAAATTTCATAATTCTTATTCTCATGCAACTAATGATTGCAATGTATTTCGTCGGCAAGTGCAATCGGCCATTAATGAAGGTCGTTTGACTTTTCATGCTATGCAAGTCGATCATAATCCCTTTCCGATAAATACTCTTGAGTTAAACAATCCAAAAGTGCTAATTCGGCCGGATCAAACCGAAAAAGCTAAAGGAAAAAATGTAATCATTGGTGAGCAAAGGCCTGAAGAGAAAGTGCAGAATAAGCTACTGGAGGATACCCCCAAGGTTGCAGCGAAGGCTTCAACGCTAGGGGGGCAAGGCAAGACGAAGAAGACCGGCAACATGTCGACCGGTCTGACCGGTGCCCCCAGAGATGTCCCAAGGTCAAGAAAAAGGTGAAGCCGACTTTCGAGGAGCTTTTTGCCAAGTACAAGAAGAAAGGAGCAAGCCAAAAGCAAGGGGGTCAGCCAAGTAAAGGTAAAAATTCGAAACTTTCAACAAAAAATCGAAATATACCTTGTTCTTGCAAATCTCAAGAAAATTATGTTGCTGCACCTTATTCATATGCTGGACCGACCTCACCATGGTCCTGGTCATATCCTTGCTATTATTCACCTTTGGATTATGCTAATTTACATATGCGTTCATATATGATTCAATATCCTCCTACATATGTAAATCATGGTTCAATGCAAAGACCGATTGTTCTTGATAATAATCTGGTCGGAAATGCATCCATTAACTCTAAAGGAGGTCATAAGGACAACAATGAATCAAAATACTCACAGCCGAGGTGGTGTCCCTCAGGCTTAACACATACACAAAAAAGAAGATTGCAACGGATGCGGAAGCAAGGATCAATGGAGCAACGAGCAGCAGTGATACCGGCAAGGTCAGCAGCTACTAAGCAGGTATGGAGACCGAAACAAGTTGTTCCATGAGTTGAGAGCAAGTTTATGGCCGATAAAGTGATTATCGCCCTTAGGAGCAAAATATGGGCGATGCATTGTTGATCATCATCTTTAGCCAATTTTGATATTTGTGAATGTTTTCTGGCATGCAAGCTTTACCAGAAAACAGGGGGGCATATGTTCGCACCCAAAATTGGCACGTCTTGTCTGACCGGTCAGACCTGTGGGTCCCACCGGTCAGACCGGTGTGGTCAAAGGCCACAAAATACAATTTGGACTTCACCATTGGATAGGTCTCGTCGAGTAGATCAAGATTCATATGTGGAACGTCCAAATCGGAGTCTGGATGAGGGAGATATGACTTATACAAGATCTGACCGGTCTGACCGGTGCACCTGACCGGTCTGACCGGTGCCCCCCTGTCCGAACCGAAACAAGGAGTCCTGATAGATTTAGGCTTGTAAAAGGATTTCCTTACGGGGCAAGACCTTCCCACCCTATAAATATAAAGTCCCACCCTATAAATATAAAGGGCCACGGCCGATTGAGGGATCCAATCGATCAAATCAATCTACTTTTATATTTTTACCTTTTCCCTTTGCCTTATACTTTTCCAATCTATTACTTGCTGTTCCTCCTTCATCTCTACGTCGATTGAGGGCGTTCTAGGTGGCCTTGTCGACCCTAGAGCAACCCTACGTGCGCCGCCCCGACGGGATCCTGCCCGGGCGACGTTCGGAGGTCTTTCGCCGGTTCACCCCGGCAAAGGTCTGACCGGTGACCTTCACCGGTCTGACCGGTGGGCAAAGGTCTGACCGGTGACACACACTGGTCTGACCGGTGGGCAAAGGTCTGACCGGTGACACACACCAGTCTGACCGGTGCCTACGCAGAGGTGCTGCACCGAGCCCCTCCGTGTTGTTGTTGGCCATACACTTGTGCCAACAAATTGGTTACTCCGCTGGGGAAGAAGGAAGATCAATCGGCTACCATGGCCGGTAAACTACCTATACCCTCTGAGGTTGACCCCCAAAACATTGCAAGGCCGAATGTTGAGCAAACATCGGCCGAAGAGAAGAAAGCACTTGCTGAAGTCAGGAGGAAGATTCATGAACAAAAGGAGCGGGAGATCCTGAAGTTGGAAGAAGAAGCCATGAAGCAATACATCTCGCACTTCTCCGTGGATCGACAAGGGAACGTCAAGAAGGATAAGGACGTCGTCATCAATATCCGTGGATCGCCGAGTCGCCGGTGATTTGGCCGCCCGGCGTCCCTCGCCGTGGCCAGAGGTTGAAGAAGCCTATCCTGTTTTGCAGTTAGGCCCGTATAGTTTCCTATTATATTTAGATCAGTTTTTGTGTCTTGGCAAATCTATAGATAACCCCCTATAAGTTCTTGATCTTCACAAACAGATCCAACCGAGGCCTTTTTCAGATCTAGCCCTGCAGTTTATTCTTTTCGCGAGAACTGTTTATGTGTCTTGCATATCTCTTCGATAGCCCTTGATATCTTTAGTTAATCACAACTAGGTCCTTTTAATCTTGCTTTCTTCACAGAATCCATGTTTTAGATCCGTTTTCATCTGGTCAAGTTGCGTTAGGTTCATAATAACATAAAGTATATGTTAGTGGTGATGTTTTCGTCATGCTTGTTTTCTAAAAATTAATTTAGTATTAATTTTGTTTAATGCCTAGTATACATGTTTTTTTAAATTAAAAGACAGATAATGTTACACACCGCTTTTCAATAAATGTTAATTTGATTAATGCTTATTCCATATGCTTTTATTAATAAAAGATGATTAGTGTCACATATCAGTTTTTCATAAACCAAATGTTAATTTTGTTTAATGCTCAGCATTGAATTAATTTTTCTAATTAAAAGTTGATTAGGCTTTTACACCGGCTTTTATAAATGAATGTTAACTTGATTAATACCAACAAAAATGTGTTTCTAATTTTAACTCGATTAGTTCTATACGAATCATAAAGTTATGTGCTTAAATCTTCTCACTTAAATTATTTATCCATATTAATTTTTAATTGGTGTAATTTATACATGAATATTTATAAGTAAAACTTTACTAGGTTCTTTACTTCGGTAAATTGTAATTTGCATTAATTCCAACTTAGGGTATTTTCTTTCTGAAATATCCTTTACATTTGTTTTGTTAATTAAAATGAACCTAAGCTCATAGTTATTTTCTCTCATAAATGCAAATCATTCGTTAGACGTTCTCTATCAGCTCCATCTCAGCATCTCTTTTGATCAAGTTTATCTGAAGCTCTAAACCTTTCTAGTGTTTGTTCAAGCTCAAACCATGTGCATCTAATCAAGTCTTAGAGTTTACGTTCTACCTATTAGCTTTATCTATGTGAGTAGTTTTGTGTTGCTCGTTTGCCTATCAAGTAATCATATCACTCTTGTTTCATGTTTATCTTAGAATCTTGTTTATCAGCATCTAGCTAGTTGATGTCTATCCCATCTCTGTTAGGTTGTCTTTTTATAAATCAGCTATGTTTATGTGCCCAATCTTTCGTAGCTACCTTTCTTTACAGCTAACCTTGTCATCTGTTTCTCTTATCAGTTCAGTTTATCTTTGGTTAGCTATGTTATCCTTCGGCCTAGTTCCTTTTGGACTAGTTGTCCTGGACCCTAGCTTAAGCACTTCTTGTGAGCTCTAGTGTTCGCTTGTATGGTAATAGTTCGTTTGTGCCGTTGTATAGTTCATTTCACCATATCTTGTGCGTTAGCATGTGTATCACCTGTCACTTGTTTTAACACTAAAGTTGCATGTTAATCTTGACTAATTCTTATTGCATTGCTTTCCTAAATAAAAGTGATTAGGGTCTATCCTAGTTTTCATACGGTAAGCTGTAATTGGTTAATTTCCATTTATAACTAGCTTTTCTAAATAAAAGATGCTTAGTGTTATACATTGGTTTTTATAATAAAGTTAATATGCTTAATGATATTATAACTGCCTTTTCAATGTTAATATGATTAGTTGAACACAAGATATGAAGTTCTTCGACTAGATATCTTATACATGCTTTATCTTTCTAATGTTAATTGTTAATTTGATATAACTTGTACTTAAATATCTGCAAATAAAATATGATTAGGTTTATCGTGTTTTCTATAATGAAATATAACCTGCTTAATTCTAACATAGAGTCTCTGAAATATTCTTTCCATATGTTTTCTTACTAATATATGTCAAGCACATAGTCTCTTGTTGTTTGATAATGATCTTACGATAGCTTTGTCTTTTCTATCTTAGTTTTGTTTTTAGCGTTTCCTTCGTTCGTGCGTAACCATAGAATCGAGCTTATCCTTTAGTGCGCTCTTTTTAAAGCTTTTCTTTGATTGGTGCATTGTTCTTAGTTGTACTTGTTGCTTTGTATGTTTTTACCTAATGTTTGCTTCGAGTAGAAGAAGGATCGTTGTTCGTTTGCTTTGAAGATAAAGAGTTGAAGAAAGCAAGAGCTGAAGAAAGAGCAGTAAGAGTAGCTTTTCATTGGAGAAAGGCAAGTGCCCCTAACCACCTTCTACCTATGCTTTATTACAAGAATACTATGCATTAATCGGAACACGAAGTGACCACCCAGGAAAACAGTACAACCACAAGACATATGGCTCTGTCTTGGCTAATTAATTAGAAACCTTAGTATGTGGTATGCTTTACCTGAAAGGGGTTGGGGGTTGACGTGAGATGGTGTATAGACCTGCTCTGGCAGTGAGTTGGGCTTTGCTAAGACACGGTACCCGCTAGGGAGCTTTGCACTGATTAGGTAACCTAGCGAGCAGCCCGTGCTAGGGAATCTTTGTAAAGGCCTCGTAGCGTCCCTATGCGATCACACCTCGGTAGTGTGGTATGGTGCCTTGCAAGCATCGCATGGTGTTGATAGTCGATTTTGGTCCACCTAGCTATGAGTTTACCGTCAACATTTGCACATATTTGATATTCTAACTAATGTACTAACCCCCCGGAGGTATCAAGTTAACTCTTGCATGTCGATTTTGGAGTTTATTGTTTACGTAGGAAACTAACGTTAAAGAGGAGACTTTCGGGATAAGTTCATCGAGATCATGAAGCCCGGCACAAGTCAAGACACATGATGAACATGACTCCAAGTGGCCCAGGGACCGAAGAATGAAGCCGTAAAACTCCAGGGACCTGAACAGAAGATGCTGAAGCTTGCGCGACAAGGAGCTCTATCTAAACCATGGAGAAGATGACGTCAAGGGACCACATGCAGAAGGGGGCAAGTCAACAATTGACCGAGAAGCGTCGGGGAGTGAGATGGGGCCGAACCAGGCCGAAACGGGCCTAGGCCGGCCGGCCTGTCCTGTTCTGAGCCCGGTTCGCGACGCCCTTTGACCTAGGTGCTCGATAAATTGTCTCTGCCTCCGACGGCCGCCACATCCATCCATTCATCAGAGAGCCGCTGACACGAAGGAGAAGCACCGGGAGGAAGCTGACGGCCACCGCGAGTCCTCGAGTTGCCTAGGAGATGGCCTAGGCCATGCCCTAGCCACCATGGTTGGTCCTGCGTGGTGAAGCCATGGTGGAGTTCCGGAGCCCATGCCTTGATTCCATCAAGGCAATTGTACACTCGACATTCGATGGTGATATAAATCATGTCTATTCCTTACTTTGAGTTACTTCGATGCGTGTTTATTCATATGTGTAGCTAGCATATGCCCTTAGTAGGAATAGAGTAATCATGGTGGTTAGTCTATCTCTTGCAGATACATCGTAGTAGTGCACGGACCGAGGTTTATCGTTCGGTGATGATTATCCTCGCGTAGTGACAGTACGGGGGAGGAGAAAGCGGTGAGCGAAATGTTGAGTCGATGACTCATTCTCATGTTGTAGGATTAGATTGGTTTGTCACCTTGGCTGGAACAGCAACAAGAAGACGATAGGCTAGGGTTACCCTTTGGATGCTTACCTTTATGGCTAGGTGATGTGATCCATACATCCTTTCATGTATGTTTAACCTTTATGCAATCAACGCTTCACATAGGGTTAGACCGGTAGGTTAGATAGAGAACCTTAGCGGTTTTCTTCTGATCCTTGGTTTGACAAACCTTGGGGACCCTCCTTGGTGAAAAAGGCACCAAGTCACCCGTACGCTTGCGGTGAACTTCAACACGGTTTTGAACCGTCAACACATGGTTGGGTCCAAAGTTCTTTGGGACTTTTACGCGACTTGTGGTGAAAGTGTATAACCTCTGCAGAGTGTAAAACTAACTGGTTAGCCATGCTCACGGTCAAGAGCGGTCTGGACCCTCACATGATTAATTAAACTTAAAGATGGGCTTAAATCACTTTCTGGTTATTTCTTGTGTCCTTGCTGAGTACCAACCAAAAGTGTACTCATCCTTGCTTATTGCTGCTCAGAAGAAAAAGGTGTGAAGCTGTTGAAGATGTTGATGCTAGGCGTACGCAACCCCTAGTCGATTGCTTGTGGAGTTTGGCGCCTCCATTTCCAGGATTGAGATGTATAACTCTGATAGAATAGTAAGTTTTGTTTATGTTATTTTATGTGATACTGTTGCTGCTATTCACTTATGTCTACTATATGTATGCAACTAGATCCTGGCATACATATAGGTATGAACTTGGTTTGCTTTTACAAAACCAGGTGTGATAAAGTGGTATCAGAGCTGTATCGATTGTAGGATGTAAGCCTAGTTAGAATTGGTCGTTTTCTATGGTTTCTTTTGATCTAAAATTCATTACTACATTTTCCTTGAGCTCTGTGATGAATATTCTCACTCCTTGACCATCGTTTTTCCTCAATCCTCCTTGATAACTCTCCTTTGTGACTTGACTCCTTTTCATTTGCACTTCATTGTTTTGCAAATGTTAAACTCTCCAACCTTATCTATTTATTTTCTCTACTCCTTGATCTTTTGATCTTGCGTTCATTTTCTGTTCAATGATCTTACCTGTTTAATGCAATTCACTACTCTCTCATCCCTTCTTTCCCTTACCTCATATTTCATCATTCTTTTCTCTTTATTCTTTTAACTTATCTTTTGTGTATCCATCTTTCTTATCGTATCTCTCCTTGCTTTTCAAACAATGTTATACTTTGGGTTCTCTCCATTGACTACTGATTCCAAAGTCTCCTTTCTGATTCAACGTCCCCTAAACAATCAGTGCCACGTGCTTTGAAGGATGCATGTCCAAGTAATGGAGCTGCTAGTCTATCCCATGAAGTCAAGCCTCGGTGACCGAAGAAGCTATGCCCTACTTACACTACAAGAAAAACGCCGACTAGTGACGCAAAAAAGTCCGTTTCTCGTCATAAACCACGATTAATGACGCCGGTTGTTACGAAAATACTCCGTCATTAATCGAGCGTCAAAAACCGCGATTAATGACGAGACCTTATTTCCCGACGTCATGAGTTTAATGACGCGTATAAATTCGTAACACAAAGGCGTCATAAGGTACATGCCACGTCGGACCAAAATCTGATGTGGCACGGCATTTTGTGACAAACCGTTTCATCATTAAGTGAATTCAGCACATATTTTGACGGGCCAAGGTCCAAATACCTTGTCGTCATAGATTGAATTTGGCCCACTTAATGTTAAGCTGAGCCCAATGTTTCTTTCGTCATAAATTGGTTTTAGGCCTTATTAAGGTTGGATGGAGCCCAATATTGTTTGCGTCATAGAATGTTTAAGGCCTATTTATGGTTGGATGGAGCCCAATAATTGTTGTCGTCATAGACACTTTTAGGCCTAACTCTGGTTGGGCCGACCCAATAATCGAGGTCGTCATAGAATGTTTTAGGCCCGATTTTAGTATGACCAAGCCCAATAATTGCATTCGTCATTAATTTGTTTTGGGTCCAGTACTAGTTGGATCGAGTTCAATATTTGATGACATCATAAAATGATTAAGGCCCAACTGATATTGGACCCAGCCCACCATTTGTTGACATCATTTTTGATACGGCCCATTTTATTAATAAATCGTTTTTGAATTCGTAAAAAAATAATGGGCCAAGGGGGCAAGCCCACATATTTTTTCCCTGTTATTTTGGGCTGCACTCCAGGTAGCACTTAATTAAATATAATTCAATCTCATATTACATGCTAATCAATTAAGTAATTGACATCACAGATAATATTTCCATACCACTAATACAAATTAATGATTCAGATCACACATGACACATTATTATCAATGAACACAGAACAACCACAAGCAGATTGTAAGTAGGAGCTCACAAACCAATACACATGATATCTCCATGCTCACAAATAAAGCTGGTATTGAAATAGAACCCACTAAGATAACAAAGTTCTGTACTCACAAACCAGCACAACTAGCTGGGAGGACACAAGCAGAAGACTAAGAAACACAGTGGCCTTACCCAAGGCGCGAGCTTAGCAGTTGACGAAGGAGGGTCTCAGTAGTTTCTACTTGTTTCTTCAACCTCTCAATCTCATCAGTCTGCACTTTCATTGCTACATCTGATGCTTCTGCCTTGATCTTCAAGTCTGTCAAAACTTGGTCCTGTTCAACAAAGATTTCACCAAGGTCAGCAGCTGCATCAAGCCCTCCCAACGAAACTTCAGGTCTTGAGCATGTAGTGAAAGCTGGATAATCTCGAGGCATGTAATCAATGAATGGCTTTGACTTCACATTGAAGGGACAGGAATTTGATATTTAAACCGCAAGGATTGTCCTCAACATTTGAGCCTAAAAATGAAAGGAGAAGTCAAACTTGAACCTTAAACGAAGTAAGCAAATAAACTAAAGAATAATCCTAAGAATAAAGGACCAGGATAATCATGTGTTCTGTTACATACCACGACATGTGATTGAATCACAGCAATGCAGGAGTGGGATGCTAGGCCCTGCACAAAAAGTTACAAATCAGGAACTGGATCTAGAGCGGTCAAGGTAAGAGAAGGATCTGAAATCTAAGACAATAAACAAAGTAAATTACTTTCTAAGCATGGCTCATCTATTAAGTTGTGTTACAAATCAGTAACTGCATCTAGAGCGGCCAAGGTAAGAGAAGAATCTCCAATCTAACACAATACACAAAGCAATTTACTTTCAACGCATGGCTCATCGATTAACTTGTGTTCCAAATCAGTGACTGCATCTAGAGCGGCAAAGTTAAGAGAAGAATCTCAGAACTAACACAATACACGAAGCAATTTACTTTCTAAGCCAACGAAAATACTACTAGGGGACTAGAAAGAAAAGGAAATGAGATTCTCACTTGTGAAGCTCCAAGATTCAGGGGCCCATGGATTGAGGGGGCATCGGGAGCCGGTGCTTGCGCCATATCCTCGCTCAACTGCTCAGCTTGGCCAGCACAGCAGACACAAGCAGAACACTGATATCTACCGCCCACCATCTGCTGAGATACCCCTCCCCCTCCACTGGCGACGGCGAGGTCGGACCGCCACCGCAGATCTAGCTAAGCAGAGTGATGCTCTTTGGAAATGGAAGGCGGGAGTTTAGTGGCGCAACACGGTAGCAATGGAGTAGAGTATTTATTATTTCAGGGCAGAGGGAATACAGAATTTGAAAATCCCACTTTTGACTTCCTGACCGCGAAATGAAAATTTGGTAAGCTGCACTTGCTTCGGGGCCACTGACAAGTGAGGCCGTGCAATGGAGGCCCCATATTGTCAGCGAGTTTGGGTGGAATTCCGGTAGCGTACAATATAGGCAGGAGACAGATATCTGGAAGAGGCCCACGCTTCAGTGAAGCTGGGTGCGTTTCCAGTCGAAGATCACAAAACCTAACAGCTACTTCTCCCACTACAATGCCTACACGTCTATTTTTTTAAGTCATACGGATATATGGATCTTCCTTATGCGTTCTTATGCAGACCAAAGCACACTCGTGTACCCACCAAATATTTCGCATGCCTACCAGAGAAAAAGCCTGCATATTCCGCCCTATACTTGTGACATGATTCCTCAGCAGTGTAGGCCTTCGTATTCCGAGCATCCCACGTATTTTCATGGCTACTGTAATCCCGTGAGGGCATGCTCTGCCACGAGGTGCACGCTTCCTTAGTATCGGTCATGGTTCGATAAATAGGCATGCCCCCAAGGCCTTTGCTCATCGCCTCTTCATCCTCCACGCCTTAGTATCGGTCATGGTTCGATAAATAGCAGACCTCTCTATTTGGTTCTGCGTGCTGTGAAAAGCGATGAGCTCTTATCTTCCGCGTCGTGTTTTTACAGGATACAATCATTGTTTCTGGTTAGTGCTTATCATGTTTACGTTGTTGGCGAGTGTGTAGGAGGATGGCTTCTGATGCGAACGGAGGAACCGCCAACTTCCATGTTGTGCCACCTCCGCAGTAGCCAGGATACATGGATCCATATGATCTGTACGACATGGACGAAGCGAACGAGGAAGAAATGGAGGAGATGAAGAAAGATGCTTTGGCTTGGCTGCAGGAGTAGGGTTACACTCGTGTGCTTCGCCATGGTCGCTGTGTCTGCCCTTTCTGCAATCTTGCTAACCGGCAGTGGGGTTTTTGTGACATCTTACAGCATGCTTCTGGCATTGGTCGCTCGGGACATACCACGAAGTCGAGGGGTAGGCACCGTGCATTGGAGGAATATCTCCGCACAGATCTTCGTTATGCTACATTCCGCCGTGCATTAGGTATGGCGGGATAGGCGTGTGCCGTATCCATCTCCATCTCCATGACCGTGTCTGTTGTCTTCCTCGTTGCCAAGTCCGAAGATTTCGTTGCTGGGTGTGTGTTTGTGCGCGCTTATGCCAGTGCCACTGTATGGGTGTAGGTCTATGGGGATGTATCATGTATGTGCATATTTAAGTTGAATAATTTGGGCAAGGTGACCATCATTTACGTTCTGTATATTCTTGGCAAAACGGTGAATTTAGTCAAATGGTAAATTTGTAAAATTAGTCATCATTTACGTGTGTATCTGCAATGCGGTGTGGTGGGATAAGAATAAAATATCACATGACAAGACATTACATCTTAGACTATGGCAACGCATCATGACCAGGGAAATCCACTGAAGCAAGGAAGGCGATCATGGAAAAGAAGAACACCCATGTTCTTCATGGATAACAGGGGATACAGGGGATTTTCCTACCACTACAAGATTCACAGAGCAGGAAAACAGGGGATCGATCTTTTCCATCCAAAAGAAAACATACAATTGATCTTTCCATCCACAAGACCACCTATTTGAAAGTGAAAAAGAAAACCCAAATCCGAGTAATCTAAGACGACCTCTCCGAGGAGTTCCCCATTGACTCTGGTGTCGAGGGAGCTTCAATGGCTGGGGGAGCCACAGGACTGGGATTAGCGAGGCCGGCATTTGAAGGACCAACACCGAGGTCCATCTTCTTCTTGGTCCTCTTCGAGTCCACCTCCTCCTCCTCCTCGTCCGCACCCTTCTTCTTCTTCACCGACGGAATGTCCTTGAACGAATCAAGCTTACCGGCCTTGTCATCCTTCGAAAGCTGCCTCACAAACACCTCCGTCTGTTGATTCCTCTTCTTGGCCTCCACTCGCTTCCTCTTCTTGGCCGCCAATCGCTTCTTCTCAATGGCCGCCCACATCTCTTCCTCATCCTCTTCTTCTTCCTCTTCCTCTTCCTCTTCATCCTCTTCCACGTAGTCGTACTCATCCTCACTGTCCTCGCTCTCCTGCCTTTCCATGTCTTCTACATTAGATTCACTCAAGGCGAGCTCGGATGGCTCGCATGCGCTTGGTTGGGGGGAGTCGGGTGGTGTCCCGATGGAGGAGGGGTTGTAAGGGAACGGGGAGGCGGGAAGTCGAATCGGAGAAGAAGGCATGGTGGTTGTGGTTTTCTGGAGGAAGAGAGTTTGAGATAAGGCAATGGAGGGAGTTGGGAGAGTCCGGTATATTAATAGATCTCAGTTTCAGGGAAAGTTGGGGTGTCTCTTCGGGAGTTGTATCACGCTAATGCAAGGAGGCGCCTCGATCTCTAATAATGTAACGATCTTTTGCAAAGAAAAGAACTATGTAAATTTGTAATCTTAGTGAATTTGGAGCAAACTATATTTACAAGCACTTCAACATGCAGAGATGAACTGTTTACTGCCATTAAACCGGATGTTCGGGTATGGGATGCATTAACAGACCGGATGTTTTGGTCTAGAAAAATATACAGAAAGGACAAATATTTCAGGACCTGTAAAAGATGCTTGTTTTGATTTTGGGCAAAGGTGATCTATGATTTCATAGTTTATGAGAGCGATAAAATAGGATAACATTTATAGGGAGACAAGGAACAGAGATGGTCAGGGAAACAAAGCATAAACAACTTCAAACAAGGGGATTGATCAACAAACAAACGATAACCAAATTCACAAACATGGTTTGGGTTAGGGATGCATTAGCATTTTGGATGTTTGGCAATAACCGGATGCTTGTTTTGAATTTGGTCAAGGTGAGCAACGATCACATTGCTATTTCTTATTAATCATCCAATATTGATCTTCAACTTCTCCAGATCATGTGTCAAGCTAGGAAACTGACATTGTCAAGCGATTGGCAGATGTTGGTGTAGGTCTGTCTAATGGTGCTATGTTTTGGGTTGGAAACTTGTGATGATGTTCAGACTCGTTGTCTGGTGATGCTTACTCTCCCTGGGAGTCCTAGGGGCGATCGTTGTCCTAATCTAGCTTGAGTCAAGGTAGGTTAGGGCGAGTCAAGGGCCAGTGAACTCCTCTTTTATCCCTGTTCTGTGACTTGTTCGGTATTTCCGTTGTTGCAATGGAAATGGGGGATGCCCTCGATTCAAAAAAAAATGTGTCAAGCTAGGAAACACGATCATGTATAAGTACAATAAGAGCGGATGTTCTTGTCTACGAAACACGAACAGGCCAGACAACATATGAGACCATGTTTCATGGAAATGTAAACTTTCTAATTAACATCACGATGTTCACATACATAAGACAATGTTCCCACAAAATCTAAAGATACTAACTAACATCACAGATAACATATCGGCATTGGTCTTCCACTGGCGCGGCTCGCTCACTGCATCTACATCCATCCCTCGTTTCTGGCTAGGACGCGGTGGCGGCTCCACTTCTTCATGTTGTCCTCCCTCAGGGCCTCAGACCTGGCCATCCCAAGGACGTGGTCCTTGATCTCATTCAGGTTCCTCCACCGGTGCATACGGTTGGGGCAGACAGGGCACCCGTAGGTGTTGGTAGTGCGCCGGAAGATGCGCAGAGCAAAGGTCTTAAGATGGTTTATGTCAGTTTGGGTGTCAGGGTTGGAGTCGGAATTGGAGTCGGAGTCCAACTCTGCAAGTGGTGGAGGAGGCTGGGAATCCGCCGGTGACGTACCAGCGGCTCCAGGCATTGGTGGGTCGACGTTGGCGGCGTCACAGCGGGACGGCTCTGTGCCGTGGAATTGATGCCCTTGCCACTCTAAGTAGGAGCGGATGAAGTGGAGGCCGCGCGGTGACAGCCAGGACCCGGATTCGGCTCCTGAGGAGGCGGTGGGCGAGAGGCTGGCAACGCCGCCGGACCGACGAGCAGGGGCGGGTACGGCCATGCGCCTGAGCTCTATGTGTCTGGGGGAGACTGATTGCTTCATTGTGTCGGACGGGCAGTAGGACTGAAACACGAGTGTTTGGGAAGAGAACTATGGGTAGAGTGGTTCGGAACTGGCAAGGACGCCGATGGTGGTAGGAATACAATGGCCAGATTCCATGAGAAGTTCTGCAAGCTTATGTGACAAGCTAAGCAACGGGCCTCTAGATCGAGTGGCTGCGATTCATCTACAAGCTTCCATGGGAAATTAGGCAACGGGCGCCTCGTCCTGTCGAGGAAGGCTATGGCTGGATGTTACTGATAAGAAAAGGTGACCAGACCGGACTAAATTCAGTGTTGATTTTGTGGGCAAAATAGAATGACTACGACCGGATCTTACTGATCTGCAAAAGTGAGCGGACCGGACTAAATGGTTCGTTGAATTGTTATTAGGAAAATACGATCGCATTATTCAGACAACATCCATCCAAAGTAGGAAACTGAGTCCATTCTAAAGTGACTAATTAAACATCACAATTTCCACATACATAAGACAGTGTTCCAACGAAATCTAATGATACTAATTAACATCACTGATAACATAACATCACAAAGTTCACATACATAAGACAATGTTCCAACAAAATCTAAAGATACTAATTAACATCATAGATACCATAACATCATAGATACCATAACAGCATAGATCTTCCACCGACGCGGCTCCCTCACTCCATCTACTCCATCCATCCCTCATTCCTGGCCACGACGCGGCGGAGGCTCCACTTCTTCTTGTAGTTCCGCCTCAGGGGCGCAGACCTAGCCATCCCAAGGACATGGTCCTTGACCTCATTCAGCTTGCGCCACCGGTGTATAAGGTTGGGGCAGACAGGGCACCTGTACGTGCCGTTGAAGCGTCAGAAGACGCGCAAAGCATCACCCCGGGGGACCGGAGGGATGTAGCTGTGGAAACGGTCCTCAGACGAGTCTGTGTCAGCTTGGGAGTCAGAGTCGGGGTCAGAGTCAAACTCACCAGCAGGAAGGGTAACCGTAAACTTCAGCTTCTGAGGCGGCGATGGTGGAGGAGGCTGGATATCCGCCGGCGAGACACCAGCTGGTCCTGGCAAAGCGCCGGCGATCGACGGCGGGTCGACGTTGGTGTCGTCGGAGGGCGGTGGCAGCGATGGTGAAGGAGGCTGGGAATCCGTCGGCGAGCCACCACCGGCTCTTGGGAAACCGCCGACGAGCGACGGCGGGTCGACATTGGTGGCGTCGGAGCTCGGCGGCGGTAGGTCGACGTTGGTGGCGTCGGAGCGCGGCGGCGGCGTGTCATGGATGTGGCCCCACAGCACCTCCGTGAACATGCAGGCGAAGTGCTGGCTGTCGCGCGGCGGCACCCAGTCATGGGCGCGCGAAGAGGATGTGGCGCCGGAGGATCGGTTGAAGGGCGAGGGTGAGAGCCGGCGCGATGGGGAGCCTGGTCGCTTCATTGCGTCGGCCGGGTAGGAGTGAGGCGCGAGTGTTTGGGAAGTGGTAGCATGGTTCGGAACTGGCGAGGACGCCGATGGTGGGGGGTAGGAATGGTGATTTATGTGGAGTTACTCGCCTTGCCTGGGAACTTGTGCCGCTTCGGTGAGAAGGTAAGCAACGGGCGCCTCTTGAGTCTTGACTCTTGAGTGGCTTCCATTCATCTTCCACCGTTGAGGGGCTGATGTGCGGGTCCCCGCGTCGTATGACCAACACATTTGTCATCCCTTGATGATGGCAACCACCTTCCATGGGAAGTTGTGGCACGAGGATGGCAACAAGCGGATGTTACTGTTAAGAAAAAGTGACAAGACTGGACTAAATTATTTGTTGATTTGTTGGCAAAATAGGTTCACATTTTTTGAACGAACATCCATCCAAAGTACTCAATAGGAGGAAACAGAGTTCTCTGATCATACACTAATAAGCATTACAACAAAGTGACACTTGTTATTGTTGGCAATTATCTTTTCATCCAGTCTGGGTCGTTGAGGATCAAAGGCGCCGCCTCGCCGTCGAGCAGGAACGGGTCCAACATCAGGGGCTGAGCGGCTGGCAACGCCACCAGCCTTTCGAGCAGGGACAGGAACGTCCGTGCCCCTGAGCTCTCCGGGACAATCGGCACGGCGGGCGCACTTGACATCAATGGCCGAGCGGCTGGCAACGCCGCCGGCCTGTCGAGCAGGGACGGGAACGGCCGTGCGCCTGAGCTCTCCGGGACGGCAGACGCACTTGACATCAATGGCGGAGTGGAGGGCCACGGCTGCCACATGCGACCTGCCCGGCCTCTCGGGCACTCCAGCCACTGCACGCCAGCTTCTGGTGTTGACGGGTACGGCCGTGCGCCTGAGCTCTCCGGGACAGTCGAAGCGGCAGGCGCACTTGACATCAATAGCGGAGTGGAGGGCCACGGCTGCCACGTGTGACCAACCCGGCCTCTCAGGCACTCCACCCACTGCACGCCAGCTTCTGATGGCGACGGTGACACGGGAATCGTGGTTTGATAGATGTGGAGAGAACGCCTGTCCCACCACTGCCCCGCATGCCAGCGACGAAGGCCACAGTCGGCACAGAGCATGCCGGGCCCCATCAGCCCGGCCATCCATTGCGGTGTTTCAGTCCTGCCGCGGTCGCCGCATATCGACCCCGCCGGAGCTTTAGCCGGCGTGGATGGTAGGAGAGCGAGCTTAGGAGGCACGCGATGATTGTCGCCGGCCATTGGGGGAGATGCTCTGAAATGCACATAGAAATTAGTTTGCTCAAAGAGGCGGAAAAGGTCGAAAGAATAAAGAAATCAATTGAATTGGGAGAGAGGACGACGGTACTTGCGCCGATAGGAGGTGATGCCGATGGGGTCTTCTAGTGCCGAGAGGAGGAGATGCCGATGGGGTTTTGTTTCGTTGAGGAGGAGATGCAAAAGTGTTTTCCAGTATATATTAATAGATCTCATTTGCCAAGGGAAAGGCGCAGGGTCTCATGGGGGATCGTGTCAGGCAATTGGCCTAGGCGCGTAACTTGCAATCTCGTTGAACTTGGTGCAAACTTAATTCACTTGAACATGAAGAGATCGAAAGTTCCCACGAGACCGGTTATTCTGGTATACGAGGTCAGATGTTTGGGTTTACGAACCATGTGTAGACCAGAGAAATATTTTTAATCATTTGATGGCAAAAAGATGCTTGTTTTAAATATGGACAAGGTGAGATATGATATCATCCTTGTTAGGGAGAGCCAAAAATGTGCACAATTCGAACGTGGAGCCGTGGCTTAGGTAGAGCAAATTGAAGCGATGGGCAACAAATTTGTTTTCAGTAAGATGGTGTCTACTCTATCTAGTGTACACTACCCCATCTAGCAAAGATTTGTTTTTCAAAGACTTGGTTAGTAGGAAAGAATCGTGAAGACAAGCAAGCTGACTTAGAGTTTGAACCACGGCTTCATTCTTCCTTGTTGACGAGTCATGCTTGGTAACATCAAAATGAAAGCATGCAATGAGATAGGCAATATAACCCGGGCAGGACCGGATGTTTGGGTTTACGAAATATTAACAGACTAGACAAAAATTTTCATTCCTTTCCTGGCAAAAGTTGCTTGTTTTGAATTGGGCAAACCTGATTACGGATTTCGTAGTTTCTGGGATAGTGAGATCACATTATTTGTTTTTTAATTGTCCAATATTGATTTCCACCACTCTAAATTGCGATGAACTATTCCAACTACCAGCCGTGGTAAATAAATGGGGGAAGACCAGAAGTTGGTTTCCATCACGTCAATGCGTGTGTGAGTATTGCTACACGGGAATCAAGGAAGAGAGATAGAAACAGATATCAGTGGATTGATCTAGAAACAAATATATCCAAAATCACTCTCACATGTCAGGGTAATTTGTTTGGATGCAGATATCCAATTATTTTTCTAAAGAACAGATCAGATTCAGCGTTAATTTTACATTCCTCGTTACAAAAATGTGACCATTCTTCCCAGCTCATCTTGAAGCACAGGCGGCCTGTGCACTGATGATTGCTGCGCGCCACTGGCGGCGGCAGCGTTGCACGTCGGCGCCATGTCACTCGTCGGATCACCTCTGAGGCTGCCTCACGACACCGCAGGCAACCCTTGTTCATCCGCATCATCATCGATGTCACGGCCGCCGATTCTTCCTCGCCCTCGACCTGTCTGATGTACCGCCTCGCAGTGTCATCATCACCGGCGCCGCCATTGACCCTATAGAGGACCATGGCGGCTACGTAGGCCGCCACATTGTGCCCGGCCTGGGCGGCCTCCTCGAGCTTGGCGATGGATGACCGGGAGCTGTAGTTTTCCCCGAACAGGATGTCCATCTCGGAGAGGAAACATGCCTCCGGGTTTCTTATGCGGGTCAGGCAATCGAGGAGGGCGTCGTAGCCCTTGCGGTCGTTCCACTGCAGCTCGACGGCAAATCGCTCTAGTGCCACGCGCCGACCAATGGCCGCGTTGTTGCACACGTGACGCATCTCCCGGCAGGTCACCCGTAGCCTATGGAGGTCGTCCATGGCCCGCTCCGAGGTCGCAGCGAGGTAGCCGGCGATGTCAATGTTCACCTCTGTAGGGAGCTCCACCAGCGATAACAGCAACCGCCTCGACGACATGATTACTGACCTACCGGCATCCTGAAAATAGTTTGATCAAACATCAGAGTGCCAGGTCAAATGCACATTCAAATCGATACAGAGACTTGGAAGAGAGCATTGTACTCTCACGGATCTTCCTTCCGAGAGGAGGAGATGCAATTGTAAAAATGTTTTCTGTACCCCAGGCGGAAGAAGTCGATCAATGCCCTATTTACAACAAATCCACCGTTCTTTTCTCCGCATTTACAGTAAATTCACCGCTCCTTCGCCACCCAAAACAACCTTCGCTGCTGCTCCGTTGATTTCGGGATAACAATAATAATTCATTATGACTGTTGGGGAACCTAACGGAAATTACGTTCTTGGAAATGTGAACAGGTCGGACTAAATAGTCAGTACAATGTGGTGGATACTAACTGCCGCGCATTTCTTGGTCGATTTTGGCAATACATCATCAGTACAATGCTCAGAAGCATAGGGCACAATGTTCAGAATACATGATCGACACATTGTTCACAATACCAAAGTGACACTTGCAGAATACATGATCGAGACATCTAATTAGCCTTACCACCGAGCATCAATCCCGCCATTCCTGCGAAAACAACAAATAAAGCAAGCAGCACATGCGTGAGTTTGACATTGTGCCTATAATTCCCAATTGACTTCAGCTTGGCGGTAGGCTTCTGAAGTTTTTGTCGCGCTATTTTGAGCTCATTCCTAATCTCTCTAAGCTCACAGTTAGCTTTTCCCAATTCCCCCTCCCACTGCTTTGCATCCTCTTCAGTTTTCGCTTTCTTCTTCATGAGCTTCAGCATAACAGCATATGACCTTTCATCCCATTCTGGATCAATCCAGCAGAAGTAATCGCATTGCTCTTTTTCTTCCTGCAAATTAAACGACCCATTAGCAATAGCCGTTGACCACAGGCACCACATAAGCAGGTAGCCAACTAGCCATTACCTTTGGGCAGCCAGCAAACCGGCGGCCAGGGTTGAGAAAGGTCCAAGCATACTTCATCACAGCTCTCAACCTGTGTTTGCACTTGTCTTTAGGGTGCCAATGGCTACTATTGTAGGAAGATGTCTCCGTGCAGTAACTACCAATGGAAGAAGATGCTGGAGTACACGGATGCTTCAAAAAAATTCATTGCAACTTGAAATCAATGCTTAGTTTTGCACTTTCAAAACTAAAGCCTATCAATCAACTTGTAACAATAATCGTGCTTCAACCGAAATCCCTAATTCCAAATATCACTTCCCTCTGACGAAAGGGGAAAGCATAGGCACAAAACAGGGTACTGATCTGACCGTAGCTCACTCTCCTCCCTTCGATGCGAGGATCCACCATTCCCGCCGCGGGTTGTAGATCTGCACACCAACGCCTCTAGGCTAGATATTTGCCACAACGACCCACAGGAGTGTGCTGGCAAGCCCCTTGCAGGGTACGCAGTTGATATAGCCGTTGGCCACGGGTTCGACCCCTGCTATTGACTTAGTTATCCTTTTAATTTTCCTCTGTTTTTTATCAGACTGACTTGTGGGACCTTATTAAATTTTATGACGAGTTGGAACCACAGTAGAAAACAAGCAGTTTCGCGATCGTTCCTCGGGAAGGTCCTTCCAGCAAAACATCAACAGACCGGAACTTTGCCGTCCACCGAGCAGCAAACATCATATTATGATCAAGTAGCAACAAGTTTCTCAACTCATGACTACAAAGTTCACAACACCAAGTAGCAACAAGTTACAACACCAAGTAGCAAACATCATAGGATGATCATCACACGAGAAGTAGCAACAAGTTTCTTAACTCATGACCACAAAGTTCACAACACCAAGTATCAAACATCATAGGATGATCATCATTACAATTTTCAAAATACTCATAACCACCCATTTGTAATCATAACGATAAGAACTGATCATCAATTTACATCTGTAGGCGTTGATTCTCCTTCCATAGCTCCATCCTGCAGCTGTCCCTTCACCATCTGTAGCTTAGCGGCAGTAGCTTCTGAGGATCCTTCCCATTGTTGATCCCTTTTTCGCTTGGCTGACTTAAAGAAAACATAAGCACCAACAAGTTTCATAACACTACGTATTATGATCAGGAGGAACAACCAGTAATTAAACATCAACAAAGAACAAGTTTCATAATAATCAAGCACTACCTATTTTTATCTTTCTCGCGCAGTATCCATTGCTTCTCCTTCTCCATCTGGATAACACTCTGTTGTATCAATTGCTTCTCCTTCTCGATCTCGATAACTAGCTGCTCAACCGATTGCTTATACACTTTCATCGCATCGATGGCATGTTTCAGCTTTCCCTTCACGTTTTCCAGCTCAGTGGTAGTTGCTTTAAGCTTGATGTTAGCCTTTGCGCATTCTTCCTTCCATGACCTTGCGTCCTCTTTAGGTTTTGCCTTCTTGTCCAGTACCAGGTCTTTCGACTCTTGGTCAAGAATCTCACCTATTTCTTTCAATAAGGCATTGTCCCGGCGTAACATATGGGCACACAACTCCTTGTAGTTGTTGGTCTGTTGCAATTGTTCATGTAATAATTTGTTAGCCATCTCGTTGAATTTCCTCATCTCTTGCATAGTTGTATTTAAAATTTCCTGACACAGCTCCTTGTATTTTACAGCCTCTTGCTGCGCCATGAGTTCTCTGCCTTCTTGTTCTTGCAGGTCTCTCTTCACCTCCTGCAGCCCAGCTTTAGTGGCTTCAAGGACCTCTACAAGCTAGTAAAATACAAGAACCTATCAATCCATCAAATGATGCAAATTGAAAACTAACTGAATCTAACACCTATGAATTGTCTATAGCCTATCAAGTTGTAACACCAAACGAAGTGCAAATATGAGGGTACGATGAAATCTGATTCTAGTGTATATGCTCATCAATCCGTTAGATCCCCAAATCTAGAAATCCCTAGAACGATAGGGGAAAATATAGCGGCTCAAACCAGAGAACTGACCTTGTCGAGCCGTTTGAGCTTCTTGTAGCTGGAAGATGGCGGCGGAACCATCTTCCCGTCGCCTCTAGGATCCGCCATTCCTGCCACGAGCCGTTGCAGATCTGGGCGTAGCAAAAGTCGAGAGTCTTTGCGAAGGCAGTGAAGCCTTTCGCCTGCGGATTACTGATTTATATTAAAAATTCACCTTACACAACCATAAGGAAAGTGTTTCCTGTTAAAATGACAGAACCAAGAAGTGGTGTAGTGGTAAGCAACGCAGTCTTGTTCCTATAGGTCTTTAGTTCGAACCCTTGCAATGGTAAGTTGTTTTTGCAACATTTCGTGACCTAGCGAAAATGCTTACATGTGGGACCTCCATTTTATGATGACTTGGAATGACAGTAGGAAATAAGCAGTTTCGCGATCGTTACTCAGGAAGGTCCTTCCAACAAAACATCAACTCATGACCACAAAGTTCACAACACCAAGTAGCAACAAGTTCCATCAACTCATGACTATTCTCAACACTCAAGAACTAAACATCAATTACATTTGTAGGCGTTGATTCTCCTTCCATAGCTCCATCCTGCAGCTTTTGTGGAGAAGTAGCTTCAAGCTTCTTGCGATCCTTCCCATTGTTGTTCCCTTTGTCGTTTGCATGATCTGAAGTAAACATCAGTAGCAACAAGTTTCATAACACTACATGTCATTCAGGGCCGTTCATCACTATGAAGTGAGCAACAACCAGTAGTTAAACATCAACAAGCAACAAGTTTCATAATAATCGTAACTACCTATTTTTATTTAACTCGCAAAGAATCGATTCCTTCTCCTTCTCAACCCGTTCTAGCTTTGCCTTCACCTTTTTCAACTCAGCGGCAGTAGCTTCAAGCTGCTTGTTAGCAATTTCACAGTCTTCCTTCAAATCACTTGCATCCTCTCGACCATTTTCAACAACCTTTGTCAGCCTATCCAGAACAGTAGTAGTCCTAGCATCCCATTGAGGATCAATCCAAATAAACGTCCCACATCATTGTTCTTCAGGCTGTAGACACCAGATACATACATGTTCATACAATTATCCATTTGCAACACTGACATCAAGAGTACAAGTACCATAAGTCTACCTGACCGCAGATTCCATACCGGCGCCCAAGGTTGCACAAGGGTTCCTTGACAAGGACAGCATACCCATGCTCGCACTTGTTATAACGATCCACAAGGATAAGATCAGCATTAGGAGGGCCTGATGTAACGAAATCAGTGGACCCAGCCACCTCCAGAAGCTAGTAAAATACAACAACCTATCAATATGATGCAAATTCAAAACTAACTGAATCTAACACCTATGAATTGTGAATAGCCTATCAACTTCTAACACCAATCGAAGTGCAAATCTGAGGGTACAAAGAAATCTGAATCAATTGTATTTGTATATGCTCATCAATCCGCAAGATCCCCAAATCTAGAAATCTCCATCCCTAGGTTGTAGGAGAAAATGTAGTGGCTCAAACCAGAAGACTGACCTTGTCGTGCTGACTCAGGTACTGGTAGTCGGGAGGTGCCTCATAACTCACCCTCTCATCGCCGCTAGGATTCTCCATTCCTACCACAAGCCGCCGTTGCAGATCTGCGTAGCGGAAGTTGAAAGTCTTTGCGAAGTCTGAGTGAAGCGTCTCGCCAACCATTCGATAGGCAATTATAGACTCAACTGAAACTTACATGTGGGACCTGGTCACAGCAAAGAATTAGCATGAACTATTAGCTGAGTTTCCCATAAAACATGCACAACCAAGAAGTGGTGCAGTGGTAAACAGCACAACCTTGTTCCTTCAGGTCCCTGGTTCGAACCCATGCCATGGCAAATTATTTTTGCAACATTTCGTGACCTAGCCTCCGCTGATCTGGCGAAAATGCTTACATGTGGGACCCAACTGAATTTTATGACGACTTGGAACACTCTATTTTAAAATAATGCTTACATGTGGGACCAAAGTTGGTTTATGACGCCGCTGACATGGCGAAAATGCTTACATGTGGGACCTTGAAAATTTTTATGACAACTTGGAACACTCTAATTTCGAAAGAATGCTTACATGTGGGACCCTACTGAATTTTATGACGACTTGGAACACTCTGTTTTTAAATTAATACTTACATGTGGGTCCGATGTTGGTTTATGACGTTTTTTCAGAGCTTATGGCGTCACAAAACAGCATGGAACAGGGAACGCCCTGCTACAGTACCAACCGTAATGACGAAATTTTTTTTGTCATTAATTTGCTCGGAAGTGAAATATTATGACGAGATCAGCCAGGAACGTCATAAATCAATGACGTTGAAATGTGGTTGCGTCACTAGTCAACGATTTTGTTGTAGTGTTAGGAGGATACCCTTTGACTCTATCAACTACGTGTAGCATCGTTCCTTTAACTATGTGTTGAATGATGAAATTGTGTGTTTGCATGATGATGCATGCCTTTATGTCCATGTCTGTTTCGTTCTTTGTATTGATTGTTGGTGTAATGTGGGTCTTCTACCTACAATGACATCAATTGCCTAGTTGGGTTTCCGTTTCGTACCTTCCACATCCTTGTCATCTTTCTTTCTATTCACTGGAGGAAGATAAGGAATGAAGCTTAAGGCAACATCAACACATAGGTGTCATCATCATCACCCACGTTAGCAATGCGAGTAGAAGAAAAGAAGACCTCACTCTAATTTCTTTTCCACCTTTTGCTTGCTATTATCCCATCTAGCTCACTCTGATGAAGACACCAATGACCAAGACAAGATGAAGATTGATGAAGATTAAAGATTTCACAGTGATCGACAAAAGAGCATGACAGCCTACCTACTCAATCGTAATATTCTTGTTTATCTCCCCTTTTCCTTGTTTCTTCTTTTTTCGAATCTCGGGACGAGATTCTGTTTAAGGGGGGTAGATTGGCCGGAGGCGACGAGTTCGTGTGGGATAGCGTAGACCGCAGCGGAACACTATCTAGTGTTGTCAGAGGTCTTGGTCTGAGCAGTCCACAGGGGGGTCAATCCCGGGTGGTTTATTTGTTCGGCGGGAGGAGATGTAGGGCTAAGAACTCGAAGGTTATGCAGGGGCACACAGAACAATGGGGACACAGCGAGTTTATACTGGTTCAGGCCTCCGGAGAGTAAAACCCTACGTCCAGTTGTCTGTGTAGATTGCATGAGGATTGTGTGATGATACAATGGGGTCGCCCTGCCTGCCTTATATTGGCTAGCGGACAAGGTCGACGCCCAGACTCCTGGTCGATTACGACCAGGAGACCTAAGTCTAGTTGATTACAACTGTTGCCATATACGTCGAGCTGACTGTCGGAATCCACCGCTGTCTTGTCTTGTACGGCAAGTCTTGGAGTCGTTCTGGATAAGGTCGTCTGGGAGTATTCTGGAAAGTCTTCGGGAGGTCGTGTGTCAGGTCAGTGAGTCTTCTGGTACGGCCAGACCCACTTGTCGGGGACGGCTATGAGCCTAGTCGGTGGGGATCTAGGGGTACCCATGTCTCACAAGTGCCTATGTCCTTGCCGCTCCAGTCGGCCCTATTCAGGACCTGACGACTGCACGGACCGGGAACTTGACGAGCTTGAGCAGGTAGCGCTTGCCGTTGGGTACGAGCACGACAGCCGGCCGCGGCGAGGCGCATGCCACCTCTAACCCCTTGGTCAGTGCCGTCGTGTCGTGGCCAGGAAGGGAGGCAGAGGATGGCGCCCCGCGCGACAACTGCTCGAGCTCGACGTCGGCCTTCACGCACCCTTCTTCATGGGCCGGCGACGGCGTGGGGGAGGAGCAGGAGCTGGCTAGATCTGCCGGCGATGCCTCCCTCCTGGCCGGCCCCTCCATCTCCGATCGGCTGGGGCCGCTGACAGTGCGGCGCACGGCTAGCCAGCGCTGAGGAGCTCTGCCGCGGGCTCGATCTGCAGCGGCTCGGCCTGGCGGAGATGCGGTGGTACATGGGCCATGGCGGTGGAAGGTGGAGCTCGGCGGCGAGGTGGTGGCCTCGCTCTCATTCTCTCCCTCCCCGGCCTTCCTCAGCGGCTCTCGTCACATTCTCATCCTCCCTCTCTACCCTACAGCTCCCCCAGATCTGCAGGCATGGCGTGCAAGTTGAGGACGGGGAGTGGCAGGCGTTGGAGCAGGGGCCCCGCGCCTCGTTGGAGCAAGGCGGTGCAGAGTAGGGCACGACTTCCTCCAGTGCGGAGCTCCGGGTTTCCGGCAGGCGGGTGCGCAGGTGGAGCTCCCTACCCCGTCCCTGCTCCGGCGGGTGCGCGAGTGAGCTTCTTGTCCCTTCTCTGCGGCGTGGGTCGTCGGGGCGGTAGAGCTTCGTGCGCACGTCCTCCGCCTTCTCTCTCCTCCCCGCGGCTCCCCTGCTTCTGAGTCACTGCCAGCGAGGCGTCGTCCCCGCGTGCCGCAGCTGCTCCCCTGCTTCCGGCTTCGCGCGAAGCCGTTGCTCCGAACACGAGGTGGGGCCGACACGGGCATGCCACACGCTCTGGATGTGCGCTGGATTTGGCGCAGACGGCCTCGAACGGGACACCTAGCATGCGTTACCGTCCACTAGTGTGGGAAAAAACAATAAATGGCTACTGAACGTCCCGTACCGTCCGGGGTAGCGCACTCGGTGCGGACAGGCTAAGTACTGCTACTACTCTTGTGAAGCTATGCGTGGGCAACTTGCACGCGTCGGACCAGGCCCCAGGCATCCGGCGGCGGTTGTCGTGAGTCGTGACGTCGTCGATCACGACTCTTTTTTTTTCATGGAAATAGACTTCCATTAACTCATAGACTCAGTTAAATCACTGGCCACAAGTTCTTGTATACAAACCGGAGTGATATCCCACCTGGAATCATCACCCTGGGACATAAGTCCTTTAGCTGCTGATGCATGAGCTACCTTATTACACTCTCTTGGAGCAAATTTGCAAACAAAATTACTAAAGCTTCCCCAAATCAGATTCTTCAGTTCATCTATCTGGCCTCCCACCTGTGCGATCACGACTCGCGAGTGACCCGGACTTAGCAGTTCGTTCTTTTAATTTCCTCGCCGGTCACGACAGGATCGGATCGGATGAGCCACGTCGTGCGTGTTCGTTACAATTACAATTGTGTACTCGTATTTGTGTTAGGCCGCCTCCCACACCACCAAAGTGTGAAGCGACACATAGCTGCAGGTCCACCGTAGTGGTGATTTTTTATTTTAACCCTTTCAAAATTAAAATTTTAGAAAAAGTCTCCAAACTGTATTTTTAAGTAGCAGTCATTTTAGTCACGTCAAGTTTTATGACACAGCTAGTAACTAAAGCACTATTGCACTACATATGCAATGACGCGACTAAAATGCTACGTTAGAGTAAGTTTTACATGATGGACTACGTGATCCTGATGTGTTCGGAAAATTAAAAGCAGACTGCCGCGCTAAGTGAGTTGGTGTGACTGTTGTGTTAGTCTCACGCAGCCATGCATGACGTGATCAGCCTTTGCTAGATTTTTTCAGGTGTGCAAAATTTAACTTAATCTTCTTTCCTCCTCTATTTTAATTAGCTAATGATGAGTTTCTAAATTCTTGAAACTTAGCGACCGGCAAGAGCTGACCACTTGCGCCCATCGGTACGTTACCACTTGTCGTCGCACGGGAATTTATACCCCACTCACTGTGTGTGCGGTGGTTAAGCGGCAGTGTGGTCCTCTCATAATTCTGTTGTTGTAAAAAAATCTCATTGTCTATCTCACGTCATAGCACAGGTCTAGTCAACCTGATCTCACGAGTAGTACGGTGTTGTTGTGTATGGGTGGGAGAGGGGTTCGGAAATTTTCATCTTCTTCTTAATATAATACCACATAGGGTGGTTTTACCCTTCACAGGTGGAGTTTTTTTTTCTAGTACAAATGCATACTATGTATGAAGTCAACTGTACTAGTGCACGTCCATATCACAATGGACGTACTTTTTGATATAAAAGTAGATTTCGAGTATGACTTTTTTTCCTAAAAGAAGTTAAACATTGAGGCACAAAGTGGATGATGGGTCACCATACGGTACACCGGAACTTATCCTTAGAGCACTCCACAGATGCAGACTCTACCACGGAGTCTAAATGTATCTATAATCCACTATTTATAGTATTTTGCTGACGTGGCAGTATAGGTATTGAAGAAAGAAGTAGAAAAATCAAGAAACGATGTCTACACAATGACTGAGGACGAAGAAACGAGCTCACGTCTGCGCTGTGGAGCCGCCCATCGTTTTCATTGATCAGATGCGGCTTCCCCTCTCCCTTCCATCGCCGCCCAATTGCGCTCCCGTGCGCGCCTCCGACCCAGCTCCCGCTTGCCGCGGACGCGTCCTTCCGGTCGGCCGCGCTGCATCTGCAAGCCTCGCGCGCTGCCGCTGGTCCTTGCGTGCCGCCGTGGCCTCACATGCCACTGCATCAAAGCCGCCATCAGAGTGGAGTTGTAAAAAAAAAACCCGCCATCAGAGCCGCCACGGAGAGCTTGCACTCCGTCGTGGAGAGCGCAACCGCCGACCGGAGCTCGTTTGCCGCCGCGAAGAGCGCCGCCGCGGTCATATGCGGCCGGCTCGCTCGATCTGCACTGGGAGGGCCGCCCCTCGGATCTCGCACGACAGCTGGCGGGGAGCTCGTGCGCCCGACGGCATCCCGTTCTTACTTGCTTGCTGATTTGTTTGATTTGCTAGCACGGCCAGATTTTGCTGCCTCTCTTGCTTGTTGATTTTACTTGATTGCTTGTTGATGTTACTTGCTTGCAGAGCTGGCGCAGGCCACCATGCTCGCCGCAGAACTTGAGAGTCTCACCGCGTAACTCAGGTAGGCCGCCTTGCCTTGCCACAAACCATGAACACCAGCTTAGCAGCTTGCTGTGGCCCTCGGCTCCTCGCCATCGAACACTTGCCACTACCTATGCCCGCAAACGATCCAAAGGGAGGGGGAGATTCCTGATGTGAATGATTGGTCTCTATTTATTTTCTAGACACTACGAGATATAATACGTTGAAGGAGGTAGTTTCTACGCATGGAGTCCTGTAGCTTAGAAACTACTCCTTTCGTCTCCAAAAGACGGTCGTTTTAGCCTTCGTGAGATGTCTCAGAAAGACGATCATTTTAGACCATGGGACCCACTCAAGTAGCATGCAGGCCTACCGCTACCGCACCCATCCACTCCTCTCTCTACTGCTACTATGGCTCCCCTTCTTCTCCACTGCTGCCTCTCCTCTGCTTCTCCTCCTAGCCTTCTTCTCCACTGCGGCGTAGGGTGAGGCAGAGGGTCCGACCGGCCGCGGCGGTGACCTCCTCGCTCCACTGGCGAGGCGCGCATCTCCCCTGTGCCCCTCTTCCTCCACAGTTAGCGCCCTCCTCCCACCCAAGGTTGCACGCCGGTCTGCGCCCGGGGAAGAGGCTCGGATGCAGGATTCCTCTCCTCTGCGGAGACGGCTTGAGCATGGGCCAGGAAGGTCTCGGCGGCAGCAGCTCGAGCTCGGGGCTCCCGGATCCGGCGCGACTCGCCTCCCGTGATTCGATTCGCTTCGGATCTCGACGGCGCAGGGAGAGAGAAGGAGGATGGCGCAGCGGTGGAGGTCTACGGGTGCGGCGGAGGAGCGGGGCCACGACGCGATATAGTTGGTGGCGGGCTGGCGGCGCCGCCATCTAGGAGCTGCAGCTCAGGCGCCATTGAAGGTGAGATACCGCTGCGGCATAAACGAGAGAACTTATACGGAAAGAGAATGTAGGTAGACAGTTCATTTGACGTCTCCATTAGTTTACGCACTACAAGAAAATCGTTGACTAGTGACGCAACCACATTTTAGCGTCATTGATTTTTGACGTTCTTGGCTGATCTCATCATAATATTTCACTTCCGAGTAAATTTAGTGACAAAAAAACTTTCGTCATAACGGTTGCTACTGTAGCCGAGCATTCCTTGTTCCATGCTTGTTTTGTGACGCCATAAGCTCCGCAATAGCATCATAAACCAACTTTGGTCTCACATGTAAGCATTATTTTAAAAATAGAGTGTTCTAAGTCGTCATAAAATTTAGTTGGGTCTCACATGTAAGCATTTTTTCGAAAATATAGTGTTTCAAGTCGTCATAAAATTTTCCAGGGTCCTACATGTGGGCATTTTCGCCAGGTCAGCGGAAGGCAGGTCACGAAATGTTGCAAAAACAATTTGCCATGGCATGGGTTCGAACAAGAGACCTGGAGGAACAACACTGTTGTTTACCACTGCACCACTTCTTGGTTGTGTGAGTTTTATGGGAAACTCAACTAATAGTTCATGCGAATTCTTTACTGTGACCAGGTCCCACATGAAAGCTTCAGGTGAGTCTATAATTATGTATCGAATGGCTGGCAAGACACTTCACTCAGACTTCGCAAAGACTTTTGACTTTCGCTACACAGATCTGCAATGGTTCGGGGCAGGAATGACGGATCCTAGCGGTGAGGGGAAGATGGTTGCGCCGCCACCTCCTAGCAACAAGAGGATGAGATAGCACGACGGGGTCAGTCCTCTGGTTTGAGTCGCTATATTTTCTCCTATCTTACTAGGGTTGGTGATATCTAGATTTGGGGATCTGGAGGATTGATGAGCATATATGGTAGATTTAGATTTCATTATCGTACCTTTAGATTTGCACCATAGTCACCAGAATGTCGGGTCGACTGGATCGAGGGTTGGGGTCAAGGGACGAGGGTCGTAAGTGTCTGAGAACATGGGTCGAAGGGAGTAGTTTGGAACGATTGACCCCAATCAATCTAGGTCAATAAATCCGGGTCGATGAACTATGACTATGATACAGAAGTTCTATTCAACCTAGTAAATAGGACAAAATATCAAGAAAAATCTGATCTGGGCTGCGTATGATGGATCACCAAGGCCCATTATTCCTCGTATCGTAAGTCCATTATCTTAACAATGACACTCTTTTTCATCTTCCCTCCCCTGTTGCTCAATACAACCTACTTGATCCATGTTGTGACCCTGCTGTTGTGGATCAATGACCCATGCATGAATGGGACGATGACCCCGCTGACCCCGACCCACGATTTGGTACAGTGAACCCAGGTCGAGGAACGCGGCAGCGACCCCGAATTATGTGATTGTGATTTGCACTTCGATTGGTGTTAGAAGTTGACAGGCTATAGACAATTCATGTTATATTCAGTCAGTTTTCAATTTGCATCGTCTTACAGTAGGTTTTGTATTTTAGTAGCATCTGGATGTGCTTCAAACCACTCGTTTTATGGATTTTTGTTGTGGTGCGCAATTGATAGGATTGATAGGTCCTTGTATTTTCAATTTGCATCATTTTATGGATTAGTAGATTGAAGATACTATTTCGGAGCTGCAGACCGTGAAAGGACATCCGAAATCTGTCACGATTGTTAGCATTTGCACAATTCATAGGTGTTAGATTCAGTTAGTTTCCAATTTGCATCGTTTGATTGATCGATAGGTTCAGTTAGGACAACCATGCCCTTGCTGAGTTTATGTAGGTAGCAAACAACCATGTTCTGTGGCGTTTGGTGGTTGTTTTACTGTACTCATACAATTGGGTTCAAGGGATTCATATTTTTTTATAGACTGAGATGAGTTTATTTTTCAGATCGAGATGAGTTTTCTCCAAGTATGAGTTTATTTCTACAAGAACATGATAAGGACACGGCTACGCTGTCTCAATATTTGTCCCAATCTTTCACGGTACTAGTAGTAACAATATGAGACTTCTCTGAATTTTTAATCAACCATGCAACAGGAAATTTAATTATGCTTTCCAGTCAATCCAATCTCCAGCAGATGAGTAGTACCAGTAATAATATTAGCAAATCGATTGATCTCGATGTAAATCCCACATATGAACTAGCAGCAGACCAATACTTAATTGATTCTCACAAGCCAATGGCAACCACACCACCCAATCTCACAGCAAAAATATTGTGCAACAATATTTTAATTTCAATTGGAGAAACCAATTCCGTAGAACAATTCTGACACAAGTTTAGCAAGATAAACAAAGGGATCAGCTTACAGGATATAAACCGAACCCTAGATGAGTGCTTCCACCCGCGGCTGCGACGAACCACGATCAGAAGAACGGGATCCCGACGGGAATCCGAGACGCGGCCAGGCTGTAGCAGCTCGATCACGTACTCCACACAATCCGAGAAGGATCGACAAGGTAGACTGGAGAGACGAAGCAGTGCCGCCTCTTTCTCTTCGGAGGAGAAACCCTCGACAAAATCCACGATAAAAACCAGTCTGGGGCCACAAGACTGACCCCCTGGCCAATTAAAGTGCGCGCAGGCACACAATTAGGACTCCGACTCAAGTCTGACTCAAAACAAGGACACGGAACAAACCTGTACTCCAGCTAAAAACAAACTAGCAACTCACGTTTGGAGATAATATAAAATAAACCGGCCACATTGCTAATGACTTTACTAGAAATACCACCAGGATAGGACTCGCACCGCTAAAATAGAACATGCATATAGCTTCATATACCTTTGGTCGACATCACCCAATCTCCACATGCATGGAACCAATATGGATATAATTTCCTGGCTTCTTTTCTTCTTTCCGGAGCAGGTTAATTCCCTTGAAAATAAGGTTAGAAGGAGTATCTCGACTCTTCTTCTTTATGTTATCTTCATGCATCACACGAATATTAAATTCACCAAGCTTAATTTCCAAAGGACTTTTCAGATTATTTCTGTCCAAAATAATTGAATCATACCCCTTGCTAAATAGGACATTAGGTGTAACATTGTGAGGACCTATGGGCTCATCATCCTCTCCGTCTTGAAACAAAGTCGTCCTCGACTTTGACATATTTTCAAACCCTTCTTTTTGGCAGTGCTGAATAGTATTAACTTTATTCTTGCACCCAGCAATAACCATGGTTTTGTGATCTTTCTTTCTAGCAACATCCAAGGAGCCAAGCTGATTAGTATTAGCTTCCAAAGAACCTCTTTCTGAAATATTCGGATCATTGCATAGCTTTGGTCCAGAAATAACTGGAGAACCGCTAGGAGCATCAACCTTGATGAGTTGATATAAACCATTCATTGAATTTGATATTTCCTTAGATGAATCAGCCCAAACAATCTTCTCCATCTTCTTTGTAGCAGACATGCTTTCTGCTGCCGTACCTTGCTTTAAACTCTCAGAGGTCGTAACTTTTGCAACTACATCATTCTCTCGTGTATTACTAGAGGTTTCTGATTTAACAGTAGCAAAAACTGCAGGACGGATAGTCGCAGCAGAACATCTTAATGTTATTTTAGAAGATCTGGATGTCTCGTCACGGGTGAGGACTGGATCGTCCGAGGACCGGTGGATGGTCGCTCCCTGGTGTGATGAGTGATTGACAACGTGGTGTGGACTGACTCTTGGCCGAGTACTGCAGGTGCAGGTTGCGGCTTGATTTGCATTGGTGCAGGTGAAGAGTGGGTGCGAAAGGTCTTAGCCTTGCGAGGCCTCCGAGGAGTGGAGAGACAAATAGGCTCGGCTCGATGGACCCGGTGGCCGAACGGGAACAAGTGCGGGCCACATGGTGGCAAGAAAAGCAAGACGAAGTTGTGGACAGGAGCTGGTGCAGGGTAGCGGCTCACGACCGGAGTCTGCACGCAGAGTTTGCGGCGACTCACCACAAAACCGTCGAGTTACTTGGTTGAGCCACAAAACCAAGACTGGAGGCTCAGCGGGCAGAGACAGGATCCGAGCACGCCGAGAAGCTTCGATGTCGTAGGACATGTGGCGGGATCACGGGGCTTGCGTCGGGAGGACGCGGACTGCGGCGAAGGCATGGCCGCCCGATGAAGAATGATCGCTACTTGACCATCTTGCCCCTGAGGGGTGTGTATCTTCCTTTATGTTCTAGGACTAGCTTGGTCATTTGCCCAACCCGGAGAGACTTCATATATATAGCTCTAGGGTTCCAGGGCAACTCATCCATCCGGACTGCTCCCTCATTTCCCTGCTCTTTAGGCTTGATTTTCTTCATGATTTTGTAGAGAATCTGACCTCTGGTTGTATGGAAGCATTCATGGTTGCGTCGATTTCTTTCTCTTGGCTTGAGTAATTTTCGTGTCTTTTTTGGGCTATTTTGTGGGATTTTCGTGCGCGGCTTGTTTCTTCGATTCTGAGGCATTTGTGTTCAGATTTCTTTGTGGGGATCAAGGATAGATGTCTTGTGCATCTTTGTGCTTGATCTTGACCCCTCAAACTCCAGATTTGGCCTTCCATTCGAGAATTTCGGTTGGAACCCTAGCTTTTTGTTTGAACTCAGTTCGTTGTCGATTCCCAGCGATTTAGTGTGTTTGAGGCTCCAAGTTTTTGAGTATAGCATCCCCTAGTGATGCTTTTCCTTTCCCCAAAATCTTGTCTCAAACCGTGCAGCTGTTTGGGAAATCCGTGGAAGGATTTGGAGAGTTGACCTCGCGTGCACGGTTCTGTTCGTGTTTCGTGAGCACGACGGATGGTTCGTCCGGGTGCACAGAAGTTCGTCGCGAGTTCGTCGTGTTCTTGAGCTCGTGGGGTACGATCGATCGACGGAGTTGCTTTTGTTTGCAGCTGGTTTTCGGACGGTCCGCCAGGTAGGGACGGACGGTCCGCCATGCTCGGACGGTCCGTGAGTCCCATACGGACGGTCCGTATAGCGCGGGGTGTTTCTGGAGGTTCTATCTGCATAATACGGATGGTCCGTCCCTCATTCACGGATGGTCCGCCGTTGCTCACGGACGGTCCGCGAGACTGTTGACACATCTTATCCTATATATTTATAAGTCAACTAAACATGAGAAAAGGGCATAAATGTTAATATCAACTTAGAATAGGGTGCCACTAACAGTTTTTCTGGAGATTTGGTAAATTATATAAATCCAGGAACCATTCGGGAAAAGTGCTAAAAGAATCAAATCTAGAAGACTCCAGAAGGCTCCGGAACTCAACGTGACTTGGCACCCAAGAAAGAAGCATCTAGAAGAAGCGACGGACCACCTGGCCGAAGTGGGCCCCGAGGGGAGCCCACCCCAGCCCGATCAGCCTGGTGGTGGGGCCGGTCGGCCTCCCCCGGGCGCCACCTCAGCCCTACTTCCAGAAGGTTCTTCCACCGCCTATGAGGATCAATCTAAACCACTCGTTAGGTCGGTTTGATCAAACGGCGCACGTCTATCCCTCAGGGCTATATAAGCAGCCCCCCTGCCCCCTAGCAGAGGCATCTGGAAACCTGAGTTTGCATACACCAGATCAAGTCATCAAGTCAGAGATACTACGCCTTAGAAACACCATATAGCAGAGTAGCTAGCTAGTCTAGATCTAGGAGGAGGCAAGGTGTCTACTTGGCTCCTGATCGTCTAGAGGCTGATCGAGATACTGATCTAGCTTCGCTCTTGTAAGTTCTTAGCTAGTTCCTTACATTTGTTATACAGACATATGTTCTTATCAATGATTATATTCGACATTATATGCTTTGGTGTTTATTATGATTACATGTTTAGCATAGTTGATTTGCCTTTATATTCATGTATGGAGTCGTATAGCCCTCACCTAGATCATTTGTTAACATGGGTGAACGGTAAAGACAGTGTAAGTGTGGTGCTTATATTGTATTTATATGCGATTGCACCCTATATGCCGGGTCGTGTGGTAGATCGTGGTGGTGACAGCACTATTGAGTCCTTCGCAGTCCACCCCCCGTGTATAGGACTAGTGGAGCCTTATACTGTTTGGGTTGTTTCAAGTTTCGGCCTTGATCCTCCTAGATAGTCTCCCCATGCATTGATATAATAGTTCTTCTTCCATGATTGTTAAATGTTTGCACTAATCATAGTTTGCATTGACATATAGTTTAGAGTTACCGAGGAGTATCCTCTCTAACTAGACTTTGCTATGTTTCTCTTTCTATAATGACACTTTCTAGCTGCTCATGATGTTATGACTTGAACAATGCTATCAATATCTTTATCTTTATGTGACTTACCCCTGTTTATAGCAATTGATACATTTTGGCCACTCTACATTATAAAACTGAGAGATGAGCATGTATTAGCTATTATGGATTAGAAAGACTTCTTTCACTGTGGTAGAATATAAATACGATACCTGGTTTTACTCCTGGTTAAAATGATACAATGGTATATTCATATCTGTACGCTTGCAGATTCCCAGTTTATGTATATCTTCTTTTCTAGAGATCCAAGTCATATGTAAGAGTACCATATCCATGCGTTTTCTGGCACACCTGTCAGGGCTGACAACCTATATCGAGTTGTGCTATGAATCGTGTCGGAGTTCACCTTTTAGTTTAATCTGAAAGCAACATCTGATATACACTTAGCATCATGTTAAGATATACCTTTGCATTTCTGGTGCCGTCGATAGAGATGGATCTTATATCCGTTTCTAGTCGATGACGTTAGCAATGTCAACAGAGACCTACACGGACGGTCCGTCCCAGGCACTGCAGATTGCCTAAGTCCTTTGCCTCTTGTGTTTTGCTTCCGCTTTGGGTTGAGTTGGGACTTGTTCCTAGGGTTGGTAGGTCCATTGTGATTACGTGACCTTGAAAAGTTCGTGTGAGAATCCTTGGAGTTGTTTTTGGGACTTAGCCGGTGTTTCCTCGAAGAAATTTTTATTGGCTCCCATTCACTCCCCCCCCTCTCTAGTCGCCTAATCGGTACTTCAATTAGTATCAAAGCCGGCTACGGATCTTCGTGAATCTAACCAGTCTAAGATCCAAAGATGGCGTACCAAGAACGGGGCTCGGGTCCTCCACACTTTGATGGTTAGGATTAATAGATGTGGCAGAGGCGTATGTCTACTTTTCTTCGTGGCAAAGGAGAGATCATTTGGGATGTGATGGAGAACACCTGCTATGTCCACCCCATCAACTTCCTTGCCCCAGGCTCTCGAGATATGAATGACGCCAACAACAAGGCGGTCGATTGTCTCTTTCGTGCCCTTTGCAAACCTGAATTTGATCAGGTTCAAGTAGAGGATTTGGCGTGCAAGATTTGGGAGAAGCTCTAGGTAGCTCATGGTGGGAACAATCAGGTGAAGGCCCGTTTGTTCGCGACCTACCGGATGGAGTATGAGAATTTCACTCATCAGTCCGGTGAGTCCATTTGATTCCATGTTTCAGCGCTTCACCGTGATTGTGAACAATATGCGGGCCAATGTGACCGTGCTCCCGTACGATGACCATGACAAGGCTGTGAAGCTCTTGCATTCTATGGATCGTACCGTGTGGGGTGCCAAGGTCGAGGCCATTCTGGAGTACGACCACTATGAGACGCTCACCGTGGATGAGTTGTTCTCCAAGTTGAAGTCCTCTGAGGTGGATCATGGTGTGAGAGGCAAGATCAAGAACCTGACAGACCCTCATAGTCTGGCTCTCATTTCTCGACCGAGAACTAACTCTAACCTGTCTTCTAGGTAGTTCTCTTTGTCTTGTCTTGTTTCCATGCCAGATGAGGAGTTCGATGTGCTGGGTGAGGATGATCTCGCGTTGCTGAGCAGGCAGTTCGAGCGCTTGTACACGAACCGGAAGAACGCTCAGAGGAGCTTGGGCATGTGCTACCGGTGTGGGAAGCACGGGCACTTTATTGCTGAGTGCCCGGAGGCTATGGAGATCAAGACCGAGCACAAGCACCGTCCGAGGACCGACCACAAGTACCGCTCGAGGAACGACTACAAGGGCAAGAACAAGTCCGAGCGGAGGCCGAGGAAGAGTGGCGGCCACAAGAAGAAGACGGAGCGTGCGATGGTCGCCGGAGCGAGCAACATCGACTCGAGTTCCTGCTACACTTCATCGAGTTCAAGTGGTGAAGAAGAAGAGGTGGACCGGCACAAGAGCAAGCGGTCGAGCAAGAACATCAACAGCCTGTGCTTCACCGCTCAAGGCTTTTGCGGTATGGCACACAGCTCTGAGAGCAAGAAGAGCCAGAAGGATGACTCGGACTTCGACTCCGAGGATGAGGTAAACAATGGTCCTGCCTTCTTGATAGCGGAGAATGCTAGGTTGAAGGACTTGCTTGACAACCGTGATGATGTGCTTAGAAAGACCAACAAGGAGAAGAGGGAGTATAGGTCTTTGCTAGGAGAGGCTAAGCAGAAGGTGATTGAGCTAGAGTTTATGCTTGTTGATGCTAGATCTCAAATTGATTCCTTGATGTCTGCTCCTATTGCGACCGATGAACCTGAATGCACTGAATGTCCTATTAATTCCTTGGTGATTTGACTGTGCTTAGAGAGAAGTATGCCTCCAAGGTTGAGGAACTAGATGTGCTTAGGGTTGAGCTAGAAGAGATGAAATCTAGACCCTCTTTACTTGGTGCTTGTACTTCTTGTCCTGTTTTGCATGCGAAGTTGGATGAATCACATGCTTATGCTAGATCTCTGGAGGCTACTTTGAAAACTCATGTTGCTACTTCTTGTTCTACTTGTGAGTTGCATGCTGTTCAGAATCTAGAACTTGCACATTATGTTGATCGCTTGTAGGATGAGAATGATGAGTTGAGGAAAATGATGGGTTGGTTGTCAGGTCATGAGCCTCAACTTAGGATGATGACTGAGGTATACAAGCGCTATGATGGGCAAGCGCTTGGGTCCGATAAGATTGGAGAGGGTAGTGGTGAGAAGGAGGAGAAGATAGGTGATATCCCAGCTCCACCAAAAACCTTCCACAAGAATGCCTTTGCTCCTAAGCCAAACCCACTTAGGAACCGACTAGACACAACCCCAGATCCAATAGTGTTTCCTCCCCAAACAAATGATTTCTAGAAACCCATCAAGTTCAAGAGTGACATGAGTAATGAGTTCTTTGGGAAGAAGGGAGAGATACCAAGTGAGGAGAAGCCACAACCCAGAGAGAACCCAAAGCCAAATCCAAAGCCAAAGCCAATCCCATTCCATTGTGACCATTATGGGACGGATGGCTACTTAGCTGAGTTTTGCTTCAGGTGGAAGCGGGAGGAGTGGTTTGCTAGGGAGATGGCAAACAAGGACAGGTACCGCCCTTCTCGTGGTGTGCCTGAGCCTCGTGTTGTGCCTAGGGGTGAGGGTATCGTGCGTACCATCTACACTCGGGAGAGGCGTGAGTTTCCTGCATGAGGTGTGCCTCCTCAGAGAGATAGTGGAAGGTGTGTTGGGTTTGGGCGTGGTGAGTTTGCTGGACGTTCCTTCACTCGTGGCCAATATGAGTATGAGTGGAACAATCACAGTTTTAGGTCTCAGAGGAGCTATGGGCCACGGTCTCCACCTCGTGGTACTCATAGTCCCCCAAGGAGACGTGTGGGTGTTCCACCTAGGAGTGATAGGATGGATTGTGCTAACCCCACTTTTGAGCAAATGGCACAACACTGGTTTGATTCTCTTTACACTAACCCTAGTGCTGAGTTGTTTGCTCACTCTCGCTCTCGTTTTCGATTTTGCAGGTGGGAGGCATAGAGAGCTTTTGGTTGATCGACTCCGGTTGCTTTCGACACATGACCGGAGATCGAAGGTAGTTCTCCAACCTCACCCCGGTGGTGTCCAAGGAGTACATCACTTTTGGGGATAATGGGAAAGGTAGAGTGCTTTCAGTGGGCACGGTGAAGGTATGTGAGAGCGTGACTCTTAGGCGTGTTGCTCTTGTCAAGTCTTTGGAGTTCAATCTTCTCTCGGTTTCCCAGCTTCTTGATGAGGGTTTTGAGGTCCGTTTCTAGACGAGTGCTTCTCGTGTGTTGGATTCTCGAGGTGATCTTGTGTGCACGATCATCCCCGAGGGTTAGATTTTCAGAGCCGATTTTTCTCAGTGTGTCGTCTCTTCTCATTGTTTGGTTGCGGGTGTTTCGGCAGAGCTTTGAAAATGACATAGGAGACTAGATCACTTGAGTTTTGACTTGTCGTCACGCTTGAGTGGGCTTGGTTTGATCTGAGGATTGCCTAGGTTGAAATACCAAAAGTATTTGGTATGTGCTCCGTGTAGGCATGGCAAGATGGTCGCCGCCTCCCATCCGCCTATGACAGTTGTTATCACAGAGCGCCTATGCGAGTTGTTCCATATGGACTTGATTGGTCCAGCTCGTGTGTGCTCGGCGAGTGGGAAATGGTACGTCCTGGTGATAGTAGATGACTATTCTCGCTATGCGTGGGTCTTGTTTTTGGCTAACAAGGGAGAGACGTTTGGTTTTGTCTGGGACTTGATCTTGAGGTTGAAAAATGAGAGGAATGAAGATGTTGTTCGAGCTATTCGTAGGGACAATGGCACTGAATTTAAAAACTCTCGATTTGAAATCTTTTGTCGTGATTTGGGTCTCAAACATCAGTTTTCCTCTCCCTATGTTGCTTGTCAGAATGGTGTGGTAGAGAGGAAAAATCGTTCCCTTTGTGAGATGCCTCGGACGATGCTAGATGAGCATAAGACTCCGAGAAGATATTGGGCTGGGGCGGTGAATACCGCATGCCATGTTGGGAACCGGATTTTTCTTCGGGCTTTCTTGAACAAGATGTGCTATGAGCTCAAGCATGGGGGAGCACCTGGAGTGAGCCATTTCAGGGCTTTTGGTTGTCAGTGCTTTATTCTCAAGAAGGGTAGGCTTAATAAGTTTGAGTCGAGGTCCTCCGATGGAATCTTTTTGGATTATGCTAATCATTCTCGAGCATATCGTGTGCTCAACCTTGATACTAACCAAATCATGGAAACTTGCGAGGTTACCTTCGATGAGACACAGCCATGTAGTTCGTCTGTTTTTGAGTGTGCAGGTGATGACGAATTTGGCAAGAAGATCTTTGAGGATGAGGAGGATGATGCTGGAGAAGATGATGGTGATGATGGTGAAACTCCAGCCACACATGTACCCTCTACTTCCACTACGATGACTATGGTGCAGGATGGCCCATCCCCTACACCGACTACGATCTAGCATGATCAAGTGGAAGCTGCTGTTGAGGGGGAGGTCGTCTCCAGGCGAGAGACACCGAGGTGCGTTCAAGTTGACCATCCTCCCTCAAGAATCATCGGCGACATCAACGAACACACAACACAGTCGAGGTCCAGAAATATCTCTTACTTTGCTCATTCGGCTTTTGTTGCCACTTTTGAGCCGAAAGACATTGGACACGCACTCTCTGATCCTAATTGGGTGAATGCTATGCATGAGGAGTTAGAGAATTTTGAGAGAAACCAAGTTTGAGAGTTAGTAGAGCCACCACCACATTGCAAACTTACCGGGACAAAATGGGTGTGCAAGAATATAGAGGGTGAGAATGGTGACGTGGTGAGAAATAAGTCGAGGTTGGTTGCTCAAGGTTATACCCAGAAAGAGGGGATAGACTGTGAGGAGACATTTGCTCATGTAGCTGTCACACCTGTTTTTCCAAAGAAAACCAAGTGCATAACTATATGTATGCCAGGATCTATTTTCATACATATAGTGACATATAAGTGAATAAAGAAACAGTATCACGTAAGAAAAAGGAAGATTATTAGAGTATTATGCTAAATCCTGGAAACAAAGGCTCCAAATATCACAGGCAGTCGACTGGGGGTTGCGTATGCCTAGCACCAGCAACATCTTCACAACGACTTCATAGCATCTTCCTCTTTCTGAGCAACATTGTTTATAGCAAGGGTGAGCACATGTCGTACTCAGCAAGTGTGGGGAAAAGTATGAATGCAAAGGCTTGACAAGGAAAGGATGACAGGTTGACTGCATTAAGTACTTTTAGTTGGTCAAATTTTATTAGCACCTGATTACTAATAAAGTATAAGTATATACCAACCCACATTAAGCATAAAGGTAAGATATGCCATAAGCATATGGCAAGCATAACCATAAACCACAATTTATGTCCATCTTCAAGTTCAATTATCATGTGAGGGTCCAGGCCGCTCTTGACCGTGAGCACGGCTAACCGATTAGTTTTACACTCTGCAGAGGTTGTACACTTTCACCACAAGTCGCGTAAAAGCTCTGAAGAACTTTGAACTCAACCACGCGATGCGGATCAGCCACCATACCGCACTACCGGGTGTGGCTGCATAGGGATGCTACGAGGCCTTTACAAAGGTTCTGCAACAAGTTGTAACCCACAAGGTCCGGATCAGTTAGCAAGGTATAAAGCCCCCTAGAAGGTCAATACCCCGCCAAAAATAACAAACCCAACCCCCGCTAGGGCGGGTCCATACCCCGCAGTACCGCCGATCCCTTGTTCTTATCAGGTAAGGTCACCCCAAGCTAAAGTTTCTAATTACTTGGCCAAGACCAGTGCCCGTTTGGTCCTTGTGGTTGCACTGTTTTCCTGGGTGGTTCTCCATGTTTCAATTAAAGCATGTGGTCTTGCAATTAAAATTAACATAAAGGAACATAGATCATAAAAGGTAACCATGTTGATTATTACCAACCCAGTTGAGCAAACTAAGCAACATCTACCATCAATATTAATTAAGCAACCCGGCTATACAAGGCAATGGTAAAAAGAATACTAGTCATCATGCTTAGTAGGAACCCATCAAAATTAATGTAAGCAATGCAAAGTGATTAAATATAGTAATTGGGACAAAAGAATAAGAACACACTTGCCTTTAACCAGAGTAATGTTGCTGCTCAGAATGTCTTCACTTCTTACTCTTCAATACTCTCGAACGACGTTTAATCTAATCCTATCAATCATCCAAAGCAAACATCCGGAGCACACACATACAAGCAAACAAATGAAATGAATTTAAAACAGAACATCAATCAAAAGAAAAACTTTAGAAGAAGGGAGCGTATCAGGTGGAAACCAGCCCACCTGTGGAAACTATGGAAACTCCGATCATGGGCGTTGGATCTGGATCTGACGGACTGCGAGAGAGCTGGGCATATTTGCAATGAACTGCCCGCCAACCCCCTCCGCCTCCCCTGTAATTTTGCAAAAAAAAAACCCTGCGGCTCCCCCACCCAAATCCCGCCCGACATTTGCAAAAAAAAAAAAATCCCAACCCCGGCCTCCCCAACCCTATCCCAGATTCCCAGCCCCGCACCGCCGTTCCTACGGCACACCCCCCGCCGCCACCCCTAAGCCGCCGCGCCGGTGAATCTCCAATGCCCAGCCCCGCGCCGCTCCTCCGTCGCGCCCCGCGCGCGCCGCCCCTCTGGCGGGCAGGAGATGTTCGGCGGGATGGGGGCCTGAGATGGCGTTGTCCGGGAGCTCGCCGCCGATCTGGCCGCCGAGGCCGCGCGCGGGTGCCGTTTCGGGGCCGCCAGACTGCAAGGCGTTGGCTGCGGGCGCCGTTCCGCGGACGCCGGACTCCATGGCGTTGGCCGCGAGAGCCCCCGTTCCGCGGGACTCCATGACCGCGGGCGTCGTTTCGTGGATGCCGGACTCCGTGGCGTTGGCCGCGGGACTCGTTTCGTGAACGCCGGACTCCATGGCGAGCGCGGGCGCTGTTCCGCGGGACTAAGGCCTCGGGCGGGCGGCGATCGCAGAAGCGGGTCGGCTGCGGCGTCTCGCGGAAACACAGTCACGTTGTAGATGGGGTCCCGGTGCTGGGGAGCCGAGGGGTTTTTTTTCAAAACTAGAGGGGAGGCGGAGGGGGCCGGCGGGCGGTTCACTGCAAATATGCCCAGCTCTCTCTCGCAGTCCGTCAGATCCAGATCCAACGCCCATGATCGGAGTTTCCATAGTTTCCACAGGTGGACTGGTTTCCACCTGATACGCCCCCTTAGAAGAATGTACTAAAGGATGGCTCCCTTAGAAGAATGTACTAAAGGATGGATCTGATTCTAGGAACATGTCAGTGCAAGAAACTTGGAATTAGAATTGAATTGAATAAGATACTGATTTTAAGAAATAAGAGAGAGATATTTGACCACCATGACGATGAACATACATGCAATGCGGGGCTGCATGCAAATGAACAAGTAGCAAATAATCACTGCATGTGGGTGGGCTTGCACATACGTGCATGTATGTAGATGAAAAGAAACAGAATTTCTATTGCTCAAGCATAAGCATCATTAAAGTCCTTAGGCAATAAAATAATCTGGCAAAGAAATTGATTGTGCATGGCTACACACACGTAACTCATCCAAGCTCATAGAATTGAGATATAGCTTTAAGAACATAGCTTACCATGCATGCTTTACGTGTAGGAGGCTTAAATGGCTTGTGGTTAGCTTTTGGAAGAGGGTGCAGCTTAATTAGCAGGGCAGCAGGAGGTAGCTGCTTGACGCGCAGACAGCAGCATGGCAGCAGCTGCCGATCGACAGCATAGGTATGATGGAGACGTTCATCACGATCTGGCCGGCACACAGAAAAACTATATAGGCGATCAGGTCATGGGAGACACGTACGAGAGGCATGGATCAACGGGAAAACGGAACAAAGGAAGAGATGGGAATACGACGGAGTGCTCCCACGACGACTGGCGACGAGCGGAGATAGAACTTTACGAAGACGACCACATCTATGATTCGGGTTTAGCGTTGAACATGCTTTTGTTTTCCTTAGCTTCTGCAACAGTTCGATCACAGGGACGGCAACCTTGGGCTTCTAGATCACCTCGTTGGCTCCCCTTGTGGTGAAGTCCTCCCCGGCGGCCGGCATACGTGGAGCCATGGACGAAGGGTGATGCGGTTCAGATGCAAAACAGAAAGAAAGGCTAACTGGAAACGGGATGGCAAACTCACGTACGTGTTGGCTTCGGCCAAAGATGACATGGACGAACGGCGGTGGCGAAGATCAAACTGGATGAGAAGGCTATGGTTCGACCAGACGTGCTACGACGGTAGATCGACGGCAAAAAGGCTCGGGCGTCGCACAGCCGGCGGGCTCCATCTTGACGGGAGGAAGCTCGTGGTGGTGTAGGTATCCACGGCCGGTGGTGCCACGGCAGAAGATGAACGACGGCTTGAGATCAAACTCAACGAGGACGGTTGTTGTTGACCTTCAGCTTGACGTACGACGTGTTCCTCCAGAAGCAACTTGATGACGGTGACCTCGGGATGGCCTTGATGATGGGCTTCTTGCAGCAACGGTTTGGAGCTCAAACATCAAGCAGGGCGTATGGCGGACGACGTCTCCGGTCGGTCGGTCGGTCGGCGGTGACGAACTTCGCTTGAGGCACGTGGCGGCGGCGGCTTCATCCTCGATGATAGCAGCACGTACGGGGCGACGCTAGGGTTGCGGCTGCGATGTTGTTGCACACGGAAGAGTTTGGAAAGGCAACTAGGGTACTTGTAGGGCCGGACAGGATCGTCTGGACTTTGGCCGTTCGTTGCTAAACCTGATATTAGATTGGGCTTATATTAGTCCAAGTCGGGTTGGACCTCATCTTGCGAAGAAGCAAACTAGCTGATTTTGCTGGAAGGTGTAACAGCCCAAAATATTTAATAATGACATGGAGCATACATGTGCATCATCTCTAGTATCTTTGCACTTAATTGAGTTCATTTGATTTATCTTTATATATGAAATTAAATCAAAAATTTACCTTTTCATGTAACTTGTAAAGGAACTTATATTTTTATTATAAAACCTATGTTGGGAGGTGGCTTGATTATTTAGTATTTTTCTAAATATGAATTTAGGTATCTCCTCTTGAATTTTTTGATGTCATCTTGATGCCAAACAGCTTACTTGAAATTTTAAAAGTATCTTTTCGGGAAGAATTTTCATTTGAAATATGCAATGGCTATGATGCCAGATCTAAGCAAAATGGGTTATTTATGATTTATAGAATCTACCTAGAAAGTTTCATGATTTTTAGTGATCTTTAGATTGGTGATTTTGATTTTTGAAAAAGAAACCATCTTCTTTGAAACAACTGGAAAACAACAGCCAACTAGACATGTCTACCGGGCTGTAGACATATCTAACCGCCCTCTCATTTTCACCCCTCGCGCCCCCCCTCCGATCCGTTCCTCTGCCTGGTCGCAACGACGCCGTCCAACGCCGTTTCCCCTCTCGCGTCCCACGCCCCTTCTGCTCGCGGGTCCCGCACGAACGGACGCCGTCCGTTCCATCGCTGAAGGCCCGAGCAAAACCAGCGCCCCTCTCTCTCTCCCGTTCATTCTATTTCTCCCTGAAGGACCGATTAGGCGAACCAGAGAGGGGGGGAGTGAATGGGAGCCGATAAAAATTCTTCTCAAAGAAGATGAGGACTCCAACAAGACGAACACGGCTTCCAAATCACGTCTCCGACTCAACTACTCAAGTTGGCCAAGACCACGCAGCCACTGGAGTGCTACTGGTCCTAGGAACCAACAACCACCTACACCTACTCGAGAACGCAGCGGAAAAACCAACTCGAGCAGCTACTGGGCTACACCGGTCAGGCTGGTGAGTAGCACCGGTCAGACCGGTCGCAGCTGGCAAAATCTGGGAACTTCCACAGAAGGCCTCTACACCGGTCAGGCCGGTGTAGCTCGCCGGTCAGACTGGTCCAAGCCAGGAAAAACCAAATCCACCAAACTGACCTACCGAGCTCCAAACAGATCCAAACTCGAAACAGTAGCACCACGGGACAACAACGAACTCACCCAGACGTTCACCCGAGGCAAAACCCACAGAGCCTCTGCACCGGTCAGACCGGTCAGGCTGGGCCGCTCGGGGATGAACAGCACACGCGGGTCAACTCCCCCAAATCCAACTCCCGATCTCCCAAATCGCTCCACGGATTTGTGCAAGACTTTGGGGATAGTAGGAACACCTCATGGGCACTCCATAGCAAAGATTTGGTCCACCAAAACTTGCTAAATCAAGAGGAATCGAAGAAATCCCACCAAGAACGCCTCTAACCCTAGAGCCACGAAAACCCCAAAATCGAGTCCCTTTGCTCACGGATTTGGGAGGGGAATCAAAGGGAAAAGAACCACGAAAGGTTCATGCATACATCCCCCACCAAATCCAAAAGAGAAAGGCCTTGAAATCGCTCCAAGAAAATCGCCAAGAAAGGGCTCCGAAAATCACCAAAAAGGAGAAACTGGAAAGACACATCCAAGCCTTGAGGAACCACGCCGAATCATCTATACATACCAAAGAGGTTCATACAAGGTCTAGCTTGCCGCTCGATCATCCTTCCCTCTCACAAGATCTCACCATGAAGCTCTCAAGCTAGTCCTAAGAAAATCCTAAGGAAAATAGGAAGAGAAAATAGGAAAGCAAATGAGCTAGGGTTCCAAGAGATGGCTACCATCCTCTCACCACTTGGGTAATATGGAGGCAACCGAAAGACGAAATTACCCGTACTAGCTAACTAGGGATACATGCCCCTCAAGGGCGAATTCGGAAATCTTTGTCTTCGCTCCATCGGACGGATGCCCAGCGACCGCAAATTTGCTTAGCCTCGACGCAAGCCTTGCGATCCCGACGCGTGTCCTCCACTTCGAAGATTCCGGACTGCGTCGTCGCACACCGGTCAGACCGGTGCTCCTCACCGGTCAGACCGGTCAGACCCACCGGTCAGACCAGTCTGGAGCTGCTGCACCTCCGTCTTCGGTTCTTCGGTCTTGGCTTTGTGGATCAACCAAGGAACCCAGTGGTTTTCTGGTGAACCACCAGAAACCCCGCGAACTCGGTGTAGCCTCCGCCAATCACCACTCATGACTCAGCTCCCACGTAGTCCCGGCTCGACCTTAGTTTTGAGGCTCAACCAAGAAACCGTCCATGACTTCATCTTGCAGTTCTTGCCACCATGCAGCCCGCACTTGACCCCGCTGGCCACCGGGTCACTAGAACCTAGCCTACTTGTCTTCTCCACACCTGGAGGCCTCACCGGCAACGACCTTTCGCGCTTGTTCTTCACCTGCACCTGCACCAGTCAAGCCGCAACCTGCACCTGCAATACTTAGACAAGAATCAGTCCACACCACGTTGTCAATCACTCATCACACCAGGAAGCGACCATCCACCGGTCCTCGAACCACACCTGGCTCTCAATCTCCACCTTGATGAGTGCATTGACAACACAGACGCTTTGGTAACCAAGAGAAAAGAAAAAGAAAAGAAACGACTAAAAGAAACTCCAACAAGCGATCGAAAGTCAAAGAAAAGGCAAAAAGCAAGATCACTTGAAGAAGACAAGTCTCGGACCCCTTAGGCAAGGGCAACGGCTCGACACATCCGAGACAAAAACATGCTCAAGCAAAGAGCACAAACCATCAAACCAAAGCTCGAAAACCACAAAGAGCTTCCCCTGCACACATGCAAGCTCCCCCTGAACCAATGCAACTCCCCCTGGACGAATGCATGCAAACCACTTCACGAAACAGAGCAGCTGCAACAGCTCAGCTCTGACCGGTCAGACCGGTTAACCACACCGGTCAGACTGGTGTGCTAGATCGCCCAGCACCTGGACCTCACACCGGTCAGGCCGATGACCACCTGGGAAAAACTGGGAACTGCCCGAGCTCAAAACTAGCTCGAAACCACTTGGAAACCTTCTAAATGCATGCAGCAAGCCAAAACATGCTCAAACTTCTCCCTCTTGTTGACAATGCATGAATCAAGCCAAAAATGCAAAAATTGCAACCTAGAGCTTCTCAAATAGACAAAATTCAACAAAGGATGCTACACATGTCCAAATGAGCAAGTTAGATACTCTATAGCTTCGTAATGATATCAACTACAAGATCACCAAGTTTCACAACCATTGGGCGAAGTTAAGATAGAATTGAGCAATTTTGCGAAAATTTACCCTCTCATGAGCAAAGACCTAAACATGAGCAAAACATGTCACAATGGCAAAGCCACACAAACTTCATGCTAGGACAACCATTCTAAGCATAAGACCATCATAAACACCCACAAGCACCTCATGTCATGTCAAAGCATACCGAGGCATGTGCTTACTTCTATGGATGAGACTTCTCATTGGTAAGCAACATGCAACGGTTTAGCACCCAAAGCTATAAAAATTAGCACATATGACATGGGAGCACATTTTCCAAGCACTTTACATTTCATTTTCAGATTTGAAATTTGTACATGAAATGTCTTTGCGACAAAAAGGAACTTATGCCCCTCCACAAGATCAAGCATGGGGGCTAAACATTCATGATGGCAAATGAGCCTTTGGCCCCATATGATCAAAATAAGCTATCCAACCACAAATTAAGCATAGCATAGCCACTAAAACATGTCAAGATCATATAAAGGCATTTACTCACAAGAGAGCATACAAGTGACATTTTTCAAAAGCATAGCCATCAACCATGGATATAAATCAAGATCATCAAGAGCTAAGCCAAACTAACCATAGCTTACCACACTAGCTCACAAAGACATACATATCATTCCATGGTGAACAATGTATTTAGGAGAAGCCTTTCCTAAACAATGCATATGATACAAGATGCATGCAACCTAAGATACAAAGATGCCTATATATCATGTTACATATGCCATGCCAAATGCAAGAAATGCACAAAGGAAAGCTATACATATGCTACAAAGGAGCTCCCACACACAAAGCTCACAAACGACCGGCTCCTCGAGGGGAGGCAAAAAGGGCTCGACACCACCGGCAAAAGAGCAAAGGAGCGCAAAACTCACAAGCTCCCCCTAAACACATGCACTAGGGCCAAAGAGCATACAAAGCTCACCCTTAGTACACATGATAGAGTAAAGAGCACACTAAGCATACAGGCTCCCCCTAAACTCATGCATTAAGGTCAAAGAGCATACAAAGCTCACCTTACACACATGAGATAGGGCAAGGAGCGAAACGAACCAAGTGGCTTGACCAAGGCCACACACTTGAAGGACACAAATTCACTTACCTTTATCATTTCTTCAAAATTCACCCGTCCTTGTCCACCATCCCCGAAAGTGATGTACCTCCATGTCATCACCGGGGTATGAGGCCGGAGAACCACCCCCGATATCAACCAAATGTTCTCCGGGCCTCCCACCTGCAACTCAAAACCAAGAGCGAGAGCGAGCAAATGACTCAACACTGGGATTAGTACCAAAAGTGTCAAACCAGTGCCGAGCCATCTCCTCAAAAGTAGGGTTAGCAACATCCATCCTACCGCGCCTATCAAAACTGCGATCCATCCTATCAAACCTATCAAACCTGGAACCACCATGGGAAAACCACTCCCGTCTCACTGGAGGAGTACGAGTACCACGAAAGGGAAAGTGTGGTCCGTAGCCCCTCTGAGACTCAAAACTGCGACCTCTCCCAAACTCGTATTGATCACGAGGTGGAGAACATCCAGCAAACTCAACACCGCTTGACTCAAAGCGCCTACCATCGGTTCCACGACCAAAAGGGCTGAACCCTCTAGCATCACGGCCCCGGAAACCAAACTGTCCAGCACTTTTCCTAGCGCCGGTCTGACCGGTCACTCTGACCGGTCTGGCCGGTGGTCCTCGGCCAGCAAACTTGCCTCCACCTGAAGCTCTCCTATCTCTCCATGCTGGAACCGTATGCACAACACCCTTTCCCTTAGGTAGTGGCATACGAGGCTCAGGCACACCATGAGAAGGGTGGTACCTGTCCTTGTTTGCCCACTCCTTAGCCATTCTCGCCTCTCTTCTTCTCTTATAGCAAAACTCTCTCTTGTGACCATCCTTTCCACAAAACTCACAATGGAAACGGATTGGTCTTGGCTAAGGCTTGGGGTGAGGCTCTTCACAAGGCTTCTCACTAGGTTTCTCACTATATTTTTCTCTTGGCTTAAGCAACTGGTTTGGCTTGGGTACAAACTTGTCTTTGGGTATGGGTTGTGGTGGAACTGGAATATTCCCAAATTTTCCTTCTCTCTCACCACTGCTCTCACTAAACTTATCAGATCCCAAAGCCCAACCATCAAAGCGCTTATAGCTAGCAATCATCATACCAAGCTGAGGTTCCTGACTAGACAACCAACTCAGCACTTCACGCAACTTATTATTTTCATCCTGCAAATGGTCAACACATTGTGCCAGTTCCAAATTCTTCACAGCATGCAACTCACAAGTAGAACAAGAAGTAGGAATAGGCACTTTCAAATCAGCCTCAAGTGAAACAATGTGAGATCGAAGCTCAGCAATTTTTTCATGCAAACCAGGGCAAGAAGTAGATGCACCAAGCAAAGTGGGTCTAGATTGCAGCTCAGCCAACTCAACCCTAAGCACATCTAGTTCCTCACACTTGGAGGCATGCTTTTCCCTAAGAGCAGTCAAATCAGCTAGGAAAACAGAGCAATCAGCACAATCAACCTCATCAGAAACCACAGGGCTAGCCTTAAGCGAATCAATTTCAAGCTTGCCATCAAGAACCTGTGTTTCTAGCTCAGCCACTCTAGTCCTAGCATCTTCAAGCAAAGCTCTAAGCTCCTTCCTAAGCTTCTTAGCCTCTCTAAGCATGTGATCACGATTATCAAGCAAGTCAACCAACTCCTTATTCTCCTTGCGCAAAGAAGAGAGCTCATCACATACCTCATCCTCGGAGTCGGAGTCTGAATCCGAGGCGTTCTTCTAGCTTCTCTTGCTGCCGGAGCTGCGTGCCATGCCGAAAAGACCATCCTTCTTGTTGCAGCCTCTCGAAGTCTTGCTTGCGGTACAGCAAAGGCCGTTCAAGTACTTGCCGAAGTCCTTCTTCTTCTTCTTCCTATGTTTCCTCTTGCTGTCCTCTTCTTCTTCTTCACTCGAGCTTGATGACACGTCCTCAGAGTCAGAGTCGATGTCGCTCGATCTCTTGATCTTCTCTCGGGTCCGTGTCTTCCTCCCATGTTCATGTTCCTTCTTCTTGGATCTTCTTCCTTTGTCCTTGGACTTGTGCTTGTCGTGGTTGTTCACCTTCGGACACTCGGCGAAAAAGTGTCCGGTCTTGCTGCACTTGAAACACGTCCTCGAGTTCCTTCTTGCGTTCACCCGGTTCTCGTGCATCCTCTCGAATCTCCGTGTCAGCAACGCCAGCTCGTCCTCTCCCAGTACATCGAACTCCTCGTCTGGCAAAGACATCAAAGAGGACAAAGAGTACATCCTGGAGGATGGGTTAGCGTTAGTCTTAGCACCTGAACAACCAACGAGAGCGAGACTATGAGAGTCAGTCGGACTCTCGATCTTGGCTGTCATACCACGGTCCAACTCAGCCGACTTGAGCTTCGAGAACAGCTCGTTCACCGTCAAGGTGTCATACTTCTCAGACTCAACAATAGCCTCAAACTTCCCGTCCCATACGGTACGATCCAATGAGTGCAAGAGCTTCATGGCTCTACCATGATCATCGTATGGGAGCACGGCCACATTGGCTCTCATGATGTTCACAACGACCGTAAACCGCTGGAAAAGGGCATCGACGGACTCGCCGGGGAGATGAGTGAAGTTCTCGTACTCTCTCCGGTAAGTCGCGTACATCCGAGCCTGAACCTGAGCATTCCCAGCATGAGCATCCTTCAACTGCTCCCAAATCCTACATGCTAAGTCCTCTGTCTGAACCCGATCGAATTCGGACTGACACAGAGCACGAAACAAGTAGTCGACAGCCTTGTTGTTGGCTTCGAACATATCCCTCGATCCTGGAGCAAGGAAGTTAATCAGATGAACATAAGCTGTGTTCACCGTAACGTCCCAAAGGATCTGACCCTTTCCGCGGAGGAACGCTGCCGTCCGCCTCTGCCACATCTGGTAGTTCTTCCCATCGAAGTGCAGAGGACCCGAACCCCATTCCTGGTACGCCATCTTTGGATCTTAGACTGGTAAGAGTCAATGAAGACCCGAACCGGCTCTGATACCAATTGAAGGACCGATTAGGCGAACTAGAGAGGGGGGGTGAATGGGAGCCGATAAAAATTCTTCTCGAAGGAGATGAGGACTCCAACAAGACGAACACGACTTCCAAATCACGTCTCCGACTCAACTACTCAAGTTGGCCAAGACCACGCAACCACTGGAGTGCTACTGGTCCTAGGAACCAACAACCACCTACACCTACTCGAGAACGCAGCGGAAAAACCAACTCGACCAGCTACTGGGCTACACCGGTCAGGCCGGTGAGTAGCACCGGTCAGACCGGTCGCAGCTGGCAAAATTTGGGAACTTCCACAGAAGGCCTCTACACCGGTCAGGCCGGTGTAGCTCGCCGGTCAGACCGGTCCAAGCCAGGAAAACCCAAATCCACCAAACTGACCTACCGAGCTCCAAACAGATCCAAACTCGAAACAACAGCACCACGGGACAACAACGAACTCACCCAGACGTTCACCCGAGGCAAAACCCACAGAGCCTCTGCACCGGTCAGACCGGTCAGGCTGGGCCGCTCGGGGATGAACAGCACCCGCGGGTCAACTCCCCCAAATCCAACTCCCGATCTCCCGAATCGCTCCACGGATTTGTGCAAGACTTTGGGGATAGTAGGAACACCTCATGGGCACTCCATAGCCAAGATTTGGTCCACCAAAACTTGCTAAATCAAGAGGAATCGAAGAAATCCCACCGAGAACGTCTCTAACCCTAGAGCCACGAAAACCCCAAAATCGAGCCCCTTTGCTCACGGATTTGGGAGGGGAATCAAAGGGAAAAGAACCACGAAGGGTTCATGCATACGTCCCCCACCAAATCCCAAAGAGAAAGGCCTCGAAATCACTCCGAGAAAATCGCCAAGAAAGGGCTCCGAAAATCACCAAAAAGGAGAAACGGGAAAGACACATCCAAGCCTTGAGGAACCACACCGAATCATCTATACATACCAAAAAGAGGTTCATACAAGGTCTAGCTTACCGCCCGATCATCCTTCCCTCTCACAAGATCTCACCATGAAGCTCTCAAGCTAGTCCTAAGAAAATCCTAAGGAAAATAGGAAGAGAAAATAGGAAAGCAAATGAGCTAGGGTTCCAAGAGATGGCTGCCATTCTCTCACCACTTGGGTTATATGGAGGCAACTGAAAGACGAAATTACCCTTACTAGCTAACTAGGGATACATGCCCCTCAAGGGCGAATTCGGAAATCTTTGTCTTCGCTCCATCAGACGGATGCCCAGCGACCGCAAACTTGCTTAGCCTCGACGCAAGCCTTACGATCCCGACGCGTGTCCTCCGCTTCGAAGATTCCGGACTGCGTCGTCGCACACCAGTCAGACCGGTACTCCTCACCGGTCAGACCGGTCAGACCGGTCTGGAGCTGCTGCACCTCCGTCTTCGGTTCTTCGGTCTTGGCTTTGTGGATCAACCAAGGAACCCAGTGGTTTTCTGGTGAACCACCGGAAACCCCGCGAACTCGGTGTAGCCTCCGCCAATCACCACTCATGACTCGGCTCCCACGTAGTCCCGGCTCGACCTTGGTTTTGAGGCTCAACCAAGAAACCGTCCATGACTTCATTTTGCCGTTCTTGCGACCATGCGGCCCGCACTTGACCCCGCTGGCCACCGGATCCCTCGAACCAAGCCTACTTGTCTTCTCCATACCTGGAGGCCTCACCGGCAACGACCTTTCGCGCTTGTTCTTCACCTGCACCTGCACCAGTCAAGCCGCAACCTGCACCTGCAATACTTAGCCAAGAATCAGTCCACACCACGTTGTCAATCACTCATCACACCAGGAAGCGACCATCCACCGGTCCTCGAACCACACCTGGCTCTCACTCCCTCACTCTTCTTTCCCCAGCGACCGGAGCCGCTCCGCTCCTCCGCTCCGTGGCCGTCACCCACCAGCGACGCCGACCGGCCAGGCCCTAGCCAGCCAAGGGTGAGTTCCTCCTTCTCCTCTCCATGATTCCCTTCATCTCCTCAAGAATCAGTTCAATTAGACTAGTTTTCACTGGTTCTTCTCCAATTCCGGTGAAACAAAAATCAAGCCCGATCTCCTCCATTGTTGAGTTCCCTCGACTTTAGAGCCTCTGAATCGTTCTTCCCCATCCTAGGTGAGGTCCCCCTATAGTTTCCCCCTCCTCTCTCAAGCTTTGGAAGCTTCTCCATTAGGCTCCAATGGAGGTTCAACTCCATTGTTGATGCATGTCACCCAAACCCTTATGCATGTCGTTTCTTTTGCCTAAAACTGAACCTCCATCACCTAAGGAAGCTATAGGATCAAACCCCATGGCAATCGGCCGTCGGAATCACCGGCAAAACCATTTTCGGGCACTTGACGAGAAATTTACTAATCTGCCATTAATGGAAAACGTGAATAAATTCATGGTTTGTGTAGGATTTAATTATTCTATCATATATTAGATGCTTGGAATTTATGTACTAGTATGTGACAAAAATAGTTTACATTCTTTCATGCATGTCATACATCATTTACATTTACATGTTCATGCATTATTATTGATTATGCATCATTGCATACGTGTAGAGACCGAGACGCCGGAGCTTGAAGAGGGTGAGCCCGAGCAGGAGTCCGTTGCCAACGACACTCCTTTTGAGAATCAAGGCAGGCACCTAAGCATTCTTTAACCATATTTTGGATCAATTGGAGTATATGTGTCTTGTTTGCGCATAAATAATAATTATGCATATGATTGCTTAGCTAGCTCCTACTTGATGCATTACCCTCCTTGATCTAGAATAACCTTTATTAGTTGAGTATGCTTGTTTAGGTGTCACGAATGTAATTGCTTATTCATGCTTAGCTTCGGTAGAAGTCAAGAGGTGGCAAGGTAACCACCACTTGCGAGTTTTATGATGTTTGTTTAAATTACACATATGTTTAGCTATGAATGCCTAAAATATTGAACTCCATGAATAATGATTCGAGACTTGAGCTAGAATGGTAGGGTTATATTGAGATTGGAGCTCAATTGACTTAGTCTTGCTTTAGTCGGTTAAGGCCCGGACATTATCGCTTTGATACTTGAGCACTTTTTTGTACAAGCCACATGCTTACTATGGGCATGGCAAGCTAAGTAGCATAAGTCGCACCGTACCTTGACCGGATTCGGTGCGGAGTGGGATGAGGTGTGATCGGCCGTGTCTGGTGCACCTATACACTTCCGGCCGTTCGCTCCTAGTAGGGTGCGGGTATGTGAAAGGTCGAGGGCATGAATTAACACTTATCCTCGATCAAGGGTATGGTCGTTGGTCTTGCGCCTCGTGTGGGAAAAGTTGTACACCCCTGCAGGGTTATGATCTATTGCAATAGCCTCGCTCCAGGTTACGGAGCATGCTCTTGTACTTGGACTTTAATGTAGAGTTGCGGATGGAGTTCTCGAAAGATTGAGCTCATGATTATGATATCGCCTTACTTATTGCAATTTGCTTGATGTTTGGCTTAGAGCTCATAGAATGCTATGTCTTTTGCTTACTATAACTTGATCAAATGTAGATGCTTTTATGCAAATTTAATTACCTATACCAATCCTTGCTACTTAACCAAATGCATACTCCTTGTGAGTCGGGAAATTATATACCCATATGTGGATAAGTCCTGTGGAGTACCTTTTGTACTCACGGTGCTGCCGATAAGTTGATGCAGGTGAGGCGCAGCTGGAGCCCATCTTTGGGTACTTCCTTGCCGAGGACGGAGGTCTGGGGAGGAAGTAGGTGGCCATGGCTAGGAAGGGCACTATCAGCATATAGTGTTTACCTTCTTATTTTGTGATGTACCGTATGAGCGCGATGATAGAACTTTCTGCTGCAAAACTCTAAGACTTATTGTAATGTAAACTTGAACCTATGTTTGTAATGTGATGGAGTATGTTTGGATTGCTATGTGATGATGATGTTCATCTTGTTGTGCTTAGTGAGGTGTGTATAAATCCTGGGCATTGCTCATGACACATCTCAAGGATGACCGGGGTTATTCCTCTTTAATTGAGTTGGTCAATGGTGATGACTTGATTAAATGGGATTAACTTGGAGGTTCCTCACAGTGTGGCATTAGAGCTCGGTTAGCATTCTAAGCATGGTTTTGTCACTTAATAAAAGGTGTGAGGCACGTAATTAAAATGGTGATCACCGAATTAATTTAGTGTGACTAAATTTTGTTTTTTTCTAAGGTTATATCTCTTTATATGGTTTAATTCTTATCCTTCAAAGAGCTTGTCTTATCTTATGTGCTGCATTTATATGATAAGTTTAAAATGTTCTCTGACTCATCTTGTCTTGATAATGATAGATGGCAGAGAACTATGGCAACCTCATCATGGTCACTCGGGCTGAGGGTGTGCAAGGCTTCCCTTCCATCCTCAACGAGATGCTATGGCGGGGCAACTTCTCGTATCTACCGGAGTATTCGGTATATGCGAGACGGCTTGGGCCGGGCTTGGTGGATTATTTTGCCACCATGTTCATCCCTATGCACCTAGTGGAAGGGGTGAATCACTCTCACAACTTTGTCGCCCACAGTACCTCATTGGGTATAGCAATTCAAGAAGTGGCATATAAAGCTATGACACACCTCCGCCAAGAAATTGGAGAATTATGGATGCCACCATTTCAACACTTTCCAACACGAGGACCACAACCGGGTGTGAATGTGGTTGACATAGCCCCGGTGGGTGCACCTTTGTATGAGAGACGGATGTCCGAATTAGTAAGTGTTTTAGACTGCAACATGAGGTGCCTTCGTTGGGAACTAAGGGAAACCAGACACCATCTCAACGAGCTGCAACATGCTATAGAACCTTATGTTCGTACCGGGCATGTTCAAGAGCATGTGCTCTATGCCAATGATGCTACCGTGCATGAAGAAGATTTCCACAATTTTACCTATCCTTTTGTTCAAGGCATTACACCACCCCAACATGGTGGGATGCAAGTTCAAATGCCAGCCGGGTTGCGTGTTTGCCACTTTTCTCCTACTAATTGGACTAGAGAGACCGTCTATGGTGGGCAAACAGAGAATCTCACCCATCCGGAAGCCAATCCCAGTGACACCGGATCACCCAACGCCCAACTTCTTGATGTGTTCCCACCTTTCTTCGCGAGAGCTCCCTATGGTCCTAACTAAATTATTTGTGTAATCTCATGGCGGTTATGAGACTTTGCAAGCTATGTGACTTGCTATAATGTACCGCCTATTTTATGTAATCGGAATAGTTAATGGTGAGACGTTGTGAGACACTAATTAGCTATCATGCCTATGTAATGTACTATTGTTATCTATGTGGACCTCCGTTATTTATATGTGTATCGTTGTGAGATATTCGTATGTTGCGGCATGCCATCATGTATCATTTTCATGCATGCATCAATTTATTTTATGTGGGAATTATTATGGGTTTATATTCTTGACTTGCAAGGAATGTATAATTCTATGCTTGCTGTCCAAAATTCTTTAGTGTCATCCTTTCATGATCTACATTATCTATTCCATCGTATCAAAAAAAATTCTCACACATTTGTGGTTGATGTATACTTGTTGTGCAATTTTATTGTGCAAGTTGTATTATATCGATTTTCTTTTTGGTCGCTAACCTAAGGTGTGGTTGGTGGCAGGATGGTTGATAATCGGCCGGTGGGTCAGGGTGATGGTGAGGATAACTTACCACCTCCTCCTAATTTGGGCCCAGTCATTGAGGAACTTCTTAGGAGTGCGAATGAGGGCCGGTTGGTTCAAAATCAGATTTTCCAAGCTCTTAATGCAGCCGCCCAAGGTCAAGGTGGTGGTGGCAATAACAATGGTGGACCTCCAAATAAGGGCCATTCCGCTTTCATGAAAACACAACCTCCAATCTTTAGACGGTCAGATGAGCCCCTAGATGCAGATTATTGGATCTCTGCAATAGAGGATAAACTTGGGCTCTTTGAAAATACCGATGATGAGAAAGTAACTTTCACGGCACATCAACTTCTAGATGCCGCGGGAGTATGGTGGAGAGGCTATAAGGCTCAAGTGGCTGCAGGACATTGTATAACTTGGGATGAATTTTGCAAGGCTTTCCATGATCATCATATTCCCAAGAGTATCCTCAAATTAAAAAGAGATGAATTCCGCAAGCTTAAACAAGGCAACAAGTCGGTACAAGAATACACTAATGCTTTCAACTACCTTTCTCAATATGCTCCTCATGATGTTGATGAGGATGAGAAGAAACAAGATTGCTATATGGAGGGCTTATCTTTGAAACTTAAGGCCCAACACTCCAACATTGATTTCAAGGATTTCAATGATCTTGTGAGTAAATCAATCAAGGCAGAGTATAATTTGAATGCACTTGAGGCGGATACCCACAAAAGGGCTGCCCCTTCTTCCATGGGTGGTAGCTCAAGCTCTCAACGTCCGCGCACGGGACCTTCTCCTCCACCCCGGATTCCGGGATTTGGTGCTCCTCAACCAATGTGGATGGCACGACGTCCTCCGGCACCACAAGGGCAACCTCCTCGCCCTAGTGGACAGCCGGGAGGCGGTAGTGGGAGTTCTTCTTCTTCCAAGGGACCATGCTATAATTGTGGCGGGCATGGACATTTCTCCCGCGAGTGCCCTTCTCCCAAGAAAAATGGAGGAAATAATGCTCCTAAGTCTCCTATGCCTCCTCCTCCAAATTTTTAGAAAATGAAGAATGCTCAGCCTCCCAAGCGAGGCAAATTAAATCATATCACTACTGAGGAAGCTAATGAGGATCATCAAGTGCTTGTTGGTATGGTTTCACTTAACTCAATCAATACTCGGGCATTATTTGATTCCGGTGCATCTCATTCTTTCATGAGTAGAAAATTTGCCTTTGAGCATCAATTTCCAATTAGAAAAGTACCTATTCCATTTCATATCGATGCCCCGGGTGCTACCTTAGTAACTCATGAAGTGGTCAATATAGCTCAATTAGAGGTTGTTGGTCTCACTTTCATAGTAAATTTTGTGGTTATTGATCTAGAGGATTTTGATATCATTATCGGCATGAATTGGATGACTAAGCATGATGGGGTCATTAGGTGCAATCCTCGTTCTATCGAACTTAAAGATCCATCCGGTTCACGGGTTGTCCTTTCTCTTCATGGAAAAAGTGGACCTCAACTCTATACACTTAATGCTCATGTCAAGCCGGAATTAGAGGCTATTCCGGTTGTATGTGAATTTCCAGATGTCTTTCCTGAAGAATTACCGGGGATGCCTCTCGACCGGGAAGTGGAATTTGTTATTGAATTACTCCCCGGGATGGCCCCAATCTCCAAAAGTCCCTATAGAATGCCACCTGATGAACTTGCGGAGTTAAAGAAACAATTACAAGATCTTCTTGACAAGCAATATATCCGTCCGAGCTCCTCACCTTGGGGATGCCCGGCTATGTTTGTGTCAAAGAAAGATGGAAGTCTAAGAATGGTGGTGGATTATCGACCACTAAATGAAGTAACCGTGAAGAACAAATATCCTCTTCTTAGGATTGATATCTTATTCGTTCAATTATCTGGCACTAAGGTCTTTTCTAAAATTGATCTTCTCTTGGGTTATCATCAAATAAAAATCCGCGAAGGAGACATTCCGAAGACGGCTTTCTCTACGAGATATGGGCTTTATGAGTACACGGTGATGTCTTTTGGGTTAACCAATGCCCCGGCATATTTCATGTACTTGATGAACTCTATCTTCTTTGAGGAGCTTGATGTCTTTGTGGTGATCTTCATTGATGACATTCTTATTTTCTCCAAGACCGAAGAAGAGCATGCTGAGCATATCCGCATTGTTCTTCAAAAGCTCCGTGATCATCGCCTGTATGCCAAGTTTAGCAAATGTGAATTTTGGCTAAAGGAAGTTTCTTTTCTTGGCCACGTTCTCTCTGAAAATGGTGTGGCTGTTGACCCAAGCAAGGTGAAGGATGTGCTTGAATGGGAACAACCCAAAAATGTTAAAGATATCCGGAGTTTTCTTGGACTTGCGGGATATTACCGTAGGTTCATTGAGAACTTCTCAAAAATCTCCAAGCCTATGACCGAATTGTTGAAGAAGGGTATTCCTTTCAAGTGGTCGGATGCTTGTGAGGAAGCTTTTCAAATTCTCGAAACCAAGCTTACAACCGCCCCTATCCTAGCTCAACTGGATATCACAAAGGGCTTTGATGTCTATTGTGACGCTTCAAGAATTGGTTTAGGGTGTGTTCTCATGCAAGAAGGCCGCGTCATTGCTTATGCTTCTCGCCAATTGAAGCGGCATGAAGAAAATTATCCCACTCATGATCTTGAACTTGCTACCGTTGTTCATGCTCTAAAAATTTGGCGGCATTATCTTCTTGGTAATCCTTGCAATATCTACACCGATCACAAAAGCCTCAAATATATTTTCACCCAGTCTGAACTTAACATGAGGCAAAGAAGATGGCTTGAATTGATCAAAGATTATAAATTAGAAGTTCATTATCATCCCGGCAAGGCCAATGTGGTGGCCGATGCATTGAGCCGAAAGGCACATTGCGATTGCTTGCGTGCCCAATCCGGAGTCGACACACTTTGTGAAGATTTTCGGAAGCTCAACCTCTCCATGGTCGAGCACGGGTCACTTGCTTCTCTTGTGATAATTTCTGATCTTATTAATGAAATTACGGAAGCTCAAAAGGGAAATGAAGGAATGGGGAAGATCCGAGCTAGAAAAATTAAGGGCGAAACCAAGGAGTTCACCATTGATGACGATGGCACTATTTGGTTTGGGAAACGCTTAGTTGTTCCCAAAAATTTTGAGCTTAGACAGAAAATTCTTGCTAAAGCTCATGAATCTCAATTCTCAATCCATCCCGGAAGCAACAAGATGTATCAAGATGTGAGAAAAAAATTTGGTGGCCTCACATGAAAAGAGAAGTGGCTCGTTATGTAGCCGAATGTGATACTTGCCAATGGGTGAAGGCCGAACATCTCAAGCCGGTCGGAACTCTCCAACCCCTTCCTATTCCATCTTGGAAATGGGAGGACATTTCTATGGATTTCATCACTGGTTTACCTCGCACTCTACATGGTTATAACTCTATTTGTGTTATTGTGGACCAGCTCACAAAATCGGCTCATTTTCTGCCGGTCAAAGCCAACTATGCCGTCGAAAAATATGCCAAACTTTATCTCACCAAGATTGTATGTCTTCATGGAGTGCCCAAGACCATTATTTCCGATCGAGGTCCTCAATTCACCGCTCATTTTTGGGAGAGTCTCCATGATGCCATGGGTACTACTCTCACTTTTAGCACTGCATATCATCCTCAAACCAGTGGCCAAACTGAAAGGGTGAATCAAATTCTTGAAGATATGCTCAGATCTTGTACCAGTATCTATGGGAAAGATTGGGAGACTTGCTTGCCATTTGCGGAATTTTCCTACAACAATAGCTTTCAAGCAAGTATTGGAATGTCACCATTTGAAGCTTTATATGGCCGAAGTTGTAGAACTCCTCTCAATTGGTCAGAATCCGGAGAACGTCGATACTTTGGTCCGGAAATTGTCAAGGAAGCCGAAGAGAAAGTGAGAACTATTCAAGAAAGACTCCAAACTACTCAAGGCCGCCAAAAGCATTATGCGGATAGGCGTCGCCGAGAATTAAATTTTCAAGTTGGGGATTATGTTTATCTCAAAGTCTCACCTTTTAAAGGCACCCAAAGATTTGAAGAAAAGGGTAAGCTCGCTCCTCGCTATGTTGGTTCATTCCGGATTTTGGCAAAGCGTGGGGCTGTGGCTTATAAATTGGAACATCCACAAACACTTTCTTCTCTTCATGATGTTTTTCATGTGTCCCAATTGAAGAAATGCTTTAAGGAGACAAACCCAAACGATAGGGCTGTCAATATTGATGACATCAATCTTCAACCGAATCTCTCTTACAAAGAGTATCCTATAAGAATTCTTGATCGAGCTGAGAGAAAGACAAGAAACAAGGTTACAAAATTTGTGAAAGTACAATGGAGTCGCCACTCAGTGCGGGAAGCGACTTGGGAACAAGAAGATCGACTTAGGAAAGATTATCCTAATCTCTTTGAAGATGAGTAAGTTTCATCATGAATCTTTATTCCATCTTACTCCTTTTCACCTATCTAATATCTTGTTCTTAGACTAGCTAAATCTCGGGACGAGATTTTTCCAACGGGGGGAGAATTTGTAACAGCCCAAAATATTTAATCATGACATGGAGCATACATGTGCATCATCTCTAGCATCTTTGCACTTAATTGAGTTCATTTGGTTTATCTTTATATATGAAATTAAATTAAAAATTTACCTTTTCATGTACCTTGTGAAGGAACTTATATTTTTATTATAAAACCTATGTTGGGAGGTGGCTTGATTATTTAGTATTTTTCTAAATATGAATTTAGGTATCTCCTCTTGATTTTTTTGATGTCATCTTGATGCCAAATAGCTTACTTGAAATTTTAAAAGTATCTTTTCGGGAAGAATTTTCATTTGAAATATGCAATGGCTATGATGCCAGATCTAAGCAAAATGGGTTATTTATGATTTATAGAATCTACCTAGAAAGTTTCATGATTTTTAGTGATCTTTAGATTGGTGATTTTGATTTTTGAAAAAGAAACCATCTTCTTTGAAACAACTGGAAAACAGCAGCCAACTAGACATGTCTACCGGGCTGTGGACACATCTAACCGCCCTCTGATTTTCACCCCTCGCGCCCCCCCTCCGATTCGTTCCTCTGCCTGGTCGCAACGACGCCGTCCAACGCCGTTTCCCCCCTTGCGTCCCATGCCCCCTCTGCTCGCGGGTCCCGCACGAACGGACGTCGTCCGTTCCGTCGCTGAAGGCCCGAGCAAAACCAGCGCCCCTCTCTCTCTCCCGTTCATTCTATTTCTCCCTCACTCTTCTTTCCCCAGCGACCGGAGCCGCTCCGGTCCTCCGTTCCGTGGCCGTCGCCCACCAGTGACGCCGGCCGGCCAGGCCCTAGCCAGCCAAGGGTGAGTTCATCCTTCTCCTCTCCATGATTCCCTTCATCTCCTCAAGAATCAGTTCAATTAGACTGTTTTTCACAGGTTCTTCTCCAATTCCGGTGAAACAAAAATCAAGCCCGATCTCCTCCATTGTTGAGTTACCTCGACTTTAGAGCCTCTGAATCATTCTTCCCCATCCTAGGTGAGGTCCCCCTATAGTTTCCCCCTCCTCTCTCAAGCTTTGGAAGCTTCTCTATTAGGCTACAATGGAGGTTCAACTCCATTGTTGATGCATGTCACCCAAACCCTTATGCATGTCGTTTCTTTTGCCTAAAACTGAACCTCCATCACCTAAGGAAGCTATAGGATCAAACCCCATAGCAATCGGTCGTCGGAATCACCGGGAAAACCATTTTCGGGCACTTGACGAGAAATTTACTAATCTGCCATTAATGGAAAACGTGAATAAATTCATGGTTTGTGTAGGATTTAATTATTCTCATATATTAGATGCTTGGAATTTATGTACTAGTATATGACAAAAATAGTTTACATTCTTTCATGCATGTCATACATCATTTACATTTACATGTTCATGCATTATTATTGATTATGCATCATTGCATACGTGTAGAGACCGAGACGCCGGAGCTTGAAGAGGGTGAGCCCGAGCAGGAGTCTGTTGCCGACAACACTCCTTTTGAGAATCAAGGCAGGCACCTAAGCATTCTTTAACCCTATTTTGGATCAATTGGAGTATACGTGTCTTGTTTCTGCATAAATAATAATTATGCATATGATTGCTTAGCTAGCTCCTACTTGATGCATTACCCTCCTTGATCTAGAATAACCTTTATTAGTTGAGTATGCTTGTTTAGGTGTCACGAATGTAATTGCTTATTCATGCTTAGCTTCGGTAGAAGTCAAGGGGTGGCAAGGTCACTACCACTTGCGAGTTTTATGATGTTTGTTTAAATTACACATATGTTTAGCTATGAATGCCTAAAATATTGAACTCCATGAATAATGATTCGAGACTTGAGCAAGAATGGTAGGGTTATATTGAGATTGGAGATCAATTGACTTAGTCTTGCTTTAGTCGGTTAAGGCCCGGACATTATCGCTTTGATACTTGAGCACTTTTTCGTACAAGCCACATGCTTACTATGGGCATGGCAAGTTAAGTAGCATAAGTCGCACCGTACCTTGACCGGATTCGGTGCAGAGTGGGATGAGGTGTGATTGACCGTGTCTGGTGCACCTATACACTTCCGACCATTCGCTCATAGTAGGGTGCGGGTATGTGAAAGGTCGAGGGCATGAATTAACACTTATCCTCGATCAAGGGTATGGTCGTTGGTCTTGCACCTCGTGTGGGAAAAGTTGTACACCCCTGCAGGGTTATGATCTATTGCAATAGCCTCGCTCCAGGTTACGGAGCACGCTCTTGTACTTTGACTTTATTGTAGAGTTGCGGATGGAGTTCTCGAAAGATTGAGCTCATGATTATGATATCACCTTACTTATTGCAATTTGCTTGATGTTTGGCTTAGAGCTCATAGAATGCTATGTCTTTTGCTTACTATAACTTGATCAAATGTAGATGCTTTTATGCAAATTTAATTACCTATACCAATCCTTGCTACTTAACCAAATGCATACTCCTTGAGAGTCAGGAAATTATATACCCATATGTGGATAAGTCCTGTGGAGTACCTTTTGTACTCACGGTGTTGCCAATAAGTTGATGCAGGTGAGGCGCAGCTGGAGCCCATCTTTGGGTACTTCCTTGCCGAGGACGGAGGTCTGGGGAGGAAGTAGGTGGCCATGGCTAGGAAGGGCACTATCGGCATATAGTGTTTACCTTCTTATTTTGTGATGTACCGTATGAGCGCGATGATAGAACTTTCCGCTGCAAAACTCTAAGACTTATTGTAATGTAAACTTGAACCTATGTTTGTAATGTGATGAACTATGTTTGGATTGCTATGTGATGATGATGTTCATCTTGTTGTGCTTAGTGAGGTGTGTATAAATCCTGGGCATTGCTCATGACACATCTCATGGATGACCGGGGTTATTCCTCTTTAATTGAGTTGGTCAATGGTGATGACTCGATTAAATGGGATTAACTTGGAGGTTTCTCACAGAAGGGGCCTAGGTGGCCACTGAACACCCACGTTAGAGTTATTCAGGTTGCAGCTAGCATAGACTTGAAACAGAGAGATTAATTAATGGGCTGGGAAAGAGAGCAAAGAGATTGAGCACGACGTGAGCTTTATTTGGAAGAATATTTGGTGATGACCAATTGTAGGAGCTCAAGGAATTTCGATTGGGAGCACAGAGAATATGACGATGGTTCAAACATAGCTTTTACATGATGAATCCAATTAAAATATTTGAAGCTCGAGAAAAAGATTGTTGAGCCTTCTGGTAAATAGATTTAGTTCACGGAAAAGAGAATACATTCTAGAAAAAGTTGAAAAATTCTCAAAAGGTCTTGGTCAGCACCTAAACATATTTTAAAACATTTTTTTCACTCATGAAACACCAAGATGCATCAGCATGTATGCAACACACATAACTATTTATTTAATTCAGAAAATCAAACAAGGCTTTTTCCTATACTATATTTCCTGTAAAGAAAATCAATGTTGGAAAAATTTTAAAATTATGAGAAAATTCTTGTTTAATTATCTTTCTATTCACATCCTGAAATTGGGAAATTTTAGGGTGTGACAGTAGCCCGTTTGGAGGCGATTAGGATCCTTCTAGCTTTTTCTGTGGCTAAAGGGTTCAAATTGTACCAAATGGATGTGAAAAGTGCCTTCTTGAATGGGTTTTTGGAGGAAGAGATTTATGTGAAGCAACCACCGGGCTTCGAGAGTGTTGAGTTCCCACACCGGGTGTATAAGTTGAGGAAGGCTTTGTATGGGCTGAAACAAGCTCCCCGGGCACGGTATGGCAGGTTGAGGGGGTCCTTGTTCAGCAAGGGGTTTGAGATGGGCAAAGTAGATAAGACTCTATTTCTCCTCAGGCAGGGCGATGATATCCTAATTGTTTAGGTGTATGTGGATGATATTGTCTTTGGCGGCTTGTCTCACTCTTTGGTTGTAAGGTTTGCAGAGGACATGAGCAAGAATTTGAGATGTCTATGATGGAAGAATTGCAGTTCTTTCTCAGGCTTCAGATCAAGCAGGCTAAGAAGGGAACATTTGTACATCAAGCTAAGTACACGGAGGACATCCTCAAGAAGTTCAAGATGGACGACTCCAAGCCCCTGTCGACACCGATGAGTACGACTACAGTGCTGGACGCGGACGAGGACCGAGAGCCTGTGGACCAAAAGGAGTACCGGAGCATGATTGACTCTCTCTTGTACTTGACGGCGACAAGGTCCGACATACAACACTCCCTACACATGCCTTTGTTTGTAATTTTTTATGTAATCCTTGAATCATGCCACCGTACCGATGTTTGATGAGAGTAACGCAACATACTCATAATCTTGTAGTATTATGCGAATCGAATTGAGGATGGAAGGGATGTGTTGATCTCCAATGTGGGCATGATCAAGGAGTATGCAACGTGCTCATAATCTTTTAGTAGTAATAAGTGAATCGAATCGAGGAAGGAACAGATGTGTTGATCAAGGTGTATTGCTGCTGATAGATGCAAACTACAAAGACTGAAAACTCATGATTGTCATATCCTACTCCAAAGGGTTTTGCCGGCTTGTCTTCGTGGTTTAGTGGATAAAGAGATATACACAACTATTGCGAAATTAGGAAACTTTTTTCGCCAATGGAGGAGGAGACTATGGTTGCAGCCGCTGAAGTTGACGCAATTCGCCAGCAGGAGCTGTCTGATGTGGATAAATTTATTTCTGAAGATGAGAATGACGACACTTTATGGCAATACATCGATAAAGATGAAAATGCTGCCGATGAAAGTGACGAGGACTAGGATGTGAAATCAGTAAATGTTTAAGTTGATCCGATCTGAAATTATGTGGATCTTATGATTTATATGTAGTTGAAGTCGCACTTTCCTGAATATTAAACCTGCCATCGGTGCCTACTATCTGGTTTATCCGGTACGTTGTATTATACTAGTAAAATGCATGTGCGACATGCACATGTTTTAAAAAATATTTAAAAAATTGAAGGACCACAAATAGGTTATGAGAGATCATACGATTTTCAAAATCATCTTCATCATTTCTTTTCTCATTGTATACATATCACAATCTTCTTTGACCTTCATGCTAAACCTCTATCCTTTCTACCGTGGAAACAAAATGATCAGAATTCCCTGGAAAAAAAAGAATGATCTAAATTAGATGATCGTGTTGCGGCTACAATGATTGTTGGCAAGTAGCCGTTCAATCATGATATGCATTATAGTCAACAAAATATAGAAGAAAAACAATAGAATGTTGTGCGGAAAGGAATCTCATGTATGCATGGTTCTTACGGCGGTAAGTCGAGGCGTGGCGATCCACCACCTTGGAGATGCCTAGGCGAGTATGGCGCGCGGCGAGGCGACGCCATACCAATGCCAAAACAACATCATAGAGCCATATATAATGAATAAAAAAAAGAAAAAGAGAAAAAGAAAGGAGCAGGAGTACTAAATGGGCTAGTGCAGGCCATCAGGCAGCCCACCAACCCACCACAAGTCTGTCTCTCTCATGTACGTATGCATATTAACCTAGGCCTCCTCTCTCCCGTCTCCTGCAGCCAGCACCGCGCACACTCTCTGTCCAACGCCGCCGCTCTCGTGTGCCTTCTCCAGCGCCTTTGCTCCCTCCTCCTTCCCTCCGTCTTCTCCAGCCCGCAACTTTTGCCGCTTCCCCTCCCTCCTCTGCGGCCCACCCCTGCCTCCTGCGCAGTCTGAGGGGCGAATCGGCGGCGCGAATCGATGGAGCGGAGGTCGGAGGAGCAAATCACGGTGCGAATCGATGGAAGCCGTGGACGTGGAGCAGCGGAAGGGGGCGGGAGGAGCTGGACGGAGTGGCTCGCCGCCGGATTCATGTGCTGCCGCTGCCCTCTTCCCTTCCCCTCTCGCCTCTCTTTTCAATTTCCCCGCTCGCACGCCGCTTCCTTTTTGTTTCCTGTGCGCTCGCACCCAATTTTTCGTTGCTGCGGCGTCCGCTGACGAGTAGGCGACGACTAGGCGGCGTGCGGCGACGACATACTCGTGTAGGTCGTGGCGGATGTGACGCCACAGTTGAAAAAATGCCCTGACGCCTAGTTGACGCCTAGGCGACGACTAGGCGACGCGATGAGAACCATGCATGTATGTCTAAGGTTAGGCTTAAGAAACAGCTATTGGACACAACTTATTTAAAAAGTTAGTTAGATATACCAATTGGTCTTCACCTTGATAAGTTTCTTAAACTGATACAGAAGCCCATTTTTAAATAGCACTTCTTTTTACTACTAGAAAAAAGAGTATGCAAATGTGTAATACAAAACCATTTTTTTTTTTGCGACTTCATACAAAACCAGCTTGAGATAGTGTAATTTTTTACCTTTTCCATTGTTGTTACCTTAATAGGTGTTCAAGAAGAACAATGCCCAGTTCTTCCCCACTATATGCATTTCAGTTGCATCGAGCAAAAGGTGAAAATAATAATAATCTCAATTCAGTTAAAACAATAGTTACTCCTTCGTTCTTCAGTTGGCACCCTATAGCCACAAAACAAATTCAACGAGACACTCTGTAAATCATGGATTAGCAGAATAAAGTAGCTGAAATTCACCCATAGTTAAACTATGAAGATATAAAACAGAATAAATTAGCACCAACATTCCACCAAATTCTGTAAACTTATGCAAATGTGATGCACAACACGCCGAGGAAAACAATATTATATGGAGATAGGAATAGATCAAATCAAATTTGATCCGAATAATCATAGCTAGTTTCTAAAGAATCAACATCACTACGATCCATGTGACCATTTAAGTAGTATCATGGTCTAAACAAACTTACCTAGTCTCACATACCCCCTCCCTTGATCAACTATACTGGGAGGCGACGGGTACCTAACCAACACTTTCCTTCTCTAGGAAGGAAGCCAAGCCTGCCTCCCCTCGGGCCCCTCCTTTCTCCCCGCCGGTGGCCTCACCGGCGGCGAGAGGGGTAGGGACCCCTCCCAATCGTTAGATCGCCTCCTTCTCTAGCTTTTTCTAGTACTAGTTTTTAGTAGCATTCGTGCTTGCGCCACTATGGCTTGCTCCCGATCTACAGTCGTCACCCTCATTGCCGGTGTCTTCGCCGCCGAGGTCCTCCTCGGAGGTCTCCCCACCGCCGCCGTCGTCGAAGATCCTCAGGTCAGTGAGAATAAAATAAATCCCCTTTCCCCCTCTCCTGGTCTTATCCCCTCCGCCATCCCCATCCGCACCCACCGACGAGATCCAGCCATGTCCCCTTCTTCTCCACCGCAGTTTGCCTCTCCACCTACCCTGCTTCCGCCTTCTCTCCACTCTGCGCCCTATAGATCCGCCCGCCTCCACCTCCATCCTCCGCTCCGCCCCACCTCCCTCTTACCCCTCCACCCCGCTCTTGGCCTTTTGTGATCCAGTCGGTATGAAGCTCGTGGATCTAGATCCCCTCTGCGTGTATCTGGGTCTGGTGATCTCAAATCGGTGGTTGTTCCAATCTATCTCGTTGAACGCACGGATTTGTTTTTGCCTTTGCATCTGTCGTCTTCTCTGTTGCTTGATTCGAAGGTTGTTCCAGTTCTCTTCGCACCATCGAACGATTCGATCTTCTCCTGATCCTCTGGCCTAGGATCCGCTTTTGGTTCGATGGTTGTTCCGTTCTCCTCGTCGAACGCATCGTTCCTCTCCAGCATCTGCCTCCGTCATCGCCACCATTCTCCACCAAGCAGCTCACCGACAGCCAGCATCGAGTTTGCTCAAGCTCCTCCGCCATCGACTCGGCAGCGAGCCTCCCCCGGTCTCGTGGACGACGACTTCTTACACACTGGTGACAGCTTCTACCATATTCATTCTCCGACGAAGTACATCCTCGACGTCGTTCAAGACCTCTACTAGCCTTCGCACGGCGAGGCCCTCCCGCAACTCCGGCTCCATGCGTCTGCGACGCCGCTGCAGCCGTTCGTCCGTGACCTGCCCGCCGGTGGTAGTTTTGGGTTTGTGTCCTTTTTGGACCTCGATGTAATAGGCCACTTTGTTAAGGGCCTTTCTGTAAGAATGCTGCTTTAATGAAATATGTGGTTTGTGTCAAAAAAAAAAAACCTTACCTCCACCTCACTGTTAAACAAGCATCGAGGCACATTGTTCGCTGATTTTCATCGTGCAAATTGCACAGGGCACATGGTCGACATTTACGAATTCACCTAATGCATAAGTGCATCATCTAATATGGAAATTTCATAATATCTTCACTCTAATCTCAGAAGCAAAACAACAAGCACGTAGAGGGCATTGCATCCACCTTCACATATGAGCAGGGTTGCGGCCTGCAGGTAAAATTCAAAGCATGTCATTTAGAAACTGATTCACAAGAGCACAGGAAGTGATGCATGAACCTGTCCACATTGACCAAAACCTTCAGAATAGTGGATTAGTGGCCTCCTCAAACTCCCTGCGCAGTGCACAGTGCACCTCTTCGTGAATGTGATAATGAACACCAAATTTAGCACAGGCATTATGTCGAACATCTTACGAGCACGTAGTGGTTTAGGACTTTACCGATGAGGAAAATGAGACAAGCGCGTGAACGAGAGCAGATTTACCAGCGGCCACAGTGACTACATATGGCTCAGCACACGACAGGAGCAGCAGCATTTGTAGAAGACGCGGGGCCTATCCAAGCTCAATCCAGGGATGGTCCAGGCGTCCAACCAGCCGTCCAGGCGCGTCTGGAGTCCATGATCGCTGCCGCCGCTGAGGCCACGCACCTCTATGGTGCCGCGTGCTGGACAAGCTTTCACTACTAGAAAAACGGGCATTTGTACCGGTTCATAACCCTCAGTTGTATCGGGTATTGAACCGATACAAAGCATCCGGTACAAATGTGGTGAAGCATTTGTACCGGGTATCCCACCCGGTATAAATATGAACATTTGTATCGGGTGGAGTCATGCCCCGGTACAAATGTTGAATGCAACCACCGTCAGTCGTCCGTCCGTTACCTGCCGTCCCCGTCCGTTCCCCTCCTCCTTTTTCTTTTTCTTTTTCTTTTTCTTTTTCTTTTCTCTGTTTTCTTTTTCTTCTCTCTACTTCTCATTCTCAATCACATATTCAATCACATGTTCATACACAAAGATTCACAATCATCTATTCACAATCACACTGTCAGATGGTGAGATCTGGACAGCCCACGGGGGTGTTAATCCCTATGGTTTAGTTGTTCGGCGGGGTGGAATCTAAGGCTAAGAACTCGATGGTTGTGCACGAGCACACGAAACACGGAGAACACGGCGAGTTTATACTGGTTCGGGCCTCCGGAGAGTAAAACCCTACGTCCAGTTGTTGGTGTAGATTGCTTGAGGATTGCGTATTGATACAAGGGGTCACCCTGCCCGCCTTTTATTGTCCAGCGGACAAGGTCGGTTCCCAGACTCCAGGTCAGACATGACCAGGAGACCTAAATCTAGCTGACTACGACACTTGCCATATCCGTCGATCTGCTTTGGTCGAAATCCACCGATGTCTTGTCTTGCTCGCCAAGTCTTGAGGTCGTTCTGGATAAGGTCGTCTGGGGAATCTTCTGGAAGGTCTTCAGGAGGTCGTGTGGGTCACCAATTAGGTCGGTTGGGCCCACTAACAGGTCGGCGGGTCTTCTGGTAGGCCGGACCCACTTGTCGGGGACGGCCGTGAGCCTGGTCGGTGGGGCCCCAGGGGTACCCATGTCTCACAAGGCCCCGAGCGAGGTGTATGCGCAGCGACCTTAGAAAGGTCATGACGAAGTCGTGGAGCTATCGACAGGTCGAGTAGCATGCACGTCGGTTAAAAAGAACAAATCAGCTTAGCAGCCGACCTGTCTGAAGTCTTTGCCGAACGAAGGAAGGTCAAGTGACGACCTATAGGAAGTATGCTTCCGACAGATCGAAACGACGATGAAAAAATTTCAGAGGGCATCAAGGATGCACTCATAGAGTAGTATCCGAGCATCGTGGCGGGCAGGATGGCCGGTATGATGATCCAAAAAAGAAAGAGAAGAGAAGGAAAGGCAGGTCGAGTAACGACGTGATGAGAAACAGGTTTCCCAACAGGTCGGTACGACGAAGAAAACAAAGAGGGTGTCGAAGACGCACTCGTAGAGTAGTCCCCGAGCATTGAAGCAGGCAGCATGGCTGGTTTGATGCTCATAAGAGAGAAGAAAACTGAGTCATGGTTTTGATTGAACGAAGTGTAGAGACACCCAGATCTCCTAGCATAGCTGCCAGGAGTCTGGCAGGGCCAACCTCAGGGAGGCCTTGTAGGCGTGCCGACCTCAAAGAGGCCTCAAATCAACAATGTCCAGTATCCGAGGATACCCAGCAGGATTTTGAAACGCACAGCGCATGTAGAGGTTGTCTGTAGTGGTCGAAACGATCTACGATGAAGCTATTGAAAAATATTGATCTTGAACATATGGAGTGTAGAGACACCCAGATATCCTACATAGCTGCAAAGAGTCTGGCAGAGCCACCCGAGGCATGCCGACCTCAAGAAGGTCTCAAAATAAAGCGCCCAAGCACCCGGAGATACTTGACAGAGCCATTAGGCACGCACCCCACAGGGAGGCCTTTTTTTCGACGTAAAATCCTGGGTGTCCAGAGCAGGCTGACAGGGCTACAAGAGCACACCGACCTCAGAAGGTCACGCATCCGGGGCGCCCACTAGGTTGGCAGAGCTGTAAACATACCGAGGTATTGCAAGACCTAGGTATAAAGGCACGCCGACCTCAGGAAGGCCATTTTGGTGCCCAGACGACCAACATAGCTGCTAGCCATCCAGCAGAGTCATGGCACTAAGGTATTGACGACCTCAGCAATAGGCACACCGACCACGGGGGCCCGACGAAAATCGTAGATGTGATGAATCTGGTCTCCAGGCGCCCAGACGGATCTGGCAGAGCAGCGAGGCACGCCTACCCCGGAAGGTCTTCAATCGAACCTACGACCATTCTACTCAGGAAACAGAAATATAGGCTGATTGGAATAGGTCCGTTTACATGTACAGCCATAGCGGGTGCATCAGGACACAGAGCCTAGCGGGTGCAATAAAAACGTCGAGTCGTAGAAGGAGTGCATATAGTCGTCGTCGTCATTCGTAGTTATAACGAGGCGCTGAGCCCTCTGACACATGGTCAGGCTTTGTCTTGTTCCGTAGACTGCAGGGTCACAGGTCAACAGTGGTCGGAGATACTCTTGCCACCTAGAAAATGACAAACTGCCCACGAATCAAGGAGCGCACTGTAGCCATGTGATTCTGCGGCGGGCTCAGGCATTGTTGATGCGCTAGCGATAAAGACGTCGCGAGATAGGTATAAAGTTGTCGCCTTTAATCACTCACATGTCCACAGGCCTACTGGACCCGTGTGGTTTCAGTGTCATCACTTCGCCAGCTGCCCGAGGCCTGGCTTTTGGCTATAAATAGCACTGTGGAGCTTGAGGGGGGCAAGCACCGAGCATTGCTGAGCTATGAAGCTGCAGAGTAGTTTTGAGGCCATGCCATGGGCATGTGTCCGTCCACCAGATTGTAGGATGTCATGTTTGTAGAAGCTTGAAGCTAGAAGAACTCTTGCGAAATGTAGGCAGCACCCCCACTCTTTGTACCGTGCCTCTGCGTGGTACCAGGTAGAGTTTGGAGGTGATGCTGTAGAGGCCCGAGGTGAAGCTGTAAGTCCTCGACGATCGTGTGGTGCTCGTTGAGGGCCTGCAGTCCGCGCCGAAGAGCAAGCTCGTATCTGCATTCCATAGTCAGGCACAAAGTGTGCCCAACTACGTGCAGCGTCGTGTAGTTGTTCACCGCAAGGCCACTGTTGACACCAGATTTTGGAAAAATCCTAATGTCACGTTGACCAGCGGGATTGGCAGTGACAGCAAGATCAACCAGAAGAAATAGAAAGTGGCGTGCATGAAAGACCTAGTTATGAGAGCGGAGGAGCCACATAATCGACAAAAGAACAGTATAGGAGATGATCGGTCAGCAAAAGCAAAGGAGCAATCGGCAGGGATAATCGGCAAGGAGCTGATCGGCTACAAGCACAGAAGGTCACAGCAACAGGGGAGAGCCGAGTGATTTTGCAAGCATGCGCACATAGTTGCCTGACCGAGGTACCGCAGAAGATGACGTCAAGCCACAGGCAAAATTTATAAGAGGGCGGTGGCTGAATTGATTGTTAAGAAGGAATGGTTATATGAATCGGCAAGGCCGCTTCAGATGGATCGGCAGGAAGAGGTGATTTAAATTAATGAAGAAAAGGCCAAAGATGGAAAAGACCAGCACATGCACGTGAAAGTCCATACAAGGTAATACGTACATGCAAAGGTAAAAGGGATGCATGCGGCTTGAAAAGCAAGGAGGAAGTGTTCGAGTAAGATATTTCCTAATCTAAATTCTTCGGCCCAAACATATTCAAGGAAGAAAGAGGATCTAATTAGCAAGGACTCTGCATAAGGGAATTAGAGTCTATGTATCTTAGTCTCTTCTTAGATAAGGCAGTCGAGTTGTAATTTAGCTAAGAGTTGTGTCGGTAGTTACCATGACCCGTCAGGAGTCTTTAATTAGGAAGTTTTGAGCCCTTCTGGCTGTAGGAGTCTGGAGAAGCCCAGAGTATAAATATAAACCCCCGGCCATTGTAATAGAGTTATCACACGATCAATACCAAAATCGCCTCCGGGCACCCCTTTACCAACTACTGCATCTACTTTACTGCATCTACTTTACCGCATCTACTTTTCGGCGACTTCGCCTTCGTACCTTTTCTCTTTCACGAGTTCTCGCAAACTCGTCGGGCTGCATCGCTTCGATCTCCGGCGTGCTGGTGAGTTTCGCTTTACCGAATAATATCTAGGCTTTAACCTACGGGCGCATCGCTGTGGTTTCGTCTAGATTTATTCACCAGTTATCGATATCAGCTAGATTAGCAAGTTTATTCTTGTTTCTTTAGCTTTTATCACCCATCTATCCAGCTCGATCTAGATCTCGTCGGCTTTTATTATCTTAAAATATCATCTGTTCTCACAGCCGGCTTAGATTTATTCGAGTGTTGACGTAACGATCGGCTGTCTTGGCCGATCTTTCTACACATACTTACACTTCGGTTGCTTTCAAGCCTGCCGATCCCGTTTTACTGTATCGGCCGATTGGCAGATACACACACTACTGAAGATCCATCGGCTCTCTAGCTGATTTTCCATTGTCAATCAACAGGTCAGATTGGCTGGCACGCCTCGCTACAGACCGGGGAGTCACGTGTGTTGCGCGCAAGGGTGACATCCTATTTTTGCGTCAACACACTTTTGGCACGCCCAGTGGGACTCGAAGATTAATCCCTATTATATCGTCTGGTGAGACCTGAAGACAATATCCACAACGAATCTAGAGTGGCTCGAGGAGTACATCGCCATGGGCAGTCAATCTGGAATATTGGCGGATATTATAAGCAATGCCGTAAAGAGCGTGTTCTCTGAGTTTGCCCGTCAACAAAGGTATGAGAGAACATATTATCAACAGCCGATGACATCGGCTAATACTGCTTTTTCTTACGATCCAATTCAACAGCAAGGTTATGAAGAACCGTCATATTTATATCCTGGGTCGTTAAGTACTACAACAGCAAGCGCAGGTACAGTCCCTAGATCGGCTTATGATGATTATTTAATGCCCTCATTCTTGCATCAACACAAATCTTATCAGCCGATAGAGATTCCTCAGACTGTACCGGTTCTCTCTCCATCCTTACCGCCGGCACAGGGCGATTTGTTCCGTACTCTTGGATACATGCCACAGCCGCTGGCACAGGAGGATTTGTTTAGCACCCTTGGATATACGCCTGCGGATACTACTCAGATTCAAGAATCAACATGCGTTCAAGGTGTTGCCCAGGAATTACAATCTGTTCCCCATGATACGCGACAGATGGCTTCATACGTTCAACCATCAGCCCAAATTCAGCAGAATTATCAACAAGCTGAGGACGAACGAATGATAATTCAACAGTCACGATCGATAGCTCAACCATCTTGGTCTGGGGGGCTACAATCTGCCCAATTAGTCCGATCATGGCAGATAGAGGGCTATCAGTTGCCGGTATCGGCTACACAACCGATGACATATCTGCCACAGGTATCGGTTCAACAGCTGATAGCTTATCAACCACAGCCGAAGACACAACAGTCTTGGTCTGGGGGGCTACAATTTTCCCAGCTATCAGTTTGGACACAACAACCAGATCAAAAGGAGCTTGCTCAGTGTGATGAAGAGTCATTTGCAACTGATGATATCGTCAAAGTGAGCACTCAGGATCAAGAAGGCTGTCAACTAGAGGATGAGAATATTCAGAGACAGTTCACTTCTCAGGAATCACCGAAGAATCAAAACTTAAGGATTGATCTTGGAATAGCTCCCAAATAACTGTGGAAATATATCAGAAAATACAGATCTCAGTTGATGAGTTGGAGTTTGAAGATCAGTATGGGGAAGAACACGAATCTGAAGAAATCCAAGAAGATGAAGTCCCAGCCAATTACAAGGATAGAGAAAAACAAGCTGATGGGCCACTGAAGAAAGACAAAGCGGCCGATGAATGGATAGCAGAGGTTGGGCAAGAGACAACTTCTCAAATAATTTATTACTCGATGCCCAGAAATATTACACTGGAAGATCGGCTGCTTGGAGTATATTTTCCATGGGAGCCAGGTGATCAAGAGCCAAAAATCACTATGCAAAAGTATTGGCTGATTGGAGTACACGTTGCATGGGAGCCGGGCGATCAAAAACACAGATATATTGCCCTGAAGCATTGGCCAGTTGGAACTTATTTTCCATGGGATCCAGGAGGACAAGAATTGTGTACGAAACTTTAAAGCTGATGTCTCCAATCAGCTAGATGATGGGGCACATGTCATTTGATCCTATCATTATGTTGCCTCGTGACGGAAAGCCAAAAAGATATATGTTTTGGCTACATATTATTCTATCATATTATTTCAGATTATTTATTGATAAAACCGGCATTGCAAAAGATGAGATATATCGGCTGCTTTATTTAAAATATGGCCGATGGAAGCTAGCTGATAGAAGAGCAACGGAGTCAGCCAATGCAGCACTACCTCCCTTCATTGACCTCGCCATCAAGGTCGACGCCGACGATCTCGCCGACGACTTCATCAACGACTACTTCGACAACGACGATTATATCAAAGTTGTTAAGCGAAGGAATCTGCATCGACTCGTCATCAAGCAGGCATGTCTACGACAATGCCTAACGCCCTATGCGGTATGTGTCTACTGATAACTGCCCTACACGGCAAGTGGAGTAGATCAATTGGCACCAAACAAACACAAGGTAACTGCACGCTGAGGGCATAGTCCCCTGGATTATTTTAAAGTTTTTGCTTGAGGCCAAGAGGAAGCATATCACATGGCGAGGTCATAGAAAAGCCGATGAGAAATATATCGGTTATATGTCATTCAAGATGCCACCACAAAGACTACTAGCAAGCAGCAGGAGTCTACATCATGGTTCATCTACATAATTAAAAGACCAAAGTCGAGTACATGGAAGGAACCATATGCGTCAGGGAGTCCAGAAGATTTTGGTACAATCCATGAAAGCTCCAGAGAAAGAGAAAACCAATCGGCCAAGTATCTTTTCACGTCTTCTGGCCGATGGTAAGAGAGAGCTGATGAAATGTGTCCATCAATCGGCTACTCGCTATTAAAATGGATGGGATGCCAAAATTGACCCGCAATGATGAAAAAAGACATAGTTGGAAGATTTGCACAAGCGGGAGGAGTTTCCAAAAGAAAGTGTCATATGTAGATTACTCTGATTCAGAAGATGAAGATAACATGGTAGGACTTGCGGAATCAGTTAAAGGCAAGAAGATAGATGAAGCTCTCGCAATTCCATACCGTACCATCTGCAGAAGAGCTCAAGAGAATGAAGTATTGTGAGTGACACAATGCAACGTCTCACGACATAAACGATTGCAAGATCTTCAGACAGCAGATCCAATCAGCTATTGAGCAAAGGAAACTCAAGTTCTAAACCCCTACCAAAGTTGAAAAGCCGATGAAGATTGATCAGCACTCCTTCCCAACTAATACAGTTGAGGTGTCTAGCAAAGACATGTCACGTGTTAAGCTGCTGACGTCTGAATCGGCTCAAAATAATGGAGCTGTCGATCCCAAGGTGCAAGCAACTGCTGCCGATGTCAAGGGAAAAGGGTTGCTGCTTGAAGGAGACTTGAAGCCACACCAGCCTGTCACGTCCCAGATGCTGATCAACAAATTCCAACGTCGACAGGAGAAAGCAAGAGAAGAGTGGGCACGGCGCAATGAGGGACATTAGATATTTCCGTTCTTCAAGTATTACTGGGAAGAAGGGATCAAGCTACCAACAGCGGAGAATTGTCCAGAATGCAACGGGGCTTACAACAATAACAGCTCATCTAATAGAGTTTGTTTCAACGACAGAAGACCTTCAGGCGGTGATCACCGTGAATTCAGCAATCAACGGGTCTCAGTCCACGATCGGCTGGGGGGACAAGGCCAGTGTCCACAATCGACTGGGGGGCAACGCCAGTGTTCATGATCGGCTCGGAGGCCGAGTCAATGAAGAGTCAAACAATCAGCTAGAAGAGATAGCAAATTCTCTGGTCCCTGATGAAGATATCATGTGCCAAGCTCCTGAACGTCGACGCACGCTACAACTGGACAATGAAGGGTCAAGCCAAACACGTAAGAAGCCCAACCCGCAATGGTGTCCAGATGACTTGACCAAGTCCTAGAAAAGGAGAGTCCAGCGCCTACGTTAGCTAGAACAGCATGAAGAAGAAGAGAGACATGTGCTGGACAAGAAGAAGGTTCAGTCCAAAGTTTGGCGCCCAAAGCCTAAGGCCGATGAAGCAAAGGATGACAAACCACACACTGATATAAACATGGTTGTCTTCCTACCAAAAGAGTTCATGGCTCCAATTGATTCGGATATGTCCGATGAGGAACTTGGCATGGCTCAGTTGACATTGGAACCTAGACAAAGCTGTCTTTGAGAAGCCAGAAGACGAGAAGAGACAACATCTGAAGGCATTATTTCTCAAGGGATTTGTCAACGGGAAGCCAGTCAACAGGATGCTAGTAGATGGAGGAGCAGCGGTCAACCTGATGCCGTACACCATGCTGCGCAAGATTGGGAAATCTGATGAAGACATGAAAACTTGACCCAAACCGACATGATGTTGGTGGACTTCGAAGGCAACGTCTCTCCGGCTCAAAGAGCAATCTGCGTGGAGCTCACCATCGGCAGTAAGACCCTTCCGACCGCTTTCTTTGTCATTAAAGGGAGGGGATCTTATAATCTACTGCTGGGTCGGGATTGGATACATGCCAATTGTTGCATACCATCTACAATGCATCAATGCATCATCCAATGGATCGGAGATTCAGTAGAGGTGGTCCAAGGAGAAACCTCCTTGACAGTAGCAGCTACAGAATTACAAGGATGGACCTATGATCGAGTGAGCTGCATATCTGGAAAAACATGGGATACCAAGTATCTCAGAGTGTCCGATTTCAGACTAAAGCCGGTTCAAGCAGTCGGCTCTAATGACAAGATTTAATGGATCAGTTCATTGAAGACGAAGGGAAGCTCGGGCACGGGTTTACGTTGGCCGATGGATTAGAAAAATAGACCTTGGAGATGGAAGCAAACCAAGGCCGACGTACATTAGTGCCAAGCTGGATGCTGAATACAAAAAGGAACTGATCGCATTAAGAATTCAAGGATTGCTTTGCTTGGGAATATTATGAGATGCCTGGCTTAGATCGGTCCATTGTTGAACATCGGTTGCCTATTAAACCAGGGTATCGACCTTTCTAGCAATACCCAAGGGACTTGAACAAAGCAACACCGATGGATGGGTATCCAATGCCAGTAGCTGATGCATTAGTTAACGCTGCTGCAGGACACAAAGTCATCAGCTTCATGGACGGTAACGCTGGGTACAATCAAATATTCATGGCCATAGAAGACATTGCAAAAACTGCCTTCAGGTGCCCTGGCTACGTCGGATTGTATGAGTAGATTGTCATGACCTTTGGATTGAAGAATGCTGGTGCCACATATTAAAGGACCATGAATTGCATATTCCACAAGCTCGACAGCAAGATAATTGAAATCTACATCGAAGATGTGCTCGCTACAAAGAACATCTGGCCGATCTGGGAGAAACATTGGAGTGCACGAGAAATCATGTGAATCCCAACAAGTGTGCTTTTGGTGTTTCAGCTCGACAGTTCCTGGGTTTCTTGATACATGAAAGGGGAATTGAAATTGGTCACAAGTCAATCAGTGCAATTGACAAACAAGAAAGAGCTTCAATCGTTGATCGGCAAGATTAATTTTATCAGAGGATTTATATCTAATCTGTCTAAGAGAGAACTCAGTCGTTCACACTTTGGTTGAAGCTCAAGGCCGATCAGAAATTTATATGGGGAGAAGAGCAGCAAAAGGCTTTGGAGCAGCATCAAACAGTATCTAAAATCTCCTCCTGTCTTAGTGCCCCTCAAGACAAGAAGCCGTTCAAATTATATTCATCGGCTAATGAGTGGGCTATTGGATCGGCCCTTGTACAAGAGTTTGAAGGAAAAGAGCGAAGTCATATACTTTGGCCTAATGTCGAGTGCATCGTGGTTTGCAAAGATGACGTGGTCAAGCACATACTGTCATTGCCTATTTTGAGGGTAGAATTGGAAAGTGGAGCTTGGCTCTGTCAGATTTGATTTAACTCCTCAATCGGCCAAAGCAATCAAAGGACAAGTAATGGCCGATCTGGTAACTCAGTGTTGTGGGCTCGAGATTGCAGTCGTTGAACTCGTCCCATGGACCATATTCTTCGATAGATCATCATGTGGAGTAGGAGATGGAATTGGGAATGTCCTCATCTCGAGAGGAAAGTTATGAATTCTCTATTCCACTGAGAAGACTTCAAAGAATAATCAAGTTGAGTACCAGGCAGTACTAAAAGGGGTTTATCATGAAGAGTGCCTCCAATTACTCAAAGGTTCAAGATGGTGAGACTCGAGCTTATCCCCAAGTACCACAACAAAAAGGTTAATCGATTAGCTCAAGGTGCGTCGGGCTATCGGCCGATTCTTGCGTTAGAGATATCTACCGATGATTGGAGAAAAGAGATAGTTGGCTATTTGAAAGATCCATCCAAGAAAGTTGATAAGCGGCTAAGGGTTAATCAATCGGTGTTCAAGAAATAACAGTTATTATTGGCCGACGATCTGGGATGATTGCTTCAAATATTACAAAGGATGTCAGAGGTGTTAGAAATTTGAAAGCGTTCAGAGAGTTCCAGCATCGGCGTTGAACCCGACAGTTAAACCCGCGCACGTTCTAGACAGAAGCCATCAACAGGAATAAACTCAAAGGCAGCAGGACGACATTAACAACAAACGCGATGCTGCGAAAACATCGATAGAGAGATAGCCGAATTATATTTCAGTTACTGATGAGCCGATGGCATATCGGCTGAGAAATATTTGGAAGATTAGCAGCGAGAGTCGATGAAGGCACTAGTATCGACAGAGCTTGATGAATCATTGATGGCGAATAGCTAATTCAACTAGACTATAGTGTCGAAAACAGCCAACAAAAACAGAAGATTTATCAAGAACTTGATCTTCATCATGAAGGTGTGAAAGGAGCAAAGACGGTCAATGATGGAGGAGGAACTTATGTATTGCTGCTACCACTGATGCCACAGTAAGCCTACAGGAACAAGGGAGTTGTACCAGACTTCAATCCCAGAGGAGATTTTAACATTTTGGCTTACAAGGAGCATTGATTCTGAGGAGTTCCAAGTTCGACATCAGCTAAATCTTGAAAACACAGAATCGATCGGGCGGAGCAGAGTTATCTTGATTATTCATATTAGCCATGATATTATGATAAATATCGGCTAGAAAAAGGGGCCGTCAAAAAGATTGAGGTATTAAATCCATGGAGCAGTTGGCATTGGTCGGAAGATAGAGGTTCCGGAGTTACAGAATTTCGAAGCATGAATCTTTCATACTCCGAAACTGGGGGGCTTGTATTGACACCAGATTTTTCAAAAATCCTAATGTCACGTTGACCAGCGGGATTGGCAGTGACAACAAGATCGACCAGAAGAAATAGAAAGTGGCGTGCATGAAAGACCTAGTTATGAGAGCGGAGGAGCCACATAATCGACAAAAGAACAGTATAGGAGATGATCGGTCAGCAAAAGCAGAGGAGCAATCGGCAGGGATAATCGGCAAGGAGCTGATCGGCTACTAGCACAGAAGGTCACAGCAACAGGGGAGAGCCGAGTGATTTTGCAAGCATGCACACATAGTTGCCTGACCGAGGTACTGCAGAAGATGACGTCAAGCCACAGGCAAAATATATAAGAGGGCGGTGGCTGAATTGATTGTTAAGAAGGAATGGTTATATGAATCGGCAAGGCCGCTTCAGATGGATCGGCAGGAAGAGGTGATTTAAATTAATGAAGAAAAGGCCAAAGATGGAAAAGACCAGCACATGCACGTGAAAGTCCATACAAGGTAATACGTACATGCAAAGGTAAAAGGGATGCATGCGGCTTGGAAAGCAAGGAGGAAGTGTTCGAGTAAGATATTTCCTAATCTAAATTCTTCGGCCCAAACATATTCAAGGAAGAAAGAGGATCTAATTAGCAAGGACTCTGCGTAAGGGAATTAGAGTCTATGTATCTTAGTCTCTTCTTAGATAAGGCAGGCAGTCGAGTTGTAATTTAGCTAAGAGTTGTGTCGGTAGTTACCGTGACCCGTCAGGAGTCTTTAATTAGGAAGTTTTGAGCCTTTCTGGCTGTAGGAGTCTGGAGAAGCCCAGAGTATAAATATAAACCCCCGGCCATTGTAATAGAGTTATCACACGATCAATACCAAAACCGCCTCCGGGCACCCCTTTACCAATTATTGCATCTACTTTACTACATCTACTTTACCGCATCTACTTTTCAGCGACTTCGCCTTCGTACCTTTTCTCTTTCACGAGTTCTCGCAAACTCGTCGGGCTGCATCGCTTCGATCTCCGGCGTGCTGGTGAGTTCCGCTTTACCGAATAATATCTAGGCTAAAACCTCCGGGCGCATCGCTGTGGTTTCGTCTAGATTTATTCACCAGTTATCGATATCAGCTAGATGAGCAAGTTTATTCTTGTTTCTTTAGCTTTTATCACCCATCTATCCAGCTCGATCTAGATCTCGTCGGCTTTTATTATCTTAAAATATCATCTGTTCTCACAGCCGGCTTAGATTTATTCGAGTGTTGACGTCACGATCAGCTGTCTTGGCCGATCTTTCTACACATACTTACACTTCGGTTGCTTTCAAGCCTGCCGATCCCGTTTTACTGTATCGGCCGATTGGCAGATACACACACTACTGAAGATCCATCGGCTCTCTAGCCGATTTTCCATTGTCAATCAACAGGTCAGATTGGTTGGCACGCCTCGCTACAGACCGGGGAGTCACGTGTGTTGTGCGCAAGGGTGACATCCTATTTTTGCGTCAACAGCCACCATCGAGGTCCTGAGGCTAGAAGAATTCTTGCGACGTACTCTACTGTATCGGAGTACGCCTCAAGGATTGCTCTAGGTGGATCAGGTTTTCGAGAATGTTTATATTTTTGTGCCGGGTTCTAGATCCAATGAGGTCGCAGGCGACTTGTGTACCTTCGGAGGACCCGTGTAATGTTCGCTCTCTTCTGTCATGTACTGGTCGTTCTGACAAAATTATTCATCAAAGACCGGAAGCCATATGATTGGGAGCTTATCGACCTGTTGAAGATCAAAATGTTGTTGTCAGGATGACCTGATAATTTGACGTTCCTCAGGACCTAAACCCGAGGTGCAGGTCGCTGTACTATCCATTGACGCAAAATCCGGCGTCATCAACTTGCGAAATTATCGGCACGAAGCCGTTAGGGCAAGCTCAGTACTGTGGAAGGAGGCGCAACGGGCGGACCCGGTGGGACCCGTATAAATAGAGCAGCGGGGACCATTGTTGACCGCACGCTTCATCTTCTTCCCCCCCATCGCCGTCACCGCCAGAGCCACCACGCCTTAGCCGCCACGGTTCCGCATCCAACCGCCACCCGAACTTCCCTAATCCGCCACCATCTCTAGCTGGCCTCGTACCAGCCCTGCCATCCGCGCCCTGCGCCGCCGCGCATGCGCATCAAAACCCTAGTGACATTTAGATCCAGATCCATTCAAGCTTGAGAAATGGCGGCGCCGGCCCGTGCGATTCCCGACCCGCAGACGGTGTGGGAGCCTTCAACGATGACGGAGACGAAGATTCAAGCACTGGTGGACCGCGAGCTGTTGAGGCCTAAGGCGGAAGTGGAGTGGAAGGCGCCGACGGGCGAGGCTTTCCCGACGGAAGATGTCAGGGAGCAGGTCGTCTTTGGTTCCTTCTTCGAGCGCGGGTTCAACATCTGAAGGACCGATTAGGCGAACCAGAGAGGGGGGGAGTGAATGGGAGCCGATAAAAATTCTTCTCAAAGGAGATGAGAACTCCAACAAGACGAACACGGCTTCCAACTCACGTCTCCGACTCAACTACCCAAGTTGGTCAAGACCACACAGCCACTGGAGTGCTACTGGTCCTAGGAACCAACACTCAACCTTCCGAGCCAAAACTCACCAAACCACACAGCGGAAACTTGCACGGCTTGCTGCCTGTGCTACACCGGTCAGACCGATGGCCTGCGCCGGTCAGACCGGTGACACCGGTCAGACCGGTGACACCGGTCAGACCGGTGGACAGAGCCGGTCAGGCCGGTGGCTACAGCAGCCGCACAGCAAACGTTCCAGGAAGCCTCAGTGACTACTCTAGGCCCTGGAACAAAAACCACCACGAAACACAACCTGTGAGGAAGAAGAACCCCTCACAAAACCTAGCAAAACAACCCCAAACACGCCAAGAACTGAACAGCAGGACCACGGGACAAAACCACACGGACAAGGCTATTCCCCGAGACAAAAACCCACCAAGGGCTAGCACCGGTCAGACCGGTCAAAAGCACCGGTCAGACTGGTCGCGCCTGGGTAGCTCGGGATGAACAGCGCCCGCGAGTCAACTCCCCCAAATCCAACTCCCGATCTCCCGATTCGCTCCACGATTTTGCACAAGACTTTGGGGATAGTAGGAACACCTCATGGGTACTCCATAGCCAAGATTTGGTCCACCAAAACTTGTCAAATCAAGAGGAATCGAAGAAATCCCACCAAGAACGCCTCTAACCCTAGAGCCACGAAAACCCCAAAATCGAGCCCCTTTGCTCATGGATTTGGAAGGGGAATCAAAGGGAAAAGAACCACGAAGGGTTCATGCATACATCCCCCACCAAATCCCAAAGAGAACGGCCTCGAAATCGCTCCAAGAAAATCGCCAAGAAAGGGCTCTGAAAATCACCAAAAAGGAGAAACGGGAAAGACACATCCAAGCCTTGAGGAACCAGGCCGAATCATCTATACATACCAAAGAGGTTCATACAAGGTCTAGCTTGCCGCCCGATCATCCTTCCCTCTCACAAGATCTCACCATGAAGCTCTCAAGCTAGTCCTACGAAAATCCTAAGAAAATAGGAAGGAAAATAGGAAAACCAAATGAGCTAGGGTTTCAAGAGATGGCTGCCATCCTCTCACCCCTTGGGTTATATGGAGGTAACCGAAAGACGAAAATACCCTTACTAGCTAACTAGGGATACATGCCCCTCGAGGGCGAAATTGGAAGTCTTTGTCTTCGCACCATCGGACGGATGCCCAGCGACCGCAAACTTGCTTAGCCTCGACGCAAGCCTTGCGATCCCGACGCGTGTCCTCCACTTCGAAGATTCCGGACTGCGTCGTCGCACACCGGTCAGACCGGTGCTCCTCACCGGTCAGACCGGTACCCACCGGTCAGACCGGTCAGACCCACCGGTCAGACCGGTCAGACCCACCGGTCAGACCGGTCTGGAGCTGCTGCACCTCCGTCTTCGGTTCTTCGGTCTTGGCTTTGTGGATCAACCAAGGAACCCAGTGATTTTCTGGTGAACCACCGGAAACCCTGCGAACTCGGTGTAGCCTCCGCCAATCACCACTCATGACTCGGCTCCCACGTAGTCCCGGCTCGACCTTGGTTTTGAAGCTCAACCAAGAAACCGTCCATGACTTCATCTTGCCGTTCTTGCCACCATGCGGCCCGCACTTGACCCCGCTGGCCACCGGGTCCCTCGAACCAAGCCTACTTGTCTTCTCCACACCTGGAGGCCTCACCAGCAACGACCTTTCACGCTTGTTCTTCACCTGCACCTGCACCAGTCAAGCCGCAACCTGCACCTGCAATACTTAGCCAAGAATCAGTCCACACCACGTTGTCAATCACTCATCACACCAGGAAGCGACCATCCACCGGTCCTCGAACCACACCTGGCTCTCAATCTCCCCCTTGATGAGTGCATTGACAACACACACGTTTTGGTAACCAAGAGAAAAGGAAAAGAAAAGAAACGACTAAAAGAAACAACAACAAGCGATCGAAAGCCAAAGAAAAGGCAAAGAGCAAGATCACTTGAAGAAGACAAGTCTCGGACCCCTTAGGCAAGGGCAACGACTCGACACATCCGAGACAAAACATGCTCAAGCAAAGAGCACAAACCATCAAACCAAAGCTCGAAAACCACAAAGAGCTCCCCCTGCACACATGCAAGCTCCCCCTGAACCAATGCAACTCCCCCAGGACAAATGCATGCGAACCACTTCACGAAACAGAGCAGCTGCAACAGCTCAGCTCTGACCGGTCAGACCGGTCGACACCACCGGTCAGACCGGTGATCAACATGTGAACAGGACCAGCACTCTGACCGATCAGACCGGTGACCTCAACCGGTCAGACCGGTGCACATCAGAGCCCAAAAATGGCTCGAAACCACCTGAAAACCTTCCAAATGCATTCAGTAGGCCAAAACATGCTCAAACTTCTCCCCCTTGTTGACAATGCATGAATCAAGCCAAAAATGCAAAAAATACAACCTAGAGCTTCTCAAATAGACAAAATTCAATATAGGATGCTACACATGTCCAAACGAGCAAGTTAGATACTCTATAGCTTCGTAATGACATAAACTTCATGATCACCAAGTTTCACAACCATTGGGTGAAGCTAAGATAGAATTTAGCAATTTTGCGAAAAATCACTCTCTCATAAGCAAAGTCCTAAACATGAGCAAAACATGTCAAAATGGCAAAGCCACACAAACTTCATGCTAGGACAACCATTCTAAGCATAAGACCATCATAAACACCCACAAGCACCTCATGTCATGTCAAAGCCACCGAGCCATGTGCCTACTTCTATATATGAGACTTCTCATTGGTAGGCATCATACAACGATTTAGCACCCAAAGCAAATTAAAATTAGCACATATGACATGGGAGCACATTTTCCAAGCAATTTACATTTCATTTTTCAGATTTATAATTGGTACATGAAATGTCTTTGCGACAAAAAGGAACTTATGCCCCTCCACAAGATGAAGCATGGGGGCTAAACATTCATGATGGCAAATGAGCCTTTGGCCCCATATGATCAAAATAAGCTATCCAACCACAAATTAAGCATAGCCAAGCCACAAAAACATGTCAAGGTCATGTAAAGGCATTTACTCACAAGAGAGCATACATATGAAATTTTCAAAAACATAGCCATCAACCATGGATACAAACCAAGATTATCAAGAGCTAAGCCAAACTAACCATAGTTTACCAAATTAGCTCACAAAGACATATATATCATTCCATGGTGAACAATGTACATAGGAGAAGCCTTTCCTAAACAATGCATATGATACAAAATGCATGCAACCTAAGATACAAAGATGCCTATACATCATGTTACATATGCCATGCCAAATGCAAGAAATGCACAAAGGAAAGCTATACATATGCTATAAAGGAGCTCCCACACGCCAACTCAAGAAATCAAACAAACACCAAGCTCCCCCCGCAAACGAGTGAAAGTTGCTTGATCTAGGGGTTTGGTGAAAATATCGGCTAGTTGTTCATGTGTGGGTACATGGATCAAAGCTATCTTCCCTTTCTCTACGTTGTCTCTCAGAAAATGATACCTCACTTCTATGTGCTTGGTTTTGGAATGGAGCACTGGGTTCTTTGCAACGCTTATGGCACTGGTGCTATCACATTGAAGTGGGACATGGGTATACTCCTCACCAAAGTCACTCATGGTGTATGTGATCCAAAGGAGCTGAGAGCAACAACTAGCTGCGGCCACATACTCTGCCTCGGTACTGGATTGAGCAACACTCGACTGTTTGCGGGAAGACCAAGACACCAAAGAAGAACCCAAGAACAGGCAAGTCCCAGAAGTGGACTTCCTATCCAACCGACACCCGGCAAAATCTGTGTCTGAAAATCCATGAAGAGCCAAAGAAGAAGACGCGGAGTACCAAAGGCCGAAGTCGGGAGTATGACGCAAATACCTGAAAATACGCTTGACCGCTTGCTGATGCGAAGTCCTTGGAGACGCTTGAAAATGAGCGCACAGACATACCGAGAACTGGATGTCCGGCCTCATCGCCGTCAAGTAGAGGAGTGACCCGATCATGCTCCGGTACTCCTTCTGGTCCACATGCTCACCTTCCTCGTCCGCATCAAGAGCTGTAGTCGTACTCATAGGCATTGCCATGGCCTTGGAGTCCTCCATCTTGAACTTCCTCACAATGTCCTTGGTGTACTTAGCTTGGTGCACAAATGTTCCTTCCTTTGATTGCTTGATTTGTAGCCCAAGGAAGAACTGCAACTCGCCCATCATGCTCATCTCAAATTCCCTGCTCATGTCTTCTGCAAACCTTGCAACAAGAGAGTTAGACGAGCCACCAAAGACAATATCATCCACGTATACCTGCACAATCAGGATATCTCTGCCCTGCCTGAGGAGAAACAAGGTCTGGTCGACCTTCCCCATCTCAAACCCTCTCTCAAACAGGAACCCCCTCAACCTGCCATACCAAGCTCGGCGCCTGCTTCAACCCATACAGCGCCTTCCTCAACTTGTACACCCGGTGAGGGTACTTCTCACTCTCAAACCCCGGTGGTTGCCTCACAAACACCTCTTCCTCCAACACACCGTTCAGAAAAGCACTCTTCACATCCATCTGGTACAACTTGAACCCTTTAGCCACGGAAAAGGCTAGAAGGATCCTGATCGCCTCCAAACGAGCTACAGGAGCGAAAGTCTCCTCGTAGTCGATCCCCTCTTTCTGACTGTACCCCTGAGCAACAAGTCTCGACTTGTTCCTCACCACTTCTCCTTTCTCTCCCTTTTTATTTTTCTACACCCATTTTGTCCCAATCGGCTTACACCCTGGGGGAGGGTCAACCAACACCCAAACTTGGTTCCTCTCAAAATTCTCCAACTCCTCATGCATCGAGTTAACCCAATTATGATCAGATAACGCGTGTCCAATGTCTTTGGGCTCAAAGGTGGCAACAAAAGCAGCATGAGCGAAATGAGAATTGTTCCGAACCCTCGACCGTGTAGGACGTTCATTCATGTCGCCGATGATTCTCGAAGCTGGGTGATCCACTTGCACTCGCCGGGGAGGTTCTCGCCTTGATGCTACCTCCCCCTCAACAGCAGCTTCGCCTTGATCTGGGTTTGTCGTTATAGGTGTGGGAGAGGGTCCATTCTCGATCGTCGTCGAAGTAGTAGGTACATGTTCAGCCGCGGGCATCACACCGCCATCTTCATCATCTCCATGTTCATGCTCCTCCTCCTGAAAGATCTCCTCGCCAAGTTCCTCGTCACCTGCACACTCAATAACAAGCTGACTACGTGGCTGTGTCTCGTCGAAGGTTACCTCGCAAGTCTCCACGATTTGGTTTGTTTCAAGATTGAGCACACGAAATGCTCTAGAATGAGATGCATGCCATCGACAGACCTAGCCTCGAAATTGTCCAACTTCTTCCCTTTCTTCAGAATGAAGCATTTACAACCAAAGACATGGAAGTGACTGACCTTGGGTGTGCGACCGTGCATCAACTCGTAACAGGTTTTCTTCTTATGGACCCTGAGGTAGATCCTGTTCGACACATAGCATGCGGTATTGACCGCCTCAGCCCAGAACCTTCTCAGAGTCCTATGCTCGTCGAGCATCGTCCGAGCCATCTCGCACAAGGTTCTGTTTTTCCTTTCCACCACGCCATTCTGGGGAGGCGTATACGGACTCGAAAACTGATGTTCAAGACCCAAGTCATGGCAAAAGGTTTCGAAGCGAGAGTTTTTGAATTCCGAGCCATTGTCACTGCGGATCGCTCGTATGGCATCTCCGTGCCTCTCGTTTCTTAACCTCAAGACAGGATCTCGAACAAAACCAAACGTCTCCCCCTTCTCCTCAAGGAAGAACACCCACGCATACCGAGAGTAGTCGTCCACCACAACAAGGACATACCACTTCCCACCCGCAGATCGCACACGAGCTGGGCCAACAAGGTCCAAATGGAGCAGCTCGCATGGACGCTCAGTCACCACATCGGTGAGAGGCGGGTGAGAAGAGGCTACCATCTTGGCATGCCTACACGGCGCACAAACCAACTCTTTCTCAAACCTCAACTGTGGCAATCCTCGGACCAAATTGAGTTTACTCAAGCGAGACAAAAGGTCAAAGCTCAAGTGACCCAACTTCCTATGCCACTTCCACAACTCACTCAAAGAACCAGCCAAAAAGCAACGCTCCACACCAGAAGACTGAGAAAAATCAGCTCGGAACACTTGACCCTCGGGAACGACCATGCAAACAAGATCCCCCCGAGAATCTAAAATCCGAGAACCACCAGGCCGAAACAACACCTCAAAACCCTCATCCAACAACTAGGACACAGAAAGCAAATTGTATCCAAGCGATTGAACAAGAGCAACACGCCTGAGAGTGATCTTGTCACTTACCTTAATCTCACCTTCTGACAGCGCACGCCCTCGCCCATTGTCCCCAAAGGTGATGTACTTCTTTGTAACCACCGGGACGAGACTTGAGAACCACCCCTTGTCTCCGGTCATATGCCTCGAACAACCAGAGTCAATCAACCAAATGTTCTTCAAGTCTCCCACCTGAAATTCAAAAGCGAGCACGTGAGTGAACAAACGACTCAGCACTAGGGTTAGTACCAAAAGAGTAAAACCAGTGCCGAGCCATTTGCTCCAAAGTGGGGTTAGCACAAACCAAATCATCACGTCTATCAAAGCTTCAACCACGGTAACCACCACGAGGGAACCAACCCTCTCTAGCTGGAGGAGGACGAAAACCACGAAAGGGAAACCGTGGATCGTTCCTCCTCTCCATCTCAAAGCTACGACTCCTCCCACCCTCGTATTGAGCACGAGGTGGAGAACGCCTAGCAAACTGACCACCTGCAAACTTTCCAGACCAACCACCAGAACCACGACCTCCAGAACCAAACCGAGCATCCTCACGAGCACGAAACCCGAATCGCTGTCTGCCCAGACCTGCACCGGTCTGACCGGTGTAGCTCGGCCAGCAGCAGCACCTGCAGCCTTCCGGTCTCCCCAAGCCGGAACTGTCCTCACAATCACCTTGGCCCTGGGCATCTGCATACGAGACTCAGGTACACCATTAGAGGGGTGGTACCTGTCCTTGTTAGCCCACTCTCTAGCCATTCTCTCCTCACGCTTCCTCTTGAAGCAAAACTCATCCTTGTGACCATCTCTCCCACAATACCCACAATGGAACTTTATGGGCTGTGGCTTAGGCTTAGGCTTGGGTTGGGGCTGCCCACTCGGCTTCTCACCCTTCTTCTCTCCTTCCTCACCTCCCTTTGGGCTCACAAACTTCACCGGTTTCTGAAAATCATTTGTTGGGTGAGGGAATATGGGTGGATCAGGAGTAGTGTCAAGTTTGTTTCTGAGATGGTTAGGCTTGGGCTCAAACTTGTTCTTGTGTCTATTTGGTGGTGGGATAGGAATCTCTCCAACTCTCTCAACTCCCTTACCACTGTTCTCTCCAAGCTTGTCAGCCCCAAGTGCCTGACCATCATAGCGTTTGAAAGCCGCTATCATGATACCAAGCTGAGGCTCCTGACCCGACAACCAGCTCATACATTGTCTCAGCTCATCATTCTCATCTTGCAAGCGATCAACATAATGTGCAAGCTCCAAATTCTTAACTGCATGCAATTCACAAGTAGAGCAAGAAGTGGGAATAGGCTCTTTCAACTTAGCCTCAAGCGAAACAGTGTAAGCATGCATCTCATCAATCTTTCCATGCAAAATAGGGCAAGAAGTGCAAGCACCTAGCAAAGCAGGTCTAGACTTAAGCTCAGCCACTTCATCCCTAAGCATATCTAGTTCATCACAAGTAGAAGCATGCTTATCCTTAAGAGCAGTGAGATCAATTAGGTACACAGAGCAATCACAGCAATCAATCTCATCAGAAACCACAGGAGAAGCCTTAAGCGAATCAATCTCAAGCTTAGCATCTAGGTTCTGGGTTTCTAGCTCAGCCACACGGTTCCTAGCATCTTCTAGTGAGGCCCCAAGCTCTTTCCTCATCTTCTTGGCCTCTCTAAGCATGTGATCGTGGTTATCAAGCAAGTCAACCAACTCATCATTCTCCTTGCGCAAAGAAGAGAGCTCATCACATACCTCATCCTCGGAGTCAGAGTTCGAGTCACTCTGGTGGCTCTTCTTGCTGCCGGAGCTACGGGCCATGCCGCAGAAGCCATCTCCCGTGAAGCAGCTCAACCCGCTCAAGTTCTTGGATGACTTCTTGTTCTTGCGCCGATCACCTTCATCTTCACTGCTACTCGAGCTCGAGGAAGAGTAGGCGGAGCTGGAGTCGACGTCGCTCGCTCCGACCATTGCTCGGGCCTTCCTGCCGCGGCCATCCCTCTTCCTCGACCGTCGCTCGTCCTTGTGCTTGTTCTTGTGCTTGTGATCGCGCCTCGATCGGTACTTGCCATCCTTGCTCGATCGGTGCCTGTAGCCGTCCTTGTAGCCGTCCTTGTTCTCCGTCTTCTCCGGGCAGTCGGTGACGAAGTGTCCTGGCTTGCCGCACTGAAAGCACGTCCGTGCTGTCCTCCTCGTGTTCACCCGGTTCTCGTGCAGCCTCTCGAACCGCCTGGTCAGCAACGCCAGCTCGTCCTCTCCAAGCACGTCGAACTCCTCGTTTGGCAAAGACATCAAAGAAGACAGAGAGTACATCCTGGAGGATGCGTTAGCGTTAGACTTAGCTCCTTTGCCACTAACGAGAGCGAGACTATGAGAATCAGTCGGGCTCTCGATCTTGGCTGTCATACCACGGTCCAACTCAGCCGACTTGAGCTTCGAGAACAGCTCGTTCACCGTCAAGGTGTCATACTTCTCGGACTCAACAATAGCCTCAAACTTCCCGTCCCATACGGTACGATCCAACGAGTGCAAGAGCTTCACGGCTCTATCATGATCATTGTATGGGAGGACATCCACATTGGCTCTCATGTTGTTCACAACGACCGTAAATCGCTGGAAAAGGGCATCGACGGACTCGCCGGGGAGATGAGTGAAGTTCTTGTACTCTCTCTGGTAAGTCGCGTACATCCGAGCCTGAACCTGAGCATTCCCAGCATGAGCATCCTTCAACTGCTCCCAAATCCTACAAGCTAAGTCCTCTGTCTGAACCCGATCGAATTTAGGCTGACACAGAGCACGAAACAAGTAGTCGACAGCCTTGTTGTTGGCTTCGAACATATCCCTCGATCCTGGAGCAAGGAAGTTCATCGGATGAACATAAGCTGTGTTCACCGTGACATCCCAAAGGATCTGACCCTTTCCGCGGAGGAACGCTGCCATCCTCCTCTGCCACATCTGGTAGTTCTTCCCATCGAAGTGCGGAGGACCCGAACCCCGTTCCTGGTACGCCATCTTTGGATCTTAGACTGGTAAGAGTCAATAAAGACCCGAACCGGCTCTGATACCAATTGAATGACTGATTAGGCGAACCAGAGAGGGGGGGAGTGAATGGGAGCCGATAAAAATTCTTCTCGAAGGAGATGAGAACTCCAACAAGACGAACATGGCTTCCAACTCACGTCTCCGACTCAACTACCCAAGTTGGTCAAGACCACACAGCCACTGGAGTGCTACTGGTCCTAGGAACCAACACTCAACCTTCCGAGCCAAAACTCACCAAACCACACAGCGGAAACTTGCACGGCTTGCTGCCTGTGCTACACCGGTCAGACCGATGGCCTGCGCCGGTCAGACCGGTGACACCGGTCAGACCGGTGGACAGAGCCGGTCAGGCCGGTGGCTACAGCAGCCGCACAGCAAACGTTCCAGGAAGCCTCAGTGACTACTCTAGGCCCTGGAACAAAAACCACCACGAAACACAACCTGTGAGGAAGAAGAACCCCTCACAAAACCTAGCAAAACAACCCCAAACACGCCAAGAACTGAACAGCAGGACCACGGGACAAAACCACACGGACAAGGCTATTCCCCGAGACAAAAACCCACCAAGGGCTAGCACCGGTCAGACCGGTCAAGAGCACCGGTCAGACCGGTCGCGCCTGGGCAGCTCGGGATGAACAGCGCCCGCGAGTCAACTCCCCCAAATCCAACTCCCGATCTCCCGATTCGCTCCACGGTTTTGCACAAGACTTTGGGGATAGTAGGAACACCTCATGGGTACTCCATAGCCAAGATTTGGTCCACCAAAACTTGTCAAATCAAGAGGAATCGAAGAAATCCCACCAAGAACGCCTCTAACCCTAGAGCCACGAAAACCCCAAAATCGAGCCCCTTTGCTCACGGATTTGGAAGGGGAATCAAAGGGAAAAGAACCATGAAGGGTTCATGCATACATCCCCCACCAAATCCCAAAGAGAAAGGCCTCGAAATCGCTCCAAGAAAATCGCCAAGAAAGGGCTCCGAAAATCACCAAAAAGGAGAAACGGGAAAGACACATCCAAGCCTTGAGGAACCACGCCAAATCGTCTATACATACCAAAGAGGTTCATACAAGGTCTAGCTTGCCGCCCGATCATCCTTCCTTCTCACAAGATCTCACCATGAAGCACTCAAGCTAGTCCTACGAAAATCCTAAGAAAATAGGAAGGAAAATAGGAAAACCAAATGAGCTAGGGTTTCAAGAGATGGCTGCCATCCTCTCACCCCTTGGGTTATATGGAGGCAACCGAAAGACGAAAATACCCTTACTAGCTAACTAGGGATACATGCCCCTCGAGGGCGAAATTGGAAGTCTTTGTCTTCGCACCATCGGACGGATGCCCAGCGACCGCAAACTTGCTTAGCCTCGACGCAAGCCTTGCGATCCCGACGCGTGTCCTCCACTTCGAAGATTCCTGACTGCGTCGTCGCACACCGGTCAGACCGGTGCTCCTCACCGGTCAGACCGGTACCCACCGGTCAGACCGGTCAGACCCACCGGTCAGACCGGTCTGGAGCTGCTGCACCTCCGTCTTCGGTTCTTCGGTCTTGGCTTTGTGGATCAACCAAGGAACCCAGTAATTTTCTGGTGAACCACCGGAAACCCCGCGAACTCGGTGTAGCCTCCGCCAATCACCACTCATGACTCGGCTCCCACGTAGTCCTGGCTCGACCTTGGTTTTGAGGCTCAACCAAGAAACCGTCCATGACTTCATCTTGCCGTTCTTGCCACCACGCGGCCCACACTTGACCCCGCTGGCCACCGGGTCCCTCGAACCAAGCCTACTTGTCTTCTCCACACCTGGAGGCCTCACCAGCAACGACCTTTCACGCTTGTTCTTCACCTGCACCTCCACCAGTCAAGCCGCAACCTGCACCTGCAATACTTAGCCAAGAATCAGTCCACACCACGTTGTCAATCACTCATCACACCAGGAAGCGACCATCCACCGGTCCTCGAACCACACCTGGCTCTCAACATCCCCGCCGGTGATTTCTTCTGAGGGCTTCTCTTCTACTACAAGTTGGAGCTTGTACACCTCGTCCCCAACTCCATCACTGTGGTGTCGACATTTATTCATTTCTGTGAGGCGTATCTGGGGATATAGCCTCACTTCCTTCTGTGGAGGCATCTTTTCTGTGTGAAGACCACCGGCAAGCGTGCCGGTGTTGTAGGGGCTGTGATGTTTTGCATGAGGTCGGGCCTCAAGTCAGAGTGGATTGATACGGACCTACCGGACAACACCGCTGGATGGAGGTCGGATTGGTTCTACATTGCTGATCAAAAGCCGGCGCTCCCGAAGCAAACTGGGCACAAGCCCGTGAAGATTCCATAGTGGGACCTGGGGCTGTCTTCGCGTGAGGCGGACGACGTCAAGGAAGTGCTTGCACTGGTCGCCGACCTCAAGGAGAGGGGTGTGACAGGAGGTTCTGTCGCTAGGTCTTTCTGCCGGCGCCTGATCCAACCGATCAAGGATCGGGTGCACCCGGCGTACGAGTACTGGGGGCAATCGGACCCCACCCGTGAGGTCAACCGCAAAGTCCCCAAGGAGGAGATGGCGGCTAGGGTGTCACAGATCTATGCCGGGAAGGCACGGATCAAGAAGTGCCCAAAGGCATACTCGTTGAGCCGGCCAGCTGACCCGGTAAGTCCTGGAACTACTAGGTCGTTTACTATGTTCTTTTGCTTTTACGTCATTCTTACTTCTTTGCTCTTCACTCGTCGCAGGAACGAGAAAGGCAGTTTTGGTGCCCGACCCCTCTTCCGGAAGGCGAAGAACCTCGTCGGAAGCTAAGGTCAGACAAGTATCAACCTCCAGCAGCTAGGCTACTGGAAAATTATGAGTCTGACTCGTCGGTGGAGGCTGATGAAGACACTGACCAGGAGGTCGGTGATAATGCCACGAATCAGCAAGAGGCGAGCAGCGCCGCGAAGCCCAAGCGCAGGACCAGGGCTGCGGCGGCGAAGCAGTCAGTCTCGACAGTTGCTGTGAAGGTCAAAGCGGCGAAGACCGCCAAGCTCGAGGTGGAGAAGAAGAAGAAGAGGAAGAGGAAGACGAGCCCTCCACCGGTAGTCGAGACGTCGGTTATTCCTACACCATCATCCAGTGAGGTCGAGTCCGATGAAGATGAGGTCACCGATGACCCGCCGGTTGTTGAAGACCGCACGGCGAGGAGGTCATTAAGTCCCGTGGCGAAGAGGCAGCGGGAAGTGACGCAGAAGATGACGGAGGACGACCTCCGTCAAGGGATGGAGGCGCAGCGGGCTGCTGCAGGAGCGCAGGCGAGGATGCCTATGCTGGTGAAAGTGCGGTCGTTCAGGCCTAAGTTACGCGCCCCAGCTACTGTGAGGTAGAGTCATTTTTCTGAAACTTGCTCATGTCTTGGTCTATGTTGGTTGTTTGGTTTCTTTGCATTTTATTGATAGAGACGGCGGCAGGCCGAATGTCCAGCCTCAGCGTGCCCTGGGTGATCAAGGGTCTCCTTCCCGTACCAGGAAGGATGACCATGAGGTCGAAGCTCAGACCCTAGTTGACGACGCCAGGACAGCAACTCCGCCACCTGCTGCTGATGCTGGGGCACAAGGCTCTGTGGGCGACGTCGGGGCATCGACCTCCCCCCCGTCATCGACGTGGACCCTATCAATGTGGTGCCCAGTACGTCGGATCAGGACCTTACTGGGGACCCGATTCAACTCGAGCAGCCGCCAAAGAATCCAGAAACATCCGGCGCGCAGGTACCGAGTTCGCCATCGACAGGGCCAACGTTGAGATGTAGAGAGATTGACTGGAATGGTACTCCTTGGCAGGAGGATATCTTTGACGATAATGAGGATATGCAGCGGTCTGGAACGCGATCTTGACGCCTAACGAAGCGTTGACAGTAAGTCTTTCCCTTGGGCTTATTTGTGAAGATGTAATTTGAAACTTGTAATTGATGACCTGGTTCCTTGGAGCACTCGCTGGCTGATCGTGCGAAGGGCAGGGCCGACCTGCTGAGGAATGCTGCGGCGACGCAGTTGCGGGTGGTCGAGCTTGAGCAGGAGCTCAAGCAGGTCCGTGAGGCGGCAGCGACGGACAAAAGGAAGCTCGAAGACGAGCTAGCTGAGGAGAGGCGCAAGACCCAGGAGGCCAATACACAATTTAACGCCGCAAGCGCTGGTAAGGCTTTTTGCTTATTGGTTTTTCACCGTTGTTGTAATGTGCTGCTGGGAGTATGATCTTGTGGATTACATCGGTGTGTTGTAGATTTCCACAGGTGTGAGGATGACCTCAAGAACGACCTGAAGAACACCAAAGAAAGGGTTCGAAGCTTGGAGGTAACCCTGCAAGAGGCCGATGCTGGCGCCAACGAGCTCAAGCGGGTGATGAAGGAGAAAATAGACAGTGAGTTGGTCATAACTCATAAGCTGACTTATGAGAAACAGGCTCGGCAGGATCTCGAGGTCAACCTCGAGGTAGCATTGAAGTCATTGCAAAATGACCAAGTGATCATTGCAGGGCAAGAGGTGGAGCTGAACGACCTGAAGAACGCTGCCCACTATGCTATGGACATGATAGCGTCGCAGGTCGAGGGTGAGGAACCCAAGTCTGCTCTTGATCGTCTCATAGGAATACCTGAGAAGCTTCTCGACCTGCTGAGGGCGACAAGCTTGGCGGCAGCCACGGAGGCGTTAGTGCGGGTGAAGTCGCACTACCCCGATGTTGACATGGTCAAGGTCGGGGAGAGTTCTGATACGACGAAAGACCTCAAGGCCTTGGAGCTTGAAGTGCGTGATGCCGCTACGGCAGTAATGAATGCTCTTGACTATGAAGGCGACGACAGCGAAGAGTAGTCTTAGTCTAGGAGCTGTTCCTCCTCCTCCTCTCAGCCATATAAAAATATCATTTGATGAAACCTTATTTTGTTGCCTGCACGACGTATTTACTTTGTGTCTGCGCGAACTTGGTAGTCTTGTAGTATCTTGCTTTGTATTGTAGACCACTAACCACTTCTCACGGAGAGGCTGGCTTACCGACCTCCACAGCTCAGTGGGGAGGCTTACGTGTGATCGGTACGTGGGAAGGAATATGGGACTCAGGTTTTGCAACCCTTTCGACCAAGCAGGCTCGCAACAACACAAAATAGGTAGTCATGAGGGACGTCGTCCTCAGGTCAATTGACCCTTAGCTTGGCTTTGAGCCAAGCCCCCGAGCATGTCGAGGGGGAGGATCCGAAATTTTAACCCCCAGGTCTCGCGACCCTTATGTTGGCTTCAGCCAAGCCCCCGAGCGTGTCGAGGGGGAGGGTTGAAGACATGAGGGAGGAGAGGATGGTAGAGCTCAAGACACAGTAGATGACTGCTTTAACTATTATTTATTGAAGCTGAAAAAGTACAGAGACGAAAAATACATAGCTGTTAAAAAAAGACTATTCTACGGGTAGAATCGTCGCAGATGCTCCACGTTCCAAGGGTTGGGTACACCTTGCCCATCGCCCCATTGGAGGTGATATGTAGATGGGTTGATGACTTTGGTGACAATGAAGGGTCCTTCCCAAGGGGAAGAGAGCTTATGCATGCCATCTGCCTTCCGGATACACCTTAGGACTAGGTCGCCCACGTTAAAGGATGTCTCTTTAACATTGCGATCGTGGTATCGACGAAGTTGCTGGTCGTGACGAGCTTGACGCATGGCGGTGGCCAGCCTTTGTTCCTCGAGGCTGTCAAGGTAGACATGACGAATCTGCTCAGCTTCTCCCTCCTCGTAGAATTGTATGCGTGGAGCTCCAAAGGTGACGTCGGTAGGTAGAATGGCTTCGGAGCCGTAGACCAAGAAATAGGGCGAGAAGCCTGTAGCAGAGCTAACTTGAGTCCTTAGACCCCAGATTACGTGTGGTAGCTCGGCTATCCATCGTGTAGCGTAGTTTGAAGCATCAGCAAAGATACGCTCTTTGAGGGATTGAAGAACCATGCCATTGGCACGTTCGACCTGGCCGTTGCACCTAGGGTGGGCGACCGAAGAGTAGTAGACATCGATCATGTTGTCTTGGCAAAAATCCTAGAAGGTAGAGCCTGCGAAGGCTGTCCCAAGGTCGGTGATGATCCTATTGGGCACACCGAAGCGATGTGTTATGTCTTGTATGAAGTTGGCTGCTTCTTCCGACTTGACTTTTGCGACAGGTCGGACTTCGATCCACTTGGTGAATTTGTCGACGGCCACGAGGATATACCTGTAGCCGCCCGGGGCAGTTTTGAACGGACCCACAGAGTCGAGACCCCACATGGCGAAGGGCCACGATGGGGGAATTGTGCGCAGGGCCTGGGCTGGTAGGTGCTGCTGTTTGGCAAAGAATTGGCATCCTTTGCACCTTTTTATGAGGTCTTTAGCATCAGCCATGGCCGTGGGCCTGTAGAAACCAGATCGGTAAGCTTTACCGACCAGATTGGCGGATGCTGCGTGGCAGCCACACTCTCCACCGTGGATTTCAGCCAAGAGCTGTAGACCTTCTGATCGCAGAATACATTTCATCAAGACACCAGTGGAAGCGGCTTTTCTGTATAGGTCGGTACCAATCACGACGTAGTTAGCACTTTGTCGTGTGATACGCTCTCGCTCTGCCTTATCGTCTGGGACTCGTTGGTCGAGTAGGAAGGCTAAGAAAGGCTCGCGCCAATCACCCTCCTTTTCTGTCATCAGCACGTCACGGGGAGGTGCTGGAGTTTGGTTGTGTTGAGCTAGGTCTGGATTATCTGGATCCAGCAGCTTGATCGAAGGCTTGCGTAGGTCTTGGACGAACACACCCGCCGGAACTAAAGCCCTCTTGGAGCCTAGTTTGGAGAGTATGTCGGCAGCGACGTTATTGTTGCGTGGCACGTGCTGAAACTCAATTCCCTTGAAGTGGCCTTCGAGCTTGCGGATCTCAGCACAATATGCGTCCATTGTGTCTTTGACACAATCCCACTCTTTATTGACTTGTTCAATGACGACCTTGGAATCACCAAAAGCCAGTAGTCGCTTGATGCCAAGGGGCACTGCTATGCAGAGCCCATGAATTAGAGCTTCGTACTCTGCTCCATTGTTGGAGGCCTTGTAATGTATCTGTAGAATGTACTTGAGCTGTTCTCCCTGGGGAGAGATGAGTAGCACACCTGCTCCTGCGCCTTCGAGGTTGAGGGCGCCGTCGAAGTACATTATCCAGTGTTCAGGTCGCTCCTTGGGAGGGGGCATCTGGATTTCTGTCCACTCCTACACAAAGTCAGCGAGGATCTGCGACTTGATCGCTTGCCTGGGGCAGAACTCGATGTCAAACTCTCCAAGCTCTACCGATCACTTGACGATGCGGCTGTTGGCGTCACGATTACGGATGATCTCTTCTAAAGGGAACGACGAAGGCACCGTGATCTTGTGGGCTTGGAAGTAGTGGCGAAGCTTTCTCGACGTGATCAGGAGTGCATAGAGCAACTTCTGAGGCTGCGAATACCGTGTTTTAGCGTCAGCCAGGACCTCGCTTACGTAGTACACAGGTCGTTGAACATGATAGGCCTGCCCTTCTTCTGCTCGTTCAGCGACGAGAACCGAGCTGACCACATGAGTGGTGGCAGAGATGTAGAGTAGGAGGGTTTCCCCCGCTACAGGTGGTGTCACAACTGGAGATGTGGTCAAGGACTCTTTGAGAGCCTCGAAAGCCTTCTGCGCTTCTTCATCCCATACGAACTAATCTGCCTTCTTCAATAGCTTGAAGAAGGGCAGACCTTTCTCGCCGAGCTTGCTGATGAAACGACCTAGGGCCGCCATCATACCTGTGAGCTTCATGACGTCTTTCTTGCAAGATGGCTTGGCCATGTTGTGTATTGCGTCGACCTTCACGGGATTGGCTTCAATGCATCGGTGCCCAACCATGAAGCTCAGGAGCAATCCGGAGGGAACACCGAAGACACACTTGGTCGGGTTCAGCTTCCACTGAAATTCCCGTAAGTTGGCAAAGGTCTCGACGAGGTCAGCGATCAGCTGGTCTTCCTAAGTGGTCTTAACGACCACATCATCGACGTATGCTTCGACATTCTTCCCGATCTGCGACTTCAGGCACTTCTGTATCGCCTTCTGGTATGTTGCTCCCGCGTTTTTGAGGCCAAAGGTCATGACCTTGTAGCAGTAGATGCCATGGGGTGTTATGAATGCTGTTTTGTCTTCGTTGTTGGGGTTCAGGGCTATCTGGTGATATCCTGAATAATAGTCGAGGAAGCAAAGTAGGACGCTACCAGCCGTGGAATCCACGACCTGGTCAATACGAGGAAGAGGGAAGGGATCTTTTGGGCAGTGCTTGTTGAGGTCGGTGTAGTCGATACACATCCTTAATCCTCCAGTCTTCTTGGGTACAAGAACCGGGTTTGCGAGCCAAACCGGGTGTTTACATTCGCGAATAAATCCTGCAGCTAAGAGCTCGCAGACCTCGGTTTCTATAGCCTGTTTCCTATCTTTTGCAAATCGCCGGAGTTTTGCTTGATAGGTCGGGTAGTCTTGTTTACTTCAAGGGCGTGCTCAGCCAGCTCCCTGGGGACACCGGGCATGTCGGACGGACTCCATGCGAAGATGTCGGCGTTGTCCCTGAGGAAACTGGTGAGCGTGAGTTCCTATTTGGGGTTGAGGTTGGCCCCAACAATGACTTCCTTGGATGCGTCGGGTAGGCCGAGACAAACTTTCTTCACAACAGGACTTGGGTCCAAGGCTGTAGCTGTACGCTTTTGCTCTGGCACCTCCAAAGTAGTTTGGTCGATCTTGGCGGCCTGGGCGACCATGACCGTAGTTACGGCTTTGTAGGCGGAGTCTTTGGCGAGCTCGACGGTGGAGCTCTCGCAGTTGTAGGAGACCATGATGTCTCCCAGGACGGAAAGGATTCCGTTAGGCGCTGGCATCTTCATTATCAAGTAGGTGTGGTGCGGTATAGCCATAAACATGGCTAACATAGGTCGGCCAAGGATGGCATGGTAGGAGGAGCAGAAGTCCGCGACCTCAAACGTCAGGTACTCTGTTCGGAAGTTTTCCTGTGTACCGAAGGTGATCGGCAGGCATACACGACCTATGGGGTACGCGGCCTTGCCGGGTACCACACCGTAGAAGGGTTCGTCGCAGGTGGTCATCTTGTTGAAGTCGAAGTCCATCTTTCTGAGCGTCTCTGTGAAGATAATGTTCAGGCTGCTGCCCCCATCAATGAGGGTCTTAGGCAGGAACGCGCCGTCGACTTTGGGGTTGACGACCAGCGGGTAGGTCCCGGGGTCTGGTATGTGGACCTAGTGGTCTTTTCTTGAGAAGGTGATGGGGAACTCCGACCAATGCAGCGGTTGCGGGGTTTCAGTGTTGACGTGCCCGATCTCTCTTGCGTTTGATCGAAGCTGCCTGTTGCTTTTGGTCGCTTGGCAACTGCCAACTATGAAGTTGATCTCTCGGTTGGCGGTTTGAAATGCGCCGTTGGGGTTGCCCCCTTTTGGCGGTGGTGGTGGAGAGCGTTCCTTGCGATTGTTGTTGTTGCGACGATGGTCGTCCCGCCGGTCGTCACGGCGGTCGTCGCTGCGATCCTCCCGCCGGTCGTTATGGTTGTCTTCGCGGCGATCCTCCCGCTGGTAATCGTCACGTCTGTCATCACGTCGATCATCGCGGCGATAATCGCGGCGATAATCACGATGGTCCCTACCGTCGTTACGACAGTAAGGTCTGCGATCTCGGTAATCGCGTCGATCAGGTCGACGGTTGCGATTGTCGTAGCGGCGGCCGCTATTTTGGTTGTCGTTGCTATTGCTCTTGGTCTTCTTAGGCTCTGGGGAACCCCTAGAGCACGTTTGAGCTGTTCGCACTCCCTCATGGTGTGCTTGGCGTCGCGGTGGAACTGGCACTGGTCATCCATGACCATGTTGAAGTCGCCCTCAAGGAAGGTGGAAGGTCGGGGTCGATCGGTTACGTAGGCCTCGCTAGATCGCTTACGCGACCTGTTGCCTCCATCGTCGTGGTCTTCTCCCTTGAAGTCGTGCATCACCGCATCTTGAGTGTCAACAAGCTTGTCGACGTAAGCCATGAGGTCGCCGATGGTATGTGCGTCAGCTTCGTGGATCTTCTCGAAGAGCTTGATGTTGGTTATCCCCTTCTTGTAGTATGCTATGACGTCTTCGTCTTTAACACCTGTGAGAGTGTTGCGGTTTTCGAAGTAGTGATTAGTGTACTCTCGGAGAGTTTCATCACGCCGCATCCGTACTCTTGCGAGGTGGTGCGTGTTGCCCAGGCGGTTGTAGGTCGCTTGGTAGTTGGTCGTGAAAAGACGCGACAAGGTCGCCCACGAGGTGATGCATTCTGCAGGAAGATTGTCGAGCCACAGGAGTAGCGCTTTACCCATCACAAGGGGGAAATATCCCGCCATGTGGTCTTCGTTGCCTCCAGAGGTGCGTGCCGCAATGCTGTACATCTTGAGCCAAATGCTTGGGTCGGAGCGACCGTCGTACTTCTCAATGGCTGGTTTGAAGTCTTAGGGGTATCTGATCGTCCTGAGACGTCGTGAGAATGCCGGGAAGTTGTTGACTGCTCCCGAGCTGGCTGACGGGGCATAAGCCGTTGGGATAATGTAGAGATCATCTGGCGGACCATTATCTTGGTCGTACTGGGCACGTCGGAGGAGCTCTTGGTCGTGCATGTTCCGTAGTTCCGTTGCTTGGATTGGATTGTTGGCGTTGAGGGGATCGGGGACCCCGTTGATGCGGTCATAGTTAGCACGACGTGCTATCTCCACTTCATCTCATATCCGTCGTTGCTGGGTTCCTTCAGCATGGTTGGCTTGTACTGGCGGAGGTTGAGCTCCGACGTTTTGTTGGGCACCAGCAGCATTAGCTGCATTGTTAGCGATGTTTCTAGCAGCGTTGGCGGCAGGGTTGGCTGCGGCGTTGGCGGCAGGGTTGGCTGCGGCATTAGCGGCAGCATTGGCGCCGGGGTTGGCTGCAGCGTTGGCAGCGGGGTTGACCGGCTGTACCACTTCGTTTTCGCCACCTCCTTCTTCAGGCACCGGCTGAAGAGGAGCATTGGCGTTGGAGCGACGTCGTTGCCGAGGGTTGTCCGACCTACTCCTGGAGTAGGAGCTTGCAGCCGATCTACTGTACCCTGGGCCCCGTTCTTCGACCTGAGCGGTGGCGACGCGGATGTGGGCTTGAAGACGCCGTATTGCCGGAGTATCCTCAAGTTGACCTAGTGCAGCGAGAGTGGCACCCAGATTTGCTTGAGGGGAGTTGTAGACTTCGTGGCCATCTTGCTCAAAGTCCCGGAGGAGGTCTCTGGCACGTAAGCGGTTCCGACGAGTCTCATTGCGTTGTTGGGGAGCTGCTGGAGCCGTGGGTGCTTGCGCTCCGTTGTTGACGACATTGCCTCCGGGTTGGTCACCGGCGCCTTGTCCCACGTTAGCTGCGGCTGCCTCGACTTCTTGATGACGACGTGCAGCTCGTGCAGCGTTGGCGTTTTCACGTTCGATACGTTGCTCGTCCGTCTCGCTAGCTTGAGGAGGTACATCCGCAGAGACAACCGAGACCTCGCGATCTGGAGTCTCGAACGCTTCTCCCGGATAGTTTGGGGAGATGGTCGTGCGGGCGATCTGGAACACGAGGCGGTCCGGGGACGGCTCTCGGTTGATCTGGCGGCGATGAGCCGCGGTGAGAGGTCGTCGAAGCTTCTTGAGCACACGGCACTGGCGAGCCGTGTGTTTGGGGTTCTCATGGATGGGGCAAGGGTCGTCGAGGTGGCTCCTACAGTTTCCACGATCTGGTGTCTTGGATCCAGATTCGATCTGGATCTTGTGCTTCATGTAGTTAGACGCTGCGTGAGCGGCGTTCCGCAGGCCAAGAGGCATGCTGAATGAGGACGGAGGGGTCCTGCGAGCGTGTTTGACGCGTTCGCAGACTTTGATCGTGTCGGAGAGCATGCCTTCGACACGATTGAGTCCCGCGATTAGGTCACTAGGAGTGGGTGGGTGGGTTTCCGCCAGCAGATCTGTACTGACCTGCTGGTTGGAGGTGACCGCGCTGCTCTCGATGACGAGGCAGGCGGCTGAAGCGGTGGATTTCGCCGGCATCGAACCGAAGCAGATGTTGACGGGATTGGCGAGGATGTCCGCCATGCTCTCCGGGAAGATGACGCCGTTGGTCGGAGCCATCGAGTTGCACGAAGAACCTCGGATTCACCCCCTACCTGGCGCGCCAACTGTCAGATGGTGAGATCTGGACAGCCCACGGGGGTGTTAATCCCTATGGTTTAGTTGTTCAGCGGGGTGGAATCTAAGGCTAAGAACTCGATGGTTGTGCACGAGCACACGGAACACGGAGGACACGGCGAGTTTATACTGGTTCGGGCCTCCGGAGAGTAAAACCCTACGTCCAGTTGTTGGTGTAGATTGCTTGAGGATTGCATATTGATACAAGGGGTCGCCCTGCCCGCCTTATATTGGCCAGCGGACAAGGTCGGTTCCCAGACTCCAGGTCGGACACGACCAGGAGACCTAAATCTAGCTGACTACGACACTTGCCATATCCGTCGATCTGCTTTGGTCGAAATCCACCGATGTCTTGTCTTGCTCGCCAAGTCTTGAGGTCGTTCTGGATAAGGTCGTCTGGGGAATCTTCTGGAAGGTCTTTAGGAGGTTGTGTGGGTCACCAACTAGGTCGGTTGGGCCCACTAACAGGTCGGCGGGTCTTCTGGTAGGCCGGACCCACTTGTCGGGGACGGCCGTGAGCCTGGTCGGTGGGGACCCAGGGGTACCCATCTCTCTCACACACAGATCCACAATCACTCATTCACTCACAATCATATTCATTTACAATCACAAATCTGCATCAAGATTTACATGAACACATCAATAATCATAATAATACATCAAGAATCACAAGAATATCAAGAACATTTGGGAAAGAGAAGAACAACTTGCCCCTATGCCAAGAGGGGCTTCTTACTCCCCTGCGTCGCCGCGTGTGCCCGCGCCGGGAGGCCCGCCGTGTGCCCCTTCGCGAGTCCCGCCCTGCGCCGCCACGCGTGCCCGTGCCGTGGAACCCGCCTGGCTGGGGGCCGCGTGCCCCCGCGCCGGGACTCCTTGCGGCTCCAGCTGCAAGAAGAGAGGGAGGGATGAGATGGAGGTGGAGAAAGGGATCGAAAAGAAGGCAGGGGACTCCTGCAAGAAGGCACCGGGACTTAGAGAAATTAAAGGGCAACCTCTCGATCCCTAGGGAATAAAAACGGGGTAGACGGAGAGCTGCCGGCCCACCAACGGTAGTGCCTATTCGTACTGGGGTGAAGTTAGGCCCGGTACAAATGGCTCCACATTTATACCGGGCCATCCCTTCAACCGGTACAAATGTGAGAATGACACATTTGTACCAGGCGGAGCCACCAACCGGTACAAAGGTGAGGCATTTGTACAGGTTGGGTTGGATCAGGCCCCTACGAGCTTCTGTGAGAGGACATTTGTACCGGTTGGTGGCTCCAACCGGTACAAATGAAAAATCAGGCCTGGGATATATGTGCGATTCTCTAGTAGTGTTTCCAAGGGGCACCAACACCATCGCTGGTCTGCTTGACATGGCCGGGGCTGCTGCTCGGGATGTCGCTCGTGCGATTACACCATCAGGGATGGCTGTCGGGCTCAGCCTGCACGGAGGGAAAACAGGCGAGCGCTGCGAGTAGGTGGTGGGAGAGAATGAAGGAAGGACGGGATGGCGGCAGCTCCATACACGGCGACATGAGCTATGGTCAACGAGAGCAAGGCGCCGTGGTGGTAGTTCCGACACAAGCTCTGTAAGGGCACGTACAGCCCACAGATGGCGGGTCGTTCGTAGAACATCGAATTTAGCATACAGACAAATGTGCAGACAACTCATACAGCCCACATACAAAGAGGTCGCCTGTATGTTGTTTAATGCTTCGCATGTACTTTAAGATCAACTACAAATGTATTTATGTATACCATTGTGTGACTATTTTGGAGGGAAGCGTATTAGGTGGAAACCAAGGTGGTTGTGCAAACTTTGGAAACTACAATCAGGATCCTAGGATTCCCATCCGATGGCTAGGGAGATAGGTGAGAGCATTTTGCACTTAAACCCTCCCACCATTAGCAAAAGAAAACAAAGTTTTGCAAACCCCCTTCAAATCAAGACTTACTGCACGATCTATTCAGCACCGGCTCAGTCGTGTCGTTTCGTCTGGATCGGCGTCGCCATGGTGGCCTCCGCCAACGAGTCTGCCACCACCTCAAAGTCCGCTACCAAATTGGAGTCCACCGCATGATAGGGACGCGAGGCCAAGCTGCCCGCCAAGGTCGCCGGCGAGCTGCCAACTGACGACGATGACGACAGGCGGCCCATCGACGTGGTCATGTAGCAGCTCCCCATGGCCGCGATGAGCTTCCAGTCACCGCAGACGAAACGACGCGATTTGGCTAGCATGTCGAAGCCGAACAGATCGTGTAGGCAGTCCTTGATTTGGAGGGGGGTTTTGTAAAACTTTGTTTACTTTTGCTAATGGTGGGAGGGTCTAAATGCAAAATGCTCTCACCTCTCCCCCTAGCTATCAGATGGGAATCCTGATATCCAGATTGTAGTTTCCAAAGTTTGCACAGACACCTTGATTCCACCTGATACATTACCATTTTGGAGATGTCCGTGAGATGTGCGAGTGTTGCATCTAGTTGTGGCAGTGGATTTTTTTGACCATTGAATATCAGATGGACATCTCAGATCCTATCAGAAAGTTGCTGGTGGCATTGCAGGTGAACAAGAAAAAATGCAAAACACTGGCTGCTTCTCGTCCACACACACACGGAGCCAAGAAAAATATCTCTACCACTAGAGTCTGGACCTTCCTAATCTGTATAGACGGCCAGATGGGCCAGGCCCGATGGGCCGGCCCGAGAATGGCCCGGCACGACTGTCGGGTCGTGCCTGGGCCGCCACCTCGGCACGGCGGCCCAACACGGGCCCGGCACGAAAACCCCTCCGGCCCGACAGCAGCCCGAACATCCCCCTCGCCCCTGCTCCTCAGCCGTTGGATTAGATCATCTCGGACCGTTGGATCGACATTTGGAGGCAGAGTATATAAGCACTCCTCACCGGCTCACCCCAACCCTAACCCTAGCCGCTCTCCCCATCCCCACTCGCAGCCGCCTCCACCGCTGATGGGCGGTGGCCTCTCCCTGACTCCCTCCTCCTCCTTCAATCGGGCGGCGTTGGGCGGGCCACGGCCGGGCGCCTCTACCGTGGGGGCAGGGCGGCGGCCACGGCGGCGTGGGGCAAGGCGGTGGCCGCGGCGGTGTGGTGCAGGCGGCATCCGTGGCGGTGTGGTGTGGTGCAGGTCTGCGGCACGCAAGGTGCAGGCGGCGTCCACGGCAGCGGCGACGTGGTGCAGGGCAGCGTCCGCACGCCATGTGGCAGGGGCCAGCCATCCTCCACCGTGGGAGCTGGTGGCCGCGCCGGCCGGCTGACCTTCGCCATGCTGGCCCGGCACTATGCACGATGGGCCAGTCGGGCCGCCGGGCCAGCCCAGCACGGCCAAAAGGGCATTAGTGCCATGCCTGGGCCGCCACCTCAGCTCGGTGGTCCGACACGGCCCGGCACGGAAGTCCACCGTGCCTGCGTAGTGCTGGGCCGCGTCGGGCCGGGCCAAATCGGGCTAGGGCCGGGCGGCTCGTTTGGCCATCTATACTCATCTGCGAGCTGTGCGCCCACCTCTCTTCCCCTTCTATTCTCACTCAGAGCTTCTGTTCATTTCCTTTGGAAATCCCAGCCACGACGGTGCTGACCCAGTGAACCCCTCAGAGCTCCCTTGGCAGTGCTGACCTAGTGAACCCCTCAGAGCTCCCTTATCCTCATCCACCGGCGCCTTGCCTGGCTCGTCCCCTACCTCCGCTGCCCTGCCCAGCTCCGGTGGCATCCCAGCCCACACCAGCCAGTGGCCAGAGCCCCAAGCTCTCCCCGCCCACACCTCAAGTTCTCCCCAAGCTCCAAGCTCTGCCACTCCAAGTTCGCGATGGAACACCTGCACCCCTGGATCCCGCGCGGCGTCCGGGCTCGGTCGAGGCCGCAGCGGCACACAGACGGGGCTCTTACACTCGCGGAGGAGCACATGCGCCCACAGATCCCGACGCCACCGCTCCTCCCCGCACCGCCAACGGAGGGTGCCTTGGCGAAGCACGCGCCCCCTCCCTCTCCCTTCCTTTCCTTCTCGGCGGCGATGCATCTCTGGACCAGCGCAGCGTCTTCCTCCCGAGCTCCACCTCCGCCAGCCATCACAGCTCGCCGTGCCGAGATGGTCCCCGTTCCCAGTGAGTGTGTCAACAGCGGTGTTCTAGGACACGAGGGTGCGGTTTGGGATGCGACGGAAGAGCACGAGCGCAGCGTTCGGGTCACCACAGGAGGCGGCAGCGCGCGATGCTGGTGGGTGGGCCGTCGGCGGTGTGTGCCGGAGCCAGGCCAGCCGGCGCTGCGTGTAGTGCTGGTGGGTGGGCCGTCGGCGGCGTGTGTTGGAGCCAGGCCAGCCGGCGCCATGCGCGTGGTGCTTGTGGGCACAGAGGCGGGTGAGGGTGGATGGGCCGGCGGCGCGTGCTGGATCCGGTGTGGATTTTTTTCTGGGACTGCTCTACTCCAGTTTTTCTAGCTCTGCTCTACCAACTCCACAATGGAGTAGCTCTACTGTGGAGTTTCTGGAGCAAGGGTCATGTTTGGCACGTAGGCTAACTTCAGCTCCAGGAACACCTGAGTTTTTTAAAGGTCTAATATGGCCTTGAATGTTGGACCCATATGTCAATCTCCTCTCCTACCTGCTTCCCCAGATTTGGTTTCTCCCTCCTTGACGACTGCTCAAGTTCTTGGTCGTTGTCCTCCGAGAGCTCAGATCGTGTTAACTTGATTCATTTGCTCTGTAATTCATCCATTCATTATTTCTATTGAGAAATTGATTTGCTAGCTTCGTGATTACTGATGACGGATTCAAAAGCGATAGGACCAAACGAATGTAGGGGGCCGGCGTGGTGGTGATGCTAATGTCGCGGGTCATCACCCTGTACACGCTGTGGCAGATGGTGGAGATGCAAAAATGGTGGCGCCGCGACGGCAGGGAGGGAGCGGCACGGCTGTTGCGAGCGCATCTCCGCAGTGGCATCGAGCGCGTCCCCACTGCAGCATCGAGCACGAGAACGAGGTCAGGCGGCTTGGCTAGGGCGGACACGGAAGAGCCGGCGTCCTGAAGCTCGGTGATGGCGGGGCCAGCCTCGGTGGCGGCGGCGCAGCTCGGATACGGGCGGCACGGAGCTCCTGCGGTGGCCCGATGGCGGACGTTGGATGAGGGCGTGCAGCCCCGGCGGCAGCACCGCTACTCGTGTTCGTTCCGTGTGGTCCTCCACTGTGATTTTGCGACCTTGGTGATGGAGGTGAGGAGTTGCTGCGGCGACGAGGGGAGGGCCAGCTACGGGGACGGCGGTGGTTGGTTTCTCGGCGGCGCGGGGCCGAAGGGCACTGGCCCATGGTGGGTGGCGGCGGATCTGCGACGACAGTGGGTCCCAAACAGGCCCTTATTGCTGAATCGATGTGGTGGGCCCGGCGGGTATAGGCAGGCGGGTATGCACCAGGTGGGTGAGAAAAAAATTAAGATTTTGGCAGAAACGCTCCCCAAATTGCGATTTTATGGTTGTTCCACCTTTTTGTCCTCCAGTTAACTTACGGGTGGGTCCGGCGTGAGGAGTAAGGCGGGTCCGAGTTGGGTGAGAAAGGTTTTCAATTGTTTTCGCTCTTTATAGTATAGATAACAACAGGATGTCGTGTATGAGGGGAGAAGCTAGAAAAGGGTAACAAGGCTCCTCCGATTATGGGCTACGTGAATGGTAGATTAGATAATATCTATATAATGACAAGAATGCATGATTATGGATTAAGGCTGCCATTGGAGAGCGTATGGACAAATCCACTTCTTATCCTCTCCAATGTGGGCATGATCGAGTAGTATGCAACGTGCTCATAATCTTGTAGTAGTATGCGAATCGAATCAAGGAAGGAAGGGATGTGTTGATCTCCATTGTGGACATGATCGAGCAGTATGCAACGTGCTTATAATCTTGTAGTAGTATGCGAATCGAATCGACGAAGGAAGGGATGTGTTGATCTCTAATGTGGGCATGATCGAGTAATACGCAACGTGCTCATGATCATGTAGTATGCGAATCGAATCAAGGAAAGAAGGAATAATGTGTTGATCTCCAATGTGGGCATGATCGAGTAGTATGCAACGTACTCATGATTTGACAATCCATTCAAAGTACACCCTCCCGTTCTTTACGACTTAACAATGGACATCAATTTAAGCGGAGAAGTACATAAACGAAATGAGTGGTTCCTAACAACAGAATATCCTTTGTACCAGTATCTTGATAAGAGGAACATCCTTTGCCGCTAGTATATAGCGCTGACCAGCCCCCAGAACGAACCAGTGCGCTATTCAAATATTCGTAATTTTGGACGCCCGGGCAAAGCAGATGTTAAATGTCCTTTGTGCTTCCCCTTTTCCCAATAGCACCCTGATTCAGCCACCACCATAATAAAAGGGTATATTGGTAATCTGATAGGACCCTCCACCGAAATAGGTAAATTACCCCTGTCCTGTCCCTACCTCGCCATCACAAATCTTTCTGCCCCCATTTCCCCTTCTCTCCTCGCCGCCATCCCAAAACTTCACCTCCTCTCCTCCATCGTCCCAAATCTATCGCTAATAGCTTCAGCCCCTTTCCCATGTGCCTCGGCAGAACCAGCAGCGACGACACAATGGCACCAGGAGAGAAGGTCGTACAAAGGAAATATCCAGAACAAGGTACAATGTTTTCCTCCTCGGTTCAGCTTCCCTGGTGGATTCGTACTTACATGTTTTCCCATGTGGCAGATCCCATGTGTGCACTAGTTTTATTTTATTAGGTAGACCCCATGTCTACAGTATGTCTTCTTAGGATCTTGTTTTGACTACGAACATCCTTTCAGAATCGTGTTCAGCTAGGAACATCCTACTAGTTCTTATAGAAGTTTTTAGATATGACAGATCCCATGTCTACACTAGTTCTTCTCAGGATCTTGTTTTGACTAGGAACATCCTTTTTGAGGATCTTGTTTCGGCTAGGAACATCCTACTGGTTCTTATAGAAGTTTTTAGATCTAGTTTTATTTACAGTGGTAGGCCAACCTTACAGAAGTTTCTCTCCTTTCCTAACAGAAGCGGCAGAGGGCTATTAATGTCTTGTGGAATCACATATTCTTCTCTACACTTGGCCTCGATAAAATTAAATCACTTTTACCACCTGACCGACCAAGCAGAAAGGGTACCAATGATACAAGAATACAGTTCCGGATCCAGAGTACAACCCGTCTAATGAACAACATGAATCTGACTAAGAGACATGTCAACAAGAGGTAATCTTATCATGAACTCGTTCCATTTATTAGTTATGCAGGATTGCTTCTGATCTTCTTTTTTTTGTTGAATTTTGTGTAATCAGGTTACTCATAGCATACCTATCAGTGGAGGAAGAGGGACCAAGAGAATTCAGGCACCGGATGACCCTACTAGATAGCCTCCTAGACCGACTAGGACCAAGGCAAGGGAATTGAATTTAGCTGGTGGGAGTGGGACAACTCCTGATACACAAGAATTGCCCACTGAAGGCCAAGCAACAGCAACCCACGATGAGAACATCATCGACATGGCGACTACAGAAGGCCAGTCATTTGATCTCATATTCCAATGTTCTAATTACCAACCGAATAATTATTAACTTGTATAGTTGTAACAAACTTGTTAGGTGATGGACGCCCTTCCAGATCACAACGAGGGCCACGGAATTCTAGAAGATTGGGCAGAGATCTGGACTGGATTAGCCGACGCTTAAGTGGTAGGATCCCTATACACATTCAAGAAGGGCTCAAACGCCCAAAGGCACCAATGTAAGCTGCAAAGTTTGCATCAGAAGGTGGGATCATAGTGTGTGGGCACATACCGATCCTTCCTTTCTGGAAGGACTACAAGCCGAAGAAGAACGAACAAGATGGTGAAAAGACTGAAGACCATCTCAAGAACTACATGGGAAAATTAGAGGTGTGCATATGTCCACTCATCAAATACCATAGTTCTTTGCATCCATTCTTGTAATCCATTTTTCTGATAATTTTGTTGTGTTAGGGTTAATTCGACATTGACACCACTAGTGAGCCTGTAAGGGCGACATGCAGTGACATGCTGAAGTCGATACAGAGACAGGCGAGGTATCACCCAAAGCAAAAGTACTTCAATGATGTACCACCAATGGGGGCACAACTGCGACAGAAGATTGTTGAACATGAGGCCGAGATGAGCGAACTGAGATTGAAGGCTCAACAACCGGAGACAACGTTGAAGTCTCAAATAGAAGCGCTTGAAGCTTTGAAGAAGAGCACAAATGACATGCATAATCTGATCCAAGGCTTGACAAATTTCAGCTAGGTTTATCCTCCTCTCAACTGAAGTGTGGTCCTGGTGAACTTGTGTTGCTGATAACTTGTCGTATGTTGATTCGATTCAATGCTAACTTGATGTATGTTTCACAATTGTACCGGTTGAACTATTCCCTGAATGTGGTGTGAATTATATAGAAGTGGGAAATGTTCTGTTTTGTTGTCTGATTATATGGCTGGCGATCAGCAGCCAGAATAGTATATAGTGCCCTGCGAAATGCAATATGGGCTGAGGCCTAGGAAAGGCCCTGGAGATAATTGACCAAAATCAAATGTCCATGCATAATGCAATATGGGCCAAGTTCGTTAGATGGACTAGGGCCCAAAATAAAACAGCCCAATGTAGCGTGCAACAAACATTTAGGGAATGGACAAAAAATAACATGAAAACCTAAAACGAGATAAAATTGGCCCAACAATATTAGACTCACAAAGGCTCTTACATGGACCGGGCCTCGATTTGTGATGAACCGAAATCGTCATAACCCACTGCCACATCGGAGCCACGATGGGTCTCGGTCCGATGTGGCACAACAACCAAAATAGGTTTATGACGACAAGTGTTATGAATTAATATGCATCATTAAATTCATGATGCCACGAAATAAGGTCTCGTCATTAATCGTGGTTTATGACGCTTGATTAATGAAGGAGCATTTTCGTAACAACTAACGTCATTAATCGCGGTTTATCACGAGGAACACCCTTTTTTTTGCGTCATTAGTCAGCACATTCCTTGAAGTGTAAGTGCTGGAGGATACATATATGGCCTAATGTTAGCAGGGCGGGCTCCTGGGATCAAGGGTATTTCATGATCACAAACCCTGGACGGAGGAAGGCCATCAGGTTCTTCAAAAAGGACTTCAAACTAGTCCAACAACATCTGCACCTCATCAGGTAACAATTTAACATAAGAAGATTGAGTTCTACCAGGAGACAAGATACACAAATGTACCAACACTTCTTCTGGTAAGGAAGGCACTTAACCATGAAGAGTGATCAATTGATTTCCATACGGAATTTCTATCCACTTGTGTTTCCAATGTACTTTCATAGGGCTATAGGATTTCAGCCAATCCATTCGAATGATCATACCATAGGCTGTCAGAGGTAGCAATCTGAAATCTGATTGGAAAGCCACATCACGAATGAACCATATAGCTTGCGGAACTACTGAAGTACATGATATCAGTCCACCACCAGCCACCTGCACTCTTATAGATTGTTGCAAAGGTGCTATACCAGACAACTGATCTTCCAAGGCGGAACTTATGAACGAAGAAGAACTTCCTGAATCAACCAATAAGGAGACTTGGTGATGTTGAATAGACTGCTTAAACTTGAAAGTTCTTGGAGCATCGGAGCTGGAAATTTCTACCTTGGAGATAGCCATGAACAAGTATTCAGAACTGTCATTAGAAAATCCAGGAGAAAGAGCAGAATCATCATCAGACTTGAATATGTCCCACAGTTCCTCTACTTCATGCAACTGAACCGTAGGAGCGCACTTGTGGTCCTTCCCCCATTATTCATTACATTTGAAACACAAACCCATTGCTATTCTATAAGTGCGAATGGCGACCGCTTTAGACTCCACTTGTAAGCCTGCTCTCGCTGCTTCCATGCCTCTTGAATCATCATCAACTGAAGGAGCACTTTGCTTGTCACGGGGAAGGAGAGCCGGCAGGGGCGGGTTTCTGAAGGCCGACTTGGAAGCATGGTTAGATTCTAGCTTTTGGTGATCGCGGTGCTTGTAGGATTCACATGCTTCTTTCTGCAAAGTAGCCAAAACACAAGCAGTATCGATGTCTTGGGGACACTGAACAAGCACAATAGACCTGATATCTTCTCTAAGGCCATCTATGAATCTTAAGGTGTAATACATGGGATCAGTGTGGGTAGTATAAGCAGCTAACTGGTCAACTAGCTGTGCAAATTGCTCGACATAATCACTATCAGAACCAGTTTGCCTGATATGAAAAAGTTGCCTAATAAGAATTTCATGCTGATCTCTACCAAACCTATCATGAACAAGCCTACAAAAAGTGTCCTAGCTAGCAGAGTAAGCTCTATTCTCTACTGATCGCAGCCATTTTGCTACTGGTCCATCAAAGTACTTGCTAGAAATGCGAACCCAGTTGGACTTATCAACGCCAGACATATCAAAGTAATTTTCACAGCAGGACTGCCATAGCTTAGGATTTTCACCCTCGAACTTAGGGAAGGGAAGCTTCAGCCAACGACCAACAATATTAACTATAGCAGATCCGCTAGAGCCAGTGTAATGATGTGAATAGAGCTTGGGCTGAGAATCCTGGTACGTACCCTTGACCGGGAGTTAGGTGTAGGCCATGACGGACCCAAACCCATTCTCTCGGAGGTGATTGTTGAAGCGGTGCCCATCAGGGCTGACAAGTGGGTTGCCGGCAGATGGTTTCACCGCACCCGTCTCCGGTTTGGGCAGGATTCCCTGCTTAGACCCCCCTCGGTCGAGAACAGCTCGATCTAGCTTGGTGTTGAGCTTGGAGATCTGTTGTTTGAGCTCATCGACTGAGTCAACCTTGCCAACGAATTGCTCGACGGCGTCGATCTTGACGATGAGATCTGCGACAGAGGAGTCAACACCTTGCTTCCACTCTGCTGCCTCTTTCTCCTTCTCCTCGATTGGCTTGAGATGTGCGCCCACGACATCAACACTTGACTTGAGCTTGGTGAAGCGGCCGTCAAAGCTATCGAGGCGCTGGTTGATTTTCTTCATCTCGTCTAGGAGGAGCTTGGATGTCACATCTATGGCGCCATGGAATTTCTTCTGAAAGCGGGTGAAGTGTTGGTGATGAAGATCCAGCCCGGGAACAGTCGAATCGAGGCACAAATGCAGATCGAGCTCAGAGATCAGAACCGGCCACGACGAATCACGCTCACTGGATTCCACTCAAGAGACTCAATTGATGAACAAACGGCTTGAATCGAGGTCAGGGACCCCGGATCTACTGTCTTTGATACCAGATTTTAGCCACGATCGGACCAGATAAGAAGAAGAGGAGATAGATGAAGAACAGCAATAGTGGCAGGAGAAGAGAACCAAGTGGCAGCGGGGAGATGAATGATTAGATTAGGGTTTTACTGTTACATTCCATACTCTCCCTCTTCCCTCCTCTACTCTAGATACTTATACAATCACTTCAGCCACTCTGGGCCACACGCACGCACACTGGGCTTCGCCACTCTTTTGGGCCTTGGGACATTAGCATCTTCTATGGAGTCTTGGGCATTAGTAGCTAGACTACTAATAATTCCCACCTTAGGTGGAAGGGTTTGTGTTTGAAGGACCGAAATGGTGACCAGAGAGTGAGGAGTGAATGGGACCCGATAAAAATTTTCTCCTTGAAAGAACTCGACCTATATCCTGATTGCCACTCTGAGAGTCACGCACAAACGAGTGGAAGCAAACACAAACCTCTCTTGACACCTTAGGAACAAAGCTAGAAAGGCTTGAGAACCGAAGCGGAAGCAATAACCAAAGAACGGAAGCAAACCGGATAACTTAGAGTCCTACCGGGTCACCCTGACATTGGGGCCGGGTCACCCGGGCCAAAATAGTACTACCCTAGGTCACCCTGACCAACACAGAACTGCACAGATGTAGGGCGGGTCACCCTGACCACCCAGAAAAAATAGCTTGTGGGTCAACCCCCTTCTTTCCTTCACCGGATCTCCCGATTCAACCAATGGATTGCGACCAAATCTTACGGGAAGTAGAAGCATCTCTAGGAGATGCTATCCCAAGAATTCATGGCCTCAAACCCACTAAATCGAGAGGAATCGTGAATCTAAGCGATGAACACCAAGAAGTCGAGCTCAACCCAAGTTCGTCAAATCGAGAGCAATTCGAGAGGTTTCAGAGGGAGCAATCACCAAGGAAAAAGGTCACTAGGTACCCATGCGTGATTCCCTCAAAGAAAACACCTAGAATCTACCCTAAATCGACGAACATGAAATTCCAGTCACACAATTCCAGATTAGCCGACCCAATTGGGTCACCCTACCCCAAATTTCGGGTCACCCTAGACAGCCTAGAAAATCGCCCGAAAGTCAACTCCAAACTTTCGATCGATGGATCTCCCAAATGACTTGGTGGATTGAAGCCAAATTTTAGGGAAAGTACAAGTGCCTCTAGAAGAAGCTATGCCTAAAATTTCATGGCTCCAAACCCACTCAATCAAGAGAAATCACAAATCTCGCACACACAAGCCACAAACTTGAGTTCATCCAATCCTCACCAAATCGAGACCGATTCCCGGCGTTTGAGGAGTCAAGATCATCCACAAAGAGTCACAAGGTACTCACCCATGATCCCCTCAAAGAAATCTAAGAGAAAATGGCCTAGAAATTGACGAACGAGTGACAAACGAAAATCACCCAAAAATACCTCCGAAAATGACACGAAAATCACAAAGAGATAGGAGGGAGAAGGAATCACAACGCCGAATTCTTCCATACATCCAGAGGTTAGATTCTATACATGGAGAAATATAGCCTATGAAGCAAAGGAATTGAGAAGTAGTCCCGACGGATGAGTTGCCATCCACCCCCTAGAGCTATATATATGAAGTCTTCCGGTCGAGGCAAATGACCACGCTACCCCTACAACTTAAATAGAAGAAGTGGATATTCCCATCGGGCGGACACGCATCCACCGCAGTCTTGCATCCATCCGACGCAAGCCCCATGATCCCGCCGTGTGTCCTCGCCTTGAAGCTTCTCAGCGTGCCCGGATCCCGTCTCCACTCACCGAGCATTCAGTCTTGGCTTTGTGGCTCAACCAAGGAACCTGACGGTTTTGTGGGCAAATCGCCGCAAACCACGCAGACTTGGTGCAACCTCCATGCCAAGCTCGTATTGACTTGGCCACCACGATTGTCCCGACTTGGTGTTGGTTTTGTGGAGTAAACCAACAAAACCCCGCATGGAGACTCCGGTTGTGAGCCGCTACCCTACACCGGCTCCATGTTCATGACTTCGTCTTGCTTTTCTTGCCACCATGCGGCCCGCACTTGATCCTGTTCGGCCACTGGCTCCCTCGAGCCAAGCCTACTTGTCTCTCCACTCCTTAGAGGCCCCGCAAGGCTAAGACCTTTCGGCTTGCTCTTCACCAGTACCAACACAAATCAAGCCACAACCTACACCTAAAATACTCAGCCAAGAGTCAGTCCACACCACATTGTCATTCACTCATCACTAAGGAGTGACCATCCACCGGTCCTCGGATGCTCCTGGTCCTCAGTGTTCATGAAAGATGAATGGGGAGGCAAAATAATCCAACCTAAGCTTCCAATAGAAGCTCATTTGAAAAGAATTATGAACAAAACTTCTATTGGGCATCAATCAATAATCGAGGATGAAGATGTGAGTTTCAATCAATCGATTTGATCGGCATAGACAAAATGATCCCTTGACCTTGAAGGAATGAGTCCAAAATACTATGATATGAAGGTTAATGCTAGAGGTATATTCCTTGGTGTATACAAAACACCTCGAATGGTACCTTGACAATAGGGATAAAAAGGGACTCATACAGCTGCACAGCTGGGAAGCTATAGTTGACAAAAGGTGGATCTTTTAAGAACAACCAACATCTCACAAACATTTCTTCCTTTCATTCTCCCTCGAGGTAATGTTTCAAGGGGAGATTGAGAGCCAGGTGTGGTTCGAGGACCGGTGGATGGTCGCTTCCTGGTGTGATGAGTGATTGACAACGTGGTGTGGACTGATTCTTGGCTAAGTATTGCAGGTGCAGGTTGCGGCTTGACTGGTGCAGGTGCAGGTGAAGAACAAGCGTGAAAGGTCATTGCCGGTGAGGCCTCCAGGTGTGGAGAAGACAAGTAGGCTTGGTTCGAGGGACCCGGTGGCCAGCGGGGTCAAGTGCGGGCCGCATGGTGGCAAGAACGGCAAGATGAAGTCCTGGACGGTTTCTTGGTTGAGCCTCAAAACCAAGGTCGAGCCGGGACTACGTGGGAGCCGAGTCATGAGTGGTGATTGGCGGAGGCTACACCGAGTTCGCGGGGTTTCCGGTGGTTCACCAGAAAACCACTGGGTTCCTTGGTTGATCCACAAAGCCAAGACCGAAGAACCGAAGACGGAGGTGCAGCAGCTCCAGACCGGTCTGACCGGTGGGTCTGACCGGTCTGACCGGTGGGTACCGGTCTGACCGGTGAGGAGCACCGGTCTGACCGGTGTGCGACGACGCAGTCCGGAATCTTCGAAGCGGAGGACACGCGTCGGGATCGCAAGGCTTGCGTCGAGGCTAAGCAAGTTTGCGGTCGCTGGGCATCCGTCCGATGGTGCGAAGACAAAGACTTCCAATTTCGCCCTCGAGGGGCATGTATCCCTAGTTAGCTAGTAAGGGTATTTTAGTCTTTCGGTTGCCTCCATATAACCCAAGTGGTGAGAGGATGGCAGCCATCCCTTGGAACCCTAGCTCATTTGGTTTTCCTATTTTCCTTCCTATTTTCTTAGGATTTTCGTAGGACTAGCTTGAGAGCTTCATGGTGAGATCTTGTGAGAGGGAAGGATGATCGGGCGGCAAGCTAGACCTTGTATGAACCTCTTTGGTATGTATAGATGATTCGGCGTGGTTCCTCAAGGCTTGGATGTGTCTTTCCCGTTTCTCCTTTTTGGTGATTTTCGGAGCCTTTTCTTGGCGATTTTCTTGGAGCGATTTCGAGGCCTTTCTCTTTGGGATTTGGTGGGGGATGTATGCATGAACCCTTCGTGGTTCTTTTCCCTTTGATTCCCCTTCCAAATCCGTGAGCAAAGGGGCTCGATTTTGGGGTTTTCGTGGCTCTAGGGTTAGAGGCGTTCTTGGTGGGATTTCTTCGATTCCTCTTGATTTGACAAGTTTTGGTGGACCAAATCTTGGCTATGGAGTACCCATGAGGTGTTCCTACTATCCCCAAAGTCTTGTGCAAAACCGTGGAGCGGATCGGGAGATCGGGAGTTGGATTTGGAGGAGTTGACTCGCGGGCGCTGTTCATCCTGAGCTGCCCAGGCACGACCGGTCTGACCGGTGCTCTTGACCGGTCTGACCGGTGCTAGCCCTTGGTGGGTTTTTGTCTCGGAGAACAACCTTGTCCGTGTGGTTTTGTCCCGTGGTCCTGCTGATCAGTTCTTGGAGTGTTTGGAGTTGTTTTGCTAGGGTTTGTGAGGGGTTCTTCTTCCTCACAGGTTGTGTATCGTGGTGGTTTTTGTTCCAGGGCCTAGAGGATTCACTGAGGCTTCCTGGAACGTTTGCTGTGCGGCTGCTGTAGCCACCGGCCTGACCGGCTCTGTCCACCGGTCTGACCGGTGTCACCGGTCTGACCGGCGCAGGCCATCGGTCTGACCGGTGTAGCACAGGCAGCAAGCCGTGCAAGTTTCCGCTGTGTGTTTTGGTGAGTTTTGGCTAGGAAGGTTGAGTGTTGGTTCCTAGGACCAGTAGCACTCCAGTGGCTGCGTGGTCTTGACCAACTTGGGTAGTTGGGTCGGAGACGTCAGTTGGAAGCTGTGTTCGTCTTGTTGGAGTTCTCATCTCCTTCGAGAAGAATTTTTATCGGCTCCCATTCACTCCCCCCCTCTCTGGTTCGCCTAATCGGTCCTTCAATTGGTATCAGAGCCGGTTCGGGTCTTTATTGACTCTTACCAGTCTAAGATCCAAAGATGGCGTACTAGGAACGGGGTTCGGGTCCTCCGCACTTCGATGGGAAGAACTACCAGATGTGGCAAAGGCGGATGGCGGCGTTCCTCCGCGGAAAGGGTCAGATCCTTTGGGATGTCACGGTGAACACAGCTTATGTTCATCCGATGAACTTCCTTGCTCCAGGATCGAGGGATATGTTCGAAGCCAATAACAAGGCTGTCGACTACTTGTTTCGTGCCCTGTGTCCACCTGAATTCGATCGGGTTCAGACAGAGGACTTAGCTTGTAGGATTTGGGAGCAGTTGAAGGATGCTCATGCTGGGAATGCTCAGGTTCAGGCTCGGATGTACGCGACTTACCGGAGAGAGTACGAGAACTTCACTCATCTCCCCGGCGAGTCCGTCGATGCCCTTTTCCAGCGATTTACGGTCGTTGTGAACAACATGAGAGCCAATGTGGACGTCCTCCCATACAATGATCATGATAGAGCCGTGAAGCTCTTGCACTCGTTGGATCGTACCGTATGGGACGGGAAGTTTGAGGCTATCGTTGAGTCCGAGAAGTATGACACCTTGACGGTGAACGAGCTGTTCTCGAAGCTCAAGTCGGCTGAGTTGGACCGTGGTATGACAGCCAAGATCGAGAGCCCGACTGATTCTCATAGTCTCGCTCTCGTTAGTGGCAAAGGAGCCAAGTCTAATGCTAACGCATCCTCCAGGATGTACTCTTTGTCTTCTTTGATGTCTTTGCCAGACGAGGAGTTCGACGTGCTTGGAGAGGACGAGCTGGCGTTGCTGACCAAGCGGTTCGAGAGGCTGCACGAGAACCGAGTGAACTCAAGGAGGAACTCGAGAGCGTGTTTCAAGTGCGGCAAGACCGGACACTTTTTCGCCGAGTGTCCGAAGGTGAACAACCACGACAAGCACAAGTCCAAGGACAAAGGAAGAAGATCCAAGAAGAAGGAACATGAACATGGGAGGAAGACACGGACCCGAGAAAAGATCAAGAGATCGAGCGACATCGACTCCGACTCTGAGGATGTGTCATCAAGCTCGAGTGAAGAAGAAGAAGAAGAGGACAGCAAGAGGAAGCACAGAAAGAAGAAGAAGGACTTCGGCAAGTACTTGAACGGCCTTTGCTGTACCGCAAGCAAGACTTCGAGAGGCTGCAACAAGAAGGATGGGCTATGCGGCATGGCACGCAGCTCCGGCAGCAAGAGAAGCCAGAAGAACGCCTCGGAATCAGACTCCGACTCCGAGGATGAGGTATGTGATGAGCTCTCTTCTTTACGCAAGGAGAATGAGGAGTTGGTTGACTTGCTTGATAATCGCGATCACATGCTTAGAGAGGCTAAGAAGCTTAGGAAGGAGCTTAGAGCTTTGCTTGAAGATGCTAGGACTAGAGTGGCTGAGCTAGAAACACAGGTTCTTGATGGCAAGCTTGAAATCGATTCGCTTAAGGCTAGCCCTATGGTTTCTGATGAGATTGATTGTGCTGATTGCTCTGTTTTCCTAGCTGATTTGACTGCTCTTAGGGAAAAGCATGCCTCCAAGTGTGAGGAACTAGATGTGCTTAGGGTTGAGTTGGCTGAGCTGCAATCTAGACCCACTTTGCTTGGTGCATGTACTTCTTGCCCTGGTTTGCATGAAAAAATTGCTGAGCTTCGTTCTCGCATTGTTTCGCTTGAGGCTGATTTGAAAGTGCCTATTCCTACTGCTTGCTCTACCTGTGAATTACATGCTGTGAAGAATTTGGAACTTGCAAAATGTGTTGATCATTTGCAGGATGAGAACAGTAAGTTGCGTGAAGTGCTGAGTTGGTTGTCTAGTCAGGAACCTCAGCTTGGCATGATGATTTCCGGTTATAAGCGCTTTGATGGTTGGGCTTTGGGATCTGTTAAGTTTGGTGAGAGCAGTGATGAGAGAGAAGGGAAATTTGGGAATATTCCAGTCCCACCACAACCCACGCTCAAAGACAGGTTTGCACCCAATCCAAACCAGTTGCTTAAACCGAGAGAAAAACCAAGTGAGAAGGCAAGTGAAAAGCCTAGTGAGAAACCAAGTGGGAAATCTAGTGAGAAGCCATGTGAAGAGCCTCACCCCAAGCCTAAGCTAAGACTAATCCGTTTCCATTGTGAGTTTTGTGGAAAGGATGGTCACAAGAGAGAGTTTTGCTATAAGAGAAGGAGAGAGGCGAGAATGGCTAAGGAGTGGGCAAACAAGGACAGGTACCACCCTTCTCATGGTGTGCCTGAGCCTCGTATGCCACTACCTAAGGGAAAGGGTGGTGTGCATATGGTTCCAGCATGGAGAGATAGGAGAGCTTCAGGTGGAGGCAGGTTTGCTGGCCGAGGACCACCGGCCAGACCGGTCAGAGTGACCGGTCAGACCGGTGCTAGGCAGAGTGCTGGACAGTTTGGTTTCCGGGATTGTGAAGCTAGAGGGTTCAGCCTGTTTGGTCGTGGAACAGGTGGTAGGCGCTTTGAGTCTGGTGGTGTTGAGTTTGCTGGACGTTCTCCACCTCGTGATCAATACGAGTTTGGGAGAGGTCGCAGCTTTGAGTCTCAGAGGGGCTACGGACCACGGTTTCCCTTTCGTGGTACTCGTACTCCTCCAGTGAGACGGGAGTGGTTTTCCCATGGTGGTTGCAGTTTTGATAGGCCCGGTAGGATGGATGTTGCTAACCCTACTTTTGAGGAAATGGCCCGGCACTGGTTTGACACCTTTGGTACTAACCCCAGTGTTGAGTCGTTTGCTCGCTCTCGCTCTTGGTTTTGAGTTGCAGGTGGGAGGCCCGGAGAACATTTGGTTGATATCGGGGGAGGTTCTCCGGCCTCATACCCCGGTGATGATATGGAAGTACATCACTTTCGGGGACGGTGGACAAGGATGGGTGACTTCTGAAGAAATGATCAAGGTAAGTATTTTTGTGATCTTCAAATGTGTGGCCTTGGTCAAGCCACTTGGTTCGTTTTGCTCCTTGCCCTATCTCATGTATGTAAGGTGAGCTTTGTATGCTCTTTGACCTTAATGCATGAGTTTAGGGGGAGCCTGTGTGCTTAGTGTGCTCTTTGCTCTATCATGTGTACTAAGGGTGAGCTTTGTATGCTCTTTGGCCCTAGTGCATGTGTTTAGACGGAGCTTGTGAGTTTTGTTCTCCTTTGCTCCTTTGCCGGTGGTGTCGAGCCCTTTTTGCCTCCCCTCGAGGAGCCGGTCGTTTGTGAGCTTTGTGTGTGCGAGCTCCTTTGTAGCATATGTATAGCTTTCCTTTGTGCATTTCTTGCATTTGGCATGGCATATGTAGCATGATGTATAGGCATCTTTGTATCTTAGGTTGCATGCATTTTTTGTATCATATGCATTGTTTAGGAAAGGCTTCTCCTATACACATTGTTCACCATGGAATGACATATATGTCTTTGTGAGCTAGTTTGATAAGCTATGGTTAGTTTTGGCTTAGCTCTTGATAATCTTGGTTTGTATCCATGGTTGATGGCTATGTTTTTGAAAAATTTCATATATATGCTCTCTTGTGAGTAAATGCCTTTACATGATCTTGACATGTTTTAGTGGCTTGGCTATGCTTAATTTGTGGTTGGATAGCTTATTTTGATCATATGGGGCCAAAGGCTCATTTGCCATCATGAATGTTTAGCCCCCATGCTTCATCTTGTGGAGGGGCATAAGTTCCTTTTTGTCGCAAAGACATTTCATGTACCAATTATAAATCTGAAAATGAAATGTAAATTGCTTGAAAAATGTGCTCCCATGTCATATGTGCTAATTTTAATTTGCTTTGGGTGCTAAATCGTTGCATGATGCCTACCAATGAGAAGTCTCATATATAGAAGTAGGCACATGGCTCGGTGGCTTTGACATGACATGAGGTGCTTGTGGGTGTTTATGATGGTCTTATGCTTAGAATGGTTGTCCTAGCATGAAGTTTGTGTGGCTTTGCCATTTTGACATGTTTTGCTCATGTTTAGGACTTTGCTCAGGAGAGGGTAATTTTTCGCAAAATTGCTAAATTCTATCTTAGCTTCACCCAATGGTTGTGAAACTTGGTGATCATGAAGTTTATGTCTTTACGAAGCTATAGAGTATCTAACTTGCTCGTTTGGACATGTGTAGCATCCTATGTTGAATTTTGTCTATTTGAGAAGCTCTAGGTTGCAATTTTTTGCATTTTTGGCTTGATTCATGCATTGTCAACAAGGGGGAGAAGTTTGAGCATGTTTTGGCCTACTGAATGCATTTGGAAGGTTTTCAGGTGGTTTCGAGCTATTTTTGGGCTCTGTTGTGCACCGGTCTGACCGGTTGAGGTCACCGGTCTGACCGGTCGGAGTGCTGGTCCTGTTCACATGTTGCCCACCGGTCTGACCGGTGGTGTCGACCGGTCTGACCGGTCAGAGCTGAGCTGTTGCAGCTGCTCTGTTTTGTGAAGTGGTTCGCATGCATTTGTCCAGGGGGAGTTGCATCGGTTCAGGGGGAGCTTGCATGTGTGCAGGGGGAGCTCTTTGTGGTTTTCGAGCTTTGGTTTGATGGTTTGTGCTCTTTGCTTGAGCATGTTTTGTCTCGGATGTGTCGAGCTGTTGCCCTTGCCTAAGGGGTCCGAGACTTGTCTTCTTCAAGTGATCTTGCTCTTTGCCTTTTATTTGGCTTTCGATCGCTTGTTGGAGTTTCTTTTAGTCGTTTCTTTTCTTTTCCTTTTCTTTTGGTTACCAAAACGTGTGTGTTGTCAATGCACTCATCAAGGGGGAGATTGAGAGCCAGGTGTGGTTCGAGGACCGGTGGATGGTCGCTTCCTGGTGTGATGAGTGATTGACAACGTGGTGTGGACTGATTCTTGGCTAAGTATTGCAGGTGCAGGTTGCGGCTTGACTGGTGCAGGTGCAGGTGAAGAACAAGCGTGAAAGGTCGTTGCCGGTGAGGCCTCCAGGTGTGGAGAAGACAAGTAGGCTTGGTTCGAGGGACCCGGTGGCCAGCGGGGTCAAGTGCGGGCCGCATGGTGGCAAGAACGGCAAGATGAAGTCCTGGACGGTTTCTTGGTTGAGCCTCAAAACCAAGGTCGAGCCGGGACTACGTGGGAGCCGAGTCATGAGTGGTGATTGGCGGAGGCTACACCGAGTTCGCGGGGTTTCCGGTGGTTCACCAGAAAACCACTGGGTTCCTTGGTTGATCCACAAAGCCAAGACCGAAGAACCGAAGACGGAGGTGCAGCAGCTCCAGACCGGTCTGACCGGTGGGTCTGACCGGTCTGACCGGTGGGTACCGGTCTGACCGGTGAGGAGCACCGGTCTGACCGGTGTGCGACGACGCAGTCCGGAATCTTCGAAGCGGAGGACACGCGTCGGGATCGCAAGGCTTGCGTCGAGGCTAAGCAAGTTTGCGGTCGCTGGGCATCCGTCCGATGGTGCGAAGACAAAGACTTCCAATTTCGCCCTCGAGGGGCATGTATCCCTAGTTAGCTAGTAAGGGTATTTTAGTCTTTCGGTTGCCTCCATATAACCCAAGTGGTGAGAGGATGGCAGCCATCCCTTGGAACCCTAGCTCATTTGGTTTTCCTATTTTCCTTCCTATTTTCTTAGGATTTTCGTAGGACTAGCTTGAGAGCTTCATGGTGAGATCTTGTGAGAGGGAAGGATGATCGGGCGGCAAGCTAGACCTTGTATGAACCTCTTTGGTATGTATAGATGATTCGGCGTGGTTCCTCAAGGCTTGGATGTGTCTTTCCCGTTTCTCCTTTTTGGTGATTTTCGGAGCCTTTTCTTGGCGATTTTCTTGGAGCGATTTCGAGGCCTTTCTCTTTGGGATTTGGTGGGGGATGTATGCATGAACCCTTCGTGGTTCTTTTCCCTTTGATTCCCCTTCCAAATCCGTGAGCAAAGGGGCTCGATTTTGGGGTTTTCGTGGCTCTAGGGTTAGAGGCGTTCTTGGTGGGATTTCTTCGATTCCTCTTGATTTGACAAGTTTTGGTGGACCAAATCTTGGCTATGGAGTACCCATGAGGTGTTCCTACTATCCCCAAAGTCTTGTGCAAAACCGTGGAGCGGATCGGGAGATCGGGAGTTGGATTTGGAGGAGTTGACTCGCGGGCGTTGTTCATCCCGAGCTGCCCAGGCACGACCGGTCTGACCGGTGCTCTTGACCGGTCTGACCGGTGCTAGCCCTTGGTGGGTTTTTGTCTCGGGGAACAACCTTGTCCGTGTGGTTTTGTCCCGTGGTCCTGCTGATCAGTTCTTGGAGTGTTTGGAGTTGTTTTGCTAGGGTTTGTGAGGGGTTCTTCTTCCTCACAGGTTGTGTATCGTGGTGGTTTTTGTTCCAGGGCCTAGAGGATTCACTGAGGCTTCCTGGAACGTTTGCTGTGCGGCTGCTGTAGCCACCGGCCTGACCGGCTCTGTCCACCGGTCTGACCGGTGTCACCGGTCTGACCGGCGCAGGCCATCGGTCTGACCGGTGTAGCACAGGCAGCAAGCCGTGCAAGTTTCCGCTGTGTGTTTTGGTGAGTTTTGGCTAGGAAGGTTGAGTGTTGGTTCCTAGGACCAGTAGCACTCCAGTGGCTGCGTGGTCTTGACCAACTTGGGTAGTTGGGTCGGAGACGTCAGTTGGAAGCTGTGTTCGTCTTGTTGGAGTTCTCATCTCCTTCGAGAAGAATTTTTATCGGCTCCCATTCACTCCCCCCCTCTCTGGTTCGCCTAATCGGTCCTTCAAGGGGGAAGATCAAAAGAAATGGTAGTAAGGGGATTTGAGAAAAGAATGTGATCATGGAAACTATTCTCTCAATCATATGGATCAGGAGAGGTTTCAACAAGAGAGCTTTTAGAGTTAGATGAGATGATAGCTCGAACTCTACTCATGAGGGACCTCGGATGGTCAACATGCTCTCCTCCTGGCGGGGCAGAGTTTACGTAAACGAGCCTTCGGAAACAGTGTCGAGATATAGGGCAGCATTCTTTGAAATGCCCAACCAAAAGTGTGGTAGCACAAAAGGATGGTTAATAGAAGAACCGGGCGAATTTGCATAAAAGCATAAAACTTGAGCCCATGCTACACCTAGAGATTCCTTCTCCTACTACTAGAAGCTGAGGACTAGAACTCGCAAAGAGGTGATGCGGGATAGAGGAAAGAAAGGAAAGCCAAGCCTAGCCCATAAGTCTCTCCAACTATCGGTCGCATTCTTTGTATGAAAGTACAGAATTCTCGATCTCAAAAGAAAGAGAATGGAGAGAAGCTTCTATATGAGAGGAACTCGTGTCAAGACTGACAAACTGACGTAAGAACACAATCGCTCAAACTCTCGCAGTTGATGGAAAGAATTTTCAAGAACAATCTCAGAGAAGGATTTTTTTTCAAGACGAAAACTGTAGTCGGATGAAGAATTTGGGTTCAACGAGAATGGCTCCAAGGATTCGTCCTACAGAGTCGGAAGGTATAGACAAGGATAACCTTCCAAAGGGTAGCGGGGGTAGAGGTCAAGATACAGGAAACAAAAGGATATATGGGATTGAAAGGTTTTTGGTATAGGTGTATGGTAACAAAAGGATAAAAACAAGAGAAAGATAAAAACAAGGATACACGGGTTGACTAGGTTCGGAGACAACTACAGCAACCATTCCCCGGCAATGGCGCCAAAAATGCTTGTTGGTATTTCTTACATCATGAATAAATCCGCAAGCTCACTGAAGATACCGTTGTAGCATTTCACTTGTGAGTATTCAGGATATCGTATTTCCTCCGAGAATGGAAGTGTAAAGGTCAACTAGCTAGTCCAACCCAAGGATAACAAGTGGAAGAATGGCCTAGGTAGAGAGGTTGTCTAAAGATAGAGATCAAGGAAGGATAGACTTAGCTTTTTTTGAGGAAACAGCAGGGGAGGCCCCTACTGGAACTTTTTATATATATGAAAAAGATATTTACAGCGTTACAAGGCCACAGGCCCAAAGAAAAGAGGAAAACAAGCTCTGGAAACTTATTACAAAACCATGAGTCTAACTCCAGCTTTAAAGAGGGTTTACCTCTGTGAAGAACAAGAGAGAACTCCTCTTTAAAGCACTATTTCCATCTCACAAAGGAGAGGGAAGCCCCATAAAAATGATGTAATTTCTATGCAGCCAAATACACTAGCTTCCTACCATCGAAACTTCTCTAAAGACTGTCAATCCAAAGAGTTGCCTGGCTCTTAAAACCATTTCTGTAATATTCAGAGAAGTGTCCCACGAGATACCCAAAAAGTTCCAGTGTTGCAGGCTGAATGGACACAGGAAGAAGAGATGCAGCAACGTCTCTTCTGGAACGGCTTGACAAAGAACACAAGAATAGTCATCAAGAACTCTTCTCTTTCTCCTCAACAGATTTCTAGTGTTTAGTCGATCAAGCAAAAGAAGCCAGAAGAAAAAAGAGATCTTCCCTGGGACACATGACTTCCACATCCATTTAAACACTGGAGAAGCGGGGAAGGAACCTTTAAGAGCAATGTAGGCCTTTTAAGATGAGAACATTGGGGAGCTCCAGATATATGTTGACGGTTAAATAACGCATCAAATTATGATCCGCAAGCGCACGGGTCGGTTGTAGCTTTTCCCTTAGAGTATCCCCCAAGGTTAATCAATCCGTTGAACAAGTGGATTGCTACGCTCAACTAAGCGCTAATGTCGTTGATTTAAAACTCTTTATCGAATGAAGGTATGTATAAGTAAAGAACTTAAACTAATCTAGTCTAGATTAAAGAAAACAATATAGAGAGCAAAGGTATAGAGATCACAAGAGTGTAGAAACCTTGTCCAAGGGATCTAGGATCACTTGGAGATGTAACCACCTAGCAAGAACTACCCGATCTAATCTATCAAGGGTAAAGGTGCACCACGTTCAACCCTTTCCCTCTCGCGTACTAGTCACTACACGAGGGTAATCTGTGATCGAACACCAAGTGCACAAGACGTTGATGTGTTCTAGGTATGCAAGACTAAGTGTGTGAACCAAGCTTGATATGTTTTCCCTCCTGCGCACTGTCACTACACGACCGTAATCGCATAAAGAACAAGAGGAACACGATACATGAAGCTACGAGCGATGCATCCCCAAAGAAAGCCAGCCGGCAAATAAGATTGAGGCACCATCAACAAGAATATGATAGCAAAAAGATCCTAAACAAAGGTTTGGTGATTACATCTCAAGATCCCCCTTCAACCCCTAGGACAAACAAGGACTTTACCCCATAATGTTACACATTGTAGCACTGGTCATGGTGTAGAATCCTCCGAAGTAGATGAAGACCACGAGTGCTCCCTTCGCGATCCAATCTGCTTCTTGTTCTCGGTCTTGTGGTGGCGGATGACGAATGAATCTCCCCGTGGCTCTTTGTGTCCAAACTCTTAATAGCCCGAGGGGGTACTAGGTCAAAGGGGAGGTCGAACCGGGCCGAAAATGGGCCAGGCCGGTCGGCATGGGCCGGTCGGCCCGGTGCCTTTTTGGCCCGGTTCGGCCCCGTTTTTCGCGTACGAGCTCCTCGTGTAATTGCTGATTAACTCCCTTCTGCATGTGGGCCCTTGACGTCGTTTTCTCCGCGGTTTAGATAAGGGTACTTGTTGCACAAGCTCCTACATCTTCTGTTTAGGTCCCTAGAGTTTTACGGCTTCATGCTTTGGTCCTTGGGTCAATTGGAGTCATGTTCACTTCGAGTCTTGACTTGTGCCGGGCTTCATTATCTTCTCATAAAGTGCTTGATGAAATTTACCCGGAAGTACTTATTTAGGTGCTTAAATCCTGCATAAACAACATACTCCAAAAACCACATGCAAGAGCGAACTTGTTATATCAAGGGGGTTAGTACCATTAGATCGGATATCAAATCAATGCCAACATTGAAAGTAAACTCATGGCTAGGAGCGTCAAAGTCGACCGTCAACAATATATACCCACTCATCAGAACTGCTCAGATCAACTATGAAACCCTGAAGAAGCTGATTCAAATCATGAAGTTGGTCTGAAGCAATAAGAGAAAGAGGTGTATTGAAATTCTGATGTGCATCCTGACTCAAAAATTTAGCTACAAAAACATTCTTGGATCTAGCAAAGGAATAAAGCTGTGGGAAGGTTTGACATAACAGTCCCATGTCCCAGTTATCAGCCCAAAAGGCCAAAGTGTCTCCTCTATGAACTTTGCAGGTAGCCAAAAGTCTGAAAGAATCAGCCAAAGATAATACATCTCTCCACCAAAAGGAATCAACAGGGGTTCTAATATGTGGAACTGTTGACCTGCTATAATAACATTGCCAAGTGAGATGGACCCAAGGCAAGTCTACTTTGTTATAAAACTTGTGGAGAAATTTCAGGAGCAAGGCTGAGTTATGAGTTCTCAAATCAATAATGCCTAGTCCCCCTTGATCTTTTGACAAGAAAGCCTTCTTCCAAGCAACCAAACATCCACCTTTTCTGTTTATGTCACCTCTACCCCATAGAAAATGTTTTCTATACTTGTCTATTTGTTCCAGGATTGGGACTGGAACCTGAAGGGTGCAAAGATAGAAAGTAGGCAAGGCACTCAAAACTGAGTTTACCAAAATGAGGCGTCCAACATAAGACAGGAGAGAATTGAGGCCCATGAGATGCCTCTCAATTCTATTTAGTACTGGAACAAATTCAACAACAGCAGGTCTAGTAGTACCAACAGGCAAACCAAGATAGGTAAAAGGCATGGAACCAATCTGCAAGCAATGCAAGAGGCCAATAGCTGCACCTTTTCAGTGGGAACATTGATGGGAATCATGCAGGATTTATTGAAATTGACTTTTAGACCAGTGGAGACAATAAAGGTCACTAGAAGAAAATCATTGATTAGTGACGCAACCACATTTTAGCGTCATTGATTTATGACGTTCCTGGCAGATCTCATCATAATATTTCACTTCCAAGCAAATTTAGTGACAAAAAAAACTTTCGTCATTACGGTTGGTACTGTAGCCGGGCATTCACTGTTCCATACTGTTTTGTGACGCCATAAGCTCTGCAAAAACATCATAAACCAACATCGATCTCTCATGTAAGCATTATTTTAAAAACAGAGTGTTCCAAGTCGTCATAAAATTCAGTAGGGTCCCACATGTAAGCATTCTTTCGAAAATAGAGTGTTCCAAGTCGTCATAAAATTTTCCAGGGTCCCACAACTTGCGCATTTTCGCCAGGTCACTGGAGGCCAGGTCACGAAATGTTGCAAAAACAATTTGCCATTGCTATGGTTCGAACTGGAGACCTATAGGAACAAGACTGCACTATTTACCACTGCACCACTTCTTTGTTGTGTCAATTTTACGGGAAAAATTTTCCTTATGCTTAAAATTTTTTGATAATTCTTTATAGTGACCAGGTCCCACAAGTAAGTTTCAAGTGAGTCTTTAATATAATTGCCAATCGAATGGTTGGCGAGATGCTTCACTCAGAAGGTCAGACTTCGAGAAGACTTTTGACTTTCGCTACACAGATCTGCAACGACGGCTTGTGGTAGGAATGGAGAATCCTAGCGGCGATGAGAGGGTGAGTTATGAGGCACCTCCCGGCTACCACAACCTGAGTCAGCACGACAAGGTCAGTCTTTTGGTTTGAGCCACTACATTTTCTCCTACAACCTAGGGATGGAGATTCCTAGATTTGGGGATCTAGCGGATTGATGAGAATATACAAATACAATTGATTCAGATTTCTTTGTACCCTCAGATTTGCACTTCGATTGGTGTTAGAAGTTGACAGGCTATTGACAATTCATAGGTGTTAGATTCAGTTAGTTTTCAATATGCATCAGATTGATAGGTTGTTGTATTTTACTAGCTTCTGGAGGTGGCTCGGTCCACTGATTTCGTTACATCGGGTCCTCCTGATGTTGATCTTATCTTTGTGGATCGCTATAACAAGTGCGAGCATGGGTATGCTGTCCATGTCAAGGAACCCTTGTGCACCCTTGGGCACCGGTATGGAATCTGCGGTCAGGTAAACAATAACTTTTTTAAATTTCAATATATTTATAGTACTTGTACTCTTGATGTTAGTGTTGCAAATGGATAATTGTATGAACATGTATGTATTTGGTGTCTACAGCCTGAAGAACAACAATGTGGGATGTTTATTTGGATTAATCCTCAATGGGATGCTAGGACTACCGCTGTTCTGGAGAGGCTGGCAAAGTTTGTTGAAAAAGGTCGAGAGGAAGCAAGTGATTTGAAGGAAGACTGTGAAATTGCTAACAAGCGGCTTGAAGCTACTGCCGCTAAGTTGAAAAGGTGAAGGCAAAGATGGAATGGGTTGAGAAGGAGAAGGAATCGATGCTTTGCGAGTTCAATAAAAATAGGAAGTTACGATTATTATGAAACTTGTTGCTTGTTGATGTTTAACTACTGGTTGCTGCTCACTTCATAGTGATGAACGACCCTGAATGACATGTAGTGTTATAAAACTTGTTGCTGCTGATGTTTACTTCAGATCATGCAAACGACAAAGGGAACAACAATGGGAAGGATCGCCAGAAGCTAGCAAGAAGCTTGATGCTACTTCTCCGCAGAAGCTGTAGGATGGAGCTATGGAAGGAGAATCAACGCCTACAAATGTAATTGATGTTTAGTTCTTGAGTGTTGAGAATGGTCATGAGTTGATGGAACTTGTTGCTACTTGGTGTTGTGAACTTTGTGGTCGTGAGTTGAGAAACTTGATGCTACTTGATCATAATTATGTTTGCTACTTGGTGTTGTGAACTTTGTGGTCATGAGTTGAGAAACTTGTGTCTACTTGGTGTTGTGAACTTTGTGGTCATGAGTTGAGAAACTTGTTGCTACTTGGTGTTGTGAACTTTGTGGTCATGAGTTAAGAAACTTGATGCTACCTGATCATAATATGATGTTTGCTGCTCGGTGGACGACAAAGGTCCGGTCTGTTGATGTTTTGCTGAAAGGACCTTCCTAGTAACGATCGTGAAACTGCTTATTTCCTACTGTCGTTCCAAGTCATCAAAAAATGGAGGTCCCACATGTAAGCATTTTCGCTAGGTCACGAAATGTTGCAAAAACAATTTACCATTGCAAGGGTTCGAACTAAAGACCTATAAGAATAAGATCGTGTTTTTTACCACTGCACCACTTCTTGGTTCTGACATTTTTACAGGAAACACTTTCCTTATGGTTGTGTAAGGTGAATCTTTAATATAAATCAGTAATTCGTAGGTGAAATGCTTCACTTCCTTCGCAAAGACTCTCGACTTTTGCTACACGCAGATCTGTAATAGCTCATGGCAGGAATGGCAGATCCTAGAGCCGATGGGAAGATGGTTCCGCCGCCACCTTCCAGCTACAAGAAGCTGAAACATGGCTCGACAAGGTTAGTTCTCTGGTTTGAGCCGCTATATTTTCCCCTATCGTCCTAGGGATTTCTAGATTTGGGGATCTAACGGATTGATGAGCATATACACTAGAATCAGATTTCATCGTACCCTCATATTTGCACTTCGTTTGGTGTTACAAGTTGATAGGCTATAGACAATTCATAGCTGTTAGATTCAGTTAGTTTTCAGTTTGCATCGTTTGATGGATTGATAGGTTCTTGTATTTTACTAGCTTGTAGAGGTGCTTGAAGCCACTAAAGCTGGGCTGCAGGAGGTGACGAGAGACCTGCAAGAACAAGAAGGCAGAGAACTCATGGCACAGCAAGAAGTTGTAAAATACAAGGAGTTGTGTCAGGAAATTTTAAATACAACTATGCAAGAGATGAGGAAATTCAAGGAGATGGCTGACCAATTGTTACATGAACAATTGCAACAGACCAACAAATACAAGGAGATGTGTGCCCATATGTTACGCCAGGACAATGCCTTGTTGAAAGAAATAGGTGAGATTCTTGACCAAGAGTCGAAAGAACTGGTACTAGACTGGAAGGCAAAACCTGAAGAGGTGGCAAGGTCATGGAAGGAAGAATGCGCAAAGGCTAACATCAAGCTTAAAGCAACTACCACTGAGCTGGAAACATGAAGGGAAAGCTGAAACATGCCATCGATGCGATGGAAGTGTATAAGTCGGTTGAGCAGCTAGTTATCGAGATCGAGAAAGAGAAGCAATCGATACAACAGAGTGTTATCCAGATGGAGAAGGAGAAGCAACGGATACTGCGCGAGAAAGATAAAAATAGGTAGTGCTTGATTATTATGAAACTTGTTCCTTGTTGATGTTTAATTACTGGTTGTTCCTCCTGATCATAATACGTAGTGTTATGAAACTTGTTGGTGCTTATGTTTTCTTTAGGTCAGCCAAGCGAAAAAGGGATCAATAATGGGAAGGATCCTCAGAAGCTAACATGAAGCTTGAAGCTACTGCCGCTGAGCTGCAGAAAGTGAAGGGACATCTGCAGGATAGAGCTATGGAAGGAGAATCAACGCCTACAGATGTAAATTGATGATCAATTCTTATCGTTATGATTACAAATGGGTGGTTATGATTATTGAGAAAATTGTAATGATGATCATCCTATGATGTTTGCTACTTGGTGTTTTAACTTGTTGCTACTTGATGTTGTGAACTTTGTGGTCATGAGTTGAGAAACTTGTTGCTACTTGGTGTGACGATCATCCTATGATGTTTGCTACTTGGTGTTGTAACTTGTTGCTACTTGGTGTTGTGAACTTTGTGGTCATGAGTTGAGAAACTTGATGCTACCTGATCATAGTATGTTGTTTGCTGCTTGGTGGACGGCAAAGTTCTGGTCTGTTGATGTTTTGCTGGAAGGACCTTCCTGTGGAACGATCGAGAAACTGCTTGTTTCCTATTGTGGTTACAACTCGTCATAAAATTTAATAAGGTCCCACAAGTCAGTCTGATAAAAAAACAGAAGAAAATTAAAAGGATACTATGTCAATAGCAGAGGTTGAACCCGCGACATTTGATCCTGAAAAGGGTCCATAGAACCAGGGAGACATAATGAAATTAGTGTATTTCCAAACTAAGTAGTTCTAGTATACCAAGTGCGGCCAACGGCTATATCAACCGCGTACCTTGCAAGGGGCTTGCCAGCATGCTCCTGTGGGTCGTTGTGGCAAATATCTAGCCTAGAGGCGTTGGTGCGCAGATCTACAACCCGCGGCGGGAATGGCGGATCCTCGCATCGAAGGGACGAGAGTGAGCTACGGTCAGGTCAGTACCCTGTTTTGCGCCTCTGCTTTCCCCTTTCGTCAGAGGTAATGGCTAGTTGGCTACCTTCTTATGTGGTTCCTGTGGTCAACAACGATTGTTAATGGGTCGTTTAATTTGCAGGAAGAAAAAGAGCAATGCGATTACTTCTGCTGGATTGATCCAGAATGGGATGAAAGGTCGTATGCTGTTATGGTGAAGCTCATGAAGAAGAAAGCGAAAGCTGAAGAGGATGCAAAGCAGTGGGAGGGGGAATTGGGAAAAGCTAATTGTGAGCTTAGAGAGATTAGGAATGAGCTCAAAATAGCGCGACAAAAACTTCAGAAGGCTACCACCGAGCTAAAGTCAACTGGGAATTATAGGCACAATGTCAAACTCGTGCATGTGCTGCTTGCTTTATTTGTTGTTTTCGCGGGAATGGCGGGATAGATGCTCGGTGGCAAGGCTAATTAGATGTGTCGATCACGTATTCTGCAAGTGTCACTTTGGTATTGTTAACAATGTGTCGATCATGTATTCTGAACATTGTGCCGTATGCTTTCGAGCATTGTACTGATGATGTATTGCCAAAATCGACCAAGAAATGCGCAGCAGTTAGTATCCACCACATTGTACTGACCATTTAGTCTGACCTGTTCACATTTCCAAGAATGTAATTTCCGTTAGGTTCCCCAACAGTCATAATGAATTATTATTGTTATCCCAAAATCAACGGAGCAGCAGCGACGATTGTTTTGGGTGGCGAAGGAGCGGTGAATTTACTGTAAATGTGGAGAAAAGAATAGTGGATTTGTTATAAATGGGACATTGATCGACTTCTTCCGCCTGGGGTACAGAGAACATTTTTGCAATTGCATCTTCTCCTCTCAGAAGGAAGATCTGTGAGAGTACAGTGCTCTCTTCCAAGTCTCTGTATCAATTTGAATGTGCATTTGACCTAGCACTCTGATGTTTGATCAAACTATTTTCAGGATGCCGGTAGGTCAGTAATTATGTTGTCGAGGCGGTTGCCGTTATCGCTGGTGGTGCTCCCTACCGAGGTGAACACTGACATCGCCGGCCACCTCGCTGCGACCTCGGAGCGGGGCATGGACGACCTCCGCAGCCTACGGGCGACCTGCCGGGAGATGCGTCACGTGTGCAAGAACGTGGCCGTTGGTCGGCGCGTGGCGCTAGAGCGATTTTCCGTCGAGCTGCAGTGGGACAACTGCAAGGGCTATGACGCCCTCCTCGATTGCCTGACCCGCATAAGAAACCCGGAGGCATGTTTCCTCTCTAGGATGGACATCCTGTTCAGGGAAAACTACAGCTCTCGGTCATCCATCGCCAAGCTCGAGGAGGCCGCCCAGGCCGGGCACAATGTGGCGGCCTACGTAGCCGCCATGGTCCTCTACAGGGCCAATGGGGGCACCGGTGATGATGATACTACGAGGCGGTATATCAGACAGGTCGAGGGGGAGGAAGAATCGGCGGCTGCGACATCGATGATGATGTGGACGAACAAGGGTTGTCTGCGGTGCCGTGAGGTAGCCTCAGAGTTGATCCAGCGAGTGACGTGGCACTGACGTGCAACGCTGGCACCGCTAGTGGCGCGCGACAATCATTAGTGCGCAAGCCGCCTGTGCTTCAAGATGAGCTGGGAAGAATGGTCACATTTTTGTAACGAGGAATGTAGAATTCACGCCGAATGTGATCTGTTCTTTAGCAAAATAATTGGATATCTGCATCCAAACAAATTAAACCTTGACATGTGAGAGTGATTTTGGATATCTTTTGTTTCTAGATCAAGGGAACATATCAGGTGGAAACCAACTCCTCCGTGCAAACTATGGAAACTTCAATCTGAGCCACACGATGTTGATCCAAGGGAGACTTATGGAAGGTGGGAGGGGTGATGTGCAAAACTCATGAGAGGTGGGAGGGATGATTTGCAAATGCACTTATGCAAATCAGCCCTCCCACCTCCTATGAGCCCTCCTTTGGATCAACATCGTGTGGTTCAGATTGAAGTTTCCATAGTTTGCACGGAGGGGTTGGTTTCCACATGATACGTTCCCCTAGATCAATCCCCTGATATCTGCTCTGTTTCTATCTCTCTTCCTTGGTTCCCAACTTCCCATGTAGCAATCTTTACTCGCACACGCATTGACGTGATGGAAACCAACTTCTGGTCTTCCCCCATTTATTTACAACGGTGAAGGACCGATTAGGCGACCAGAGAGGGGGGAATGAATGGGAGCCGATAAAAATTCTTCTCCCACACGAGCCTGCCAAGGTCGCGTAGTCACAATGGACCTACCAACCGTAGGAACAAGTCCAAACAAGTTGCAAAGCGGAAGCACAACTCAAGAAGCAAAGGACTTAACCAAATCTGGCAGAGCCTGGGCAAACAGTCTGCAGGCGTACGGCAGACGGTCCACAAGCCTGGAGGACAGTCCGCTACCCCTCGGCGGACAGTCCGTAAATAGCGACCGAGCCTCCAGTACCGCACCCCAGAAAATCGGACAGTCCGAGCAAGCACCTCGGACAGTCCGTGACGCACGGACAGTCCGGCCCCACCTGGCGGACAGTCCGGCAAACTGCGCGCAACCGAAAACTCCAAACTCGACGGATCGAAATGACTCGTGCTCACGAACTGAAGAACACGCGACGAACACCCGACGAACACGGTCCGCGCGGACAGTCCGCGGGCCACAGGCGGACAGTCCGCCGGCCCCGAACAGAACAGCCCGAGCTCAAAACAGCAAGGTCAACTCCACCAATCCATCCATGGATCTCCCAAACAGCTAAATGGATTGAGACAAGATTTGGGGAACATGTGAAGCGTCCCTAGGGGATGCTATGCCCGAAAACTTGAGGCCTCAAACCAACTAAAACGTCGGGAATCGATCATGAACGGAGCTCTATCAAAAAGCTAGGGTTCCACCCGAAATCCTCAAATCCAAGGCCAAATCCGGAGTTTGAGGGGTCAAGATCAAGCACAAAGATGCACAAGGCATCTATCCACGATCCCCACAAAGAAATCCAAATCCAAACACCTCAGAATCAGAGGAACAAGCCACGCACAAAATTCCAACGAAAATAGCCCGAAAAAGACACAAAAATCACTCGAGCCACAAGAAGGAAATCGACGCAACCATGAAAGCTTCCATACATTCGGAGGTCAGATTCTCTACAAAATAGTGAAGAAAATCTAAGCCTATGGGGCAGGGAAATGAGAAGCACTCCGGGCGGTGTAACACCCTAATTTTCCAAATTTAGCTTTTAATAAAATTTGCTAGAAACTTTTTGTTGTGCTCTTAAGGATTTTAGGGTTGCATTTAATTTCTTTTAGGCATTTAAGATTTTCTAAAATTAAATAAATGAACTATAGGAATTTATTGTTGCATTCATGCTGATGCATTGCTTTTGGTTGTTTGAATTCAAATTTGAATTTGAATTCATTTGATTGTGCCTTTTCAAAATGCAAAACCCCTTCTCTACCCCTTTCCTTCCTTCCTCTCCTTCTGGCCCACCTTCGCGTGAAGCCCAGCTGGCAGAAGTCCGCTGCCGCCCCTCCAGCTCCCCGGCCTGGTTTGACTGCGCTGCGCGTCCTCGGCCCACCCCAGCCCAGCATCGCCGGCCCAAGCGCCAACCGCAGCCCGCGCTGCCTCCCGTTCCCGCAGACGCTGACAGGTGGGGGCCAGCTGTCATCCCCCACCTCGGGTCGTTGTCGAGCCAGACTCGAGCATGACCACACCCGATTTTACAAGGAAAACCGAATGCATCTCATATGTGCGCCAGGATCAGATTACACACATATGATAGACAAAAGAGTGTAATACCATAACTGTAATCAAAACGTACAGGAGTTTAACCGATACAATATTCATTTATTACACTCAGACGGTGGACACGAAGGTCCGAAAACAAACGATAACTAAACGAGCAACTTCAGCTTCATCTTCCACAGGCACAAGACTGGGGGATCCGCATAACTTAGAACTCCTCAAAGTCGCTCCAGTACACCTCACCGATGTTCTCCTCTGAACAGCGGTAAGCAAGGGTGAGCACTCTTATGGTTGGAGCTCAGCAAGTGGGGGAAACATGCAAGGCTATCAAGGATTGAATAAGGTTTTGCAGCGGTCAGCATTTTAATGTTGATCAAGTTTTATTAGCAAGCCTATTACTAGATGTAAATTTATACCAACCCACTTAAGCATTATAAAACATCTCATCCCAAAAACCCACAAGATCCACGATTTACATCCATCTTTAAGTTTGATTATCATGTGAGGGTCCAAGCCGCTCTTAACCGTGAGCACGGCTGATCGATCAGTTTTAACTCTGCAGAGGTTGTACACTTTACCCACAGCTCGTGTTCCCCATGTTGCCCGGGTTAGCTAGACCCTTAAACACTTCCTAGGTGAGTGGCTAGGGGTCCACTACGAAGCCTTTACAAAGGAAAGTAGAAAACCAACAGCCCGCGACAGTTACAGCAGCGGAGCGGACCATAACCCTCCCTAATGGTCAGCACCTTAGCAAAGGCTGCTACCCCAAAAGAACCGGGCTATACCCCTTCAACTCCGGCCCCCTGTGCCCCTCTCGGAAAAAGGCTATCAGATAATTCTACTCTCCTAATTAATTGGCTAAGCCAGAGCCATGTGGACTGTGGTTGTACTATTTTCTTGGGTGGTTCTCCATGTTCCATTTAAAATATATGATCTTGTCTTATTCTTAAACAACATTTCATAAACATAACAGATTGCAATACATAACCCACATAACCAGCCCAAGTTTAGCAACTAAGCAATTATCTACCCAAAGCATTTGTTAAACAGGGTTGATCAAGGTAACAGGGTGAAACATCTAGTCAAGTCCTTAAAAAGGTGTTTGCCCATCAATTTAATGCATAGCAACAAGTAAAATAACATTGTAACAGCATGCAGTTATATAGGTTCAAAAGAGAATATGCAGAGGGGGGGAAATCCACTTGCCTTCCTCTACAAACTGAGTATCTTCTTCTTCGTAGACAGGCTCTTCCTGATCGTCTCCAACGGGGTACTCAGTCGAAACAGGCACGATATCTACACACAAGCATATACAAACAAACAATAAATAAAACAGTACACCAAACAGTTCCAAAAGCTAAAAACACGCTATTTAAAAGATTCTATTCGCTGAGAAGATCATTTCGGTATATAAAACGCTAAAAACGGAGTTAAAACATGAAAGATATGATTAAAACAAATTACAGGGACCTTTCTGTAAGAAAACTAAGCCTACAGGACTGTTATGAATAAAACCAGGGACTAAAAACATAATTTCATATAAAAACAGAGGGGTTTATATGCTAAAAGAGATGAAAAGGACCTCTGTTAAAAGAATCTAGATTAGACAGGGGCTAGATCATAAAAACCAGGACCTGTTTGTGAGGATTCTTATAGGTGGAAGGACCGGCTTGCAAATAGGTAAAAATGCAGGGGCTCTTTATCAAGATTGCCGGCGCTGACCGGTATGAACTGAATTTGACTCAGGGCTCGGCTTGATCTGAGCCGTGGATCGTCGATCCGACGGCCGCGGTGGCGGTGGACCGCGCCGTGAGCTCGGCTCACGGGACCACGGTGGACCGAGGCCAAGGGGTACACCCCCGTTTTGATCAGGATCGCCCGCGCCAGATCCAACGGCCAGGGACGTGTGCGAGCGGGGCGCGGCGGCGAGTGCGCCGGAGTGCGGTGGGGCGCGGCGGAGGCTCGTCGGCGCGGCCCTAGATCGTACCACAGGGCACTAAAACGACCACTGGCGGCCTCTATGCGTAGCTGGAGCAAATGCGCACGTAACCAAGCCAAAAAGACGGCGGCCCCGGCGATCACGACGACCCACACAGAAAGAGGGCGGCGTGGGCCTCGCCGGCGTGCGGGCGCCGGTGCTACGGTGCGCGTGAAGGTCAAGGAATGGCGAGAAGGTGACGCTTACCACACGGAGACGGAGTAGAAGCGTTTGCTGGCGAGGAAGAGATGACGGCGATGAAGGTCAGCGAGCTCGGGGCGGCGCTCCGGCAGATGGGGTAGGAGCTCCGGGAGGCGTCGAGGACGTGAACCTGCGGCAAGAGAAGCTCAGCGAGCGCCGGATGCAACACCTGAGAGAAAGAAAGGGAGAAGATGAACCCTTCACCGGCGACGGAAGCTTCACCGGCGGCAATGGCGGAACAGAGGCGGCGGCTTTGGTGGGTAAGGGCGCTGGGATGTGAAGGGGTGTACGTGCGAGAGCAAAAGGGACGGCAGGAGCTCTTACACGGCTTAAGTAAGGCCAGGGGGAGGAAGGGGAAGCGGAAGGGGACGGGGCGGCCGGCAAGCTTGCCATTGATGGCCGGCGGGCCGTCCGGGCGTAAAGAGGGCAAGGGGAAGGGAGAAAACGGCCGGGGATTGAAAGTGGGCGATTTATAGCCTTAATTGGCACCCTCGGGCTAGAAAGGAAAAGAGGAGGAGGCGGCCGGGCGCGGCGAGAATTGCGGCGGCGCACGGTCGGGCGAAGCAGAGGAAGGAAAGGGAGGAGGCGCGGAAGGAAGGGGAAGCTGACGTGTGGGGTCAGCCTGTCACCGGTAGAAAGAAAAAGAAAAAGGAAGGCGGGGAGGCGGGCCGCTGCGGGAGAAGGAAGGTGGGCCGGTGGGCCGCTGCGGGCTGAAAGGTAAGGAGGTCCTTTTCTTTTTTTTTCTTTTTCTTTTTTCAAACTCTTTTAAATCAAACCTTTTAAACTCAAAACCATTCAAAACTTTTTCAAACTTTCTCACAAAATTTTGTAAACTTTTCAAACCTCACACAAGCAACCAAAAACCATGCATATCCAAATAATGATGCACAAACACTTGTTGTCTCTAAATTAATTAAATTAAATTAAATACTCTAGAGCTCAATTTAATTAGCAAGGCAAATTTAAATCCTTAAAACTATAGCAACATGTTGCTTAGGTGAATTTTAGTGATGGAATTTTAGGGTGTCACAAATCCTACCCCCTTAAATAGAATCTCGCCCCGAGATTCAGAAGATTTAGAGAACAGCTGAGGAAAATCTTCCTTGAGTTCATCCTCTCTTTCCCAGGTTGCCTCTTCCTCTGTATGGTGACTCCACTGTACCTTGCACATTCTGATGACCTTACTTCTGGTAACCCTTTCCGAGGTATCCAAGATTTTGATAGGATATTCCTTGTAAGTCAAATCTTTCCCCATTTCAATGTCTTCTAGCAGTACTGGTTCTATTCTGACCTCACTTGTACATTTCTTTAACTGTGATACATGAAACACATCATGTACACCTGACAACTGTGCTGGCAACTCCAACTGGTAGGCTACTTCTCCTCTTCTTTCCACGATCTTGAAAGGACCTATGAACCGAGGTGATAACTTCCCTCTGACATTGAACCTTCGCAGACCACGGATAGGTGACACTCTGAGGTATGCATAGTCACCAACTTCCAAAACCACTTCTCTTCTTCGAGGATCAGCATAACTCTTCTGACGTGACTATGCGGCTTTGAGATTCTCTCTAATGATCTCAACTTGTCTTTCTGCTTCTCTTATGCTGTCCGGTCCAAAGAGCTGACTCTCTCCAGTCTGGTTCCAAAACAAGGGTGTTCTGCACTTTCTTCCATACAAAGCTTCAAATGGTGCCATCTTAATGCTGGACTGATAGCTGTTATTATAAGCGAACTCTGCATAAGGCAAACTCTTATCCCAGCTACCACTATTCTTCAATGCACAAGCTCTTAGCATGTCCTCAAGAATCTGATTTGTTCTTTCTGTTTGTCCATCTGTCTGAGGATGGTACGCTGAACTAAAATTTAGCTTTGTATCCATTGATTCATGTAACTTCTGCCAAAACCGTGAAGTGAACTGAGTGCCTCGATCCGACACTATTTTCTTTGGTACCCCATGTAAACACACTATCCTTGAATTATATAACTCTGCCAGCTTGACTCCTGTATAAGTTGTCTTCACTGGAATAAAGTGTGCTACCTTGGTTAATCTATCCACAATAACCCATATAGAATCATACCCGTCACGAGTATGAGGTAGTCCCACTATGAAGTCCATGCCAATCTCTTCCCACTTCCACTCAGGTACCTTTAAAGGTTGAAGCAATCCTGCTGGTCTTTGATACTCAGCTTTCACTCTTTGACATGTGTCACACAAAGCTACATGAGCTGCTACATCCTTTTTCATCCCATACCACCAATACCTTTGTTTTAAATCCTGATACATCTTAGTACTTCCAGGATGAATAGAGTAAGCTGAATCGTGTGCTTCCCTTAATATAGTTTCTCGCAGCTCCTTGATCTCAGGTACACAGATTCTGTTCTTGAACCACACAGTTCCTTGCTCATCTTCCCTGAACTCTGGAACTTTACCCAACTTTATCAGCTTCTTATACTCTGCGATCTTCTCATCAGTCAACTGCCCTCTCCTAATATCCTGCTCAAGTGTCGACTCAATTTCCAGTGTTAAAGTCTCACTCTGAGCAACTATTCCCAAGTTGAGCTGTGCTATTTCCCAACATAACTCCTGTGGTAACAAGTGCCCTATCAGCATGTTGGTCTGACTCTTCCGACTCAAAGCATCTGCTACCACATTTGCTTTACCAGGGTGATACTGAATATCCAGATCGTAATCCTTGATTAGCTCCAACCATCTTCATTGCCTTAGATTAAGATCCTTCTGTGTAAAGATGTACTTCAGACTCTTATGATCGGTGAAAATCTGACACTTATTCCCAATCATATAATGCCTCCAGATTTTCAGAGAATGAACAACTGCTGCTAGCTCAAGATCATGTGTAGGATAGTTTTGCTCATGTTTCCTTAACTGCCTTGAAGCATATGCTACTACTTTTCCTTCCTGCATCAACACACAACCCAATCCTTGCCGAGAAGCATCACAATACACATCAAACCCTTTGTGTATATCTGGCATTATCAATACAGGAGCTGTAGTCAATCTTTTCTTTAATTCCTCAAAACTAGCTTGACACCTTTCATCCCACTTAAACTCCTTACCCTTCTCAAGTAAAGTTGTAAGGGGTTTCACAATCTTCGAGAATCCCTCGATGAATCTACGATAATATCCTGCAAGTCCAAGGAAACTTCTGATCTCCGGTACATTCTTAGGCGGACTCCAGTTCAACACATCCCGAACCTTGCTTGGATCCACTGCAATTCCTCCATCAGTGATAATGTGTCCGAGAAAGGAGACCTCCTTCAACCAGAAATCACACTTGCTAAACTTGGCATACAGCTGATGTTCACGAAGCTTCTGCAACACAAGCCTCAAGTGTTCTTCATGTTCTTCCTCACTCCGAGAGAATACCAGAATATCATCAATGAATACCACAACAAACTTATTAAGATACTCCATGAACACCTTGTTCATCAAGTACATGAAGTACGCTGGAGCGTTAGTCAAGCCAAAAGACATCACGGTGAACTCATATAACCCATATCTAGATGTGAATGCTGTCTTTGGTATATCCTCCAATCGGATCTTCAACTGATGATAACCTGATCTAAGATCTATCTTAGAGAAAACTTTTGCTCCTCTCATCTGATCGAACAAATCCTCGATCCGGGGTAAAGGGTATTTGTTCTTGATAGTAACCTCATTAAGAGATCGATAATCTATACACAATCTCCTAGATCCATCCTTCTTATCAACGAAGAGTGTGGGGGCTCCCCATGGTGAAGAACTAGGACGGATAAACCCTTTACTAAGTAGTTCCTCTATTTGTTTCTTTAATTCAGCTAAATCTTTAACATCCATTCTATAAGGTCTTTTTGATATAGGAGCAGTACCAGGTATAAGTTCAATACTGAATTCAATGTCACGATCAGGTGGCATACCTGGCAGATCTTCTGGAAATACATCAGGGAATTCATTTACTACTCTTATATCCTCCAAGGCCTTGCCTTCTACTGAATTCACAGTACCACTGTTGGATGAGGGTGTACCCACATATTCTATTCTCTCTCCTTGTGGACTGGTTAACAATACTGACTTCTTTCGGCACTGAATAACTCCATCACAACTCCTTAACCAATCCATTCCTAGGATGACATCTATTCCCCATGACTTTAAGACTACCAGATTAGCAAGAAAGTCTACTCCCATGATATTAATCTTTACTTGTGGGCATATATAACCAGTTTTCATTTCTCCTCCCGGGGAGCTAACTATCAATGGATTCTTCATGGAACTCATACGTAAGTTATGTTTTGTCACAAATTGATCAGTTATGAAAGAATGTGATGCTCCTGAATCAAACAATACTGTAGCGGGTATAGAGTTGACGGGAAATGTACCCAGTACCACGCCGGAGTCATTCTGGGCTTGCTCCACAGATACATGATTAACCCGGCCACGCACATAGTTCTACTGGCCTCTCTTGCTAGGAGCTTGTGGAGTGTGAGGCTGTGAAGATGACTGCCCAGACCTGTGACTGTTATCCCTCTGAGGGGTCTGCACTGCTCTCTTAGGACAATTGTTAGCATAGTGTCCCAGCTCTCCACACTTGAAACACCCACTTGGCTGAACAGGGGTAGTGTTTCTGACAGGTGCCCCAGAGCCATTGTTGGAGCGATTATGCTGAGGTGTAGGGGTTCGTGGTGTCTGAGGGTTGAAACGCTGTGGTTGAAACGAGCGCTGCAGCTGTAAGTTCTGTGGATACTTTCCTCCTTGTCCACCAGGACGATACTGAGACGAGCTCTGCTGTGAACTGTAGCGAGGACGAGTGTTACTGCTTGACTGCCCATGTGACTGGAACTTGCGTTTCTGCTCGCCCAGTTCCTTCCTCTTGCTCTCCAGTCCAATTGCCTTGTTCACCAGTGTCTGGAAATCTGGAAAGGTGTGACTCTGCAGCTGATAGTTGAGAGGCCCAATCAACCCATCCAGAAACCTTTCCTGTCTCTTAGGATCAGTGTTGACTTCATCCGGCGCATAACGAGACAGATGAGTGAACTTGTCAAGGTACTCAGTGACCGACATGTTTCCTTGCTTCAGTGCCAGGAACTCCCTCTGCTTAAGCTTGTTTACTCCCGAAGGAATGTGATAAGTACGGAAATTGTCCCGGAACTCTTGCCAAGTAATGTTGTGCCTATTGGGATGTGCAGTTGAATATGCATCCCACCAATCACCAGCCTGTCCAACAAGTCTTCCAGCAGCATACAAGACCATTTCCCTGTCAGTACACTGAACAATCTCCAGTTTCTTAGTAACTGTCTTCAACCAATCATCTGCATCTAGCGGATCAGTTGAATGAGAGTAAGTAGGAGGGTTGTGGCTCATGAATTCCTTGTGCCTATCCCTGGGTGGCGGTGGAGCTGGCTGGGGTTGCTGGTTCTGCTGAGCCTGCATGTTCTGAATAGTGTTGGTGAGATTCTGGATTAGCTGCATTTGTGCTTCAAAGAACTGCTGCATTGCCGGATCCATTGCTTGATTGATCGGCAGAGGTGGTGCTTGGTTCTGTTGATTAGCAATATGAGCACGAATCACAGGCGGAACGTCTTGACCTCCTCCAGACCTGATTTTTACCATCTGATTGTTAGAGAAATCTATTTCAGAGAGGGGTATTGAACTGATGCATAAAAAAGATGAACTCAAAACGATTAAGCAACACAAACTTCCAACTAGGACAGATTCTGTTGACCTCAATAATTCAGGTGTAACTCTCTGTGCTATTATCCAAAAATCATGAATTTTTACCAGATTGTGAAGTGCAAAATTATGAGACTAATCCAACTGAAATCATCTCAATTGGAGGTCTACAACTCGAGATAAAATTCAAACAGTGCAGCTGTGTCAGCAGAAATTACAGATTCTGATGTGCTCAATACTTTGTGCATGACTCCCAGAATACATACTGTATAATATTGAATTTTTGACAGAAAATCATCCTCAAAATTTTTGAACTAACCCAACTGGTTTCATATCAATTGGAGTTCTGTAGCTCGAGATAAAATTAAAACATTACTGCTATGTCAAATAACTGCGAGAACAGATTTGCATCATTCCAATCTTGCATGAGAGATAAAATAGAAGACAACCAGATTTGAACCCAAACTAACTTTATTTAACTTAATGGTTTCTTGTTGTATTGTGGCCATCACTCCACCATACAACTCACACACAAGCAAAATCCAAATCAAACATGTGTTCAAGCAACAACCATTATTACAAGCATTCGTCCTCACAGGAACGGTCTATCGAAACATATAAAAAAAAGTAAAGGCAGGCATCCTAAGATCCTAGCCAAGACGAGTTGTAGCTTCTGGAGTGCCGTAACGGAGCTTCTTGCATGGAGGAGAGGCTGTAGTTTGGTACGGCATTGCTTCCTCAGGTGGCTACTGACCAGCAAGCTGTGCTTCCAGATAGGCAATCCTAGCCTGAGCAGTCTGCAGTTCTTCATGGTACCTATCCATCTCAGTTGTTGCACCTTCAAGGTCAGTGTTTAGTGCAGCTGTCACCCGAGCCAGGATGTCAATACGGTCATCACCTCCAGCAGGTACTATGGTATCCTCTGAGCCACTCACACGACGAGGAACGTGGCGGAACTCAGACTCATGCAGACGATCACGCTGAGCATTGCAGAGTGACCAGAGAGCCCTCCTAGCTGTATCATTGACCGCAGCCTCATCAGTGGAGAAGTGAGCTGTGCTGTGGTGTGATGAGCGGTTCCTCCACCCATTGGTGTCAATCAAAGGCACACGGATGTAGACTCGGCTGGTGTAGTAATCCCTCATACCAGGCTCACTGAAATGCTTGGTGACATAGAGTGGCTTCATGGTGTACCCCAGGTGCTGCAGTACCTCCTGCAGTAGGACACAGAACTGGCCATTCTCATCTTCAGTGGAGTGCTTGTGGTACTCAGCCCCACGATAGCGAGGATCATCATCCTCTTCCTCCTCAGGATCTTCACCATCATTGTTGTTGTCTTCATCGTCCTCATCTTCACCACTGTCATCCCCCGAGTCATCTGGATCTCCACCCATAGCATTGGGTGCGGGAGCAACTGGCGAAGGTGGTGCATCTTCTGCTGCTTCAGGTGCTGGCGGAATCACAATGTCACCATCTGCATCGGCCTCCAGGACAGTACCATCATACAGCTGTGGCTGCTCAACTGGATCCTCCTGCTGCACCTCCTCAGGGTCTTCTTCAACCTCAGCTTCCGGCTGCACCTCTTCGGGATCCTCTTCAACTTCAACCTCTGGCTGCGGCTCTGGCTGCGGCTCTGGCTGCGGCTCTGGCACTGGCGCAATCACCGGGTAGCGGGGTGCCAACTGACCACGGGGAACACGGCCACCAGTGCTCTTGCGTGCAGTGTACTTTGTTCTGGCCATCTGACAAAACAAAACTGAACTCAGTATGGAATAAATCAAAATGATAGAGTTTTAATAATAAACAAGAATAAATTAGATTTTAAAGCGTAAATAAGATGATTTGAAGCATGACATGGCTTTCTAGAACATGAATCCTTAATTTCGACCATTTCTAACTAAGGCTGCGACCTACAGTCAACCTGGCTCTGGTACCACTTTGTCACACCCGATTTTACAAGGAAAACCGAATGCATCTCATATGTGCGCCAGGATCAGATTACACACATACGATAGACAAAAGAGTGTAATACCATAACTGTAATCAAAACGTACAGGAGTTTAACCGATACAATATTCATTTATTACACTCAGACGGTGGACACGAAGGTCCGAAAACAAATGATAACTAAACGAGCAACTTCAGCTTCATCTTCCACAGGCACATGACTGGGGGATCCGCATGCCTTAGAACTCCTCAAAGTCGCTCCAGAACTCCTCAAAGTCGCTCCAGTACTCCTCACCGATGTTCTCCTCTGAACAGCGGTAAGCAAGGGTGAGCACTCTTATGGTTGGAGCTCAGCAAGTGGGGGAAACATGCAAGGCTATCAAGGATTGGCTAAGGTTTTGCAGCGGTCAGCATTTTAATGTTGATCAAGTTTTATTAGCAAGCCTATTACTAGATGTAAGTTTATACCAACCCACTTAAGCATTATAAAACATCTCATCCCAAAAACCCACAAGATCCACGATTTACATCCATCTTTAAGTTTGATTATCATGTGAGGGTCCAAGCCGCTCTTAACCGTGAGCACGGCTGATCGATCAGTTTTAACTCTGCAGAGGTTGTACACTTTACCCACAGCTCGTGTTCCCCATGTTGCCCGGGTTAGCTAGACCCTTAAACACTTCCTATGTGAGTGGCTAGGGGTCCACTACGAAGCCTTTACAAAGGAAAGTAGAAAACCAACAGCCCGCGACAGTTACAGCAGCGGAGCAGACCATAACCCTCCCTAATGGTCAGCACCTTAGCAAAGGCTGCTACCCCAAAAGAACCGGGCTATACCCCTTCAACTCTGGCCCCCTGTGCCCCTCTCGGAAAAAGGCTATCAGATAATTCCACTCTCCTAATTAATTGGCTAAGCCAGAGCCATGTGGACTGTGGTTGTACTGTTTTCTTGGGTGGTTCTCCATGTTCCATTTAAAATATATGATCTTGTCTTATTCTTAAACAACATTTCATAAACATAACAGATTGCAATACATAACCCACATAACCAGCCCAAGTTTAGCAACTAAGCAATTATCTACCCAAAGCATTTGTTAAACAGGGTTGATCAAGGTAACAAGGTGAAACATCTAGTCATGTCCTTAAAAAGGTGTTTGCCCATCAATTTAATGCATAGCAACAAGTAAAGTAAACATTGTAACAGCATGCAGTTATATAGGTTCAAAAGAGAATATGCAGAGGGGGGGAAATCCACTTGCCTTCCTCTACAAACTGAGTATCTTCTTCTTCGTAGACAGGCTCTTCCTGATCGTCTCCAACGGGGTACTCAGTCGAAACAGGCACGATATCTACGCACAAGCATATACAAACAAACAATAAATAAAACAGTACACCAAACAGTTCCAAAAGCTAAAAACACGCTGTTTAAAAGATTCTATTCGCTGAGACGATCATTTCGGTATATAAAACGCTAAAAACGGAGTTAAAACATGAAAGATATGATTAAAACAAGTTACAGGGACCTTTCTGTAAGAAAACTAAGCCTACAAGACTGTTATGAATAAAACCAGGGACTAAAAACATAATTTCATATAAAAACAGAGGGGTTTATATGCTAAAAGAGATGAAAAGGACCTCTGTTAAAAGAATCTAGATTAGACAGGGGCTAGATCATAAAAACCAGTACCTGTTTGTGAGGATTCTTATAGGTGGAAGGACCGGCTTGCAAATAGGTAAAAACGCAGGGGCTCTTTAACAAGATTGCCGGCGCTGACCGGTATGAACTGAATTTGACTCAGGGCTCGGCTTGATCTGAGCCGTGGATCGTCGATCCGACGGCCGCGGTGGCGGTGGACCGCGCCGTGAGCTCGGCTCACGGGTCCACGGTGGACCGAGGCCAAGGGGTACCCCCCCCGTTTTGATCAGGATCGCCCGCGCCAGATCCAACGGCCAGGGACGTGTGCGAGCGGGGCGCGGCGGCGAGTGCGCCGGAGTGCGGCGGCGCGCGGCGGAGGCTCGCCGGCGCGGCCCTAGATCGTACCACAGGGCACTAAAACGACCACTGGCGGCCTCTATGCGTAGCTGGAGCAAATGCACACGTAACCAAGCCAAAAAGACGGCGGCCCCGGCGATCACGACGACCCACACCGAAAGGGGGCGGCGCGGGCCTCGCCGGCGTGCGGGCGCCGGTGCTACGGTGCGCGTGAAGGTCAAGGAATGGCGAGAAGGTGACGCTTACCACACGGAGACGGAGTAGAAGCGTTTGCCGGCGAGGAAGAGATGATGGCGACGAAGGTCAGCGAGCTCGAGGTGGCGCTCCGGCAGACGGGGTAGGAGCTCCGGGAGGCGTCGAGGACGTGAACCTGCGGCAAGAGAAGCTCAGCGAGCGCCGGATGCAACACCAGAGACAAAGAAAGGGAGAAGATGAACCCTTCACCGGCGACGGAAGCTTCACCGGCGGCAATGGCGGAACAGAGGCGGCGGCTTTGGTGGGTAAGGGCGCTGGGATGTGAAGGGGTGTACGTGCGAGAGCAAAAGGGACGGCAGGAGCTCTTACACGGCTTAAGTAAGGCCAGGGGGAGGAAGGGGAAGCGGAAGGGGACGGGGCGGCCGGCAAGCTGGCCATTGATGGCCGGCGGGCCGTCCGGGCGTAAAGAGGGCAAGGGGAAGGGAGAAAACGGCCGGGGATTGAAAGTGGGTGATTTATTGCCTTAATTGGCACCCTCGGGCTAGAAGGGAAAAGAGGAGGAGGCGGCCGGGCGCGGCGAGAATTGCGGCGGCGCACGGTCGGGCGAAGCAGAGGAAGGAAAGGGAGGAGGCGCGGAAGGAAGAGGAAGCTGACGTGTGGGGTCAGCCTGTCAGCGGTAGAAAGAAAAAGAAAAAGGAAGGCGGGGAGGCGGGGCGCTGCGGGAGAAGGAAGGTGGGCCGGTGGGCCGCTGCGGGCTGAAAGGTAAGGAGGTCCTTTTCTTTTTTTTTCTTTTTCTTTTTTCAAACTCTTTTAAATCAAACCTTTTAAACTCAAAACCATTCAAAACTTTTTCAAACTTTCTCACAAAATTTTGTAAACTTTTCAAACCTCACACAAGCAACCAAAAACCATGCATATCCAAATAATGATGCACAAACACTTGTTGTCTCTAAATTAATTAAATTAAATTAAATACTCTAGAGCTCAATTTAATTAGCAAGGCAAATTTAAATCCTTAAAACTATTACAACATGTTGCTTAGGTGAATTTTAGTGATGGAATTTTAGGGTGTCACAGTCCGACCGCGCCCCGCGCTGCCCCTGCAGCTTGGCTTGCACGCCAAGGCCAAGGCCCTGGCCTATTTAAGCCCGCCGCCGCGCCCTGAGCCACTCTCGCAAAACCCTAGCCGCCTCAAGCCTTCGCGCCGCACGAGCCCAAACCCTAGCTCCGGCCGCCGTCTTCGACCCGCGCCGCTGCCGCCTCTTCGCCGACGAGAAGCCGTCCAGGAGTTGCGCGTGGAGGTGAGGATCCCTCAGGTGCCGCTTGTTGGCGTCCCTGTGCCCTGAGTCGCCGAGACGAGCTCGCCGGTGTTGCACCGCCGTGCCGCTCTGCCTCGCCGTGCTGCGCGCCGTCTCCGCCGCGACCTAGCTGTCCGCGGCGCCCTAGATTGCTTTGCCGTCTCGTGCGCTACCTCCCGGTGCAATCTGTGCGCCAAATCGAGCACCCCAGCTCGATCCCGAGCCGCTCCAGCGAGTCCGCCGGTGTCCACCGCCGCTCGCCTCCGGCCGTGCACATGCGTGCATCAGCAGCCGTCGGATCAAGATCTGATGATCTCTGCTCGATCTGATCTGAGTCAACCACCGCCGCTTGCGTCAACCGTTGGATCTAGATCCAACAGATCAGATTCGTCTTGACCTGGGTCAATACCGGTCAAACCGATCTGACTTCGCCTTTTTGCAATAAGCCCCTTAATTCTTCAGTTTTACAAATAGGTCCTCCCGCAGTAGGAAGTTCTTTATGGTTTAGTCCTTTTCTTTCTGTTTAAACCCTTAAGTTTTAGTTTTCTTTACAGATCAGTCCCTGTACCTTCGTTAGTGCACATCTTGATCGTTTCAGCTCCGTTTTTAGTGTTCTTTATGTCCACGCGATCGTCTCGAAGCGCAGATTAGTTTTATGTCTCTGTTTTGTTTTGTTAGTATTGTTTGGTGACTGTTTCTCATTTATTCTTGTTGTTTGCTTGTATGTGAATGTTGTGGTACGTAGAGAGTGAAGCGTTCGAAGGATTTGAAGATCAAGACGCGCCAGAGTTTGAGCAGCAGCAGGGTCTTGTTGAAGGCAAGTCTCCCTTGATGCATACCCACTTGTCCTATATAACATGCATTAAATTCATCGTATTTATTTTTATTGCTTGCATTAACTTGACGGGAACCTATTAAGGATCATGCCTAGTCTTTATGACCTTTGCCTTGTAACTGGGTTATTAGATTAATCTTGATGGTAGCTATTGCTTAGCATGCTTAACTGGGATGGTATTAATCAACTGGGATACCTTTTATGTTCTATGTTCCGTTTTACTTTATTTTAATTGCAAGACCACCTTTGTTATGTTAATCAGAACATGGAGAACCGCCCAGGAAAACAGTACAACCACAAGAACTAAACGGGCAATGGTCTTGGCTGAATAATTAGGAACTTTAGCTTGGGGTGATCTTACCTGATAAGGACAAAGGATCGGTGGTACTGCGGGGTATGGACTCGCTCTAGCAGGGGGCCGGGTGAGTTATTTTCTATGGTGGGGTATTGACCTGCTAGGGGACTTTATACCTTGCTAACTGATCCGGACCTTGTGGGTCACAACTTGTTGGGGAACCTTTGTAAAGGCCTTGTAGCGTCCCTATGCAATCACACCTCGGTAGTGTGGTATGGTGCCTAGCAAACACCGCATGGTTGGGTTCAAAGTTCTTCGGAGCTTTTACGCTGCTTGTGGTGAAAGTGTACAACCTCTGCAGAGTGTAAAACTAACTAGTTAGCCGTGCTCATGGTCAAGAGCGGCCTGGACCCTCACATGACTAAGTTATGGAACTTGATATTAAATTGATGCACTATCTTTATTTATGATGTTTATGCTTTATATTAATTGTGGGTTGGTATGAACTTATACTCTTTAGTAATTATGTTGCTAATAAAACTTGACCAACTAAAATGCTAATCTGCTTGAACCTTAGCCATCCACCATATAGCCTTGCATGTTATATGTTGTTTTCCCCTTGCTGAGTACGGCACGTGCTCACGCTTGTCTATTTTCTTGTATCTACAATACTCGGATTGCTGCTCAGACTGGGAGAGATTTGAAGACTATCCCGGTGACTTCCAGGAGTTCTAGGTGTGCGTGTCTTCAGTCGGCTGCCTGTGGAGGCATCTCTATCCGCTGCGAGAACTCGTTATTTATGTTCGTTTAAGACTTTTGGTCATGTAATAACTCTATATTCGTGTGGTACTGATTTTGGTATTCACAATGTCATTACGTGTGTGTAACTTGATGCTGGCGCACATGTAATCAATGCATTCATTTTTGCCTTTAAAACTGGGTGTGACAAAGTGGTACCAGAGCCGTGTTGCTGTAGGATGTTAGCCTAGATAGAAATGGTCGAATCTAAGGATTATAAAATCTTAGAAGCCTTTCTCATCACATGCTTGCTTTATTTCTAATATTCTTATACTCTTGCTTTTGCCTCACCCTTGATTTAATCTTGGTTCTTTACCTTGTGCTTGCTATCTTTTGTCTCTTACCCCTTTTGTCTTACCATCTATCTTACTCTGCGCGTGTTCACTGCACTACAGATGGTTCATCGCTTGAAGACCTCGCACGCTGGTGCTGCCCACCAGTATGCCCCCCAGGAAGAGTACAATGACTACCATGATGGAGACACCGATGAGGAGATAGAGATGGAAGCTGCCCCAGTAGCCGCCCCTGGGCTCATTGTTGTGTCTGATGATGAGGAGGATCCAGAGGAGGTGATTCTAGAAGGAGGAGAGCAAGCTGACCAGCAAGACCAGGAAGAGCAGGCGCCAGGTGAAGACCAAGGTGATCACCACGATCCAGTGGAGGAGGATGGAGTGCAAGAGCAAGCTGAACAACAAGGCCCAGCAGAAGATGAACCAGCTGAGGAAGTGATCTGGGAGGTGTACCACTACAGGGTTGATGGAGTGGGCATCCCCATGGCTGACCACCTGAGAGCAATGGTACTTCACTTGGGCTATGACAAGGCCCCCGTTTACCACTGCGAGCTCTGGACTCACCCCTGGTTTGGGCCCCACTGGGAGGTTGCAGCTATCCTGGAGGAGTATGCTCCATTCCAGGGAGTGAGGGAGGTCTCCAGGCATAATGATGTGGCTCACAGGACTACCATGGACGCTGGCATCATAGAAGCGGCACGGAGGGCACTCTATGTACTCTCCCACAAAGAGTGTGATAGGTTGGAGGACACCCACTGCAGATACACACCTTTCAGAGCAAGTGGGGAAGCCAAGACCTACATCGCTCCAGCTCCAGCTCATGAGGGAACGCTGAACAACGTCCGGGGTCTGCTAGCTGCTGTTAATACTGCCTTGGATGACACCAACAACACCCTTTATGCGGCACAATAGCAGGTCTTCACTCTGGAGTTGCAGAAGCGTGCCTTGGAAGCTGCATTGCAGAATAGGGAGCAACCAGTGGTCCATGACGCTGCCGAAGCATGTACCTCTCCGTCACCCAAGAGGCCACGCTACGACTCCCCCGACGCCCGTACGGATGCCATGCCAGGAGAAGATAGTCCTTAGGTTTAAGTTTAAGTTAGGGTCTTTTGTAATCGCTAGTAGACGAACGGTTAAAGTGTGCTTAGTTTAGGAGTGTGGTTGAATACTTGGTTTTGTGTTAATGTTTGAGCTGGTTTTTGTTTGAGTGCAGTGTGTTGTGGAGTGATGACCACAACGACATTGGTTTAGTAGTAAGTTTGTGGGGTTCAACCTTCTGTCTCAATCAATTTTCTACCTTAAGCTTTGTGTTCCTTTAAAGTTTACTCTCAAAAGCTTCAAATCTGTTCACGCAACTCTCTAAGTCAGTTGTACTGTTTTAATTTTATCTCGGGCTACAGAACTCCGATTGTATTAAATCCAATTGGAGAAGTTCAGAAATTTCGTGACTGATTTTCTGTGCAAAATTCAGAACTTTTGGATATATAGTCAGAGAGTTATGCCCGAAACATTGGAGCCCCTCGAATCTGTTAAACACTGTTGACCTACCTGACTTGTTTATTTTATAACTGGAGTTACAGAACTCCGATCGAGGTGATTCCAGTTGGGGTAGTTCCATAATTTCATTATCTTGAACTGGTTAAAAGCTCATAATTTTTGGTTATCCACGCTGAGACTTATTTGGAACCAACAGAATCTGTCTAAAGCTGAGTATCTTTGTTATCTTATCTTTCTGGGTTTAACTCTTGGCACAATCATCTAAAGTGATGTCCCTAACACTTAGATGGTGAACACCAGGTCAGGATCCGGAGTCGATCAACCACCAGTGAATCGTCAAGGTAGAGCACCTCGGCAAGCACAGATGGATCCCGCCATGCAGCAATTCATCGAGACGCAGACCCAGCTCCTCCAGAACCTGTCCAACACTATGGTGAATCTGCAAGCCCAAGTCAACAATCCACCGGTGCAGCAGCAGGCGTCTCGCAACAAGCACCAGGAGTTCATGTGCCACCACCCCCCAGTGTTCACTCATGCTGCTGATCTACTCGAGGCTGAGGATTGGCTGAAGACAATGCTGAATATGCTCACTACCTCCCAGTGTGATGACAGAGAAAAGGTCCTGTATGCCGCAGGACGACTTCAGGGGTCCGCATCCGCTTGGTGGGATGCGTATGTCGCTGCTCACACCGCCCCAGACACTATCACTTGGGATGAGTTCACCACCAACTTCAGGAGCCACCACATACCCTCTAGGGTCATGAAGATCAAGAAGAAGGAGTTCCTTTCTCTCAAGCAGGAGGGAATGTCAGTGGCTGAGTACAGAGACAAGTTCATTGAGTTGTCTCGCTACGCGACTGAGGAAGTTGCTGAAGACAGGAAGAAACAGGAGCTGTTCCTGGATGGCTTAGCTGGTCCACTATAGTATCAGCTGATGTCTCACTCTTTCCCCACGTTCCAGCACCTGGTAGACACTGCCATCCGCTTGGAGCACAAGCGCAAGGAGCTCGGAGAGCAGAAGAGGAAGGCCACCAGCTCGGGACAGTCCGGGAGTGTTTCTCACCCACGCTTCACCCCACAGCAGAGTACACCGTTCCACTTTGGAGGGCCGGGTGGAAACTTTGGGCAGCAGCAGTCTCAACGTCCCGCTCAGCAGTTCTAGCAATCTGCTCATCAGTTTCAGCGTTCTGCCCCTTAGACACCACGCCCCGCCTTCCAGCAGAGTCAGCAGAGAGCTCCAGTTGGTACACCTGTGAGGTCCGTGGCGCCTCCCAATCCTTCAACCACCACTTGCTTCAAGTGCGGAGAGCTCGGTCACTATGCTAATGCGTGTCCCAAGAGGAATCCTCCAAACACCCCAGTGCAGAACCAGCAGATGCAGCAGATGAGGAATGGGAATCAGACCCCGCAGGCCAACAAGGGACAGCAGAGCTATGCACTTGGCAAGGTGATGCACGTTGATGCTGAAGTCGCTCAGGAGAACCCAAGAGTAGTGCTCGGTATGTTCCTAGTTGAAGGACCGATTGGGCGAACCAGAGAGGGGGGGAGTGAATGGGAGCCGATAAAATTCTTCTCGAAGGAGATGGGAACTCCCACAAGACGAACACGGCTTCCGAAACACTTCTCCGACTCAACTACCCAAGTTGGCCAAGACCACGTAGCCACTGGAGTGCTACTGGTCCTAGGAACCAACAACCACCTACACCGACTTGAGAATGCAGCGGAACTAGCAACTCGAGCACGACTGGACTACACCGGTGAGGCAGGTGAGCAGCACCGGTCAGACCGGTCCCTGCTGGCAAAATCTGAGAACTTCCACAGAAGGCCTCTACACCGGTCAGGCCGGTGTAGCTCACCAGTCAGACCGGTCCAAGCCAGGAAATCTCAAATCCACTAAACAGACCTACCGAGCTCCAAACTGAACCAAACTCGAAATAGCGGCAACACGGGACACAGGGAACTCACCAAGACGTTCACCCGAGCAAAACTCAACCAAGAGTCTGCACCGGTCAAACCGGTGTAAGGCACCGGTCAGGCCGGTGTGACCTGAGCTCTCGGGATGAACAGCACCCGCGGGTCAACTCCCCCAAATCCAACTCCCGATCTCCCAAATCGCTCCATGGATTCGCACAAGACTTTGGGGATAGTAGGAACACCTCATGGGCACTCCATAGCCAAGATTTGGTCCACCAAAACTTGCTAAACCGAGAGGAATAGAAGAAATCCCACCAAGAACGCCACTAACCCTAGAGCCAAGAAAACCCCAAAATCGAGCCCCTTTGATCACGGATTTGGGAGGGGAATCAAAGGGAAAAGAACCACGAAGGGTTCAAGCATACATTTCCCACCAAATCCCAAAGAGAAAGGCCTCGAAATTGCTCCAAGAAAATCGCCAAGAAAGGGCTCTGAAAATCAACAAAAAGGAGAAACGGGAAAGACACATCCAAGCCTTGAGGAACCACGCTGAATCATCTATACATACCAAAGAGGTTCATACAAGGTCTAGCTTGCCGCCCGATCATCCTTCCCTCTCACAAGATCTCACCATGAAGCTCTCAAGCTAGTCCTATGAAAATCCTAAGGAAAATAGGAAGGGAAAAATAGGAAAACCAAATGAGCTAGGGTTCCAAGAGATGGCTGCCATCCTCTCACCACTTGGGTTATATGGAGGCTAGCCGAAAGACTAAAATACCCCTAAGGCCTAGTACTAGGATACACACCCCTGAGGGGCACTTTGTGAAACTTTGTCTTCGCACCATCGGATGGATGCCCGGCGACCGCAAACTTGCTTAGCCTCGACGCAAGCCTTGCAATCCCGACGCGTGTCCTCCGCTTCGAAGTCTCCGGACTGCGTCCTCGCACACCGGTCAGACCGGTGCTCCTCACCGGTCAGACCGGTGCTCCTCACCGGTCAGACCGGTCAGACCCACCGGTCAGACCGGTCAGACCCACCGGTCAGACCGGTACGATGCTGCTGCACCTCTGTCTTCGGTTCTTCGGTCTTGGCTTTGTGGATCAACCAAGGAACCCAGTGGTTTTCTGGTGAACCACCGGAAACCCTGTGAACTCGGTGTAGCCTCTGCCAATCACCACTCATGACTCAGCTCCCACGTAGTCCCGGCTCGACCTTGGTTTTGAGGCTCAACCAAGAAACCGTCCATGACTTCATCTTGCCGTTCTTGCCACCATGCGGCCCCCACTTGACCCCGCTGGCCACCGGGTCCCTCGAACCAAGCCTACTTGTCTTCTCCACACCTGGAGGCCTCACCGGTAACGACCTTTTGCGCTTGTTCTTCACATGCACCAACACCAGTCAAGGCGCAACCTGCACCTGCAATACTTAGCCAAGAATCAGTCCACACCACGTTGTCAATCACTCATCACACCAGGAAGCGACCATCCACCGGTCCTCGAACCACACATGGCTCTCAATCTTCCCCTTGATGAGTGCATTGACAACACACACGTTTTGGTAACCAAGAGAAAAGGAAAAGAAAAGAAACGACTAAAAGAAACTCCAACAAGCGATCGAAAGCCAAAGAAGGGCAAAGAGCATCACTTGAAGAAGACAAGTCTTGGACCCCTTAGGCAAGGGCAACGGCTCGACACATCCGAGACAAAACCATGCTCAAGCAAAGAGCACAAGCCATCAATCCAAAGCTCGAAAACCACAAAGAGCTCCCCCTGCACACATGCACACTCCCCCTGAACCAATGCAACTCCCCCTGGACGAATGCATGCAAACAACCTCGCAAAACAGAGCAGCTGCTTCAGCCTTGCTCTGACCGGTCAGACCGGTCAACCACACCGGTCTGACCGGTGTGCTAGATCGCCCAGCACCTGAACCTCACACCGGTCAGACCGGTGTACCTCACCGGTCAGGCCGATGACCACCTGGGAAAAACTGGGAACTGCCCGAGCTCAAAACATGCTCGAAACCACTTGGAAACCTTCTAAATGCATGCAGCAAGCCAAAACATGCTCAAACTTCTCCCCCTTGTTGACAATGCATGAATCAAGCAAAAAATGCAAAAAAAATGCAACCTAGAGCTTCTCAAATAGACAAAATTCAACATAGGAAGCTACACATGTCCAAATGAGCAAGTTAGATACTCCATAGCTTTGTAATGACATCAACTACAAGATCACCAAGTTTCACAACCATTGGGCGAAGCTAAGATAGAATTGAGCAATTTTCGAAAAAATTTCCCTCTCATGAGCAAAGTCCTAAACATTAGCAAAACATGTCAAAATGGCAAAGCCACACAAACTTCATGCTAGGACAACTATTCTAATCATAAGACCATCATAAACACCCACAAGCACCTCATGTCATGTCAAAGCCACCGAGCCATGTGCCTACTTCTATATATGAGACTTCTCATTGGTAGGCATCATGCAACGGTTTAGCACCCAAAGCAAATTAAAATTAGCAAATATGACATGGGAGCACATTTTCCAAGCAATTTACATTTCATTTTCAGATTTGAAATTGGTACATGAAATGTCTTTGCGACAAAAAGGAACTTATGCCCCTCCACAAGATCAAGCATGGGGGCTAAACATTCATGATGGCAAATGAGCCTTTGGCCCCATATGATCAAAAAGAGCTATCCAACAACAAATTAAGCATAGCCAAACCACTAAAACATGTCAAGATCATATAAAGGCATTTACTCACAAGAGAGCATACATGTAACATTTTTGAAAAACATAGCCATCAACCATGGATATAAACCAAGATCATCAAGAGCTAAGCCAAACTAACCATAGCTTACCAAACTAGCTCACAAGGACATATATATCATACCATGGTGAACAATGTATATAGGAGAAGCTTTTCCTACACAATGCATATGATACAAAATGCATGCAACCTAAGATACAAAGATGCCTATACATCATGTTACATATGCCATGCCAAATGCAAGAAATGCACAAAGGAAAGCTATACATATGCTACAAAAGAGCTCCCACACACCAACTCAAGAAATCAAACAAACACCAAGCTCCCCCCGCAAACGAGTGAAAGTTGCTTGATCTAGGGGTTTGGTGAAAATATCGGCTAGCTGGTCATGTGTGGGTACATGGATCAAAGAGATTTTTCCTTTCTCTACGTTGTCTCTCAGAAAATGATACCTCACTTCTATGTGCTTGGTTTTGGAGTGAAGCACTGGGTTCTTTGCAACACTTATGGCACTGGTGCTGTCACATTAAAGTGGGACATGGGTCTACTCCTCACCAAAGTCACTCATGGTGTATGTGATCCAAAGGAGCTGAGAGCAACAGCTAGCTGCGGCCACATACTCCGCCTCGGTAGTGGATTGAGTAACACTCGACTGTTTGCGGGAAGACCAAGACACCAAAGAAGAACCCAAGAACAGGCATGTCCCAGAAGTGGACTTCCTATCCAACCGACACCCGGCAAAATCTGTGTCTGAAAATCCATGAAGAGCCAAAGAAGAAGACGCGGAGTACCAAAGGCCGAAGTCGGGAGTATGACGCAAATACCTGAAAATACGCTTGACCGCTTGCTGATGCGAAGTCCTTGGAGACGCTTGAAAATGAGCGCACAGACATACCGAGAACTGGATGTCCGGCCTCATCGCCGTCAAGTAGAGGAGTGACCCGATCATGCTCCGGTACTCCTTCTGGTCCACATGCTCACCTTCCTCGTCCGCATCAAGAGCTGTAGTCGTACTCATAGGCATTGCCATGGCCTTGGAGTCCTCCATCTTGAACTTCCTCACAATGTCCTTCGTGTACTTTGCTTGGTGCACAAATGTTCCTTCCTTTGATTGCTTGATTTGAAGCCCAAGGAAGAACTGCAACTCACCCATCATCCTCATCTCAAATTCCCTGCTCATGTCTTCTGCAAACCTTGCAACAAGAGAGTTAGACGAGCCACCAAAGACATTATCATCCACGTACACCTACACAATCAGGATATCTCTGCCCTGCCTGAGGAGAAACAAGGTCTGATCGACCTTCCCCATCTCAAACCCTCTCTTAAACAGGAACCCCCTCAACCTACCATACCAAGCTCTAGGCGCCTGCTTCAACCCATACAGCGCCTTCCTCAACTTGTACACCCGGTGGGGGTACTTCTCACTCTCAAACCCCGGTGGTTGCCTCACGTACACTTCTTCCTCCAACACACCATTTAGGAAAGCACTGTTCACATCCATTTGGTGCAATTTGAACCCTTTAGCCACGGAAAAGGCTAGAAGGATCCTAATCGCCTCCAAACGAGCTACGGGAGCAAAGGTCTCCTCGTAGTCGATCCCCTCTTTCTGACTATACCTCTGAGCAACAAGCCTTGACTTGTTTCTCACCACTTCTCCTTTCTCTCCCTCTTTGTTCTTCCACACCCATTTTGTCCCAATCGGCTTACACCCTGGGGGAGGGTCAACCAACACCCAAACTTGGTTCCTCTCGAAATTCTCCAACTCCTCATGCATCGAATTAACCCAATTATGATCAGATAGCGCGTGTCCAATGTCTTTGGGCTCAAAGGTGGCAACAAAAGCAGCATGAGCGAAATGAGAATTGTTCCGAACCCTCGACCGTGTAGTACGTTCATTCATGTCGCCGATGATCCTCGAAGCTGGGTGATCCACTTACACTCGCCGGGGAGGTTCTCGCCTTGATGCTACCTCCCCCTCAACAGCAGCTTCGCCTTGGTCTGGGTTTGTCGTTGTAGGTGTGGGAGAAGGGCCATCCACCACTGTAGTTGAAGTAGTAGGTACATGCTCAGCCGCGGGCACCACACCGCCATCTTCATCATCTCCATGTTCATGCTCCTCCTGCTGGAAAATCTCCTCGCCAAGTTCGTCGTCACCTGCACACTCAAAAACAAGCTGACTACGTGGCTATGTCTCATCGAAGGTTACCTCGCAAGTCTCCACGATTTGGTTAGTTTCAAGATTGAGCACCCGAAATGCTCTAGAATGAGATGCGTAACCAAAGAAAATGCCATCAACAGACCTAGCCTCAAACTTATCCAACTTCTTCCCTTTCTTAAGGATGAAGCATTTACAACCAAAGACATGGAAGTGACTCACCTTGGGTGTGCGCCTGTGCATCAACTCGTAACAGGTTTTCTTCTTGTGAACTCTGAGGTAAATCCTGTTGGACACATAGCACGCGGTATTGACTGCCTCAGCCCAGAACCTTCTCGGAGTCCTATGCTCATCGAGCATCGTCCGAGCCATCTCGCACAAGGTCCTGTTTTTCCTTTCCACCACGCCATTCTGTGGAGGCGTATACGGACTCGAAAACTAGTGTTCAAGACCCAAGTCATGGCAAAAGGTTTCGAAGCGAGAGTTTTTGAATTCCGAGCCATTGTCACTGCGGATCGCTCGTATGGCATCTCCGTGCCTCTCGTTTCTTAACCTCAAGACAAGATCTCGAACAAAACCAAATGTCTCCCCTTTCTCTTCAAGAAAGAACACCCACGCATACCGAGAGTAGTCGTCCACCACAACAAGGACGTACCACTTCCCACCCGCAGATCGCACACGAGCTGGGCCAACAAGGTCCATATGGAGCAGCTCACATGGACGCTCAGTCATCACATCGGTGAGAGGCGGGTGAGAAGAGGCTACCATCTTGGCACGCCTACACGACGCACAAACCAACTCTTTCTCAAACCTCAACCGTGGCAATCCTCGGACCAAATTGAGTTTACTCAAGCGAGACAAAAGGTCAAAGCTCAAGTGACCCAACTTCCTATGCCACTTCCACAACTCACTCGAAGAACCAGCCAAAAAGCAACGCTCCACACCAGAAGACTGAGAGAAATCATTTCGGAAGACTTGACCCTCGGGAACGACCATGCAAACTAGGTCCCCTCGAGAATCTAAAATCTGAGAACCACCAGGCCGAAACAACACCTCAAAGCCCTCGTCCAACAACTGGGACACAGAAAGCAAATTGAACCCCAGCGATTGAACAAGAGCAACACACCTGAGAGTGACCTTGTCACTTACCTTGATCTCACCTTCTGAGAGCACACGCCCTCGCCCATTGTCCCCAAAGGTGATGTATGTCCTAGACACCACCGGGACGAGACTTGAGAACCACCCCTTGTCTCCGATCATATGCCTCGAGCAACCGGAGTCAATCAACCAAACGTTCCTCAAGTCTCCCACCTAAAATTCAAAAGCGAGCACGTGAGTGAACAAATGACTCAGCACTGGGGTTAGTACAAAAAGAGTAAAACCAGTGCCGAGCCATTTGCTCCAAAGTGGGGTCAGCACAATCCAAAGCATCACACCTATCAAAGCTACCACCACGAACACCACCACGGTAACCACTACAAGGGAACCAACCCTCTCTAGCTGGAGGAGGACGAAAGCCACGAAAGGAACACCGTGGACCGTTCCTCCTCTCCATCTCAAAGCTACGACTCCTCCCACCCTCGTATTGAGCACGAGGTGGAGAACGTCTAGCAAACTGACCACCTGCAGTCTTTCCATACCAACCACCAGAACCACGACCACCTGAACCAAACCGAGCATCCTCATGAGCACGAAAACCAGACCGCTGTCTGTCCAGACCTGCACCGGTCTGACCGATGTAGCTCGGCCAGCAGCACCACCTGCTACCTTCCGGTCTCCCCAAGCCGGAACCGTCCTCACAATCGCCTTGGCCCTGGGCATCTGCATACGAGGCTCAAGTATACCATTGGAAGGGTGGTACTTGTCCTTGTTAGCCCACTCCTTTGCCATTCTCTCCTCATGCTTCCTCTTGAAGCAAAACTCGCCCTTGTGACCATCTCTCCAACAATAGTCACAATGAAACTGCACGGGCTTAGGTTTAGGCTTGGGATGGGGCTGCTCACTTGGTTTCTCCCCACTCGGCTTCTCCTCACTAGGCTTCACACCCTTTTTCCCAAAGAACTCATTCCCCAAGTCACTCTTGAAATTGATAGGTTTTTGGAAATGATTTGTGGAGTGAGGGAATATGGGAGGATCTGGGGTTGTGTCAAGTTTGTTTCTCAGTGGATTGAGCTTAGGAGCATAGGCGTTTTTGTGGTAGGTTTTTGGTGGAGCTTGGATATCACCAATCTTCTCTCCTCCCTCACCACTACACTCTCCAACCTTCTCCGAACCAAGCACTTTCCCATCATAGCGCTTGGATGCCTCTATCATCATCCTAAGCTGTGGTTCATGGCCCGACAACCAACCCATCATTTTTCTCAAGTCATCGTTATCATCCTGCAAGCGATCCACATAATGTGCAAGTTCCAGATTTTTCAAAGGATGCAATTCACAAGTAGTGCAAGAAGTGGGAATAGGCTCTTTCAACTTGGCCTCAAACGAAACAGTGTAAGCATGCATCTCATCAATTTTTCCATGCAAAACAGGGCAAGAAGTGCAAGCACCTAGCAAAGCAGGTCTAGACTTGAGCTCAGCCACTTCAACCCTAAGCACATCTAGTTCATCACAAGTAGAAGCATGTTTATCCTTAAGGGTAGTAAGATCAGCTAGGTACACAAAGCAATCATCACAATCAATCTCATCAGAAACCACAGAAGAAGCCTTAAGCGAATCTATCTCAAGCTTAGCATCAAGGTTTTGGGTTTCTAGCTCAGCTACTCGGTTCCTAGCATCTTCTAGCGAGGCCCTAAGCTCTTTTCTCATCTTCTTGGCCTCTCTAAGCATGTTATCACGATTATCAAGCAACTTGACAAGATGCTCGTTCTACTCACGCAAGAAGGGAAGCTCGTCACGTACCTCATCCTCGGAGTTGGAGTCCGAGTCGCTCTGGTGACTCTTCTTGCTGCCGGAGCTACGAGCCATGCCGCAGAAGCCATCTCTCACGTAGCAGCTCGGCCCGCTCAAGTTCTTGGATGACTTCTTGCTCTTGCGCTGATCACTTTCATCTTCACTGCTACTCGAGCTCGAGGAAGAGTAGGCGGAGCTGGAGTCGACGTCGCTCGCTCCGACCATCGCTCGGGCCTTCCTGCCGCGGCCGTCCTTCTTGCTCGACCGTCGCTCATCCTTGTGCTTGTTCTTGTGCTTGTGATCGCGCCTCGATCGGTACTTGTAGTCCTTGTTTGACCGGTGCTTGTAGCCGTCCTTGTAGCCGTCTTTGTAGCCGTCCTTGTTCTCCGTCTTCTCCGGGCAGTCGGCGACGAAGTGTCCTGGCTTGCCGCACTGAAAGCACGTCCGTGCTGTCCTCCTCATGTTCACCCGGTTCTCGTGCAGCCTCTCTAACCGCCTGGTCAGCAATGCCAGCTCGTCCTCTCCAAGCACGTCGAGCTCCTCGTCTGGCAAAGACATCAAAGAAGACAAAGAGTACATCCTGGAGGATGCATTAGCGTTAGACTTAGCCACTTTGCCACCGACGAGAGCAAGACTATGGGAGTTAGTCAGGCTCTCAAGACGGGCTGTCAAACCACGATCAACCTCAGTAGACTTGAGCTTCGAGAACAGCTCGTTCACCGTCAGAGTGGTGTACTTCTCGGACTCAAAATGGCCTCGACCTTTCCATCCCACACGGTACGATCCAGCGTGTGTAAGAGCTTCACAGCTCTATCATGGTCATCGTACGGGAGGACGTCGACATTGGCCCTCATGTTGTTCACAACTACCGTGAACCGCTGGAACAAGGCATCTATAGACTCACTGGGGAGATGAGTGAAGTTCTCGTACTCTCTCCGGTAGGTCGCATACAACTATGCCTGAACCTCAGCATTCCTAGCATGAGCATCTTCAGCTCCAACCAAATCCTACAAGCTAAGTCCTCTGTCTGAACCCGATCAAATTCAGACTGACACAGAGCACGAAACAAGTAGTCTACCGCCTTGTTGTTGGCGTCATGCATATCCCTCGATCCAGGAGCTAGGAAGTTAATCGGATGAACATAAGCTACGTTCACCGTAACATCCCAATGGATCTGACCCTTTCCGCGGAGGAACGCCGCCATACGCCTCTGCCACATCTGGTAGTTCTTCCCATCAAAGTGCGGAGGACCCGAACCCATTCCTGGTACGCCATCTTTGGATCTTAGACTGGCTAGAGTCAATAAAGACCCGAACTGGCTCTGATACCAATTGAAGGACCGATTGGGCGAACCAGAGAGGGGGGGGGAGTGAATGGGAGCCGATAAAAATTCTTCTCGAAGGAGATGGGAACTCCCACAAGACGAACACGGCTTCCGAAACACTTCTCCGACTCAACTACCAAAGTTGGCCAAGACCACGTAGCCACTAGAGTGCTACTGGTCCTAGGAACCAACAACCACCTACACCGACTCGAGAATGCAGCGAAACTAGCAACTCGAGCACCACTGGACTACACCGGTCAGGCCGGTGAGCAGCACCGATCAGACCGGTCCCTGCTGGCAAAATCTGAGAACTTCCACAGAAGGCCTCCACACCGGTCAGGCCGGTGTAGCTCACCGGTCAGACCGGTCCAAGCCAGGAAATCCCAAATCCACCAAACAGACCTACCGAGCTCCAAACTGAACCAAACTCGAAACAGCAGCAACACAGGACACAGGGAACTCACCAAGAAGTTCACCCGAGCAAAACTCAACCAAGAGTCTGCACCGGTCAGACCGGTGTGAGGCACCGGTCAGGCCGGTGTGACCTGAGCTCTCGGGATGAATAGCACCCACGGGTCAACTCCCCCAAATCCAACTCCTGATCTCCCAAATCACTCCACGGTTTTGCACAAGACTTTGGGGATAGTAGGAACACCTCATGGGCACTCCATAGCCAAGATTTGGTCCACCAAAACTTGCTAAACCGAGAGGAATCGAAGAAATCCCACCAAGAACGCCACTAACCCTAGAGCCAAGAAAACCGCAAAATCGAGCCCCTTTGCTCACGGATTTGGGAGGGGAATCAAAGGGAAAAGAACCACGAAGGGTTCAAGCATACATCCCCCACCAAATCCCAAAGAGAAAGGCCTCGAAATCGCTCCAAGAAAATCGCCAAGAAAGGGCTCCGAAAATCACCAAAAAGGAGAAACGGGAAAGACACATCCAAGCCTTGAGGAACCACGCCGAATCATCTATACATACCAAATAGGTTCATACAAGGTCTAGCTTGCCGCCCGATCATCCTTCCCTCTCACAAGATCTCACCATGAAGCTCTCAAGCTAGTCCTATGAAAATCCTAAGGAAAATAGGAAGGGAAAAATAGGAAAACCAAATGAGCTAGGGTTCCAAGAGATGGCTGCCATCCTCTCACCACTTGGGTTATATGGAGGCTAGCTGAAAGACTAAAATACCCCTAAGGCCTAATACTAGGATACACACCCCCGAGGGGCACTTTGGGAAACTTTGTCTTCGCACCATCGGACGGATGCCCGGCGACCGCAAACTTGCTTAGCCTCGACGCAAGCCTTGCGATCCCGACGCGTGTCCTCCGCTTCGAAGTCTCCAGACTGCGTCGTCGCACACCGGTCAGACCGGTGCTCCTCACCGGTCAGACCGGTACCCACCGGTCAGACCGGTCAGACCCACCGGTCAGACCGGTCCGATGCTGCTGCACCTCCGTCTTCGGTTCTTCGGTCTTGGCTTTGTGGATCAACCAAGGAACCCAGTGGTTTTCTGGTGAACCACCGGAAACCCCGCGAACTCGGTGTAGCCTCTGCCAATCACCACTCATGACTCGGCTCCCACATAGTCCCGGCTCGACCTTGGTTTTGAGGCTCAACCAAGAAACCGTCCATGACATCATCTTGCCGTTCTTGCCACCATGCAGCCCGCACTTCACCCCGCTGGCCACCGGGTCCCTCGAACCAAGCCTACTTGTCTTCTCCACACCTGGAGGCCTCACCGGCAATGACCTTTCGCGCTTGTTCTTCACCTGCACCAACACCAGTCAAACCGCAACCTGCACCTGCAATACTTAGCTAAGAATCAGTCCACACCACGTTGTCAATCACTCATCACACCACGAAGCGACCATCCACCGGTCCTCGAACCACACATGGCTCTCACTAGTCAACTCCACTCCCGCCTCCGTTTTATTTGATTCTAGAGCATCCCATTCTTTCATTACATCTCAGTTCGTAGCTCAACATAGCATACCCATTAGTCCCATGCCTCGCCATATGCTAGTTAGTTCGCCAGGGGGGAATTGAAAGCATCGTATAAGTGTGACAACGTCAGTCTCAAGATTTTGGGCAGAGATTTCCGGGCTAATCTTATGATACTAGAATCAAGAGGGATTGATGTGATACTGGGAATGGGATGGTTGACCGCGTGTGATGCGGTGATTCAGTGTGCTAAGAGGTCAGTTCTTCTCACTAGTCCAGCTGGGGAAAGGATCGAGTTTGCAGCAGATCCACCACCATCAACAGCCAGCGCAGTGAATCAGCTCAATGGAACGGCCTTGGAAGACATAAGAGTGGTGTGTGACTACCCTGATGTGTTTCCTGAAGAGCTACCAGGTATGCCCCCTGACCGAGATGTTGAGTTCATTATTGATCTGTTGCCTGGTACTGCTCCTATCTCTAAGCGTCCATATAGAATGTCTAGTGATCAGTTACAAGAACTTAAAGCGCAGATTAAAGAGTTAATGGGTAAAGGGTTCATTCGTGCTAGTTCATCACCATGGGGAGCACCGGTTATCTTTGTAGGAAAGAAGGATGGTACACAGAGGATGTGTGTTGACTACATGTCTCTTAATGATGTTACTATCAAGAACAAGTATCCGTTGCCTCGCATTGAGGATTTGTTTGATCAGATGAGAGGAGCCAAGGTATTCTCTAAGATTGATCTGCGTTCTGGTTATCATCAGATGAAGATCAGACCTTCAGATATTCCTAAGACAGCGTTCACCACAAGGTATGGACTTTATGAGTATACAGTTATGTCCTTTGGGTTGACCAATGCACCTGCCTACTTCATGTACCTGATGAACAAGATCTTTATGGAGTATCTGGATAAGTTTGTTGTGGTGTTTATTGATGATATCTTGATCTACTCCAAGAATGAAGAAGAGCATGAGGAGCATTTGAGGCTTTTGTTACAGAAGCTGAGAGAGCATGAGTTGTATGCAAAGTTCAGCAAGTGTGAGTTCTGGCTTAAGGAAGTTGCTTTTCTGGGTCATATTATCACCAATGGAGGGATTGCAGTGGATCCAAGCAAGGTCAGGGATGTGTTAAAGTGGGAACTGCCTCGTAATGTGGCTGAGATCAGGAGTTTTCTGGGACTCGCTGGTTACTATCGTCGTTTCATCGAGGGATTCTCCAAGATTGTGAAGCCTCTCACATCACTGTTGGAGAAGGACAGAGAGTTCAAGTGGACCAATGCATGTCAGGCTAGCTTTGAATAGTTGAAGAAGAGGTTGACCACAACACCCGTCCTAGTGATGCCAGATCTGCAGAAGAGCTTTGATATCTATTGTGATGCATCTCGACAGGGTTTGGGTTGTGTGCTTATGCAGGAAGGACATGTTATAGCCTACGCATCTCGACAGTTGAGGAAGCATGAGCTGAATTATCCTACCCATGATCTTGAGTTAGCAACAGTGGTTCATGCTTTGAAGATTTGGAGGCACTATATCATGGGAACTAAGTGTCAGATCTATACCGATCACAAGAGCTTAAAGTACGTCTTCACTCAGAAGGATCTCAATCTGAGACAGCGCCATTGGTTGGAGTTGATCAAGGACTATGATTTAGAGATTCACTATCACCCCGGTAAAGCGAACTTGGTCGCTGATGCCTTGAGTCGGAAGGGTCATGCTAACATGGCTATGGTCTTCCAACTGCCGGATGAGTTGGTAAAAGAGTTTGAGAGACTCAATCTGGAGATCGTTGCTCACACAGAGGGAGTGACTTTGGAAGTACAGTCTACACTGGAGCAGGAAATACGTAAAGGGCAACTAGAAGATGTTGGGATCAAGAAAATCAAGGAAAGCATGAAACAGGGAGAAGCTCCAGACTTCACAGAGGATGATCGGGGAACTATATGGTTCAAGAACCGGATTTGTGTACCAGAAACTTGAGATCTCAGAGAGACTATCATGAGGGAAGCTCACGATTCCGCCTACTCTATCCATCCAGGCAGCACCAAGATGTATCAGGATCTCAAACAGAGGTATTGGTGGTACGGAATGAAGAGGGATGTGGCCGCACATGTGGCTTTGTGCGACACTTGTCATCGGGTTAAAGCTGAACACCAGAGGCCAGCTGGATTGCTTCAACCTTTAAATGTGCCTGAGTGGAAGTGGGAAGAGATTGGTATGGATTTCATTGTGGGTTTACCTCGCACCCGAGATGGTTATGATTCAATATGGGTTATTGTGGATCGTTTAACCAAGGTTGCTCATTTCATTCCGGTGAAGACCACTTACACAGGAGCTAAGTTGGCAGAGTTATACATGTCCAGGATCGTGTGTTTGCATGGTGTGCCAAAGAAGATAGTGTCAGACAGAGGTACTCCGTTTACGTCTCGCTTTTGGGAGAAACTGCACGAGTCTATGGATACAAAGTTGAACTTCAGCTCAGCTCATCACCCGCAGACAGATGGACAGACTGAGAGGACCAATCAGATCTTAGAGGACATGTTGAGAGCATGTGCGCTTAAGCATGGTGGTAGTTGGGATAAGAGCTTGCCGTACGCTGAGTTCTCTTATAACAACAGCTACCAGGCTAGTCTCAAGATGGCACCCTTTGAGGCTTTGTATGGAAGGAAATGTAGAACTCTGTTGTATTGGAGTGAGACAGGTGAAAGGCAGCTGTTTGGGGCTGACATCATTAGAGAGGCAGAGAAGCAGGTTCAGGTTATCAGGCAAAACTTGAGGATCGCTCAGTCTAGACAGAAGAGTTATGCAGACGGGAAAAGGAGAGACGTGGTCTTTCAGGAGGGTGATTATGTGTATCTAAAGGTATCACCCATCAGAGGTTTGCGTCGATTCAAAGTCAAGGGAAAGTTGTCACCTCGATTTATTGGACTGTTCCAGATTCTAGAGAGAGTGGGAGAAGTAGCGTACAGGTTGGAGTTGCCAAATCAGTTAGCAGATGTACATGATGTGTTCCATATCTCTCAGTTGAAAAAGGGTTTCAATCCTCATGACAAGGAGCCGTTACCTATGGATGGGCTAAACATTAAGGAGGATCTCACCATTGTTGAACATCCTATTCAGATTTTGGACACTATGACACGAGTTACCCGAAATAGTGTGATTAAGATGTGCAAGGTACAGTGGAGCAACCATGTCGAGGATGAGGCAACATGGGAGAGAGAGGATGAATTGAAAGCAGAATTTCCAGATCTTTTCGCCAATCTATCCGAATCTCGAGGACGAGATTCATCTTAAGGGGGTAGGATTTGTAACACCCTAATTTTCCAAATTTAGCTTTTAATAAAATTTGCTAGAAACTTTTTATTGTGCTCTGAAGGATTTTAGGGTTGCATTTAATTTCTTTTAGGCATTTAAGATTTTCTAAAATTAAATAAATGAACTATAGGAATTTATTGTTGCATTCATGCTGATGCATTGCTTTTGGTTGTTTGAATTCAAATTTGAATTTGAATTCATTTGATTGTGCCTTTTCAAAATGCAAAACCCCTTCTCTACCCCTTCCCTTCCTTCCTCTCCTTCTGGCCCAGCTTCGCGTGAAGCCCAGCTGGCAGAAGTCCGCTGCCGCCCCTCCAGCTCCCCGGCCTGGTTTGCCTGCGCTGCGCGTCCTCGGCCCACCCCAGCCCAGCATCGCCGGCCCAAGCACCAACCGCAGCCCGCGCTGCCTCCCGCTCCTGCAGACGCCGACAGGTGGGGGCCACCTGTCATCCCCCACCTCGGGTCGTTGCCGAGCCGGACTCGAGCACGAGTCCGACCGCGCCCCGTGCCACCCCAGCAGCTTGGCCCGCACGCCAAGGCCAAGTCCCTGGCCTATTTAAGGCCGCCGCAGCGCCCTGAGCCACTCTCGCAAAACCCTAGCCGCCTCAAGCCTTCGTGCCGCCTGAGCCCAAACCCTAGCTCCGGCCGCCATCTTCGACCCGCGCCGCCGCCGCCTCTTCGCCGACGAGAAGCTGTCCAGGAGTTGCGTGTGGAGGTGAGGATCCCTCAGGTGCCGCTTGTTGGTGTCCCCGTGCCCCGAGTCGCCGAGACGAGCTCGTCGGCGTTGCGCCGCCGCGTCGCTCCGCCTCGCCGTGCTGCGCGCCGTCTCCGCCGTGACCTAGTCGTCCGCACCGCCCTAGATTGCTTCGCCGTCTCGCGCGCTACCTCCCTGTGTAATCCGTGCGCCAAATCGAGCACCCTAGCTCGATCCCGAGCCGCGCCGGCGAGTCCGCCGCCGTCCACCGCCGCTCACCGCCGGTCGTGCGCATGCGTGCATCAGCAGCCGTCGGATCAAGATCCGACGATCTCTGCTCGATCTGATCTGAGTCAACCGCCACCGCTTGCTTCAGACGTTGGATCTCGTTGGATCTAGATCCAACGGATCAGATTCGTCTTGACCTGGGTCAATACTGGTCAAACCGATCTGACTTCGCCTTTTTGCAATAAAGCCCCTTAGTTCTTCGGTTTTACAAATAGGTCCTCCCGCAGTAGGAAGTTCTTTACGGTTTAGTCCTTTTCTTTCTGTTTAAGCCCTTAAGTTTTAGTTTTCTTTACAGATCAGTCCCTGTACCTTTGTTAGTGCATATCTTGATCGTTTCAGCTCCGTTTTTAGCGTTCTTTATGTCCACGCGATCGTCTCGAAGCGCAGATAAGTTTTATGTCTCTGTTTTGTTTTGTTAGTACTGTTTGGTGACTATTTCTCATTTATTCTTGTTGTTTGCTTGTATGTGAATGTTGTGGTACGTAGAGAGTGAAGCGTTCGAAGGATTTGAAGATCAAGACGCACCAGAGTTTGAGCAGCAGCAGGGTCTTGTTGAAGGCAAGTCTCCCTTGATGCATACCCACTTGTCCTATATAACATGCATTAAATTCATCGTATTTATTTTTATTGCTTGCATTAACTTGACGGGAACCTATTAAGGATCATGCCTAGTCTTTTATGACCTTTGCCTTGTAACCGGGTTATTAAATTAATCTTGATGGTAGCTATTGCTTAGCATGCTTAACTGGGATGGTATTAATCAACTGGGATACCTTTTATGTTCTATGTTCCGTTTTACGTTATTTTAATTGCAAGACCACCTTTGTTATGTTAATCGGAACATGGAGAACCACCCAGGAAAACAGTACAACCACAAGAACTAAACGGGCAATGGTCTTGGCTGAATAATTAGGAACTTTAGCTTGGGGTGATCTTACCTGATAAGGACAAGGGATTGGCGGTACTGCGGGGTATGGACTCGCTCTAGTAGGGGGCTGGGTGAGTTATTTTCTATGGTGGGGTATTGACCTGCTAGGGGACTTTATACCTTGCTAACTGATCCGGACCTTGTGGGTCACAACTTATTGGGGAACCTTTGTAAAGGCCTTGTAGCGTCCCTATGCAACCACACCTCGGTAGTGTGGTATGGTGCCTTGCAAACACCGCATGGTTGGGTTCAAAGTTCTTCGGAGCTTTTACGCTGCTTGTGGTGAAAGTGTACAACCTCTGCAGAGTGTAAAACTAACTAGTTAGCCGTGCTCACGGTCAAGAGCGGCCTGGACCCTCACATGACTAAGTTATGGAACTTGATATTAAATTGATGCACTATCTTTATTTATGATGTTTATGCTTTATATTAATTGTGGGTTGGTATGAACTTATACTCTTTAGTAATTATGTTGCTAATAAAACTTGACCAACTAAAATGCTAATCTGCTTGAACCTTAGCCATCCACCATATGGCCTTGCATGTTATATGTTGTTTTCCCCTTGCTGAGTACGGCACGTGCTCACGCTTGTCTATTTTCGTGTATCTACAATACTCGGATTGCTGCTCAGACTGGGAGAGATTTGAAGACTATCCCGGTGACTTCCAGGAGTTCTAGGTGTGCGTGTCTTCAGTCGGCTGCCTGTGGAGGCATCTCTATCCGCTGCGAGAACTCGTTATTTATGTTCGTTTAAGACTTTGGGTCATGTAATAACTCTATATTCGTGTGGCACTGATTTTGGTATTCACAATGTCATTACGTGTGTGTAACTTGATCCTGGCGCACATGTAATCAATGCATTCAATTTTGCCTTTAAAACTGGGTGTGACAGGCGGATAGTTTGAATCAAACCCTAGAGATATATATATGGAGTCCCTCTAGGTTGGGCAAATGACCAAGGTACCCCTAGAACATAAACTGAGATACAAACCCCTCTGGGGCAATATGGACAAGTAGCACATCTCTTCATCGGGCGGCCACGCCTTCGCCGTAGTCCGCGTCCTCCCGACGCAGGCCCCGCGATCCCGCCGCGTGTCCCCGGCATTGAAGCTTCTCGGCGCACCCGGATCCCGTCTCCGCCCGCTGAGTCTCCGGTCTCAGTTTTCTGGCTTAACCAAGTAACCCGACGGTTTTGTGGTGAATCGCCGCAAACCCCGCGTGCAGACTCCGGTCGTGAGCCGCTAACCTGCACCAGCTCCAGTCGACGACTTCGTCTTGATTTTCTTGCCGCCATGCGGCCCGCACTTGATCCCGTTCGGCCACCGGGTCCATCGAGCCGAGCCTACTTGTCTCTCCACTCCTCGGAGGCCCCGCAAGGCTAAGACCTTTCGCGTCCACTCTTCACCTGCACCAACACGAATCAAGCTGCAACTTGCACCTGCAATACTCGGCCAAGAGTCAGTCCACACCACGTTGTCAATCACTCATCGCAGGAAGGAGCGACCATCCACCGGTCCTCGGACGCTCCGGTCCTCAATCTCCTCCTTGATGAGTGCATTGACAACACACATAATAACCAATTCAGAGAAAAGAGAAAAAGAAAAGAAACGAACGAAAAACTCAAACAAGTGATTAAAAGCCAAACAAAAGCTAAAACAAGATCACTTGAGAGAGAAAAATCTCGGTCCCCTAAGGAAAGGGCAATGGCTCGACACAACCGAGATAAAATGCTCCAAAATTGCCGACTCCTCAAGGTGAGGCAAATAGGGCTCGACACCATCGGGAAAAGAGCACAACTAAAATCAGGTGACAAAGAGCTCCCAAATGCAAGCTTCCCCTGAACAAATGCATTTCTCCCAATTTTTCTCCCCCTTGATGCAAAACTCCCCCTGGATGCATGAATTGGGTACTTTCCTCCCCCTTGTTGGTAATACATGAATCAAGTCTACAAATGCAAGCATGTGCTTCTCAAATATACAAAGAGCACTACAACATGCTAAAATTGAGACATAGACAAGCAAGATAGCCACAAATTTAGTACAAGCATCGCCAACAAGATAGATAGGGACATATAAGCATGTGACATAGCCATGATCAAAATGAAGCATTTTTCAACACAAATTTTCCTCTCATGAGCGTAGGACCTAAACATGGTCAAAATGAGCACAAACAACATATAACTCACAGACTTCATGTAAGGTCACATATTCTCATCACAAGATCATCACAAACACCTACAAGCTATCTCATGTCATGTCAAAGCCACCAAGCCATGTGTCCACTTCTAAATATGAGACTTCTCAATGGTGAACATCATGCAACGGTTTAGCACCCAAGATAAGGAATTTAAAGCACATGTGACATGGAAGCAAAATTTTCAAGCATAAGCATTTCATATACCAATTTCATGATTAAAATTAAGCATGTTACATGAAGTGCCTTTACGGCAAAAAGAAGCTTAGGCTTCTCCACAAGGTAGCATGTAGGCTAAACATTCATGATGACAAATGGGTCTTTGACCCCAAATGAAAAGAACATGGTTCCCACGCACAAATTAAGCAAGATATAGCCATATGCGCACAATATGAACATGAGAGGCATTCAACTCACAAGAGAGGATTATATATAGCATTTTCACAAAAGTAAGCCATCCACACGCATATACATCCCAAAGCTACCAAGAGCATAGCTATACATCACATGAACATCACTAGCAAAGTCATAAGCTCACATCCCGCATATCATAGTGATCAAAGTATATAGGAGAAGCACATCTCTAAAGCATATGATACAAATGCAGTCTATGATACAAAGATGCAAACATGATATGATACAGAAATGAAAATGCAACATGTATATGTACATCAGACCCCCAACCGAAGCTCAAAAAGGAAAAACTACTCCAAGCTCCCCTCGCAGACGAGCAAATATAGCTTGGTCCAAAGGCTTTGTTAGGATATCAGCGAGCTGTTTCTTGGTTGGCACATGGATGAGGTCTATGTTTCCCTTCTCAACATTTTCCCTCAGGAAGTGGTACCTCACCTCTATATGATTGGTTATGGAGTGTAGCACGGGATTTTTGGCAACACTAATGGCACTCGTGCTATCACACATGAGAGGAACCTGGGTACACTCCTCACCAAAGTCACTCAGCGTGTATGTGATCCAAAGCAGCTAGGAGCAACAACTAACGGCAGCAACATACTCGGCTTCTGTGGTAGACTGAGCTACACTAGATTGTTTGCGAGAAGACCAAGAAACAAGCGAGGAACCCAAAAACTGGCACGTCCCCGAACTCGACTTCCTATCGACTCGACACCCCGCAAAGTCGGCATCCGAAAAACCAAGATGCGAAAGGGAAGAGGATGCCGAGTACCAAAGACCAAGCTCAGGAGTGTATCGAAGATACCTGAAGATCCGCTTGACGACCTGCCGATGTGAAGTCCTCGGCGATGCCTGAAAACAAGCGCACAGACACACAGAAAACTGAATGTGCGGCCTCATCGCCGTCAAGTACAAGAGGGAGCCGATCATGCTCCGGTACTCCTTCTGATCCACGGGCTCTCCGTCCTTGTCCGCATCCAGCACTGTAGTCGTACTCATCGGTGTCGACAGGGGCTTCGAGTTGTCCATCTTGAACTTGTTGAGGATGTCCTTCGTGTACTTGGCTTGATACACAAAGGTTCCCTCCTTCGTCTGCTTGATCTGAAGCCCGAGAAAGAACTGCAATTCTCCCATCATAGACATCTCGAATTCTTTGCTCATGTCCTCTGCAAACGTCGCAACCAAAGAGTGAGATGAGCCGCCAAAGACAATATCATCCACGTATACCTGAACAATTAGGATATCATCGCCCTGCCTGAGGAGAAAAAGAGTCTTATCTACTTTGCCCATCTCAAACCCTGTGCTGAACAAGAACCCCCTCAAACGGCCATACCAAGCACAGGGAGCTTGTTTCAGCCCATACAACGCCTTCCTCAGCCTATACACCCGGTGGAGAAACTCAACACTCTCAAAGCCCGGTGGTTGCTTCACATAAACCTCTTCTTCTAAAAACCCATTCAGAAAGGCACTCTTCAAATCCATTTGGTACAATTTGAACCCTTTAGCCACAGAAAAGGCTAGAAGGATCCTAATCGCCTCCAAACGGGCTACAGGAGCAAATGTCTCCTCATAGTCTATCCCCTTCTTCTGACTAAAGCCCTGAGCAACCAACCTCGATTTGTTTCTCACCACCTCACCATTCTCACCCTCTTTGTTCTTCCACACCCATTTTGTCCCGATAGGTTTGCAATGTGGTGGTGGCTCTACCAACTCCCAAACTTGGTTTCTCTCAAAGTTCTCTAACTCCTCATGCATTGCGTTCACCCAATTAGGATCAGAGAGGGCGTGTCCAGTGTCTTTCGGCTCAAAGGTAGCAACAAAAGCTGAATGAGCAAAGTGAGAAACATTCCTGGACCTTGACCGTGTCGTATGTTCATTGATGTCGCCAATGATTCTTGAGGGAGGATGATCAACTTGAACGCGCCTCGGTGCCTCTCGCCTGGAGACGACCTTCCCCTCAGCAGCAGCTTCCACTTGATCATGCTAGATCGTAGTCGGTGTAGGGGATGGGCCATCCTGGACCGTAGTCGTCGTAGTGGAAGTAGAGGGTACATGCTCGGCTGGAGCTTCACCATCATCACCATCATCCTCTCCAGCATCATCCTCCTCATGCTCAAAGATCTTCTTGCCAATCTCGTCGTCACCTGCACACTCAAAAACAGACGAACTGCATGGTTGGGTCTCGTCAAAGGTAACCTCGCAAGTTTCCATGACTAGGTTAGTACAATGATTGAGCACACGGAATGCTCGAGAATGACTCGCATAACCCAAAAAGATGCCATCGGAGGATCTCGACTCAAACTTATCAAGCCTACCCTTCTTGAGAATAAAACACCGCAAACCAAAAGCCCTAAAATGGCTCACTCTAGTTGCTCGCCCATGCATGAGCTCATAGCACATCTTGTTCAAGAAGGCCCGAAGAAAAATCCGGTTCCCAACATGGCACGCAGTATTCACCGCCTCAGCCCAATATCTCCTCGGAGTCCTATGCTCGTCGAGCATCGTCCGAGCCATCTCACAAAGGGAATGATTTTTCCTCTCAACCACACCATTCTGACAAGCAACATAGAGAGAAGGGAATTGATGTTCGAGACCCAAATCAGGACAAAAGGTTTCAAAACGAGAGTTTTTAAATTCAGTGCCATTGTCGCTACGAATAGCTCGAACAACATCTCCATTCCTCTCATTCTTCAACCTCAAGATTAGATCCTGGACAAAACCAAATGTCTCCCCCTTGTCAGCCAAAAAGAAGACCCAAGCATAGCGAGAATAGTCGTCCACTATAACCAGGACGTACCATTTCCCACCCGCCGAGCACACACGAGCTAGACCAACCAAGTCCATATGGAACAGCTCGCATGGCGTCTCTGTCATAACGGATGTCAGAGGCGGGTGAGAGGCGGCGACCATCTTACCATGCCTACACGGAGCACATACCAAGTCCTTTTGGTATTTCAACTTAGGCAATCCTCAGACCAAACCTGGCCCACTCAAGCGTGACAACAAGTCAAAATTCAAGTGACCTAGCCTCCTATGCCATTTCCAAAGCTCCGCCGAAACACCAGCAACCAAACAACGAGAAGAGCCGACACACTGAGAAAAATCGGCTCTGAAAATCTGACCCTCGGGGATGATCGTGCACACAAGATCACCTCGAGAATCCAAAACACGAGATGTGCCCATTTTGAAACGGACCTCAAAACCCTCATCAAGAAGTTGGGACACCGAAAGAAGATTGAACCCCAAAGACATGACAAGAGCAACACACCTAAGAGTCACAGACTCGCTCACCTTCACTGTGCCCACTGAAAGCATTCTACCTTTCCCATTGTCCCCAAAAGTGATGTACTCTTTGGTCATCACCGGGGTGAGGCTGGAGAACCACCTTCGATCTCCGGTCATGTGTCGAGAGCAACCGGAGTCGATCAACCAAAAGCCCTCCAAGCCTCCCACCTAAAAATAAAAAATGAGAGCGAGAGTGAGCAAACGACTCAGCACTAGGGTTAGTACAAAATGAATCAAACCAGTGCCGTGCCAGTTCCTCAAAAGTGGGGTTAGCAAAATTCATCCTATCACTCATAGGTGGAACGTCTCCTTGGAAGACTACGTGTACCACGAGGTGGAGGCCGTGGCCCGTAGCTCCTCTTAGACCTAAAACTACGATCGTTCCCCCCATACTCGTATTGGCCACGAGTGAAGGAACGTCCAGCAAACTCGGCGCGCCCAAACCCAACACGCTTACCACCATCTCTCTGTGGTGGCACACCTCGAGGCACAAATTCACGCCTCTCCCGAGGGTAAATGGTATGCACCACACCCTCACCCCTAGGCACCATCTTAGGCTTAGGTACACCACGAGAAGGGCAGTACCTGTCTTTGTTTGCCATCTCCCTAGCAAACCTCTCCTCACGCTTCCTCCTGAAGCAAAACTCAGCTAGGTGCCCATCCCTCCCACAATGCTCACAATGGAAGGGTTTTGGTTTTGGCTTTGGCTTTGGGCTCTCTTTGGGCTGTGGTTTCTGCTCACTCGGTTTCTCTCCCTTCTTCCCAAAGAACTCGTTCCCCAACTCACTCTTGAACTTGATGGGTTTCTGGAAGTTGTCGGTGTGTGGAGGAAACACGAGAGGATCTGGGGTTGTGTCTAGTCGGTTCCTAAATGGGTTGGGCTTAGGAGCATAGGCATTTTTGTGGAAGGTTTTTGGTGGAGCTGTGATATCACCAATCTTCTCCTCCTTCTCACCACTGCACTCCCCAACCTTATCCTACCCAAGCGCTTGCCCATCATAGCTCTTGTATGCCTCAATCATCATCCTGAGCTGAGGCTCATGACCCGACAACCAACCCATCATCTTCCCCAAGTCATCATTCTCATCCTGCAAACGATCAACATAGTGTGCAAGCTCCAAATTCTTCACAGCATTTATTTCACAAGTAGAGCATGATGTAGGAATAGGAGCTTTCAGCTTAGCCTCTAGAGATCTAGCATAAGCAAGCGAAACATCTAGCTTCTCATGCAAAACAGGACAAGAAGTGCAAGCACCAAGCAAAGAGGGCCTAGATTTCATCTCATCTAGCTCAACCCTAAGCACATCTAGTTCTTCAACCTTGGAGGCATACTTTTCCTTAAGCACAGTCAAATCACCAAGAAAAGTGGAACAATCAGTGCATTCAGGTTCATCGGTCATAATAGGAGCTGACTTCAGAGAATCTATTTGAGCCCTAGCATCAACAAGCAAAGACTCTAGCTCAACCACCTTCTCCTTAGCCTCTCCAAGCAGAGACCTATACTCCTTCTTCTCCTTGTTGGTCTTTCTAAGCACATCATCACGGTTGTCACACAATTCATTCAACCTAGCATTCTCTGCTACCAAGAAGGATGGATCATTGTTTACCTCATCCTCGGAGTCGAAATCCGAGTCATCCTTGTTGCTCTTCTTGCTTGCGGAGCTGTGTGCCATGCCGCAAAAGCCTTGGGCGGCGAAGCACAAGCTGTGTACCTCTTGCCCTTGTGCCGGTTCTCTTCTTCATCACTTGAGCTCAATGAAGAGTAGCAGGAGCTTGAGTCGATGTTGCTCGCTCCGGCAACCATCGCTCGCTCCTTCTTCTTGTGACCGCCACTCCTCCTCGGCCTCCGCTCGGACTTGTTCTTGCCCTTGTGGTCATCCCTCAAGCGGTGCTTGTGGTCGGTCCTCGGACGGTGCTTGTGCTCGGGCTTGATCTCCATGGCCTCCGGGCGCTCGGCGATAAAGTGCCCGTGCTTCCCGCACCGGTAACACATGCCCGAGCTCCTCCTAGCGTTCTTCCGGTTCGTGTACATGCGCTCGAACCGCCTGCTCAGCAATGTGAGATCCTCCTCGCCCAGCACGTCGACCTCCTCATTTGGCATGGACACAAGACAAGACAAAGAGAACTGTCTCGAAGACAGGTTAGTGTTAGTCCTTGGTACAGAAACGAGAGCCAGACTGTGAGGGTCAGTCGGATTCTCGATCCTTGCTCGCACCCCACGGTCCACCTAGGACGACTTGAGCTTGGAAAACAGCTCGTCCACCGTGAGGATCTCATACTTCTCCGACTCAAGAATGGCCTCGACCTTCTCACTCCACATGGTACGATCCAGAGAGAGTGCAGGAGCTTCAGAGCCCTGTCATGATCATCGTACGGGAGCACGACCACATTAGCCCTCATGTTGTTCACAATCACAGTGAACCGCTGGAACATGGTGCCAATGGACTCACCGAGGAGATGAGTGAAGTTCTCGTACTCTCTCCGGTAGGTCGCAAACAATCGAGCTTGAACCTGAGCGTTCCCAGCATGAGCATTCTTCAACTGCTCCCAAATCTTACAAGCTAAGTCCTCTGTCTGAACCCGATCGAATTCGAATTGACACAGAGTACGAAATAAGTAATGACCGCCTTGTTGTTGGCGTCGTGCATGTTCGTCGAACCCGAAGCTAGGAAGTTAACCAGATGAACATAAACTGTGTTCACCGTAACGTCCCAAAGCAGCTGACCCTTGCCGTGAAGAAAAGCGGGCATCCTTCTCTACCACATCTGGTAATTCTTACCATCAAATTGTGGAGGACCCGAACCCCGTTCCTGGTACGCCATCTTTGGATGTTAGACTGGTTAGAATCATGAAGATCCGTAACCGGCTATGATACCAATTGAAGGACCGATTAGGCGACCAGAGAGGGGGGAGTGAATGGGAGCCGATAAAAATTCTTCTTCAAAAAGTGGAACCCGGCTATGTCCCGAATCAACAACCAAGGATTCCCACACAAGCTTGCCAAGGTCGCGTAGTCACAGCGGACCTACCAACCCTAGGAACAAGTCCAAACAAGTTGCAAAGCGGAAGCACAACTCAAGAAGCAAAGGACTTAACCAAATCTGGCAGAGCATAGGCGGACAGTCCGCAGGCGTACGGCGGACGGTCCGCGAGTCTGGCGGACAGTCCGTAAATAGCGACTGAGCCTCCAGTACCGCACCCCAGAAAATCGGACAGTCCGAGAAAGCACCTCGGACAGTCCGTGACGCGCGGACAGGCCGGCCCCACCAGGCAGACAGTCCGGCAAACCGCGTGCAACCGAAAACTCCAAACTCGACGGATCGAAACGACTTGTGCTCACGAACTAAAGAACACGTGACGAACACCCGACAAACACCGTCCGCGTGGACAGTTCGCGGGCCACAGGCGGACAGTCCGCCGGCCCCGAACAGAACAGCCCGATCTCAAAACAACAATGTCAACTCCACCAATCCATCCATGGATCTCCCAAACGGTTAAACGGATTGAGACAATATTTGGGGAAGATGTGAAGCGTCCCTAGGGGATGCTATGCCCGAAAACTTGAGGCCTCAAACCAACTAAAATGCCAGGAATCGATCACGAACCGAGCTCTATCAAAAAGCTAGGGTTCCACCCGAAATCCTCAAATCCAAGGCCGGTTTTGCCTGGACAGTCGGGAAGAACTCAACCCACGGGAAAAACTCAACCTTCACCTTGCCCGATCTCCCAATTCGCTCCACGGATTCAAGTGAGACCTTGGGGATAGTTGGGGTACCTCATGGGCTACCTTTGGCTAGAAGCTCGGTCCCCAAAACCTACTCAATCAAGATGATTCGAAAGTCAAACCTCAAGAACACCTTTCCAAGAGCTCCACCGAAAACCACCAAATCGAAGCCGTTTCGGGGGGATTGTGAAGGACCGAACTGGCGACCAGAGAGGGGGGGAGTGAATGGGAGCTGATAAAATTTCTTCTCGAAGGAGATGGCTACTCCAACAAGATGAACGCGGCAACCAAACACGTCTCCGACTCAACTACCCAAGTTGGCCAAGACCACGTAGCCACTGGACTGCTACTGGTCCTAGGAACCAACACACAACCTTCCGAACCAAAACACACCAAACGCACAGCGGAAATCTGCACGGCTTGCTGCCTGTGCTACACCGGTCAGACCGATGGCCTGCACCGGTCAGGCCGGTGGCTACAGCAGCCGCACAGAAAACGTTCCAGGTAGCCTCAGTGACTCCTCTAGGGCCTGGAACAAAACCACCTCAGAAAACACAACCTACAAGGGAAGAAAACCCTACACAAAGCCTAGCCAAACTCCTCGAAACCTGCCAAGAACTGACCATCAGCAACACACGACAACAGGGAACACACCAAGACGTTCACTCGAGGCAAATCCCACAAAGGGCTTGCACCGGTCAGACCAGTCAAGAGCACCGGTCAGACTGGTCGTGCCTGGGCAGCTCGGGATGAACAATGAGCCGCGGGTCAACTCCCCCAAATCCACATCCCGATCTCCCGATTCGCTCCACGGATTCGCACAAGACTTTGAGGATACTAGGAGTACCTCATGGGCATCCCATAGCTACGATTTGGTCCACCAAAACTCGTTGAGTCAAGAGGAATCGAAGGATTTTCGCCAAGAACACCACCAAGCCTAGGACAACGAAAACCCCAAAATTGAGCCCCTTTACTCACGGATTTTGGAGGGGAATCGAAGGGAAAAGAACCACGAAGGGTTCATGCATACACCCCCACCAAATCCCAAAGAGAAAGGTCTCAAAACCACCACAAGGAAATCGCCAAGAAAAGGCTCTGAAAATTACCAAAAAGGAAAACCGGGAGAGACACAACTAAGCCTTGAGGAACCACGCCGAATCATCTATACATACAATGAAGGTTCATACAAGGTCTAGCTTGCCGCCCGATCATCCTTCCCTCTCACAAGATCTCACCGTGAAGCTCTCAAGCTAGTCCTAGAAATTCCAAAGGAAAATGGAAGAGGAAAATAGCAAAACAAAATGAGCTAGGGTTCCAAGAGATGGCTGCCATCCTCTCACCACTTGGGTTATATGGAGGCTAGCCGAAAGATGAAACTACCCCTGAGGCCTAATACTAGGATACACACCCCCGAGGGGCACTTTGGGAATATTTGTCTTCGCACCATCGGACGGATGCCCAGCGACCGCAAACTTGCTTAGCCTCGACGCAAGCCTTGCGATCCCGACGCGTGTCCTCCGCTTCGAAGTCTCCGGACTGCGTCGTCGCACAACGATCAGACCGGTCAGACCCACCGGTCAGACCGGTCCGATGCTGCTGCACCTCCATCTTCGGTCTTGGCTTTGTGGATCAACCAAGGAACCCAGTGGTTTTCTGGTGAACCACTGGAAACCCCGCGAACTCGGTGTAGCCTCCGCCAATCACCACTCATGACTCGGCTCCCACGTAGTCCCGGCTCGACCTTGGTTTTGAGGCTCAACCAAGAAACCGTCCATAACTTCATCTTGCAGTTCTTGCCACCATGCGGCCCGCACTTGACCCCACTGGCCACCGGGTCCCTCGAGCCAAGCCTACTTGTCTTCTCCACACCTGGAGGCCTACCCGACAATGACCTTTCGCGCTTGCTCTTCACCTGCACCAACACCAGTCAAGCCGTAACCTGCACCTGCAATACTTAGCCAAGAATCAGTCCACACCACGTTCTCAATCGCTTATCACACCAGGAAGCGACCATCCACCGGTCCTCGAACCACACAGGCTCTCAATCTCCCCCTTGATGAGTGCATTGACAACACACACGTTTTGGTAACCAAAGAGAAAAGGAAAAGAAAAGAAACGACTAAAAGAAACTCCAACAAGTGATCGAAAGCCAAAGGAAAGGCATAGAGCAAGATCACTTGAAGAAGACAAGTCTCGGACCCCTTAGGCAAGGGCAACAGCTCGACACATCCGAGACAAAACCATGCTGAAGCAAAGAGCACAAACCACCAAACCAAAGCTCGAAAACCACAAAGAGCTCCCCCTGCACACATGCAAGCCACATCGCAAAACAAAGCAGCTGCTTCAACCATGCTCTGACCGGTCAGACCGGTCAACAGCACCAGTCAGACCGGTGCACAACATTTGAATAGGAGCCAGCAATCTGACCGGTCAGACCGGTGCACAACAGAGCCCAGAAATGGCTCAAAACCACCTGGAAACCTTCTAGATGCATTCAGTAGGACAAAACATGCTCAAACTTCTCCCCCTTGTTGACAATGCATGAATCAAGTCAAAAATGCAAAAAAACAACCTAGAGCTTCTCAAATAGACAAAATTCAACATAGGATGCTACACATGTCCAAATGAGCAAGTTAGATACTCTATAGCTTCGTAATGACAACAACTACAAGATCACCAAGTTTCACAACCATTAGGCGAAGCTAAGATAGAATTGAGCATTTTGGCAAAAAAAATCCCTCTCATGAGCAAAGTCCTAAACATGAGCAAAACATGTCAAAAAGGCAAAGCCACACAAACTTCATGCTAGGACAACCATTCTAAGCATAAGACCATCATAAACACCCACAAGCACCTCATGTCATGTCAAAGCCACCGAGCCATGTGCTTACTTCTAAAAATGAGACTTCTCATTGGTAAGCAACATGCAACGGTTTAGCACCCAAAAGCAAGTAAATTAAGCACATATGACATGGGAGCACATTTTCCAAGCAATTTACATTTCATTTTCAGATTTATATTTGGTACATGAAATATCTTTGCGACAAAAAGGAACTTATGCCCCTCCACAAGATAAAGCATGGGGGCTAAACATTCATGATGGCAAATGAGCCTTTGGCCCCATATGAGCAAAATAAGCTATCCAAACACAAATTAAGCATAGCCAAGCCACAAAAAACATGTCAAGATCATATAAAGGCATTTACTCACAAGAGAGCATACATGTGACAATTTTCAAAAAGCATAGCAAGCAACCATGGATATAAATCAAGATCATCAAGAGCTAAGCCAAACTAACCATAGCTTACCAAACTAGCTCACAAGGACATATAGATCATACCATGGTGAACAATGTATATAGGAGAAGCTTTTCCTACTCAATGCATATGATACAAAATGCAAGCAACCTAAGATACAAAGATGCCTATACATCAAGTTACATATGCCATGCCAAATGCAAGAAATGCACAAAGGAGAGCTATACATATGCTACAAAGGAGCTCCCACACACCCAACTCAAGAAATCAAACAAACACCAATCTCCCCCCCGCAAACAAGTGAAAGTTGCTTGATCTAGGGGTTTGGTGAAAATGTCGGCTAGCTGGTCATGTGTGGGTACATGGATCAAGGCGATTTTCCCTTTCTCAATGTTGTCTCTCAGGAAATGATATCTCACTTCTATGTGCTTGGTTTTGGAATGGAGCACTGGGTTCTTTGTAACGCTTATGGCACTGGTGCTATCACATTGTAGTGGGACGTGGGTATACTCCTCACCAAAGTCACTCATGGTGTATGTGATCCAAAGGAGCTGAGAGCAACAACTAGCTGCGGCCACATACTCTGCCTCGGTAGTGGATTGAGCAACACTCGATTATTTGCGGGAAGACCAAGACACCAAAGAAGAACCCAAGAACTGGCAAGTCCCAGAAGTGGACTTCCTATCCAACCGACACCCGGCAAAATCTGCGTCTGAAAATCCATGAAGAGCCAAAGAAGAAGACGCGGAGTACCAAAGGCCGAAGTTGGGAGTATGTCGCAAATACCTGAATATGTGCTTGACTGCTTGCCGATGCGAAGTCCTTGAAGACGCTTGAAAACGAGCGCACAGACATACCGAGAATTGGATGTCCGGCCTCGTTGCCGTTAAGTACTGGAGTGACACGATCATGCTTCGGTACTCCTTCTGGTCTACGTGCTCACCTTCCTCGTCCGCATCAAGAGCTGTAGTCGTACTCATAGGCGTTGCCATGGCCTTGGAGTCCTCCATCTTGAACTTCCTCACAATATCCTTGGTGTACTTTGCTTGGTGCACGAATGTTCCTTCCTTCGACTGCTTGATCTGGAGTCCGAGGAAGAACTGCAACTCACCCATCATGCTCATCTCAAATTCCCTGCTCATGTCCTCTGCAAACCTTGCAACCAAAGAGTTAGACGAGCCACCAAAGACAATATCATCCACGTATACCTGCACAATTAGGATCTCTTTGCCCTGCCTGAGGAGAAACAAGGTCTGATCGACCTTCCCCATCTCAAACCCTCTCTCAAACAGGAACCCCCTCAACCTACCGTACCAAGCTCTAGGCGCCTGCTTCAACCCATACAGCGCCTTCCTCAACTTGTACACCCGGTGGGGGTACTTCTCACTCTCAAACCCCGGTGGTTGCCTCACATACGCTACTTCCTCCAAAACACCGTTCAGGAAAGCACTCTTCACATCCATTTGGTACAATTTGAACCCTTTAGCCACGAAAAAGGCTAGAAGGATCCTAATCGCCTCCAAACGGGCTACGGAAGCAAAGGTCTCCTCGTAGTCGATCCCCTCTTTCTGACTATACTTTGCGCCACCAACCTCGACTTGTTTCTCACCACCTCTCCTTTCTCTCCCTCTTTGTTTTTCCACACCCATTTTGTCCCAATCGGCTTACACCCTGGTGGAGGATCCACCAACCACCAAACTTGGTTCCTCTCAAAATTCTCCAACTCCTCATGCATCGAATTAACCCAATTATGATCAGATAGCGCGTGTCCAATGTCTTTGGGCTCAAAAGTTGCAACAAAAGTAGCATGAGCAAAGTGAGAATTGTTTCGAACCCTTGACCGTGTAGTACGTTTATTGATGTCACCGATGATCCTCGAAGCTGGGTGATCCACTTGAACTCGCTGGGGAGGTTCTCGCCTTGATGCTACCTCCCCATCAACAGCAGCTTCTCCTTGATCTGGGTTTGTCGTCGCAGGTGTGGGAGAGGGCCCGTTCTCGATCGTAGTCGAAGTAGTCGGTACATGCTCAGCCGCAGGCACCACACCGCCATCTTCATCATCTCCATGTTCATGCTTCTCCTCCTAAAAAATCTCCTCGCCAAGTTCATCGTCACCTGCACACTCAAAAACAAGCTGACGACGTGGTTGTGTCTCGTCGAAGGTTACCTCGCAAGTCTCCACGATTTGGTTAGTTTCAAGATTGAGCACACGAAATGCTCTAGAATGAGATGCATAACCAAAGAAAATGCCATCGACAGACCTAGCCTCGAACTTGTCCAACTTCTTCCCTTTCTTAAGAATGAAGCATTTACAACCAAAGACATGGAAGTGACTCACCTTGGGTGTGTGACAGTGCATCAACTCATAGCAGGTTTTCTTCTTGTGGACCCTGAGGTAGATCCTGTTGGACACATAGCACGCGGTATTGACCGCCTCAGCCCAGAACCTTCTCGGAGTCCTATGCTCGTCGAGCATCATCCGAGCCATCTCACACAAGGTTCTATTTTTCCTTTCCACCACACCATTCTGGGGTGGCGTATACGGACTAGAGAACTGGTGTTTAAGACCCAAGTCATGGTAAAAGGTCTCGAAACGAGAGTTTCTAAATTCCGAGCCATTGTCACTATGGATCGCTCGTATGGCATCTCCGTGCCTCTCGTTCCTCAACCTCAAGACAAGATCTCGAACAAAACCAATCGTCTCCCCCTTCTCCTCCAGAAAGAAAACCCACGCATACCGAGAGTAGTCGTCCACTACAACTAGGACGTACCATTTCCCACCCGCAGATCGCACACGAGCTGGGCCAACAAGGTCCATATGGAGCAGCTCGCATGGACGCTCCGTCATCACATCGGTGAGGGGCGGGTGAGAAGAGGCTACCATCTTGGCATGCCTACACGGCGCACAAACTAACTCTTTCTCAAGCCTCAACCGTGGCAATCCTCAGACCAAATTGAGTTTACTTAAGCGAGACAAAAGGTCAAAGCTCAAGTGACCCAACTTCCTATGCCACTTCCACAACTCACTCGAAGAACTAGCCAAAAAGCAATGAGCCACATCCGAAGACAAAGAGAAATCTGCTCGGATCACTTGACCCTCGGGAACGACCATGCAAACTAGGTCCCCTCTAGAATCCAAAATCCGAGAACCACCAGGCCGAAACAACACCTCAAAACCCTCATCCAAAAGCTGGGAAACGGAAAGCAGATTGAATCCGAGCGATTGAACAAGAGCAACACGCCTGAGAGTGACCTTCTCACTTACCTTGATCTTACCTTCTGAAAGCACACGCCCTCGCCTATTGTCCCCAAAGGTGATGTATGTCTTGGACACCACTGGGACGAGACTTGAGAACCACCCCTTGTCTCCGGTCATATGCCTCGAGCAACCCGAGTCAATCAACCAAACGTTTCTCAAGTCTCCCACCTGAAATTCAAAAACGAGCACGTGAGTGAACAAACGACTCAGCAATGGGGTTAGTACCAAAGGAGAAAAACCAGTGCCGAGCCATTTGCTCCAAAGTGGGGTTAACACAAACCATATCATCATGCCTATCAAAGCTACCACCACGAAAACCACCACGGGAACCACCACTAGGGAACCACCCCCTGTCTAGCAGGAGGAGAACGAAAACCACGAAAGGAAGACTGTGGACTGTTCCTCCTCTCCATCTCAAAGCTACTACTCCTCCCACCATCGTATTGAGCACGAGGTGGAGAACGTCTAGCAAACTGACCACCTACAAACTCTCCATGCCAACCACCAGAACCACGACCTCCTGAACCAAAATGAGCATCCTCACGAGCATGGAAACCAAACCGCTGTCTGCCCAGACCAGCACCGGTCTGACCGGTGGAGTGCACCGGTCTGACCGGTGGTGCTCGGCCAGCAGCACCACCTGCCACCTTTCGATCTCCCCAAGCCGGAACCGTCCTCACAATCGCCTTGGCCCTGGGCATTTGCATACGAGGCTCAGGTACACCATTTGAAGGGCGGTACCTGTCCTTGTTAGCCCACTCCTTAGCCATTCTCTCCTCACGCTTCCTCTTGAAGCAAAACTCACCCTTGTGACCATCTCTCCCACAATAGTCACAATGAAACCGTATGGGCTTAGGCTTAGGCTTGGGTTGGGGCTGCTCACTTGGTTTCTCCTCACTCGGCTTCTCACCCTTTTTCCCAACGAACTCATTCCCCAAGTCACTCTTGAACTTGATGGGTTTTTGGAAATCATTTGTGGGGCGAGGAAATATGAGAGGATCTGGGGTTGTGTCAAGTTTGTTTCTTAGTGGGTTGGGCTTAGGAGCATAGGCATTTTTGTGGAAGGTTTTTGGTGGAGTTTGGATATCACCATTCTTCTCTTCTCCCTCACCACTGCACTCTCCAATCTTATCCGACCCAAGCGCTTGCCCATCATAGCGCTTGTATGCCTCTATCATCATCCTAAGCTGTGGTTCATGACCCGATAACCAACCCATCATTTTCCTCAACTCATCATTCTCATCCTGCAAGTGATCCACATAATGTGCGAGTTCCAGATTCTTCAAAGCATGCAATTCACAAGTAGAGCAAGAAGTGGGAATAGGTTCCTTCAACTTAGCCTCCAGCGAAACAGTGTAAGCATGCATCTCATCAATGTTTCCATGCAAAACATGGCAAGAAGTGCAAGCACCTAGCAAAGCAGGTCTAGACTTAAGCTCAGCCACTTCAACCCTATGCACATCTAGTTCATCACAAGTAGAGGCATGCTTATCCTTAAGAGCAGTAAGATCAGTTAGGTACACAGAGCAATCACCACAATCAATCTCATCAGAAACCACAGGTGAAGCCTTAAGCGAATCTATCTCAAGCTTAGCATCAAGGTTCTGGGTTTCTAACTCAGCCACACGGTTCCTAGCATCTTCTAGTGAGGCCCTAAGCTCTTTCCTCATCTTCTTTGCCTCTCTAAGCATATCATCACGATTGTCAAGTAACATGCCAAGCCGTTCATTTTCCTTACGCAACAAGGGAAGCTCGTCACGTACCTCATCCTCGGAGTCGGAGTCCGAGTCGCTCTGGTGACTCTTCTTGCTACCGGAGCTGCGTGCCATGCCGCAGAAGCCATCTCTCGCAAAGCAGCTCAGCCCGCTCAGGTTCTTGGATGACTTCTTGTTCTTGTGCCGATCACCTTCATCTTCGCTGCTGCTGGAGCTCGAAGAAGAGTAGGCGGAGCTGGAGTCGACGTCGCTCGCTCCGACCATCGCTCGGGCCTTGCCTCGGCCATCCTTCTTCCTCGATTGTCGCTCGTCCTTGTGCTTGTTCTTGTGCTTGTGCTTGTGATCGCGCCTCGACTGGTACTTGCCGTTCGTCCTCGACCAGTGCTTGTAGCCGTCCTTGTTCTCCACCTTCTCTGGACAATCGGCGACGAAGTGTCCTGGCTTGCCGCATTGAAAGCATGTCCGTGTGGTCCTCCTTGTGTTCACCCGGTTGTCGTGCATCCTCTCGAACCGCCTGGTCAACAGCGCCAGCTCGTCCTCTCCAAGCACGTCGAACTCCTCATCTGGCAAAGACATCAAGGAAGACAAAGAGAACATCCTAGAGGATGGGTTAGCGTTAGACTTAGCACCTGAGCCACCGACGAGAGCAAGACTATGGGAGTCAGTCGGGCTCTCAAGACGGGCTGTCAAACCACGATCAACCTCAGCTGACTTGAGCTTAGAGAACAGCTCGTTCACCGTCAGAGTGGTATACTTCTCTGACTCAAGAATGGCCTCGACCTTTCCATCCCACACGGTACGATCCTGTGCGTGCAAGAGCTTCACGGCTCTATCATGATCATCGTATGGGAGGACATCCACATTGGCCCTCATGTTGTTCACAACCACCATGAACCGCTGGAAAAAGGCATCAATTGACTCACCGGGGAGATGAGTGAAGTTCTCGTACTCTCTCCGGTAAGTCGCATACAACCGTGCCTGAACTTCAGCATTTCCAGCGTGAGCATTCTTCAGCTCCTGCCAAATCCTGCAAGCTAGGTCCTCTGTCTGAACTCGATCGAATTCGGATTGACACAGAGCACGAAACAAGTAGTCGACCGCCTTGTTGTTGGCGTCGAACATATCCCTTGATCCTGGAGCAAGGAAGTTAATCGGATGAACATATGTTGTGTTCACCGTAACGTCCCACAGGATCTGTCCCTTGCCACGAAGGAACGCAGCCATCCATCTCTGCCACATCGGGTAGTTCTTCCCATCGAAGTGCGGAGGACCCGATCCCCGTTCCTGGTACGCCATCTTTGGATATTAGACTGGTTAGAGCCTCGAAAGACCCGAACCGGCTCTGATACCAATTGAAGGACCGAACTGGCGACTAGAGTGGGGGGGAGTGAATGGGAGCTGATAAAAATTCTTCTCGAAGGAGATGGCTACTCCAACATGATGAACGCGGCAACCAAACACGTCTCCGACTCAACTACCCAAGTTGGCCAAGACCACGTAGCCACTGGAGTGCTACTGGTCCTAGGAACTAACACACAACCTTCCGAACCAAAACACACCAAACGCACAGCGGAAATCTGCACGGCTTGCTGCCTGTGCTACACCTGTCAGACCGGTGACACCGGTCAGACCGGTGGACAGAGCCGGTCAGGCCGGTGGCTACAGCAGCCGCACAGAAAACGTTCCAGGTAGCCTCAGTGACTCCTCTAGGGCCTGGAACAAAACCACCTCAGAAAGCACAACCTGCAAGAGAAGAAAACCCTACACAAAGCCTAGCCAAACTCCTCGAAACCTTCCAAGAACTGACCAGCAGCAACACACGACAACAGGGAACACACCAAGACGTTCACCCGAGGCAAATCCCACAAAGGGCTTGCACCGGTCAGACCGGTCAAGAGCACCGGTCAGACCGGTCGCGCCAGGGCAGCTCGGGATGAACAGCGAGCCGCGGGTCAACTCCCCCAAATCCACTTCCCAATCTCTTGATTGGCTCCACGGATTCGCACAAGACTTTGGGGATACTAGGAGTACCTCATGGGCATCCCATAGCTACAATTTGGTCCACCAAAACTCGTTGAATCAAGAGGAATCGAAGGATTTCCGCCAAGAACACCACAAACCCTAGGACAACGAAAACTCCAAAATTGAGCCCCTTTACTCACAGATTTGGGAGGGGAATCAAAGGGAAAAGAACCACGAAGGGTTCATGCATACATCCCCCACCAAATCCCAAAGAGAAAGGTCTCAAAACCGCCACAAGAAAATCGCCAAGAAAAGGCTCTGAAAATCACCTAAAAGGAAAAACGGGAGAGACACAACTAAGCCTTGAGGAACCACGCCGAATCATCTATGTATACAATGAAGGTTCATACAAGGTCTAGCTTACCGCCCGATCATCCTTCCCTCTCACAAGATCTCACCATGAAGCTCTCAAGCTAGTCCTAGAAATTCCAAAGGAAAATGGAAGAGGAAAATAGCAAAACAAAATGAGCTAGGGTTCCAAGAGATGGCTGCCATCCTCTCACCACTTGGGTCCTATGGAGGCTAGCTGAAAGACGAAACTACCCCTAAGGCCTAATACTAGTATACACACCCCCGAGGGGCACTTTGGGAATATTTGTCTTCGCACCATCGGACGGATGCCTAGCGACCGCAAACTTGCTTAGCCTCGACGCAAGCCTTGCGATCCCGACACGTGTCCTCCGCTTCGAAGTCTCCGGACTGCGTCGTCGCACACCGGTCAGACCGGTGTCCTCTACCGGTCAGACCGGTCAGACCCACCGGTCAGACCGGTCCGATGCTGCTGCACCTCCGTCTTCGGTATTGGCTTTGTGGATCAACCAAGGAACCCAGTGGTTTTCTGGTGAACCACTGGAAACCCTGCGAACTCGGTGTAGCCTCCGCCAATCACCACTCATGACTCGGCTCCCACGTAGTCCTGGCTCGACATTGGTTCTGAGGCTCAACCAAGAAACCGTCCATGACTTCATCTTGCCGTTCTTGCCACCATGCGTCCCGCACTTGACCCCGCAGGCCACCGGATCCCTCGAGCCAAGCCTACTTGTCTTCTCCACACCTGGAGGCCTACCCGGCAACGACCTTTCATGCTTGCTCTTCACCTGCACCAACACCAGTCAAGCCGCAACCTGCACCTGCAATACTTAGCCAAGAATCAGTCCACACCACGTTGTCAATCACTCATCACACCAGGAAGCGACCATCCACTGGTCCTCGAACCACACAGGCTCTCAGATTGCTGGAGCAAAGTCACCAAGTAAAGAGGCACAAGGTCCTCATATGTGACATCCAACAAGAATCCCACAAAGAAACGCCTCCAAAACGTCACCACAAAAATCGCCAAGAAAAGGCTCCAAAAATCACCAAAAAGAAAAAATGGGAGAGACAACAAAAGCCTTGAGGAATCACGCCGAATCTTCTAGACATACCAAGAAGGATTCATACAAGGTCTAGCTTTCCTCCCGATCATCCATCCCTCTCTAAATATCTCAGCATGAAGCTCTCAAGCTAGTCATAGAAAATCCTAAGGAAAATAGGAAAGGAAAATAGCAAAGGGAAATGAGCTTGGGTTCCAAGAGATGGCTGCCATCATCTCTCTACTTAGTTTATATGGAGGCACCGAAAGATGAAACTACCCCTATTACATAATACTAGGATGCACACCCCCGAAGGGCACTTTGGGAAATCTTCGTCGTAGCACCATCAGACGGATGCCCGGCGACCGCATTTCGCTTAGCCTCGACGCAAGCCTTGCGATCCCGACGCGTGTCCTCCACTTCGAAAAACTTCGGTGCCCTGCGACCCCAAACCGGTCAGACTGGTTTCACCAACCGGTCAGACCGGTTTTGGCCTGACAGCCACACCGAGTCTTAGGCCTTGGCTTTGTGGCTCAGCCAAGCAACCCAGTGATTTTCTGGTGAACCACTGCAAACCCCGCGAATTTGGTGTAGCCTCCGCCAATCACCACTCATAACTTGGCTCCCACGAAGTCCCGGCTCGACCTTGGTTTTGAGGCTCAACCAAGAAACCGTCCACGACTTCGTCTTGCTGTTCTTGCCACCATGCGGCCCGCACTTGACCCCGCTGGCCACCGGGTCCCTCGAACCAAGCCTACTTGTCTGCTCCACACCTGGAGGCCTCACCGGCATCGACCTTTCACGCTTGTTCTTCACCTGCACCAGCACCAATCAAGCCGCAACCTGCACCTGCAATACTTAGCCAAGAGTCAGTCCACACAACGTTGTCAATCACTCATCACACCAGGAAGCCACCATCCACCGGTCCTCGAACCACAAAGGTCCTCAATCTCCCCCTTGATGAGTGCATTGGCAACAAACATATTTGGTAACCAAAGAGAAAAGGAAAAGAAAAGAAACGAACAAAAAAACTTCAACAAGCGATTGAAAGCCAAAGGAAAGGCAAAGAGCAAGATCACTTGAAGAAGACAAGTCTCGGTCCCCTTAGGCAAGGGCAACGGCTCGAAACAACTGAGACAAAAGAAGCTCACCACAAAGGAGCAAAAACCACCAAAGCCAAGCTCAAAACACACAAGAGCTCACCCTGCACATGTGCCAGCACTGGGCACAAACCGGTCAGACCGGTTTCCCAAACCGGTCAGACCGGATCCACCAAACCGGTCAGACCTATTAAACTCGGCAGAAGCTCACCCCCAAAAGCCAAAAATGCAAAAGAAATGCACAAGCTCCCCCTTGACAGTTGGGATAGGTTCTAGGGATGCAATGCAACTTTTCTCAACCAACATTTCTCCCCCTTGTTGCCAATGCATGAATCAAGGCTAAAAAAAGGAAAAGATGCAACCTAGAGCTTCTCAAATAGACAAAATTCACCACAAGATGCTGCACAAGTCCAAATGAGCAAGTTAGATACTCTATAGCTTCGTATGAACATCAACTACAAGATCACCAAGTTTCACAACCATTGGGCGAAGCTAAGATAGAATTGAGCAATTTTACGAAAAATCACCCTCTCATAAGCAAAGTCCTAAACATGAGAAAAACATGTCAAAATGGTAAAGCCACACAAACTTCATGCTAGGACAATCATTCTAAGCATAAGATCATCAAAAACACCCTCAAGCACCTCATGTCATGTCAAAGCCACCGAGCCATGTGCCTACTTCTAGATATGAGACTTCTCATTGTTAGGCATCATGCAATGGTTTAGCACCCAAAAGCAAATAACTTAAGCACATATGACATAGGAGCACATTTTCCAAGTAATTTACATTTCATTTTCAGATTCATATTGGTACATGAAATGTCTTTGCGACAAAAAGGAACTTATGCCCCTCCACAAGATAAAGCAAGCGGGCTAAACATTCATGATGACAAATGAGCCTTTGGCCCCATATGATCAAAATAAATCATCCAAGCACAAAATTAAGCATAACAAAACCACTAAGACATGTCATGATCATATAAAGGTATTTACTCACAAGAGGACATACATATATCATTTTTCAAAAGCATAGCCGTCAACCATGGATATAAATCAAGATCATCAAGAGCTAAGCCAAACTAACCATAGCATACCAAACTAGCTCACAAGATCATATATAGCACATCATGGTGAACAATGTATATAGGAGAAGCCTTTCCTACAACAATGCATATGATACAAATGCATGCAACCTAAGATACAAAGATGCCTATACATCATGATACAAAATTCCATGCAAATGCAAACATGCACAAAAGGAAAGCTATACATATGCTACAAAGGAGCTCCCACACTCAACTCAAGAAATCAAACACACACCAAGTTCCCCACGCAAACGAGTGAAAGTTGCTTGATCTAGGGGCCTGGTGAAAATATCGGCTAGCTGGTCATGTGTGGGTACATGTATCAAAGCGATTTTCCCTTTCTCAACATTGTCTCTCAGAAAATGGTATCTCACTTCTATGTGCTTGGTTTTGGAATGGAGCACTGGGTTCTTTGCAATGCTTGTAGCACTGGTGCTGTCACATAGAAGTGGAACATGGGTATACTCCTCACCAAAATCACTCATGGTGTATGTGATCCAAAAAAGCTGAGAGCAACAACTAGCAGCAGCTACATACTCTGCCTTGGTAGTGGATTGAGCAACACTCGACTGTTTGCGGGAAGACCAAGACACCAAAGAAGAACCCAAGAACTAGCAAGTCCTAGAAGTGGACTTCCTATCCAATCGACATCTGGCAAAGTCCGCGTCTGAAAATCCATGAAGCGCCAAAGAGGAAGATGCGGAGTACCGAAGGCCGAAGTCGGGAGTGTATCGCAAATACCTGAATATGCGCTTGACTGCCTGCCAATGCGAAATCCTTGGAGATGCTTGAAAACGAGCGCACAGACATACCGAGAATTGGATGTCCGGCCTCATCGCCGTCAAGTACAGGAGTGACCCGATCATGCTTCGGTACTCCTTCTGGTCCACGTGTTCACCTTCCTCGTCCGCATCAAGAGCAGTAGTCGTACTCATAGGCGTCGCCATAGCCTTGGGGTCCTCCATCTTGAACTTCCTCACTATGTCCTTGGTGTACTTGGCTTGGTGCACAAATGTTCCTTCCTTCGACTGCTTGACTGGAGGCCGAGGAAGAACTGCAGCTCACCCATCATGCTCATCTCGAATTTCCTGCTCATGTCTTTTCCAAACCTTGCAACCAAAGAGTGAGACGAGCCACCAAAGATAATATCATCCACGTACACCTGAACAATCAGAATGTCAACGCCCTGCCTGAGGAGAAACAAGGTCTGATCTATCTTCCCCATCTCAAAGTCCTTAGCAAACAGAAACCCCCTCAACCTGCCATACCAAGCCCTAGGTGCCTGTTTCAACCGATAGAGCGCCTTTCTCAACTTGTACACCCGGTGGGGGTACTTTTCACTCTCAAACCCCGGTGGTTGCTTCACATACACCTCTTCTTCCAACACACCATTCAGGAAGGCACTCTTCACGTCCATTTGGTACAATTTGAACCCTTTAGCCACGGAAAAGGCTAGAAGGATCCTAATCGCCTCCAAACGGGCTATAGGAGCAAAGGTCTCCTCGTAGTCGATCCCCTCCTTCTGACTATACCCTCGACATGTTTCTCACCACTTCTCCATTCTCACCCTCTTTGTTCTTACACACCCATTTTGTCCTGATAGGCTTACAACCCGGTGGAGGATCTAACAAGTCCCAAACTTGGTTTCTCTCAAAGTTCTCCAACTCCTCATGCATTGCGTTGACCCAATTAGAATCAGATAGCGCGTGTCCAATGTCTTTGGGCTCAAACGTAGCAACAAATACAGCATGGGTAAAGTGAGAATTGTTTCAAACCCTCGACCGTGTAGTGCGTTCGTTGATGTCCCCGATGATCCTCGAAGCTGGGTGATCCACTTGAACTCGCCGGGGAGGTTCTTGCCTTGAAGCTACCTCCCCCTCAACAGCAGCTTCTCCTTGATCAGGGCTTGTAGTAGTGGGTGTAGGAGAGGGCCCGTTCTCGATTGTAGTCGAAGTACTAGGTACATGCTCAGCCACGGGCGCCACGCCACCATCTTCATCATCTCCATGTTCATGCTCCTCCTCCTGAAGGATCTCCTCGCCAAGTTCCTCGTCGCCTGCACACTCAAAAACAAGCGAACTACGTGGCTGTGTCTCGTCGAAGGTAACCTCGCAAGTCTCCACGATTTGGTTAGTTTCAAGATTGAGCACCCGAAAGGCTCTAGAATGAGATGCGTAACCAAAGAAAATGCCATCAATAGACCTAGCCTCAAACTTGTCCAAACTCTTTCCTTTCTTAAGAATGAAGCATTTGCAGGCAAAGACGTGAAAGTGACTCACCTTGGGGGTTCTACCGTGCATCAACTTGTAGCAAGTTCTCTTCTTATGAACCCGGAGATAAATCCTGTTTGACACGTAGCACACGGTATTTACCACCTCAGCCCAGAACCTTCTCAGACTCCTATGCTCATCAAGCATCATCCGAGCCATCTCACACAGGGTCACTACGTAGTTTTGGGGATTTCACGACCGATTTTTATGGCGACAGGTGGTTTTGGTCGCTATAAACCGGGCATAACACGACAATAGTCGTCATTGGTCGCGATAGGGGCGTGTGTTGCAACCAGTTGTGCACCGTTGCAATTTTAATGGCAATTGCGATAATGCATATGCCTCTGTTGCAATTGCGGCGTCGGTATTGCGACGCTTATTGGTAACAGTTGCAGTAGTTGCACATATCACAACGACTAAGACACGTCGCTATTAGTTGTGCCATGTGTTGCAAAAGAGGATTGCATCTAGCGACAAAAATGCACTCGTTGCGACTGAAATATTTGATATTGCAACGTGCATCAAAATTGTTGCAAAATAGACAGGGGTATGGCGACGTTAACACGGAATAGTCGCGCTAGAGAGATGTTATTGTGACAAAAATATCACCGTTGTGATCAAATGCACTATTAGTCGCAATTGATGCGTTCGTGTGTGTCCAGCACAAGACCTGTTTTCTTAACCTTGAAAAAAATCGACGCCCATCAATGTAATCGACATTTGCTCAACTCTAACCCACAGGCGAAATTGGAGGCCTAACGGACCCACACATGGGTCGGTCGAACCACATGGGCCTGTTCGATGGCCTGTGGGCCTAGACCATATCCTGCACACGATTATCTATCTTTGTACACCGAGTCTTAACCCAACTCTATTCATTTCACCGAGTCCTAACCCAATTCTACATCGTATCTCCCATCTTTACCCAACAATATATATCGACCTGTAATACGAGGAACGAAAAATACCCAAACAACACAACCTTGCTTGTTGTCGTCACGCAATCCGCCGGGGTGACGCTGCAAGCTCCGATCATCTAGAACCACGAGCGCAAGCAAGTGCGATCACCTGCATCACCAAGTCTGTTCTTCGGATCCAATCAGCCAAGGTATAATCGATTATGAGATCCATGTGCATGGAATTTTATTTGTTTGTTAATTAGTTTGTATATACATCTAATTTTAATACAATGATATGTATACTGATCGAGCATGCCCTTGTCCTCACTGTTTTAGGAGAACTCAGTTGTAGTTGGTTTTCTTGCAATGGCAATTGAAGAGGATTGCAGTTGGATGGAATTGCCGACTACAGATGATGCATGGCAACGCGGCTTCGACAAGTTTATGGATGATCTGTTTGAAGGAGAAGAGGAAGGAGAGTCTCAGCTATGTTCGTGTTGTAAGTGTCGTCGCATGGCATATCATAACAGAGACACTATCGAAGGTCACTTGGTTAGATCAGGGTTCGACCTGGATTTCATAAAAGAGCAAAAAAATGTCATCATCTTGTTGTTGATCCTATCGTGCGTGTGGATGATTACGACGATCATGACGATCAGTGGTGCCATACATGGTGGAATTAAAGGTGGTAATGAAGAGGAGCCAAATGAGTCAGCACACAATTTTTTCAATTTATTGGAACAAGCTAAGGTAGAGTTTTACCCTGGTTGCAAGGAGGCTTCAAAGGTTCTTTCATTGTCAGGCTATATCAGATCAAGTGCATGTGTGGTCTTAGCAACACTGCAATGGAGCAAATATTGTCATTATTCCGTCTTGTGCTGCCTGAAGGGCATTGTCTCCCGGATTCCCTAGACAAAGTTTGAAAGGTGGTTCGAGACCTTGGCTTGGACTACCAAAAGATTCATGCTTGTGTCAATGACTGTGTGTTGTTCCGTGGAGAGTACGCAGACATGGACAACTGCCCAACTTGCAAGTTCAGTAGGTGGAAATTTACAGATTCAGAACAGGGCACTGGCGTGGTTGGCACTGATGCAGCAAAAAAGAAGCGGTTACCTTGTAAAATATTGAGGTATTTTCCATTGATTCCTCGACTGCAAAAATTATTTATGAATAAGGAAACAGCGACATATATGCGTTGGCACGACGACGAATTGATTGATGATCAGAAACTAAGACACCCAGCTAACTCAAGGGCATGGAAGGTCGTGAATGAGGCACACGAGGACTTTGGAGAGGATCCACGTAATGTCAGGCTGGGACTTGCATCAGATGGCTTCAATCCATTCGGGATGTTGAACATGGCTTACTCTACATGGCCAGTTATCCTAATTCCTTACAACCTACCTCCTTGGTTGTGTTTGAAACAATCCTATTGGATCATGTCCATGTTAATTCCTGGGCATAAATCTCCAGGGATTAATATTGATGTGTATTTGCAGCCTCTGATCGATGAGCTCAAAACACTTTGGAGCAAAGACGGAGTTGAAACTTGGGATGCGAAGGATAAGCGCAGTCTTAAAATGCGTGCCATGTTACTCTGGACAATAAACGACTTTCCTACTTACGTGATGTTATCTGGCTGGAGCACCAAAGGGAGGTTTGCTTGTCCTTATTGTCACAAGGACACTGAGTGCATGTGGTTAAAATTCAGTTCGAAGCATTACTACATGGGGCATCGGCGTTTTTTGCCTACAAACCACAAGTGGCGAAGGGTCAAGGCCAGCTTCAATAACTTGGTTGAGACGAGGGAGGCACCAGTGCCACTCAGCGGTGAACAAGTTTGGCAGCAGTATGCTACATTTGAGAAAGTCATCTATGGAGCCACTACCTCTAAGAAGAGGAAGCAGCGTGATGAAGATACTAGATGGCACAACTGGAGGAAGAAGAGTGTTTTCTTTGAACTTCCATATTGGGATTCATTGCTCGTACGCCATAATCTAGATGTGATGCATATTGAGAAGAATATTTGTGAGAGCTTGCTTGGGACTTTCCTCGACATATCTGGTAAAAGCAAGGACAGTGAGAAGGCTCGACTTGATCTGCAAGAATTGGGTATAAGGAAGGATCAACATCCAATTCTCAATGAGAAAGGTAAATACGAAATGCCACCAGCGTTGTACACATTAAGTCGTGATCAAAAGAAAATCCTGTGCAACTTTCTACAAGGTGTTAAGATGCCCGATGGTTATGCCGCTAATATCAGGAGATGTGTTGATGTCGATGGGTGCAAGGTTTGTGGCCTGAAAAGTCATGACTACCATGTTATCTTACAAAAACTCCTACCTTTTGTGGTACGTGAAATATTGCCTGAACAAGTAGAACTCCCGTTGATCCAGCTCAGCAGGTTTTTTTAAACTCGGTATGTTCAAAGGAGATTGACGTGACCGAGATGCAAGAACTTAGCAAATAAATTGCAGAGACCCTTTGTCGTCTTGAGATGATTTTCCCTCTAGCATTTTTTGATATTATGATGCACTTACCGATTCATCTTGCTTGGGAGGCTGAATGCGGAGGCCCTGCTTGCTATAGGTGGATGTATCCAGTTGAGAGGTACCTACGTACAGTCAAAGGATATGGGAGGAACAAAGCGTACCCAGAGGGTTCAATAGCAGAGGGATATATATCGGAGGAGTGCCTTACATTCTGTACTCGGTTCTCTGAAGGTATTAGTACGAAGATTGATCGGCCAGAGTGTCAAGAAAAGAGCCCTGTTAACGAACCACCTGCTGGTCTGAGTGTATTTGCGAGCAGGGACATTAACAGAAAGAGAACTACTTCTATGCATAATATGGAGGTACTATGTTACGAAGTTTTGCAGACGATGAGGCACTACATAATATCAAACTGTGAGGAGGCCCTTCCATGGATAAAGTAAGTAACAAATGTAAATTATTTGAATCTTGTTACATGGTCCACACTACATATCTCACTGATTATTTTTCTCTTAAAAAATGTTGCAGTGAGCATAAGGCCGACTTGGAGAAAGCTGGATCGAAGAATGTTGAAAGGAGGCACACCGAGGAATTTGTATCATGGTTCGAGCGAAAGGTGAGTAATATACATTTGTGTTAAATTTAAACTCGTCAATTTTGAATGTGGTCATAACATATTGTCAAAACATATGTGAGTGTAGATGTGGAACCTGCATAGGGAGGGGAAAGCAGATGCCATGATTTATTCTCTATCTCGTGGTCCTGAAACAAAAATAGCTACTGTGAAGAATAGGTGTTCAATCAATGGTTTCTATTTTCAAGCATCGCATGTGGAGAAAAATCTAACAACACAGAACAGTGGTGTTGTCGTCAAGAGTAAAGATGGCATGGAATGGTTTGGACAGATTAAAAAAATCTACATCCTTGATTTTCATGAAAGGCAGGAAGTCACATTGTTCGAGTGTGACTGGTATGATGTTCCTAGACCAGGAACAAACAGATCAAAAGGGTACAATAAAGATAAATTTGGGATTATCGATATTGATACCTCTCAGTGTCGCTATTCAGCTAAGCCTTACATCCTGGCGACACAAGCGGAGCAAGTGTGCTTTGTGAAAAGCGGGAATTCGAAGAAAGAAAAGTGGTGCAGCGTCCTCAGAATGAAACCTAGGAACCTGTTTGCCATGCCTGAAGGAGAGGAAGACACTGACATTAATGTTGGTGATGCTGATATGGACGAGGTTGTTACAGGTTTTGAAAAAAATTCTGTTGTGGACCAAGAGGATGTGCCAACTTGGAGGAGGCCAGATGTGGAAGGGACAAGTGTTGATGCTTCTGTTGTTGATCTTGCTAAACCGATGCCTGAACCGGATCACGCAGACATACCTGAAGACGACGACGATGCTGATGACACCTACACTAGCGACGGAGTGGTTGCTCCAGCCAATTCAGATGGACAAGACGACGACGGTTTTTTTCATAATTAGGGGTAGATGTTTTTCTTAATAATTAGGGGTTGCTTTGTTTACTTTAATTGAAGCAATAGGTCCAAAGTTTGTGTGCAATAAATAAATTTTGGTGAAGATTGGAGTTCTGTGTGCAAGAATTGCTTGAGTCTTGTTATATAGTATTTCTGTGCGTTCATGTTTATGTTTATGACGACAGCTTGTTGGCCTTAATTTGTATATCACCATTATTCTCATGGAAAAACAAAGCAAAAGCAACGGTCAAAAGACAATATATGTATGAAATACTTAAGGTAGCATAATTCAGTATACTAAGGACACATATGCTTCTTCTTATTAAGGTAGCATCATACCCCAACATCTCTGTTCATCACAGAAGCAAAAGCAACAGAGAAAAGATAGAGAAGAAGATGTCATATCTACTTCTTCAGATCAGATCGCTTCATCCTCCACTTCATTCCCCATTAGATTCCTGGGTGTAGAACTCACCCCTCTGATACTTCCGCTTCACTGCAACGCGAAGATCTTCAGCCATCTGAAAAATCTGACATTTCACAAGGGCATCACAGTAAGCATTTATAGAAGGTCATCAACTGCAGTCATGCCAGTAGCAAATTATGTTTTTAGAAAATCTCTGACTGATGTTTAACCTGAAGGATAGGAACATCACCTCACGAAGAGACTTAGTAGGTCCATTGTATTCATCTTCATCGCTGTCGTAATTCAGCATCATCTTGCATTGAATCTTTGGGAAACAAAACTCGTACTTCTTTCCTTTTGACTGAATTACATGCAAATCTTGATCAGAACATAAGGCACACACAATAATTACGAACCAAATTTACTCCATTTCATCTAAACAAGTAGTGTTGCACCCTCACCTCATATAAGCATCCTCGCAGGCCAAAATCGTCGATGCCCATTTCCGCGTCTGATTCAGTAGTGGGGCAAGCCTGGATGTATAAGTGGCGGCTCTTTTGCTACATCGAAACAATTTTTTCAATTTGTCATTGACATATTGTATAAATATGCTGGCACGAAAATTTCTGCCACAACGTAACATTGCAAACTATCATTCAATGATAAAGACACGGTATAGGGTCTGGCTCACCTTGTTCTTCCTGCGCGACGATGAGGCTTCGGCGACGATTACTACTCTTCTGTTCTTCCTGGGGCGGTCATGGCAGATCGGAAACCTGTTGGGACGAAGGGGACTTCTACATTCACAGTGTGGTCCAAGTCGACTTCGACCCGCGCCTCCATGACATGCCGATGGCTCCTTCGTGGTCGTGGGGTGGATGAGGAGTGGCGGCGGCTCGATGGAGTCGACGATGTCGATGACGGACTTCGCGAGAAGCGACCGGCAGCGTCGTGCGGCTGCTTGCGAGATGTGTGCGTGCGTCGGGTCATCGTTATGATGTAGGTGGGTGAGATGGGGACGGTGGAGATGGGAGGGTGGAAGTTATAGGCAGCGAGGGAGGAAGAAAGCGCGCAAGATTTTTGGGACCTGAAATGGCCAGGCGGCAAAATTGCAACTTGGTGCCTTCGAATATGGCAATGGGATTGGGCCACACTTTTCTTGGTTGTGCTCCGATTTTTGTAAACACAAAAAGGATCCTGGTACATGATGAATCAGTTGCTTGACCAAACAGATGTCAAATTGACTTGTGTTTCTCGAGAAATTTTTCCTATTGCCTTAATAAATGAATGGTTTCTGAACCTATGAGTACTATCTGTCATGATTTGCTTGTTAACTGAATGTGATTCAACTGCCATGAATTGACATGTGATTGAACTGGCATTCAACTTGCATGACATTGCTTTCTGAACTGAAATATTATTCCATTGCCAACAAACACTTACACAGCACCCATACCCATTACACAAAGTTCACTGATCACAGCACAACAAAAACACTGATCATACCACAATAACTACCAGTTGAACTTGCTAATGGCAAATCCAATAGCTACACCACAAATTGCTACTGTAACATAACCAAAACCTACACCAACACAGATGACTGTGATCTTCAGCTTCTGCATTTGCACTCTCACTTCACAAAGCTCAGCCACAATGCTGTCCACTCTCTGCTTCAGTTCATCCACGTCTTCCTTCACTTCATCCATGTCGGCCTCCTCACCACCATCATCAGAGCCAGCATGAGCCATGGTAGCAGCCGCCCTCAGCCGTCCATATGATCCTTCATACTACTGCTCAGACAAGATGAAGCAACAAGTTGTTGGGTCGCCCTACATTAAACCCAAACCCTAGCCACATGAAAAACAGAAGAACAAACTCAAAATTTCACCCAAATTGAAGAGAAATTTACTTACTTTCACAGAGTACGGGCACTTCACATACATTTGGCCATACGTCTCTGGCTATTTGCTTTTTATTCCTACCACTGGCACACTACAAAACGGGCACATCCCCTCTTGGTTCACCCCTCTTCCCGTCCCGCTGCTTGAAGCCACGCTGGCGGTCTGGCTGCTTGAAGAGCCTGCTCGCGTGGAGTGCATCGTCCACGGTCGGCGGCGGCGAGAATGGGGAGGCGGCAACGGCGGCGAGAATGGGAGGTGGCGGGTATTTTGGTCCGGATACGCAAATACGCGGCCTCACAATGGGCCCGATGCAGCGGCAAGCGTAGAAAATGGCAAGTTTCCGGGTACCCGAGAGTTCCAATGGTGTTTCTCCAATAAGACAAATAGTAATGGCGTTTCTCCAAACTCAGGAAATTGTAATGGCTTGGAACCAAATAACCCAAAAAAATAAGAAAACAACCACTGATAGAATTCTGGTAGAGCTCCTTTTTAACTCAAATAATATTGACTTAAATAATGATAGGATTATGACACTCAAGATCACAAGCACTCACCATCGACAAATAGTTAATTTATATATAATATAACGAAAGCCCCATTCAACAAGGGTCATTACACAAGCATTCCCCAGGGATCATATATTTCCACTAAAGTAATGCCACTTCACAAGGGTCATTACACAAAAGCCCCATTCATCAAACCTACTTGTTCATCAGTTTCTACTTGTTGATCAGTACCTACTAGTTCATCTCTACCTCCTTTTGCTAATATACAGAGGGAGTATGTCACTACACAAAAGCCATGATTCCTACTCTCTCCTCCCTCAAATACATGAGGTTTAGGACAAGTATTTTAGTTCATTTTGAACTAAAATATTTGTCCTAAACGTCATATATTTGTGGAAGGAGGGAGTAGGTGATTACACAAAAGCTAAAACTGGCTACTACTTGAACGTGGCTGGTATCCTACTTGAAGAAGTAAACCCAGAGCTTGAGCTTCACGCGAAGGTCCTCCACCAGCTGCTCGATCTGACATGTTATAAGCATGCATTATCAGGTATAAGTACATCTAAATTGGCATATGCAAAAGAGGGAACATAGGGAATGAAAGTAATACCTCGGTGTCAAGAGGGCGCTTGTGCCAGACGGGCCTACAATTCTCATCATTGCTGTCTTCAGAGCATTCCGCGAAGATCCTGACTCGCGAAAAGTTGAACTCGTATGTCACCTTGGGCCCACCTCCCTAAATTAAGAAATGGAGACATGAATGAATACTAAATTTTGCAAAAATGGAAATGAATGAACAGCAGGGATAGAAGTTGGCAGAAAAATGCAAGAGACTTTTATGAGTGCAATAAACTTTGAAAAAACAGATGTATTATAGTTTGAATAGTAGCTAGCACCAAGTGCCTAACAGGATGTTGATTAAACAGAGTGCAATTTCAGTTAAAAACAGAGTGCAATTTTAGTTAATGCAAGCACATCCAAAAAAACAGGACAACAGGCTGGTGTATTTGCTAGTGAATTTTTATGATAAGATAAGATTAATCTTTTGTAGTAAAACATACCATGATGACAAGGTAGCACAGAATGCCAAAGATGGTTCCTATCAGTTTTTGCCATTTCTGTTCATAACAATATTCTGCATAATTGTGTTCACATTTGCGTACTAGGTACCATGAATGCCTAAAATGGTATACTATCCAAGAAAATCCTAAATTTGAACTCAAAGAATTAATTACAACTCACGAACAATTTCTCACACAAAGAAACAATCACTTACATTCAGTGATTAATCAGTACATTAATAATTAGGTTCTGCAATTGCAAAGGGGACAAATTAATTTGGTAGGAGGAACAAAACTTACCGGGCGTTCCCAGTCGAAATCCTACCATTTGTGCAGATACTCCTCCTCCTCGTTGGACGAGGCATCCACCATCTTGGCCTTCTTGACGATGGGGGGCTGAACACCCTCACCAGACTTTCGCTTCAGCACCCGTCGGTCGGAGTCCGCGTCCTTCAATCCCGACGGAACATCGGGGACGGGCTCTGGTTCCTCCGCCGCCGCCACTGGGGGCGACGCAGCGGGTCCCCTCGCTACCGCCGCCGCCGCAGTCTCTGAGCGCCTCGACGATCCTGCCAATGCGGGCTTCACGGCACGACGGTGCCTAGAAACCCTGGACTCTGCCGTCGACAATGAGTTCATCTTCGCTCTGGTGGCCTGCACTAGATGTGATCGCGTGAGGGGCTGGAGGTTTGGTGGTGTGCAAACTGATGGGAGTGGGGCGGCGACGGCGGGGTGGTTGCCTTTGAAGCAATGGGAATGGGCGAGGAAGGTTGCAAGAGAAGCAGCGAGACGAAGGGGCGGTAGTTCCTGTGGGTGGAGTGCGAGAACGAAGGGGTGGCAGCGGATCCACAAAGGTCAATGACGTGTGGACCCAGCCACTTCCTGGCCCACAAATGAGTACAGAAACACCGGTCAATGGTCAGTCTTTAACAGAAATTGGACAGCCGGACCCACATGTCAATGACTCAAGGTCAGCCTTTATGAGTTATATAGTTTTGTTGTTGAGCCACGTGAGTGTATGTAAGATGAAATAACATGTGTAGTACCACATTGTGAAATATTGTGGATATTGATGAGACCGGTTTCACCCAATGAGTACACATAACAACAAATCATCGACGAAGTCATCAAATAATCATGCATCACACACTGGCATTCAGTCACTTAGTGCATTACAGATGGACATTACACACAATATCACACATTACAATAAAGTTCTCAAGTCTAACACATAGATAAGATAGATTATTACAATCCAAGTCTCTCATGATACTTAAGCTTAGGCAAAGTTCCCTCTACAAAAGTTAAGCTAGCCATTCATCCTTCTTCTTCTTATTCCTCTAGCCATCACAAAGCTTTAATGCTTCTTCTTCATGTCCTGCAAGAACTCTTTGGCATCAAATTGAGTTATGAAGCAATTTGCCTAAAAGCTTATTTTTTTACGTAAACAATGTGTGCAAGACTAGCATTCAACATTTGTTCTATTGTTATTGACAAAAAATACCAAAAAGAAACGATGATTCTGTTATAAAAACTACCAACTAAATCGGCATATGAACTAGTTTCTATTTGACCAAATAACAAGCTAAGCATATGAGCTAGTTTATGTTATAACAACCTACGATTAAGTTAACTCGCACTAAAAAATACATCATGCATAGCGATACAGACCTAAACAAAATATGAGGAATTAACAATACGATGGTTCGAGGGGGACTAGTTCACTTTCTTCTGCTGCTTCCCCTTCTCATTGTCATACCGTGGCACCTTTCTAACTCGAAAGCCTGCTTCCCAGAGTTCGTGGCAATACGAACAACGGGATGGGTCGATCTCATCATCATAGCCACTGCTTCCAGAGCAGGTGCACTTGTCCCCTCGCAACCAAGCGGCAAGAAACTCTAGAGGTTCGATCTAATAGAAATAGTGCTTCAATCATTGTACCATAACAAGCGTTATAGCACAATAAACTAGAATGCACCAAAAAAGTACTCACAAATGCGTAAATTGAGATTGTTTCATGCATCAAAAAACTTAGTTATCTAGCATCTGCAATATACCTACCAAAAGTGGATCTTTATCTAGTATCAGGGAACCAAGCAAAAGTGAATCTTCATCTAGCATCAGAGAACCAAGCAACAATTGAAGCTAGCAAAAGTGATTATTTTTCAAGAATGTATTCAATCGTACTGACACAATTTCACTGGATACTATCCTAGCACAGAACAAAGTAGTGCTGTGTTCAAAGCAATTAGGAGTTTGCTTAGCGTCTTCACATGAAAAGAAATTAACTTAAATCCTAAAGATCAAAGGTGTACAGGACTACTAACAAAAATAGTGCTTGAATCATTGTATCGTAACAAGAAATTTGACACACACAACAAAAACCCCACTAGAACTAGCACAAGAAGAAAAACCCCAATTTCCTGTAGCACACTTACCTCATCTGCTTCTGCTGCCTTCTCTTCCCCCTGCTTGGGCCTGGGGTGAATCCTACATTGCTTGGTGGTGCAGTAGGATCCTCGTGCTTCACGTCCTCATCGATCACCATGCGGGGTAGCGAGTGGCTGTACCGGCCTTTCGCGCGGCCGCCTGTAGATGCGCCAAGGGTGGTACAACGGCGGCGGGTTGAATACGACCGCTGGGTGATTGACGTGCCGCGGCTTCCTGATCGCCCCGCCATGGACGAGGGGCGGCGGATTGGAGAAGGAAGTGGCGCCGCCGGCCCGCATGTGGACGGAGGCACTGAGGTCGCCCGGGACCACATGAAGCGCCCATTTGCGTCGCGCGCTTGCCTCCTAGAGTTGTGCTCCCTCTGCTCAGCCGTCGTCGTTGCTCCGCTCCTCTCCTTGGCTTGCTGCGGCAAGGGATGGGGCGAGATGGAGGCGGCGGCGGTGGCGGTTTTGCGCATCAAGAGTCGACAATTTGGGGGAAGAAGGCGAATTGCTAGGCGGCGAGACCATTTGCCTTTTATTCTAGAACTAGTATAGTTTATTACATCCCCATTCATATGACAAATGGTCCCACAATGAAGGGCCCACACGCCAGGTCCTCCGCGCTCGCCACAAAGTCTCGGTGGGTCCTACCTGTCGGCCCCAGATTCAGAAGTGTTTTTGACTTCTTTAAGAACAAGCACAATTTTTCTTTTTAATCTCTGCATGAACCTTGTATCTAGTTTTTCTCCCTCATATGAACTGCAAATTAGATCATTGTTTTTCCTACAAATTCCCAAAATCATGCTGTATCAAGTTATCAACTAATTAAGGCTAATATTTTGTAAAACCTACTCTTGTCGGTCTGTTTTAACAAATTTAACAAAATGAGAACAACAATCAATCTTTTTTTATACACAAAATTAAGTCAACTGGAAAAGTGATGAATACCAAAGCTTCATAACTCGTCAGGATATAAAAACTTTATTTAGGTCTTTCTGTCATTTCCTAAAGTGCCAATAACATGAAGTACAAAATTGACATGCCTCTTGGATAGAAACTATCTAAGTCAATCTACGATTAGTGACCAATGTATACTACACCTTTTGAAAATGACAACATGACCTAAACAAAGATTGTAGACCTTTAAGAATTATGAAACTTTGGTATTCATCACTTTTCCACTGGTCATTATTTAGTGTATGAAAAACCTTGTTTAAAGTTGAGAATTATTGAAATTCACATTTTGGATTGTTCAAACTCTGTCAAATGGAGTAGTGACTTACATAAAGTTTGTAGATGTTGATGAGTTCTACAACTTTCGTATTCAATACGTTTTCATTTGAAATCATTTGTTGCCCCAACGAATTTTGAGAATTTCTAAACTGATGAAATCTAAAATTTAAATAGTTGAGGTAACTCGGATGGGGACGTGACTAAAGTAAAAGTTGTAGATCTCGATATGTACTACAACTATTGTATCGACAACTTTCTCAGTTGAGCACTTTTTTTATGTCTTTGAATTTAAATACATTTCAAACCATTAAAAGAAAATAAAAATAGATGAATATCAAGATATATTATTGTGTGTTGGATCCCACCACGAAGGGCCCACACGGAAACCCCACGAGCGCGCAGACGATCTAGAGGCCACTTCCAGGTCCTCCGCACTCGCCACGAAGAACAAGCCCCATTTTTGTTTTTTAATCTCTGCATGAACCTTGTATCTAGTTTTTCTCCCTCATATGAACTCCAAATTAGATCATTGTGTTCCCTAAAAATTCCTAAAATCATGTTGTATCAAGTTATCAACTTGTTAAGGCTAATATTTTGAAAAATCTACTCATGTTGGATATGAACAACAAGTTACTCGTTTCAATTTTCATCTGATTTTTTAAAACACAACAAAAGGACCAATAAGATATTGAATACGCTGCTTGATCAAAAGTATAGTAAATTCATCAGAACGTATTCCAACCATGACAGATACAATAGGCCCAGTTACTATAGTTTAACGGGGACACATAAATCCCCTGGTGGACTCCAGTGACTGCTGATACTTCCTGTGTACATCTAGCAAAAGGAGACTCAACCTTTTTTAAAACACAAACAAACGACCAGTAAGATATTGAATACGCTGCTTGATCAAAACTAGTAAATTCATCAGAACTTATTCCAACCGTGACAGACACAATATGCCCAGTTACTGTAGTTTAACAGGGACACATAAATCCCCTGTTAAACTCCAGTGACTGCTGAAACTTCCTGTGTACATCTAGCAAAAGGACACTCAACCCGATTCAGGTGAGGTCACAAACCGAACTGCTGATACTTCATTCCTCGCTAGAGCCGGTGTAGTACTCTCCACTCCGAAACTTCCGCTTGATCTCTTTGCCGAGCTGCACTGCCATGGCTCGAAGCTGGCATTAAGAAAGGGAGTCAGTTACACAAAGAATCACAAAGCTGATATATTTGTTTCACAATTAATTGCATGAGTAATATATATTCGAGACAAGCACGTTATGCACAATAAATTATTGCTCCTGAACAATGGTGATGATTTAGTGAATGGTTGTCACGTGGCACAAATTAACATTGTAGGAACATCACCTCGTCACCAGACTTAGTTGGTTCATCATCGTCATCACTACCATCATCTATCATCACTGTGCACTTCATCTTCCTAGAGAAAACTACTTCGTAGTTGGTGCCTTTAGACTACATAAAAAGCAAAACTGGGTCAGAACCAATGGGCCACCAAATGAGGCAACCAAAAATCACGGCATGCCAAATCTGGGCATGACAAAAATATGAGCAAGAAGGGCCTGATTGGTTGAGTACCAAAGTTGCCAATCCAAAGGTCCCTAGATAATTTATCAGAACAAATTTGCACTTGAAAATAACACACTTATCTGCTCCAACAATTATCTAGAACAAATTGTAACTGAATGGAGCTACTAATAGTATAGTGTTACCTCATCCAAACGTGCTGGAAAGTATTTCCAGTCTAAAAACTTCCCCTTTTCGTCATCATAAGCAGCCTCGGTGAAGATGTGGTGCCTCTTCTGTTTCTACAACAAAGCAATAATTAGAATTTTTCATTTGCAGATTAAATTGTGTCAAGAATCACACTATTATATTATTCTTGTGTCACAAATCACAATAGGAATAAAACAGATCTCGCAAGTAACATGCTTCAGTACATCTTAACACTGCAGTGATGAGATTTTTAGTACATCCCTCATTAAGCTTTATCTAGTTGCATTTAATCAGTATATCCCTAATGAATCCAATCCAAAAAAACCCCTTCGAAACCACAAACCTAGCGGAACCAACAAGATCCCACCTTCCATATCAAATCTAAAAATGTAAGCTCACCTTGTTCAAGGGAGTGGCAGGCGTGGTGCGGCTCCGGCGACTCCGATGCCTAGCTGCGCCATCGGGGCGGCGCCGCCGTGCTGCATTGGTCCCTGCGCCGCCGGGGCAAGGATCGCGTTGATGCCGACTAGCCCAGGTGCAAGCTTCCGGGGGGTCATCTTTGTGCGCGCCATTGGGGCAATGGAATTGGTCGATGAAGTCTTGTGTCCGCGAGTGAGCAAGGTTAGCGGTGGATGGGGCACTTTGGGGGAAGAAGGCGAAGTGCTACTTTCCTAGGTGGCGAGACCGTTTGCCTTCTATTCGAGTAGTCTTGTGTATACAATAAAAGGGAAGTAGGGACACACTATTGACATCCCCGTTCAGATGACAAATGGGCCCACAACGAGGGGCCCACACGGAAACCCCACACATAGTCTCGGTGGGTCCCACCTGTCGGTCCCAGATTCAGACGTGTTTTTGCCTTCTTGAAGAACAAGTACAATTCCTAAAATCATGCTCTATCAAGTTATCAACTTAGTAGGGCTAATATTTTGAAAAAAACTACTCGTGTCAGTCTGTTCAAACACTTTAACAAAATGACTACTGCAATCAATATTTTTTAAAGATGTCAAATGGAAAAGTGATGAATACCAAAGCTTCATATCTCATCAAGATTTACAATCTTTATTTAGGTGTTTATGTCATTTTCAAATTTCTTGCTAGAAGTTGAGAATTATTGAAATTCAAAAATTGGATTATTCAAACATTGTCAAAGGGATTAATGACTTAAGTAACATTTGTTGATGCTGATGAGTTGTACAACTTTGGTAATCATGACGTTTTCATTTGAGATCATTTATTACCCCCAAAAAAAAGCGAATTTCTTAGTTTTTGGAATCTGAAATTTAAATAGTTGAAGAAATCTCTTTTGGGGAAGTGACCAAAATAAAAGTTGTAGATCTCCATAATTTCAAAACAAATGTAATGACAACTTCCTCATTTGAAATCAGTTTTTATGTCTTCGAATATCTATAGATTTGATGTTTCCAAATTAGTGTAATGAATGCTAAGATGATTTTTAATGGCCATATGTGACCAAAAGCAGTGTGGGCCCTTGCTTCCCTTGGCAGACATGTCATTGCCTTTAGGATGGAAACCATTGCGGTGTATCTAGATTTCCTCATGAAGCCAAACTGCCCTCTTCTCTTTCCTTTTTGCCTCTCCTCCCCCAAAACCACGTCCTCCGCGTCTCGGTGGCTCCCACCTATCGGCCCCAGATTCAGAAGTGTTTTTGACTTCTTTAAGAACAAGCCCAATTTTTCGTTTTAATCTCTGCATGAACCTTGTATCTAGTTTTTCTCCCTCATATGAACTGCAAATTAGATCATTGTTTTTCCTACAAATTCCTAAAATCATGTTGTATCAAGTTATCAACTTGTTAAGGCACTCATGTTGGTCTGTTTCAACAATTTAACAAATTGACAACAACAAGCAATCTTTTTTACACACAAAATGAAGTCAACAAGAAAAGTGATGAATACCAAAGCTTCATAACTCATCAAGATCTACAAACTTTATTTAGGTCTTGATGTCATTTTCTAAAGTGGTAATAACATGAAGTACAAAATTGATAGACCTCTTAGTTAGTTTCTTAAACTATCTAAGTCAATCTACGATTAATGACCAATGTATACTACACCTTTCGAAAATGACAACCTGACCTAAACAAAGATTGTAGACCTTTAAGAATTATGAAACTTTGGTATTCATCACTTTTCCACTTGTCATCATCTAGTGTGTGAAAAATCTTGCTTGAAGTTGAGAATTATTGTAATTCACAATTTGGATTGTTCAAAATCTGTCAAATGGAGTAGTACCTTAAATAAAGTTTGTAGATGTTGATGAGTTCTACAACTTTCGTATTCATGACTTTTTTATTTGAAATCATTTGTTGCCCCAACTAAATTTGACAAATTCTAAACTGATGAAATCTGAAATTTAAATAGTTTCAGGTAAGACGGATGGTAAAATGTCAAAAACAAAAGTTGTAGATCTCGGTAAGTACTAAAACTATTGTATCGACAAATTTCTCGTTTGAAATCTTCTTTTATGTCTTAGAATTTGAATACATTTGAAACCATTAAAAGAAAAAAAATATAGATGAATATCTGTGTATAGTATTATTGTGTGTTGGATCCCACCACGAAGGGCCCACACAGAAACCCCACATGAAGGGACGCGAGCCACGAGCGCACAGACGATTTAGAGACGACTTCCACGTCCTCGGCAGTCCGCACTAGCCACAAGTCTTGGTGGGTCCCACCTCTCGGCCCCAGATTTAGATGTGTGTTTGACTTCTTGAAGAACAAGCACTTTTTTCTTTTTAATCTCTGCATGAACCATGTATCTAGTTTTTCTCCCTCACAAGAACTGCAAATTAGATCATTGTTTTTCCTACAAATTCCTAAAATCATGCTGTATCAAGTTATTAACTTATTAATACGAATATTTTGAAGAATCTACTCTTGTCGGTCTTTTTGAGCAATTTAACAAATTGACAACAACAAGCAATCTTTTTAACACACAAAATGAAGTCAACAAGAAAAGTGATGAACACCAAAGCTTCATAACTCATCAAGATCTACAAACTTTATTTAGGTCTTTCAGTCATTTCCTAAAGTGGTAATAACATGAAGTACAACATTGACAGACCTCTTAGATAGTTTCTTAAACTATCTAAGTCAATCTACGATTAGTGACCAGTGTATACTACACCTTTCGAAAATGACAACATGACCTAAACAAAGATTGTAGACCTTTAATAATTATGAAACTTTGGTATTCATCACTTTTCTACCTGTCATCATCTAGTGTGTGAAAAATCTTGCTTGAAGTTGAGAATTATTGTAATTCACAATTTGGATTGTTCAAAATCTGTCAAATGGAGTAGTACCTTAAATAAAGTTTCTAGATGTTGATGATTTCTACAACTTTTGTATTCATGACTTTTTTATTTGAAATCATTTGTTGCCCAACTAAATTTGACAAATTCTAAACTGATGAAATCTGAAATTTAAATAGTTTAAGGTAACTCGGATGGTGAAATGCCAAAAACAAAAGTTGTAGATCTCGATAAGTACTAAAACTAGTGTATTGACAACTTTCTCGTTTGAACTCTTTTTTTATGTCTTAGAATTTGAATACATTTCAAATCATTAATAGAAAAGGTAACTCTTTCTGGTTGACTACCTAGTGGGTCCCACCTGTATGCGGCTTCTTCATGGAAACTGTGTCCCCACTTCCTTTTAGTTTATACACGAAGCTGAACCGACAGCAAAGAATATTGCCTTTCTACCTCTTCTGGTCTTGACCCAAACCGTCCCATCACAATTGGGGTTTTCTTGCCTTCACCCCACGCCGGCGGCCGGCCTTCTTCCCTTCCCATCGCCGGAGTGCCGGACTTCTTCCTCCTTGCCCACCTGAGTGCGACGATGGGGCGTTGGCTTCGTGACGGTCGCTTATCGCGACGTTTGGCGACCTCGGGGGCATCGTCAAGCTGCGGCGCCTCATCTACTACCGAGGGATGGGGTGGGCCGACTCAAATCGTCGATTGTTCAGCCGCCATGGTCGTACCACCTTGCTCTGAAGCAAGAATACCCGCCGCATTGCCCCAATGCGACACACCGGGAGGCAGCGCCGCCGCATGCAGGAACCAATGGGATGCACTAGCATCAAGCACCGCCGTACCAAACATCATGAACCAAGGAGATGCAATGGGCACAAGCGCCACAGCGTCAGCAGGGCGCGTCAGTGAGGTGAGCCAATCCCGGCCAGCATCTCCACATATATATAGTCATGGATTAATTTCAGATTGCGAACTCTGTTTCTTGATTTCGAACTGTAGCGTCGCAAGCACCGCCGTAGCAAAGGGTGGGAACCATGGCGCCCTACAGTCATTGCAAGACCTTTAGTTTGGGATTCGGTACAGGATACTTCACACCACGATGACGTCTTCTTCAAGGAGAAGTATCCCATCATTCGTACAACTATCACTTGCGATGCGGTTGTGGTGGAGTAGTTCATCCAAGAAATCCGAGGTAGCACCCCTGCAAAACGATTGCTCGTCGGGTTGGACACAGAGTGGGTTGAACTCCCCGAGAGCGGCGGGTACAAGACCGCATTATTGCAATTGTGCGTCGGGCCACGTTGCCTTGTGTTCCAGGTGCTCCATGCCGACTACAATCTCCCTGATGTCCTTGTCAAGTTTCTCACACAGGAAGGCCACGTCTTCGTTGGAGCTCATATATCCAATGATGTTGCACGCTTAGAGCAGGACTGCGGCATCACAATCACTAATTGGACAGACCTTCAATTGATTGTACCTGAAGTTGCTTCGCAGTACAGATGTCTATGCAAAAATGGTAAGAGATCATCACTGGAGAAGTTGGGAGCTCGAGTACTGAAACTACCTCTCTACAAGGATTATGGGTTCGATCACACTTTGTGGGGTTTGAGGTATTTGACAAGATGGCAAGTTAAGTACGCAACCCAGGATGCATTTCTGTCATTTGAGATTGCAAATCAACTTGTGCTCAAGTATGATTACCAATTTATGTAAAGAATTATTCAGTAGTGTGTAGTAATGTGCTACCCTAAGAACAAGTCAAGGTGTGATTAAGAGATTGGAGCCTTACCAGTGTGCTATACCTTCTATTGTGCTAATTTTCAGGCTTTGATCGATTCATTTTTCTTACACCATCGATTTCACATGGCTTATGGGAGATCATAGGCAGTGTGGGCCCTAGCTTTGCCAGCCTCATATTTCAGTGCCTTTAGGATGGAAAGAACTACGGTGTATCTATTTTTCCAAAAGAAGCCAAAAACCGCCCTCCTATCCTTTTTCCCTCCTCCCCCAAAACACTGGGCTTTTCTCGCCAATCCCCTCGCCGGACGCATCGCCTTCCCCACCGCCGACCGCATCCTTCTCGTCCACCTGGAGCGCGACGATGTCAAGACGCAAGAACCACAATACCCTGAGGCAGTTACGCGACGCACGAGGTCGGTTCTCACGAAATCCGGTGACGTCATCCTCTGGGCCGTCGTCGCGACGCCGCGGCACCAAATCAACCACGGGATTTGGAGCAATTGCCGCGTCTTCTGCCAGCAAGAAAGGACATGAAGTGGTAGCAAGCGCCACCACCCCCAAGAACCAAGGTGATGCAGCGGGTGGTGCAAGCGCCGCCGCCGCCACCGCCGCCCCATCATCACGCATCAATAATAACCAGGTGACCAAGCCCCTTCCATCATTTCCATAGTCATTTATCGATTGATATATAACTGTATTCGAGGGTTAGTGCAACTACACGATGTGGGATTTAGGGAGTACAAATTGTTCCTTTGTTCCTTTTGTAGATTGTAATTGGTCATTTGGTGCTAGTGAGAAGTGAGCCTGTGTTAGGCTATGCTATCTTGAATTAATGCTAGTCACACTATTATGAGCGCAGCAACAGTATATTGTGATTCACATTTGTTAGATTTGTTTTGCTGCATTCACAATTGCAATGCACCAAAATATTCCACCATTCACAATTACAATTATTCTTTTTTGTATACATGCATTGACAACACCATAAAATCATTGTAAGGATTCGTCATTTTTTGTACCACATCCTTAATATAGGAATGCAACACCAAAACAAAGGATTACATAATATAGTGATAGATGTACTATGTTAACATCTGTTATCTCCTCATAGGTGCGACGAACCCGCCACATATGTACTTGTGATCCTGTTACCCCAGAGAATGATGTTCAGTACGACTTCCCAGACGTGCCTGCTTCCGCATCACTGGCTTTGGTGAGTGCCATGAATATTAGAGATTGTGGTCTTTTTTTTACTTCAATTTGGGTAAGTACTGTTAGTAGACCAGATTTAAATGTGGCATGTAACTTTTTGATCATCATTGTGATCATGGTTTTATATTAAATAAAGGTTGATGGAAAGAAGTATGAAGTTGTGTACCACAAGATAACATGTCACTTGGCTATAAATGCTGAGAGCGATGATGAGGTTACCAATGATCCAGTTCTGTCTGGTGGGCAGGTGATGTGCTACATCATTCTTCTTTTGTGTGATGCTTTTTGACTTTACGTTAACCAGATGCTAATGCACCATGTTGTTAAATGTCAGATACGGCGCATGGCTGAGCAGCTTCGCAGAGCTATCAAACGAAAGATGCAGGTTGGTGAGTACCTCACTGCAGAAGTAGATGACTGATCTACTTGTCTAAGAAGATGTGTCCACGGGCATATGTGTGTTGGATGCCAAAGGTTGATGAATGTCACCACAACGGCAACTTATTCAGAATATATAGCTGGATGCTAGTCTGCTGATGTTATCTGTGTGTAAAAGAACATGTGGATTGGATGTTGTGTGTGCTTTCATAGGGTCAAAATGGCAACAAGTTTTTAGTACTTTATTTCTGTCTTACTACGTCCATATCATTTTGTTTGACGTTTGGTAGTTCACAATTGAACTAAGCAACGTCAAATAATTTGGAGGTAGTATTACTATAGTACTTGCGAAAACCGATGCTCATCAAGGAAATATATCCTTAGCCCAACACTAAATCACTGGCAAAAGTGGAGGCCTAACGGACCCACACATGGGTCGGCCGAACCACTGGTTCGGCCGAACCACGTGGGCTTGTTCGATGGCCTGTGGGCCTGGATCATATCCTGCACACGATTATCTATCTTTGTACACCGAGTCCTAACCCAACTCTATTTGTTTCACCGAGTCCTAACCCAATTCTACGTCGTATCGCCCATCTTAACCCAACAATATATATCTACCTGTAATATGAGGAACGAAAAATACCCAAACAACACATCCTTGCTTGTTGTCGTCACGCAATCCGCCGGGGTGACGCTGCAAGCTCCGATCATCTGGAACCACGAGCGCAAGTAAGTGCGATCACTTGCATCACCAAGTCTGTTCTTCGAATCCAATCCGCCTAGGTATAATCGATTATGAGATCCATGTGCATGGAATTTTATTTGTTTGTTAATTAGTTTGTATAGACATCTAATTTTAATACAATAATATGTATACTGATCGAGCACGCCCTTTGTCCTCGCTGTTTTAGGAGAAATCTGCTGTAGTTGGTTTTCTTGCAATGGCAAGTGAAGAGGATTGCAGTTGGATGGAATTGCCGACTACAGATGATGCATGGCAACGCGGCTTCAACATGTTTATCGATGATCTGTTTGAAGGAGAAGAGGAAGGAGAGCCTCTGATCGATGAGCTCAAAATGCTTTGGAGTAAAGACGGAGTTGAAACTTGGGATGCGAAGGATAAGCGCAATTTTAAAATGCGTGCCATGTTACTATGGTTAATAAATGACTTTCTTGCTTATGCCATGTTATCTGGCTAGAGCAACAAAGGGAGGTTTGCTTGTCCTTATTGTCACAAGGACACTTAGTGCATGTGGTAAAAATTTGGTACGAAGCATTGATACATGGGGCATCGACGTTTTTTGCCTACAAACCACAAGTGGCATAGGGACAATGTGACCTAAACAAAGATTGTAAACCTTTTACAATTAATTAAACTTTGGTATTTGATCACAATTCCATTTGTCATCATTTAGTGTATGAAAAATCTCGCTTGAAGTTGAGAATTATTGAAATTCACAAATTGGATTATTCAAACTCTGTGAAATTTAATGGATTTGTGACTTAAATACAGTTTGTAGATGTTGATGAGTTCTACAACTTTCGTATTCACGACTTTTTAATTCGAAATCATGTATTGCCCAAAATAAATATGTGAATTTCTAAACTGATGAAATCAGTAATGTAAATAGTTGAAGGTAACTTGATTGGCGAAACGCACCAAAATAAAAGTTGTAGATCTCATAAGTTCTAAAACTATTGAATTCCCAACTTCCTCATTTGAATTCATTGTTGATGTCATAGAATTTAATTCCATTTCAACCATTAAAAGAAAATAAAAACGAAAGACGTGTTTGACCATAGTGGTTCCCACGAGTGTGTCCCTTCCTCTTCCGGTTACATACAACAAACCCATTTCGGCTCTCTGACGCGTGGGTACACTGATCAAGATGGGGCCACGAGTCAGTGACTAAAGACATGAACGCGTCCCTTCGCATGCATAAACGAAGCGAGGCCGCCGGATTTCACTCCCACGCATCTCCCCTTCTCCCCGCTTCCTCCCCAATCTGTCCCATCAACTGCCGCTCTCGCCGCCCTAGCCTACTGTCGCCGCTGCTCTTCCTCCATCGGTGAGATGGTTCGCTCCACCCGCTCTCGCAGCTACGCAACCGAGTCCATCCCGGATGCCGCTGCCGCCATTCCTGCCGACACGCCTGCGGCCGCCATTATTGGTCTGCCTGAAGTGGAGCACCACTCCACTAAGCAGAGGTGTGACGGGCGAGGAAGATTCGTCAGGGGCGATCGCACCAGGAACTCGCTCCGGAGGAGGACGAGGATGACGACTATCCCGAGGCGCAACCAGGAGGAAGATGAAGTGGCGGCGCCGGCCGCCGTCCTCGATGCCGACGAGGACGCTGAAGAGGTGGTGCCAGTCGTCATCAAGGATTCCGATGATGAACTGTTGGGCATCGCTCCGCCTCCCGCCCCTCCGGTTAGTATCGATTTGGGAGTTTCTTGCTGGGAGGATAGATGTGGAGTTGGGGTTTTCTACTGCAGCTATGGAATAAGGTTTTTGTAGTTAACTCAGATTACTAGAAGTAGTTTATTACAATGTTTAATTGAGCAATCGCATTCGATCTTGTCTAAATATATAGCATGAGAATTCTTGTACATTAGATTGGAATTATTAGTGAAAAATTTAGTACTAATGCATGTTTAAATATTTCAGTATTAACTATACGTAGCATAATTTTTTTTAAAATTTAGCATTGGAATTGTTTGAGGTTAATTTAGTTGTTGCATTCATACATGTTTGAGATTTTAATACTGCCTCTGATTTTTTGTTAATGAAGACTCCTAAGCACGACCATGTCTTCGTGGTCAATGACAAGGTCTCAATTCATTGCACATTCTCGCATGACAGCGATGAGGAGACTGGAGATTGGCCAAAGCCGTCGAGGAGGGAGGTCAGATATAGCGCCCCTAGCTTAACAGTGCTAATTTCCGATTGTGATATATATATATATATATATATATATATATATATATATATATATAGGGAAAATCCATTCTACACGTGTGTGTAACTACTCCTTCCTGTAATTAGACCTACCAATGTGAAATTCTACCAGCGCTAACGGGTCCAATGATCCAACCGAAACCCACCACAACTAATAAATTATTAATTTATTTAAATAAATTCCTATACCAGCTATTTTATTGGATCTATCCCGATCCAGCCTTGGCAACTCCGCCAAGCTCTGGTTCCCGTTCCCCCTCCTTCCGTGCGCCACAACACGCCACGGCAGTGGCGCACAGCGACTGGCGGCTGTGATGTGCTAGGCTCGTCGCCGGTGAGCGTGTGTCGGCAACGTTGCTTGTCACGTTCACTCCCGTCAACAGGGCCCTTGGCCCGATCAGCTTTCTCCGATTCATGGATCCAGGTACGATAGAAATTAGATAGAATTTCCACCCAAATTAATTTATCTTCCTACTGGCCTAGATATAGCAGAGTAGGAGATCTTCCAGATAGTAGGATTTGATGTGATCTGAACCTTTGTGTGCTGCAGCCTCCGTCCTCCAACTACGTTCGACGTCCACGCCACTTTACCAGATCATGACGCTGGCTTCGTCTCGTTTGCTGGTGTGTAAAACATGGAGGCCGGCGGCAAGATCAGCGACCTACACGCGCGTAGATCATCGATCGACCACTGCACAATAATTACTCGTATTACCTATTGTTCGTATGCATACATACGTACGTTGTTTAAAGTATGCTTACATACTCATAATGGAAGGCTACGTATGTGGAGTTGTGGACATACCCTAATCAACGTACTCCTAGATTAATCAAATGTATGTATACTAATTCCGTACATTAATATATATACTTGGGTATGAATTGGTATGTGCGTGTATGTTGTCATACTGCCAACGAACATATATGTGCACATACCCTCTATGTTAGTATGTGATCATACTTTTGAAAAAAAAGTATGTGATCATCCTTTGTATCGACATGTATGAATGGATAGATACTCTATTTTGTCTTTTAAGGTATGTACTCAAAATCCTTTAATTTGTATTCACGCATAAATCATACTTTGTATCGATATGTATGAATGGATACTCTATTTTGTCTTTTAAGGTACGTAATAAAAAAAAGTATGTGCTCATACTTTGTATCGACATGGTTGAAATTAGCAAAGTTAACAACAATTTACTTCCTTACTATACGTGCCGCTAAATCTGCTGAGATCACGGAGATAAACGCCGATGTCTGCATGCATACAATTTAGAAAACTGGCTGGCCGCAAATCACGTAATTAGGTGCATAATTAATTGGTTATTAGTCCTTAATGGATCCGGTAGTTGGTTGGAACAGATCCGTTTAGAAGAGAAATCCTACCGGGTGGGTATAAAAAGAGGTAGGAGTAGCTACACGCAGGTGTAGAAAAAACTCGTCCTATATATATATATATATATATATATATATATATATATATATATATATATATATATATATATATATATATATATATATATATATATATATATATATATATATATATATATATATATATATATGCTAACTGTTGACGGTCCTTCCAACAAAAATTTGACCGTCAAAACCTCGGGTACGAGAGGAGTATATGACAAGTTTCATGCATATTTTTAGTACTAATAAAGTTCCACGAGTTGTGTTGTGAATTTTATATGCAGATATGTAATTGGGAGAAATCAGGAGTCACCGGGCCACACCTAGCAGGCACGGCCGAACCAACAGGTGCGGCTGGCCCTGCTGGTGCGGCCGAACCGCCAGGTGCGGCCGGCCCTGCTGGTGCGTCCGGTCTACCCACCAAAAATAAATACTCCAAAGTTCCTAAGAGATTTCTCTTCTTGTATTCTTGCAAAAGGAGAGAGGGGTCATCAAAAGAAAAAAAGAGTATATGCTCAAGAAGCATAGAAAAGAAAAAAAAGTGCTCCAATCAAAGAGCATAGAAATGATGAAGCATAACCCCCCCCAAAATAAAAGCAAGAGGAGAATCTCAAGGCAAGGAGAAAAAACAAACAAAAATATTCCACACACTTGCACATCTCGATCCAGTTGCATGACTAGTTTCTTCTTGGATCCGGTATTTGGCTCAACAACATCATGTGGCACAAGTAAGTCTCATGCTTATCCTACCCAAAGCTCCACATACAAGCCATAGAGTAGGAAGTTGATGCTCGCTCAAAAGCCTTTGGTGAGGTAACAAATACCACTTGAGCGATCGAGGGAACCATCCGAGGAACCTTGTTTTTTTCTTTGCAAAATTTTCAAAACTCCGAGATAGGATCCAGAAGAGAGAAGAGCAAGTGATGCAAAGTCAAAACCATTCTACTCTTCAACCTCCGAAGGCAAGGTGGAAAGTCACAAGCCCCACAGGTAAGATAAGGCTAAGGTTCTCTCGTACTAATCTTTTCAAATAGCAAGTAGAGCATGGATTTGTGCATAGGTACTTGCCGAGTGGTAACATCAATGCAACTCCTGATCCACTGAGGCCAAGTCTAGGCTTTCCTCGAGGACGAGCAAACGTTTAGCATGCGGGAGTTTGTTGACGGTCCTTACAACAAAAATTTGACCGTCAAAACCTCAGGTACGAGAGGAGTATATGACAAGTTTCATGCACATTTTTAATACTAATAAAGTTCCATGAGTTGTGTTGTAAATTTTATATGCAGGTACGCAATTGGGAGAAATCAGGAGTCACCGGGCCACACCTAGCAGGCACGGCCGAACCAACAGGTGCGGCCGGCCCTGCTGGTGCAACCGAACCGCCAGGTGCGGCCGGCCCTGCTGGTGCGGTCGGTCCACCAGGTGCGGCCGGCCCTGCACCCCACCACATCTTGAGCCCAGGCGACCATCACTTCCACAAACACACCTTGGATGGATGGGATGTGCCGTGGTTATGTCGGTTTGATCCAAAGGAGTAGAAAAGAGGCACTTGGATCCATGGGCCCACCTCTACATGCAACCAACCGCCATTTTGAAGCAATCCTGAGCATCCCCTATCATTAGCGGTGCATCACACAGCTTGGAGTAGGTACGGCCGGATCAAGAGATACGGCCGCACCTACGAAGCGGCGAATCCGGCGGAACCGACCCTGGATACTGACTCATAGCCGACCAAGGATCGAGCATCAGGACTGTCCACGACGAATGGCGGCACATCATAGGTGCGGCCGTGCCTGGCTCCCGCCTCCTCAGCGCTCCACCGATCTCCCACTGCTATAAAAGGGACCCTCCACTCGCTGGAATAGAAGACACACAGCAGGAGTATCACTATTGTCCACTTTTGTATCTTAGAGTAGGAAGTAGTGTAGTTTGGGAGTTAGAGTCGAGTCGAGCTAGTCTCGAGGTTCCGGAGAAGTCTTTTTCAGAGTTCGGGTACTACTCTTGTATCTTTCCTTTATAAGACTTAAGTGCAATTCAAGTTATCTTTCTATCTTACATTTCGAGTCAATTACATTCAGCTTTTACTTAGCTAATAGAAGCTTTATTCTAGGTTTAGACTAAAGTGAGTTTTGGCTCGGTTAGCGTAGCTCTCTTGAACCCTATAGTGTTGTGGTTGTTCTTCGCTTGATATTCGTCTAGGCACTTTGGTGTTTAGCCGTAGAGAGAGACCTCTCCCTAAAGGCCTTAGGGAAGGTTCTTTGGTTCGTTGTGAGCGCGGTGCTCAGAGCTTGCCTTAGTCTTAGATTGGTGTCCTGTTCAACGGAATAGTTGTGTTACCCTAAGGAGGTGACAGCTCCGGACGGGCTTTGTAGTCCACCACGTTAGTTCGTGCCGATAGGATTCAGCGCGTCGTCGTTCTCCCTTCTCATCCCAGTCCGAGAGCGCGGCTTTGCATGCCCCTGCAGCACTAGAAGAGCTTGTTGATCCTATCTTACCTTGGCTCTGCTTTACCTTAATTCTTTTCCTAGAGTTGACAGGAATAGATAGATTGCCTTAGGATCCTTCCTCGTCTCGTTGTCCTCCCAACTCACTAGGACCTCTCTAGTTCTTTTATCAAGATCTCCTTGCGTGTCAAGTTACCCCCCCGTATATCTTTATCATTACCCCCGCTATAAGTCCCTTTCACCGAGTCTCGATCCTCTCTACCGTTCTTTTGATTATCTATGCCGTAGTGCTTCCCTTGGGAAAATATAAATACGATAACCCGAATACCACCGGGTGAAGTGCTACAACGGTAATCCGTGCGCTTGCGGACCTTTCTGTGACGTGTGTTTTACCAAAGACGTTCCTAGCTCCATTACTAGAGGAATAAACCCGGTAGCGACGTTAGCGAGTGCCAAGAAGCATTTCTAGCGCCGTCGCCGTGAGTGCAAACCTAGTAGTGAGGCTAAGGAACGTCAACACTAACTCCTTGCCCCTCTGTCAACTAACAGCTCAAGCGAAAGGGTGAGAATATTCGCGTCCTTTTGAAGCGGATGTATTTCGCTCCCTGAGTGCACGGATGGTGTGTGATTAGGCCGGCACTAGTGAATGTAATTAGTGTATATAGTACTAATTTTGTGTGAAAGCCTTGTGCTTTCTAATGCCTTTGTGTGTGGAAACCTTAAGCTTCTGCCTGATGGACATCTAATGTATGGTGTTTAATTAATTAGTGATGATTTTGTGTCCAAGACTTGTGCTTCTAACTGATAGGCATCTAATATGCATGCAGAGTTTAGTACCGCTTTTGTGTGCAAGCTTCGTGCTTGAACCGTTTTGTGAGTGCAAGCTTTGTGTTTAATACTCTTCCCTCCTATTATTGTCAATTGTTATTGATTGAAAATGCGTCTGGAGAAGGCAAATTATGTTGCATACTCTTCCCTCCTATTATTGTCCAGCACTCACAATCTCTCATCCCACCCACATTCATACGTTATTTCAATCAAGGCTAGTTTAGACAGCCTGGAATTTGGAACAAACACATGACAAAAAAAAGATTAGTTCAAAATATAATACAATGACACTAAAAGGGCAAGTTCTCGAAAATGAAAACAATTGAGCCTGTGGGACCCACTGCATGTGGCAGGAGGGAAAACTCAGCACGTTTTTTAGCCAAAAAAAATTTTGCAGCCTGCCTGATTAACCCCAAGTTAAATATCACCTCCTAACGTTTTCTGCCAAAAAAAATTTCACATCCCGCCATTACCCCCCAGATTAAATATCACGTCCTCATCCCACGTCCCCCTAAACCATGCGCGGCGGCGGCGACCGTAGTTACAGAATTTGGTCTTCTTGGGAAGGCGACGATGAGGGGAACGTGGAGGCCGGAGGGGCAGGACGGTTCCTCTCTGCCCTAGCGCGCCGCGAGGCCATCCATGGCCACCATTGGAACACTTGTGGGACAATGAAATGGGCACGATGTCTTCGAAGTCGATATTGGCATTGAAGGTATTAGGTGTGTATCGGCCGCCTCGCTCTACTCCTTCTTGATGAGTTTCCTGGCTTTCAGGATAAAATTGTGTGCAGTAGTTACGTTGTTCCCTCCACGCAATCGATTTGATATACCTCTAATCCCATATAGGGTTCTCACTTCTCAATAAATCGTTGCCGCTGTCATTCTTCTATATATTGGCGCATCTTATAAAAGTCAGTCAGTTAGGCACCAGGGAAAATTCGATTAAGCCCGTGATGTTTTGTCTCATGTTTGTCCATTAATCTCATTGAATAGGCATTGTGCTATTTGACCACTACATATTTGTTTTCCACATACTTCCTACTAGTATATATATACATATATGCATACACCATTATTAGTACTACGTCTGAATTTGTCCATGCTGCCGTATTAATATTTATGTGCACGTGTAGACACTCCGATTTGACAGGTGATTTGTGGACTGTACTAATCGAAATCCATGGGGATTTGTGGACTGTACTAATCGAAATCCATGGGGAAAAACCACAATACTTCACTTCTACATTGGACAAGGGTGTTATAGACTTTAGTGCCCTGATAGATATTAAAGAAATGTTTGGATTTGAGCAGCGGGAGGACTGTGGTACGTATGTTGCTTGTTCTACACTAGCCACATGTAGCCTTGACTGCACATTATACTCATACAAGTGTTTCTAATTAATTTGCAGACCTTCACGATGACTTCAGGGAAGATACAGTTAAAGCGTACACTAAATGGTTAACTAGTGTCAGATGTATCAAAGAAATTAGTAAATCCTTTTTCCTTGTCGACTGCAGCTTATTTGTGTTGAAATATTTGAACCTTCTATGTGCATGTGTTTTCCATTTTTTCAGAGGTGTATGATAAAGTTCAAGCTAAACCTGCAGAAGTAGTCTTACCCCAACAAGATAAGAGCAATGACAACAGCCCGACGCTGCCCCCAGAAACGATGCCGCCACCACAACTTCCAACGCATGCTAGGAAACCAAGGAAGACAAAAGATTATAAAAGCTCTACACCTCGAGAAACTTCACTCTTTATTTTTCATTGGATTCTGCAACTGCTATTGTTCAGTAGTGAATGTTATTTTCTCTAGTGTGAATGCAAGTAGGTGGCAAGAATGTTGGCCGTGGAACCCTGAAAGGGTTATCTACAGTTGCCAAGAGATCAAGATCTGGCGGCAAAAAGTTGAAAATCCAATTTTCATCAAAGTTGGGTGGTCCCTGTGGAGAAAATAGACGTACCTTTGTTGATGAGATTGTTGTACATACTAGGCTTAGGGCTCCACTAATTGGAGTCCGATATTGGAGTGAAGTGCTTCCAGTAGTCAAGAAAGATATCGTAAAAGCTGTAATGGTAAGTCAATGTCCACCGCATGCACCTTGTTAATTTAATATAGCAGATGCATTCCCTTTATTTTGTTAGTATCCAGTGTTATGATTGAATCATGCATGAATAACAAGTTTCCTTCCCACTAGGAAACTTGGGAATTTGCAGGCATTCAAAATCCAGAGGAAAAGATATTGAAGATTGCCCACGAATGCTACAAAGGTTAGCGAGGCGACTTGAGTGCTACATACAAGGCGTACAATAGTTATCCGGATAGAATGAGGCACAAGCCTGCTGACCTAAACATTGTGGAGTGGCACTATTTGTGCCACTACTTTGGAACAAAAACATTCAAGGTACAATTTTTTCTACTAAATTAAAGAACAACATTGTGAGTTATATAGAAGATGAGTTCAACCTTTCATCACTTAACAGCACTTGTTCACTTCTTGCAGGAGCACAGCACACAGAACTCTGACAATCGCATCCGTCTAGTTAGCAACCATTCAGCAGGTTCAAAACCTTACTCTCAGTGGAGTTGGGAAAAGGTAAAGATTGGTAAAAATATTCTCATCTTTCACTATCTACATAAGAAAATCATATATTGATGCCGTGTAATGATGCAATCGTAGCGAGATCCCGAAACTGGTGCTGAGCCACACCAGTTGGAACTTTGGAAGGTTACTCACTCTAGGGATGGAAAATGGAGAAATGAGGTGGCTGAGACTATTTATGTGAGTATAAATTTAATTGTAACCTTGCATGCACATAACACTTGTTTAATTTTGAATCAAACCATGGGCACAGTTTTCTATCTTACAATTTTTTCTTGCCCACAGCATTGTACAGTCAGGAAATTAGCTCGACTAGCAAATCCAGATGAGGGGGGTGAAGACACAAGTTCCACTCCTCGAGATGAAGATGAAGAGAAATTTTTCCAGGAAACATACAGGGAAAGAACACATGTCAAATCCTCTGTGTCACGTGGCCTTGGTTACATGTCCACTCCAAGAAGCAACAAAGTGTATCAGGAGAGGTTGTTACATGAGAAGCTCGATAAGGTCGAAGCACGAGAACGTCAACTGGAAGAAATATTCAAGATGCATGAAGCTGACAAGGAACGCGAGAAAGAAGAATTTAAGAAAATGATGGAAAAGCAACTGCAGCAACAATTTGCCAAGATGATCGAGCCTATCAAACACTTGCTGCCATGTTCAGATGTAACCAGATGATTGTACCTGTTGTGTTCATAACTTGGCCAATGCAGCTAATATCTTACCTTCTATTGTTTCAAATAAGCAGAATACACCTCAATCCAACAATAGTACAGGTCAAGTTGACCCTAGGGTCGATGAGGATGGCATTGCTACAAGAACATTAGTGCAAAGTCAAGAAACAACAAACACGGTAACGACAATACTTGGTCGTGATTGAGAAAATGCATATTTATGCCACTTATCTCTCGCCTGCCCTCTTTCACAATGTGTAGAACCCCTCTGAAACCATCAACAATAGTTCTAATGAAGCTGTACAAACGAGGCCAGAGGAAAACATTCCTGCAACACCAGTAGTGCAGGATCATGTAACAACAACCCAGGTAACGACACCGAACAAGCTTTCCAATCATGATGCAATGCATGGTGTCGTGCTTTCAATCACAACTGATACAGTTCCGATATAAAAATATACATCCTAGATGCATCCATCAAGCACCGTGACAAAAGACAAAGAAAATGTACCACCTAACATCAGTCATACAAGTGCCAACATTACCAAGACAATGTTCGCTGAGAAACATGATAATCGTGCTCCACATTCTGCACCTTCTTCTGCACCTACAAGATATATCGCTCCAAGCACGCTAGTGAATCAGTCTAAGACGCGATCAGGATGGAAGAGAGCACAAGAGGTACTAACTAAACTGTCCTTTCTTAATGCCATTTATATTTTTCTACTTGCAATCCATATGATGCTGCATATTCTCATTACAAGACAAATTGGGTTCATATGATGTAATTCTCTAATTTCTTTACATTCAGAATGGCATGGAAAGAGAAGCTCTGGAGCCGTTAAAAGACTCAAGATCGGCGAACAAAATCCCTTCGGCATCACACAAAAAGCTCAAGCCTCCAAGCAAACCTCAGCTCTAGAAATGATGAAGATCTTCAACAATACTGGGTGGGAGTGATGCTAGGCTCTTTACAAACTTTGTTACTATTAACGTGAGTGATGGACAAGAGTGCAAAATTTAATGTGGTGAATTTTATTCTGTTATATGAATAATTGTGGCCTTGAATGACATGAATGTACATTGGTTCCATCAATCTATGTTTTGAATATTTTTGTTGCATTAAAGAATCCGAAATTGGGGACGGTGGCCTTGAGAGCCTGTGTGGTTCGAGGACAGGTGGATGGTCGCTTCCTGGTGTGATGAGTGATTGACAACGTGGTGTGGACTGATTCTTGGCTAAGTATTGCAGGTGCAGGTTGCGGCTTGACTGGTGTTGGTGCAGGTGAAGAGCAAGCGCGAAAGGTCGTTGCCGGGTAGGCCTCCAAGTGTGGAGAAGACAAGTAGGCTCGGCTCGAGGGACCCGGTGGCCAGCCGGGTCAAGTGCGGGCCGCATGGTGGCAAGAACGGCAAGATGAAGTCATAGACAGTTTCTTGGTTGAGCCTCAAAACCAAGGTCGAGCCGGGACTACGTGGGAGCCGAGTCATGAGTGGTGATTGGCGGAGGCTACACCGAGTTCGTGGGGTTTCCAGTGGTTCACCAGAAAACAACTGGGATCCTTGGTTGATCCACAAAGCCAAGACCGAAGACGGAGGTGCAGCAGCATCGGAGCGGTCTGACCGGTGGGTCTGACCGGTGTGCGACGACGCAGTCTGGAGACTTCGAAGCGGAGGACACGCGTCGGGATCGCATGGCTTGCGTCGAGGCTACGCAGGGTGCGGTCGCCGGGCATCCGTCTGATGGTGCGAAGACAAAGATTCCCAAAGTGCCCCTCGGGGGTGTGTATCCTAGTATTAGGTATTAGGGGTAGTTTCATCTTTTGGCTAGCCTCCATATAACCCAAGTGGTGAGAGGATGGCAGCTATCTTTTGGAACCCTAGCTCATTTTGTTTTGCTATTTTCCTCTTCCATTTTTCCTTTGGAATTTCTAGGACTAGCTTGAGAGCTTCATGGTGAGATCTTGTGGGAGGTTAGGATGATCGGGCGGCAAGCTAGACCTTGTATGAACCTTCATGGTATGTATAGATGATTCGGTGTGGTTCCTCAAGGCTTGGTTGTGTCTCTCCCGTTTCTTCTATTTGGTGATTTTTGGAGCCTTTTCTTGGCGAATTTCTTGTGGTGGATTCGAGGCCTTTCTCTTTGGGATTTGGTGGGGGATGTATGCTTGAACCCTTCGTGGTTCTTTTCCCTTTGATTCCCCTCCCAAATCCGTGAGCAAAGGGGCTCGATTTTGGGGTTTTCTCCTCTCTAGGGTTAGAAGCGTTCTTGGTGGGATTTCTTTGATTCCTCTTGTTCTAGCTAGTTTTGGTGGACCAAATCTTGGCTATGGAGTACCCAAGAGGTGTTCCTACTATCCCCAAAGTCTTGTGCGAATCTGTGGAGCGAATCGGGAGATCGGGAGTTGGATTTGGTGGAGTTGACCCGCGTGTTGCTGTTCATCCCGAGAGCTCAGGTCACACTGGTCTGACCGGTACCTCTCACTAGCCTGACCGGTGCCGACCCCCAGTTGGGTTTTGCTCGGGTGAACGTGTTGGTGAGTTCCCAGTTGTCTTGTGTGGCTGCTGTTTCGAGTTTGGTTTGGTTTGGAGCTCGGTAGGTCAGGTTTGTGGATTTGGGGCTTCCTTGCTTGGACTGGTCTGACTGGCGTGCTACACCAGCCTGACTGGTGTAGGAGCTTTCTATGGAAGTTCTCAGGTTCTATCAGGGCGCTCTAGTAGGGACCGGTCTGACAGGTGTGTGCGACCGGTCTGACCGGTGCAGTCCAGTAGCTGCTCGAGTTGGTTTTTCCACTGCGTTCTCGGGTAGGCTTTGGTGGTTGTTGGTTCCTAGGACCAATAGCACTTCAGTGGCTGCGTGGTCTTGGCCTACTTGAGTAGCTGAGTCGGAGACGTGTTTTGGAAGCCGTGTTCGTCTTGTTGGAGCTTCCATCTCCATCGAGAAGAATTTTTATCGGCTCCCATTCACTCCCCCCTCTCTGGTCGCCAGTTCGGTCCTTCAATTGGTATCAGAGCCAGTTCGGGTCTTTCGAGGTTCTAACCAGTCTAAGATCCAAAGATGGCGTACCAGGAACGGGGATCGGGTCCTCCGCACTTCGATGGGAAGAACTACCAGATGTGGCAGAGACGGATGGCTGCGTTCCTTCGTGGCAAGGGACAGATCCTTTGGGATGTTACTGTGAACACAGCTTATGTTTATCCGATTAACTTCCTTGCTCCAGGATCGAGGGACAATGTTCGACGCCAACAACAAGGCGGTCGACTACTTGTTTCGTGCTCTGTGTCAATCCGAATTCGATCGGGTTCAGACAGAGGACCTAGCTTGTAGGATTTTGGCAGGAGCTGAAGAATGCTCACGCTGGAAATGCTGAAGTTTAGGCACGATTGTATGCGACTTACCGGAGAGAGTACGAGAACTTCACTCATCTCCCTGGTGAGTCAATTGATGCCTTGTTCCAGCGGTTCACAGTGGTTGTGAACAACATGAGGGCCAATGTGGACGTCCTCCCGTACGATGACCATGATAGAGCCGTGAAGCTCTTGCACGCGCTGGATCGTACCGCGTGGGATGGAAAGGTTGAGGCCATTCTTGAGTCAGAGAAGTTTACCACTCTGATGGTGAACGAGCTGTTCTCTAAGCTAAGTCAGCTGAGGTTGATCGTGGTTTGACAGCCCGTCTTGAGAGCCTGACTGACTCCCATAGTCTTGCTCTCGTCGGTGGCTCAGGTGCTAAGTCTAACGCTGACCCATCCTCCAGGATGTTCTCTTTGTCTTCCTTGATGTCTTTGCCAGATCAGGAGTTCGACGTGCTTGGAGAGGATGAGCTGGCGCTGTTGACCAGGCAGTTCAAGAGGATCCACGAGAATCGGGTGAACACAAGGAGGACCACACGGATAGGCTTTTAGTGCGGCAAGCCAGGACACTTCATCACCGCTTGTCTAGAGAAGGTGGAGAACAAGGACGGCTACAAGCACCGGTCGAGGACGGACAACATTACCAATCGAGGCGCGATCACAAGCACAAGCACAAGAACAAGCACAAGGACGAGCGACGATCGAGGAAGAAGGATGGCCGAGGCAAGGCCCGAGAGATGGTCGGAGCGAGCGACGTGGACTCCAGCTCCGCCTACTCTTCTTCAAGCTCCAGCAGCAGCGAAGATGAAGGTGATCGGCGCAAGAACAAGAAGTCATCCAAGAACCTGAGCGGGCTGAGCTGCTTTGCGAGAGATGGCTTCTGCGGCATGGCACACAGCTCCGGCAGCAAGAAGAGTCACCAGAGCGACTTGGACTCCGACTCCAAGGATGAGGTATGTGACGAGCTTGCCTTCTTGCGTAAGGAGAATGAACGTCTTGGCATGTTGCTTGATAATCGTGATGATATGCTTAGAGAGGCAAAGAAGATGAGGAAAGAGCTTCGGGCTTCACTAGAAGATGCTAGGAACCGAGTAGCTGAGTTAAAAAACCCAGAACCTTGATGCTAAGCTTGAGATAAATTCGCTTAAGGCTTCACCTGTGGTTTCTGATGAGATTGATTGTTGTGATTGCTCTGTGTACCTAGCTGATCTTACTGCTCTTAAGGATAAGCATGCCTCTACTTGTGATGAACTAGATGTGCTTAGGGTTGAAGTGGCTGAGCTTAAGTCTAGACCTGCTTTGCTAGGTGCTTGCACTTCTTGCCCTGTTTTGCATGGAAAGATTGATGAGATGCATGCTTACACTGTTTCGCTTGAGGCTAAGTTGAAAGAACCTATTCTCACTTCTTGCACTACTTGTGAATTGCATGCTTTGAAGAATCTGGAACTTGCACATTATAAGGATCGCTTGCAGGATGAGAATAATGAGTTGAGTAAAATGATGGGTTGGTTGTCGGGTCATGAACCACAACTTAGGATGATGATAGAGGCATACAAGCACTATGATGGGCAAGCGCTTGGGTCGGATAAGATTGGAGAGTGCAGTGGTGAGGGGGGAGAGAAGATTGGTGATATCCAAGCTCCACCAAAAACCTTCCACAAAAATGCCTATGCTCCTAAGCCCAACCCACCCTATGCTCCTAAGCCCAACCCACTGAGAAACAAACTTGACACAACCCCAGATCCTCCCATATTTCCTCGCCCCACAAATGATTTCCTAAAACCCATCAAGTTCAAGAGTGACTTGGGAAATGAGTTCGTTGGGAAAAAGGGTGAGAAGCCGAGTGAGGAGAAACCAAGTGAGCAGCCCCAACCCAAGCCTAAACCTAAGCTCATACGGTTTCATTGTGACTATTGTGGGAGAGATGGTCACAAGGGTGAGTTTTGCTTCAACAGGAAGCGTGAGGAGAGAATGGCTAAGGAGTGGGCTAACAAGGACAGGTACTGCCCTTCAAATGGTGTACCTGAGCCTCGTATGCAAATGCCCAGGGCTAAGGCGATTGTGAGGACGATTCCGGCTTGGGGAGATCGGAAGGTGGCAGGTGGTGCTGCTGGCCGAGCACCACCTGTCAGACCGGTCAGGGTGACCGGGTCTGGGCAGGCAGCAGTTTGGTTTCCGTGCTTGTGTGGATGCTCGGTTTGGTTCAGGAGGTCGTGGTTCTGGTAGTTGGCATGGAGAGTTTGCAGGTGGTCAGTTGGCTAGACATTCTCCACCTCGTGCTCAATACGATGGTGGGAGGAGTCGTAGCTTTGAGATGGAGAGGAGGAACGGTCCACGGTCTTCCTTTCGTGGTTTTCGTTCTCCTTCAGCTAGATAGGGGTGGTTTCCTAGTGGTGGTTCTCGTGGTGGTTTTAGTGGTGGTAGCTTTGATAGGCGTGATGATATGGTTTGTGCTAAGCCCACTTTGGAGCAAATGGCTCAGCACTGGTTTTACTCTTTTGCTACTAACCCCAGTGCTGAGTCATTTATTCACTCACGTGCTCGTTTTTGAATTTCAGGTGGGAGACTTGAGGAACGTTTGGTTGATTGACTCCGGTTGCTCGAGGCATATGACCGGAGACAAGGGGTGGTTCTCAAGTCTCGTCCCGATGGTGTCCAAGACATACATCACCTTTGGGGACAATGGGCGAGGGCGTGTGCTTTCAGAAGGTGAGATTAAGGTAAGTGAGAAGGTCACTCCCAGGCGTGTTGCTCTTGTTCAATCGCTCAGATTTAATCTGCTTTCCGTTTCCCAGCTTTTGGATGAGGGTTTTGAGGTGTTGTTTCGGCCTGCTGGTTCTCGGATTTTGGATTCTCGAGGGGACCTAGTTTGCATGGTCGTTCCCGAGGGTCAAGTGTTTCGAGTGGATTTCTCTCAGTCTTCGAGTGTGGCTCGTTGCTTTTTGGCTGGTTCTTCGAGTGAGTTGTGGAAGTGGCATAGGAAGTTGGGTCACTTAAGCTTTGACCTCCTGTCTCGCTTGAGTAAACTCAATTTGGTCCGAGGATTGCCACGGTTGAGGTTTGAGAAAGAGTTGGTTTGTGCGCCGTGCAGGCATGCCAAGATGGTAGCCTCTTCCCATCCGCCCCTCACCGATGTGATGACGGAGCGTCCATGCGAGCTGCTCCATATGGACCTTGTTGGCCCAGCTCGTGTGCGATCTGCGGGTGGGAACTGGTACGTCCTAGTTGTGGTGGATGACTACTCTCGGTATGCTTGGGTCTTCCTTTTGGAGGAAAAGGGGGAGACGTTTGGTTTTGTTCGAGATCTTGTCTTGAGGTTGAGGAACGAGAGGCACGGAGATGCCATACGAGCGATCCGCAGTGACAATGGCTCAAAATTTAGAAACTCTCATTTCGAAACCTTTTGCCATGACTTGGGTCTTGAACACCAGTTCTCTAGTCCGTATACGCCCCGCCCAGAATGGTGTGGTGGAAAGGAAAAATAGAATCTTGTGTGAGATGGCTCGGACGATGCTCGATGAGCATAGGACTCTGAGAAGGTTCTGGGCTGAGGCGGTCAATACCGCGTGCTATGTGTCCAACAGGATCTACCTCAGGGTCCACAAGAAGAAAACCTGCTATGAGTTGATGCACCATCGCACACCCAAGGTGAGTCACTTCCATGTCTTTGGTTGTAAATGCTTCATTCTTAAGAAAGGGAAGAAGTTGGACAAGTTCGAGGCTAGGTCTGTTAATGGCATTTTCTTTGGTTACGCATCTCATTCTAGAGCATTTCGTGTGCTCAATCTTGAAACTAACCAAATCGTGGAGACTTGCGAGGTAACCTTCGACGAGACACAGCCACGTAGTCAGCTTGTTTTTGAGTGTGCAGGTGACGATGCACTTGGCGAGGAGATTTTTCAGGAGGAGGAGCATGAACATGGAGATGATGAAGATGGCGGTGTGGTGCCCGTGGCTGAGCATGTACCGACTACTTCGACTACGATCGAGAACGGGCCCTCTCCCACACCTGCGACAACAAACCCAGATCAAGGAGAAGCTGCTGTTGAGGGGGAGGTAGCATCAAGGCGAGAACCACCTCGGCGAGTTCAAGTGGATCACCCAGCTTCGAGGATCATCAGCGACATCAATGAACGTACTACACGGTCAAGGGTTCGAAACAATTCTCACTTTGCTCATGCTGCTTTTGTTGCTACTTTTGAGCCCAAAGACATTAGACACGCGCTATCTGATCATAATTGGGTTAATTCGATGCATGAGGAGTTGGAGAATTTTGAGAAGAACCAAGTTTTGGAGTTGGTGGATCCTTCACCAGGGTGTAAGCCGATTGGGACAAAATGGGTGTGGAAAAACAAAGAGGGAGAGAAAGGAGAGGTGGTGAGAAACAAGTCGAGGTTGGTGGCGCAAGGGTATAGTCAGAAAGAGGGGATCAACTATGAGGAGACCATTGCTCCTGTAGCTCGTTTGGAGGCGATTAGGATCCTTCTAGCCTTTTCCGTGGCTAAAGGGTTCAAATTGTACCAAATGGACGTGAAGAGTGCTTTCCTGAATGGTGTTTTGGAGGAAGTAGTGTATGTGAGGAAACCTCTGGGGTTTGAGAGTGAGAAGTACCCCCACCGGGTGTACAAGTTGAGAAAGGCGCTGTATGGGTTGAAGCAGGCACCTAGAGCTTGGTACGGTAGGTTGAGGGGGTTCCTGTTTGAGAGAGGGTTTGAGATAGGGAATGTCGATCAGACCTTGTTTCTCCTCAGGCAGGGCAAAGAGATCCTAATTGTGCAGGTATACGTGGATGATATTGTCTTTGGTGGCTCATCTAACTCTTTGGTTGCAAGGTTTGCAGAAGACATGAGTAGGGAATTTGAGATAAGCATGATGAGTGAGTTGCAGTTCTTCCTCGGACTCTAGATCAAGCAGTCGAAGGAAGGAACATTCATGCACCAAGCAAAGTTAACCAAGGACATTGTGAGGAAGTTCAAGATGGAGGACTCCAAGGCCATGGCGACGCCTATGAGTACGACTACAGCTCTTGATGCAGACGAGGAAGGTGAGCACGTGGACCAGAAGGAGTACCGAAGCATGATCGGGTCACTCCTGTACTTGACGGCAACGAGGCCGGACATCCAACTCTCGGTATGTCTGTGCGCTCGTTTTCAAGCGTCTCCGAGGACTTCGCATCGGCAAGCAGTCAAGCGCATATTCAGGTATTTGCGACATACTCCCGACTTCGGCCTTTGGTACTCCGCGTCTTCTTCTCTGGCTCTTCATGGATTTTCAGACGCGGATTTTGCCGGGTGTCGGTTGGATAGGATGTCCACTTCTGGGACTTGCCAGTTCTTGGGTTCTTCTTTGGTGTCTTGGTCTTCCCACAAACAATCGAGTGTTGCTGAATCCACTACCGAGGCAGAGTATGTGGCCGCAGCTAGTTGTTGCTCTTAGCTCCTTTGGATCACATACACCATGAGTGACTTTGGTGAGGAGTATACCCATGTCCCACTTCAATATGATAGCACCAGTGCCATAAGCGTTGCAAAGAATCCAGTGCTCCATTCCAAAACCAAGCACATAGAAGTGAGGTATCATTTCCTGAGAGACAACATTGAGAAAGGGAAAATCGCTTTGATCCATGTACTCACACATGACCAGCTAGCCGACATTTTCACCAAACCCCTAGATCAAGCAACTTTCACTCGTTTGCGGGGGGAGCTTGGTGTTTGTTTGATTTCTTGAGTTGGGTGTGTGGGAGCTCCTTTGTAGCATATGTATAGCTTTCCTTTGTGCATTTCTTGCATTTTGCATAGCATATGTATCATGATGTATAGGCATCTTCGTATCTTAGGTTGCATGCATTTTGTATCATATGCATTGTGTAAGAAAAGCTTCTCTTATATACATTGTTCACCATGGTATGATATATATGTCCTTGTGAGCTAGTTTGGTAAGCTATGGTTAGTTTGGCTTAGCTCTGGATGATCTTGATTTATATCCATGGTTGCTTGCTATGCTTTTTAAAAATTGACATATACATGCTCTCTTGTGAGTAAATGCCTTTATATGATCTTGACAATTTTTTGTGACTTCGCTATGCTTAATTTGTGGTTGGATAGCTTATTTTGATCATATGGGGCCAAAGGCTCATTTGCCATCATGAATGTTTAGCCCCCATGCTTTATCTTGTGGAGGGGCATAAGTTCCTTTTTGTCGCAAAGACATTTCATGTACCAAATTTAAATCTGAAAATGAAATGTAAATTTCTTGGAATATGTGCTCCCATGTCATATGTGCTTAATTTAAATTGCTTTGGGTGCTAAACCGTTGCATGTTGCCTACCAATGAGAAGTCTCATATATAGAAGTAGACACATGGCTCGGTGGCTTTGACATGACATGAGGTGCTTATGGGTGTTTATGATGGTCTTATGCTTAGAATGGTTGTCCTAGCATGAAGTTTGTGTGGCTTTGCCATTTTGACATGTTTTGCTCATGTTTAGGACTTTGCTCATGAGAGGGAATTTTTTCGCAAAAATGCTCAATTCTATCTTAGCTTCATCCAATGGTTGTGAAGCTTGATGATCTTGTAGTTGATGCCTTTACGAAGCTATAGAGTATCTAACTTGCTTATTTGGACATGTGTAGCATCCTATATTGAATTTTGTCTATTTGAGAAGCTCTAGGCTGCATTTTTTGTATTTTTGGCTTGATTCATGCATTGTCAACAAGGGGGAGAAGTTTGAGCATGTTTTGGCTTGCTGCATGCATTTAGAAGGTTTCCACGTGGTTTCGAGCTAGTTTTGAGCTCGTGCAGTTCCCAGTTTTTCCCAGGGGGTCATCGGCCTGACCGGTGGAATGCACCGGTCTGACCGGTGTGAGTGTCAGGTGCTGGGCGATCTAGTCCACCGGTCTGACCAGTGAGGTGGACCGGTCTGACCGGTGAGAGCAAGGCTGAGGCAGCTGCTCTGTTTCGTGAAGTGGTTTGCATGCATTCGTCCAGGGGGAGTTGCATTGGTTCAGGGGGAGCTTGCAAGTGTGCAGGGGGAGCTCTTTGTGGTTTTCGAGCTTTGGTTTGGTGGTTTGTGCTCTTTGCTTGAGCAAGTTTTTGTCTCGGTTGTGTCGAGCCGTTGCCCTTGCCTAAGGGGATCGAGACTTGTCTTCTTCAAGTGATCTTGCTCTTTGCCTTTCCTTTGGCTTTCGGTCGCTTGTTGGAGTTTCTTTTAGTCGTTTCTTTTCTTTTCCTTTTCTCTTTGGTTACCAAATTGTGTGTGTTGTCAATGCACTCATTAAGGGGGAGATTGAGAGCCTGTGTCGTTCGAGGACCGGTGGATGGTCGCTTCCTAGTGTGATGAGTGATTGACAACGTGGTGTGGACTGATTCTTGGCTAAGTATTGCAGGTGCAGGTTGCGGCTTGACTGGTGTTGGTGCAGGTGAAGAGCAAGCGCGAAAGGTCATTGCCGGGTAGGCCTCCAGGTGTGGAGAAGACAAGTAGGCTTGGCTCGAGGGACCCGGTGGCCAGCAGGGTCAAGTGCGGGTCGCATGGTGGCAAGAACGGCAAGATGAAGTCATGGACGGTTTCTTGATTGAGCCTCAAAACCAAGGTCGAGCCGAGACTACGTGGGAGGCGAGTCATGAGTGGTGATTGGCGGAGGCTACACCGAGTTTGCGGGATTTCCAGTGGTTCCCCAGAAAACCACTAGGTTCCTTGGTTGATCCACAAAGCCAAGACCGAAGACGGAGGTGCAGCAGCATCAGACCGGTCTGACCGGTGGGTCAGACTGGTCTGACCGGTGAGGAGCACCGGTCTGACCGGTGTGCGACGACGCAGTCCGGAGACTTTGAAGTGGAGGACACGCGTCGGGATCGCATGGCTTGCGTCGAGGATACGCAGGGTGCGGTCGCCGGGCATCCGTCCGATGGTGCGAAGACAAAGATTCCCAAAGTGCCCCTCGGGGGTGTGTATCCTAGTATTAGTTATTAGGGGTAGTTTCGTCTTTCGGCTAGCCTCCATATAACCCAAGTGGTGAGAGGATGGCAGCTATCTTTTGGAACCCTAGCTAATTTTGTTTTGCTATTTTCCTCTTCCATTTTTCCTTTGGAATTTCTAGGACTAGCTTGAGAGCTTCATGGTGAGATCTTGTGAGAGGGAAGAATGATCGGGCGGCAAGCTAGACCTTGTATGAACCTTCATGGTATGTATAGATGATTCGGCGTGGTTCCTCAAGGCTTGGTTGTGTCTCTCCCATTTCTTCTTTTTGGTGATTTTCGGAGCCTTTTATTGGCAAATTTCTTGTGGCGGATTCGAGGCCTTTCACTTTGGGATTTTGTGGGGGATGTATGCTTGAACCCTTCGTGGTTCTTTTCCCTTTGATTCCCCTCCCAAATCTGTGAGCAAAGGGGCTCGATTTTGGGGTTTTCTCCTCTCTAGGGTTAGAGGCGTTCTTGGTGGGATTTCTTCGATTCCTCTTGTTCTAGCAAGTTTTGGTGGGCCAAATCTTGGCTGTGGAGTGCCCATGAGGTGTTCCTACTATCCCTAAAGTCTTGTGCGAATCCGTGGAGCGAATCGGGAGATCGGGAGTTGGATTTGGGGGAGTTGACCCGCGGGTTGCTGTTCATCGCGAGAGCTCTGGTCACATCGGTCTGACCGGTACCTCTCACCAGCCTGACCGGTGCCGACGCCTAGTTGGGTTTTGCTCGGGTGAACGTGTTGGTGAGTTCCCTGTTGTCTTGTGTGGCTGCTGTTTCGAGTTTGGTTTGGTTTGGAGCTCGGTAGGTCAGGTTTGTGGATTTGGGGCTTCCTGGCTTGGACCGGTCTGACCGGCGTGCTACACTAGCCTGACCGGTGTAGGAGCTTTCTGTGGAAGTTCTCAGGTTCTGTCAGGGCGCTCCAGCTGGGACCGGTCTGACCAGTGTGTGCGACCGGTCTGACCGGTGCAGTCCAGTAGCTGCTCAAGTTGGTTTTTCCGCTGCGTTCTCGGGTAGGCTTTGGTGGTTGTTGGTTCCTAGGACCAGTAGCACTTCAGTGGCTGCGTGGTCTTGGCCAACTTGGGTAGTTGAGTTGGAGACGTGTTTTGGAAGCCGTGTTCGTCTTGTTGGAGCTTCCATCTCCATCGAGAAGAATTTTTATCGGCTCCCATTCACTCCCCCCCTCTCTGGTTGCCAGTTCGGTCGTTAAGGGCTTCCAGCGTGTATCCTATGGCGAACAATATTTTTTTGCGATTTCCTCTATGCCAATAGCGACGAACCATAGTTCGTAGTGATATATACACACGTATGGCGACCAAAATTCATCTGATGTGTTATCACTAGAGCATATAGCGTCGACACATGCTTCGTTGCGATACCCCTACTCATATAGCGATGGTACTAATCGTTGCCATTTGGTTAAAGAACATGGCGACGACCAATCTTTGGTTGCATGACCATCTACGTGTATAGCGACGGAAATCAGCATTGTGATTTTGTTCAAGCATCTGGCGACGACCCATCAACGGTTGCATGACCAGCAACGTGTATAGCGATGATAACTAGCGTTGCTATTTTGTTGGTTGCGTCACCATCTATGTGTATAACGATGGTAATTATCGTTGCGAATTGTTTCATTCTTATAGCGACGACGCATAGTTGGTTGCGTGAATCCCTTAGTGTATGGCGACAACTTAGTGTTGCAATTTCGTTGGATCATATGGCGACGAACCACATTGGTTGCATGACCCTCTTTGTGTATGGTGACGACAATTAGCGTCGTGATTTGCTTCAAGCATAATGCGGCGACCCATAGTTGGTTGCGTGAACCATGTGTTTTATAACGACGGTAATTAGTTGCATTTTGGTTCAAGCATACGGTGACGGATTACGACTTCGTTGTGATAGCCTACATAAAAATTGCAACGGCACGTATCGCATTGCGACAGGATTCTTTCATTGTAATAGCGCTTGTTTGCAACAGAGCAAAGTGGTCACAAAAAAACCTGTTGCAATGACGCACTTCATAGCAATAATCTGTGTTGCAACGCCACTGGTCGTCGCTACTTCACCAAATTGCGACGCCAGTCGCCGTCACAACAATTGTTTTTTATTGCGACACGGTTTTGGAACCGTCACAACAACATATTGCGACGGACAAAATTGCGACGCCTGGCGATGGATTGAATCTGTCGTAATCTCTACGTATCGCGACCAATAACCCCGTATCACGACCACTTGGAGGCGTCGCAAACTCCACCAATCGCTGTAGTGGGTTCTGTTTTTCCTTTCCACCACGCCGTTCTGGGGAGGCGTATACGAACTCGAGAACTGGTGTTCAAGGCCCAAGTCATGGCAAAAGGTTTTGAAGCAAGATTTTTTAAATTTCGAGCCATTGTCACTGTGAATTGCTCGTATGGCGTCTCCGTGCCTCTAATTCTTCAACCTCAAGACAAGATCTCGAACAAAACCAAACGTCTCCCCTTTCTCCTCCAAGAAGAAGACCCAAGCATACCGAGAGTAGTCATCCACCACAACTAGGACGTACCACTTCCCACCCACAGATCTCACATGAGCTGGGCCAACAAGGTCCATATGGAGCAGCTCGCATGGACGCTCTGTCATCACATCGGTGAGGGGTGGATGGGAAGAGGCTACCATCTTGGCATGCCTACACAGAGCACACACCAACTCTTTCTCAAACTTCAACCGTGGCAATCCTCGGACCAAATTGAGTTTACACAAGCGAGACAAAAGGTCAAAGCTTAAGTGACCCAACTTCCTATGCCACTTCCACAACTCACTCAAAGAACTAGCCAAAAAGCAACGAGCCACACCAGAAGACTGAGAAAAATCCGCTCGGAAGATTTGACCCTCGGGAACAACCATGCAAACTAGCTCCCCTCGAGAATCAAAAATCTGAGAACCACCAGGCCGAAACAACTCCTCAAAACCCTCATCCAACAGCTGGGACACGGAAAGCAAATTGAACCCGAGCGATTGAACAAGAGCAACACGCCTGAGAGTGACCTTGTCACTTTCCTTAATCTCACCTTCCGAAAGCACACGTCCTCGCCCATTGTCCCCAAAGGTGATGTATGTCTTGGACACCACCAGGACGAGACTTGAGAACCACCCCCTGTCTCCGGTCATATGCCTCGAGCAACCGGAGTCGATCAGCCAAACGTTCCTCAAGTCTCCCACCTGAAATTCAAAACCGAGCACTTGAGCGAACAAACGACTCAGCACTGGGGTTAGTATTAAAAGTGTAAAACCAGTGCCGAGCCATTTGCTCCAAAGTGGGGTTAGCACAAACCATATCATCATGCCTATCAAAGCTACCACCACGAAAACCACCACGAGGGAACCACCCCAGTCTCGTTGGAGGAGAACGAAAGCCACGAAAGGAAGACCGTGGACCATTGCTCCTCTGAGACTCAAAGCCACGACTCCTCCCACCATCGTATTGAGCACAAGGTGGAGAACGCCTAGCAAACTCAACACAACCAGACTCACCATGCCAACCATCTGTACCACAACCAAAAGACCTGAACCGAGCCTCATCACGAGCATGAAAACCAAACTGGTCACCCTGCTGCCTCCAAACCGGTCTGACCGGATTAACTCATCCAGCAGGGTCTCTTCCACCCAAAGCACTCTTGACTCCCCAAGCTGGAACTATGTGAACAATGGCTTTACCCCTAGGTAGTGGCATACGAGACTCAGGTACACCATGAGAGGGGTGGTACTTGTGCTTGTTTGCCCACTCCTTAGCCATCCTCTCCTCTCGCTTCCTCTTGAAGCAAAACTCATCCTTGTGACCATCTCTCCCACAATAGCCACAATGGAACCGGATTGGTTTTGGCTTTGGTTTTGGTTGTGGTTCCTCACTTGGCTTCTCTCCCTTGTTCTCTCCAACCACATCTCCCTTGGGATTCACAAACCTCACCGGTTTTTGGAAGTTGTTTGTTTGGGGAGGGAACACAGGTGGATCTGGAGTTGTGTCAAGTTTGTTTCTAAGATGGTTAGGCTTAGGCTCGAACTTGTTCTTGTGGGTTGTTTGAGGTGGGATAGGGATCTCTCCAACTTTCTCATCTCTCTCACCACTGCTCTCTCCAATTTTGTCAGCCCCAAGTGCCCGACCATCATAGCGTTTGAAAGCCGCTATCATGATACCAAGCTGAGGCTCCTGACCTGACAACCAACTCAAGAACTTCCTCAACTCATCATTTTCATCCTGCAAGCGATCAACATAATGTGCAAGTTCCAGATTTTTCACAACATGCAATTCATAAGTAGAGCAGGAAGTAGGAATCGGAACTTTCAAGTCAGCCTCAAGAGAAACAATGCGAGCACGCATCTCATCAATTTTTCCATGCAAGACAGGGCAAGAAGTGTAAGCACCTAGCAAAGCAGGTATAGACTTAAGCTCAGCCACTTCAACCCTAAGCACATCACTTGGAGGCATGCTTTTCCTTAAGAGCAGTAAGATCAGCTAGGAAAACAGAGCAATCACCACAATCAACCTCATCAGAAACAATAGGTGAAGCCTTAAGCGAATCTATCTCAAGCTTAGCATTAAGGTTCTGTGTTTCTAGCTCACCTACTCTGTTCCTAGCATCTTCAAGCGATGCTCTAAGCTCCTTTCTCATTTTCTTAGCCTCTCTAAGCATGTCATCACAATTATCAAGCAATTTTCCTAGCTCCTCATTCTCCTCGCGCAAGAAGGAAAGCTCATCACGTACCTCATCCTCAGAGTTCGAGTCCGAGTCATCCTTCTGGCTCTTCTTGTTGCCGAAGCTGTGTGCCATGCCGCAGAAGTCATCTCGCACGATGCAACTCAGCCCGCTCAAGTTCTTGGACGTCTTCTTGCTCTTGCGCCGATCACCTTCATCTTCGCTGCTACTGGAGCTCGAGGTAGAGTATGCGGAGCTGGAGTCGACGTCGCTTGCTCTGACCATTGCTCGGGCCTTCTTGTTGTGGCCGTCCTTCTTCCTTGATCTCCGCTAGTCCTTGTTCCGATGCTTGTGCTTGTGATCGTGCCTCGATCGGTGCTTGTTCTCCGTCCTCGACCGGTGCTTGTAGCCCTCCTTGTTGTCCACCTTCTTCGGACAGTCGGCGACGAAGTGTCCTGGCTTGCCGCACTGGAAGCATGTCCGTGTGGTCCTCCTTGTGTTCACCTAGTTCTCGTGCAACCTCTCGAACCACCTGGTCAGCAACGCCAGCTCGTCCTCTCCAAGCACGTCGAACTCCTCATCTAGCAAAGGCACCAAGGAAGACAAAGAGTACATCCGCGAGGATCTGTTAGCATTAGATTTAGCACCTGAGCCACCGACGAGAGAAAGACTATGGGAATCAGTCGGGCTCTCAAGACGGGCTGTCACACCACGATCCACCTCAGCTGACTTGAGCTTAGAGAACAGCTCGTTCACCGTCAGAGTGTCATACTTCTCAGACTCTAAAATGGCCTCAACCTTTCCATCCCAAATTGTATGATCCAGTGAGTGCAAGAGCTTCACAGCTCTGTCATGATCATCGTACGGGAGCACGACCACATTGGCCCTCATGTTGTTCACAACTACCGTGAACCGCTGGAACAAGGTGTCAATTGACTCACCGGGGAGATGAGTGAAGTTCTCGTACTCTCTCCGGTAAGTCGCATACATCCGAGCCTGAACCTGAGCAATTCCAACGTGAGCATCCTTCAACTGCTCCCAAATCCTACAAGACGAGTCCTCTGTCTGAACCCGATAGAATTCGGATTGACACATAGTACGAAACAAGTAGTCGACTGCCTTGTTATTGGCGTCATGCATGTCCCTCGATCCTGGAGCAAGGAAGTTCACAGGATGAACATAAGCTGTGTTCACCGTGACATCCCAAAGGATCTTACCCTTACCACGAAGGAAAGTCGCCACTCGCCTCTGCCACATCTAGTAGTTTTTCCCATCGAAGTGCAGAGGACCCGATCCCCGTTCCTGGTACGCCATCTTTGGATCTTAGACAGGTTAGAGTCCCGAAAGACTCTTAACCGGCCTTGATACCACTTGAAGGACCAGAACGGCGAACCAGAGAGGGGGGAGTGAATGGGAGCCGATAAAAATTCTATTCAAGAGTTCGGCCTATGAACCCAAAATTACTCGGAGACCTCCATGTACTTCTCTTGCCAAATCCACATAGCCACTAAAGTGCTACTGAACCTAGGAGCAAGATCAAACCAACAACCCTTGATAACTCACAGCGGAAAACAACACGAACACGACTGTTGGAAACTAAAACTGGTCAGGCCGGTTTCTGAAACCGGTCAGACTAGCCCTCTGGGACTTAGCCTCTCACAGGCAAGGGAAACCGGTCAGGCCGGTTTAGCAAACCGGTCAGGACGGTTCCCTCTAGGAAATCCCCAAAAGACCTACGAGACCAAATCACAACAAACCACCTCAAGAACCTACCAAACTTCGAACAGGAAAAGCCATAGTCTGAAGAAAACTCTCCTGTACAAAACTCTTCACGATAGCCCACTAGGGCCAAACCGGTCAGACCGGTTTGAGAAACCGATCAGGCCGGTTTTGCCTAGACAGTCGGGAAGAACTCAGCCCGCGGGAAAAACTCAACCTTCACCTTGCCCGATCTCCCAATTCGCTCCATGGATTCCAGTGAGACTTTGGGGATAGCTGGGGTACCTCATGGGCTACCTTTGGCTAGAAGCTCGGTCCCCAAAACCTACTCAATCAAGAGGAATCGAAAGTCAACCCTCAAGAACACCTTTCCAAGAGCTCCACTGAAAACCACCAAATCGAAGTCGTTTTGGGGGGATTGCTGGAGCAAAGTCACCAAGTAAAGAGGCACAAGGTCCTCATATGTGACATCCAACAAGAATCCCACAAAGAAATGCCTCCAAAATGTCACCACAAAAATCGCCAAGAAAAGGCTCCAAAAATCACCAAAAAGGAAAAACGGGAGAGACAACAAAAGCCTTGAGGAATCACGCCGAATCTTCTATACATACCAAGAAGGATTCATACAAGGTCTAGCTTGCCTCCTGATCATCCATCCCTCTCTAAATATCTCACCATGAAGCTCTCAAGCTAGTCCTAGAAAATCCTAAGGAAAATAGGAAAGGAAAATAGCAAAGGGAAATGAGCTAGGGTTCCAAGAGATGGCTACCATCCTCTCTCTACTTAGTTTATATGGAGGCAACCGAAAGATGAAACTACCCCTATTACATAATACTAGGATACACGCCCCCGAAGGGTGCTTTGGGAAATCTTCATCGTAGCACCATCGGACGGATGCCTGGTGACCGCACTTCGCTTAGCCTCGACGCAAGCCTTGCGATCCCGACACATGTCCTCCGCTTCGAAACACTTTGGTGCCCTGCGACCCCAAACCGGTCAGACCGGTTTCACCAACCGGTCAGACCGGTTTTGGCCTGACAGCCACACTGAGTCTTCGGCCTTGGCTTTGTGGCTCAGCCAAGCAACCCAGTGATTTTCTGATGAACCACTGCAAACCCCGCGAACTTGGTGTAGCCTCTGCCAATCACCACTCATGACTTGGCTCCCATGAAGTCCCGACTCGACCTTGGTTTTGAGGCTCAACCAAGAAACCGTTCATGACTTCGTCTTGCTGTTCTTGCGACCATGCGGCCCGCACTTGACCCCACTGGCCACCAGGTCCCTCGAACCAAGCCTACTTGTCTGCTCCACACCTGGAGGCCTCACCGGCATCGACCTTTCGCACTTGTTCTTCACCAGCACCAGCACCAATCAAACCGCAACCTGCACCTGTAATACTTAGCCAAGAGTTAGTCCACACAACGTTGTTAATCACTCATCACACCAGGAAGCGACCATCCACCGGTCCTCGAACCACACAGGTCCTCATAAGGCAGCGTGCACCTGGTGGCAGAGCATGCCTCACGGGATTACAGTAGCCATGAAAATACGTGGGATGCTCAGAATACGAAGGCCTACGCTGCTTAGGAATCCCGTCACAAGTATAGGGCGGAATATGTAGGCTTTCTCCCTAGTAGGCATGCGAAATATTTGGTGGGTACACGAGTGTGCTTTGGTCCGGATAAGAACGCAGAAGGAAGATCCTTATATCCGTATGACTTAAAAAATAGACGTGTAGGCATTGTAGTGGGAGAAGCAGCTGTTAGGCTTTGTGATCTTCGATTGGAAACGCACCCAGCTTCACTGAAGCGTGGGCCTCTTCCAGATATCTGTCTCCCGTCTATATTGTATGCCACCGGAATCCCACCCAAACTCGCTGACAATATGGGGCCGCGATTGCACGACCTCACTTGTCAGTGGCTCCGAAGCAACTGCAGCTTACCAAATTTTCATTTCACGGTCAGGAAGTCGAAAGAGGGATTTTCAAATTATGTATTCCCTCTCCACCCCGAAAATAATAAATACTATACTCCATTGCTACCACGTTGCGCCACTAAACTCTCGCCTTCCATTTCCAAAAAGCATCACTCTGCTCAGCTAGATCTGCGGTGGCAGTCTGACCTCGCCGTTACCAGTGGAGGGGAAGGGTATCTCAGCGAGATGGTGGGCAGCAGATATCGGTGTTCTGCTTGCATCTGCTATGCTGGCCAAGCTGAGCAGTTGAGCAAGGATACGGCGCAAGCACCGGCTCCCGATGCCCCCTCAATCCATGGGCCCCTGAATATTGGAGCTTCAAAAGTGAGAATCTCATTTCCTTTTCTTTCTAGTCCCCTAGTAGTATTTTCATTGGCTTAGAAAGTAAATTGCTTCGTGTATTGTGTTAGTTCGGAGATTCTTCTCTTAACTTTGCCGCTCTAGATCAAGTCACTGATTTGTAACACAAGTTAATCGATGAGCCATGCGTTAAAAGTAAATTGCTTTGTGTATTGTGTTAGATTTGAGATTCTTCTCTTACCTTGGCCGCTCTAGATGCAGTTACTGATTTGTAACACAACTTAATAGATGAGCCATGCTTAGAAAGTAATTTACTTTGTTTATTGTGTTAGATTTCAAATCCTTCTCTTTACCTTGACCGCTCTAGATCCAGTTCCTGATTTGTAACTTATTGTGCAGGGCCTAGCATCCCACTCCTGCATTGCTGAGATTCAATCACATGTCGTGGTATGTAACAGAACGCATGATTATCCTGCTACTTTATTCTTAGGATTATTCTTAAGTTTATTTGCTTGCTTCGTTTAAGGTTCAAGTTTGACTTCTCCTTTCATTTTTAGGCTCAAATATTGGGGACAATCCTTGCAATTCAAATATCAAATTCCTGTCCCTCCAATGTGATGTCAAAGCCATTCATTGATTACATGCCTCGAGATTATCCAGCTTTCGCTACATGCTCAAGACCTGAAGTTTCGTTGGGAGAGAAAGATGCAGCTACTGACCTTGGTGAAATCTTTGTTGAACAGGACCACGTTTTGACAGACTTGAAGATCAAGGCACAAGCATCAGATGGAGCAATGAAAGTGCAGACTGTTGAGATTGAGAGGTTGAAGAAACAAGTAGAAACTACTGAGAACCTCCTTCGTCAACTGCTAAGCTCGCGCCTTGGGTAAGGCCACTGTGTTTCTTAGTCTTCTGCTTGTGTCCTCCCAGCTAGTTGTGCTGGTTTGTGGGTACTGAGCTTTGCTATCTTAGTGGGTTCTATTTCAAGACTAGCTTTATTTGTGAGTAGGGAGATATCATGTGTATTGGTTTGTGAGCTCTTACTGACAATCTACTTGTGGTTGTTCTGTGTTCATTGCTAATAATGTGTCATGTGTGATCTGAAACATATATTTGTATCAGAGGTATGGAAATATTATATGTGATGTCAATTACTGAATTGATTAGCATGTAATATGAGATTGAATCATATTTAATTAAGTGCTACCTGGACTGCAGCCTAAAATAACAGGTAAAAAATAATGTGGGCTTACCCCCTCAGCCCATTATTTTTTTACGGATTCAAAAACAATTTATTAATAAAATGGGCCGTATAAAAAATGACGTCAGTGATTGGTGGGTTGGGTCCAATATCAGTTGGGCCATAATCATTTTATGACGTCATCGAATATTGGACTCGATCCAACCAGTACTGGACCCAAAACAAATTAATGACGAATGCAATTTTTGGGCTCAGTCATACTAAAACTGGGCCTAAAACATTCTATGACGACCTCGATTATTGGGTTGGTCCAACCAGAATTAGGCCTAAAAGTATCTATGACAACAACAATTATTCGGCTCCATCCAACCATAATAAGGCCTAGAACAATCTATGATGACAACAATATTGGGCTCCATCGAACCTTGACAAGGTTTGATACAATCTATGATGACTACATTTATTGGGCTCATTCCAACCTTAATAAGGCCTAAAACCAATTTATGACGACCGAAACATTAGGCTCAGCTTAACATTAAGTGGGCCAGATTCAATCTATGACCACAAGGAATTTGGGGCTTGGCCTAATAAAATATGGGCTGAATTCACTTAATGACGAAACGGTTTGTCACAAAACGCCATGCCACGTCAGATTTTGGTCCAATGTGGCATGTAGCTTATGACGCCTTAGTGTTACAAATTTATACGCATCATTAAACTCATGACGCCGCGAAATAAGGTCTCGTCATTAATCGCAGTTTGTGACTTTCGATTAATGACGGAGCATTTTCGTAACAACCGGCATCATTAATCGCGGTTTATGACGAGAAACGGCCTTTTTTGCGTCACTAGTCGGCGTTTTTCTTGTAGTGGGTGTCTAGCAATGCTTTCAAATTGGTCAACTAATCAACCTTTGCTGGATGGACAATAAGTGTGTCATCAGCATATTGCACTATAGGATAGTTCCCTCCAAAGTTTGGACCAAGTGGGTGTTGCAGGTCACCATTTGAATAGGCATTGTTAATGACTGTTTGAAGGAGATCAGCAGCCAACACAAACAGAAGAGGTGACAAAGGGTCACCTTGTCTAACCCCTCCCTTACACTTAAATGGCCTTCCTGGAACACCATTTAAAAGGACAGCAAAGGTACCGGAGCATAGGATTGACTTTATCCATGATATCCATTTTTCATAAAATCCTTTATGTCTAAACATCTCTTGGATGACATGATGTTCCACTTTATCAAATGTCTTTTCAAAGTCCAACTTCAACAGAATAATTTCCTTCTTGGATTGGTGGCAAATATGAAGAAACTGAAATGCCCAGGCAAGGCAATCTTGAATGGTCCTTCCCTTTATAAATCCATATTGATTTGCATGCACAACCCTGAGAATAACTGACTGCAGTCTATTTGCCACCAATTTGGTAAGTAATTTGAAGAATAATTAAGCAAAGAGATAGGCCTGAAGTCATTCACAGAAGTTGGATTATCCTTCTTAGGAATAAGAGCAATGAAAGAGTTGTTAATGCATTCCAGATCAACCCTTCCCTCACAAAACTGCTGACAAAGCTTGTAGAAGTCATCTTTAATGATTGGCCAACATTTCTTAAAAAAGAACCCATTGAATCCATCTGGTCCAGGAGCATGATCAGAGGGCAATTCCTTTACAGCAACATCTATCTCTTCTTTAGTAAAATCTTCATCCAAAATGGGCAGATCCACCTGTTGAATGAGGCTAGACAAATCAAATAACATGGAAGCAAATTCTGACACTCCAAGCCTCTCTTTAAAAGCCATCCACAGTAAGCCTGCTTTGAGTTCATGATCTGTGACTAAGGAACCATCAGGAGAGCACAACTGAGAGATATAATTTCTCCTGTATGCAATGGTAGCAAGCATCTGAAAAATTTTGGAGTTTTCATCCCCAAACTTTGCCCATCTAATTGAAGATCTTTGTTTCCAATAGATTCTCTTAGCTTCCAAGAGCTTAATAAGGTATTCTTTTACCAATTTTCTAAAATTCTACTCTACCACTGATAGAGGTCTTTGCTCTTCAAGACCATCCAGGATGGAAAGGACCTAGTTTGAATTATTGATTAATCTACCCAGCTGGGATAATTCCTTGCTCCAGGCTTTCAGTCCTTTTCTCAGCTGCTTAAATCTGACAGAAATAGTTTTAGCCATATTTGCATAAAAAGGATTATTGTGCTAATGTAGGGAAACCACATCAGAAAATCCATTGAATTCTGCCTGGTAATTTTCAAATCTGAAAATGGATGACTTTGGAATTGCAGTTTCTATAGATACCACATATGGACAATGATCAGAGACAGGTCGAGCTAAGGTCTGAACTTTTGTTGCAGGGAAACTTAAAGCCTAAGTGGATGATGTGAAAACCCAATCCAGTTTTTCAAGCAATGGATCATCTTGCATGTTACTCCAGCTGAAATGGCTACCTTCAAAAGGCATATCATTAAAATCAGATGCTGAATGAGGTCATTAAAAAGAAGCATATCTGCAGCAGAACCACCAGGTTTGTTTCTATTTTCAGGGCCCCTGATTAAGTTGAAATCCCCCACCACTAACCAATCCTCCATGTTGGAGATGTCCAAGTTGTACATCCAATTTAGAAAAAAAAGCTTTCTTATAAGCAGAAGACGGCCCATAAATATTGGTCAGATGAAAAGAACAGCCAGAAATGGTGGATGTAAACTTAACAGTGATGGAGAAGGAGTTATAAGAAACCACAGTGCCATCAAAAAAATTGCCATTCCAAGTAGTAAGAAGGCCACCAGAAGCCCCATCAGAGGGAGAAAAGGCAAACTTACTAATGGACTTTGGACAAAATCTGGAAATATATGAATTATCAAAGGAATCCCTTTTTGTTTCTTGGAGACAGATAATCGAGGCAGAAGATTCAGAGATTTTTGCCCTTATATTATACCACTTTCCTTGGGAATTAATCCCTCTAACATTCCATGCCAGCACATTCCAAGCTCTCATGTTACTCATTGAGGAACAAAATATACACCAGAGAGAAACTACCCCCAAAAGAGGTAGTAAAAACAGTCAGCAGACAGCCACACAGGAATAAGTAGCAAGCACCATACCAAAATATATTATCAGAACCACAGTTTGGATCACACAGGAAGAAGCTTAAGCCACTTAGGCAGGATTGGAATGAAACAAAGTTCAGAGAGTTTCCACTGACTAAGGCAACTAAAGCAAATCTCCAAAAGACATGACCCCTAAGACTATTATAGAGATCATTCATCATCAGTAGGGCCAAACAACTTATCATCACCTACAGCATCTGCATGCATCTTAAGGAACTCTACTCCAATGGACCTCACTAAGGAGGCAGGAAGATGTGGTGTAGGGACTGAAGAGGATGCAGCAGGAGCTTGGTAGGGGACCAACACCTTCTCAGGTTCTAGTGGAATCACTTCAAAAGGTTGGGGAGCATCCTGGGAAGCAGCCATAGCAGCACTAGCATCATCCTTTAATCCATGACCTTTGTTCACCCTCTTGCTACGACGCAGGTACTTGACATCCAGAGGAGCCTTCAACTTCCTGGCTCTTTTCTTCCTTGGTACTGATTTTTCAGGCATCTTGTCGATGATCTCCACATCAGAGTCCACTGCAGCAACAAGTGAAGGAGAGGAAGCAGGTGAAGCAACAGGATCAGCAGTCTCACCCACAGGGTCCACCAATACCTTATCAAGATGCCACATGAAGTCAGAACCAACCAGATAAGATGGAACGAGAGAATCAAGATTGACAGTAATACTACTGATATTAGCGAAGGAAGGTAATCTGTGATTTGGAAAAAGGGTAGAAGCAATATTATGACAGACTACCTTCAAGGGGATAGATGAGCCAGGCACAGGACGATAAGCAGAGGCATGACCAGATCGAAGACCACCTAAAGCCAAGAAGTCCTTAGCTACTCCAAAGGGTACACCATCAGAATCAGCAGCTACCTTCTCAAAAGCATCATCAGGAGTAGCCTCACCAGGTGCTTCCACAGCAGCTGCAGCACCAGCTAGTACCTTACTAGAGGCAGCCACATTCACAACATCAACATTAGTAGCATTGATCTGGGCAACCAAAACATCATCTTGATTTAGTAGAGGATCATCAACAGCTGCAGCATCCATAGTAGGCAGAGGTTCAACTTCCTCAAGCCGAACAGTAGGATTGTTAGTAGCAGAAACACCTAGCCCCTGCCCAACAGAGCCTGGCACGTTTCCAACAGACGGCTCCTCATGAACATCTTCATCAGCTTGTGATAAATTACCCTGTGGTCCTTCCCAGCCAGGTGCATTGTGCGGCACAGGATGCAGAGGCCCCTGATGAGGCAGAGGGTCCTCATCACCAAGCAAGGTCAGGTCCTGTGCATGAAGAAAGTACACAGGCACCGTCCAAGAAGGTGCACGCGGGGAATCACCAGGTGACACCACAATCTCATCTGGAATAGTGTCCTCATGATGAACAAGCACCTTGACTATCACATGAGCCGCATTGGAAGAACAATGGATGTGCTTCAGAATAGCAAACCCACTAATAGCCTTGTCAATGTCACGGTCCTCCCTAAAGTCATTCGGAAATCCAAGAAGCAGCAGCCTGAAGGACCGAACTGGCGACCCGAGAGGGGGGAGTGAATGGGAGCTGATAAAAATTTTTCTCGAAGGAGATGACTTCTCCAACAAGATGAACACGACTATCCAAAACACGTCTCCGACTCAACTACCCAAGTTGGTCAAGACTACGTAGCCACTACAGTGCTACTGATCCTAGGAACCAACCACAACCTACTCGAGAATGCAACGGAACAAACAACTCGAGCAGCACCCAGACCACACCGGTCGGACCGGTCACCACCACCGGTCCTGGCCGGATCACCCGGACTAGACCGCCGGATCACCCGACACTCTCCAGAGACACACCGGGTCACCTGAGACCCCAAGCCGGATCACCCGAACAGGACTTGAGGATTTCCACAGCAAAGCCCTTGCACCGGTCAGTGTTGATGCTCACTAACTCTTATTTTTATGCATCAACAATACATGAAAAAGGACCAAAAAGATAAATCAACAGTAGTATAGGGCCTTGGACCAATGAATTCCACGAGTTTTGGTGAATTATATATTTTCAGGGACTATTCAGGAAAATGCGAAAAGAATGAATTCTAGAAGGCTCCAGAAGACTCCCGAACTCAACCGAAGTGGTCTCCAAGAAAATATGCATCTAGAAGGGACAAGAGGCCCACACGCGAAGGCGGAGCCCAGCCGGGGCCCAGCCCAGGCCGACCGGCCCTATAGGGAGGCCGATAGGGCTCCCCCTGCCCCGATCAGGCCCTGCTTCGGGAAGGTTCCTCCACCGCCTCTTAGGGTTAATCTAAACCACTTGTTTAGGTTGGTTTGATCCTACGGCGACGGATTATCCCTCCGGGCTATATAAGCAACCCCAGACCCCCCCCTAGGGCATGGTATGCATCTCTCAGAAGATCATCATCATCAGGCCAAGACAGGAGAAGAAGAGGATACATCAGAGATAGGATAGCTACTTCATAGTTCAAGATCTAATTTCTAGATCAAGAACCTATTTCTAGATAGAGAGTCAGATTCGAGTAGAGTTGAGCTTTGCTCCAGTTCCAGATCTGTAAGTTATCAAGATTCAGTTCTTATATTGTTTCTCAATGACTTTATGCTATTTCAATGTTATGTGTGCAATTGCTAAGTTCTTACTTTATTCTAGTAGTATATTTGATATAGTCATGATTAATGATAAGTCTACGCACTTATTCGTAGAGCTCCTAGTATATTACGCGCGTATGCTAGGTAGTAGAAAGTATGTAAGCATGGTGCTTAGATATAATTTATTTGTGGATTCACCTTATACTCCGGGTCGTGTGGTAGATCGTGGGCATGACAGGTCTATTGAGTCCTTTGCAGTCCACCCCCTGAGTATAAGACTAGTCGAACAATGATTCTTGGGAGGATCAAGTTTTGTCCTTGATCTTCTTGGGTAATCTTCGGGGTGTTCATATTTATCCATGACTATGCTATATGTGATGATATGCTACATTAGAATAGATGAATAACTCAGTCTTTGTATGCTATATAGAATTGTGCCTCTTAAGTAAATCCAATTCTAATCTAGACTAGGAATAGTATGTTCTATGCTCCACATGTGCCTCTGCCTGTCTGATTTATCATTACTTTATCATTTGGCTTACCCCTGTTAAAGTATGTGCCATTCCATCAAAGTCCATAAAGTAGTCTACTGCCATCCCTATGTCTGTTGTTACATCCATCCATCTTCCCTGTGGATACGATATTTTAAAACCCATCACCCCGGGTGAAATGCTCACCGGTATCCGTGCGCTTGCGGATTATCTACCATAATATTTCTGTAGGCTTATCTTATACCAACCAACATTTCGTGTGCCATTGCTTAGAATGGATTCTAGGTCTATTCTTTGGAAGTTGCGTTAAGAAATGTCAACAGTCAGGCCGGTACAACACACCGGTCAGACCGGTCCTAGGCAGGAAACCCCAAATCCAAGAATCCAACCTCCCGAGCTCCAAACAGCACCAAACTCGAAACAACACCAAACCTAGAGACTAGGGAACACACCAGCACATTCACTCGAGTCAAAACCCAACAGGGACTTGCACCAGTCAGACCGGTGAAGGGCACCGGTCAGACCGGTCAAGCCTGGGCGCTCGGGATGAACAGCGAGCCGTGGGTCAACTTCCCCAAAACCACTTCCCGATCTCCCGATTCGCACCACGGATTCGCACAAGACTTTGGGGATACTAGGAGTACCTCATGGGCATCCCATAGCTACGATTTGATCCACCAAAACTTGTTGAATCAAGAGGAATCGAAGGATTTCCACTAAGAACACCACTTTCCCGAAACCTAAGAAAACCCCAAAATCGAGCAGCTTTACTCACGGATTTGGGGCTTTATTTTGGGGGGGGGATCACAAGGAAAAGAACCACGAAGGGTTCATGCATACATCCCCTATCAAATCCCAAAGAGAAAAGCCTCAAAACCACCACACGAAATTCACCAAAAAAAGGCTCCGAAAATCACCAAAAAGGGAAAACGGGAGAGACACAATCAAGCCTTGAGGAACTACGCCGAATCATCTATACATACCATGAAGGTTCATACAAGGTCTAGCTTGCCACCCGATCATCCATCCCTCTCTAAGGATCTCACCATGAAGCTATCAAGCTTGTCCTAAAAATCATAAGGAAAATAGCAAAAGCAAATGAGCTAGGGTTCCAACAGATGGCTGCCATCCTCTCACCACTTGGGTTATATGGAGGCAACCGAAAGACGAAACTACCCCTAAGACATAAAACTAAGATACACACCCCCGAGGGGTACTTTGGGAATCTTCGTCGTATCACCATTGGACGGATGCCTGGTGACCGCTAACTTAGCCTCGACGCAAGCCTTGCGATCCGGACGCGTGTCCTCCGCTTCAAAGTCTCCGGAAGGCGTCGTCGCACACCGGTCAGACCGGTGCTCCTCACCTGTCAGACCAGAACCCACCGGTCAGACCGGTGCTCCTCACCTGTCAGACCAGTACCCACCGGTCAGACCAGTCAGACCGGCCTGATGCTGCTGCTCTTCGGTCTTTGGCCTTGGCTTTGTGGATCAACCAAGGAACCCAGTGGTTTTCTGGTGAACCACTGGAAAACCCGCGAACTCGGTGTAGCCTCCGCCAATCATCACTCATGACTCGGCTCCCACGAAGTCCCGGCTCGACCTTGGTTTTGTGGCTCAACCAAGAAACCGTCCACGACTTCGTCTTGCTGTTCTTGCCACCATGCGGCCTGCACTTGACCCCACTGGCCACCGGGTCCCTCGAACCAAGCCTACTTGTCTGCTCTACACCTGGAGGCCTCACCGGGATCGACCTTTCGCACTTGTTCTTCACCTGCACCAGCACCAATCAAGCCTCAACCTGCACCTGCAATACTTAGCCATGTGTCAGTCCACACAATGTTGTTAATCACTCATCACTCCAGGAAACGACCATCCACCGGTCCTCGAACCACACATGCTCTCAATCTCCCCCTTGATGAGTGCATTGACAACACACACATTTGGTAACCAAAGAGAAAAGGAAAAAGAAAAGAAACGAACAAAGAAACTCAAACAAGCGATCGAAAGCTAACCAAAGGCAAAGAACAAGATCACTTGAAAGAGGAAAGTCTCGGTCCCCTTAGGCAAGGGCAACGGCTCGACACAACTGAGACAAAAACAAACTCAAGCAAAGAGCACAAACCACCAAAGCAAAGCTCGAAAACCACAAAGAGCTCCCCCTGCACACATGCAAGCTCCCCCTAAACCAATGCAACTCCCCCTGGACTAATGCATGCAAACCTCTTCACAAAACAGAGCAGCTACACCAGCTCAGCTCTGACCGGTCAGACCGGTCCACAGCACCGGTCAGACCAGTGCACCACATTGCACAGGTCTTGACACTCACACCGGTCAGACCGGTGACATCCACTGGTCAGGCCGATGACCACCTGGGAACTGCATGTGCCAAAAATGGCTCGAAACCATTCGGAAACCTTCTAAATGCATTTAGTAGCATTTTTCCTTCACAACCATCTCCCCCTTGTTGGCAATACATAAATCAAGGGAAAATTAGGAAAATTTCAACCTAGAGCTTCTCAAATAGACAAAATTCAACATAGCATGCCACACATGACCAAATGAGCAAGTTAGATACTCTATAGCTTCGTATGAACATCAGCTACAAGATCACCAAGTTTCACAACCATTGGGCAAAGCAATGATAGAATTGAGCATTTTTGTGAAAGATTTCCTCTCATGGGCAAAGTCCTAAACATGAGAAAAACATGTCAAAATGGCAAAGCCACACAAACTTCATGCTAGGACAACCATTCTAAGCATAAGATCATCATAAACACCCACAAGCACCTCATGTCATGTCAAAGCCACCGAGCCATGTGCCTACTTCTATATATGAGACTTATCATTGGTAAGCAACATGCAACAGTTTAGCACCCAAAAGCAATTTAATTAAGCACCTATGACATGGGAGCACATTTTCCAAGCAATTTACATTTCATTTTCAGATTCATATTTGGTACATGAAATGTCTTTGTGACAAAAAGGAACTTATGCCCCTCCACAAGATAAAGCAAGGGGGCTAAATATTCATGATGACAAATGAGCCATTGGCCCCATATGCTCAAAATAAGCTATCCAAGCACAAATTAAGCATAGAAATGCCACAAAAACATGTCATGATCATATAAAGGCATTTACTCACAAGAGAGCATACATGTAGCATTTTTCAAAAACATAGTTATCAACCATGGACATAAATCAAGATCATCAAGAGCTAAGCCAAACTAAACCATATCATACCAAACTAGCTCACAAGATCATATATAGCACATCATGGTGAACTATGCATATAGGAGAAGCTTTCCCTACAAAGTGAATATGATACAAAATGCATGCAATCTAAGATACAAAGATGCCTATACATCATGTTACATCTGCAATGCAAAATGCAAGAAATGCACAAAGGAAACTATACATATGCTACACAAGGAGCTCCCACCACCAACTCAAGAAACCAAACACACACCAAGTTCTCCTCGCAAACGAGTGAAAGTTGCTTGATCTAGGGGCTTGGTGAAAATATCCGCTAGTTGGTTTTGCGTGGGCACATGGATCAAAGCGATTTTCCCTTTCTCAACATTGTCTCTCAGAAAATGGTATCTCACTTCTATATGCTTGGTTTTGGAATGTAGCACTGGGTTCTTTGCAACACTAATGGCACTCACGCTATCACAAAGAAGTGGAACCTGGGTATACTCCTCACCAAAGTCACTCATGGTGTATGTGATCCAAAGGAGCTGAGAGCAACAACTAGGTGCTGCAACATATTCGGCTTCGGTTGTAGATTGAGCAACACTCGATTGTTTGCGGGAAGACCAAGACACCAAAGAAGAACCCAAGAACTGGCAAGTCCTAGAAGTGGACTTCCTATCCAACCGACATCCGGCAAAATCCGCGTCTTAAACACCATGAAGCTCCAACGAAGAAGATGCGGAGTACCAAAGGCCAAAGTCGGGAGTGCATTGCAAATACATGAAAATGCGCTTGACTGCTTGCCGTTGCGAAGTCCTTGGAGACGCTTGAAAATGAGTGCACAGACATACCGAGAATTGGATGTCTGGCCTCGTCGCCGTCAGGTACAGGAGGGAGCCGATCATGCTCCGGTACTCCTTCTGGTCCACGTGTTCACCTTCCTCGTCCACATCAAGGGCTGTAGTCGTACTCATCGGCGTCATCATGGCCTTGGAGTCCTCCATCTTGAACTTCCTCACAATGTCCTTGGTGTACTTGGCTTGGTGTACAAATGTTCCTTCCTTCAACTGCTTGATCTGGAGGCTAAGGAAGAATTGCAACTCACCCATCATGCTCATCTTGAATTCCCTGCTCATGTCTTCTGCAAACCTTGCAACCAAAGAGTTAGACGAGCCACCAAAGACAATATCATCCACGTACACCTGCACAATTAAGATCTCCTTGCCCTGCCTGAGGAGAAACAAAGTCTAATCAACCTTTCCCATCTCAAAGCCTCTCTAAAACAGGAACCCCCTCAACCTACCATACCAAGCTCTAGGCGCCTGCTTCAACCTATACAGCATCTTCCTCAACTTGTACACCCTGGGGGGTACTTCTCAGTCTCAAAACCTGGTGGTTGCCTCACAAACACTTCTTCCTCCAAAACACCATTCAGAAACACACTCTTAACATCTATTTGGTACAATTTGAACCCCTTAGCCACAGAGAAGGCTAGAAGGATCCTAATCGCCTCCAAACGAGCCACAGGAGCAAATGTCTCCTCATAGTCTATCCCCTCTTTTTGTGTGTACCCCAGAGCAACCAGCCTCGACTTGTTTCTCACTACTTCACCTTTCTCTCCCTCTTTATTTTTCCACACCCATTTTGTCCCGATCGGCTTACAACCTGGTGGAGGCTCCACTAACTCCCAAACTTGGTTCCTCTCAAAATTCTCCAACTCCTCATGCATAGAATTAACCCAATTGTGATAAGATAGCGCATGTCCAATATCTTTGGGCTCAAAAGTAGCAACAAAAGCAGCATGGGCAAAGTGAGAGTCATTTTCAAACGTCGACCGTGTAGTTCGTTCATTGATGTTCTCGATGATTGTTGAAGCTGGGTGATCCACTTGTACTTGCCGGGGGGCTTCTCTCCTTGAAGCCACCTCCCCCTCAGCTGTAGCTTCCTCTCGATCTCGGCACGTCATCGTAGGTGTGGGAGAAGGTCCGTCCTCGATCGTAGTCGAAGTAGTATGTACATGCTCAGCCGCGGGCGCCACACCACCATCTTCATCATCTCCTTGCTGCTGCACCTCATCCTCGAAAATCTCCTCGCCAAGTTCCTCGTCACCTGCACACTCAAAAACAAGCGAACTACGTGGCTGTGTCTCGTCGAAGGTAACCTCGCAAGTCTCCACGATTTGGTTAGTTTCAAGACTGAGCACCCAAAAGGCTCTAGAATGAGACGCGTAACCAAAGAAAATGCCATCGACAAACCTAGCCTTGAACTTGTCCAAACTCTTGCATTTCTTCAGAATGAAGCATTTGCAGCCAAAGACGTGAAAATGACTCAACTTGGGGGTTCTACCGTGAATCAACTCATAGCAAGTTCTCTTCTTATGGACCCGGAGATAAAAACTGTTCGACACGTAGCACGCAGTATTGACCGCCTCAGCCCAGAACCTTCTCGGAGTCCTATGCTCATCGAGCATCGTCCGAGCCATCTCACACAGGGTTCTGTTTTTCCTTTCCACCACGCTGTTCTGGGGAGGCGTTTACGGACTAGAGAACTGGTGTTCAAGACCCAAGTTATGGCAAAAGGTTTCGAAGCGAGAGTTTTTAAATTCCGAGCCATTGTCACTGCAAATCGCTCGTATGGCATCTCCGTGCCTCTTGTTCTTCAACCTCAAGACAAGATCTCGAACAAAACCAAATGTCTACCCTTTCTCCTCCAAAAAGAAAACCCAAGCATACCGAGAGTAGTCGTCCACCACAACCAGGACGTACCACTTCCCACCCACAGATCGCACATGGGCTGGGCCAACAAGGTCCATATGGAGCAGCTCGCATGGACGCTCCGTCATCACATCGGTGAGGGGTGGATGGAAGCAGCTACCATCTTAGCATGCCTGCACGGCGCACACACCAAATCCTTTTCGAACCTCAAACGGGGCAATCCTCGAACCAAGTTGAGTCCACTCAAGCATGACAACAAGTCAAAACTCAAGTGACCCAACCTCCTATGCCACTTCCACAACTCACCCGAAGAACCAGCGACAAAACACATCGACACACCCAAACTCTGAGAGAAATGCGCTCGAAAGATTTGACCTTCGGGAACGACCACAAAGATAAGGTCACCTCGAGCATCAAGTATCCGAGAACCACCCGACTTAAACAACACCTCAAAACCTTCCTCAAGAAGCTGGGAAACAGACAGATAATTAAACCCCAACGACATGACCAAGGCAACACGCTTCTGCACCACTTTGTCACTTACCCTCACTTCACCTTCTGCAAGTACACACCCTCGCCCATTGCCCCAAAGGTGATGTATGTCCTGGACACCACCTGGGTGAGGCTGGAGAACCACCCCCGATCTCCGGTCATGTGCCTCGAGCAACCGGAGTCGATCAACCAAACGTTCCCAAGCCTCCCACCTGAAAATAAAAAACGAGCACATGAATGAGCAAACGACTCAACACTGGGGTTAGTACCAAAAGAGTAAAACCAGTGCTGAGCCATCTGCTCCAAAGTGGGGTTAGCACGATCCATCTTAGCATTCCTACCAAAGTGTGCATCAAACCTACCACGAGCACCAAAGCTCGGACCCATCCTACCATTTCTACTAGAACCGAAACCACCACAGGGAAACCACTCCCGTCTCGCTGGAGGAGCACGAAAGCCACGAAAGGAAGACCGTGGACCGTAGCTCCTTTCCAACTCAAAGCAATGACTTCTCCCACCCTCATATTGAGCATGAGGTGGAGAACGTCTAGCGAACTCAACACCACCAGACTTACCATGCCAACCATCTGTACCACGACCATAAGAACTGAACCGAGCATCCCCACGAGCATGAAAACAAAACTGCTGCACCACCCAGATCTGCACCGGTCTGACTGGTCCCCCTGACCGGTCTAACCGGTGGTGCTCGGCCAGCAGCACCACCAGACACCCTTCGATCTCCCCAAGCCGGAACTGTCCTCACAATGGCCTTAGCCCTGGGCATTTGCATACGAGGCTCAGGTACACTATTAGAAGGGTGGTACCTGTCCTTGTTACCCCACTCCTTAGCCATTCACTCCTCACGCTTCCTCTTGAAGCAAAACTCACCCTTGTGACCATCTCTCCCACAATACTCACAATGGAATCGTATGGGTTTTGCTTTAGGCTTAGGTTGGGGCTGCTCACTTGGCTTCTCTTTTGGTTTCTCCTCACTAGGTTTCTCTCATTTCTTCTCTCCAACCACACCTGACTTAGGACTCACAAATCTCACCAGTTTTTGGAAGTTGTTTGTTGGGTGAGGGAATATGGGTGGATCTGGAGTTGTGTGAAGTTTGTTCCTGAGATGGTTAGGCTTAGGCTCAAACTTGGTCTTGTGTGTTGTTTGTGGTGGGATAGGGATCTCTCCAATTTTCTCATCTCTCTCACCACTGCTCTCACCAATTTTGTCAGCCCGAAGTGCTTTACCATCATAGCGTTTGAAAGCCGCTATCATGATACCAAGCTGAGGCTCCTGACCCGACAACCAACTAAAACACTTTCTCAATTCATCATTCTCATCCTGTAAGCGATCAACATAATGTACAAGTTCTAGATTCTTTACAACATGCAATTCACAAGTAGAGCAGGAAGTAGGAATAGGAACTTTCAAATCACAAGGAAAAGAACCACGAAGGGTTCATACATACATCCCCTATCAAATCCCCAAGAGAAAGGCCTCAAAACCACCACACGAATTTCTCCAAGAAAAGGCTCCGAAAATCACCAAAAAGGGAAAACGGGAGAGACACAATCAAGCCTTAAGGAACTACGTCGAATCATCTATACATACCATGAAGGTTCATACAAGGTCTAGCTTGCCACCCGATCATCCATCCCTCTCTAAGGATCTCACCATGAAGCTCTCAAGCTAGTCCTAAAAATCCTAAGGAAAATAGGAAGGGAAAATAGCAAAAGCAAATGAGCTAGGGTTCCAACCGATGGTTGCCATCCTCTCACCACTTGGGTTATATGGAGGCAACCGAAAGACGAAACTACCCCTAAGACATAAAACCAAGATACACACCCCCGATTGGTACTTTGGGAATCTTCGTCGTAGCACTATTAGACGGATGCCCGGCGACCGCAAACTTGCTTAGCCTCGACGCAAGCCTTGCGATCCCGACGCATGTCCTCCGCTTCGAAGTCTTCGGAAGGCGTCGTCGCACACCGGTCAAACCGGTGCTCCTCACCTATCAGACCGGTACCCACCGGTCAGACCGGCCAGACCCACCGGTCAGACCGGCCTGATGCTGCTACTCTTCAGTCTTCGGCCTTGGCTTTGTGGATCAACCAAGGAACCCAGTGGTTTTTTGGTGAACCACTGGAAACCCCGCGAACTCGGTGTAGCCTCCGCTAATCATCACTTATGACTCGGCTCCCACGAAGTCCCGGCTCGACCTTGGTTTTGAGGCTCAACCAAGAAACCGTCCACGGCTTCGTCTTGCTGTTCTTGCCACCATGCGGCCCGCACTTGATCCCGCTGGCCACCGGGTCCCTCAAACCAAGCCTACTTGTATGCTCCACACCTGGAGGCCTCACTGGCATCGACCTTTCACGCTTGTTCTTTACCAGCACCAACACCAATCTAGCCGCAACCTGCACCTGCAATACTTAGCCAAGAGTCAGTTCACACAACGTTGTCAATCACTCATCACACCAGTAAGCAACCATCCACCGATCCTCGAACCACACAGGCCCTCACAGCCAAACCTCTCTATCCATCTCTACAGATCTAGCATTAACCGCTTCATCATGCTTAATGAATCGCAACTGAAACTGACCAAACTGCAGTGGACCGGCACGCAAGAAAATGGCACGCTCCAGTGGACAGCTGAATTTGACAAAAGCTTCACTAAAAGGGCAACACTGAATCTCCAACTAACGCACATGATGATCATCACGCAGAAACTAGAGCAGGGTCTGCGCCATGACCGGATAATCCACTGGAGCAACAGAAGGGGTAGTGATGGCGATGGCCAGGTTCTCATTGCACTTGTCACCAGATGGGCTCAGGAAAACCCTCATCCTCCTTGCTTCACGAGGAGCAACCCGCTCCTACCAGACGAAACCAACTGGCACAAACAGCCGAGGATCAGCGGCGAAGTTTGCCATTGGCTCCGACGAGGGGAAGGGAGTGCCGGCAGAATCTGCTAGATTAGGAGTGGAGACTGTAGCTTCTGAAGAAGGGGAAGGGTCAGGCATCGAGGGGGAAGAGCTGGATGCTTCAGGATTCTGTTGGCTATTAAAGGCGGCTGGCGCATCCTTGGGCTAGGCTAAGGGACTCTTCCGTTGATAGCGCCGCCGTGACAAATGGGCCCGACAGAATTTGGAAATGTGACCATATCCAAGTCAAGCTTTGCACCTAACCATATTTCTGCATGCAGCAACTTAGTGATCCGTAGAAAGGCAACGGAAACACCGGCCGGAATTACGAAAATCCTGAGATGAGGATCTAGATTCAAAATTTGAGTCACCCGGCCGAAGAACACGACCCTTTTCACGAGGATGATGAACTAGATCATCAGGAATGTGAAGTCTGGCAAAGGCAGAAACATGAGACGGCGCAAAACGCAGGTAATAATCACCAGGATAATGAAGTCTCTTAAAGACAGATGGAGATTGTTTAGTAGAACGAGCAACTTGGGCATACGACCGTTTATGAGACACATGATCCATTCATTAGCCAGTTCATTGGACCAATCTTCAAAATCCTTGCGCCAATTAGGGCCACCATTGCCTCAAAGAAAGAAATGCACCGTAAATAATTTGCACTCAAACTTTTTGAGATTGTAAACCAGAAAACCCACAGATTAAGAGGCCACCGAAAACAGGAACATGAAACCCGAAAGTTGCACCACAATGAAATCATGGGCAACACCCCCCAAAGAGGATTGAAGGATCAGAGAAGCAGAATTGACACTGAGACGAATCGCCGAACGAGCAAAGGAGGCGACCAGAAAAAATTCACGAGCACCCGAGGAACCAGAAAAGCTAACCGAGGAATTGAAGGATTGTTGCACTTGCCGCTGAATCACTAGGCCTGGGGAGAAATCCAGGTCCGAGAGACCCCCCATGATCGACAACGATGACAGGGATCAGAGATCGCCATCACCACCATCGCCACCGAGAGGGGTAGTCGCCGTCACCATCCTTTTGTAGCCGGGACTTAGCTACTATGTGTTTACTTCGGGCACCAGCACCTTCGATCTCCGGTCATGTGTCACTAGCAACCGGAATTGATCAACCAAAAGTTCTCCAAGCCTCCCGCCTGCAAAATCAAAAACGAGAACGAGAGCGAGCAAACGACTCAACACTTGGGTTAGCACAAAAAGAGTCAAACCAGTGCCGAGCCACTTGCTCAAAAGAGGGGTTAGTGTTGACGACTGTTAAGTGCTTACTTTAGCCGTCAATTTACTCATGAATAAAAGAGCAAGAGGCATTTCTTACACGCATTTTAGTTAAGAATAATATAGTTCCATTTGTCCTTGGAGATCTTGTGGTTGTAGGAAAATAAGTGCAAAAGAAGTAGCAAACTCACCTTCTATGATTCATGCCACGTCATCACAGCCAAGGAAGGGCTGCCACCTCAGATGCCAAGCATGCAAGACATGTCACCAATCCAAGGGAGGCAAGCCCCGACGAATCAGAGCGTGACACGTGGACTTCACATGGATCCATGGGCCCACCAGAGCGTCTAAACCGCCTCAAGAACACGTGTACACCGGGGACCGACCTAAGGGCCCACAGGACAGCCACCCTGAGGAAACACACCCTGAGTGGGGCCCATAGGGGATCGGCCGAATCGACCTTGAGCCCTCCACTCAGGTGCTTCCACGTGGTGTCTCCCCATTGGTCCTAAAGGCCACTCCTGGGGTGTTTCGCTCCTCTTGACACCGGTGATCAGGCCTATAAATAGAAAGGGAGGGGGTTCATTTCTTACCAACACACCTTACTACTCCTCTCTCACTCTTGGTTTCTAAGGCTAGGAGGTAGGCTAGAGTAGTTCTACTTCAGGTTCCAAGTCTACTTTGGGATCTAGGTATGAGTTCTCTTGTATCTTTATTTCTTTGTATGACTTTGCTCTACTTCAGTTATATAACTATTTCATATAAAGTTGTGCTTGTATACATGGGTGATTTGTTCATGTGTTCTTCACTTGTTCATCATTTAGAGTCTCATGTTCTTGATGAACAAGGCCTTTCGATCCAGTTGACAAGTGACTTACTCATGTTTTCAGTGTTTGTTCATAAGTTAGAGGCTCGTGTTCTTCACGAACACGACCCTTTGATCTTGTTGAATAGACATAGGAAAGCACAAATCCGTTTGTGTACCTAGCCTAGTTTGATCTAGTTAGATTCCATGTTCGTGTTGTCTGAAGTTCGTGCTTAAGCTACGGCTCTCGGTGTAATTGGCTGGTTTATCTGGTGGCTCTGACCTGGGTCACAATAGCCCGGGCCAGTCAAGGTCCTACTAACAACGTAAGCGTGGTGCTTGGGTTGTGTAGCTACGTTATTTATGAGTGTATCCCACGGTTTGTCTTAGGGTAGGCCACGGTAGTGACAGCCGTTGGACCCTTCTGGAATCCCCCACGTCCGGATACGCTGTAGGAGTCTAAAGTTTAACAACCGGAGTCGTGCCTAAGCGACGCGGGAGGTTAGCTCCCCGTTTTTACCTGGGTCCTTGAGCCAACATTCATGCAATGCTAGTGTGTAGCTAACTCGTCTTACTGACTTCATGTGTATAGTACCTTAGAACCTAGAACTAACTCGTATGTTGCCTCCTAAGCAAACGACCTTTATAGAGAGAGTGTTTGTGTGTTCACACTACCAACCTATCTATCATACTTTACCCTTGCACTTGAGTGCTTGGTTTGTTTCCGTCTATGATTTATACTCATTGCAATAGTGTTGAACTTGTTAATCCGCACAGCCTTCCTTGGATTCGATACCCTTTGGAATACTCCTTTGGGGAAATGCTACAATGGTACTTCTGTGCGCTTGCGGACTCTTGTAATCGTTAGGATTACCATTTGGTCATTTCTGGCATCGTTGCTAGGAACTCATAAACTTAGCATCGACATTAAGAAATACCAACAAGCATTTCTGGCGCCGTTGCCGGGGAAGGCTAAGGATAACATGTCAACACTTTGCATGTGTTTATAATCATGACAAGAATGAACAGTTCTCATTGCAGGCTAACCTTGATTGTCTTCTTTGTCTATTGATGATGAAGACAGGAAGTGTATGACTGGTTTCGACTTACTGCCAAATTTCACTGAAGATCCTGAGTCACTTGTAAGGAAGGAACGAATTCATTTCGGCTCTCCTTCGTGTGTACGTTCGGAAGTCGATCCAGCTTCCTTAGTGCCATCCGAATCAACTCCTATGGCTGAAGTCAATGAGAAGACTCTCCGTGGGTACTCTGCTCCCTCTGCTGACCAGGTGCCGACAGGCCCTGTGATCAACACGAGGAACGGAAACCTCGAGATCAAGACTGGCCTAATCACGATGGTACAGGCTAGCCCATTCTGTGGCAAGCCAAATGAAGATGCGAGCGCCCACCTGCAACAGTTCCTGGAGCTGTGCAGCACCTTCACTATACGAGGAGTGGAGGAAGATGCCATCCGTCTGCGACTGTTTCCATTTTCCCTTCTGGGAAAGACGAAGCAGTGGTTCTATGCGAACCATGCAGAAATTAATACTTGGGCAAAGTGCTTAGCAGCGTTCCTCGTGAAGTTCTTTCCGTTGGGTAGAACCAATGCCCTCTGGGGAGAATTTCAACCTTCCGGCAAGCAGCAAATGAAACTATCCCAGAAGCTTGGGAGAGGCTTCAGGAGTACATCCTCGACTGTCCCCATCATGGGATGGACAACTGGCTTATTCTGCAGAGTTTCTATAATGGGTTGACTCCGATAGCCCGAGGCCATATTGATGCTGCTGCCGGAGGGGCTTTCTTCTCTCTTACTATTGCTGAAGCAACAAAGCTTATTGAGAAGATGGTCTCCAACCAAGGGTGGAGTGATGATCGACTCCAGCTGCGTCAGAGGGGTACACATACCGTCAAGGAAGCGGATATGTTGCACGCCAAGATGGACCTTCTCATGAAAAGAATGGATGACCTAACCAGCGAGAAGGCTGCCATGGCCGTCACTACTCACGCTATGGATTCTCGCATGACTTGCAAAGTCTGTGGTGACACTGGGCATTCAGGGAATTATTGCCCTACTACCCAGGAGGACATGATGTACATGAACGACAACACCAATGGTTATCGTCCACAAGGAGGTCAAACGTGGAATCAATCAAGCCCTTATTATCAGGGTATCAAGGTAATTCTTTCAACCCAAACCAACCTTCCCTGAGAGATCTGGTTTTCGGGCAGGCCAAGATCAACGATGGTTTTAATAAGAAAACAACTGTCTATGATAAGGCTTTAGAAAACCTTAATGTTAAAATTGATCGCCTTTCTTCTGCTCTTAAGAATCAGCTAAGCTTTAATAAAATGATAGAAACCCAGTTGGCTCAATTAGCTGCTTTGGTCCCTTCTGCTGAAGACGAGAAGATTCCGGGGCAACCCGTGTCATCTTGTGAAAATGTTTGTGCAGTGTCCACCGGATGAGGTAAGCCATCTGGGCGGGCACGAGCTACTGACTATGCAGGGAAGCCCATACAGCAGGTTCTTGATCCATGGGAATCTTCAACAATCACACACAAGAAGGATCCTGGTTATCCGGCTATCACCTGCAGGTTTTATTTTAGAAAGATCAAGAATGCTCTTTGTGACCTTGGTGCAAGTGTTAACCTCATGTCCAAGGCCATGTTCAAATGATTGGGGTATCCAGCTCTGACTCCAACTTCAAAGACAGTCTAGCTTGCTGATTCATCGATCTGATATTCGGAGGGGATAGTAGAGAACATATTGGTTTTCGTCCAAGGTTCATGCGTCTTCGCGGATTTTGTGGTCCTTGATATTCAAGATGATGGGGGAATGTCTCTCATTCTTGGGAGACCTTTCCTTAGTGATGTCAATGCAAGGATCAATGTCGGATCCGGAACCATCCGTTTCCGCATTGGGAAGAAGAGTACGATGTTCCGCTTTCGAGGAACAGAGGAGCAGTGTTACACACTGCAGGGTACGAATGAGCAATCAGGGGAGTGGACGGAGCCACAACCCCAGCAACTTCCCATTACGCCGGCTAAGCCAAAGAAAACACGGAAAGTGCGGCGGGAAGTAAAGAAGTCATCCCCATCTATTTCTCGGGAGTGGGGTGACGAATGGAATTGATCGACGAGAAAGTCTCACTCTCGGACTTAAAATGATGAGTCCTTTCGCCAAAAGGTAAAATTGGTAGTTATCTCATATTTCCTCTTTCTAAAATTTTATTTAATTTTTCCTAATGCATATTTGAATTTTCCAATCTTGCATCTGCATGCTAGAATTTTTCTAGCCAATTTCCCTTTTTAAATAAAAATTCTGAAAATAAAATCTTGAGTTATGAAAATCTTCAAAAATTTATTTGAGCAAGAGTTTGGGCGAATTTGGACCGGGACACCTAGGCAGGCCGCCAAATAGCCGTTAGAGAGCCGTTGCAAAAGACTGGAGGCAAGCGGGCCCGAGGTGGGTCGGCCGACCCAGGCCAACGGCTACTTCGCCCCCCCTTCCTCCAACGGCTCCTAGCCGTTACACACGACCTATGTCTCGGTGCCCGGCTCCATTGCCTATAAATACCAGGGAGTTTGAGGGGTTTCTTCTCCCATTCACTCATTTCCATCACTCTTTTCCCCTCTTGTTCTTGCTCTTTGGTTTTCTTGGATTTCTTGCTCGAGATTGAGGTGCCAAGTATTCTCTCCAAGTGTTGCTGAAATATTGATTATTGGAGGAGCAAGCTCGGTAAGGATATCATTTCGGTTTCACTTACCCATCACCGAGTTGCTCGTGTTGTCCGATTGTTGTGCAAGATGAGTTGGGCCTCCGGTGCACTCCGGAAGTTGACTCGCTCACGCTGTTCACGTGACGGGGGGAGCTCGTCTCGCCATTCCGAAGCCACACCGAGCCCAATGTCGACGGAGCATGAAGAAGAAGAGGAGGAGCTCCCTACGCCACGAGCCAAAGAAGTGTACGCCGTTGACGCCCCCTTCATCGACTTGAGGGATGAACAAGAGGCAAGCCTACGCCATTCTCAAGAATCGAGTATTCTCCAACACGAAGGAGTTCGACCCGGACCTTCTCAAGAAATCAGGTATGGACTCCGAGTTCGATTCCATTTGGCAAGCTCTAGGTTGGGAAGGTTTTGTCCCAGTTCAGGAGATCGGTTCTAGGCCTATCACCATCCAGTTTCTCTGCACTCTTCAAGAGGATGCATCTGGTATTTCATTTCGATTTCATGGAGTTCCGTATCGAGTTTCATGGAAAGATCTTAGTTGCACCCTCGATTTTCATCATCGCTCCGCTATTTCTCTTGAGCAAGCTTGCAGTGGTTTTAATCGTGAAAATTTCTGGGAAGAGCTCTGTGGTCGGCCTGTTCGCGGCAAGTTGACACCTCGGTGCAACAATATCTTGCATCCCACTCTCTGACTGTGGCACAAGTGGCTCGCCATCACTCTCTTTCCAAGGGATGATGTCCGAACCGTGCACACTGACTAGATGATGATCTTATATGTCGCGGTCAGATGGATCAAGATCTCCCCTGTTCAAGCTATGATTCGGCAGTGGTTGGTGAATTTTAAGATGACGGGTTCTATCGAGTGTACGTCCTTGATTTCCCGCATCATCACGAATCTTGGGGTTACGCAAGGGCCCAATGTGCGCTCCATTGCTAATCCCCGGACTTAGATCGATGAGGTTTATTTGACTCAGGGGCATATCCTTCAGAAGGGTCCGGATGATTCTTTGGTTTTCTTCTACCCTAGCCATACAAACCAATTTCGGTTACCTAACCCGGATTTTAAGTTGTACAACCAAGGGCCACTGACCGTTCCTCTCGAGGAACCTCCTCATTCTAGTGTCTCTGGTGATAGGGTTACTAGCAGTGCGTCGAGGAGAGCAGCCAGAGCACAACAGCCGCCACCACAGCCGTCTCCATAGCTGTTGCCTCAGCCACAGCCTCAGCCTACCACACCTCCGACCGGTACATGGACCTCTACCGAGTACATGCCTGGGGTAACTCCCGGATATGCTCCCGATTGGGATCATGAAGGACCGGAACTGGCGACCAGAGAGGGGGGAGTGAATGGGAGCTGATAAAAAATCTTCTCGAAGGAGATGACTTCTCCAACAAGATGAACTTGGTCGGATACCCAAAAACACACTCTCCGCACGCAACCTTCTGTCTGCCAAAACCACGTAGCCACTGGAGTGCTACTGGTCCTAGGAACAACCATTACCTACAGGCACAACTCCTATGCACACACGGCAGCGGAAACAACTCAGAAGCTGCCTGCCTGGAGGGGCGGTTAGACTGGGTATGGGGGCGGTTAGACCAGCTCCACCTGTTAACCAAGAAATCCTCCAAAACACCTCTTCCGAGCTCCAAAACTCTCCACGGTTTCACCAGCAGGATCCTCTGGTCAAGGCCAGGCAAGCTACCAGAGAATCTCGGCGAAAACCAAAACTTCACACAAAGGGCCTAGGGGCGGTTAGACCGGCTACCAGGGGCAGTCTAACCTCCTGTACCAAGCAACGAACTCAAGGCAAGAACTCCTAGCAAACTGCGCCGAAACGAACCAAGATTTCACCAAAATGCTCCTCTGATCAAGGCGAACGAACTCACAGAGGAAAATCCGGCAAAACCAAAACTTGCACCTGGAAGGTCCAGGACGGTTAGACCGCCCCCCTATGGCAGTTAGACCGCCACTCCCAAAAAACTTGGCCGCGGGTCAAACCTCAACTTCCCATCACCCGATCTCCCGATTCACCCCACGGATTGCAGCGAGACTTCAGGAATACCTGGGTTACCTCCTGGGCAACCTCTCCACCAAAGAAATCGAACCGAAATGCTCTCAATCAAAGGGAATTGCGGATCTTGGCCCTCTAGGTCAAGAACTCGAGCAACTCGAAAAACCACCAAAACGAGGTCGATTCAAGGGAGTTCTTGGGGCAAAGTCACCAGCCAAAGAGGCACAAGGTCCTCATACGTGACACCCAACAAGGAACCCGTAAGAAATCGCCCTCAAAACTCCACCACGAAAATCACAAGAAAGAACTCCGAAAATCACCAAAAAGGAAAACGGGAGAGGCAACACAAGGCCTTGAGGAACCACGCCGAATCATCTATACATACCATGAAGGTTCATACAAGGTCTAGCTTGCCACCCGGCCATCCATCCCTCTCTCTAGATCTCACATGAAGCTCTCAAGCTAGTCCTAGAAAAACAAGGGGAAAATACAAACGAAAATGACAAAGGGAAATGAGCTAGGGTTCCAAGAGTTGGCTGCCATCCATCCCCTCAAGTGTTTATATGGGGGCAACCAAAAGACTAAACTACCCATACTAGATAACTAGGGATACATGCCCCTCAAGGTGAATTTGGAAGTCTTCAGATTTTCACCATCAGACGGATGCCCAGCGACCGGAACCTTGCTTAGCCTCGACGCAAGCCTTGCGATCCCGACGCGTGTCCTCCGCTTCGAAGCTTCTCGGCGGCTGCGACCCGGGCGGTCAGACCGCCCCCCTGGGCGGTTAGACCGGCCCCAGGCGGTCTGACCGCCCCTTCTGGGTGGTTGAACCGGCCTGGGTGGTCACACCTCCTCGTCGACTCTTCGGCCTCGGTTTTGTGGCTCAACCGAGTAACCCAGTGGTTTTCTAGTGAACCACTGCAAATCCCGCGAACTCGGTGTAGCCTCCGCCAATCACCACTCATGACTCGGCTCCCACATTGTCCCGGCTCGACCTTGGTTTTGAGGCTCAACCAAGAAACCGTCCACGACTTCGTCTTGCTGTTCTTGCCACCATGCGGCCCGCACTTGACTCCGCTGGCCACCGGGTCCCTCGAACCAAGCCTACTTGTCTTCTCCACACCTGGAGGCCTCACCGGCAACGACCTTTCGCGCTTGTTCTTCACCTGCACCAACACCAGTCAAGCCGCAACCTGCACCTGCATTACTTAGCCAAGAGTCAGTCCACACCACGTTGTTAATCACTCATCACACCAGGAAGCGACCATCCACCGGTCCTTGAACCACACAGGCTCTCAATCTCCCCCTTGATGAGCGCATTGAGAACACACATGATTGGTAACCAAAGAAAACAGGAAACGAAAAGAAACGACTAAGAGAAACTTGAACAAGCGATCGAAAGCCAAAGGAAAGGCAAAGAGCAAGATCACTTGAAGAAGGAAAGTCTCGGTCCCCTTAGGCAAGGGCAACGGCTCGACACAACCGAGACAAAAACAAGCTCACACAACAAGCAAAGACCACCAAAGGCACACAAGGCCGCAAACCACAAACTTACGCAAGAAGCTCCCCCTGCACATATGCAAGCTCCCCCTGAGCCAAAGCACTCCCCCTGAACCAATGCAGCAATGCAACATGGGAATGCAAACAAGGAGCAAACTCCTGCACCTCTGCCCAGGGCGGTTAGACCGCATGCCCAGGGCGGTTAGACCGCCCCTTTGGGATCTGACCGCCTGGGGGGCGGTTAGACCGCCCCAAGAAACCGGCCCTGCACCAAACTTTTCAAAACCTGCCCGAACAACTTGGAACACCTTCCAAATGCTCCCAGGTGCCTAAATCATGCCCAAACTTCTCCCCCTTGTTGACAATGCATGAATCAAGGCAAAATGCGGAAAGTTTCAACATAGAGCTTCTCAAATAGACAAAATTCATCATAGCATGCTACACATATCCAAATGAGCAAGTTAGATACTCTATAGCTTCGTATGGTCAAAAACTACAAGATCACCAAGTTTCACAACCATTGGGCAAAGCTAAGATAGAATTGACCATTTTTGCGAAAAAATTACCCTCTCATGAGCAAAGTCCTAAACATGAGCAAAACATGTCAAAATGGCAAAGCCACACAAACTTCATGCTAGGACAACCATTCTAAGCATAAGATCATCATAAACACCCACAAGTATCTCATGTCATGTCAAAGCATACCGAGCCATGTGCTTACTTCTATGTATGAGACTTCTCATTGGTAAGCAACATGCAACGGTTTGGCACCCAAAAGCAAGTAAATTAAGCACATATGACATGGGAGCACATTTTCCAAGCAATTTACATTTCATTTTCAGATTTGTAATTGGTACATGAAATGTCTTTGCGACAAAAAGGAACTTATGCCCCTCCACAAGATAAAGCATGGGGGCTAAACATTCATGATGGCAAATGAGCCTTTGGCCCCATATGATCAAAATAAGCTATCCAACCACAAATTAAGCATGGAAATACCACTAAAACATGTCAAGATCATATAAAGGCATTTACTCACAAGAGAGCATACAAGTGACATTTTTCAAAAGACATAGCTAGTAACCATGGATATAAATCAAGATCATCAAGAGCTAAGCCAAACTAACCATAGCTTACCAAACTAGCTCACAAGAACATATATATCATACCATGGTGAACAATGTATATAAGAGAAGCTTTTCCTACAAAATGCATATGATACAAAATGCATGCAACCTAACATACAAAGATAACTATACATCATGTTACACATGCCATGCAAATGCAAGAATGCATAAAAGGAAAGCTATACATATGCTACAAAGGAGCTCCCACACACCCAACTCAAAAAATCAAACAAACACCAAGCTCCCCCCGCAAACGAGGGAAAGTTGCTTGATCTAGGGGTTTGGTGAAAATATCGGCTAGCTGGTCATGTGTGGGTACATGGATCAAAGCGATTTTTCCTTTCTCTACGTTGTCTCTCAGGAAATGATACCTCACTTCTATGTGCTTGGTTTTGGAATGGAGCACTGGGTTCTTTGCAACACTTATGGCACTAGTGCTATCACATTGAAGTGGGACATGGGTATACTCCTCACCAAAGTCACTCATGGTGTATGTGATCCAAAGGAGCTGAGAGCAACAACTAGCTGCAGCAACGTATTCGGCTTCGGTTGTAGATTGAGCAACACTCGATTGTTTGCGGGAAGACCAAGACACCAAAGAAGAACCCAAGAACTGGCAAGTCCCAGAAGTGGACTTCCTATCGAACCAACACCCGGCAAAATCCGCGTCCGAAAATCCATGAAGAGCCAAAGAAGAAGACGCGGAGTACCAAAGGCCGAAGTCGGGAGTATGTCGTAAATACCTGAATATGCGCTTGACTGCTTGCCAATGCGAAGTCCTCGGAGACGCTTGAAAACGAGCACACAGACATACCGAGAATTGAATGTGCGGCCTCGTCGCCGTCAAGTACAGGAGTGACCCGATCATGCTTCGGTACTCCTTCTGGTCCACGTGTTCACCGTCCTCGTCCGCATCAAGAGCTGTAGTCGTACTCATAGGCGTCGCCATGGCTTTGGAGTCCTTCATCTTAAACTTCCTCACAATGTCCTTGGTGTACTTGGCTTGGTGCACAAATGTTCCTTCCTTTGATTGCTTGATCTAGAGGCCAAGGAAGAACTGCAACTCACCCATCATGCTCATCTCAAATTCCCTGCTCATGTCTTCTGCAAACCTTGCAACCAAAGAGTTCGACGAGCCACCAAAGACAATATCATCCACGTACACCTGCACAATTAGGATCTCTTTGCCCTGCCTGAAGAGAAACAAGGTCTGGTCGACCTTCCCCATCTCAAATCCTATCTCAAACAGGAACCCCCTCAACCTGCCATACCAAGCCCTAGGCGCCTATTTCAAACCATAGAGCGCCTTTCTCAACATGTACACCCGGTGGGGGTACTTCTCACTCTCAAACCCCGGTGGTTGCCTCACGTACACTTCTTCCTCTAACACACCATTTATGAAAGCACTCTTCACATCCATTTGGTGCAATTTGAACCCTTTAGCCACGGAAAAGGCTAGAAGGATCCTAATCGCCTCCAAACGAGCTACGGGAGCAAAGGTCTCCTCGTAGTCGATCCCCTCTTTCTGACTATACCCTTGCGCCACCAACCTTGACTTGTTTCTCACCACCTCTCCTTTCTCTCCCTCTTTATTTTTCCACACCCATTTTGTCCCAATCGACTTACACCCAGGTGGAGGGTCAACCAACTCCCAAACTTGGTTTCTCTCAAAGTTCTCCAACTCCTCATGCATCGAATTAACCCAATTATGATCAGATAGTGCGTGTCCAATGTCTTTGGGCTCAAACGTAGTAACAAACGCAGCATGAGCAAAGTGAGAATTGTTTCGAACCCTCGACCGTGTAGTGCGTTCATTGATGTCGCCGATAATCCTCGAAGCTGGGTGATCCACTTGAACTCGCCGGGGAGGTTATCGCCTTGATGCTACCTCCCCCTCAACAGTAGCTTCGCCTTGATCTGGGTTTGTCATTGTAGGTGTGGGAGAGGGCCCGTTCACGATTGTAGTCGAAGTAGTAGGTACATGCTCAGCAGCGGGCACCACAACGCCATCTTCATCATCTCCATGTTCATGCTCCTCCTCCTGGAAAATCTCCTCGCCAAGTTTCTCGTCACCTGCACACTCAAAAACAAGCTGACTACGTGGCTGTGTCTCGTCGAAGGTTACCTCGCAAGTCTCCACGATTTGGCTAGTTTCAAGATTGAGCACACGATATCCTCTAGAATGAGATGCGTAACCAAAGAAAATGCCATCGACAGACCTAGCCTCGAACTTGTCCAACTTCTTCCCTTTCTTAAGAATGAAGCATTTACAACCGAAGACATGGAAGTGACTCACCTTGGGTGTGTGACGGTGCATCAACTCATAGCAGGTTTCTTCTTGTGGACCCTGAGGTAGATCTTGTTGGACACGTAGCACGCGGTATTGACCGCCTTAGCCCAGAACCTTCTCGGAGTCCTATTCTCATCGAGCATCGTCCGAGCCATCTCGCACAAGGTTCTGTTTTTCCTTTCAACCACGCCGTTCAGGGGAGGCGTATACGGACTCGAAAACTGGTGTTCAAGACCCAAGTCATGGCAAAAGGTTTTGAAGCGAGAGTTTTTGAATTCCGAGCCATTGTCACTGCGAATCGCTCGTATGGCATCTCCGTGCCTCTCGTTCTTCAACCTCAAGACAAGATCTCGAACAAAACCAAACATCTCCCCTTTCTCTTCCAGAAAGAAAACCCTCACATACCGAGAGTAGTCGTCCACCACAACTACGACGTACCACTTCCCACCCGTAGATCGCACAGGAGCTGGGCCAACAAGGTCCATATGGAGCAGCTCGCCTGGACGCTCCGTCATCACATCGGTGAGGGGCGGGTGAGAAGAGGCTACCATCTTGGCATGCCTACACGGCGCACAAATCAACTCTTTCTCAAACATCAGCCGTGGCAATCCTCGGACCAAATTGAGCTTACTCAAGCGAGACAAAAGGTCAAAGCTTAAGTGACCCAACTTCCTATGCCACTTCCACAACTCACTCGAAGAACCAGCCAAGAAACAACGCTCCACACCAGAAGACTGAGAGAAATCTGCTCGAAACACTTGACCCTCGGGAACGACCATGCAAACTAGGTCCCCTCGATAATCCAAAATCGGAGAACCACCAGGCCGAAACAACACCTCAAAGCCCTCATCCAAAAGCTGGGAAACCGAAAGAAAATTGAATCCGAGCGATTGAACAAGAGCAACACGCTTGAGAGTGACCTTGTCACTTACCTTAATCTCACCTTCTGAAAGCACACGCCCTCGCCCATTGTCCCCAAAGGTGATGTATGTCTTGGACACCACCGGGACGAGACTTGAGAACCACCCCTTGTCTCCGGTCATATGCCTCGAGCAACCGGAGTCAATCTACCAAACGTTCCTGAAGTCTCCCACCTGAAATTCAAAAGCGAGCACGTGAGTGAACAAACGACTCAGCACTAGGGTTAGTACCAAAAGAGTAAAACCAGTGCCGAGCCATTTGCTCCAAAGTGGGGTTAGCACAATCCAAAGCATCTCGCTTATCAAAGCTACCACCACGGGAACCACCACGAGCACCACCACGAGAGAACCACCATCCTTCAACTGCTCCCAAATCCTACAAGCTAAGTCCTCTGTCTGAACCCGATCGAATTCGGACTGACACAGAGCACGAAACAAGTAGTCGAATGCCTTGTTGTTGGCGTCGAACATGTCCCTCAATCCGGGAGCAAGGAAGTTAATCGGATGAACATAAGCTGTGTTCACCGTAATGTCCCAAAGGATCTGTCCCTTGCCGCGGAGAAACGCAGCCATCCGTCTCTGCCACATCTGGTAGTTTTTGCCATCGAAGTGCAGAGGACCCGATCCCCGTTCCTGGTACGGCATCCTTGGATCTTAGACTGGTTAGAATCCGAAGATCCGTAACCGGCTCTGATACCACTTGAAGGACCGGAACTGGTGACCAGAGAGGGGAGAGTGAATGGGAGCCGATAAAAATTCTTCTCGAAGGAGATGACTTCTCCAACAAGATGAACTTGGTCGGATACCCAAAAACACACTCTCCGCACGCAACCTTCCATTTGCCAAAACCACGTAGCCACTGGAGTGCTACTGGTCCTAGGAACAAACACTACCTGCAGGCACAACTCCTACGCACACACGGCAGCGGAAACAACTTGGAAGCTGCCTGCCTGGAGGGTGCGGTTAGACCGGGTATGGGGGGCGGTTAGACCGCCTCCACCTGGTAACCAAGAAATCCTCCGAAGCACCTCTTCCGAGCTCCAAAACTCTCCACGGTTTCACCAGCAGGATCCTCTGGTCAAGGCCAGGCAAGCTACCAGAGAATCTCAGCGAAAACGAAAACTTCACCCAAAGGGCCTTGGGGGGGTTAGACCGGCTACCAGGGGCGGTCTAACCTCCTATACCCAGCAACGAACTCAAGATAAGAACTCCTAGCAAACTGCGCCAAAACGAACCAAGATTTCACCAGAATGCTCCTCTGATCAAGGCGAACGAACTCACAGAGGAAAATCCGGCAAAACCAAAACTTGCACCTGGAAGGTCCAGGGCGGTTAGACCGCCCCCCTGTGGCGGTTAGGCCGCCCCTCCCAGAAAACTTGGCCGCGGGTTAAACCTCAACTTCCCATCACCCGATCTCTCGATTCACCCCACGGATTGCAGCGAGACTTTAGGAATACCTGGGTTACCTCCTGGGCAACCTCTCCACCAAAGTAATCGAACCAAAATGCTCTCAATCAAAGGGAATCGCGGATCTTGGCCCTCTAGGTCATGAACTTGAGCAACTCGAAAAACTACCAAATCGAGGTCGATTCAAGGGAGTTCTTGGGGCAAAGTCACCAGCCAAAGAGGCACAAGGTCCTCATACGTGACACCCAACAAGAAACCCACAAGAAATCACCCTCAAAACTCCGCCACGAAAATCACAAGAAAGAGCTCCGAAAATCACCAAAAAGGAAAACGGGAGAGGCAACACAAGGCCTTGAGGAACCACGCCGAATCATCTATACATACCATGAAGGTTCATACAAGGTCTAGCTTGCCACCCGGTCATCCATCCCTCTCTCTAGATCTCACATGAAGTTCTCAAGCTAGTCTACAAAAACTAGGGGAAAATACAAACGAAAATGACAAAGGGAAATGAGCTAGGGTTCGAAGAGTTGGCTGCCATCCATCCCCTCAAGTGTTTATATGGGGGCAACCAAAAGACTAAACTACCCTTACTATATAACTAGGGATACATGCCCCTCTAGGGCGAATTTGGAAGCCTTCAGATTTTCACCATCAGACGGATGTCCAGCGACCGCAACCTTGCTTAGCCTCGACGCAAGCCTTGCGATCCCGACGTGTGTCCTCCGCTTCGAAGCTTCTCGGCGGCTGCTACCCGGGCGGTCAGACCGCCCCCCTGGGCGGTTAGACCGGCCCCAGGCGGTCTGACCGCCCCTTCTGGGCGGTTGAACCGGCCTGGGTAGTCACACCTCCTCGTCGAGTCTTCGGCCTCGGTTTTGTGGCTCAACCGAGTAACCCAGTGGTTTTCTGGTGAACCACTGCAAACCTCGCGAACTCGGTGTAGCCTCCGCCAATCACCACTCATGACTCGACTCCCACGTTGTCCCGGCTCGACCTTGGTTTTGAGGCTCAACCAAGAAACCGTCCACGACTTCGTCTTGCTGTTCTTGCCACCATGCGGCCCGCACTTGACTCCGCTGGCCACCGGGTCCCTCAAACCAAGCCTACTTGTCTTCTCCACACCTGGAGGCCTCACCGGCAACGACCTTTCGCACTTGTTCTTCACCTGCACCAACACCAGTCAAGCCGCAACCTGCACCTGCATTACTTAGCCAAGAGTCAGTCCACACCACGTTGTCAATCACTCATCACACCAGGAAGCGACCATCCACCGGTCCTCGAACCACACAGGCTCTCAGATCAGCCCATGTACTAGCAGGGTGCGAGTAGCTCAGCTTGGGCTAGTTCAGGCAGTGGCGAGTGGGCTATGCCTGCCGGTACTGCCTACGGAGACGTGACGTCTTCATCGTCCAGGTTGCGCTCATCATCTCGTGGAGCTACCCTCACTCAGCAGATGAGCGAGCTCAACATCCGAGTCGGCGACATGGAGGAGACCGTGCACCAGCACGTTGAGTCTACCTGGGACTGGCAGCGTATGTCCGTTGAGAGACTTCACGGCATCGAGCAAGCACATTAAGAGCAGTTGGAGGAGCAGAGGGCTTACTACCGATGTATGGGATACCTCTGTGACAACCCGCCCAGGAAAATACCGTACTATCACCTAAACCAATTCACTTTGGTCATTAAGCAATAATAAAGTATCATCCCGTCGTTAGTTGCCGGGTTGAGCCCGGTGAAATCACTTACATAGCAACAAAGGATCGACAAATATGCATTAAAACTCACGCGAAGGCGAGTCCAGAGTACAAACACAAATGAAATCCAAATGGTACCCCTAAGGATTAATTATTACAAACCATTGTTCATGGCATGATAAGTAAAGGTTCAGAGTTCAAAAACAGCGGAATAATAAACTAGCGAAATGACAGACATCACAAGAGGCCGTCCGTGATGCCCTCACTCGTCGTCATCCCTCCCTTCCAGCTCCCAGCCGGGTGGAATCTCACCAGGCCAAACCACCTGCAACAACATTTTATAAAGCAAGGCTGAGTATACTAATACTCAGCAAGACTTAACCGTCGGGTGATAACTACATCACCAAACTCTAGACATGAGAGGCTTTTTGGCCGGTGGAGTTCTTTTGCTGAAAAGCAACAAAGAGTATGTCCTTACTTTCAATATTTTAGCTCAATTTCTAGTTAATTACCATTTCTAAGTGAGCCAACTATTGCAATCAAGAATTGTGTAATACAATTAATTCACGCAGTCATATTCACAAATTCCATCATTAAGGGATATCATGGCCAGTTGATTAAGCAGTCTCAGATAACGGTGAAAGGCCGATAATCGATTGATTTATAACCTTGCAAGGTAAACCTAAACACACGGTAGGGTGCCCTCACACTGGACAACCACCAGGCAGTTCCCAAAAGTCCTCAGCTTCGGATCGAAGCTTACAGTCCTGGGTACAAGGCTATCTGGCGTGCCCCGCAAGACACCCAGCTTCACACATGTACCCCCCTCCCGGTGGCGAACCGGGCAGGTGACTACTCAAGATTAGTAAGGGTAAGATCCCGTACCGTCTCATTAAGGTACTAGGCTTACCGGTCCCATTCCTGACAAGTGCTTAATACGTTCAAAAGCTTAGCCCACGAAAGCCACTGGACCGGAGCCCAAATCCCATGCTCTTACCACATGAGCAATCCATTTATAAAGATCTTATGATTCCAACATAAGAACCTATTCTCGCGAGTGACGAACATCACTCGACTTCTACCGGGTCCTATAGCATAGCAGCTATCGACCTATCATACTAGTGAAAGAGCATAGGTACCTAGGGATCATGCATCTAGGGTTTCAATTCAACTCCTGACACGTAAATGCACAAACATAGCAAGGTCATTGCATAATTTTAAAAGAAGGGTTAATGATCCGGGGCTTGCCTTCGCTGGCAAGGTTGGCCTTGGGCCCTTCTGGACTTTGGTCCAGGTCTCGAGCTACGTCCACGTACTGCAGCTCACCGTCAGCTCCTTCGTCTCCTCCTTCCGGTACGAGCGTATAGCTACCGTCGGGAAGATCTACACGAGGATGCATATGCAAGGTTTAATTGATGGTTTTGATTTATTTAATTACAAACAACACATAACAACCATGGGGTGCATGGTTGGCCACATTCACCTAGATAACAATACGTTCAGCATACTCTTCCAAAAAGGAACAATATGTTGTTCTTTATTAATTATTCTTTTTGATAGTGATTGTGTACATATTTATGTAAATAAATTAATTTAATTTCACAAACAGCAAGGGGTGGTGATACTTAGCCTTTAGCATGATTTACATCACATACATAGGGTCATTAGGTGTGTGTTGGTGATTTTCCAATTTAATTTAATATTAAGCTTTAAATGACTTCCATAGCTTTTATTCATAAAATAATTTCATAAAATTCAGTGGTTGACATTTCTAAAGCTCTTTAGTCCTAATCAAGGTCACTGATCACAAGTGCACACTTCAAAGAGCTAGGAATTAAATATACCAAAAATAACAATTTCTAGCTATCCAAACATGAGAAATGCATATAAAAAATACACAACAAATGGGTGCCAAATTTCTCTCATTGGTTTTCTGACTCAAATCAAGGCTAGGCAATCAACAATCACATCAAGAGCTACTCTAGATCTTGAGCTATGCATTTACATTGAAAATTAGGCATAAAACAAGATTAAATAATTATGTTAGATATAAAATCATGATTAATTCACCAGAGGTGCATCTAGGCATATCAAGGGGACATGCTGAAGTTCAGCACAAAAATCTATTTCTTTTTAGCTACAAAAATCATTTAGACAGATTCATCATAAATACAAAATAAATCATAATAAAAGATCTACAAAGAAACTTTCTGCAATTTTTGGTACAGAAGCTAGGCATGACATAACTCAGAGGATATCCAAAATTCAACTACAGATCACATGTGGATTTTGAACTACAATAGATCTAGGTTTAACAGTTTTGTATTTTTCATGCAAAGGCTGTCACTTAAAAGTGGAGTCATGCTTTGAGAAAGTTGTAGGGGTTTTCACAAGGACACCAACAAAATTGAGTTCGCATTTTTCTGATTTATCTAAAATTTTATATGAATTTTACAAGAATCAGCAAAAAGCTTAACACTATTTAAGATTCAAATTTCAAGCAGGCCCGTGGAAGTTTTCTTTTTCCTACACATATGCCCCTGGTTTGCAGAAAAGTCCTTGGAAAGAAGTGGAGCCTCGCAATGTGGCCCTTGGGGGCGGGCCGGCGGCGATCCGGTCAAATTCCGGCGAGGTCGGCGGCCGTGGCCGGCCGGGCGCAGGCGGAGGGCGGCCTGGGGTCACCTAGGCTCGATTCGTGGCCGGAGTCAGGGCGGGGACAGTGCCGGCGACGGCGCACGGCGGCACCGGTGGGCGGCGGCCGCTGGAGCAGCTGCTCTGACGAATTCACGGCCGAGGATCGAGAAGGGACGGCGCTTACGGCTCCATGGGGTCCTAGGGTAGGCGTCTGGGTGGTTGGGTGGCACCGGGAGAGAGTGGATGGGGAGCTCGCTGGCAGCGGCGTCAATGGCGCACGGCGGCGGACTGTCTTGCGCGGGAGGCACGGTGGAGCGCGTGCGCGTGCGAGGGGACCGGACGGTGGCCTTTTATAGGCGACGCACGCTCGTTTTGAAGCGACGGGGAGGACGAGGGGGACCCGGACGGCGTGGGGATGCGTGCGGCGTCACCGGCGGGCAGGGCTCAGCTGCGGCGACCCCGGCGCACGGCACGTGGCGCAGCGCGCAGTTCCCCGAGCGAGGCGGTCCTAGGGAGGAGTGCGGGATGATGGCGTGGCGACCTCGGGAGACGCAGGCCGGCGGGGGACCCGGACGCCGAGGGCGGCGGGGTGCCACGCGGCAGCGCGCGCGCGTGGGCGCTTGGCGCGTTCAGGCCGGCGCGACGTCGCCCAGAGAGTTTCAACTGACCCCGTTTGACTGGCATTATCTCCAAAAATTTGAACTGAACTGCACTAACGTGCAAATAGCAAAGTTGTAGATCAAAGGTCCCTCTGCAACTTTGACAAAGGCTGGCCTATGTTTTGATCAACGGATTTTGCATAAACTGCTGGCAAAGATCAGGTTTTTCTTGGCGCTGATGAATAGTGTTTAGCTGCAGTTGACCGAGTTTTTCACCAATTTCCACTCAAAATCTCAAATGCCGCCAATTATGAAAAGTGGGTCCCTCGAAAAGACAAACAACTTTTATATTGGGAGAATTTGAAGTGTTTAAGTGAAATTTGAGAACGCGGCAAAAGTTCTAGGCAAGGTCTTAGGGTCCAAGGGTTTGACTGGGGTTTTGACCCTATCTTTGACCAAGGTTTGACCACAAGTGTGCGTTGACTTGATTAATAGGGTCATTAGTGATTGTTGACTCGGTTTTCGGGGTGATGACCTAGGTTGAACAAAGCTTGACTGGAGTCAACATGTTTGACTCGGTCATTAGCACTAATGATGCTAATTAAAAACCTGGGGCGTCACAACCTAGTGAGCCTGAAGCTAGCTTGGGGGAGGACCCCCACTCTGAGGTAACTTGTATCCTGTTTTTCAGAATGTCATATGCTAAAAACACATACAATCTGCAAAAATTAAAAAGACCAAAAATATTTATTTGCTTTCTTAAATTAGTTTGCTTTCATATGCGCGGTAAGAATGCTTTTGTTCTCCATGGTTGAAATGATGAATAGTTGCTCTATTTATTCCTCTTGTATGCCTCACTTACAGCTTAGTATCCTATTTAAGTTTTGAGTTTGTTGGCTTGTATGATCAAACCTTAGCTTGAAACTTGTGGGTAGCAAAAAGCATGACCTTTGCCTAGGTTGTTGTGAGGTATCATATGGTATAATAGGGTTGCTATGAGCTAGTGGTAAGTGATGTTTGATATCTGGAGTTTTCTTTCGAAAAATGATAAAATGATAAGTTCCCAAATGATGAGAAATTCCTATCCAAAGCCATAAGTAGATCCTAGCTTTTGTTAGCCTCCACATATGCTACTTGTTTTCCTCATTGAGTCTTGTTGAATTGTTGTGACCCTCGGCGAGAAACTTGTCATGCTCCCATGATCAAGATCACGTACACAGCCACTGTATGCTAAACTTCTACACCGGAAGTTAGCACCCATCATTTCATCCATCCCCCATCCATTCCACAAATAAAGCTCTGCGCATTGTTCTATGATTACTCTCTCTCTCCAAAAATATTCAGCAAGGACTATGGGTCATCTATATAAAAAAACATGCTCAAGGGCATGCAAAAAGAAGAAAAAGAAGAATAAAGGGACATAGCCCAAGTCTCAAAAATCTCAAAAGGAGAAGATAGAATCATATGCAAAAAGGAGTTCATCATCCATCCACCATATACACACACATGCACATCTTGATCAGGTTGTATGACTTGTTGCTCCCAAGGATCCGGTTTTCGACTCGACAACACATGAGAAACAGGTATGACACATGTTTTCCCTACCTATAGCTCCACATATCAGCTTATTAGGAGAAGGTAGTGAAAGAAGGCAAATCAATGCCTTGGTGAGGAATCATACATAATGAGCGATCCGAGAGTATCATTTGAGGAACTTTGATTTCGTTGAGAAAATTTGCAAAACCTCCGAATTAGATAACTGATCAAGGTACATATGATTAGTAACTTCTATACAACCGTTCTATCTTTCAATTCCCCAAGGTAGGTGAAGCTACAAGCCCCATATCAATCGAGCATAAGATAAGATTAATGCCAACTCATTCAATCCTTGATAGAGTACATAGTTGTATGCTTGTCATAAATTAGGAATACGACATCGTAGCAACTCCTGATCAACCAACCTAAGTCCTTAGTTTCTTGCTCGGGACGAGCAAGAGGCTAGCTTGGGGGAGTTGTTGATGGCTGTTAAGTGCTTACTTTAGCCGTCAATTTACTCATGAATAAAGGAGCAAGAGGCATTTCTTACACGCATTTTAGTTAAGAATAATGTAGTTCCACTTGTCATTGGAGATCTTGTGGTTGCAAGAAAATAAGTGCAAAAGAAGTAGCAAACTCACCTTCTATGATTCATGCCACGTCACCTCAGCCAAGGAAGGGCTGCCACCTCAGATGACATGCATGCAAGACATTTCACCAATCCAAGGGAGGCAAGCCCCGACGAATCAGAGCGTGACACATGGACTTCACATGGATCCATGGGCCCACCAGAGCATCTAAACCGCCAAAAGAACACGTGTACACCAGGGACCGACCTAAGGACCCACAGGACAGCCACCCTGAGGAAACACACCCTAAGTGAGGCCCACAGGGGTCGGTCGACCCCACAGGTCAGCCGAACAGACCTTGAGCCTCCACTCAGGGGCTTCCACATGGTGTCTCCCCATTGGTCCTAAAGGCCGCTCCCGGGGTGTTTCGCTCCTCTTGACACCGGTGCTCAGGCCTATAAATAGAAGGGGAGGGGGTTCATTTCTTACCAACACACCTTACTACTCCACTCTCACTTTTGGTTTCTAAGGCTAGGAGGTAGGCTAGAGTAGTTCTACTTCAGGTTCCAAGTCGACTTTGGGATCTAGGTATGAGTTCTCTTGTATCTTTATTTCCTTGTTTGACTTTGCTCTACTTTAGTTACATAACTATTTCATATAAAGTTGTGCTTGTATACATGGGTGATTTGTTCATGTGTTCTTCACTTGTTCATCATTTAGAGGCTCATGTTCTTGATGAACAAGGCCTTTCGATCCAGTTGACAAGTGACTTGCTCATGTTTTCAGTGTTTGTTCATAAGTTAGAGGCTCGTGTTTTTCACAAACACGACCCTTTGTTCTTGTTAAATAGACATAGGAAAGCACAAATCCATTTGTGTACCTAGCCTAGTTTGATCTAGTTAGATTCCATGTTCGTGTTGTATGAAGTTCGTGCTTAAGCTACGGTACTCGGTGTAATTGGCTGGTTTATCTGGTGGCTCTGACCTGGGTCACAATAGCCCGGGCCAGTCAGGGTCCTGCTAACAACGTAAGCGTGGTGCTTGGGTTGTGTAGCTACGTTACTTATGAGTGTATCCCACAGTTTGTCTTGGGGTAGACCGCAGTAGTGACAGCCGTTGGACCCTTCTGGAATCCCCCACGTTCGGATACGCTGTAGGAGTCTAAAGTCTAACAACCGGAGTCATGTGTAAGCGATGCGGGAGGTTAGCTCCCTGTTTGTACCGGGGTGCTTGAGCCAACATTCATGCAATGCTAGTGTGTATCTAACTCGTCTTACTGACTTCATGTGTATAGTACCTTAGAACCTAGAGCTAACTCGTATGTTGCCTCCTAAGCCTAGGACCTTTATAGAGAGAGTGTTTGTGTGTTCGCACTACCAACCTATCTATCATACTTTACCCCTGCACTTGAGTGCCTGGTTTGTTGCCGTCTATGATTTATACTCATTGCAATAGTGTTAAACTTGTTAATCTGCCCAGCCTTCCTTGGATTCGATACCCTTTGGAATACTCATTTGGGGAAATGCTACAATGGTACTTCCGTGCACTTGCGGACTCTTGTAATCATTAGGATTACTATTTGGTCATTTCTGGCATCATTGCTAGGAACTCATAAACTTAGCATCGACATTAAGAAATACCAACAGTTAGCAAAATACATCCTATCACGACTCCTAGATGGAACAACCTCATGTCTCCTCGAAGGAATACGAGCACCACGATGGGGAAAATGTGGTCTGTAGTTCCTCTGCGACTCAAAGCTGGGATCGTTCCTCCCAAACTCGTATCGACCACGAGTGAAGGGACGTCCTACAAACTCACCACGCACTGACCGAAAGCACCTACCACCACCACTCTGAGGAGCACTACCACTAGTAGAAAAGCCCCTAGCATCCCATGTAGGAAAAAACGACCACCCCGAGTAGGAACTATACGCATAGCACCCTCACCCCGAGGCAGAGGTACTACACGAGGCTCAAGCACACCACGAGAAGGGCAGTACCTGTCCTTGTTTGCCATCTCCCTAGCAAAGCTCTTGTCCCTTCTCTTCTTGAAATAAAACTCCTCCTTATGACCATCCTTCCCACAATAGTCACAATGGAATAGGATCAGCCTTGGCTTTGGTTTTGGTTTTGGGTTTCCTCTCGACTATGGCTTCTTCTCAGACTTCTTACCTTGCTCACTCAGCTGGGGGTTTCATGGAGTGGAGTTGAGCTGCTTCTCTCTCTCTTTCTCACTACTGCTCTCATGAATCTTCTCAAAACCCAGACCACGACCATCGGCTCTCTTAAACTCAGCCACCAACATACCCAGTTGAAGGACCGGAACTGGCGATCAGAGAGGGGGGGAGTGAATGGGAGCCGATAAAAATTCTTCTCGAAGGAGATGGAGACTCCAACAAGATGAAAAAGGCTTCCAAAGCACGTCTCCGACTCAACTACCCAAGTTGGCCAAGACCACACAGCCACTGGAGTGCTACTGGTCCTAGGAACCAACAACCACCTACACCTACTCGAGAACGCAGCGGAACAAGCAACTCGAGCACCACTGGACTGCACCGGTCAGACCGGTCCCTGCTGGAGCACCTCAACAGATCCTGAGAAACTTCCATAGGAAGCTCCTACACCGGTCAGGCCGGTGTAGCACGCCGGTCAGACCGGTCTGAGCCAGGAAGCCCCAAAATCAGAAACCTGACCTCCCAAGCTCCAAAACGAACCAAACTCGAAACAGCAGCAACACGAGACAACAGGGAACTCACCAAGACTTTCACCTGAGGCAAATCCCACAAGGCCTCTACACCGGTCAGACCGGTGAGCTGCACCGGTCAGACCGGTCAGGCTGGGTAGCTCGGGATGAACAGCGCCCGCGGGTCAACACCCCTAAATCCAACTCCCGATCTCCCGAATCGCTCCACGGATTTGCACAAGACTTTGGGGATAGTAGGAACACCTCATGGGCACTCCATAGGCAAGTTTTGGTCTGCCAAAACTTGCTAAATCGAGAGGAATCGAAGAAATCCCACCAAGAACGCCTCTAACCCTAGAGAGGAGAAAACCCCAAAATCGAGCCCCTTTGCTCACGGATTTGGGAGGGGAATCAAAGGGAAAAGAACCATGAAGGGTTCAAGCATACATCCCCCACCAAATCCCAAAGAGAAAGGCCTCGAATCCACCACAAGAAAATCGCCAAGAAAGGGCTCAGAAAATCACCAAAAAGGAGAAATGGGAAAGGCACATCCAAGCCTTGAGGAACCACGCCGAATCATCTATACATACCAAAGAGGTTCATACAAGGTCTAGCTTGCCGCCCGATCATCCTTCCCTCTCACAAGATCTCTCCATGAAGCTCTCAAGCTAGTCCTAGAAATTCCAAAGGAAAAAGGAAGAGGAAAATAGCAAAATAAAATGAGCTAGGGTTCCAAGAGATGGCTGCCATCCTCTCACCACTTGGGTTATATGGAGGCTAGCCGAAAGACTAAAAAACCCCTAAGGCCTAATACTAGGATACACACCCCCGAGGGGCACTTTGGGAAACTTAGTCTGTGCACCATCGGACGGATGCCCAGTGACCGCAAACTTGCTTAGCCTCGACGCAAGCCTTGCGATCCCGACGCGTGTCCTCCGCTTCGAAGTCTCCGGACTGCGTCGTCAAACACCGGTCAGACCAGTGCTCCTCACCAGTCAGACCGGTACCCACCGGTCAGACCGGTCAGACCCACCAGTCAGACCGGTCCGATGCTGCTGCACCTCCGTCTTCGGTCTTCGGTTTTGGCTTTGTGGATCAACCAAGGAACCCAGTGGTTTTCTGGTGAACCACTGGAAACCCCGCGAACTCAGTGTAGCCTCCGCCAATCACTACTCATGACTCGGCTCCCACATAGTCCCGGCTCGACCTTGGTTTTGAGGCTCAACCAAGAAACCATCCACGACTTCATCTTGCCGTTCTTGCCACCATGCGGCCCGCACTTAACTCCGCTGGCCACCAGGTCCCTCGAGCCAAGCCTACTTGTCTTCTCCACACCTGGAGGCCTCACCAGCAACGACCTTTCGCGCTTGTTCTTCAGCTGCACCAACACCAGTCAAGCCGCAACCTGCCCCTGCAATACTTAGCCAAGAATCAGTCCACATCACATTGTCAATCACTCATCACACCAAGAAGCGACCATCCACTGGTCCTCGAACCACACATGGCTCTCACCAGTTGTGGCGCATGTGCACTCAACCAACCAAACAACTTGCTCAACCAACTTCAACTCATCAAGCTCGACCCTAAGCACATCTAGTTCCTCAAGATTTGAGGCATGCTTCTTCCTAAGCATAGTTAAATCAACTAAGAAAACAGTGCAATCACCACAATCAACCTCATCCATCACAACAGGAGCAGCCTTAAGAGCATCGATATCTAGCTTAGCATCAAGGTTCTTAGACTCTAGATCAGCTACCTTTTCCCTAGCTTCCTCTAGCAAAGCCCTAAGCTCTTTCCTAAGCTTCTTAGCCTCTCTAAGCATGCTATCATGGTTATCAAGCACGGCAACAAATTCCTCATTCTCCTGACGCAAGGAATAGAGCTCATCACATACCTCATCTTCAGTCTGAGCCATCCTTCCCGCTCCTCTTACTGTTGGAGCTGTGAGCCATCCCGCAAAAGCAGTCGTTTCTGTTGGAGATTCGACCCATCACACAGTAGCTTCTTGGAGACTAGCTTGGGACACAACGAAGACCACTGAAGTTCTTGTGGAAGGTTTTCTTCTTCTCTTTTCGCTTGCCACCCTCTTCTTCTCCATCACTAGAGCTTCATGACATGTCCTCAAAATCAGATTGAATGTCGCTTGATTCCTTGATCTTCACTCGAGTCCATGATCCTTCTTCTTCGACCTTCTTCTCTTGTCCTTGGACATGTTCTTGTTGTCGTTGTTCATCTTCGGACACTCAGCGAAAATGTGCCTGGTCTTGCTGCACTTGTAGAACGTCCTTGAGTTCCTCCTTGAGTTCATCCAGTTCTCGTGCATCCTCTCGAACCTTCTCGTCAGCAGTGCCAACTCGTCCTCGCCCAGCACGTCAAACTCCTTGTCTGGAAAGGACACAAGAGAAGATAAAGAGTACAGCTTGGAGGATGGGTTATTGTTAGTACTTGAACCAGATCCGGAGACCAGAGCGAGACTATGTGAATCAGTCGGGCTCTCAACCTTGGCTCTCAAGCCACAATCAACTTCTGATGACTTGAGCTTCGAGAACAGCTCATCTGCAGTCAAAGTCTCGTATCCATAAGACTCCATAATGGCCTCTACCTTATCATTCCACAGGGTATGATCTAGCGAGTGTAAGAGCTTTGAAACCCTATCATGATCATCATATGGGAGCACGGTCACATTGGCCTTCATGTTGTTCACAATCACGGTGAATCACTGGAACATCATGTCAATCGACTCACCGGGGAGATGAGTCAAGTTCTCGTACTCTCTCCAGCAAGTCACAAACAAGCGAGCCTGCACCTGACTGTTCCCAACATGGGCAACCTTCAGCTAATCCCAAATCTTACATGCCAAATCCTCTCCAAACACCCGATCAAATTCAGATGCACAAATAGCACGAAACAAGTAGTCGAACATATCCCTCGATCATGGGGCAAGGAAGTTTTCGGGGCAGACATAGGAGGTGTCACTCGACACATCCCAAAGCAACTGCCCCTTGCCACGAAGAAACGCAGACATCCGGGTATGCCACATCTGGTAGTTCATCCCATCGAAGTGTGGAGGACCTGACGGTTTTGTGGGCAAATCGCCGCAAACCACGCAGACTTGGTGCAGGCTCCACGCCAAGCATGTATTGACTTGGCCGCCACGGTGATCCCGGCTTGGTGTTGGTTTTGTGGAGTAAACCAACAAAACCCCGTGTGCAGAATCCGGTTGTGAGCCACTACCCTGCACCGTCTCCATGTTCATGACTTCGTCTTGGTTTTCTTGCCACCATGCGGCCCGCACTTGATCCCGTTCGGCTACTGGGTCCCTCGAGCCAAGCCTACTTGTCTCTGCACTCCATAGAGGCCCCGCAAGGCTCAGACCTTTCGGCCTGCTCTTCACCAGTACCAATACAAATCAAGCCCCAAACTGCACCTACAATACTCAGCCAAGAGTCAACCCACACCACATTGTCATTCACTCATCACTAAGGAGCAACCATCCACCGGTCCTCAGACGCTCTTGGTCCTCAGTGTTCATCAAAGATGAATGAGGAGGAAAAATAATCTAGCCTAAGCTTCCAATAGAAGTTCATTTGAAAAGAATTATGAACAAAACTACTATTGGGCATCAATCAATAATCGAGGATGAAGATGTGAGTTTGAATCACTCGATTTGATCGGCACAGACAAAATGATCCCTTGACCTTGAAGGAATGAGTCCAAAATACTATGATATGAAGGTTAGTGCCAGAGGTATATTCCTTGGTGTATACAAAATACCTCGAATGTTACCTTGACAATAGGGATAAAAAGGGACTCATACAGCTGCACATCTGGGAAGCTATAGTTGACAAAAGGTGGATCTTTTAAGAACAACCAGCATATCACAAACATTTCTTCCTCTCATTCTCCCTCGAGGTAGTGTTTCAAGGGGGAGATCAAAAGAAATGGTAGTAAGGGGATTTGAGAAAAGAATGTGATCGTGGAAACTATTCTCTCAATCATATGGATCACGAGAGGTTTCAACAACAGAGCTTTTAGAGTTAGACGAGATGATAGCTCGAACTCTGCTCATGAGGGACCTCAGATGGTCAACATGCTCTCCTCCTAGCAGGGCAGAGTTTACGTAAACGAGCCTTTGGAGACAGTGTCTAGATATAGGGCAACATTCTTTGAAATGCCCAACCAGAAGTGTGGTAGCACAAAAGGACGGGTAATAGAAGAACTGGGCGAATTTGCATAAAAGCATAAAACTTGAGCCCATGCTACACCTAGAGATTCCTTCTCCTACTACTGGAAGCTGAGGACTGGAACTCGCAAAGAGGTGATGCGGGATAGAGGAAAGAAAGGGAAGCCAAGCCTAGCCCATAAGTCTATCCAACTATCGTTCACATTCTCTGTACGAAAGTACAATATTCTCGATCTCAAAAGAAAGAGAATGGAGAGAAGCTTCTATATGAGAGGAACTCGTGTCAAGACTGAGAAACTCACGTAAGAACACTATCGCTCAAAATCTTGTAGCTGATGGAAAGGATTTTCAAAAACAATCTTAGAGAAGGATTTTTTTCAAGATGAAAACTGTAGCCGGATGAAGAATTTGGGTTCAAAGAGGATGGCATCAAGGATTCGTCCTACGGAGTCGGAAGGTATAGACAAGGATAACCTTCCAAAGGGTAGCGGGGTAGAGGTAGAGATAATGGAAACAAAAGGATATATGGGATTGAAAGGTTTTTGGTATAGGTGTATGGTAACAAAAGGATAAAAACAAGGATACACGAGTTGACTAGGTTCGGAAACAACTACAGCAACCGTTCCCCAGCAATGGCGCCAAAAATGCATGTTGGTATTTCTTATGTCACGAATAAATCCGCAAGCGCACGGAAGATATCGTTGTAGCAATTCACCTGCGAGTATTCAAGATATCGTATTACTTTTGAGAATGGAAGTGTAAAGGTCTACTAGCTAGTCCAACCCAAGGATAACAAGTGGAAGAATGGCCTAGGTAGAGAGGTTGTCTAAAGATAGAGATCATGGAAGGATAGACTTAGCTACTATGTGTTTACTTTGGGCACGCGCACCTTCGATCTCCGGTCATGTGTCACTAGCAACCGGAATTGATCAACCAAAAGTTCTCCAAGCCTCCCGCCTGTAAAATAAAAAACGAGAATGAGAGCGAGCAAACCACTCAACACTAGGGTTAGCACAAAAAGAGTCAAACCAGTGCCGAGCCATTTGCTCAATGAGCGGTTAGCAAAATCCATCCTATCACTACTCCTAGTTGGAACAACCTCACGTCTCCTCGAAGGAATATGAGCACCACGATGGGGAAAATGTGGTTTGTAGTTCCTCTGAGACTCAAAGCTGGGATAGTTCCTGTGACAAACCGTCCAAAATAATTCCGTATTATTGCCTAAACCCATCCATTAGGCCCTTAAGCGATAACACAAAAGTACTTTGTCGTTGTTTGCTGGGTCAAGCCCGGTAAATCACTTACTTACAACAGGACCGAAGACAAGTATACATCAAAACTCACACGAAGGCGAGTCCAGAGTCATTAAGCAAATTAATCCAAACCGGGCCCACTTGGGGGTCCATTTATTACAAACATTGTTCATTGTAACATGATAAGGTTCAGAGTTTAAAAGACAACGGAAATCTAAACATCGATATGACGTCACAGGAGGCCATCCATGACATCATCATTCTTTGTCATCACCCTCGATCCACTGGAGCTCCCATCCAGGCAGGATCTCTCCAGGCCAAACATCATTCAATGCTTCACCTGAAAACAACATAGATAGCAAGGCTGAGTATGCTAATACTCAGCGAGACTTACCCGTCGGGTGACAACTACATCACCAACCGCTTGACATGAAAGGCTTTTTGGCCAGTGGGTTCTTTTGCTGAAAAGCAACAAAGAGCAGGTCCTTACTTTCAACATTTTAGCTCAAGTTCTAGTTTATTAACCATTCTAGGTAAGCACATGTGCTAAACAAGCAGTTATACATGTAATTAAGCAAACATCAGTATTATCCATTTGTTCCATCATTAGGGATCATCATAGCCAGTTTGTTAAGCAGTCTCGGCTAATGGTGAGAGGCTGATGATCGATCAATTAACAACCTTGCAAGGTTGACCTAAACACACGGGAGGATGCATACCCCAAAAAGACAACTACAAAAGGGGGGGTACACACCAACCAGGCGGTTCCCGTCGATCTTCAGGTTAGGATGCCTAGATATAGTCCTGGGTACAAGGCTCAGTGGATGCCCATGTAACGGCACGCACCACCTCTTGCACATGCACCCCTCCTCCCGGTTGCAAACCGGGCAGGCGAATACTCAGGATTATAGTACCCGAGAACATCCCTTGCCACGCCAATCAGGTTCTAGGCTTACCGGTCCCATTCTCAACATGTGTCTAGTACATTCAGATGCTTAACAAACGAAAGCCACTGGACCAGATCCCAGATCCCATGCTCTTACCACGTGAGCAAACCAGTTTATCCTATCTTTATGATTCCAACATAAAGAACTTATATCTCGCGAGTGACGAACATCACTCGACTTGTACCAGGTCCTTATAGCATGGCAACTATCGACCTAGCATACTAGTACAAGCATAGGTACCTAAGGATCATGCATCTATGGTTTCAAAACAACTCCTGAAACGTAAATGCACAAATATAAACATAGATAGTTGCATGAGTTGGAAAAGTTAGGTTATGCTCCGGGGCTTGCCTTCTTCGGTGAGGTTAGCCTAAAGCTCTCCCGAACTCTGGTCCAGGTCTTGATCACCTCCAACTAGTTCAACTTTCCTCCGGATCCTTCCTCGTCACCAACGGGAACGAGAGCGTAACTACTGTCGCGGAGTTCTACACGAAGCATGCATATGCAACATTATTTGGTGAATCTCAACAAGATTATATTTCTGAAAACTGAGGTAAATCTCATGGTGTATGGTTGGCCATATTCACCCTGACAAAACCTTAAACAACATTTCTTTATTAAAGAAAAAGGTGTCGGTTACTTTGATGGTGATTGTGTGCACATGTAGGAAAACTTATAAACTGTGCATCAAACAAACAGGGGTATATTTTATATAAGCTCATGTTTTGACCATAGATTTACTAAGCGAAACTCACTACAAACAAATCTATATACTAGGCATGAAAAATACAACATGAGGAAGCAACCAAAATCAAGATAAATTTATTCTGGGGAATCTACACATGCACTGGTCCTATAAATTGGTACAAATGCAGATATGACAAAAACACAATTTCACACCAAAATTTAGCTCCAGAAGCTATCTAGATTAATTATTAAAAAAATAACAAATTTCAGCCTAATAAACCAAATAGAAATTATCCAGAGCAAACCACAAGGAATTCAGGGCTAACTTTTCTAGAACAAGCTTAGCATGACATAAACAGATAGCACACCAAAATTCAAGCTGAGATCCTGAACCAAATTTAAACTATACATTTAACAAGTTAAACATGCATAAATCAAAAACAGATATTAAAATAGGTCATCAAATCACATCGTATTTTTAGGAGGTGTATCCAAGCATAACAAGGCCAAATGCAAAAGATGAGCTACAACATATATATATAAAAGGCTATAAAAAGCATCAAGAGAGATTTAACATAATTAGAAAATAAATCATAACTAAAGATCTACACCAGAAACATGTGCCATTTTTCATGCAAAGCCTAGTTATGACATGATGAACAACATATCTAAGAATCAGCACCAGACCAGTTGTAGATTTTAAACTATAACAAATCTAGCTGAAACACAGATTTAAATTTAATTCAAAAACTAAACAGAAAAACACTATACATATCATCTAGAAAAGGTAGTACTCATCACAAGGATTCCACAACATATTTATTTGCATTTTTCTGATTTTTCTACGATTTTCTAGGCATTTTACAAGTTTCAGCTTTTTGAACCAAAATTTGAAGAATCTAATTACACCGGGGTCCTTAGAAAGAATCTAGACTTCACAACCATGCCCTCGGGTTCACATCTAAGTCCATGGAGAGAGTTCAATCCTCACATCCGTGCCCTTGGCGGCGCAGGGGAGGTTCGCCGGCGGTGATAGCCGGCCGGACTCGGTCGGGGAGTGACACTGGGCGGACAAGAAGCTCACCACGGTTCGATTGCCGGTAGTGGTAGGCTCGGAGGAAGCTCCGGCGATGGCCGGCGGCGAGACAGGGGCGGCGCGGTCCGCCTCTGCTCCAACTCCGGTGTGGGTGACGTCAATGCGTGGCAATGCGGGGCTCGGGGAGCTGCGGTGAGATGTGGCGGACGTCTAGGAGTGCTTGGACGACGGTGGTAAGGCACGGGTGGGTGAGCTCGGTTGTGGCGGCGTCAATGGCGACCGGCAAAGCTACGTGCGCGCGAGTGGGGCACTGCACCTGCTTTTATAGAAAGGGAGGGACAGGCGCAGGGCGAGGCTTAGCCCTTAAGGCTCGCCGCTGCTCTGGCCAATGGCCGAAAGGCGGTCGGGGCTCGGCCGTGGGCCCTTGCTGTCGCGTAGACGGTTTGCGCGTGACACAAGGAATGTCGAGGCTCCTACTGGTCGTCCCTGGGTTAAGGAGTGGCCGCCAAGGCTTGAAGCCAAGTTGCCGGGTCGGGGCGGCGGCTCTGGTTGGGCGGCACGGTTCGATGGCGAACACGTGGCGTGCGCGCGCGTGCGGTGGGGGATTTCCGCCCGGGGAGTGTGGGATACGGGCCATGCATGGGTCCCACAATGATACGTCGGTCGGGACGCATTGTGGCGGCGAGGCTCGCCGGCCACAGGACGGCGGCACTGCGCGACGTCGGCGCCGTGACCTGCGGGAGCGCGCACTCTGGCATGCCGGGCGTGTTAGCCCGTCCAGTCAACGTGACTTCACGACGTTCAAACTCGAGATTTCCAAATGGAACTCGAATTTCTCCAAAAAGCAAAGTTGTAGATTGAAGTATAAGCTACAACTTTCACAAAGGTCGACATGGTGTTTGAGCAAGGGTTCGGCCGGGAACACCTGTGAAAGTTGGTCTGTCGCAGAGTGCCGGGAACTGTTTCAAACGGCATTGACCAAGATTTTGAGGAATTTCCACTCAAAATTTTAAGTGCCACCAATTATGAAAAATGTGTTCCTGGAGAAGAGGAATAACTTTCATATTGGCATAATTTCGAGTGTTTAGGGAAAATCTTGAGATATGGCCAAAGTACTCTAGATAGGTGTTAGAGGTCTAAGGTTTTGACCAACCAAAAGGGGATTTGACTAGTCAACTCTACTTAGGGTTTACTAATCAACTCAATTACTGTTCAAAAACATCAGGGATGTTACAGTTCCTCCCACTCTGAGGAGCACTACCACTAGTAGAAAAGCCCCTAGCATCCCATGTTGGTAAAACACAACCACTCCGAGTAGGAACTATACACATAGCACCCTCACCCCGAGGTAGAGGCACTTCACGAGGCTCAAGCATACCACGAGAAGGGCGATACCTGTCCTTGTTTGCCATCTCCCTAGCAAACCTCTCATCCCTTCTCTTCCTGAAATAAAACTCCTCTTTATGAGCATCCTTCCCACAATAGTCACACTGGAATAGGATCGGCCTTGGCTTTGGTTTTGGTTTTGGGTTTCCTCTCAATTGTGGCTTCTTCTCAGACTTCTTACCTTGCTCACTCGGCTGGGGGTTGCATGGAGTGGAGTTGAGATGTTTCTCTCTTTCTTTCTCACCACTGCTCTCATCAACCTTCTCAAAACCCAGACAAGACCATCTGCTCTCTTAAACTCAGCCACCAACATACCCAGTTGTGGCTCATGTGCACTCAACCAACCAAACAACTTGCGCGTCTAATCATTATCATCTTGTAAGTGATCAACATAATGAGCAAGTTCAATGTTTTTCACAGCAGAGATTTCACAACTAGAACAAGCAGTAGCAATTGTAGATTTCATGACAGCGTCAAGAGAAACAATGCGAGCACGAGATTCATCTAGTTTTCTATGCAAAACAAGGCAAGTAGTGCAAGCTCCTAATAAAGCAGGTTTAGACTTCAACTCATCAAGCTCAACCCTAAGCACATCTAGCTCCTCAAGATTTGAGGCATGGTTCTTCCTAACCACAGTCGAATCAACTAAGAAAACAGTGCAATCACCACAATCGACCTCATCCGTCACAACAAGAGCAGCCTTAAGAGCATCGTTATCTAGCTTAGCATCAAGGTTCTTAGACTCTAGATCGGCTACCTTTTCCCTAGCTTCCTCTAGCAAAGCCCTAAGCTCTTTCCTAAGCTTCTTAGCCTCTCTAAGCATGCTGTCATGGTTATCAAGCAAGGCAACAAATTCCTCATTCTCCTAACGCAAGGAAAAGAGCTCATCACATACCTCATCTTCGGAACCTGAGTCCGAGCCATCCTTCCCGCTCCTCTTACTATTGGAGCTGTGAGCCATCCCGCAGAAGTCGTCGTTTCTGTTAGAGCTTTGACCCATCACACAGTAGCTTCTTGGAGAATTGCTTGGGACACAGTGAAGACCACTGAAGTTCTTGTGGAAGGTCTTCTTCTTCTCTTTTCGCTTGCCACCCTCTTCTTCACCATCACTCGAGCTTGATGACATGTCCTCAAAATCAGATTGAATGTCGCTTGATTCCTTGATCTTCACTCGAGTCCATGATCCTTCTTCTTCGACCATCTTCTCTTATCCTTGGACATGTTCTTGTTGTCGTTGTTCGTTTTCGGACACTCAGCGAAAATGTGCCTGGTCTTGCTGCACTTGTAGAACGTCCTCGAGTTCCTCCTTGGGTACATCCAGTTCTCGTGCATCCTCTTGAACCTTCTCTTCAGTAGTGCCAGCTCGTCCTCGCCCAGCACGTCAAACTCCTTGTCTGGAAAGGACACAAGAGAAGATAAAGAGTACAGCCTGGAGGATGGATTACCATTAGTAATTGAACCAGATCCAGAGACCAGAGCGAGACTATGTGAATCTGTCGGGCTCTCAACCTTGGCTCTCAAGCCACGATCCACTTCCGATGACTTGAGCTTTGAGAACAGCCCATCAGCAGTCAAAGTCTTGTATCCATCAGACTCCATAATGGCCTCTACCTTAGCACTCCACAGGGTATGATCTAGCAAGTGTAAGAGCTTCACAACCCTATCATGATCATCATACGGGAGCACGGTCACATTGGCCTTCATGTTGTTCACAATCACGGTGAATCGCTGGAACGTCGTGTCAATCGACTCACCGGGGAGATGAGTGAAGTTCTCGTACTCTCTCTAGCAAGTCACAAACAAGCGAGTTTGCACCTGACTGTTCCCAGCATGGGCAACCTTCAGCTAATCCCAAATCTTACATGCCAAATCCTCTCCAAACACCCAATCGAATTCAGATGCACAAATAGCACGAAACAAGTAGTCGAACATATCCCTCGATCATGGGGCAAGGAAGTTCTCGGGGCGGACATAGGAGGTGTCACTCGACACATCCCAAAGCAACTGTCCCTTGCCACAAAGAAACGCAGCCATCCGGGTATGCCACATCTGGTAGTTCTTCCCATCGAAGTGTGGATGACCCGAACCCCTATCCTGGTATGCCATCTTTGGATCTTAGATTGGTTAGAGTCACCACTACAAGAAAAACGCCGACTAGTGATGCAAAAAAAGGTCGTTTCTCGTCATAAACCGCGATTAATGATGCCGGTTGTTACGAAAACGCTCCGTCATTAATCGAGCGTCACAAACCACGATTAATGACGAGACCTTATTTCTCGGCGTCATGAGTTTAATGACGTGTGGAAATTCGTCTATACAATGCGTCATAACTTCGTTCCTATAGCTTTGCCACGCTGGACAGAATCTGACGTGGCATCCGATGTGGCATGCCAATTGTGACAAATCGTATGCGTCATAAAACGAATTTGGCCTGTTTGTAGCTAGGTTGAGCCCAAAACTTTTCCTGTAGGCTGGTGTTGTTCATATAGCCCAAAAAAGATTTTGTTGGGCCCAATTTTAGCTTTTTCAGATGAAATTTGACTAGGGTGGGCCCGTTTTGGTTGGGTCGAGTCCAACAAGTGCGCACATTGTTGCGGCCTCCTGTGTGAAGGACCGATTAGGCGAACCAGAGAGGGGGGGAGTGAATGGGAGCCGATAAAAATTCTTCTCGAAGGAGATGAGAACTCCAACAAGACGAACACGGCTTCCAACTCACGTCTCCGACCCAACTACCCAAGTTGGTCAAGACCACGCAGCCACTGGAGTGCTACTGGTCCTAGGAACCAACACTCAACCTTCCTAGCCAAAACTCACCAAAACACACAGCGGAAACTTGCACGGCTTGCTGCCTGTGCTACACCGGTTAGACCGATGGCCTGCGCCGGTCAGACCGGTGACACCGGTCAGACCGGTGGACAGAGCCGGTCAGGCCGGTGGCTACAGCAGCCGCACAGCAAACGTTCCAGGAGGCCTCAGTGACTCCTCTAGGCCCTGGAACAAAAACCACCACGAAACACAACCTGTGAGGATGAAGAACCCCTCACAAAACCTAGCAAACCAACTCCAAACACGCCAAGAACTGATCAGCAGGACCACGGGACAAAACCACACGGACAAGGCTGTTCCCCGAGACAAAAACCCACCAAGGGCTAGCACCGGTCAGATCGGTCAAGAGCACCGGTCAGACCGGTCGTGCCTGGGCAGCTCGAGATGAACAGCGCCCGCGAGTCAACTCCTCCAAATCCAACTCCCGATCTCCCGATCCGCTCCACGGTTTTGCACAGGACTTTGGGGATAGTAGGAACACCTCATGGGTACTCCATAGCCAAGATTTGGTCCACCAAAACTTGTCAAATCAAGAGGAATCGAAGAAATCCCACCAAGAACACCTCTAACCCTAGAGCCACGAAAACCCCAAAATCGAGCCCCTTTGCTCACGGATTTGGAAGGGGAATCAAAGGGTAAAGAACCACGAAGGGTTCATGCATACATCCCCCACCAAATCCCAAAGAGAAAGGCCTCGAAATCGCTCCAAGAAAATCGCCAAGAAAGGGCTCCGAAAATCACCAAAAAGGAGAAACGGGAAAGACACATCCAAGCCTTGAGGAACCACGCCGAATCATCTATACATACCAAAGAGGTTCATACAAGGTCTAGCTTGCCGCCCGATCATCCTTCCCTCTCACAAGATCTCACCATGAAGCTCTCAAGCTAGTCCTACGAAAATCCTAAGAAAATAGGAAGGAAAATAGGAAAACCAAATGAGCTAGGGTTCCAAGAGATGGCTGCCATCCTCTCACCACTTGGGTTATATGGAGGCAACCGAAAGACTAAAATACCCTTACTAGCTAACTAGGGATACATGCCCCTCGAGGGCGAAATTGGAAGTCTTTGTCTTCGCACCATCGGACGGATGCCCAGCGACCGCAAACTTGCTTAGCCTCGACGCAAGCCTTGCGATCCCGACACGTGTCCTCCGCTTCGAAGATTCCGGACTGCGTCGTCGCACACCGGTCAGACCGGTTCTCCTCACCGGTCAGACCGGTACCCACCGGTCAGACCGGTCAGACCCACCGGTCAGACCGGTCTGGAGCTGCTGCACCTCCGTCTTCGGTTCTTCGGTCTTGGCTTTGTGGATCAACCAAGGAACCCAGTGGTTTTCTGGTGAACCACCGGAAACCCCGCGAACTCGGTGTAGCCTCCGCCAATCACCACTCATGACTCGGCTCCCACGTGGTCCCGGCTCGACCTTGGTTTTGAGGCTCAACCAAGAAACCGTCCATGACTTCATCTTGCCGTTCTTGCCACCATGCGGCCCGCACTTGACCCCGCTGGCCACCGGGTCCCTCAAACCAAGCCTACTTGTCTTCTCCACACCTGGAGGCCTCACCGGCAACGACCTTTCACGCTTGTTCTTCACCTGCACCTGCACCAGTCAAGCCGCAACCTGCACCTGCAATACTTAGCCAAGAATCAGTCCACACCACGTTGTCAATCACTCATCACACCAGGAAGCGACCATCCACCGGTCCTCGAACCACACCTGGCTCTCAATCTCCCCCTTGATGAGTGCATTGACAACACACACGTTTTGGTAACCAAGAGAAAAGGAAAAGAAAAGAAACGACTAAAAGAAACTCCAACAAGTGATCGAAAGCCAAAGAAAAGGCAAAGAGCAAGATCACTTGAAGAAGACAAGTCTCGGACCCCTTAGGCAAGGGCAACGGCTCGACACATCCGAGACAAAACATGCTCAAGCAAAGAGCACAAACCATCAAACCAAAGCTCGAAAACCACAAAGAGCTCCCCCTGCACACATGCAAGCTCCCCCTGAACCGATGCAACTCCCCCTGGACAAATGCATGCGAACCACTTCACAAAACAGAGCAGCTGCAACAGCTCAGCTCTGACCGGTCAGACCGGTCGACACCACCGGTCAGACCGGTGGGCAACATGTGAACAGGACCAGCACTCTGACCGGTCAGACCGGTGACCTCAACCGGTCAGACCGGTGCACAACAGAGCCCAAAAATAGCTCGAAACCACCTGAAAACCTTCCAAATGCATTCAGTAGGCCAAAACATGCTCAAACTTCTCCCCCTTGTTGACAATGCATGAATCAAGCCAAAAATGCAAAAAATGCAACCTAGAGCTTCTCAAATAGACAAAATTCAACATAGAATGCTACACATGTCCAAACGAGCAACTTAGATACTCTATAGCTTCGTAAAGACATAAACTTCATGATCACCAAGTTTCACAACCATTGGGCGAAGCTAAGATAGAATTTAGCAATTTTGCGAAAAATTACCCTCTCATGAGCAAAGTCCTAAACATGAGCAAAACATGTCAAAATGGCAAAGCCACACAAACTTCATGCTAGGACAACCATTCTAAGCATAAGACCATCATAAACACCCACAAGCACCTCATGTCATGTCAAAGCCACCGAGCCATGTGCCTACTTCTATATATGAGACTTCTCATTGGTAGGCATCATGCAACGATTTAGCACCCAAAGCAAATTAAAATTAGCACATATGACATGGGAGCACATTTTTCAAGCAATTTACATTTCATATTCAGATTTATAATTGGTACATGAAATGTCTTTGCGACAAAAAGGAACTTATGCCCCTCCACAAGATGAAGCATGGGGGCTAAACATTCATGATGGCAAATGAGCCTTTGGCCCCTTATGATCAAAATAAGCTATCCAACCACAAATTAAGCATAGCCAAGCCACTAAAACATGTCAAGATCATGTAAAGGTATTTACTCACAAGAGAGTATATATATATATGAAATTTTTCAAAAACATAGCCATCAACCATGGATACAAACCAAGATTATCAAGAGCTAAGCCAAACTAACCATAGCTTACCAAATTAGCTCACAAAGACATATATATCATTCCATGGTGAACAATGTGTATAGGAGAAGCCTTTCCTAAACAATGCATTTGATACAAAATGCATGCAACCTAAGATACAAAGATGCCTATACATCATGCTACATATGCCATGCCAAATGCAAGAAATGCACAAAGGAAAGCTATACATATGCTACAAAGGAGCTCCCACACGCCAACTCAAGAAATCAAACAAACACCAAGCTCCCCCCGCAAACGAGTGAAAGTTGCTTGATCTAGGGGTTTGGTGAAAATATCGGCTAGTTGTTCATGTGTGGGTACATGGATCAAAGCTATCTTCCCTTTCTCTACGTTGTCTCTCAGAAAATGATACCTCACTTCTATGTGCTTGGTTTTGGAATGGAGCACTGGGTTCTTTGCAACGCTTATGGCACTAGTGCTATCACATTGAAGTGGGACATGGGTATACTCCTCACCAAAGTCACTCATGGTGTATGTGATCCAAAGGAGCTGAGAGCAACAACTAGCTGCGGCCACATACTCTGCCTCGGTAGTGGATTGAGCAACACTCGACTGTTTGCGGGAAGACCAAGATACCAAAGAAGAACCCAAGAACTGGCAAGTCCCAGAAGTGGACTTCCTATCCAACCGACACCCGGCAAAATCCGCGTCTGAAAATCCATGAAGCGCCAAAGAAGAAGACGCAGAGTACCAAAGGCCGAAGTCGGGAGTGTGTCGCAAATACCTGAAAATGCGCTTGACTGCTTGCCGATGCGAAGTCCTCGGAGAAGCTTGAAAACGAGCGCACAGACACACCGAGAATTGAATGTCCGGCCTCGTCGCCGTCAAGTAGAGGAGTGACCCGATCATGCTCCGGTACTCCTTCTGGTCCACGTGTTCACCTTCCTCGTCCGCATCAAGAACTGTAGTCGTACTCATAGGCGTCGCCATGGCCTTGGAGTCCTCCATCTTGAACTTCCTCACAATGTCCTTGGTGTACTTAGCTTGGTGCACAAATGTTCCTTCCTTTGATTGCTTGATTTGTAGCCCGAGGAAGAACTGCAACTCGCCCATCATGCTCATCTCAAATTCCCTGCTCATGTCTTCTGCAAACCTTGCAACAAGAGAGTTAGACGAGCCACCAAAGACAATATCATCCACGTATACCTGCACAATCAGGATATCTCTGTCCTGCCTGAGGAGAAACAAGGTCTGGTCGACCTTCCCCATCTCAAACCCTCTCTCAAACAGGAACCCCCCTCAACCTACCATACCAAGCTCTAGGCGCCTGCTTCAACCCATACAGCGCCTTCCTCAACTTGTATACCCGGTGAGGATACTTCTCACTCTCAAACCCCGGTGGTTGCCTCACAAACACCTCTTCCTCCAATACACCGTTCAGAAAAGCACTCTTCACATCCATCTGGTACAACTTGAACCCTTTAGCCACGGAAAAGGCTAGAAGGATCCTGATCGCCTCCAAACGAGCTACAGGAGCGAAAGTCTCCTCGTAGTCGATCCCCTCTTTCTGACTGTACCCCTGAGCAACAAGTCTCGACTTGTTCCTCACCACTTCTCCTTTCTCTCCCTCTTTATTTTTCCACACCCATTTTGTCCCAATCGGCTTACACCCTGGGGGAGGGTCAACCAACACCCAAACTTGGTTCCTCTCAAAATTCTCCAACTCCTCATGCATCGAGTTAACCCAATTATGATCAGATAACGCATGTCCAATGTCTTTGGGCTCAAAAGTGGCAACAAAAGCAGCATGAGCGAAATGAGAATTGTTCCGAACCCTCGACCGTGTAGTACGTTCATTCATGTCGCCGATGATTCTCGAAGCTGGGTGATCCACTTGCACTCGTCGGGGAGGTTCTCGCCTTGATGCTACCTCCCCCTCAACAGCAGCTTCGCCTTGATCTGGGTTTGTCGTTGTAGGTGTGGGAGAGGGTCCATTCTCGATCGTCGTCGAAGTAGTAGGTACATGTTCAGCCGCGGGCATCACACCGCCATCTTCATCATCTCCATGTTCATGCTCCTCCTCCTGAAAGATCTCCTCGCCAAGTTCGTCGTCACCTGCACACTCAAAAACAAGCTGACTACGTGGCTGTGTCTCGTCGAAGGTTACCTCGCAAGTCTCCACGATTTGGTTAGTTTCAAGATTGAGCACACGAAATGCTCTAGAATGAGATGCATAACCAAAGAAAATACCATCGACAGACCTAGCCTCGAACTTGTCCAACTTCTTCCCTTTCTTCAGAATGAAGCATTTACAACCAAAGACATGGAAGTGACTCACCTTGGGTGTGCGACCGTGCATCAACTCGTAACAGGTTTTCTTCTTGTGAACCCTGAGGTAGATCCTGTTCGACACATGGCACGCGGTATTGACCGCCTCAGCCCAGAACCTTCTCGGAGTCCTATGCTCGTCGAGCATCGTCCGAGCCATCTCGCACAGGGTCCTGTTTTTCCTTTCCACCACGCCATTCTGGGGAGGCGTATACGGACTCGAAAACTGATGTTCAAGACCCAAGTCATGGCAAAAGGTTTCGAAGCGAGAGTTTTTGAATTCCGAGCCATTGTCACTGCGGATCGCTCGTATGGCATCTCCGTGCCTCTCGTTTCTTAACCTCAAGACAAGATCTCGAACAAAACCAAACGCCTCCCCCTTCTCCTCAAGAAAGAACACCCACGCATACCGAGAGTAGTCGTCCACCACAACAAGGACATACCACTTCCCACCCGCAGATCGCACACGAGCTGGGCCAACAAGGTCCATATGGAGCAGCTCGCATGGACGCTCAGTCATCACATCGGTGAGAGGCGGGTGAGAAGAGGCTACCATCTTGGCATGCCTACACGGCGCACAAACCAACTCTTTCTCAAACCTCAATCGTGGCAATCCTCGGACCAAATTGAGTTTACTCAAGCGAGACAAAAGGTCAAAGCTCAAGTGACCCAACTTCCTATGCCACTTCCACAACTCACTCGAAGAACCAGCCAAGAAGCAACGCTCCACACCAGAAGACTGAGAAAAATCAGCTCGGAACCCCTGACCCTCGGGAACGACCATGCAAACAAGATCCCCCCGAGAATCTAAAATCCGAGAACCACCAGGCCGAAACAACACCTCAAAACCCTCATCCAACAACTGGGACACAGAAAGAAAATTGTATCCAAGCGATTGAACAAGAGCAACACGCCTGAGAGTGATCTTGTCACTTACCTTAATCTCACCTTCTGACAGCACACGCCCTCGCCCATTGTCCCCAAAGGTGATGTACTTCTTTGTCACCACCGGGACGAGACTTGAGAACCACCCCTTGTCTCCGGTCATATGCCTCGAGCAACCGGAGTCAATCAACCAAATGTTCTTCAAGTCTCCCACCTGAAATTCAAAAGCGAGCACGTGAGTGAACAAACGACTCAGCACTGGGGTTAGTACCAAAAGAGTAAAACCAGTGCCGAGCCATTTGCTCCAAAGTGGGGTTAGCACAAACCAAATCATCACGCCTATCAAAGCTACCACCACGGTAACCACCACGAGGGAACCAACCCTCTCTAGCTGGAGGAGGACGAAAACCACGAAAGGGAAACCGTGGATCGTACCTCCGCTCCATCTCAAAGCTACGACTCTTCTCACTCTCGTATTGAGCACGAGGTGGAGAACGCCTAGCAAACTGACCACCTGCAAACTTTCCAGACCAACCACCAGAACCACGACCTCCAGAACCAAACCGAGCATCCTCACGAGCACGAAACCCGACTCGCTGTCTGCCCAGACCTGCACCGGTCTGACCGGTGTAGTACACCGGTCTGACCGGTGTGGCTCGGCCAGCAGCAACACCTGCAGCCTTCCGGTCTCCCCAAGCCGGAACCGTCCTCACAATCGCCTTGGCCCTGGGCATCTGCATACGAGGCTCAGGTACACCATTAAAGGGGTGGTACCTGTCCCTGTTAGCCCACTCTCTAGCCATTCTCTCCTCACGCTTCCTCTTGAAGCAAAACTCATCCTTGTGACCATCTCTCCCACAATACCCACAATGGAACTTTATGGGCTGTGGCTTAGGCTTAGGCTTGGGTTGGGGCTGCCCACTCGGCTTCTCACCCTTCTTCTCTCCTTCCTCACCTCCCTTTGGGCTCACAAACTTCACCGGTTTCTGAAAATCATTTGTTGGGTGAGGGAATATGGGTGGATCTGCAGTAGTGTCAAGTTTGTTTCTAAGATGGTTGGGCTTGGGCTCAAACTTGTTCTTGTGTCTGTTTGGTGGTGGGATAGGAATCTCTCCAACTCTCTCAGCTCCCTCACCACAGTTCTCTCCAAGCTTGTCAACCCCAAGTGCCTGACCATCATAGCGTTTGAAAGCCGCTATCATGATACCGAGCTGAGGCTCCTGACCCGACAACCAGCTCATACATTTTCTCAGCTCATCATTTTCATCCTGCAGGCGATCAACATAATGTGCAAGCTCCAAATTCTTAACCGCATGCAATTCACAAGTAGAGCAAGAAGTGGGAATAGGCTCTTTCAACTTAGCCTCAAGCGAAACAGTGTAAGCATGCATCTCATCAATCTTTCCATGCAAAACAGGGCAAGAAGTGCAAGCACCTAGCAAAGCAGGTCTAGACTTAAGCTCAGCCACTTCAACCCTAAGCATATCTAGTTCATCACAAGTAGAAGCAGGCTTATCCTTAAGAGCAGTAAGATCAGCTAGGTACACAGAGCAATCACAGCAATCAATCTCATCAGAAACCACAGGAGAAGCCTTAAGCGAATCAATCTCAAGCTTAGCATCTAGGTTCTGGGTTTCTAGCTCAGCCACACGGTTCCTAGCATCTTCTAGTGAGGCCCTAAGCTCTTTCCTCATCTTCTTGGCCTCTCTAAGCATGTGATCGCGGTTATCAAGCAAGTCAACCAACTCATCATTCTCCTTGCGCAAAGAAGAGAGCTCATCACATACCTCATCCTCGGAGTCAGAGTCCGAGTCACTCTGGTGGCTCTTCTTGCTGCCGGAGCTACGGGCCATGCCGCAGAAGCCATCTCTCGCGAAGCAGCTCAACCCGCTCAAGTTCCTGGATGACTTCTTGTTCTTGCGCCGATCACCTTCATCTTCACTGCTACTCGAGCTTGAGGAAGAGTAGGCGGAGCTGGAGTCGACGTCGCTCGCTCCGACCATTGCTCGGGCCTTCCTGCCGCGGCCATCCTTCTTCCTCGACCGTCGCTCGTCCTTGTGCTTGTTCTTGTGCTTGTGATCGCGCCTCGATCGGTACTTGCCATCCTTGCTCGATCGGTGCCTGTAGCCGTCCTTGTTCTCCGTCTTCTCCGGGCAGTCGGCAACGAAGTGTCCTGGCTTGCCGCACTGAAAGCACGTCCGTGCTGTCCTCCTCGTGTTCACCCGGTTCTCGTGCAGCCTCTCGAACCGCCTGGTCAGCAACGCCAGCTCGTCCTCTCCAAGCACGTCGAACTCCTCATCTGGCAAAGACATCAAAGAAGACAGAGAGTACATCCTGGAGGATGCGTTAGCGTTAGACTTAGCTCCTTTGCCACTAACGAGAGCGAGACTATGAGAATCAGTAGGGCTCTCGATCTTGGCTGTCATACCACGGTCCAACTCAGCCGACTTGAGCTTCGAGAACAGCTCGTTCACCGTCAAGGTGTCATACTTCTCGAACTCAACAATAGCCTCAAACTTCCCGTCCCATACGGTACGATCCAACGAGTGCAAGAGCTTCACGGCTCTATCATGATCATTGTATGGGAGGACGTCCACATTGGCTCTCATGTTGTTCACAACGACCGTAAATCGCTGGAAAAGGGCATCGACGGACTCGCCGGGGAGATGAGTGAAGTTCTCGTACTCTCTCCGGTAAGTCGCGTACATCCGAGCCTGAACCTGAGCATTCCCAGCATGAGCATCCTTCAACTGCTCCCAAATCCTACAAGCTAAGTCCTCTGTCTGAACCCGATCGAATTCAGGCTGACACAGAGCACGAAACAAGTAGTCGACAGCCTTGTTGTTGGCTTCGAACATATCCCTCGATCCTGGAGCAAGGAAGTTCATCGGATGAACATAAGCTGTGTTCACCGTGACATCCCAAAGGATCTGACCCTTTCCGCGGAGGAACGCCGCCATCCGCCTTTGCCACATCTGGTAGTTCTTCCCATCGAAGTGTGGAGGACCCGAACCCCGTTCCTGGTACGCCATCTTTGGATCTTAGACTGGTAAGAGTCAATAAAGACCCGAACCGGCTTTGATACCAATTGAAGGACCGATTAGGCGAACCAGAGAGGGGGGAGTGAATGGGAGCCGATAAAAATTCTTCTCGAAGGAGATGAGAACTCCAACAAGACGAACACGGCTTCCAACTCACGTCTCCGACCCAACTACCCAAGTTGGTCAAGACCACGCAGCCACTGGAGTGCTACTGGTCCTAGGAACCAACACTCAACCTTCCTAGCCAAAACTCACCAAAACACACAGCGGAAACTTGCACGGCTTGCTGCCTGTGCTACACCGGTCAGACCGATGGCCTGCGCCGGTCAGACCGGTGACACCGGTCAGACCGGTGGACAGAGCCGGTCAGGCCGGTGGCTACAGCAGCCGCACAGCAAACGTTCCAGGAGGCCTCAGTGACTCCTCTAGGCCCTGGAACAAAAACCACCACGAAACACAACCTGTGAGGATGAAGAACCCCTCACAAAACCTAGCAAACCAACTCCAAACACGCCAAGAACTGATCAGCAGGACCACGGGACAAAACCACACGGACAAGGCTGTTCCCCGAGACAAAAACCCACCAAGGGCTAGCACCGGTCAGACCGGTCAAGAGCACCGGTCAGACCGGTCGTGCCTGGGCAGCTCGGGATGAACAGCGCCCGCGAGTCAACTCCTCCAAATCCAACTCCCGATCTCCCGATCCGCTCCACGGTTTTGCACAGGACTTTGGGGATAGTAGGAACACCTCATGGGTACTCCATAGCCAAGATTTGGTCCACCAAAACTTGTCAAATCAAGAGGAATCGAAGAAATCCCACCAAGAACACCTCTAACCCTAGAGCCACGAAAACCCCAAAATCGAGCCCCTTTGCTCACGGATTTGGAAGGGGAATCAAAGGGTAAAGAACCACGAAGGGTTCATGCATACATCCCCCACCAAATCCCAAAGAGAAAGGCCTCGAAATCGCTCCAAGAAAATCGCCAAGAAAGGGCTCCGAAAATCACCAAAAAGGAGAAACGGGAAAGACACATCCAAGCCTTGAGGAACCACGCCGAATCATCTATACATACCAAAGAGGTTCATACAAGGTCTAGCTTGCCGCCCGATCATCCTTCCCTCTCACAAGATCTCACCATGAAGCTCTCAAGCTAGTCCTACGAAAATCCTAAGAAAATAGGAAGGAAAATAGGAAAACCAAATGAGCTAGGGTTCCAAGAGATGGCTGCCATCCTCTCACCACTTGGGTTATATGGAGGCAACCGAAAGACTAAAATACCCTTACTAGCTAACTAGGGATACATGCCCCTCGAGGGCGAAATTGGAAGTCTTTGTCTTCGCACCATCGGACGGATGCCCAGCGACCGCAAACTTGCTTAGCCTCGACGCAAGCCTTGCGATCCCGACGTGTGTCCTCCGCTTCGAAGATTCCGGACTGCGTCGTCGCACACCGGTCAGACCGGTTCTCCTCACCGGTCAGACCGGTACCCACCGGTCAGACCGGTCAGACCCACCGGTCAGACCGGTCTGGAGCTGCTGCACCTCCGTCTTCGGTTCTTCGGTCTTGGCTTTGTGGATCAACCAAGGAACCCAGTGGTTTTCTGGTGAACCACCGGAAACCCCGCGAACTCGGTGTAGCCTCCGCCAATCACCACTCATGACTCGGCTCCCACATGGTCCCGGCTCGACCTTGGTTTTGAGGCTCAACCAAGAAACCGTCTATGACTTCATCTTGCCGTTCTTGCCACCATGCGGCCCGCACTTGACCCCGCTGGCCACCGGGTCCCTCGAACCAAGCCTACTTGTCTTCTCCACACCTGGAGGCCTCACCGGCAACGACCTTTCACGCTTGTTCTTCACCTGCACTTGCACCAGTCAAGCCGCAACCTGCACCTGCAATACTTAGCCAAGAATCAGTCCACACCACGTTGTCAATCACTCATCACACCAGGAAGCGACCATCCACCGGTCCTCGAACCACACCTGGCTCTCACTGTGTCACGTTAATTTGAAAAAAATTGACTTTTGGCCCAATTACAAGAACAAGAGGTAAAGGTTGAGATCATTCGCAATCGGAAACAAAGGTGTTAAGTTTGTTACCTTGGAGCAGGTCTGAACAGGAGCGACTTCAGACGTTGACCCTGTTGCTCGCTGAAATAAGTACATGAACAAGAGGTAAGGGTTGAGATCATTCACAATCGGAAACAAAGAAGGTGTTGAGTTTGTTACCTTGGAGCAGGTCTGAACAGGAGTGACTATAGATGTTGACCCTTTTGGCCCACTGAAACAAGTACAAGAACAAGAGATAAGGGTTGAGATCATTAGCAATCAGAAGCAACTTCATCTATTAAGTTCAATGCGGTACATGAACAATCACACCCAATCCATCATCACCCAAGCATGCAACAAAAATATGGAAAGCCAAAGAACATGGGCAAGCAATATAATAATTTCATCCTTTAATTTCTACAAGCCTCAAATAAGTTGACTTGGAACAATCTCTTGCAATAGGGAACAGAAGATCCACAGTCACCCAAGCATGCAACAACAATATTCAAAGGCAAAGAGCACGGGGAAGCACTCCAATAATTTCATCTACAAATTTCTACAAACCTCAAATAAAATGACTTCGAACAAATTCTTGCGATAGGGTACAGTAGATCCACAATCACCCAAGCTTGCAACAACAATATTCAAAGGCAAAGAGCATGGGGAAGCAGTCCAACAATTTCATCTACAAATTTCTACAAACCTCAAATAAAACGACTTCTAACAAACTCTTGCGATAGGGTACAGTAGATCCACAATCACCCAAACATGAAAGAATATTATAGAAAGCCAAAGAGCATGGGGAAGCAATATAATTCAATCGATCAATACAAGGAGGAGACCGCAGACCTGATGAATAGGACAGGAAGAAGGTGCCGAATGTCATCTCGATTTAGCAGCCCGACCTTGCGCCTTCAGCATGATGTTCTGCGCAACTGTTGCAGATCTGCGGGCGCCAGGGTGAGCCTCGGGGGAGCCGACGGAGCAACGAGTTTGAACCATCTTGCAGCTTCAAGGACGTTGCCGAGGAAGGCCGCCGCTCGTAGAAGAGGAAGGCCGCCGCTTGTACCAGAGGAAGCTATCATCGGTAGCTAGGCCGCCGTTGCTGCTTCCACCGCAGATCTAGGTCTGTTCGGCGGTCGAGGAGAAGATCCCCTGATTTTGGAAAATTACCAAGAGGGAATTGGGAGACCTGGTTTCCCTCTTTATTTTATATATATAAACGAGGAGGACCAGAAGGAGTAGCGGGGAATTCAAAATTCCAAGTCCCACCTTTGTGGTTCAGAGCGGGAAATGAAAGACTTTGGATCATGGACCCAAACGTCAGTGACCCAAACGAAAGACCGCTTGGGTGTCAGACCCAAACGTCAGTGACCTTACGCAGAGAGGCAAGTTGTTGACTGGGTTGTCCGTGCCACCATGGATCATGGAATGGACAAACACACACAGGACTATACTCTACTTCATATTCACGTTAGACGGATGATCCGATTTTCGCATTACAAATGTACTCACTGCAACAAAATAACGTACCGTTTCAACTGTTTATTACATGACTACAAACACTTAAATAAAACATTAAAACTACAGGGGACCTTGGTACAACCCTTCAGGTAATCTTCTACGGAGATTGTGCATAAATTCGGGATGATCAGTGCATACAACCGCCCAATCATATGTGAGTATTCCGTGAGGAAAGATTTGCTCTAAGAGAGACATGCACTTGTCCTGCAATTGTGTGCAGTTAGCCTGAATTGCCCATCGTAGAAATGAAGTCACAGTTTCCTCGCTTGCCATGTCCCACATCTTTGACGCACAGTGCAGCTTCAACCTTTCGACTTGGTACATGTCGGCGACCGAGAGTAAATAAGGCCAGACATTGGCAGGAGTGTCCCATAAATCAGCCTCCTCCGGGAGTGATCCTTCACTAGCATATTTGATCAGGACCGAAAGCCATCAGGGTGTGTGTCAATAATTGTAACAGTTTCAGAGCTAGACTCCACTCCTGGGCCGTAGAGCATTGCCTCCATCACACAATATACTTTCGCCACATCGGCACATATCGCTCGTATCACCCGGCATTCCGCACCTACGTGGAACACAACTTCCACAAGGGCTTGGGCTGCAACGCTTTGGCATATGCTTCTTTGCACTGATGGAGGAGGAACTTCAATGCAGTCGTCCCCCAGTACTAAGACAACACATGATATGTGTATGCGATCTTCACTGGATGTCACACGCTCAATGTCATGATGCTCCACCAGACATTCAAATCCTCTTGCTTGTAGATCCCGATTCATGAACCAAACTTCTTTTGTAGCTTGAACTCGAAATGTATCATCTTCACCGTTTGGGTCTCCAGCCATCGCACGCAATAATACTCGCACCTACGTGGAAGCAGTCACAGGCTTGACAAACAATAACATAATGCGACCGTATCGCCATGTGTGAGTGTGTGTCTTCATAGCAGCAACGAGACACGTACCATTTGGGATTTGTGCAGAGGAATGAGGACGACGGCAATGCCATCTGGAACATCCATCCACTGATGATCATTCATACTTGTAGGATAGCAACGTAGTTTCCATTGATGGCCTCCCACCATGAATACGGATTCCTTGAAGTTGCCCACGGTTCCTTCGGCTTTCGCTTCCTGGCTTGAGACTGAGAAGTCGACTTGCATGGAAGGAATCATTTTATCATCTAAAGCCATTAACACAAATGGCCTGCATTGGTCGTCTCGTGCCTAAAGTGTCTCTTATTATAGTGGGAGTGAATGTGTCGTTCCGAAACGTCCGTTCGTGGACATCAGTTACCACCCGGAATGGACGCGTCCCTTCAGTGCGGGTGTGGCCACGTTCGGGTCATGAACTTCCCGGTTCTGGTCCTTAAGTGCGATTCACAATGATCGACACGTCCGTTCAGAGGGGGTGTGCTGCGTGTGCACACAAGTTCGTCGGTTAACGCCCGGTGCCAATGCTTAACTGCAATTCTTAATGATCGACACGTGGATCAACTTGTGAGAGCGTGTCGTTCCCAAACGCCCATTCGAGATGCCCTTCTGTGCTTATATGCATGTTAATATTACAGACACACACACAAAAACATATATTGTTATTCCAATTCCAGCTTATTCCGTTTTGGTCTTGTCACGTCAACAAGTTCATCACGTTTCTCAGTCTCCAAGGCCTGTGGGAATCATCAAGTGCGAATCCATACCATTCGTAGACCTTTACAGTCACGACTCATGCAGTGTACCTGATCGAGGAGGACTTGTCAAGTCATCCCGCACCCTGCGTGTTGCAAAGCAAGGACCATCCGGTCCATCTGATTACAGCACTCAATCTTGTTCTCCAGATGCAATTGACACCTAAACCATTACATAAATAAATGGTAGAGAGTTGTCTCGTTGTTGATGCGGCATGAGCTGATGCAGTGAGACGGCCATTAGATGCAGCTGATGCGGCGTGATTTGTCTGCAGGACTTTCTTGTGCTCTACAGAGAGGAAAGTCCGGAAGAAAACACATACCTAGACACGTCGGGCTCATCCCGTGATACCCATCGTCCACACATGTAATCGATGCACGCCACTGAAGATTCTGACCTAGATAGATTCCTATCACGCGTAGGCCTGACTATATTCCGAGCATCTCACATTTTCCTTAGTAACTTTAGCAATGCTACACCAAGCTCACGTGACCGCTGTAGTCCTCGATAAATAGGCGAGTGCAGCACAACATTCTTGAAAGGCAAGGCCAACACTCATCGGTTCCCCGTCTTGCATTTCTCTACTTCAGTGGGATACAAGGGTGAGATCATTTTGTTGGCTAATCTTGTTTACTTTATGAATGCATGTTATCGAGACGGTCACATTGTTAGCTTATGTAGGGTTTGTTCTTCATTTGTGTATGCAGTACGTGGGGAATGGCCGGGCAAGGAAGGAATAGAGCATGGAACTTGGAGGAGTCGGGGAAGGGGGAGCTGTCGGGCGCAATAGCACCTCAGCACCACCCGGTTCAGCCGCTGCCATCGGCACCGCAGCAGCACCCGGGCCTAATGGCACCTCCACTTCTGCTGGTATCGGCACCTCAGCAGCACCCGGCCCCAATGGCACCTCCACTTCCGCTGGCATCGGCACCTCAGCAACACCCGGGGGTGATGCCACCTCCAGTTCAGCCGCTGGCAACGGCAGCTCAGGATCAGCTGAACCTCATGGCACCACCTTTTCGCCCACAGCCCAGGCCGCCACGTCTGCTGTTGCCCATTGAAATGCCACCCCCGCGGCCAGTGCTCATTGAACAAGATGAAACGCATGACTTGAAATGATCTGTGTTGCTTTGGCTTCAGCAGGGCGGGCCCGCCGTGTTTGTCACGAAGCAATGTGGGTGTGCCCTTTTTGCCATAGGGGTCACAGGCAATGGACCATTTGTGACTTGCTGTTACACGTGCATAACATCGCCGTTTCGCTTGCCTAGGTTTGGGATACAAGGGCGAGGCATCGCGCTTTGGAGGAGTATCTGATCCAGGAGCCACGTTTTGCTGCACTCCGTGCAGCGGCTGGATTTCCATGAGCCCGTGATGGTAGTAGTATGTCGTGATGGTAGTAGTATGAGCCGTGATGGTAGATGCTAGTAGTATGTGGTGATGGTAGTATTATGAGCCGTGATGGTAGATGCTAGTAGTATGTCGCTGTAGTTCCAACTATGGTGGATCGATCCATTCTCATGTGTAATCAATGCGTATGCATGCATTTGTGTCATTTGTATTTGGATTGTGTTGTTTCTAATAAAAATGGTAATGTGTGTGTACTCCCTTGGTATAAATTCGTTGTATACGGAATGTCCATTCCATTAATTTCTTAAATACCGGATGAACACAGGACAAAAGTTCGGTTTGTAGTTTTTTAGTCGGACCGGATTAAACTGTCATTGCTACGCAATGAGAAAACCAACATCTTACAAGGAAAAAATAGTAGTAGTAGTATTCAATCAGACCAGACTTCTACTTCTTCTACTCCTACTTCTACTAGTAGGAGTTACCACTAATCAAGGCGCCGCTTCTTTGTCAATGGTGCACCTGGCGCCTTGTTGCTGCTGCTCACGGACGAGGATGTCACTCTGTTGCCGCCGCCCGTGGAAGATGGTGGCGGACCTCCCAGGGTGCCGTCCGCAGATGAGGCTGTCCCTCCAATGCCGCCGCCAGAGGATGATGTCACCGCTCCATGGCGGCCGGTCGAGCACGGCCTTGGCGCCGCTCCGTGGCGGATGATGACGGCCGGTCGATGATGGCCTCTTCTCGGTGAGGATGGCAGAGATCGACTGCCGCCGACCGATGAGGATGAGAGAGGATGACGGTGCTTGGAGACGACAGTTTCCCAGCGAGTGGCGGTGCTTCCGCGCCCCTGACCCCTGGCACCTCTTGCTGACTTGCGAGGTGTGCGATGTTTCAGAGGCACATGATCTTGGATTTCATTTTGTTCCACAAATTCCAAATCATCAGAGGATGTGTCCACCACCACCCGAATGGGCCTCCGCTCTGCCTCCTCTTCATCAGACCACTGGAGATCCTCCCTTTCATCAGAAGAGGAGGAGGATGTGGCTTGCGCCGCACCTCTAGGAGACAATGGCTTGCGAGGATGGGGTTTTTTTGTTGGTTGCAAGAGTTGGGAGAGGAAGAGGGCGCTGTGCGAGAATGGGGTTTTTTGTTGGTTGCAAGAGTGGGGAGAGGAAGAGGGCGCTGGGAGGAAGGGGGATATTTATGGCCAGAGGAACCCATTTAGCCATTATTGAAAAAACTGCTCCCGAAAAGACTAGAGTAGTTGTGGGATCCGTTCAGTTCAAACTAATTCAATTTTGACCAAATTTACACTTATATCTTCATATAAACTTATCGGGAAGTGAGAATTGCATTCTTTTGTGGATGGAGGGAGGACGTTCTGGGGAAGGGGGAAAGACCGTTCAGCGGAATGTTAACGGACCGAAAGAAATAATTATAGTCCAGAAGGTCCTTTTAGCAATACATCAGTATACCGGACCTTCTGGACTACCTTTTCCACTCATTTGTCTTTGTTGGAGCTGTAACTCCTCCATTGTTCTCCCACAACCTTGTTCTTTGGCTATCATGTCAATGATGCCTCGTCCCTGGGCAAATGTTATTCTTCACATTGTTGTGAGCGTCGCTAATAAGATCAGTGATGCAAGAGATTTCATCATGTTCAAAGCTGTCTGCAAGGGTTGGAACTGCGCTCGTTCAGTTGAGGCACACCCGTTTGAACCTTGGATTCTGAAATCTAAATTTATCGGTGAATCTGGAGTAGTGACATTCGCATCCGTCGCTGATATGCGTCTTTTTGAGGTCTCCTTTCCTGCATTGGCTGGGAAAAGGACTAGATTGATTGGTTGCGGCGGATCTGGAAGCCTAGTCGCCTTAGATTGCAGAGATTGGTGCAACGCACTCATGCTGAATCCTTTGTCTCCTCGGAAGCACATTCGCCTTCCTTGACTTCCGAAATGGAGCCAAATGTCTACTCTCCAAGCTTGTATCTTGTGCCTTGAAACAGCAACTGGTGCAGAGTCATTTGTCGTGATTACTTTCTTTTGGCCAGAGAAATCTTTTGCAGCGTTTGGGTCATTGCCTGTCTCCATGTGGCATTTGGGTAGCCAATCCGACTGGACTACACTACCTTCGGAAGATTTCTGGTGCAGTTCTTCTGAACACTTACGGATCTACTTGGGGCAAGATCTTCCAGCACCTCCCCATCCTGTTGGACTTCGGTTGTCATGGGTTATTGGCATGGGCAACTCTTCTCTACTCGAAGGTGAAGACCGATTGTTCTTTGTTGTTCTGGAGGAGAAAGAAACTGAGGCGGTAGAATTAACTTTGCATTCATTCGTGGGGGACATTTGGCAGCCTATTCCCTGGGAGAGAGCTCCTAAGTTCCGAAATAAGATCATCTTGTTTGGTCCTGGCAAGTGCATTATTACAGAAGAGCATGCCATTTCTGGTTTGGCTGACCTGAGGGCAATTCACATTTACTTCCTACGAACTTATCATCACGATGAAAAGAATGAGTACTGGATCTACCAGCAGGGAATAGGTATTGTTCCAGGCGTCAACACTACTCCGGCAATCCGCATTAAGCAGGTTCGTGGGGACTGGATTTGGTCGCGAGGAACATGGCTGTTGCCTAGCTATCCGTAATGAGGAACTTCGATTGTGTACCACCTGTAATGCAATTCAATGTACAAATATCTATATTATCATCCTTCGTCAATTATTCCGCGCATATGTATGAGTTTCTACCACAATCACTGTAGGGAACAAGCAGTTACGCATTCAATAATCAGGAAGGTCCTTCCTACAAAGCATCAACAGAGCGGACAAGTATCAAACATCATAAGATGGCTTCTCACAGCTACTCATCACCACAAAGTTCACACCACCAACAAGTAGCAAATACCAAAATACAAGCATGATTAGCACCTCTAAACAGTATAGGATCCCTTGAACCCAATTGTATGAGTATAGTAAAACAACCACCACACGCCACAAAACCTGATTGTTTGCTACCTACATAAACTCAGCAAGGGCATGGTTGTCCTAAATGAACCTATCGATCCATCGAACGATGCAAATTGGAAACTAACTGAATCTAACACCTATGAATTGTGCAAACGCTAACAATCGTGGCAGAATCCAGATGTCCCTTCAACAGTATGCAGCTCCGAAATAGTATCTTCAATCTACCAATTCATAAAACGATGGACCTATCAATCCTATCAATTGTGCACCTCCACAAAAATCCATAAAACGAGTGGCTTGAAGCACATCTTGAAGCTACTAAAATACAAAATCTATTGTAGACGATGCAAATTGAAAACTAACTTAATCTAACATGAATTGTCTATAGCCTATCAACTTCTAACACCTATCGAAGTGCAAATCTAAAGGTACAATAATGAAATCTAAATCTACCAAATATGCTCATCAATCCTCCAGATCCGCAAATCTAGATATCCCCAACCCTTGTAAGCTAGGGGAAAATATAGCGGCTCAAACCAGAGGACCAACCTCGTCTTGCTGTCTCATCCTCTTGTTGCTGGGATGTGGCGGCGCAACCATCTTCCCCTCACCGCTAGGATCCGCCATTCCTACCACGAACTATTGCAGATCTGCGTAGCGGATGTCAAAAGTCTTTGCGAAGTCTGAGTGAAGTGTCTCGCCAGCCATTCGATACGTAATTATAGACTCAACTGAAACTTACATGTGGGACCTAGTCACAGTAAAGAATTCGCTTGAACTATTAGTAGAGTTTCCCATATACCTATCACAACCAACAAGTGGTGCAGTGGTAAACAACACAATCTTGTTCCTTCAGGTCCCTGGTTCGAACCCATGCCATGGCAAATTATTTTTGCAACATTTCGTGACCTATGCTTACACGTGGGACCCTGGAACTATTTATGACGACTTGGAACACTCTATTTTCGAAAAAATGCTTACATGTGGGACCCAACTGAATTTTATGACGACTTGGAACACTCTATTTTAAAATAATGCTTACATGTGGGACCAAAGTTGGTTTGTGACGCCGCTGACATGGCTAAAATGCTTACATGTGGGACCTTGGAAAATTTTATGACGACTTGGAACACTCTATTTTCGAAAAAAATGCTTACATGTGGGACCGATGTTGGTTTATGACATTTTTCAGAGCATATGGCGTCACAAAACAGCATGGAACAGGGAACGCCCGGCTATAGTACCAACTACAATGACGAAATTTTTTTTGTCACTAAATTTGCTCGGAAGTGAAATATTATGACGAGATCAGCCAGGAACGTCACAAATCAATGACGCTAAAATGTGGTTACGTCACTAGTCAATGATTTTCTTGTAGTGCACAAAGACCCGTAACCGGCTCTAATACCAATTGAAGAACTGGATTGGCGACCAGAGAGGGGGAGTGAATGAGAGCCGATAAAAATTCTTTGCAAAGTGAGGAACTCGATAATACCCCAAAATCAACTCCGAATCCTAGCACACACGTGGAGAACAAAAGCTCAACCCAATCGTCAAGGTCGTGTAGTCACAACGGACCGACCAACCCTAGGAATGATTCACGCAACACCGAACAAAGAAGCGGAAGCATAACACAAGCATCTCAACACTTAGCCAAATCTGCATGCTAGTGACGGACCGTCCATCAGTGGTCCATGGATTGTCCACCATACCTACGAACTGTCTGACACCCTAGTTCGGACCATCCGAAATAGCAAACAGAACCTCCAGAAACAACCAGCCCTATACGGACCGTCCGAGAGGGCCACGCGGACCGTCCGCCAGTGTCGCGAACTGTCCGTAGGGTCTCGGCGGACCGTCCGTCGCTGCACGACAAAACCTTATCTCCTCACGTAGAACCTTATCTCTTCGCACAACACCACATGGACCGTCCGTGAAGGGTCGACGGACCGTTCGTGCGTCATCGCGGATGAACAGCAATAACAGCTACAGTAACCCACGGGGGATCACTCCCGAATCCATCATCAGATCTCCCAAACCACTGGGAGCCATGAGACAAAACTTTGGGGAGGTGGTGAACACTTAAAGGAGAGGCTATGCCCCCAAAATATCGGCCGCTAACTCGCTACAACTCCCGGAATCACAGATCACATGGATGAAAACCTAGAGCTGAAGTTCATCCGGAAAATGACGAATCGACTGCGATTCTTGCCTTTTGAGGGGTCAAGATCATCCACAAGGAGGCACAAGGCACTCACTAATGTTCCCCTCAAATAAATCTGGAGAAAAACACCCTCAAAATCAACGGACTAAAATCAATCAAAAATAGCTCTGAAAATGACACAAAAATCACAAAGAGCTAAGAAGAAGAAATCATCGCAATGCCGAATTCTTCCATACATCCGGAGGTCAGATTCTATACGAGAAAATCTAGCCTATGGAGCAAAGGAATTGAGAAGCTGAAGGACTGAACTGGCGACCAGAGAGGGGGGGGGACTGAATGGGAGCCGATAAAAATTCTTCTCGAAGGAGATGACTTCTCCAACAAGTCGAACACGGCTTGGCCAAATCACTACTCCGACTCAACTACCCAAGTTGGCCAAGACCACGTAGCCACTGGAGCGCTACTGGTCCAAGGAACAACATACACCGAAAACTACTCAAGGACGTAGCGGAACAAACAACTCGAGCAGCTACTGACCACACCGGTCAGACCGGTCACCTCCACCTGTCAGACCGGTCACGGCCGGATCACCCGGACTGAGCCGCCGGATCACCCGACACTAACCAGAGACACACCGAGTCACCCTGGACCCCAAACCGGATCACCCGAGCAAGACTTGAAGATTTCCACATAAAGCTCCTACACCGGTCAGGCCGGTGCAGCTCACTGGTCAGACCGGTCCAAGCTTGGAAACCCCGAATCCAAGTGACCAACCTCCCGAGCTCCAAAACACTCCAAACTCAAAACAGCAGCAAACCCAGAGACTAGGGAACTCACCAAGATGTTCACCCGAGCAAAACCCAATAGGGGGTCGGCACCGGTTGGACCGGTGGAAGGCACCGGTCAGACTGGTCCAAGCTTGGAAACCCTGAATCCAAGTGACCAACCTCCCGAGCTCCAAAACACTCCAAACTCGAAACAGCAGCAAACCCAGAGACTAGGGAACTCACCAAGATGTTCACCCGAGCAAAACCCAACAGGGGGTCGGCACCGGTCGGACCGGTGGAAGGCACCGGTTAGACCGGTCCAAGCTTGGAAACCCCGAATCCAAGTGACCAACCTCCCGAGCTCCAAAACACTCCAAACTCGAAACAGCAGCAAACCCAGAGACAAGGGAACTCACCAAGATGTTCACTCGAGCAAAACCCAACAGGGGGTCAGCACCGGTCGGACCGGTGGAAGGCACCGGTCAGACCGGTCAGGACTTGGGCACTCGGGATGAACAGCAACCCACGGGTCAACTCCTCCAAATCCAAATCCCGATCTCCCAATTCGCTCCACGGATTCGCACAAGACTTTGGGGATAGTAGGAGTACCTCATGGGCATCCCATAGCTACGATTTGGTCCACCAAAACTTGTTGAATCAAGAGGAATCAAAGGATTTTCACCAAGAACACCTCTAACCCTAAACCGGAGAAAACCCCAAAATCGAGCCCCTTTACTCACGGATTTGGGAGGGGAATCACAAGGAAAAGAACCACGAAGGGTTCATGCATACATCCCCCACCAAATCCCAAAGAGAAAGGTCTCAAAACCACCACAAAAAATTCGCCAAGATAAGGCTCCGAAAATCACCAAAAAAGGAAAACGGGAGAGACACAATCAAGCCTTGAGGAACCACGCCGAATCATCTATAGATACCATGAAGGTTCATACAAGGTCTAGCTTGCCTCCCAATCATCCATCCCTCTCTCAATATCTCACCATGAAGCTTTCAAGCTAGTCCTAGAAATTTCTAAAGAAAATAGGAAGGGAAAAATAGCAAAGGGAAATGAGCTAGGGTTACAAGAGATGGCTGCCATCCTCTCACCACTTGGGTTATATGGAGGCAACCGAAAGACAAAACTACCCCTATTACATTAAACTAGGATACACGCCCCAAAAGGGCCTTTTGGGAAACTTCGTCGTAGCACCATCAGATGGATGCCCGGCAACCGCAAACTTGCTTAGCCTCGACGCAAGCCTTGCGATCCCGACGCGTGTCCTCCGCTTCGAAGCCTCCGGAAGCCGTCATTGCACGCCGGTCAGACCGGTGTCCCCCACCAGTCAAACAGGTACCCACAGTCAGACCGGTCAGACCCACCAGTCGGACCGACTTGATGCTGCTGTACCTCCGTCTTCGGTCTAGGCTTTGTGGATCAACCAAGGAACCAAGTGGTTTTCTGGTGAACCACTGGAAACCCCGCGAACTCGGTGTAACCTCCGCCAATCACCACTCATGACTCGGCTCCCACGAAGTCCCGGCTCGACCTTGGTTTTGAGGCTCAACCAAGAAACCGTCCACGACTTCGTCTTGCTGTTCTTGCCACCATGCGGCCCACACTCGACCCCGCCGGCCACCGGGTCGCTCGAACCAAGCCTACTTGTCTTCTCCACACCTGGAGGCCTCACCGACAACGACCTTTCGCGCTTGTTCTTCACCTGCACCAACACCAGTCAAGCCGCAACCTGCACCTGCAATACTTAGCCAAGAGTCAGTCCACACAACGTTGTCAATCACTCATCACACCAGGAAGCGGCCATCCACCGGTCCTCGAACCACACAGGTCCTCAATCTTCCCCTTGATGAGTGCATTGACAACACACACATTTTGGTAACCAAAGAGAAAAGGAAAAGAAAAGAAACGACTAAAAGAAACTCAAACAAGCGATCGAAAGCCGAAACAAAGGCAAAGAGCAAGATCACTTGAAAGAGGAAAGAATCGGTCCCCTTAGTCAAGGGCAACAGCTCGACACAACCGAGTCAAAAACAAACTCAAGCAAAGAGCAAAGACCACCAAAGCAAAGCTCGAAAACCACAAAGAGCTCCCCCTGCACACATGCAAGCTCCCCCTGAACCAATGCAACTCCCCCTAGACGAATGCATGCAAACCACTTCACAAAACAGAGCAGCTGTACCAGCTCAGCTCTGACCGGTCAAACCGGTCCCCTGCACCGGTCAGACCGGTGCACCAGATCTGCACAGGTCCTGACTCACACCGGTCAGACCGGTGACCTCCACCGGTCAGGTCGATGATCACCTGGGAAATGCTAGAGCCCAAAAATGGCTCGAAACCACTCGGAAACCTTCTAAATGCATTCAGTAGGCCAAAATATGCACAAACTTCTCCCCCTTGTTGACAATGCATGAATCAAGCCACAAATAGGAAAAATTCAACCTAGAGCTTCTCAAATAGACAAAATTCAACATAGGATGCTACACATATCCAAATGAGCAAGTTAGATACTCTATAGGTTCATATGGACATAAACTACGAGATCACCAAATTTCACAACCATTGGGCAAAGCTAAGATAGAATTGAACATTTTTGCAAACATTTACCCTCTCATGAGCAAAGTCCTAAACATGAGCAAAACATGTCAAAATGGCAAAGCCACACAAACTTCATACTAGGACAACCATTCTAAGCATAAGATCATCATAAACACCCACAAGCACATCATGTCATGTCAAAGCCACCGAGCCATGTGCCTACTTCTATACATGAGACTTCTCATTGGTAGGCATCATGCAACGGTTTAGCACCCAAAGCAAATTAAATTAAGCACATATGACATGGGAGCACATTTTCCAAGCAATTTACATTTCATTTTCAGATTCATTTTTGGTACATGAAATGTCTTTGCGACAAAAAGGAACTTATGCCCCTCCACAAGATAAAGCATGGGGGCTAAACATTCATGATGACAAATGAGCCTTTGGCCCCATATGCTCAAAATAATCTATCCAAGCACAAATTAAGCATAGAAATGCCACTAAAACATGTCATAATCATATAAAGGCATTTACTCACAAGAGAGCATACATGTAACATTTTTCAAAAAAACATAGCTATCAACCATGGATATAAATCAAGGTCATCAAGAGCTATGCCAAACTAAGCCATATCACACCAACCTAGCTCACAAGATCATATATAGCACATCATGGTGAACAATGTATATAGGAGAAGCTTTTCTTACAAAATGCATGCAACCTAAGATACAAAGATGCCTATACATCATGTTACATATGCAATGCAAAATGCAAGAAATGCACAAAGGAAACTATACATATGCTACACAAGGAGCTCCCACACCAACTCAAGAAACCAAACACACACCAAGTTCTACCCGCAAATGTGTGAAAGTTGCTTGATCTAGGGGATTGGTGAAAATATCCGCTAGTTGGTTTTGTGTGGGTACGTGGATCAAAGCGATTTTCCCTTTCTCAACATTGTCCCTCATAAAATGGTATCTCACTTCTATATGCTTGGTTTTGGAATGAAGTACTGGGTTCTTAGCAACACTAATGGCACTTGTGCTATCACAAAGAAGTGGAACCTGGGTATACACCTCACCAAAGTCACTCATGGTGTATGTGATCCAAAGGAGCTGAGAGCAACAACTAGCTGCGGCAACATATTCGGCTTCGGTTGTAGATTGAGCAACACTCGATTGTTTGCGGGAAGACCAAGACACCAAAGAAGAACCCAAGAACTGGCAAGTCCCAGAAGTGGACTTCCTATCCAACCGACACCTGGCAAAATCCGCGTCAAAAAAACCATGAAGCTCCAAAGAAGAAGACGCGGAGTACCAAAGGCCAAAGTCGGGAGTGTATCACAAATACCAGAAGATGCGCTTGACTGCTTGCCGATGCAAAGTCCTTGGAGACGCTTGAAAATGAGCGCACAGATATACCACGAATTGGATGTCCGGCCTCGTCACCGTCAGGTACAGGACGGAGCCGATCATGCTCCGATACTCCTTGTAGTCCACGTGTTCACCGTCCTCGTGCGCATCAAGGGCTGTAGTCGTACTCATCAGCGTTGTCATGGCCTTGGAGTCCTCCATCTTGAACTTCCTCACAATGTCCTTGGTGTACTTGGCTTGGTGTACGAATGTTCCTTCCTTCGATTGCTTGATCTGGAGCCCGAGGAAGAACTCCAACTCACCCATCATGCTCATCTCGAATTCCCTGCTCATGTCTTCTGCAAACCTTGCTACCAAAGAGTTAGACGAGCCACCAAAGATAATATCATCCACATACACCTGCACAATTAGGATCTCTTTGCCATGCCTGAGGAGAAACAAGGTCTGATCTACCTTCCCCATCTCAAAGCCTCTCTCAAACAGGAACCCTCTCAACCTACCATACCAAGCTCTAGGCGCCTGCTTCAGCCCATACAGTGCCTTCCTCAACTTGTACACCCTGTGGGGGTACTTCTCACTCTCAAACCCCGGAGGTTGCCTCATAAACACTTCTTCCTCCAAGACACCATTCAGGAAACCACTCTTCACGTCCATTTGGTACAATTTGAACCCTTTAGCCACGGAAAAGGCTAGAAGGATCCTAATCGCCTCCAAATGGGTTACGGGAGCAAAGGTCTCCTCGTAGTTGATCCCCTCTTTCAGACTATACCCTTGCGCCACCAACCTCGACTTGTTTCTCACCACTTCACCTTTCTCTCCCTCTTTATTTTTCCACACCTATTTTGTCCCAATCGGCTTACAACCTGGTGGAGGCTCCAATAACTCCCAAACTTGGTTCCTCTCAATATTCTCCAACTCCTCATGCATATAATTGACCCAATTGTGATCAGATAGCGCATGTCCAATGTCTTTGGGCTCAAAAGTAGCAACAAAAGCAGCATGGGCAAAGTGAGAGTCATTTCGAAACCTCGACCATGTAGTATGTTCGTTGATGTTCCCGATGATCGTTGAAGCCGGGTGATCCACTTGTACTCGCCGGGGAGCTTCTCACCTCGAAGCCACCTCCCCCTCAGCGGTAGCTTCCTCTCGATCTCGGCATGTCATCATAGGTGTGGGAGAGGGCCCGTCCTCGATCGTGATCGAAGTAGTATGTACATGCTCAGCCGCGGGCGCCACACCACCATCTTCATCATCTCCTTGCTGCACCTCATCCTCGAAAATCTCCTCGCCAAGTTCCTCGTCACCTGCACACTCAAAAATAAGTAGACTATGTGGCTGTGTCTCGTCGAAGGTAACCTCGCAAGTCTCCACGATTTGGTTAGTTTCCAGATTGAGCACTCGAAAGGCTCTAGAATGAGACGCCTAACCAAAGAAAATGCCATCGACAGACCTAGCCTCGAACTTGTCCAACTTCTTCCCTTTCTTCAGAATGAAGCATTTGCAGCCAAAGACGTGAAAGTGACTTACCTTGGGGGTTCTACCGTGCATCAACTCGTACCAAGTTCTCTTCTTATGGACCCTGAGGTAAATCCTGTTCGACACGTAGCACGCGGTATTGACCGCCTCAGCCCAGAACCTTCTCGGAGTCCTATGCTCATCGAGCATCGTCCGAGCCATCTCACACAGGGTTCCGTTTTTCCTTTCCACCACGCCGTTCTGGGGAGGCGTATATGGACTAGAGAACTGGTGTTCAAGACCCAAGTCATGGCAAAAGGTTTCGAAGCGAGAGTTGTTAAATTCTGAGCCATTGTCACTGCGGATCGCTTGTATGGCATCTCCGTGCCTCTCGTTCTTCAACCTCAAGACAAGATCTCGAACAAAACCAAATGTCTCCCCTTTCTCCTCCAAAAAGAAGATCCAAGCATACCGAGAGTAGTCGTCCACCACAACTAGGACGTACCACTTCCCACCCACAGATCTCACACGAGCTGGGCCAACAAGGTCCATATGGAGCAGCTCGCATGGACGCTCTGTCATCACATCGGTGAGGGGTGGATGGGAAGAGGCTACCATCTTGGCATGCCTACACGGCGCACAAACCAACTCTTTCTCAAACCTCAGCCGTGGCAATCCTTGGACCAAATTGAGTTTACTCAAGCGAGACAAAAGGTCAAAGCTTAAGTGACCCAACTTCCTATGCCACTTCCACAACTCACTCGAAGAACCAGCCAAAAAGCAACGAGCCACACCAGAAGACTGAGAAAAATCCGCTCGAAAAACTTGACCCTCAGGAACGACCATGCAAACTAGGTCCCCTCGAGAATCCAAAATCCGAGAACCACCAGGCCGAAACAACACCTCAAAACCCTCATCCAACAGCTAGGACACGGAAATCAAATTGAACCCGAGCGATTGAACAAGACCAACACGCCTGAGAGTGACTTTGTCACTTATCTTAATCTCACCTTCTGAAAGCACACGCCCTCGCTCATTGTCCCCAAAGGTGATGTATGTCTTGGATACCACCGGGACGAGACTTGAGAACCACCCCTTGACTCCGGTCATATGCCTCGAGCAACCGGAGTCAATCAGCCAAACGTTCCTCAAGTCTCTCACTTGAAATTCAAAAGCGAGAACGTGAGTGAACACACGACTCAGCACTGGGGTTAGTACCAAAAGATTAAAACCAGTGTCGAGCCATTTGCTCGAAGGTGGGGTTAGCACAAACCATATCATTACGCCTATCAAAGCTACCACCACGAAAACTACCACGGGAACCACCATGAGGGAACCACCCCTGTATCGCTGGAGGAGAACGAAAGCCACGAAAGGAAGGCCGTGGACTGTTGCTCCTCTCCAACTCAAAGCTACGACTCCTCCCACCATCGTATTGAGCACGAGGTGGAGAACGCCTAACAAACTGAACACCACCAGACTCACAATGCCAACCACCTGTACCACGACCAAAGGAACTGAACCGAGCATCCTCACGAGCACGGAAACCAAACTGCCTAGCACCCAGACCAGCACCGGTCTGACCGGTCCCCCTGACCGATCTGACCGGTGGTGCTAGGCCAGCACCACCACCTACCACCCTTCGATCTCCCCAAGCCAGAACTGTTCTCACAATGGCCTTAGCCCTGGGCATTTGCATATGAGGCTCAGGTACACTATTTGAGGGGTGGTACCTGTCCTTGTTAGCCCACTCCTTAGCCAACCTGTCCTCACGCTTCCTCTTGAAGCAAAACTCATCCTTGTGACCATCTCTACCACAATACCCACAATGGAACCGAATGGGTTTTGGTTTAGGCTTGGGTTGGGGCAGCTCACTTGGCTTCTCTTTTGGGTTCTCCTCACTGGTTTCTCTCCCTTCTTCCCAACGAACTCGTTCCCCAAGTCACTCTCGAACTTGATGGGTTTTTGGAAATCATTTGTTTAGGGAGGAAATACTGGTTGGTCTGGGGTTGTGTAAAGTCGGTTTCTCAGTGGGTTTGGCTTAGGTGCATAGGCATTTTTGTGGAAGGTTTTTGGTGGAGCTTGGATATCACCAATCTTCTCTCCTCCCTCACCCCTGCACTCTCCAATTTTATTCGACCCAAGCGCTTGCCCATCATAGCGCTTGTATGCCTCTATCATCATCCTAAGCTGTGGTTCATGACCCGACAACCAACCCATCATTTTTCTCAACTCATCATTTTCATCCTGCAAGCGATCAACATAATGTGCAAGTTCCAGATTCTTCACATCATGCAATTCACAAGTAGAGCAAGAAGTAGGAACATGTGCTTTCAACTCAGCCTCAAGAGAAACAATGTAAGCATGCTTCTCATCAATCTTTCCATGCAAAACAGGGCAAGAAGTGCAAGCACCTAGCAAAGCAGGTCTAGACTTAAGCTCAGCCAGTTCAACCCTAAGCACATCTAGTTCCTCACACTTGGAGGCATGCTTTTCCCTAAGAGCAGTAAGATCAGCTAGGAAAACAGAGCAATCACAACAATCATCCTCATTAGAAACAACAGGTGAAGCCTTAAGCGAATCTATCTCAAGCTTAGCATCATGGTTCTGTGTTTCTAGCTCAGCTACTCGGTTCCTAGCATCTTCTAGTGAGGCCCTAAGCTCTTTCCTCATCTTCTTAGCCTCTCTAAGCATCTCATCACGATTATCAAGCAACTTGCCAAGCTCCTCATTCTTCTCACATAAGAAGGAAAGCTCGTCACGTACCTCATCCTCGGAGTCGGAGTCCGAGTCGCTCTTGTGACTCTTCTTGCTGCTGGAGCTATGTGCCATGCTGCAGAAGCCATCTCTTGCGTAGCAGCTCAACCCGCTCAAGTTCTTGGATGACTTCTTGTGCGCCGATCACCTTCGTCTGCACTGCTACTCGAGCTCGAGGTAGAGTAGGCGGAGCTGGAGTCGACGTCGCTCGCTCCGACCATCGCTCGGGCCTTCTTGCCGTGGCCGTCCTTCTTCCTCGATCGTCGCTCGTCCTTGTGCTTGTGCTTGTGATTGCACCTTGACCGGTACTTGCTCTACGTCTTCGACCGGTGCTTATAGTTGTCCTTGATCTCCATCTTCTGTGGGCAGTCGGCGACGAAGTGTCCTGGCTTGCCGCACTGAAAGCACGCCCTCGTGTTCCTCCTTGTGTTCACCTGGTTCTCGTGCATCCTCTCGAACCTCCTGGTCAACAGCGCCAGCTCATCCTCTCCAAGCACGTCGAACTCCTCATCTGGCAAAGACACCAAAGAGGACAAAGAGTACATCCTAGTGGATGGGTTAGCGTTAGACTTTGCACCTGAGCCACCGATGAGGGCGAGACTATGAGAGTCAGTCGGGCCCTGAAGCTTGGCTGTCACACCCCGGTCCACCTAAGCCGACTTGAGCTTCGAGAACAGCTCGTCTACCGACAGAGCCTCATACTTGTCCGACTCTAGAATGGCCTCGACCTTTCCGCCCCAGAACGTACGATCCAACGAGTGCAAGAGGTTCATGGTTCTCTCATGATCATTGTACGGGGGCACGTTCACATTGGCCCTCATGTTGTTCACAATCACCGTGAACCGCTGGAACATTGTATCGATGGACTCACCGGGGAGATGAGTGAAGTTCTCGTACTCTCTCCGGTAAGTCGCAAACAACCGAGCCTGAACCTGACTGTTTCTAGCGTGAGCATTCTTCAGCACCTCCCAAATCCTACAAGCTAAGTCCTCTGTCTGAACCCAATCAAATTCGGACTAACACAGAGCACGAAACAAGTAGTCGACTGCCTTGTTGTTGGCGTCGTGCATGTCCCTGGATCCTGGAGCAAGGAAGTTCACCGGATGAACATAAGCTGTGTTCACCGTGACATCCCAAAGGATCTGACCCTTACCACGGAGGAAAGCTGCCATCTGCCTCTGCCACATCTGGTAATTCTACCCATCGAAGTGCGGAGGACCCGATCCCCGTTCATGGTACGCCATCTTTGGATCTTAGACTGGTTAGAGTCCTAAAAGACCCGTAACCAGCTCCGATACCACTTGAAGGACCGAACGGCGACTAGAGAGGGGGGGAGTGAATGGGACCTGATAAAAATTCTTCTCGAAGGAGATGACTTCTCCAACAAGTCGAACACGGCTTGGCCAAATCACTACTCCGACTCAACTACCCAAGTTGGCCAAGACCACGTAGCCACTGGAGCGCTACTGGTCCTAGGAACCAACACACACCGAAAACTACTCAAGAACGCAACGGAACAAGCAACTCGAGCAGCTACTGACCACACCGGTCAGACCGGTCACCTCCACCGGTGAGACCGGTCCCGGCCGGATCACCCGGACTGAGCCGCCGGATCACCCGACACCAACCAGAGACACACTGGGTCACCCTGGACCCCAAACCGGATCACCCGAGCAAGACTTGAAGATTTCCACAGAAAGCTCCAACACCGGTCAGGCCGGTGTAGCTCACCGGTCAGACCAGTCCAAGCTTGGAAACCCTAAATCCAAGTGACCAACCTCCCGAGCTCCAAAACACTCCAAACTCGAAACAGAAGCAAACCCAGAGACTAGGGAACTCACCAAGACGTTCACCCGAGCAAAACCCAACAGGGGGTCGGCACTAGTCAGACCAGTGGAAGGCACCGGTTAGACCGGTCAGGACTTGGGCGCTCGGGATGAACAGCAACCCGCGAGTCAACTCCTCCAAATCCAAATCCCGATCTCCCGATTCACTCCACGGATTCGCACAAAACTTTAGGGATAGTAGGAGTACCTCATGGGCATCCCATAGCTATGATTTGGTCCACCAAAACTTGTTGAATCAAGAGAAATCGAAGGATTTCGACCAAGAACACCTCTAACCCTAAACCGGAGAAAACCCCAAAATCGAGCCCCTTTACTCGCGGATTTGGGAGGGGAATCATAAGGAAAAGAACCACGAAGGGTTCATGCATACATCCCCCACCAAATCCCAAAGAGAAAGGTCTCAAAACCACCACAAAAAATTCGCCAAGAAAAGGCTCCGAAAATCACCAAAAAAGAAAAATGGGAGAGACACAATCAAGCCTTGAGGAACCACGCCGAATCATATATACATACCATGAAGGTTCATACAAGGTCTAGCTTGCCTCCCAATCATCCATCCCTCTCTCAAGATCTCACCATGAATCTCTCAAGCTAGTCCTAGAAATTCCTAAAGAAAATAGGAAGGGAAAAATAGCAAAGGGAAATGAGCTAGGGTTACAAGAGATGGCTGCCATCCTCTCACCACTTGGGTTATATGGAGGCAACTGAAAGACGAAACTACCCCTATTACATTAAACTAGGATACACACCCCCGAAGGGCCTTTTGGGAAACTTCGTCGTAGCACCATCGGACGGATGCCCGGTAACCGCAAACTTGTTTAGCCTCGACGCAAGCCTTGCGATCCCGACGCGTGTCCTCCGCTTCGAAGCCTCCAGAAGCCATCGTCGCACACCGGTCAGACCGATGTCCCCCACCGGCAGACCGGCCTGATTGTGCTGTACCTCCGTCTTCGGTCTTGGCTTTGTGGATCAACCAAGGAACCCAGTGGTTTTCTGGTGAACCACTGGAAACCCCGCGAACTCGGTGTAACCTCCGCAATCACCACTCATGACTCGGCTCCCATGAAGTCCCGGCTCGACCTTGGTTTTGAGGCTCAACCAAGAAACCGTCCACGACTACGTCTTGCTGTTCTTGCCACCATGCGGCCCGCACTTGACCCCGCTGGCCAGCAGGTCTCTCGAACTAAGCCTACTTGTCTTCTCCACACTTGGAGGCCTCATAGGCAACGACCTTTCGCGCTTGTTCTTCACCTGCACCAACACCAGTCAAGCCGCAACCTGCACCTGCAATACTTAGCCAAGAGTGAGTCCACACAATGTTGTCAATCACTCATCACACCAGGAAGCGACCATCCATCGGTCCTCGAACAACACAGGTCCTCAGAAGCAGTCCAGATGGATGAGTTGCGATCCACCCCTAGAGCTATATATATGAAGTCTTCCGGTGGTGGAAAATGACCACACTACCCCTACAACATAAATAGAAGATACACACCCCTCAGGGGCACTTTGGTCAAGAAGTGGATATTCCCATCGGGCAGCCATACATCCACCGCAGTCTTGCTTCCCTTCGACGCAAACCCCGTGATCACGGCGTGTGTCCCCTGCCTCGAAGCTTCTCGATGCACCCGGATCCCATCTCCACCACGTTGATTCTTCAGCCTTGGCTTTGTGGCACAAACAAGGAACCTGACTGTTGTGTGGGTAAACTGCCGCAAACCCCATAGACTTGGTGCAGCCTCCACGCCAAGCTCTTCTTGACTTGACCGCCACAGTCGTCTCGGCTCGGTATTGGTTTTGTGGAGCAAAACCAACAAACCCTACATGCAGACTCTGGTTGTTAGCTGCTACAATGCACACACTCCATGTTCATGACTTCGTATTGCTTTTCTTGCCACCATGCAGTCTGCACTTGATCTCATCGGCTACCAGGTCCCTCGAACCAAGCCTACTTGTCTCTACACTCCTCGGAGCCCCCGCAACTAAGATCTTCCGCGCCTATTCTTCACCTGCACCAATGCAAATCAAGCCACATCCTGCACCTGCAATACTCGGCCAAGAGTTTGTCCACACCACGTTGTCAATCACTCATCACTGAGGAGCGACCATCTACCAGTCCTCGGACGCTCCTGGTCCTCACCAGTAAGGAGCTTCTCTTCAGATGAGTCTGTTCCACAGTCGAACTCATACTCAGAAAAATCCGACTCGAAGTAGTCGGGGATCATGTCCGTGTCTGAGAAGTACTCAAGCACAACCTCCTTGCTAGGGCGTTGGAGCTTGGAGAGCACTGCCTAGTAGGCAGCGCCACTGGTGCGGAGTCCGAAGAGAAGTTGCTACAGGAAGTAGTCCGAGCCGAGTGCGGGTTCAGGTGAAAGCTCGTGCGGCTCAGACCAAGTGTGAGTCGAAGTCGATTGGACCCGAAGTCCAGGTCGAACTATTGGATTGGATTGGAGAGCAAAATTTCACTGAAATTATCAGTGGGTTGCTCCATCGAGGCTTGAGGATGCGCTGACGGAACGAGCTCCAGCTCCGGAGCGAGGTGGCGCTAGAAGGATCTAGCGCCATCAGTGCTGCAGGTCTAGGAGCAAAAGACGAAGATGTCGCCTTGCTAGAAGGCGATGGTGGGCTTGATGATGACTTGGGCCATCGAGTTCGCTAGCGGATCTACGACGAGACCCCCTACCTGGCGCGCCAGCTATCGGTGTCTAGACCCGGCAACCTACCAAGGGGACTACCCGAGGTAGATGATTGTGGTTGGGCTCGCCGAGATCAGGAATCAAAGGTCAGACATGAGGCACACAATTAGACAGGTTCGGGCTGCAATGTGTGTTGTATGTTGTGTAGCTCTTGATTGATTGCGTAAGTTTCAGGTATTGTTTGGGGGTCCCTGCCTCACCTTATATACTGCGGGAGGCAGGGTTACAAGTCAGTTAGGTACAAGAGTACTAGTCGAGTACGACTAGGAGAAGCTTATGGCGGTTTACATGAGAAGCTTTCCTAATCTAATACTAAACCTGAGTTGCATTGTAGTCCACGCCGTCTTGCACTGTGGCCAACATGTCAGAGTAGTCCCGGTAGTCAGTTTTGTATACGGGCATGGTCCACCTTGATGACTCCGGACCCTCTGCTAGTGACTCTCAAGGCAGTCAAGAAAATGAGGATTTGATTCAACAAGAAGCCTCAGACCCACATCCAAGAGTTCGTCAAAGTGTTCAAAGAGATCATCCCGTTGACAACATTCTTGGAAGCATCCGTGAGGGGTAACAACTCGTTCAAGATTAGCAAATTTTTGTGAACATTACTCGTTTGTTTCCATGTTGGAACCTCTTAGGGTCGAAGAAGCACTTGAGGATGCTGATTGGGTAGTGGCCATGCAAGAAGAACTCAACAACTTCACTCGGAATGAAGTCTGGTCCTTGGTCGAACGCCCCAAGCAAAATGTGATAGGTACTTAATGGGTTTTCCGCAACAAACAAGATGAGAATGGCGTGGTGACCAAGAATAAAGCAAGATTGGTGGCAAAGGGGTACACTCAAGTAGAAGGCTTGGACTTCGGAGAGACCTATGCGCCGGTGGCAAGGCTTGAAGCAATCCGCATACTCTTAGCCTTTGCCACACATCACAACTTCAAGTTACATCAAATGGATGTCAAGAGTGCTTTCTTGAATGGCCCAATCTCCGAAGAAGTCTATGTTGAACAACCACCGGGCTTTGAAGATAAATAATTTCCCAACCACGCCTACAAGCTCCATAAGGCGCTCTATGGTCTCAAGCAAGCCCCACGAGCATGGTATGAATGCCTTAAGGAATTTCTCTTAAAGAAAGGCTTTGAAATAGGCAAAGCCGATCCTACTCTCTTCACTCGTAAACAAGGCAATGATTTGTTTGTGTGCCAAATATATGTCGATGACATTATATTTGGTTCTACTAACCAAGTTTGGGTTGATAAGTTTAGTAGGATTATGACCAAGAGATTTGAGATGTCTATGATGGGAGAGTTGAAGTTCTTTCTTGGATTTCAAATCAAGCAACTCAAAGAAGGCACCTTCATAAGTCAAACCAAGTACACAAATGATATGCTCAAGAAGTTTGATATGAACAATGCCAAGCCCATCAAAACACCTATGCCATCTAATGGACATCTTGATCTAAATGAAGAAGGTAAAAGCATCAACCAAAAGGTATATCGCTCCATGATTGGATCTCTACTTTACCTTTGTGCATCTAGGCCCGATATCATGCTTAGTGTGTGCATGTGTGCAAGGTTTCAAGCTAAGGAGTGTCATCTAATGGCCGTTAAGAGAATCTTTAGATACTTGGTGCATACTCCTAACCTTGGTTTGTGGTATCCTAAGGGCTCCACTTTCGATCTACTTGGCTATTCCGATTCGGATTATGCTGGTTGCAAAGTAGATAGGAAGAGTACATCCGGGACTTGCCAATTCCTTGGAAGGTCCTTGGTGTCTTGGAGCTCCAAGAAATAAAACTCCGTTGCCCTTTCCACCGCTGAGGCCGAGTATGTTGCAACCGGTGCTTGTTGTGCTCAACTACTTTGGATGAGGCTCACCTTGAGAGACTTTGGTTGTAAGTTTAGCAAGGTGCCACTCTTGTGTGACAATGAGAGTGCCATCAAGCTAGCTAACAACCCCGTAAACCACTCAAGAATAAAGCACATAGACATAAGACACCATTTCTTGAGAGACCACGAAGCCAAAGGAGATATCGCTTTAAATCATGTGAGCACCGATAAGCAACTAGCCGATATCTTCACAAAGCCTCTTGATGAACTAAGGTTTTGTGCTTTGAGGAGTGAGCTAAATATCTTGGATCCTCGTAACTTGGCTTGAGATCATGCACATATTTGAGTGACCTAGAATAGGACTTTGAAAAGAAAAAAGATTTGCAAAAACTTGTGTTCTTTTGTTTTGAAATATTTGGATCTTATTTTGGTACAACACTTGGACTATTGTTCTCATTGCTTGATTGTGGCTAGTCTCAAGTGTTGATACTACTCAGGCTCACATATACTACATGTATAGTATTCCAAATCTATCACAAATCAAATTCCTTGCAAATCTACTCGCTGGGTCTCAGGGGGAGCGGATACTCCGGCCTCTTTTCGGAAACTCCGGGTTTCCCGAAGATTCCGGGCTGGGTCTGGACATTCCGGGTCTTTAAGGGTATAAATACCCTTTCACCGCGGTTATTCTTCTTTTTCACTTCTTACCACGTTGTCTGGCTGCCACTTTCTCTCCCGTCGCCATCCCCTCTTCCTCCCCTCGCCCCCTTGGTGATTTCCAAAACCAACCACCCAAATCGAGTGAGAGTGAGGGATTGAGGGCTCCAAGGGGTGGAGAACAAGGATCTACACTGCATTTGAAGATTTGAAGCTTCTCCCCCTCTCTCCCCCAAGGTATCCCATGAAGACCTAACTCGATCTATCTCCCTACTCGTTTTCTTTTGGTATCCTCTTAGGGAATAGTTGGAGTAGGCTCTATAGACACTAGATCTACAATATCTCTAAGTTTCCATGGTTGATTTGTGCGGCATTGCGATTTAGGGTTTCGGCTGTGAAACCCGGAAACTCTGAAAAATTCAAGCCCGGAATCTCTGGACTTCCCGGTATCTCCGGACTTTTTTCCGGAGTCTCCGGGGTTCACACTAAAACCACAAGTTGCAGTACTTTGCATCTCATCCATTTCATTTCTCTCATATCCTTATCCTTCTATATCTTCAGATCATGAGGGTCAAGATCAGACGTGACTCAGATGAACCCTCCACTCAAAGGAGGACCAAGGCAAGGCATGACCCCGCCACTCTAAGGGTCGTGCAAGAAACCTTAGGACAAGAGTCCTCTCAGCGCAGTGCCAGGCCAAGAAGAGGTGATCCCCCTCCATCCTATGCTAAGGGCAGTGATGAGGAAGAAGAAATTGTGGAAGAGGAAGGGACTGATAGTGACGACGATGAGGTTGAAGATGATACCTATGAGCAGCCCCCCGAGCCTCCTCGCCGCCATGGAAAGGGGCCTGCAAAAGAGAAACCCCGCTTCAAGCCTCATCCCAAAAAGAGCCACAAAGCCTCCTACATCAATCAAAGCCGACCGGTTGAGCGTCCACCTCCCAAACACAAGCAAGGCGTAGCAGCCCATATCTACCCTAAAACACCCCCAAGACTCATTCCTACTCTCCCACAAAATGTCCGGGTAGTGTCAACACCCATCAATCTTAGAGAGCCCGGATCGGTTCTTGGTTTTGCTGAGCACATGTTTCGGGACTACTCCAAGAATGCTCTCGCAGTTAGGGAGCAAAGAGAAGAAAATGTTTATCGCTATCTCAAGGGTGAAGGGCTAGAGGCACGGTTTTGGTATGATTTCCATAGGGACTTCTACCAAACCGTCATAAGAAATCCCAAGTTGGTTGCTAAGAATGCGGTGCCGATTGTGAAGATGAGGTACATTGATTGGAAGTACTATGAGGACCTCAACAATACCATGTTCAACTCAGTGATTGAAAAGTGCAAGGAGGTGGGATTGTATGACATCATGGGCTTTCGCTATAATTGGAACAAGGAAATCCTAGCTCAATTCCATTGCTCTTACTTCTACAATCCATATGACAACACCATCACTTGGACTACTCAAGGCAACAAGTGCACCATTGACTACATGACATTTTCTAGGTTGTTGGGCCTTGGCTCAAAGGATGAAGATCGCACTCCAATTCACAATGAGAATAAGTACAATCCAAGGGACCTCACCTACATGTTCCCTAGTCGTGGCTTAGCCATTGAGGGTAAAGCAGATCAACTCCTTCCCTACTACTACTATCTCAATCAATTCTTCCGAGCCACCATTGATCCTAAGCAAGGAGATGCTACAGCTCTATGGTACTATGCTCCAAATCTCCTCAATAGGATGGCACCGGATGAAGAAGGATTTTGCATCTTTGACTTCATGTGGAATGAGTTGAGGAGGGCTATGAATGACCCTATGAAGTATCTCCCATATGCTCCTTATCTCATGTACATGATTGAGAAAGTCACCAATGTCCGCTATCCAAAAGATGTGGTTCATGAGCCCTTTCGTCACCTCCGTGATCGAGCCAAGAAAGCTCCCAAAGCTCCTAAGTATGTTGGTTCCTCTAGTGCAGCACCTCGTCATGATGACATTGAGAGCCAGGTGTGGTTCGAGGACCGGTGGATGGTCGCTTCCTGGTGTGATGAGTGATTGACAACGTGGTGTGGACTGATTCTTGGCTAAGTATTGCAGGTGCAGGTTGCGGCTTGACTGGTGCAGGTGCAGGTGAAGAACAAGCATGAAAGGTCGTTGCTGGTGAGGCCTCCATGTGTGGAGAAGACAAGTAGGCTTGGTTCGAGGGACCCGGTGGCCAGCGGGGTCAAGTGCGGGCCGCATGGTGGCAAGAACAGCAAGATGAAGTCATGGACAGTTTCTTGGTTGAGCCTCAAAACCAAGGTCGAGCCGGGACTACGTGGGAGCCGAGTCATGAGTGGTGATTGGCGGAGGCTACACCGAGTTCACAGGGTTTCCGGTGGTTCACCAGAAAATCACTGGGTTCCTTGGTTGATCCACAAAGCCAAGACCGAAGAACCGAAGACGGAGGTGCAGCAGCTCCAGACCGGTCTGACCGGTGGGTCTGACCGGTCTGACCGGTGGGTACCAGTCTGACCGGTGAGGAGCACCGGTCTGACCGGTATGCGACGACGCAGTCCGAAATCTTCGAAGCGGAGAACACGCGTCGGGATCGCAAGGCTTGCGTCGAGGCTAAGCAAGTTTGCGGTCGCTGGGCATCCGTCCGATGGTGCGAAGACAAAGACTTCCAATTTCGCCCTCGAGGGGCATGTATCCCTAGTTAGCTAGTAAGGGTATTTTCATCTTTGGGTTGCCTCCATATAACCCAAGGGGTGGGAGGATGCCAGCCATCTCTTGAAACCCTAGCTCATTTGGTTTTCCTATTTTCCTTCCTATTTTCTTAGGATTTTCGTAGGACTAGCTTGAGAGCTTCATGGTGAGATCTTGTGAGAGGGAAGGATGATCGGGCGGCAAGCTAGACCTTGTATGAACCTCTTTGGTATGTATAGATGATTCGGCGTGGTTCCTCAAGGCTTGGATGTGTCTTTCCCATTTCTCCTTTTTGGTGATTTTCGGAGCCCTTTCTTGGCGATTTTCTTGGAGCGATTTCGAGGCCTTTCTCTTTGGGATTTGGTGGGGGATGTATGCATGAACCCTTCGTGGTACTTTTCCCTTTGATTCCCCTTCCAAATCCGTGAGCAAAGGGGCTCGATTTTGGGGTTTTCGTGGCTCTAGGGTTAGAGGCGTTCTTGGTGGGATTTCTTCGATTCCTCTTGATTTGACAAGTTTTGGTGGACCAAATCTTGGCTATGGAGTACCCATGAGGTGTTCCTACTATCCCCAAAGTCTTGTGCAAAACCGTGGAGCGAATCGGGAGATCGGGAGTTGGATTTGGGGGAGTTGACTCGCGGGCGCTGTTCATCCCGAGCTGCCCAGGCGCGACCGGTCTGACCGGTGCTCTTGACCGGTCTGACCGGTGCTAGCCCTTGGTGGATTTTTGTCTCGGGGAATAGCCTTGTCCGTGTGGTTTTGTCCCGTGGTCCTGCTGTTCAGTTCTTGGCGTGTTTGGAGTTGTTTTGCTAGGTTTTGTGAGGGGTTCTTCTTCCTCACAGGTTGTGTTTCGTGGTGGTTTTTGTTCCAGGGCCTAGAGTAGTCACTGAGGCTTCCTGGAACGTTTGCTGGGCGGCTGCTGTAGCCACCGGCCTGACCGGCTCTGTCCACCGGTCTGACCGGTGTCACCGGTCTGACCGGTGCAGGCCATCGGTCTGACCGGTGTAGCACAGGCAGCAAGCCGTGCAAGTTTCCGCTATGTGGTTTGGTGAGTTTTGGCTCGGAAGGTTGAGTGTTGGTTCCTAGGACCAGTAGCACTCTAGTGGCTGTGTGGTCTTGACCAAATTGGGTAGTTGAGTCGGAGACGTGAGTTGGAAGCCATGTTCGTCTTGTTGGAGTTCTCATCTCCTTCGAGAAGAATTTTTATCGGCTCCCATTCACTCCCCCCCTCTCTGGTTCGCCTAATCGGTCCTTCAATTGGTATCAGAGCCGGTTCGGGTCTTTATTGACTCTTACCAGTCTAAGATCCAAAGATGGCGTACCAGGAACGGGGTTCGGGTCCTCCGCACTTCGATGGGAAGAACTACCAGATGTGGCAGAGGAGGATGGCAGCGTTCCTCCGCGGAAAGGGTCAGATCCTTTGGGATGTCACGGTGAACACAGCTTATGTTCATCCGATGAACTTCCTTGCTCCAGGATCGAGGGATATGTTCGAAGCCAACAACAAGGCTGTCGACTACTTGTTTCGTGCTTTGTGTCAGCCTGAATTCGATCGGGTTCAGACAGAGGACTTAGCTTGTAGGATTTGGGAGCAGTTGAAGGATGCTCATGCTGGGAATGCTCAGGTTCAGGCTCGGATGTACGCGACTTACCGGAGAGAGTACGAGAACTTCACTCATCTCCCCGGCGAGTCCGTCGATGCCCTTTTCCAGCGATTTACGGTCGTTGTGAACAACATGAGAGCCAATGTGGACGTCCTCCCATACAATGATCATGATAGAGCCGTGAAGCTCTTGCACTCGTTGGATCGTACCGTATGGGACGGGAAGTTTGAGGCTATTGTTGAGTCCGAGAAGTATGACACCTTGACGGTGAACGAGCTGTTCTCGAAGCTCAAGTCGGCTGAGTTGGACCGTGGTATGACAGCCAAGATCGAGAGCCCGACTGATTCTCATAGTCTCGCTCTCGTTAGTGGCAAAGGAGCTAAGTCTAATGCTAACGCATCCTCCAGGATGTACTCTCTGTCTTCTTTGATGTCTTTGCCAGACGAGGTGTCTTTGCCAGACGAGGAGTTCGACGTGCTTGGAGAGGACGAGCTGGCGTTGCTGACCAGGCGGTTCGAGAGGCTGCACGAGAACCAGGTGAACACGAGGAGGACAGCACGGACGTGCTTTCAGTGCGGCAAGCCAGGACACTTCGTCGCCGACTGCCCGGAGAAGACGGAGAACAAGGACGGCTACAAGGACGGCTACAGGCACCGATCGAGCAAGGATGGCAAGTACCGATCGAGGCGTGATCACAAGCACAAGAACAAGCACAAGGACGAGCGACGGTCGAGGAAGAAGGATGGCCGCGGCAGGAAGGCCCGAGCAATGGTCGGAGCGAGCGACGTCGACTCCAGCTCCGCCTACTCTTCCTCGAGCTCGAGTAGCAGTGAAGATGAAGGTGATCGGCGCAAGAACAAGAAGTCATCCAAGAACTTGAGCAGGTTGAGCTGCTTCGCGGGAGATGGCTTCTGCGGCATGGCCTGTAGCTCCGGCAGCAAGAAGAGCCACCAGAGTGACTCGAACTCTGACTCCGAGGATGAGGTATGTGATGAGCTCTCTTCTTTGCGCAAGGAGAATGATGAGTTGGTTGACTTGCTTGATAACCGCGATCACATGCTTAGAGAGGCCAAGAAGATGAGGAAAGAGCTTAGGGCCTCACTAGAAGATGCTAGGAACCGTGTGACTGAGCTAGAAACCCAGAACCTAGATGCTAAGCTTTAGATTGATTCGCTTAAGGCTTCTCCTGTGGTTTCTGATGAGGTTGATTGCTGTGATTGCTCTGTGTACCTAGCTGATCTCACTGCTCTTAAGGATAAGCATGCTTCTACTTGTGATGAACTAGATATGCTTAGGGTTGAAGTGGCTGAGCTTAAGTCTAGACCTGCTTTGCTAGGTGCTTGCACTTCTTGCCCTGTTTTGCATGGAAAGATTGATGAGATGCATGCTTACACTGTTTCGCTTGAGGCTAAGTTGAAAGAGCCTATTCCCACTTCTTGCTCTACTTGTGAATTGCATGCAGTTAAGAATTTGGAGCTTGCACATTATGTTGATCGCTTGCAGGATGAGAATGATGAGCTGAGAAAATGTATGAGCTGGTTGTCGGGTCAGGAGCCTCAGCTTGGTATCATGATAGCGGCTTTTAAACGCTATGATGGTCAGGCACTTGGGGCTGACAAGCTTGGAGAGAACAGTGGTAAGGGAGTTGAGAGAGTTGGAGAGATTCCTATCCCACCACCAAACAGACACAAGAACAAGTTTGAGCCCAAGCCTAACCATCTCAGAAACAAACTTGACACTACTCCAGATCCACCCATATTCCCTCACCCAACAAATGATTTTCAGAAATCGGTGAAGTTTGTGAGCCCAAAGGGAGGAGAGAAGAAGGGTGAGAAGCCGAGTGGGCAGCCCCAACCCAAGCCTAAGCCTAAGCCACAGCCCATAAAGTTCCATTGTGGGTATTGTGGGAGAGATGGTCACAAGGATGAGTTTTGCTTCAAGAGGAAGTGTGAGGAGAGAATGGCTAGAGAGTGGGCTAACAAGGACAGGTACCACCCCTCTAATGGTGTACCTGAGTCTCGTATGCAGATGCCCAGGGCCAAGGCGATTGTTAGGACAGTTCCGGCTTGGGGAGACCAGAAGGCTGCAGGTGCTGCTGCTGGCCGAGCTACACCGGTCAGACCGGTGTACTACACCGGTCAGACCGGTGCAGGTCTGGGCAGACAGCGAGTCGGGTTTCGTGCTCGTGAGGATGCTCGGTTTGGTTCTGGAGGTCGTGGTTCTGGTGGTTGGTCTGGAAAGTTTGCAGGTGGTCAGTTTGCTAGGCGTTCTCCACCTCGTGCTCAATACGAGGGTGGGAGGAGTCGTAGCTTTGAGATGGAGAGGAGGAACGATCCACGGTTTCCCTTTCGTGGTTTTCGTCCTCCTCCAGCTATAGAGGGTTGGTTCCCTCGTGGTGGTTACCGTGGTGGTAGCTTTGATAGGCGTGATGATTTGGTTTGTGCTAACCCCACTTTGGAGCAAATGGCTCGGCACTGGTTTTACTCTTTTGGTACTAACCCCAGTGCTGAGTCGTTTGTTCACTCACGTGCTCGCTTTTGAATTTCAGGTGGGAGACTTGAAGAACATTTGGTTGATTGACTCCGGTTGCTCGAGGCATATGACCGGAGACAAGGGATGGTTCTCAAGTCTCATCCCGGTGGTGACAAAGAAGTACATCACCTTTGGGGACAATGGGCGAGGGCGTGTGCTGTCAGAAGGTGAGATTAAGTTAAGTGACAAGATCACTCTCAGGCGTGTTGCTCTTGTTCAATCGCTTGGATACAATTTGCTTTCTGTGTCCCAGTTGTTGGATGAGGGTTTTGAGGTGTTGTTTCGGCCTAGTGGTTCTCGGATTTTAGATTCTCGGGGGGATCTTGTTTGCATGGTCGTTCCCGAGGGTCAAGTGTTCCGAGCTGATTTTTCTCAGTCTTCTGGTGTGGAGCGTTGCTTTTTGGCTGGTTCTTTGAGTGAGTTGTGGAAGTGGCATAGGAAGTTGGGTCACTTGAGCTTTGACCTTTTGTCTCGCTTGAGTAAACTCAATTTGGTCCGAGGATTGCCACGGTTGAGGTTTGAGAAAGAGTTGGTTTGTGCGCCGTGTAGGCATGCCAAGATGGTAGCCTCTTCTCACCCGCCTCTCACCGATGTGATGACTGAGCGTCCATGCGAGCTGCTCCATTTGGACCTTGTTGGCCCAGCTCGTGTGCGATCTGCGGGTGGGAAGTGGTATGTCCTTGTTGTGGTGGACGACTACTCTCGGTATGCGTGGGTGTTCTTCCTTGAGGAGAAGGGGGAGACGTTTGGTTTTGTTCGAGATCTTGTCTTGAGGTTAAGAAACGAGAGGCACGGAGATGCCATACGAGCGATCCGAAGTGACAATGGCTCGGAATTCAAAAACTCTCGCTTCGAAACCTTTTGCCATGACTTGGGTCTTGAACATCAGTTTTCGAGTCCGTATACGCCTCCCCAGAATGGCGTGGTGGAAAGGAAAAACAGAACCTTGTGCGAGATGGCTCGGACGATGCTCGACGAGCATAGGACTCCGAGAAGGTTCTGGGCTGAGGCGGTCAATACCGCGTGCTATGTGTCGAACAGGATCTACCTCAGGGTCCATAAGAAGAAAACCTATTACGAGTTGATGCACTGTCGCACACCCAAGGTCAGTCACTTCCATGTCTTTGGTTGTAAATGCTTCATTCTGAAGAAAGGGAAGAAGTTGGACAAGTTCGAGGCTAGGTCTGTCGATGGCATTTTCTTTGGTTATGCATCTCATTCTAGAGCATTTCGTGTGCTCAATCTTGAAACTAATCAAATCGTGGAGACTTGCGAGGTAACCTTCGACGAGACACAGCCACGTAGTCAGCTTGTTTTTGAGTGTGCAGGTGACGACGAACTTGGCGAGGAGATCTTTCAGGAGGAGGAGCATGAACATGGAGATGATGAAGATGGCGGTGTGATGCCCGCGGCTGAACATGTACCTACTACTTCGACGACGATCGAGAATGGACCCTCTCCCACACCTACAACGACAAACCCAGATCAAGGTGAAGCTGCTGTTGAGGGGGAGGTAGCATCAAGGCGAGAACCTCCCCGGCGAGTGCAAGTGGATCACCCAGCTTCGAGAATCATCGGCGACATGAATGAACGTACTACACGGTCGAGGGTTCGGAACAATTCTCATTTCGCTCATGCTGCTTTTGTTGCCACCTTTGAGCCCAAAGACATTGGACACGCGTTATCTGATCATAATTGGGTTAACTCGATGCATGAGGAGTTGGAGAATTTTAAGAGGAACCAAGTTTGGGTGTTGGTTGACCCTCCCCCAGGGTGTAAGCCGATTGGGACAAAATGGGTGTGGAAAAATAAAGAGGGAGAGAAAGGAGAAGTGGTGAGGAACAAGTCGAGACTTGTTGCTCAGGGGTACAGTCAGAAAGAGGGGATCGACTACGAGGAGACTTTTGCTCCTGTAGCTCGTTTGGAGGCGATCAGGATCCTTCTAGCCTTTTCCGTGGCTAAAGGGTTCAAGTTGTACCAGATGGATGTGAAGAGTGCTTTTCTGAATGGTGTGTTGGAGGAAGAGGTGTTTGTGAGGCAACCACCGGGGTTTGAGAGTGAGAAGTACCCTCACTGGGTGTACAAGTTGAGGAAGGTGCTGTATGGGTTGAAGCAGGCGCCTAGAGCTTGGTATGGCAGGTTGAGGGGGTTCCTGTTTGAGAGAGGGTTTGAGATGGGGAAGGTCGACCAGACCTTGTTTCTCCTCAGGCAGGGCAGAGATATCCTGATTGTGCAGGTATACGTGGATGATATTGTCTTTGGTGGCTCGTCTAACTCTCTTGTTGCAAGGTTTGCAGAAGACATGAGCAGGGAATTTGAGATGAGCATGATGGGCGAGTTGCAGTTCTTCCTTGGGCTACAAATCAAGCAATCAAAGGTAGGAACATTTGTGCACCAAGCTAAGTACACCAAGGACATTGTGAGGAAGTTCAAGATGGAGGACTCCAAGGCCATGGCGATGCCTATGAGTACGACTACAGCTCTTGAAGCGGACGAGGAAGGTGAACACGTGGACCAGAAGGAGTACCGGAGCATGATCGGGTCACTCCTCTACTTGACGGCGACGAGGCCGGACATTCAATTCTCGGTGTGTCTGTGCGCTCGTTTTCAAGCTTCTCCAAGGACTTCGCATCGGCAAGTAGTCAAGCGCATTTTCAGGTATTTGCGACACACTCCCGACTTTGGCCTTTGGTACTCTGCGTCTTCTTCTTTGGCGCTTCATGGATTTTCAGACGCGGACTTTGCCGGGTGTCGGTTGGATAGGAAGTCCACTTCTGGGACTTACCAGTTCTTGGGTTCTTCTTTGGTGTCTTGGTCTTCCCGCAAACAGTCGAGTGTTGCTCAATCCACTACCGAGGCAGAGTATGTGGCCGCAGCTAGTTGTTGCTCTCAGCTCCTTTGGATCACATACACCATGAGTGACTTTGGTGAGGAGTATACCCATGTCCCACTTCAATGTGATAGCACCAGTGCCATAAGCGTTGCAAAGAACCTAGTGCTCCATTCCAAAACCAAGCACATAGAAGTGAGGTATCATTTTCTGAGAGACAACGTAGAGAAAGGGAAGATAGCTTTGATCCATGTACCCACACATGAACAACTAGCCGATATTTTCACCAAACCCCTAGATCAAGCAACTTTCACTCGTTTGCGGGGGGAGCTTGGTGTTTGTTTGATTTCTTGAGTTGGCGTGTGGGAGCTCCTTTATAGCATATGTATAGCTTTCCTTTGTGCATTTCTTGCATTTGGCATGGCATATGTAACATGATGTATAGGCATCTTTGTATCTTAGGTTGCATGCATTTTGTATCATATGCATTGTTTAGGAAAGGCTTCTCCTATATACATTGTTCACCATGGAATGATATATATGTCTTTGTGAGCTAATTTGGTAAACTATGGTTAGTTTGGCTTAGCTCTTGATAATCTTGGTTTGTATCCATGGTTGATGGCTATGTTTTTGAAAATTTCATATGTATGCTCTCTTGTGAGTAAATGCCTTTACATGACCTTGACATGTTTTTGTGGCTTGGCTATGCTTAATTTGTGGTTGGATAGCTTATTTTGATCATATGGGGCCAAAGGCTCATTTGCCATCATGAATGTTTAGCCCCCATGCTTCATCTTGTGGAGGGGCATAAGTTCCTTTTTGTCGCAAAGACATTTCATGTACCAATTATAAATCTGAAAAATGAAATGTAAATTGCTTGGAAAATGTGCTCCCATGTCATATGTGCTAATTTTAATTTGCTTTGGGTGCTAAATCGTTGTATGATGCCTACCAATGAGAAGTCTCATATATAGAAGTAGGCACATGGCTCGGTGGCTTTGACATGACATGAGGTGCTTGTGGGTGTTTATGATGGTCTTATGCTTAGAATGGTTGTCCTAGCATGAAGTTTGTGTGGCTTTGCCATTTTGACATGTTTTGCTCATGTTTAGGACTTTGCTTATGAGAGAGTGATTTTTCGCAAAATTGCTAAATTCTATCTTAGCTTCGCCCAATGGTTGTGAAACTTGGTGATCATGAAGTTTATGTCATTACGAAGCTATAGAGTATCTAACTTGGTCGTTTGGACATGTGTAGCATCCTATATTGAATTTTGTCTATTTGAGAAGCTCTAGGTTGTATTTTTTGCATTTTTGGCTTGATTCATGCATTGTCAACAAGGGGGAGAAGTTTGAGCATGTTTTGGCCTACTGAATGCATTTGGAAGGTTTTCAGGTGGTTTCGAGCCATTTTTGGGCTCTGATGTGCACCGGTCTGACCGGTTGAGGTCACCGGTCTGATCGGTCAGAGTGCTGGTCCTGTTCACATGTTGATCACCGGTCTGACCGGTGGTGTCGACCGGTCTGACCGGTCAGAGCTGAGCTGTTGCAGCTGCTCTGTTTCGTGAAGTGGTTTGCATGCATTTGTCCTGGGGGAGTTGCATTGGTTCAGGGGGAGCTTGCATGTGTGCAGGGGGAGCTCTTTGTGGTTTTCGAGCTTTGGTTTGATGGTTTGTGCTCTTTGCTTGAGCATGTTTTGTCTCGGATGTGTCGAGCCGTTGCCCTTGCCTAAGGGGTCCGAGACTTGTCTTCTTCAAGTGATCTTGCTCTTTGCCTTTTCTTTGGCTTTCGATCGCTTGTTGGAGTTTCTTTTAGTCATTTCTTTTCTTTTCTTTTTCTCTTGGTTACCAAAAGGTGTGTGTTGTCAATGCACTCATCAAGGGGGAGATTGAGAGCCAGGTGTGGTTCGAGGACCGGTGGATGGTCGCTTCCTAGTGTGATGAGTGATTGACAACGTGGTGTGGACTGATTCTTGGCTAAGTATTGCAGGTGCAGGTTGCGGCTTGACTGGTGCAGGTGCAGGTGAAGAACAAGCGTGAAAGGTCGTTGCTGGTGAGGCCTCCAGGTGTGGAGAAGACAAGTAGGCTTGGTTCGAGGGACCCGGTGGCCAGCGGGGTCAAGTGCGGGCCGCATGGTGGCAAGAACGGCAAGATGAAGTCATGGACGGTTTCTTGGTTGAGCCTCAAAACCAAGGTCGAGCCGGGACAACGTGGGAGCCGAGTCATGAGTGGTGATTGGCGGAGGCTACACCGAGTTCGCGGGGTTTCCGGTGGTTCACCAGAAAATCACTGGGTTCCTTGGTTGATCCACAAAGCCAAGACCGAAGAACCGAAGACGGAGGTGCAACAGCTCCAGACCGGTCTGACCGGTGGGTCTGACCGGTCTGACCGGTGGGTACCGGTCTGACCGGTGAGGAGCACCGGTCTGACCGGTGTGCGACGACGCAGTCCGAAATCTTCGAAGCGGAGGACACACGTCGGGATCGCAAGGCTTGCGTCGAGGCTAAGCAAGTTTGCGGTCGCTAGGCATCCGTCCGATGGTGCGAAGACAAAGACTTCCAATTTTGCCCTCGAGGGGCATGTATCCCTAGTTAGCTAGTAAGGGTATTTTCGTCTTTCGGTTGCCTCCATATAACCCAAGGGGTGAGAGGATGGCAGCCATCTCTTGAAACCCTAGCTCATTTGGTTTTCCTATTTTCCTTCCTATTTTCTTAGGATTTTCGTAGGACTAGCTTGAGAGCTTCATGGTGAGATCTTGTGAGAGGGAAGGATGATCGGGCGGCAAGCTAGACCTTGTATGAACTTCTTTGGTATGTATAGATGATTCGGCGTGGTTCCTCAAGGCTTGGATGTGTCTTTCCCGTTTCTCCTTTTTGGTGATTTTCGGAGCCCTTTCTTGGCGATTTTCTTGGAGCGATTTCGAGGCCTTTCTCTTTGGGATTTGGTGGGGGATGTATGCATGAACCCTTCGTGGTTCTTTTCCCTTTGATTTCCCTTCCAAATCCGTGAGCAAAGGGGCTCGATTTTGGGGTTTTCGTGGCTCTAGGGTTAGAGGCGTTCTTGGTGGGATTTCTTCGATTCCTCTTGATTTGACAAGTTTTGGTGGACCAAATCTTGGCTATAGAGTACCCATGAGGTGTTCCTACTATCCCCAAAGTCTTGTGCAAAACCGTGGAGCGAATCGGGAGATCGGGAGTTGGATTTGGGGGAGTTGACTCTCGGGCGCTGTTCATCCCGAGCTGCCCAGGCGCGACCGGTCTGACCGGTGCTCTTGACCGGTCTGACCGGTGCTAGCCCTTGGTGGGTTTTTGTCTCGGGGAATAGCCTTGTCCGTGTGGTTTTGTCCCGTGGTCCTGCTGTTCAGTTCTTGGCGTGTTTGGAGTTGTTTTGCTAGGTTTTGTGAGGGGTTCTTCTTCCTCACAGGTTGTGTTTCGTGGTGGTTTTTGTTCCAGGGCCTAGAGTAGTCACTGAGGCTTCCTGGAACGTTTGCTGTGCGGCTGCTGTAGCCACCGGCCTGACCGGCTCTGTCCACCGGTCTGACCGGTGTCACCGGTCTGACCGGCGCAGGCCATCGGTCTGACTGGTGTAGCACAGGCGGAAAGCCGTGCAAGTTTCCGCTGTGTGGTTTGGTGAGTTTTGGCTCGGAAGGTTGAGTGTTGGTTCCTAGGACCAGTAGCACTCTAGTGGCTGTGTGGTCTTGACCAACTTGGGTAGTTGAGTCGGAGACGTGAGTTGGAAGTCGTGTTCGTCTTGTTGGAGTTCTCATCTCCTTCGAGAAGAATTTTTATCGGCTCCCATTCACTCCCCCCCCTCTCTGGTTCGCCTAATCGGTCCTTCAGACATCCCCGCTGCCCCCTCTCCACCTAGGCCTCCCCGTCGGCACCGTGGCTCCATGATCAAGAGGGTCCTAAAGAGCATCTTCAACATGTGCAAGACCTTGGCCGCAGAGACAAATGAGAACCACCGGGATATCATTGAGATTAAGTCTCATCTTGGCCTTCCCACCGACCCCTACCGTGAGCTTCCCACCTTTGATGATCCATTCGCGGAGTGGGATGCCCAAGACAAAGAAGAAAGGCAAGAGGAGGAGGAAGAGGAGGACGACAACAACAACAATGAAGAAGAGGAGGACAATGATGAGGACGACGAGGACTCCGAGTGATCCAGCTGCTGCCTCACTTCCTTTTTTGGTGCTTGATGACAAAGGGGGAGTGAAACATTTATCTATCTATGTGTGGAACTTATGATTTTGTATTTGGAACAATGGCTTGTAATAACTTTAAATTCGTATGCGTGTAAGACTATGTGAGCTTGAGACTTATGGTTGTGTGCTTGTGATTGTTTGCTCAGTTTTTACATTCTAAGGATGCTATATGTTAGATTGAAAATTTATTGTTGGCTGTTATTTTCACTGGTGATCAGAAATCCCGGAGAGTCCGGACTTTTTCCCGGAGTCTCTGGATTTTCCGGAAATTCCGGGTCTGGCCCGGATACTCCGAACTTCTGAGCACCAGATTTCTTTTGCATCCTTTTGAGTGCATGAACTGTCATATGCATTTCACCCATTACTTGTTGCACATCACAAGCACCCCACTGGTGTAATACTTCCATGAGTTTTCTCTTTGTGCAAAATTTGGTCCTAAAACGACCATTGATATTCAAAATCAATATGCACATAGTAAGGGGGAGTATTACACCTTTTATTTTAATACTTATTGATTATCTCTTGTAAGACTTAAATGTTTTGTCATCAATCACAAAAAAGCGGGTGATTGAAGAGTATCTTGGCCCCCTAAGTGGGTTTTGGTGATTTAATGACACACGCCTCAGTGGCTAATGATTTATCTAGTGTATGAGCAGGAATTAAAATTGTATTGTGGCATCATGCGTTACTCATCGACATGCAAAAAGGAAGTGATGCTACAAAGGGTTCCTATGAAGGCTTATTTATTTTATATTTTGAATTTGAGTCCTAGGAACGCCGTACTATAAAGAGGGACAGGAAATGTATCTTCCAAGAGTCGAATAGGTGCTCTAGTTGTCAAAACAAAACCTATGAGAGACACCTTTGCACCAACATGTTCACGGGGTTATCTTTTTGGGTGCTGACCTTGGGAGGCCGGAGTTTCCGGGTTTTTCCCGGAGTCTTCGGACTTCCCGGAGTTTCCGGGGTTTTCCCGGATATTCCGGGTCTTAGAGCTGTAACGGCTCTTTTCTGTGTGAGGGGGTATAAAAGCCCACTCCACCCGTTCCTCTCTCTCTCTCTCTCTTGCCCATTTCGACTTGCAAGCTTCAGAACACATTCACTCACCCTCTTTACTCCCCTTGGCCTTGGTTTGGTGAGATTTGTTGGGGATTTAAGGAGGGATTGAGAGCAAGAGCTTGGAGAGTGCTAGTGAGCTGATTTCCCATCTCTAGAGCACCTCGTTCTTCGCTTGGTTGGCACATTTTGTGTTTGTTACTCTTGGAGCTTTGAGCTCCTAGCCGGCTAGGCGTTGCCTTGGAGCATCCAAAGGTTTGTGGCTGCCCAAGGAAGTTTGTATCACCCTGAAATTGAGTAAGTAACTCTAGCTCGATCTTTGTGGTTGCTAGAGGGAGGAAAGTGACCTAGGTGTAAAGGTCCACCCTTTGTGGGTTCCTCAACGGAGACGTAGACCTCAAGGTGTGAGGTTGAACTCCGGTAACAAATCCCTGTGTCTCTTGTGATTGTTGTTCTTGTTGTATGCTTGTGTACCTCTTGAGCTCATTTCTAGGGTTTGGTGTGGATCTACTCCGTGGTGAGGTTCCTGCAGGTTCTAGGTGGAGAAACAGGCTTGTCTCATCCCATTGTATAACCTATTTTCGTAGATCTATGTTTGGGCAAGTTTGATTTCAGTCGATTTGATCTCCCCCTCGTAGGCCCGGACAATCCGGACATTTTCCCGGATTCTCCGGATTTCCCGGAGTATCCGGAAAAATATCTGGAAACTCCGGACCTGGTCTAACAGTTGCTTGAAAAGTTTATAAATTTCAGGTTTGACTATTCACCCCCCCTCTAGTCGACATCTTGATCCTTTCAATCCTTCTTCCACAATGCTTCTTTTTTATTCTTCTTCGCCGACACAAGAAGTCCTTCCTCTATCCAATTTTTGTCTCCATTTAACAAATAATCTCAGCCCCATGTTGGAAAGAGGAACATCAACTTGCACCCTCTCCTCTCATCTCCACTAATGTATTTTCCTTGCTTCATGTACTTGACCCCAAAGAAATCCCTACAAGGAGAAATTTTGGGTTCCTTGTAATCTTCTCCTGAAATCATTCCCCAAAAATCCTTCTAACATATTTTCTTGGACTTCAACTTGCTCTGGGGCTTCCTTCTTGGGACCGAGTAGCTCTATAAGGAACTAGTTGCTCTTCATCTTCATGGCGAAATGAGAGGCACGACACTCCTTCATCAATTATCAGTGTTAATGTATAAGAATTTTCAAGGCAAGCTCCTTGTGGGTGCTTACACCAACTCCATTAAAGAATTTCACCCATCCAAGGTTGCTCAAGATTTGATAATTATCCGAATAGAATCCCAACACTTGGAGGGCGTCACCAAAGTCAACATTTGGTACAAGCCTCTTCTCAAGACGATCAAGCCTCTCCTCCTCCTCCTCCTCCGTCTTCATGATGAATCCATTGGAATGCCTCGGAGTGTATGGTGGTGGAGCGGATGAACGAGTTGAGCGTCATGGTGGAACGGGTGGCTCTTTCGTGTGTCCTCGCGGTTCGGTGTACCGCATGGATGAACTTTGTGTACTCCTCATGCCACCAAGGGGCAGCGTGTTGCTCCTCGGTGGTGCCACGTCTTCCTCCATGCTTCGGGGAGACTCAGAAAACGAGTGCCTCCTCGAAGAGCTTGATAATGGCACCTTCGATGATGATGAACGTGTCTTCTGGGTGAAGACATTGGTGGCAATTTTCCACATTGTTGCTACACTAACTCACAACGAGTACACCGGGGGTTGCTTGCCGGTGGGGAAAACACACAAGGGAAGTATGGAGGGTGGAGTTTATTATTATTATGATTATTATTATATATATATATTTTAGAGGGTGGAGCGTGAGGTGCACAAGATAGGATGGATATTAGCCCATAGGGTTTGTGGATTCTTGAACAAGCAACCGCCTATCATGGTGAAGCTAAACTAATTTATTGAGGTGTGAACATGAGGCCACTTTAGCTAAACCTACAAATGATATGTTGATGTGGTCTACAGGAGTAGTGAGATCTATACTCCCGAAAAGCATGGTGGCTAACCTTAGGCATCAAATCATTATCAACATAAAAGAAAGATTGAAACAAAAGAATCGGGGATAACATGACAAGATCCTCATCCCCATGGAACTCAAATATTTCTAGGTTGTCTGGAACTTATGGGCTATGAACTCAAGAACACGAATTAACAAATGCATAAAATACTTACCAGGCGAAGGGGAGCACCGGGGGCCATAAGTGGAGGCTAGGCCGGCCGGCCTAGGCGGATCGGCCTAGGGGCCCTCCTACTCCATTTGCTTTGATCTTTCTCCAAGATACTTCTTGCTCCCTTCTTGCCTTGTGTCCGCGTGATCCACGAGATTCCTCCACCCAAATGTTCACAACCACTCCTTTGCTTGCGCGATTAAGGGTTCCACCTCCATTGTTTTACTTCATGTCACATCTTGTTCCCTTGCCTCCACCAATTTCCTACAAAACAAAGCCCTTGCTTCCCCCATGCTATTCCTTTGCATGTGCCTAAGATGCCAAATGATGGATACGTGATGCATCATGGGGCACTATATGTTAATCAAGCTCAAAAACCTTCCTTAATCATGTTTCGATGCTAATCACTCCTCTAATTTTGACACTTTAAAATTAGTTCAGCGCTATAGATGAGTCCAAATATATCGTTAGAGGAGCTTTTAGGTATCGAAAACAATTATAAAATTTATTTTGGTTGCACCGGGATCGACTGCTTTCATTAATTGATAGCAAGTTCCTCCGACTTGACCGTGGGGGTATAGGTTTAGGTCCTAATTTTGGCCAAACATGAGAGAGATATTTTGAATAAAACTAAAGTCTATGGGGCATAGAAAAATTCTAAATCTAGAGAAACTAGTGGATGTCAAGTTGAATGAAACAAAAAATCAAGTTCCTTAGATTCACGCGAGTCCTACCATGCGTCAAAGATCATAAACATTAAGAAACATAGCAAGGCTCCACTCGTGTGTTTTTATCATGTAAAACAAGCCAACCTTAACACCATGGAGAGGATGAAAGGTTGGTATGTTCTGAATTTTTGGTACTAGTTTCTCAAAAATAAGCAAACAAAACTTGGGATGGCTCAAGTCATCGGTTTATGATCAATATAAAATTCAAATAAAACGACCGAGCAATTATAATGTCTCCAAAAATTATTCAACCACATAGGAATTTATAATATGTAATGCGTAGCAAATTCTAAGACCAACTTACTTAAAAAACTTGAAAAATTCTTCAGGTTGCCCTCCCGGTAGCTTGACTCTTCAACGGGTTGTCCACCCGGTAGCTTATTCTTGACTCGACGAACGGGTTGCCTCCTGCAAGTTCTTCATATATAGTCCATAGCTACACTTCTTCTCTTCTTCACTTCGGATCAATGCTCTTTGCGGGTGTTGCAATCTTGGGGACCCCACTTCTACACCATCCTTGGCTTCGGTGTAGGTTTATTCTTCGGCTTAGTCATCTTTTTGGTCTTCACAGGCGGGCGTTGATTCTTGGTCCTGACGGATGCAACAACTTTTGTGTCTTCTTCGCTTCATTCTCCTTTGGATCCTCCCTTCCAATGCGACGATGAGGTAGAATGTATTTAATATTGACCATTTTACATACCTCGAATCGTGGTTCACTTGAATGCACTCCTCACGCCATCGATGTCAAACTTGATCTCCCCCTTGTTGACTTCGATTGTTGCTCCGATGGTCTTGAGGAACGATCTCCTTAGGATAGGTAGTGGATGAGGGCGATCTCCATTCGGACTTGGAGGTGGAGTTTCTTCGGAGATTCCGACGATCTTCGGCCTCCACTTTTAGATCTCGTGTTGCATGTCACCTTTGCCTGCAAAATTTTTTCTAGACCATCCACAATATATATGTTTTTTTTGTTGGAGATGTAGCCGTCCATCTCCGATTAGGGTTAGCAATAGACAAAATAAAGAAAACTAAAAGAAAACTAGGATTTAGCTAAACCCTAGATTAGATTGATTTTTTTTCTTTCGAGGATGGTCAAAATCAAGAGATGCAAAAGAAAAATCAAGAGAAAAACTGAAAATATTTACAAACACAATACTAGATTGAATCTTGATTACTTGTTCCCCAGCAAAGGAGCAAGAAAAAGGGGCTTGTTGACGGTCTATATGTGTATCAAACTTTGTTTGGACTTGCAAGCGGACAAATCCTCCGTCGTAGTCAAGGGACCCTTCTTCCTTTAAGTGTGAACCCAAGGTATCGAATCCGTGGAACAATGTGTAACGCAAGATCCAATCTAATAAGCGGAAAACACTTTAATCTTGAAAAGGGTTTTTTGCATCTAATCTATGGAAGAGCCATGGAAACATATCTAATCTACTAAACACCGGAGGTATCAAGAGAAAGAGAGATAAAACCAATCTAGAGATTGGATCGGGTCTTTTGTTGAAGTTCCAAAATAAAGAAGAATAAAGCAAACGAATCTCATTACTAGCCTCTTTAAATCGTGGCTTACGTTCCAACTCCGAAGACGCCCGCCTTTTGGAGCCACCGTCCTGTCACAACGCACTCCTATTCGTGCGGGTTAGCCTAGGGCAAGTTCAAGATGAACAAGATGAAAACGCTCGGTAGATCGTGTATGCACCTCTAGCCACCATAACTACAAGAGCACGCTAAGCAATCTAGCTATAGACTAGATTGGGGAAGAAGCAAATCCAAGTGAAGACAAAGTTGTAGAGAAAGCACTTGATCGCTAGAAATCGGATTCAATCTTGCAAATTCAACATGAGAGTATAATACATGGACAAGATCACCACCGGGATCCTACCTTGATCTAGATCCTAGATCCGGGAACTCCGACGTGGTCTTCCATGCAAGGTTCCCACGTCGGCTAGGGAAACCCTAGTTAGCTCTGATAAACCGCCTGAGAAAATACTGTACTATCGCCTAAACCAATCCACTTTGGTCATTAAGCGATAATAAAGTACCATCCCGTCGTAAGTTGTCGGGTCAAAGCCTGGTAAATCACTTGGGTAACACACAGAGGATCGAACATATGCATTAAAACTGACACGAAGGAGAGTCCAGAGTAGAAACACAAATTAAGTCCCATTTACCCCAAAGGGTTAATTATTACAAACCATGGTTCATGACATGATAAGTAAAGGTTCAGAGTTTGAAAACAGCGGAACATAAATTAGCGATACGATAGACATCACAGGAGGCCAACCATGATGCCATCACTCGTCGTCATCCACCCATTCCAGCTCCCAGCCGGGTGGAATCTCTCCAGGCCAAGCAACATCACCTATAACAACATTTATATAGCAAGGCTGAGTATACTAATACTCAGTAAGACTTAATCGTCGGGTGATAACTACATCACCAAACTCTAGACATGAGAGGCTTTTTGGCCGGTGGGTTCTTTTGCTGAAAAGCAACAAAGAGTAGGTCCTTACTTTCAATATTTTAGCTCAATTTCTAGTTAATTACCATTTCTAAGTGAGCCAACTATTGCAAACAAGAACTGTACAATACAATTAATCCACGCATCAATATTCACATAGTTCCATCATTAAGGGATATCATGGCCAGTTGATTAAGCAGTATCAGATAACGGTGAGAGGCCGACGATCGAACGATTAATAACCTTGCAAGGTAAACCTAAACACACGGAACGGTGTCCTCACAAAGAGTTCACCAACCAGGCGGTTGCCAGAATACTTCAGTTCAGGATCGAATCCCACAGTCTTAGGTAAATTGCTTATCTGGACTACGCCACACAGTTCATCCAGCCCCACACATGTACCACAGGTTGCAAGCCTAGGGACGCATCCCAAGATTAGTGGTAGTAAGTTCCCTTACCGCCTCCTTTAGGTACTAGGCTTACCGGTCCCATTCCCGACAAGTGCTTAGTACGTTCAAAAGCTTAGCCCACGAAAGCTACTGGACCGGAGCCCAAATCCCATGCTCTTACCACATGAGCAATCCATTTATAAAGATCTTATGATTCCAACATAAAACCTATTCTCGCGAGTGACGAACATCACTCGACTTTTACCGGGTCCTATAGCATAGCAGCTATCGACCTAGCATACTAGTAAAAGAACATAGGTACCTAGGGATCATGCATCTAGGGTTTCAATTCAACTCCAGAAACATAAATGCACAAACATAGCAAAGGTAGTTGCATAATTTTAAAAGCAGGGTTAATTATCCGGGGCTTGCCTTCATCGGCAAGGATGGCCTTGGGCCCTTCTGGACTTTGGTCCAGACCCTGAGCTACGTCCACGTACTGCAGCTAACCGTCAGCTCCCTCGTCTCCTCCTTCCGGCACGAGCGTATAGCTACCATCGGGAAGATCTACACGAGGATGCATATGCAAGATTTAATTGACAGTTTTGATTTAATTAATTACAAAACAACACATGACAACCATGGGTTGCATGGTTGACCACATTCACCTAGATAAGACTATATTAAGCAATTTTTTCTTATGAAACAAAGGTGGTGTTGGAAGTAATTAATCATTCACTTTGATGGTGACTGTGTACACATTTATTTAAATAAATTAATTTAATTTCACCAAAATAGCAAGGGTGGTCCTAGGCTCCTAGGCATGCTACCCAACACATCCATAGGGTTAACTAAGGGTGGAAGTGGGGTTTTCCAATTTAAATCTATTATGGAGCTTAAAATGGCTTCGAACATTTTTATCCATAAATTAATTCATAAAATATGGTGGGTGGTGTTTATGAAGCTCTATAGACCTAAATAAAGCCACTGAGCAAGAGTTCACATTTAGATGAGCTATAAATTAATTATACCAAAAATTACAATTTCTAGCTACCAAAACAAGATAAATGCATATAAAAATAAATAAACAACTTCTAGAGCCAAACTTTCTCCCACATCATCTCTGATCTAAAACTAGGCTATGCACCCAACAATTATATCAAGGGCTAATCTAGATTTTAAACTATGCATTTATATGTAAATCAAAGCATAAATCAAGAATAAATACTTATAACAGTCCTAAAATCATGATAAATTCAGAAAAGGTGAATCTAGACATTTTATGATCATATCCAGAAGTTGGGCACCAAAATCTATGTATATTTAGTAACAAAAATTATTAAGGCAGATATAGTACAAATACAAAATAAATCATAGTAAAATATCTACTAAGTAACTTTGTGCAATATTTGGTCCAGAGTCTACATATATCATCTCCAACAACATAGCCAAAGTTCAGCTCTATATCTTATTTAGATCTTGAACAACAGCAAAAGTATGTCAAACTGAATTTGAATTTTCATTCAAAAACCAGAAGTCAGAAGTATGGTCATGCTTTGCAAACGTTGTAGACCTAGACACCAAGAAACCAACAAAATTGGTTTGACATTTTTCTGATTTTTCTATGATTTTCTACGAATTTTCTAAGATCCAGCCACAACCTTAGAAAACTATAAGAATCAAATTACACGAAGGTCCCTGGAAAGAAACTGAACTTCACAGATCTACCCTTGGTTTGCATTTAAGTCCCTAGAAACAATCTAAACCTTGCAATGTGGCCCTTGGCCATGGGGGCGGCGCTGCAACCGGAATTCCGGCGAGGTCGCCGGCGTTCGCCGGCGTTCCTGGTCGGAGGAGGGGCAGTGAAGGAGTAGGAGACCACCTTGTCTCGGTTTGCTTGCTCAGTTGGGAGAGGAAGGCGACCGGCGGCGCGGCCGGCGGAGCAGGGCGGCGGCGACCGCTGGAGCTCGGGCTCCGGCGAGAGGGTGGCTTGGCCTAGGCAACAAGCGGGCCGGGGAGCTAGAGTTGGGTCTAGGGGCGGCGAAGAAGCTGCTGCTAGGCGGTGGAGGTGAGCAGAGAGGGGAGCTCCGCTGTGGCGGCGTTCATGGCGCCTGGCGGAACAAGGAGGAAGGGAGGCGGCTCTTAATAGAGCGAGGAGGGTGAGCGAGAGGTTCAACGCTTCGACCCGAAGGCACGAGCGCAACGGGGGGCCAATCGGCTTGGCGGCCAAGGCGACGTGCGCGTCGCGGCTCTGCGTGTCGCTAGGGTGTCGGGAGAGGTGAGGGCCAGGGGCAGAGGCGCGGCCAAGGGCTCCCGCTATCCCACGTGGCTGCCTCGGGGCCTCAGCGTCTGGGCCCTAGGAGCAGCGGCGCGGGAGAACCGGGCGCCGGTTGGCGCGGCGCGCAGCGCGTGGGAGCGCCAGAGCGCGGCGCCGGCGCGTCAAGGCGCCGTTTTAATTCGATTATCACTATTTCCAAAGGCTCAAACTCGAAAATTTTGAATACAAGTTCAAAACCTCCAAATATGAAAGTTGTAGATGAATTAACCACCTACAACTTTTACAAAGGCCAACATATGTTTTGAGCAACGGTTGGAGCATAAACTGCTGGCAAAGTTGGTGTCTTTCTCGGCTTTGTCAAAATGTAAAGGCTAGTGTTGATCGCGTTTTTAAACATCTTCCACTCAAAATCTCAAATGCTGCCAATTATGAAAAGTGTGTCCCTCAAAAAGACAAACAACTTTTGTATTGGCCAATTTTGAAGTGTTTAAGTGAAATTTGGAGAACGCGGCAAAAGTTCTAGAAAAGGTTCATGGGCATTAGGGTTTGAAAAGGGTTTTAGGGGTTTGACCAAAAGTCAACTTGTGTGATTAGGCACTAATGATCATGTTGACTAGGTTTTTGAGGTCTTGGCCACAGGTTGACCATAGTTTGACCGATGCCTAGGTGTTTGACTAGGGTTTTGACTGCTATTGAGTGTTGATTTGGTCAAAGGAGGTGATTAGCACTAATTTGCCCTAATTAAAAACCTGGGGCGTCACTTCAACCATCTTGACCCTCTCCTCTCCGGAATGGTGTCCCTCTCCTTTTTGCTCCTCGACGGCGGATGACGAATGAATTGATGTGTGGCTCTTTGCACCGTGGCTTTAAATAGACCGGGCCCGGAATGGGCTGGGCCGGCCGGCCTGGGCCGACCGGCTTGGGCTAACAGGCCTGGGCCCATTTCAGCCCAGTTCGGCCCCGGCTTCCTCCCAGTCGCTTCTCGTGTCTTCTAGAACTTTCCCTCTTCTGCATGTGGGCCCTTGGCGTCAATTTCTCCGCGGTTTGGATAGGGCTCCTTGTCGCGCAAGCTTCAGCATTTTCTGTCTAGGTCCTCGGAGTTTTCTGCCTTCATGGATTAGTCCTTGGGCCTCTTGGAGTCATGTTTACCTCGTGTCTTGACTTGTGTCGGGCTTCATGACCTTCTTGCAAAGTGCTCGATGAACTATACCCGGAAGTCCTCGTTTAGGTACTTAATTCCTGCGTAAACAATAAACTCCAAATACCACATGTGAGTGCGAACTTGACATATTATAAGGGTTAGGATCATTAGTTTGGATATTAAATCAATACCAACATTGAAGGTAAACTCAGGGCTAGGTTGACGGAAATTCACCGTCAACAAACGCGGATTAGCCAACCCCCGTCGGCTTGTTCTTCTTCATACTTGCAAGTGAGCAGGTAAATCGTACAAATAATTGGACTGCGCACAGATAATCACACAAGTAGATAATCACACAAGCATGTCTCTTAAGATGCAAAATCACACACACATATTACAGTCATCATTGATACATCAGAAGGTTACAAAGCAGCCATCTATGTTCATCATCACTAGGCACTACCAGGATGAGGAACATATATAGATCTAAACTAAGCAAAAGAGATGCTCCCGGCGGCTTGTTCTTCTTCATGCTTACAAGTGAGGAAAATACAGTAGAAGGGGAAAACATATCCCTTCAAAAGGAAACGTAAGTTTGACGAGATATGCTCTAGATTCTGTGACCTTCCCGTCCGCTTGTTCTTCTTCATGCTTACAAGTGAGCAGAAGAGAAAGATACAGCAGATGGTGGAAACATATCCCTTCAAAAATCCTCCTCCTGGAGGAGGGAAAGCAAAAGGAAGCGCAAGTTCGACGAGAAAGATACAGCAGTTGGGTTTTGGGTTACTCTCCCCAGACCTCAGTAGTGATCTTTCCGTCGTCTTGTTCTTCCTGATGCAGAGGTTCTAGGCTACTCTCCCCCGACAGCTGATATATCACAAGGATTTTTCTAGCAACTGTGCTAGAGGGATGAGCAACCCAATCCCTATATCACAAGAATTCTTCTAGCAACTGAGAGAACGAGGAGGAGGAAGAAGAGAGAAAAGCAAAAGCTTGTGCCCTACAAGATCTATTCTTTGTGCCATAGCTAGATCTAGATCTAGAGAAGAATGAAGCAAGTGAGGAGGACCGATAGGCGTCGGTCCCTTTTTATAGCAAAAACAAGGAAGGGATAAGATCGGTTGTCAAAAAAAAGAGGAAGGGATAAGATCAAAAGAACAAGAAACGGGAAGGTTCCCAAGAAATTGATGCTAGATCCGGTCAAGGGGGAAACAGTCGCCCAGTCAATGGCTGACAGCAGAGGTAGTGATTCTAATGTAGAATTAAAGGATACGTGGATTAACCAAACGTCGTCTCCAATGTAGAATTAAAGGATACGCGGATTAACCAAACGTCGTCTCCAATGGAGAACTAAAGGATACGCGGATTAGCCAAATGTCGTCTCCGTTGCATACTCAAACCGTGTTTGGAAACAAGTCTCCTGTATCATCTCATTCCAAAATAATTTAGATCCCCTGCCCCTTCATCTACACGCGAAAAACAACATCTGCCTACTCCTCATCGTCACCATTCCTGGCCGGAGATGAATAGCTTGCCAGGAAGAAGCAGACGGCACAAGCCGTCGCTGCTGGACATCCCTCAAGACCTCCGCATTGGGATTGTGGCATGCATCGGTGCGACCTCGGAGCCGCCCTTGCCTGACCTCCGCAGCCTACGAGATACTTGCTCGACCATGCGTCATGTGTGTGGCCACCGCGACGTCGGCCGGCGTTTGTCGATAGAGGGGATAAGAGATGAGATGTCTTGGGTGTGGGACCCCACCGCCTACAAAGCCTTCCTTGCTATGTTGACCGATCTCGGGAATCCGGGGCCTTGCTTCTTCTCCGGGATCAAAGCCGTGTTCATGGAAAAAAAGGAAAGCAATGATCTCCGGCACGCCGTCGAGGGTGGGCACGATGCGGCGGCCTATCTATACGCCATCTTGCTCTACAGGGACAATGGCGGTGCCGCCACCGCCGACACCGCGAAGCGGTACATGAGGCGGGTCGCGGGCGGCGGCAGTACGACGTCGAGATGGCTGAGCAACGAGGGGTGTCTGCCTTTTCACAAGAAGGCCGTGCGTGCAATCCACTCCTCGACGTGGCACATTTGGGGTGAACCGCTACCACCTCCGGCCCAGTTGCGCGGCGATCAGCCGTGCGCAGGCAACGGCGGCGGCTGCGGCGTGGATAAAGGATGGCTTGGAATTTCTCTATTTTGCAGCGAAGACTGTAGACTCCGCCGCGAAATGGTGAAGTTCGAACGGAGTATTGGAATAGGAAATCAGTAGTGGATTAGCTTTTGTATGTTGCTCGTATTATCTGTGTAAATTTTTGGAACAGCAGCAAAGCCGACGCAGATTATCGGTCCCGTGTCGCCCATGACTGTGGGGCCCAGTTCTATTCGAATGAAGAACAGTTCGCATTTCTCCTTTTAATCTGCAACCAAATGTTGTAACACGTATTTCTTCGTCGTAATTAGTCCAAATTTGATTTTTTTTTTCTAAATTTTTCTAAAATCACCATCTTTTAATTAATTTTATTGTTTAGTGTATATTTCGTTCCTTGAATAATGTTTATATGCCATATTTTGTTCTTTGTAAGTACAACAACATACAAATAATATTTGTTTTACATAACCATTAGTGATGAAACTTTGCATTTCGTAAGCTTAAGGTGAACACAAGGTTTTGTTAAGTTTTCCAATGCATATGAGTTCGAACATGTTGCAAAGTGTGGAAAACTTCAATGTTCAAGCAACATTCTAGGAAACTATGTGAAAGATGTAGACATTTGTACACAAGTATATTATTCCTTCATCGAAACCATTTGAAATTTTGAAGACAAGTTTAGGTACCCAAATTATGTAGCCAAGTCAATTTGTATTTTTTTAGAGCACATTAGATGTTATTAGAATTATTATATCATTAACATGGGATGTAAAAATGAATTATAAGAATTTTGGGCACACAAGTGTGACTGTTGATATTTATTCAAATACTAAATGTCCAAATATGAATTATTCGTATTTATATGATTTTTTAGGTGCTATTTTATGGGCTCTAATATTTTAGGGAAGCAAGTTTCATTCCAAAAAAATAGTGACGGGCCCACGCGTCAGCGTCCGCAACCAATATAAAAAAGATAACCAGCCTGCCCGGACCCAACAAAGGCGATGCAGGTTCGCTAACCCGCATCGCCAGTGACTATCAATTGTCTCTAAGATCTAATTCATCACAACAGATCTCTAGTTCATCACAACGGATCTCGAGTTCATCACAACAGGGGGAACACATATTATAGGAGACGCGGATGGATCTACTAACGTCTATTAGATCAAGTTCATGACATACAAAATCCAACAACCAAAATAATTAACTAAGCAGTTCATGATCAACAAACAAACTAAGCAGTTCATGTCCAACAACCTGACGAAGACACAAACACACACACATTATTACTATATATGGTAGAGGAGTCTATCAATTAGTCGGTTGCCGCCGTCAGAGTCCCGCTGTCGTCGCCGTCGTGGCTGCCGTCGGAGCCGTCGTCGCTGCCGTGGCTGCCGTCGGAGCCGCCGTCGTCGAAGTCGAAGTGGCGGCCAGCCCACTTGACCACGGGCAGGTTCTCGAGCCTTTCAGCCAACCCGTGGATCCTGAAGGCGAGACCCTTCACGCTCGGGTCCTTGTCCACTTCATGAGGCGCCTTGACGTCGAAGGCCTCGCCAACATCTTGAAGCTTACTGAACGCGCTCTTGAGCAGGTCGACAACGAACTTAGTGTCGTCACCGAAGGGTTCCTCGTCGGCATCCTTCTTCTTGGTCTCCGGCTCCTTCCCCTTCTCCAACTTCCTTCGACGGTGGCTTTCGTCGTCGTCATCCTCCCTTTGTCCCCGCTTCGCTGGCGACGGGGCACTCGATGCCATCTTCTCCTTCGTGATCTCTCGGTGACCAGAGATTTGTAGTGGTGGATCACGAGGAGGAGGAGGAAGCGAAAGAGATGAGAAGCTTATGGAACAAGCAGGGGAAAGCAGGGGAAGGCAGGAGAGTTATATTGACAAGACGCGGAACCGTCAGGCGCCTCTGCCCCCACCCACTATGCCTCGGGCTCCATTTCGGGAGCAAAACCGTCCAAAAACACGCGTCACCTTTCAATTACGCGGGAAGGTGAAGGGGCAGGGGCAATGGTGTCGGGCCCACTCGTCAGCGTCAGCAGCCAAATTGTGGCACCTTTTCAATTTCCATATATTGTTCTAGATGGTTGAGTCGCCTTTTTCTATTTCCAAACCCCGTCACCTTTAAATTTCAACCCTCGTCGCCTTTCAATTTCAACCCCGTCGCCTTTCAATTTCCAAACCCCGTCGCTTTTCTATTTCCTCCCCTTCTCCTTGATGGCCGCGGTGTGCTTGATGCTGCTGCTGCCAGATGATCTTATCACCCAGATCATCATCCACTCCATCAAGGATGAGCCTGTCATTCGTTTTCTTATCCTTCGTAATCAGACCTGCGGCACCTTCCGCCGCATCTGCGACTCCGATGAGGTACTACTGCATGTGTCGCTGCGTGAGCTTCGTCAGGTCTGCAGGAATCACTACGTCAGGTTGTGCTTTGAGCGGCGCTTCCGTGAGGCCAATCATCCGGAGGCCTTATGCTTTGAGGGGATGGAGAGGTTGATGAGGTGGGGGAATCCCGATAAAGGTCTGAAGCTTGTCGGAGATGCCACTGCTAAAGACTCCGCTGCGAAGTACTTCTTAGCAATGCTGAAGTACCGTTGCAACCCTACAGACCCCGAAGCCGTGGCACTGCTCCACGAAATCAGCGGCGGCCCGTCGCACCCTAACGGATGGTGGAAGAACCAAAACTTGCGGTGGCTGCGCTACCTCGTCAACCGAGATCTCCGCAACATTGCGTGGTGGTACTAGCTTCATGACGACGACGACGGCATTCTGTCGCTACCCGTCCAGAATCCCCACGTCTGCATTTGGGCAGTGGGACGTAGGCGCTACGGGCCGGAGACCTTAGAGATCATCCACTACTGCAGCGCCGAGTGTCGCATCCGTCATGAGTTCAACCTCAGGACACATAACTTCAGCGACGTCGTGGAGTACGCCGTCAGCAGGATGAACATCGGGATGTAGGCGCAAGCATCAATGAACATTATCTATCTTGAATGTAAATTATTAGATATTACTAAACGTGGATTTGATTTTATCTGGATGTCGGTTTTTAATCGGTTTTTGATAGACAAGATTTGATTTGTCACGTTTGTGAATCAAATCGAAGGTTGCGGTGGTCTCATTTGCCGCCGACGAGGCTTAGGGTGCCCTCTTGGGTGTCAAAACCGCCGAAGCGGGCACGGCGGGGGCGGCGGTGCCCTCTGCTTCCTCCATTGTTCTATTGGAGAATGAAGAACGGTTTATCCGTCCCGCGTTGCCGACAACATTTCTCTTTTTCATCTGCAATCAAATTTTGTAACATGTATTTCTCCATCTTAATTAGTCCAAATTTGATTATTTTTTCTAAAGTTTTCTAAAATCACCATATTTTCATTAGTTTCATTGTTTAGTGTATAATCCGTTTCTTGAACAATGTTTATATGCCTTATCTTGTTCTATGTAAGTACAACATATAAATAATATTTGTTTTCCACACCTCCTGTAATGAAACTTTGCATTTTCGTAATCTTAAGGTGAACACAAGGTTTTGTTAAGTATTCAAATGCATATGAGTTCGAACATATTGCAAAGTGTGGAAAACTTCAATGTTCAAGGAACATTCTAGGAAACTATGTGAGAGATGTAGATATTTGTACACAAGTATATTATTCCTTCATCGAAACCATTTGAAATTTTGAAGACAAGTTTAGGTACCCAAATTATGTTGCCAAGTCAATTTGTAGATTTTTTTAGAGCACACTAGATGTTATTAGAATTATTACATCATTAACATGGGATGTAAAAACGAATTCTAAGAATCTTGGGCACACAAGTGCAGTTTTATGGGCTCTAATATTTTAGGGAAGCAAGTTTCATTGAAAAAAATAGTGGCTGGCCACGCGTCAGCGTCAGCAGCCAATATAAAAAGATAACCGCTGCCCGCCCTCCCGGACCCAACTGCCAACAAAGGTGATGCAGGTTCGCTAACCAGCGTCGCCAATGACACTGGACCACGCGTCAGCGTCAGGAGGCAAACCGCGCGCGGGCTGTTCAAAATTTCCCACATATGTTGACTATAATGCCCATGGAATTCCAATTCCACCAAAGAGTTGTTCAAGGGCACCCCAGTAATTTGCTTAAACACAGTTACGCGCGCCAGGGGACATATTTGGCTACTCGCTAGACAGATCTACAACACCTGCACTCTCCCCGCCGCCACCCTGCTCCTTCTCCTACTCTAGTCGTCGCCGCCACTCTCCCCGCTCGCCTTCTGTGACGCCCCAGGTTTTTAATTAGCAATATTAGTGCTAATGACCGAGTCAACCAAGTCAAACACATTGACTTTGGTCAAACCTTGGTCAACCTGGGTCATCACCTCAAAAACCTAGCCAATAATCACTAATGATCATCTTAAGCAAGTCAACACGCATTAGTGGTCAAACCCTAGTCAAAGGTTGGTCAAAACCCCTAATACCTTGAACCCTTCCTAGAACTTTTGCCGCGTTCTCCGAATTTCACTTAAACACTTCAAAATCGGGCAATACAAAAGTTGTTCGTCTTTTTGAGGGACACACTTTTCATAATTGGCGGCATTTGAAATTTTGAGTGGAAATTGTGCAAAAACGCGGTCAACGCCAGCCTGCACTTTTTGACCGAGCCGAGAAAGACATGAACTTTGCCAGCCATTTGTGCTCAAACCGTTGATCAAAACATAGGTCGGCCTTTGCAAAAGTTGCTCTCCTATAGTTGCTCTACAACTTTGCTATTCAAAGTTTTTGAAGTTTTGTTTGAAAATTTTGAACAAACGTCAGTCAAACAGGGGTAAGTGGAATGCGAACCGGCGACGTCGTGCCGCGCCGCGCTCCGCGCTCCAGAGCGGGCCCACGCACGCCGCCACGCGGCGCTACCGCCCCCTCGGTGTTCGGGCCCCTCCGGCCACCTGGATGGCCAAGGTGCGCCGAGCCCGTCCCCCACACCCCCGTGCCCGACCAGTTCGCATGGGAAGTCGCGCTTCGCCACGCGTCGCCCGCCGGCCGTGCCCGCGCCGTCCGCCAGCCATGCCCACACGCGCCCCACGGCAGGCCGGGTCCCCCTATCCTCGCCTCATTGCCTTCGCGACGAAGCGCTGAGCGCCCTGCTCCGCTTGCCGCCTATAAAAGGGACCCGTCGTTCATCCTCGCGCATGCAGAGCTCCACCGCACCCGCCATTGAAGCCGCCACGGCGAGCTTTCCCTTCCGCGTGCTCCCAGCACTGACCCACACTTCCAGAGCCTTCCCTAGGACCCCCTGGAGCTCCACCGTAGCACATTGCCTAGCTCCGCCCCTCTCCTCGCCGTAGTCGGAGCAGAGGCGGTCGCAACCCCACTGCGTTGCCGAGTGCCACCGCCAGCCGCTCCTCCGCCCCAACCAACCCTCGGAATCGAACCCCAGGTGATCACTCGTGCCTCCTCCGCCCTTTCCCGACCGAGCCGAGCCTTCCCCTCGCCGAAATTGAGGTCCCTCCGCCGACCATGGCGCCAGGGACCCAATTGCAGAGCCCATATTCTTTCCAGGGGCTTATGCGTAAAACTGAGGGTATATCTGTGAAAGGAAGTTTCAGCCGGGGACCTGCCTGAAAAATAGATTCTCAAGTTTTAGGGCTTTTTGGCTGAAACTTAGAAAATTCATAGAAAATTTTAGAAAAATGCAAAACCAATTTTGTTGGTTTCCTTGTGACTAGATCTACAACTTTTGTAAAGCGTGACCACACTTTTGGCTGATAGTTTTTGCCTGAAAAATTGAAAACAGTTTAACCTAGATCTGGTGTAGTTCAAAATCTACAGGTGTTCTCAAGCTGAATTTTGGATATTTTGCTAGTTATGCCATGTATAGGCTCCACACCAAAAATTGCACAAAGTTACTGTGTAGATCTGTTAATATGAATTGTTTCGTATTTAAGCTAAATCTTCCTTAATAATTTTTGTAGCTAAAAATAAATAAATTTTTGTGCTCAACTTCTGGCTATGATCTTGTTATGCCTAAATACACCTCTGGTGAATTAATCATGATTTTATAATTACCAGAAGTATTTGTTCTTGATTTATGCTTAGATTTAAATATAAAGGCATAGCTCAAGATCTATAGTAGCCCAAGATGTATATGTTGGTTGCATAGCTTAGTTTTGGACCAGAGGTCATGTGTGAGAAAGTTGGGATCCTTTTGTTGCTTAATTATTTTTATATGCATTATCTTGTTTTGGTAGCTAGAATTTGTTATTTTTGATATAATTAATTCATAGCTCTCATAAGTGTGCATGTGTGTTCAGTGGCCTTGCTTAGAGTTATAGAGCTTATAAAACACCACTCACTGCTTTTTATAAAATTATTTATGGATAGGAACAATGGAGGCCAATTGAAGCTTAATATTAAATTAAACTGGAAAACCACCAACACCACACCTAATGACCCTAGGTATGTGATGTAAATCATGCTAAGAAGCTTAAGACCAACCCTTTGCTGTTTTGTGAAATTAAATTAATTTAATTGTATAAATATGTACACAGTCACTATCAAGAAGAATAAATAATAAAGCACCGCATGACATTACTTTAATAGAAAGCAATTACCAAATAGGTGTTTGTCAAGGTGAATATGGCCAACCATACACTTCATGGTTGTCATATGTTATTTTGTAATTAATTAAATCAAAACCGTCATTTAAATCTTGCATTTGCATCCTCGTCTAGATCTTCCCGACGGTAGCGACACACTCGTGCCGGAAGGAGGAGACGAAGGTGCTGACGGTGAGCTGCAGTACGTGGACGTAGCTCAAGACCTGGACCAAAGTCCAGAAGGGCATAAGGCCAACCTTGCCGACGAAGGCAAGCCCTGGATCATTAACCCTTCTTTTTAAACTTATGCAACTACCTTTGCTATGTTTGTGCATTTACGTTTCAGGAGTTGAATGAAACCCTAGATGCATGCTCCCTAGGTACCTATGTTCTTTTACTAGTATGCTAGGTCGATAGCTGCTATCCTATAGGACCGGTACAAGTTGAGTGATGTTCGTCACTCGTGAGAATAGGTTCTTATGTGGAATCATAAGATCTTTATAAATGGATTGCTCATGTGGTAAGAGCATGGGATTTGGGCTCCGGTCCAGTGGCTTTTGTGGGCTAAGCTTTTGAACATACTAAGCACTTGTCGGGAATGGGACCGGTAAGCCTAGTACCTGATGGACACGGCAAAGGAACTTTTCCCTACTACCCCTAGGACACATGATGTGTCCCCCTGCCTGCAACAGTGGGGTACATGTGCGAGTCTGGGCGGTCCGGCGTGACGTACCAGTAAGCCTTGTACCGAGGATTGTAGGTCTGATCCTGACCCGAAGAAAGATGGGAACCGCCTGGTGGTTGTCCAGTGTGAGGGCATCCCACCGTGTGTTTAGGTTTACCTTGCAAGGATATAACCAATCGATTGTCGGCCTCTCACCGTTATCTGAGACTGCTTAATCAACTGGCCATGATATCCCTTAATGATGGAACTATGTGAATTCTTCTGCGTGAATTAATTGTATTGTACAATTCTTGATTGCAATAGTAGGCTCACTTAGAAATTGTAATTAACTAGAACTTGAGCTAAAATATTGAAAGTAAGGATCTACTCTTTGTTGCTTTTCAGCAAAAGAACCCACCGACCAAAAAGCCTCTCATGTCTAGAGTTTGGTGATGTAGTTATCACCCGACGGGTAAGACTTGCTGAGTATTAGTATACTCAGCCTTGCTATAATTTGTTGATTTCAGGTAATGCTTTTAGTGATGTGTGGCCTGGAGAGATTCCACCCAGCTGGGAGCTGGAATGGGTGGATGACGACAAGTGATGGCATCATGGATGGCCTCCTGTGATGTCTACCGCATCGCTAGTTTATTTTCCGCTGTTTTCGAACTCTGAACCTTTACTTATCATGTCATGAACCATGGTTTGTAAAAATTAGCCTTTCGGGGCATAATTGGATTTAATTTGTGTTTGTACTCTGGACTCGCCTTCGTGTGAGTTTTAATGCATACTAGTAACGTGCCCGTGCGACACGCACGGGGCTCTCGGCAGACTAATTTACCCACTATGAAAACATGCTACTATACTTTACTATTTTCTTAATTACAACAAGATCCATAGTAAGTAGTTCCATACAACCCTTTGACAGAAAGTCGTCTGCAAAACCTTGAACTGCACTTACATATGGATGTATAGACAGCTTATATAGCCCATAGACAGAGGGTGAGATATTTACTGTTTTGCACGGAGTTTAAGACCAACTACAAATGCATTTGTATATACTATTGTGTGGTTATTTTAATCAATCATGAAAAGATGATCGGTGATTAAAAAAAATTGAAGCCCACTGTCGTGACGTGAAATGTTGGTTGGAGTAATAAAAAAATGAAATGAGCTTCTAGTTTCATCCACACAATCGTTCTGTGTCCTTGCTGCTCTGCATCCAATCCTGAAAAAAAATCCCCACCGCTCCGCACCACTCGCTCAGCTCAGGTTCCATTGCCGCCGCTCCTTTCTCCGCTCCGCCGGCGAGCCAAGCGCTCATCTCTCTCACTGAGCCATGTGCCACTGCTCTACACCGTCCATGCGGGGTCTGCCACTAGCGCCCCTCTACACCGAGCCATCCACCTGCCTCCGCGCGGAGCCAAGGGGCATCACAGCTCGTCATCCCCGATGCCGCATGACAAGCAAGGCTACCGTGGGAACTCCGATTCCTGGCGATTTAGGCGACGATGGTTGAAGGGTGGTGGAGGAGGCTTGCGCTGGGAAGGTGGTGTAGGTGCGAGTGCGAGGAATCAGTGGGAGATGGCCGGGGCGCGCGGGATTTGGCCGGCGAAGAGCACTACTCGGAGGAGTGGGGGCGGAGCTGCTCTGCTCTGCGCGCCACCGGTGAAGGAGCAGGGGCCGGGGATCAGGGCGGCGGAGGGGGCAGAGCGGGAGGCAGCAACTAGGAGCTCCATCCCGTGGACATCTTATCTGTTCATTTGCTTGTGGAGGAGGAGGAGGCAGGAGAGGCGTTGCAGCGGTGAGAGCAGCGCCGGTGGCAGCAACCAGGAGCGGCAGGCAGTCGGTGCGGTGAGATGGTGACTGAGAGGCTCCGATTCGTCCCTCCCTCTCCTTTTCTACAGGTCGGCTGAGTGTGCCAGACGCACTGGGCAACCGTGCCGGGGTGCCGACGAGACCTTGCGCTTGCCGCGCTTGAGAGAAGGGAGAGGCTGTCGCCGCGATGGAGGATGCCCGCCGGCAGAGTGGAGGCCTGGGCGCCGAAGGAGGGAGGGAGCGAGGGGCAGCAGCGGGGTCGAGGCCGGAGGAGGAGGCCGCCTCTCCGGTGGTCCACCGGCGGCGGCACAATGAGGATCTCCTCCGGCGGGGACGCAGCGAGTTTCTTCCTCACCTCCGCTCACCGCTGCTCCTGCCCGCGCCGCCCGTCATGGAACCCGGCGGAGGGGGGCCGGCGTCTCTTCCCTCTCCTGCGGCAGGGCAGCCCTCTCCGGCTGGGCTCTCCGGCAGCAACTCGCGCGTCCTCCCTATCTCCGAGACCTCTCCTCTCTCCCCCTCCCTGCGCCCCCTCATCCGGCAGATTGAGCGGCGCGGCCAGCCAGCTCGGCGGCACGGCTAGCTCTCCGGTCAGTCAGCCAGCTCGTTGGCGCGGCCAGCTCGCGCCAGTCCTCGATTTGGCTTGCCTCCATGGTCGGAGAGGACGGAGCCGGCCGCCGGCCGGAAGTAGAGAGGAGAGGGTGCAGCGGCCCTGCTCCACCGCCGGGGTCGCGGCTCGTGGGTGGGTGTTTTTCTGGATGCGAGGGAACCTCGGTGGGCCCTGCGGGTACGCGTGGGCGTGTACGCACGCGGTGGGTGAGAAAAATAAGTCGTTTTTGGCAGAAACGCTCTCCAAAATGTGATTTTATAGTATAGATGTTTGATCCTCTGTGTGTTATCCAAGTGATTTACCGGGCTTTGACCCGGCAACTTACGACGAGATGGTACTTTATTATCACTTAATGACCAAAGTGGATTGGTTTAGGCGATAGTACGGTATTTTCTCAGGCGGGTTGTCACACCTTCGCCGCTCTCTCCCCGCTGCAGCCCTGCTCTTCTCCAGTCCCACCGCTCCCTGCGTGACGATGGTGACGAGGACGCGGTTACTGGCGTGCGGACGGCTTCCCAGCCGACCTAAAGACGGTGACGCGGATCCGTCATCCCCGGCCACGATGACGAGCCGGCCACCTCAGGCCACGAGCTGATGTGGATCCGGCCCCTCCGACCATCACGAGAACAACTACTTCATTCACGACAAAGGTTAGTCCTGGTTGAACCCCCAACGCCCTCTCTCTGCTCGACCACCCAATCTGCTGTATATTCCTGTCAAGGTGGATTAGGGAGACATGCCTTAATAATTCATTTTTAATTGATTGACTGTGGATTTGATGGATGTATTTTGTTGCTCCAAGTCTGTTTGAATAAATTGTTGCTAACAGATGAAGTTATATGAACTGTTGAAATTCAATTTCATGTTCCTGGTGCTGCAATTTTTGCACTGTAAATTCATGAAAAGCATTGAGGATTAATGCATACTTTAATTCTGCTACACTTTGAATGTACCAGATCAACAGTTGTGCTTTGGACCTGTTAGCATACTTTAATTCTGATGGCCACATAATGTCAGTGGGAAATGCATCGCAGTGGTTTATAATGTAGTGATAATTAGACTGTCCTATGCTTTGTTGTGAGTGTTAATTATTTCACTACTGTCATATATATTGTTATTGTTGGTGTCATGATGTGTTGTGAGTGTTGTTTCACTACTGTCATATATAATGTCATGATTGCTTTATCCTCTTGTTGCATGTACACATGGAACACACAAGCCATCGCTGCTGAAGTTGGACAAGGAAGCAGTTGAAGGAATTTATTCTCTGCTTTGATATATAAGTATATTGTTGTGTCCCTGTCAAAATGGTTTGCACCTATCCTTGTATGCTAATTAAGTAAAAATATGATCTATGTATGTCTATACTAATTTTATTTACAACTTGTAATGATTTCTAGTCTAATATCAGCTATTTTGCCTGTCAGAGAAAAAGAATTTATCTAATAAGAATTTTGTTTAGATTTTCAGTCTTGCTTATGTTGGTCTATTGACAACCTGACATATCATCTATGCAGTCTCCCACAACAACAAACTCCTCTACCTCGAGTGCACCATCACAGCCCATCGGCGGTGAACCTTCTTCACAGGGTCACTCAGCACAGACTGCTGTGAGTAGTACTCGATCCCGCGGGTCAAGGACACAAACCAAATGGCTAGAAGACAAGTTGACTGCAACTGGACTTGATGCCAATTTTTGGCCTACCCCATATGCTATGAGGGATAAATTTGTATTGGTCTGTGGCCTCATTGCTCGGGAGAGGATGTCAATCAACAAGGCGGTTGATGATCTCTCACCAATTGAGAAGGAATAGTTGTTCACAGTTTTAGAGGAAAAGCTAGATTACCCAGCCAATCTGGAAGAATCTGTTCACAATAAGGCAGTTAAGGCAGTTATATCAGAGATTGGAACCTTGCAATGGCGGTTCAAGGCCCATTTAAGAAAAAAATTTGTGAGCGAAGAGGAGCCTCCCTTTGCAAAGCATGCCTTTTTGAAGCAACAAGACTGGGACATGTTTGTGCAGGAAACTAATTCTCCTTCATTTAAGCAATTGAGCCAGGAGATGAAACAAAAGAGAGCATTGCATAATAAGCCACACAAGACGGGTAGAAAAGGTTATCATGGTAAAAGGAAAAAGCGGGAGGAGGAGGATGCAAAGCTAGCTGCAGAAGGAAAACAAAACCCTTGGGACCAATTTCCTGGACGTTCGAGACCTTATCTGCGGGCAAGGGTAGGGAAGAAGAGAAAGAACACTAGTGATGGAAGCGGGGACATAACATTCAGTAACCCTGCAGTGGTGGGGGTAGCAGATAGGGTGAAAACACTTGCAGCTCAGGGTAGCGATGGTTCTTTCTCTGGGGTTAGGGAGAATGATATCCTCACCGCAGCACTTGAGACTCCAGAGCATCGAGGTCAGGTCCGAGGCGTGTCTAGTTCACATGGCTGGGGTAAAGAGTTTGGTAAAGAGTTTGTTGGAATGTACAGGGAGAAGAGGAACAAGAGGTCTGATGATATGATGGACATAACATTTAAAACAGTTGCCCATGCTCTAAGACTATCAGGCATCAAAATACCAAAAAATGTACTCCTTCCTTCCCAATTACCAGCGCCTGTCAGTAGCAGTGAGGAAGAAGATGCGCATGACAGCGAGGAAGAAGATGCGCATGACAGCGAGGAAGAAGATGCACATGTCAACGAGGAAGATGCACGTGGCAGAGAGCAAGGGCATTGGAATGTCAACAAGGACGAAGCGAATCAAGTGCACAGTGATAGTCGATCACCTATGCTGGACACAATAGATAAGCTGACAGAGCCAACCGCGTGCAGCCTTTTGGATGGCACCGGGGTTAATGTGGAGCTCACACTAGCGAAAGTCTTTCCATCTCAAAAGGCTTGCCATGCAGTACCGGTGCAGGATGGGTATGTTGTGGTGCAACCTACTTATGTGTGGGCCAATGCGGGTCACTACCCTCTACCTGTACCAATTGATGGGGGTGACATAGCAACCCTAGCTGAGGTTCTCGTTCAAAGGATCCAATGGCCAAAGGACAGGATCCTTATACCACCCAAGACGAGACATCCGAACCCTGAAGCCGCAATAGGTAGCAGGGGTACAACATCAGATAGAGGAACTGCAGCTCAGTGTCAGCAAGAGAAGGCTCAGCAGCAGCAGCAGCAACAGATCAGCAAAACTACGTAGCAGGAACGTCGACAACAGCCGGAGGAGCCCAGGCAAACTCCGCCTAAGCAGCAGCTGCAACATGAGGATAAGCAACAGACGAAACAGTAGCCTCTGCAGCAGCAGGAGGAGGAGCCCAGGCAATTTCCCCCTAAGCAGCAGATGCAACATGTACAGTAGCCTCTGCAATAGGAGGAGGAGCCTAGGCAATCTGCACTGCAGAAGGAGAACCAGGCCAGGAAACCTCTGTCCAAAGATGAGATTCTTAACTATATTATTGGGACAGAACGGGAACCAAAATACAAGCCTGATGCACCTATGTTGTCAAAAGTAGACTTAGAGGCTGCTGGACCAAATTGTGCCAGGTTGCATGCTTACGTCATGAAACACAGTAAGGATAAACTTGCTATTCCAGCAAACATGGATCAAGACTACTTTCAAGGTGGTGGTGCTTTAATGTTAAACATTGCATTCAGTGGCGTGTATAACCTTATAACCCTGGCTTCTCTGGATGTTACCTTCTTGAGGCTGTGGACATTGTAAGTCCCTTAAAACCTAAAAAATATTTCTTTAATTTTGATCACAAAGTTCATGCATGCTAACAATTTGATATTTTGTAGGAAAATGATGGACAAGGCAGCGGAGATGCAGATCAGTGTTGGGTTTTTGGATCCAGATATTTTCACTTCTACAAATATTTCTCAGCATTCTGGCCTTGTAGTAAAAGCAATCGCAAATGCAATGAACAATGACTACGTGGTGGGTGCCTACTACGCTTGCCACTGGGTAACACTGATCATCTGTATTAAGTTTAAAGAGGTTTGGTATCTAGATTCTTCTAAACATATCCCGCGCAAAAGTTCATAGACCTCAAAGTTGTTGTGGACTGGTCAGTATCTTGTAGGTTTTGTTTAAAAAAATTCAATCTCTTAGTGTTTCTAATCGGTATTGCTGATCATGCAGGACCTATGGTACATGTGCACAGGACGGAGTGACGAAAGGAAAGAAAAAAAGCCAAAAACCACAACACTCAAGCACAAATCAAATCTCGATGTAAGACCAAGGTTTTTTATGGTTCCTTCTTACCTATTTGGACTGCATTAACTTGTCATTTTGGTACCTTGATGTAGTGTGCTCAGCTGCCATCGCGGTCCTCTTTGTGTGGATTCCATGTGGCATTCAATATGTTAAGACTACTCGATGACATACCTGACATCAAGAAGGCTGCTGTAAGTAGATAATAATGCTCAGCCTTGTCGCTACTCATATTCTCCATTTGATTTTAGAAACTGATTTCTACTTATATTCTCATAAATGATTGTATTTTGCAGGATTTCAAAGCTGCCATAAATGTTTCTACAGAAGATCTAAAGTGGATCCGGGAGATGCTGTGCGAGTACATTCTTATGGAGATCATCGACTCAAAGGGCAACTTCTATAATGGTGCACTGTGAGTTCATTGTAGCCAGAAACTTGAAACTTGCTACATTCAGTCTTCTTTTGTCAGGTGTTGTTGCCTGAGAAACCTGCTTGGCTTGCTTGGTTGGATTCAGATGTTGCCTGGTTTCTCATGACTCCATCCAAACAAGCCCTGATGTGTAACTTGAAACTTGATGTGATCTTGCTTGTCTATAAATGTGATCTTGCTTGTCTATATCTGTGATGTGAGAATGTGTTTGTGATGTCTCCTTGCTGTGGTGGCTGCCATATCCTGGCTGGTTCCAGGATGGCAAGATGCAGCCCCTGATGGCTGCCAAATCCTGGCTGGTTCCAGGATGCAGCCGGCAAGCAGACAGGTTACTGTAAGGGTGGTCTACGTATCTATAACGAGCGTTAATTAAAACTCGTTACAAACAGTGATCAGTGAGTAACGGGCTTCATTCGGAACGCCCGTTACAAACATGCCAACAATGTAACGGGCAGCGTAAAAGCCCACTACCAATACTGACTGGTGGACCCCAGAACTTGGCACGTTCGTCGAGATAGAGGAGACACGGGTTGACAGCACGCATCTCCTTTAGTCGAGAGACTGGAGACACACGTGAAAACAAATGCGTCTCATTTCTTTGAGACAGAGGAGACGCAGGTTCACAAGAAGCGTCTCCGATGTTGAGTTCCCGTAACGGGCTCTGTTTTGGTACCCATTACCAAAGTTCCCTGTGGGCCCAGAGAAACAGTCATTTCACGTGACCGGTGACTAGTTGTGGTAACGGTTGTGGTTTGATGCCCGTTACGAATCCTAGTTGTGCTGAGACGCGTGTGAAATAGATGCGTCTCATTTTGTCAAGACAGAGGAGACGCAGGTTTACATCACGGCTCTCCGATGTTGACTTGATGTAACGGGCTCTATTTTGGTGCCCGTTACCAAAGTTCCCTGTGGGCCCAGAGAAACAATCATTTCACATGACCGGTGGCTAGTTGTGGTAACGGTCGTTGTTTGATGTCCGTTACGAATATGTGTTATCAGTAACGGGCATCAGCCCATTACCTTTCTTCGCTCATTTGTAACACTTGATCGGTAATGGGCGCTTTGCCCGTTACTAAAGGTAATCTATGCCCGTTACCAAAGTGAGTTTTTCACGTAGTGGAAGAGCCTCCTTCGTTGCCACTTTAAATCGTATTGGCCATGATCGTCGATGAAGCCGTCACTGCCTGGTGCAGCAGCCCTCCACACCGATGGAAAGCAAATGACCAAAGTGAGAAAATGAGTGAGATACTGAGATGGAGGAAAACAGAGAGGGGAAGAAGGCTCCTTGGCGCTGGATTGGTTCCTCCGACTGCGCTTGCCGCCGTCGTCCTGCGCTGGGTGAAATGGGGTGAGGGAACGAGGGAGAACGACATCTAGGCTGTGGCGGTTACATGAGTATCGATGGATGATGACTGGGTGTTTGGGCTCCACTAGGATACGGATAGGGTCAGGCCCAAACAGGAGCCAAGCGGTAATTAAGCTAATTATGACGTAACTGCTTTGAAATTTGTGCTAAATTTTTTGGAAAGGACCATTGGAGCACTTCTCATATATTTGAGCAACAGGTATGCTGCTCCGTGCACCTGTCTTGTTGTGTGGTTCTGGTTCTCTGGAAAAGCAAGTGTACGCAGTTATTGTGTGGTGAGGTTTAATTTGTCATCTCATCATGTGTTATCGTACTAGTCATGGTTCTCCTGTGTTCTAGTGTCATGGGCCGGGTTCTCATCGCGCAAGATGTTTACTTTGTCTTGAACGCATATGTATGGCTCCACTGGATATTTGAAATAGGACCAGGCTATGTAAATTAGGCAAACGTACAGCCGGCTACTTTTTTTTTTGGCAAGTTGGCAAAAACAATCACTCCACCTCTCCTTTCTTTTAGTATACCCTAGGCACATGTCGGCGTGCGCAGTGGCAAGCCCAAACAACTCCACTAGTAATGCACCGGTAATTAAGACAGCACAGGATACTAAGAAAAAATTTTGTAACTTTTCAATCGAGCATCAAACCCAAAATCTGATTGCATCATCGTTTTAGTCTCAGCAAAAGCTTTGAAACAAGACCGGACTTCAATATATTTTGATCCTATTTTTCTCATGCAATACTAAGCAATTTTCCTAAAAGGTGAACGCATATTACAATAAACTCGGAAGCAATTTAGAACAAAATTATAAGCAAGTCAACATCATTAAAAAATCACACATAAATTCCTCACTGAAAAAAGAAACAATGTGATGGCTAGTGCACAACGCCAACAACTTATTAGTAGCATGATCATTTATGGCCTGCGTACAGCAAAGATTAGAAGGAGAATAGTGAGCAGAGGAGAGCATAGCCACACAAAGGTGTGGAGCATTTCTATCAAGTTAAAATAAATAACTTGGTAGTTTAGTTAGCATATGTTGCTTACAAAATGAAATATGTGAGCTCAAAGTGACAAAAAGGATGGGATGTGTATTGAATCCAGCAACAACTCTATCTGAATACCAGTGCCGGTAGTTCTATGTGACCTAATATTAAGGCAACCAATCAATATGAATAATGAAACATATTGAACTTTAAGTTTTAACAAGAACTGCCAGCTACAAGTGTCAAACATGCTAACTGATGGATTAAGTGTCACACAATTCAGCATTAACTTGAAAACCAAAGGAAAAAATGCTTTTAGGCAGAATCTTAATGTTGTATGCAGGATAAGGGTGCAGTCCAATTTTTTTTATAAAGTATACTTGCATGTGGGAAACTTTTGCAATCAGTCAAACATTTGTTGAACACAGCCGCACATTATATTGCCTAACTAAAATTATTACTTTGCCTAAGAAATAATACTTTGCCTAATTAACAATAGTATAGTTAGCCCAGAGCAACCGACCTTACCATACAATACACTCACCCTCAACCTCTTCTTAATCAATTAAACCACTCACAGCTAACTCACAAAACAGCTGCGGCTATAAAAAAAGCATTCATACTACTTTACTGGAGTCATACAAGAACATGAGTAATTCACCAACTAATAATGTTTAGGAGTTTCTGCAAAAACTAACTACCTCTCTACCACAAACACATTCGACATAGTTAACCCACCTTTACCATGTGCGTTCACCCCTTGTTCCAACACATCAAGAACTCTAGTTTCTTCAAGTTAGTGGTATAGTTATCCAACTCACTTCTGCAATCAAAGTTACAATAAGCAACTTTTTAGAATCTCATAAGAAAGTTATGAAAAAAATCTAAGCAAAATAGATCTTGAACCATGCCAAGTTTTATTTGTTTTTTCATCACATAGTATTTGTCAAGAATGGTAAGGTTCTCCTAAACAACTAGTCAACATCTATCACTCATAAAACTAGTGCTAGGACAATAAATTGGCTTGTGTTTTTAGTCTGAAGGCGTGAACCCCCATAAAAAACAATAAAACTCAAGTTCTTATTAGCTGGTATTTGGCTAATTAAGTGATAAAATAAACTTGGGAGAAATACAGATTCATTAGTTAACAAGGCAATGTTGTTTCATGTAGCAGAATTCTTCATTTTCAGAACAGTTTAGATAAGGGAAAACTGACGCATCTAAAACTGAATAGCGTATTCATGCTTCGGTTCTCAAAAATGCAGAACTCAAAAAAAGCATGCATCCCTGAATAAACTCGATAGCCTAATGATTCAATTCAGACCACAAAAGCATATCTTCTCTGGTCAGTCAGAAATGCCGAAACTGATTATTACTACAGAACCTGCAATCTATGAATCCAAAGATGGCACTGAAATAAGGGTATAGAAAACAAGGATTTGCTACCATGCCAGTACCGTATACTCCTTGTGCCCAAAAACGTAAGCCCAAGTCACCTTCGCAACTATTGCAGCATAACCAAATTTCTCGAATGCAGATGTCTCACCTGCGTGGGTTCAGAAGTGGTCTCCTTGGGGGATACAGAAACCCAGCACGCAGTTGTCACTCCTGCATAGAAACCCAGCACGACGGCTGGTACACAGGTGGGCGGCAAGCGGTCGTGCACATACCTTGCCCACGAGCAGGGCTCAAGCGGCGGCAGCAGCACAGCACGGGCACAAATGTGACCTACAAATAGAACGGTGGCAGTACGAGGGCCGGGCAAACATCGTCGGTGCAAAAAGGAATGAGAGGTTGTAGCGTGTCTTACCGTGACAGTTCGAGGTGGTCACTCAGGCATTTCCTCGAATAGTTTGTGGTCGGGTGGAGACGGCACACTAGGGGTTCTGGCCACGCTCGAGTACAAAATGTGCGCATCGGGGTCGCGGTCCAACAGCTCTATGCAGGACGACGCGGGCTTGTGGTCCTGCGTTGGCTTGGCGGCGTGGACGACGGTGACAAAGTCAGGGTGGCCTGGCAACGGCGTCGCTCACAGCTCATCGTTGAAGTAGACTTCGTCTCATCGTCGGCGGCGGCGGCGAGGGCGGCTTTGGAGTAGGAGCACTTTGGACGTCGTCGGCGCTGCAGCCTGCGGCTCCATAGCTCGGCCTTCCAATGAGGCGCCGCCGCAGGAAGACTCCGAAGGGATGCCGCCACGCGCCCTCGTCGGGGGGTGGAGGGGCGAGCGCTTCTGAATCCGCCTCCGCGGGAGGCACTGCCCGCCGGCATCCGCCGCCGCGCGAGCATCCACACTGGGGGCGGTCACCACGCGGGCCTCCGTGGGGGGGCACCGGCGGCGCGCTCCCTCGCCGGGGTCCGCTGCGTGCGGGTGGTTCTGCTGCATCAGAGAGAGAGGGGGAGAGACAGGGGAATGACCATGGGGATGAGGGGAGTGAGGAATAACGTTCACACGAGAGAGGCAAGAGTGGGAGGAGACGTACCACACCGGAGACGACGGATCTGCGCCGCCGTCGCCATCCTCCACCGGGAGCCGCTTCCCACGAAACAGAAGGCGAGGCTGGGGATGGACGGTGCGAGGGAGATGAGACTGTGGCCTGGGCAAGTAGATAAGGTAGGTGGGCCGCGGCTGTGATTTTTGCCTCATCGCAGCCGCATGTTTTGTAGTCTTTACCTTTGAAATAACTGATCAGGAGCTTATTATTTACTTCCTCCGGTTCCATATTAGATTTAGGACAGCGACACGGTCACCAAAGCACAACTTTGACTTCTTTTTTCTATAAAAATCTTTATTGGAAAGTTATATATGTATATTCTTATGAAAGTAATTTTCAAGACAAATCTATTTATATGATTTTCACATTTTCAAACTCAACGACTTAAAAGTTATTCATGATTTATATTCCCAATGTTTGACTCAAACCTTGCCCAAAACGACTTCTAATAGGGACCAGGAGGTAGTAGTTGACTGCTGATACTATCTTTTCGAAAGGATAGTGCTGCATACATTTCTCTTTTTTTTCCTTGCTTGATCGAAATGAACGGTAGATTTTAAAACGACAAGCTAGTGACCAAGTGTCGCATGGTGCAAACAGTAGTAGATAGGTACTCCAGCCTTTGTCAACATTCTCTGGTCCCTGTCGACACAGGAACCCAAACAGATGCATGGATCACAAGTTGCGCGTTTCGCTATCGGGTGTGGACGGCACACGCAGCTATCGTTTACTGTTGCGAGGCCGCCCAAACAAAAAAGGCGCCGCAACGTGTTCCTCGTTTTGGGTGTTTCCTCGTGAACGAAGGACGTAAAACCCAGACACCGTACCACAAAATATATTGCAGATGATAGTTATTCGTGCGATACGAGAACAATTTATAATGCAACTGGAAAGCGGTTGCCTTCAGTGATGATCTCGAAAATGTTGGATGCATACATCTGGCACTAGTGTGCCTTTGGCAGCAACATGCAAGCATGCAGTGGACCTGTTGATACGACCTCCAGCTGTTCGATCGCTGATCGGTGACCTCTGCAAATAGGACTTTTGACAGGTCTAGCAGCATAAGTATACGTAGCAGCAACTGAAGCCACCCGTTTGCAGAATAGATATATCGTGAGAGGTCCGTCCAGGAGAAACATATATTGTAGGAATTTATGTGGACTTGACCCAAATAATCAATTCAGAAATTTCTAATAAATCTCAAAGCCGATACATATGAGTGCATAGGAGAGAAGTGGAATCCTTTAGTGCCACTTTGCTAGTGGAAGGTTGAGGGAACCGACTTATATATGCAAGTTGTTCTCATCTTCTCAACACTAGTATGAGGAGAAGAAAGGAAGTCTACACACGCGTACTCGCTCGCCTCACCTCGCTGGGCCTTTTCCAGAGGTGGTCTGTCAAGGTCACATATGGCTTACCTGAGGATCATGATATCTTTGTGGGAGCTGTGCGTAATGTGCTTGATATCTTTGTGGGAGCGGTGGTCTGTCAAGGTCATATATGGCTTACCTGAGGAAAACATCTCTGATGAGGATCCATTATCGTGATATCTTTGTGGGAGCTGTGCGTAATGTGCTTGATATCTTTGTGGGAGTTGTGCGTAATTCATGATATCTTTGTGGGAGCTGTGCGTAATGTGCTTGATATCTTTGTGGGAGCTGTGCGTAATGTGCTTTCGGTGCGTAATGTGCTTGATATCTTTGTGGGAGCTGTGCGTAATGTGCTTTCAGATCATGTGTTTGATTCAATGATGCATATACAAGACGCAAATCCTCTATCATAGCGCCCATTATCGTGATATCTTTGTAGGAGCTGTGCGTAATGTCCTTTCGGATCATGTGTTTGATTCAATGATGCATATACAAGACGCAAATCCTCTATCATAGCGCCCATTATCGTGATATCATTGTTGGAGCTGTGCGTAATGTGCTTGATATCTTTGTGGGAGCTGTGCGTAATTCGTGATATCTTTGTGGGAGCTGTGTGTAATGTGCTTGATATCTTTGTGGGAGCTGTGCATAATGTGCTTTCGGATCATGTGTTTGATTCAATGATGCATATACAAGACGCAAATCCTCTATCACAGCGCCCATTTTGTCCAGAGAAATTTCAAAGGCAAGAACAAAGGAAAGGGGGAACAACAGCCTTTCAATGCCAAAGCAACAAAGGAAAGGGGAAACAACAGCCTTCAATGCCAAAGCATAGAAATGTCTAAAATGTCTTGTTTCACTTTTGGTGAACTAGGTCATTTTGCTAAGGATTGGGTCATTTTGCTAAGGATTGTGCAGATATCTTTGTAGGAGCTGTGCGTAATGTGCTTTCGGATCATCTGTTTGATTCAATGTGTTTGATTCAATGATGCATATACGAGACGCAAATCCTCTATCATAGCGCCCATTTTGTCTGAGGAAAACATCTCTGATGAGGATCGTGATATCTTTGTCGGAGCTGTGCGTAATGTGCTTTCGGATCATGTGTTTGATTCAATGATGCATATACAAGACGCGAATCCTCTATCATAGCGCCCATTTTGTCCAGAGAAATTTCAAAGGCAAGAACAAAGGAAAGGGGGAACAACAGCCTTTCAATACCAAAGCAACAAAGGAAAGGGGAAACAACAGCCTTTCAATGCCAAAGCATAGACATGTCTGAGATGTCTTGTTTCACTTGTGGTGAACTAGGTCATTTTGCTAAGGATTGGGTCATTTTGCTAAGGATTGTGCAGATATCTTTGTGGGAGCTGTGCGTAATGTGCTTTCGGATCATCTGTTTGATTCAATGGTGCATATACGAGACGCAAATCCTCTATCATAGCGCCCATTTTGTCCACAGAAATTTCAAAGGCAAGAACAAAGGAAAGGGAAAACAACAGCATTTCAATGCCAAAGCATAGACATGTCTGAGATGTCTTGTTTCACTTGTGGTGAACTAGGTCATTTTGCTAAGGATTGGGTCATTTTGCTAAGGATTGTGCATGCAGACCGTAAAGAGAAAAAGGTCAACCTCGTGACTACAACCAATGCTGATGACGGGTATAGTAGTTTTCCTACCGTACTTTCAATGTTTCATTCATCTAGTTGGTGGCTTGATATAGGTGCTAATATTCACGTGTGTGCTGACGTCTCTTTGTTTTCTTCTTACCAATTGTTCCAAGGTTCTTCCGTTCTAATGGGGAACGGGTCACATGCTTCTGTTCGTGGTGTTGGTACAGTAGATCTGAAGTTTACTTCGGGCAAGATCGTGCAGCTGAAGAACGTCATATTTGTGGCACAATTAATGATAATTCAAGTGTTTGGCATTCTCATCTATGTCATGTGAATTTTGGTTTGAAGTCACATTTATGTAGCTTGCGGTTAATACCAGATTTCACCATTGCTAAAGGTTCTAAGTGCCATAGTTGTGTGCAATCTAAGCAACCTCAAAAGCCTCACAAGGCAGCGGAGGAGAGACACTTGGCACCTTTAGAACTCATTCATTCTGATCTATGCGAGATGAATGGTGTATTGACTAAAGGTGGAAAGAGATATTTCATGACGTTAATTGATGATGCTTCTAGATATTGCAATGTTTACTTGTTGAGAACTAAAGATGAGGCTTTAGACTACTTTAAAATCTGTAAGGCTGAGGTTGAAAATCAACTAGAAAGAAAGATTAAACGTCTAAGGTCAAATCGTGGTGGTCAATATTTTCCTATAATATTTGATGAGTTTTGTGCGGAACATGATATTATTCACGAGAGGACACCTCCCTATTCTCATGAATCCAACGGGATTGCCGAGAGGAAAAACCGCACATTGACTGACTTGCTGAACGCCATGTTAGATACTGCTGGTTTATCTAAGGCATGGTGGGGGAAGCTATATTGATTGCAAGTCATGTCCTGAATAGAATTCCGAACAAAAGTAAAGAGACAACACCATATGAGGTTTGCGTTGGAAGGAAACCATCACTTTCATAGTTGCGCATGTGGGGATGCTCGGCAAAAGTCAATGTTCCATTACAAAGAACCATAAGTATGGACCAAAGGCGGTAGATTGTGTCTTTCTAGGATATGCTCACAATAGCATTGCTTATAGAATTTTAGTAGTAAAATCTGAAGTTTCTGATATGCATGTTGATACAATTTTTGAATCTCATGATGCTACATTTTTTGAGAATATTTTTCCTATGAAATATATGTGTAGTAATGCCAAATTTTCCACTGAAATAGCTCATGATAATACTATATATGTGTAGCAAACAATTGAGAAGGATGACAATGAAGTTCCTGTGAGGAACAAGAGACAAAGGATTGCAAAATCTTTTGGTGGTGATTTCATTGTGTACCTTGTCGATGATACTCCTACCTCTATTATAGAGGCATATGCGTCTCCAGATGCAGATTATTGGAAAGAAGCAGTTCGTAGTGAGATGGACTCGGTTCTTTCTAATGGAACTTGGGAGCTATCTGAACTACCATTCGGTTGTAAACCAATGGTTGTAAGTGAGTGTTCAAAAAGAAGCTTAGGCCTGACGGTACTACTAACAAGTACAAGGCTCGACTTGTGACTAAGGGTTATACTCAAAAGGAAGGCAAAGATTTCTTTGATACTTATTCACCTGTTGCTAGAATGACCACTATTCGAGTACTACTATCCTTGGCTGCCTGATATGGTCTGATCGTCCATCAGATGGATGTGAAGACAGCTTTTCTGAATGGAGAGTTGGATGAGGAGATTTATATGGATCAGCCTGATGGGTTTGTAGTAAAAGGTGAAGAGCTGAAGGTGTGCAAATTATTGAAATCTTTGTATGGTTTGAAACAACAAGCACCTAAACAATGGCATGAGAAGTTTGACACTACTTTAATTAGTGCGGGCTATGTTGTTAATGAAGATGATAGGTGTGTGTATTATCGACATGGTGGAGGTCATTTTGTTATACTATGCTTATATGTTGATGATATTCTAATCTTTGGAACAAACTTGGATATTATAAATGAAGTCAAGTCATTCTTGTCAAAGAGTTTTGACATGAAAGATCTAGGAGAAGCTGATTTAATTCTAAACATCAAGTTGATTAAGGAAGAGAGTGGGATTACTCTATCACAATCTCACTATGTTGAGAAGGTCTTGAGCCGTTTTGGCTATATGGACAGCAAGACTTCTCCAACACCTTATGATCCTAGTGTGACTTTGCGAAAGAACAAGAAGGATACCAGAGATCAATTGAAGTACTCTCAAATTGTTGGTTCACTCATGTATCTTGCTAGCGCAACTAGACAGGATATCTCTTTTGCTATGAGCAAGTTGAGTAGGTACATGTCCAACCCGGGTGATGATCATTGGCATGAACTAGAAAGGGTCTTGTGTTATCTTAAAGGTACGATGAGCTATGGGATTCACTATTCTAGGCACCCAGCTGTGCTAGAGGGATATAATGATGAGAACTGGATTTCTGCTATTGATCAAATCTACGCCACTAATCGGTATGTCTTTACCCTTGGAGGTGGCGCAGTGTCATGGAGGTCTTGTAAACAGACTATTTTGACTAAATCAACCATGGAAGCTGAACTTACAGCTTTGGATACAGCATCTGCAGAGGCAGAGTAGATACGTGAGCTCTTGTCAGACTTGTCGGTGGTTGAAAAACCAATACCGGCTATCCTTATGAACTGTGATAATCAAACAGTAATCACTAAAGTGAATAGTGCTAAGGATAATGCGAAGTCAACAAGACACGTTAAAAGACGTTTGAAGACTGTCAGGAAGTTGAGAAACTCCGGGGTAATTACTGTATCTTATACACAAACAGACAAAAACCTTGCAGATCCCTTTACAAAAGGGCTATCACGAAATGTGATAGAAAGTGCATCTAGGGAGATGGGTATGAGACCCATGTGAGTTTACAGTAGTAGTAACCCAACCTTTTTGATCGGAGATCCCGTGACTAAGGACCTGAGAAAAAAAAGCTATTGGTGAACTGAGGAGAGTATAATGATAACCCTCTCTATGTGAAGATGTAATACTCTCAGACCAATGAGGCACTGTGAGGTAGGTTGGCGAGAATGCCTTAATATGTTCTATTGACTTTAACGAGTGAAGATGTTGTCCTACAGAGCATTCTTGAAAGAACATACCTATATGAGCTTGAATGTTAAACGTCGCTGTCTATGAGACATCGGTGATCTCTAGTAAACTCATGAAGAGACTAAGGAGTATGACGTATATGCTCCACCCACGGGGTAAGGCTACTGGCAGCCAAGTATTAGTTTCACTTTAAGTGAAGCTTGTTCGCACAAAACTTGCAATTCAAGGCATAGTCCATTGTTCAAGTTGTGGATAAGTGTAGCTTGAAGTTCTAGGTGGAAGTTCAACTTAACAGTCTCTGCGATACACTGATATATCGAATAGTAGTGAGAACAGGCAAATCTCTAAATGGGCATTTGAGATCTGGTGGGGGATTGTTGGAATTTATGTGGGCTTGGCCCAAATAATCAATTCAGAAATTCCTAATAAATCTCAAAGGCCCATACATATGAGTGCATAGGAGATAAGTGGAATCCTTTAGTGCCACTTTGCTAGTGGAAGGTGGAGGGAACCAACTTATATATGGAAGTTGTTCTCATCTTCTCATGACTAGTATGAGGAGAAGAAAGGAAGTCCACACGTGCGCGCGCGCTCGGCTCGCCTCGCCGGGCGGGGTGGGGCAGGGCGAAGGGCGCGGGCGCGCGGCACCTGCGTGAATGGTCCGCCGAAATCCGGCTTCTCACCTTGCGGGAGCGCGGTCTCCTTTTGCAGTTTTAGTTTTTGGTCTTTTGGTTTGCTGAGTCCTAAACAGACTCAACTCAGAGTCCCACTCGTGATTGTGTTTCACGAGGTCAGTTTCCCGGACTATATAAGCACACCACCGGCCACTCTAAAACGCATCAGATCAACAGCTAAGGTATTGCCTCTTCTTGCTGTTGCACCGCCGTTGCTAAGACTCCAGCCCGATCTTTCGCATGCACCTGCGACCAGGTGAGCAGGTCTCCGGAACCGTCATCTTTGTGATCCTACACCGAGAGAAGGCGAATAAGGTTTTTGGGAAGCGCTCTTCACGCGACCGCTCCCAAACGACTACTTCATCTACTTCCCGGCAACCGTTCGAGGGACTACACTGTGTGCATCTTCCTACATCGACATTGTACGACTACATCGATTGAGGTCCTCCCCGATTAGTATCACTATTTCAGAGGATAACGGCGCATCAGTTGCCCCCGGCAATCGCCCCGCCTTTGGGTACATAGACGAGAATCTCCTTATATCATAGACAAAATGATAATCTGAAACAAGTCATTGAAGAGAAACAATGGTTTTAAGCACCATGATAAATGAAGTGTTTGACTAACCTTATATCATTATCCTAGGTGTTGGATCAAAAACCTTATATCGTAACAATGGTTCCGTGGGTTGAGTCACATGGGTTCCTTCTTCGGTCTCCGCCTTTGGATCATCTGTTTGAACCTTAAATCATTGAAGAGGTCATGATAATTCAAGTGTTTGCCGGGGCGAAGGGCACGGGTGCGCGACACCTGCGTGAATGGTCCACTGAAATCCGGCTTCTCGCATTGCGGGAGCGCGGTCTCCTTTTGCAGTTTTAGTTTTTGGTGTCCTTGGACCATCCTGCTAGGATAGAAGGTAGTGCACATCGTTCCTTGGATTCGATACCCTTTGGAATACTCCTAGGGAGAAGTGCTACAACGAAGTATCCGTGCGCTTGCGGATTCGTTCGCACCCGTCAGTGTACCCGGGTGTTCCTTACACGCTCACACTAGACGCGCCACTAGTGGTGAGGTTAAGAAATACCAACAAGCATTTCTGGCGCCGTTGCCGGGGAACGGTTGCTGTATCTATCTTCGAACCTAGTGGTCCTCGTATTTATCTTTTTCATTTTCTTCTACCTTTACCCCCGTTACCCTTCGAGATATCCTTTTTTGTTTTATTTGTTTCTACCTCTACCCCGGATACCCATGGAGAGGCCATCCTTCCACGACCTCTCCACCCCATCCAATGAGTTCAATGATCTATCAACGTCTTCATCCAACCATGAGCTCAACCCCGACCTTATAGATATGGTTCGGAATCGACCCTTCTCTGGAGCTAATAATGAAGATCCCCATGACTATTTGATAAAGTTTGAGAGGTTGTATTCATCCCTGGCTCCCCTAGGAATGATACAAAAATCCTTGAGGCTAAAGTTGTTTCCTCTCTCTCTCTCTCCCAAAGAGGGCAGAGCAATGGTACACTCGCGCCATAGGGCGTGAGAACGATTAGGAAAAACTCCGAGTTGACTTCTATTGTTCTTTAAACCTTGCGAGACACATAGCATTTCTTTCGAGTGACATCCGCAACTTTATGCCATTAGAGGAGGAGATCATTGGTGCAGCTTGGTCTAGGTTCTCACACCTATTGAAATCTAGCCCGAACATGTCTATACCCGATCGCTCATACTTGTGCACCTTTTACTCGAGTTTAGACATGGGCGATGCCCTACATCTCGACACCATCAATGGAGGTGTGCTCGCGAAGAAAACTTCGGAGGAAGGAAGGGAAATCCTAGACAGCCTCTTAGAAAACTCTTCCCTTCTTACCAGCCATAACGAACCCCGCAAAGAATCAGAGTCGATCCATGAGAGTCTCTCAACAGCTGAACCTGAACCTTTGACTTCCACATCCCAAGATTCATCTGTTGAAATCTCCCCCGAACCACAAACACCGAAGGGAGAAGAAATTCAACCTTCGGAGTTCACTCCCAAATTCGAGGACGATCACTCTAGACACCTTTTAGACACCTCGAATTCTGTTGCCCAATCAGGGGAGGGTCCTCATTCTGTCCAAATCAATCATTCCAAAAATCTCTCGACAGAACTTTCCCCTAGGCCCTAGGTACCACCTCTACCTCCTGATCCTCCTGACAAAGCATATCCTGGGGAGGCCACGAAGGAGGAATGGTCAGACGGAGTGACGCGCTCTTCCGAAGCAATTTGGATTAGTTCACCTTCTTTGATCATTCCTTGTTCAATTAGAGGAATCGCCATAGAGGCCCATTGTAACCCCATCATGGAGGTTAACATTTTGCCATGGCTCTTAGCAGAAACTCTCTTGGGCAATGTTCCGCTAGCACCATCCGACATACTCCTCAAGAGCTGTCCCTTGGGACACGTTCTTGAATGTCGGGGGATCGCAAGAGCTGTGCCGCTCATCATAGACGAGATCGAGGCTAGCTTAGACTTTCACATATTCGATGTCCTCGAACTTGATCTACTCCTTGGCTCCCCGGTGAAGAAATTCCTCGATATATCTTTAGGGAGCCTAGATCATAAGCTTAGGGAGTCCGCTTCCGCCACTTCTATCACAGGTCCAGGGCCTCCACTGGCGAAGCCTCTTCCCAAGCAAGACCAACTCGAGAAGATGATGCATGTATCTTCGTTCACATCATCCGAGCCTATTCTCATTGAGGATATAGACCTCTCTACCCCTCATGATAATGACTCGGAAGATTCTCTTCACCTCTGTGAAGGTGAACGATCATCATCCCTCTCGACCAAGTTTGAGCCTTTTCCCACTGGCCCGTATGATGTTGCTTTCGATCATGATCAAGAGACGATATCGTGCTTTCATGATCAAGATTAATGTGCACACCACCATTTCCCCCTTGCTATGCTTCTACTCTGGAAGTTAGCATTATACCATTCATCTATTCACCTACATAAATGCTCCATCATATGCATTGATTTCTCTCTCCTTAAGTATTTTGTAAAGGAGGCATGGCTATCTTTAAAAAAAAGAAAAAAAGGGGACACATGAAGGTCCCTTAGTTATGAAAAAAAGAGAGAAAAGAAAAAAAATGTGGGCACATGAAGGTCCACTAAAAAAAGAGGATAGCCATGTTCTCATCAATTTTTTTTCATATATATTTGAGAGAGAGAATCATGCAATGGAGTCATTCAGCTCATTCATCATATATGGTAATATCTAGCACTCATTACGGGCCTAGTATCCACCTTACCATATCCGTCATACCCATACATGTGCACATCTTGATCTGATTGTATCAATTTCTTTTCTCCTGGATCCGGTCTTTGACTTTGCAACATATGTGAAATAAGTATGCTTTATCTTTTATCCTACCGTGAGCTCCACATATAGCCATCATTAGAAGTAGGATGAAGAAAGACACTTCTAATGCCTTGGTGAGGACATATACACATTGAGTGATCTGAGAGAATCAAATGAGGAAGCTAAGCAAGGTTTGTTTTGAAAAATTATTGCAAAACCCCAAGTTACTTGACATGATGAGCAGAAGTGGTTTGATTCATGACCGTTCCATTCTTCAACTACCCAAGATGGTATGATAGACACTCCACAGAGTTCACAAGTGTGAGGTATGGTTTGGAATATCTCTTATGCTCGCTTCATATCTCTGGATATCATGTCCACCTTGATCTGATTCCCTTTACTCGGGACGAGCAAAGGTCAAGTGTGGGGGTATTTGTTGATGGCTATTAAGTACTACGTTTACACCGACAACTCCTGCAGAAAATAATTGAAAAGTGATCATCAACACTAGAATATGAGTTTATACTTACAATCTCCACAAGTGTTGGTGTTTCTAGCCTTTGTTGCAGGATGTGTTGACGCGAAAATAGGACGTCACCTCCGCGCGCAGCACACGTGACTCCCCAGTCTGTAGCGAGGCGTGCCAGCCAATCTAACCTATTGATTGACAATGGAAAATATTAAGGATCGGCTAGAGAACTGATGGCCTTTTACCGACACGTGTACCAGCCAATCGGCCGATACAAATAAACGGGATCGGCCGGCTCGAGAGCGACCGAGGCACGAGGGTGTAGATAAGAGATCGGCTGGAATCGGCCGATCGTGACGTCAGCAACTCGAGTAGGTCGGAATCGGCTGTAGTGTTAGGAGCCGACGTGATCTAGATCGAGTGGGATAAATTGGTGATAAGAGCTAAAACCACAAGAATTGGTACAAAAACTTGCAGATCTAGCTAATATCGGTAAGGGGTGAATAAAGAACTAGACGAAACCTCAGCGATGCGCCCAGAGGTTAAAGCCTAGGGTTATTCAGTAAAACGGTACTCACAAGCTTGCCAGAGGTCGATCGATGCAGCCCGACGAACTTGAAGGACGGCGTTGTAGAAACGAGAAAAAACGCAATGGTGAAGTCGCTGAATAGTAGATGCTGTAAAGTAGATGTTGTAAATTGTAAAGAGTTTGCCCGGAGGCAGTTTGTTTGATATTGGTATGTACACTTTTTCCCGACCACGCATGGTCGCTATTTATGTCCTGAGGACAACCCGACTCCTAGCCGATTACGGCACTGTTTACTTACATCTAAAGAAAACAAACACTACTAAAAATAGAAAAAAGACCCTCGCAGGAGTCAAACTCCCTAAAACTGACTCTTGACCCGTTGTCATTCGTGGATTGACCCGCCTCCGCCGTGCTTTCCTTTTGGCGTATCCTCTTGATTTCCGCCTTCTTCTCTTTCTATCGGCCGATCTTCCGGTTGACCATCGGCCGATCGGTTTGACCCGCCAGCCCATTGATAGAGTTGAACTCCTCTGACCATCGGCGAGTTCTGTTGACCACCCTTCTCTCTCTCTCTCTTCAATCGGCCGATTGCCTTGCTTCCTCTTCGGCTGCTCCTTATCCTTTTGACCTGTTTTTTCAAAAAATGGTGTCAACACATGCCCCCCAGTTTCGGAGCAAATAATCTTTTGCTCTGAAATTTCCTCAAATCCGGTATCCTCTTTGATTCGAAGTCGGCTAAAGAATCTGAACAAATCTTAGGGGGGGCATAAATACAACTGCCTCAACTCTCTTTTTTCCCCCAAATCTCATTGCAGCAACAGCTTAAGCTTCCAGGCGACGAACCCTAAGTTACAGAGTTCTTGCTGATTCATGGCATCTTCAGGTTCTGCCGGAGGTTCTCATACTGCCCCCGTGGTTCCAAAGGCATCCCTTTCTTCTGTCCCCCCAGTATTTTTCTGTCCTCTTGCTCTTGTTTGTTCCTCAATGCCGCCGCTTTGTTTTGTCTGAGGTCCAGACTTCCTTTATTTATTTCTTCAGGAACTTAGATATAATCTTATCATCCCTATTGATGACAAACCCGAACTTGCTTTTCTCGGCCCAATGGGTGATGTTGACCCTACTGAGATGATTAATTTTGAAACCGGCCGAATCCCCTTCAAGTATGCTTCTTTGGATCTGGTCGATTGGGACAACTGTTTTAGGTCTTGGACAGGTTACACCAAAGGGTGGAGAGATTGGTACCGTAGAGTTTCTGCGAAGAACAGGGATTCTTGGGAGCAATATAAAATCAACCAATGCATCACCCTATCTTTGTCTAAGATGTCCCGGAACGAATCTCTTTTGATAGCTGCTTCTTATTTCTGGTCGGATGCACTTAATGCCTTCTTGTTTGGTCATGGGCCGATGGCTCCAACTCTGGCCGATGTTCTCCTGTTGACTGGCCTAGATGTTTCTTCTTCAGATGCTCTTTTTAGCCGCCAGAATGATAAGCCTTCTCACCAGCTGAATACCAAGAACATAGGTGGATGGTCTGGTTATATTGCCAAGCACAAGAAAGAGGGAACTGTGAGCCATAGGGAACATGTTGCTTTTCTGAACATGTGACTTGAGAAATTTGTCTTCTGTGGCAAAACTTTGGTCCTACTGCCAATTATCAGATAGTAGCTGAATGGCTGGGTGACGGTCTTGCATCCCCCTTGGAAAATACCTCTTAGGTGCAGTTTATAACCTTCTTCACCAAGTGGCAGTTAGTCTGTCAACCAACTCCCCAATAGGCACTCCAGGAGGTCCCTAGTGGCTCATCAACATGTGGCTAAACCTTCATCTTCGAGATAGGTTGGAGCAGAATATTTTTGACATGACTTTCCCGGGAGATCAGCCAGATGGCGTTCCGATTGTGAGGCGCCGATGTATGAACTTTGGAGAGGCCGTTTCTGCTTTCACAGGACATAAGAGGACTCCCTCTCACATAGCAGAGCATTTCAGGAGCTTTTATCTTGGTTTCACCCCAGAATCCATTATCTAGTTTGCATATAGAGATGATGATACCCATTTTGAGACCACATTCAGCTTTGATGACATCCACAAGGATGATGAAAACAGGATTGCTTTTGTGGAAATGATCAAGCCGGGGCTTCTCCCCTCTTGTGTTTTTGGAAAGGATCAATCGGCCACTTACGAATTTTATAACCCCTCAGTGTGTGCTCGTCAGCTGGGGTTTGGCCAGTTGCCGATTGGCCTTTACTTTTCTAACTTGATTAAACCACGAGAGATTATTCCTAGTGGTACTTATTATCAGTGTCTCTTGGACCGGGTCCCTGATTCTGCCACCATTGATCTTGCTTCCTAGAGATTTTCCAGCTTCACTTCTTCCCTTTTTAACATCTGGTGGGCGGAATGGTGTGATCATCTCTTCTGTGTCTCCCCAAGAATTTATTGTGAGAAGTTGGACCCTACATATCATGCATCGGCTGATGAGGTAATTTTCTCTTGATCAGTTTATGCATTTGCTCGATTGTGCCCTAATTGCTGCATCCCCCTTTTCAGCCTGAAACTACTGAGCCTCCTGCTATCAGTAGAAGTGGCAAGTCGATTCATTATTGGCCGCCAAGGCGAGCACCGTATATCGGCTACAAGGCTCCTTCAATTTCTTCAGTCATGCAGGGTCCCAAGACCAATCCTATTCCGAACAATCTACCTCAGTCGACCCATAAGAGAAAAGGCGTGACCAACAAAGTTCTTACCCGTAGAACAAAGAAGAAAATTGACACTACGGTTGTCAATATTTCAGATATGGCCGGAGCACTAGCAGATGCTTTCGAGGTACTAACTTTCAGTTTTTCCTTTTCCTTTTGCATTTTTGACTCATCATCTTGTTCTTTTGTCCAGTCTTCGGGTTTGACAGGTCAGCCAACACAAGCTAGTACTGCTGGTTCTGATCAAGGTTCAGTTCTGGAGCCCAAAGAAGTTCCAGCTGATGATACCTTGGTTGAGCCGTCCGAGCAACCTGAACCAGAGGATCAAATCTAGAGTCCGACTGCTTCTCATACTGAGAAATTTCCACCCAAGGTAATAAAACTTTGTTTATCTTTGGCCTCTTTGCCTATCTTTGAGTTCCTGTCTCTTGTTCTGGATGCTGATGATACATTGGTCGAGACTCAAGATGTACCTCTGGATGACTTCCAACAAACAACTGGTGATCAACCTCAATCGCCGATTATTGAGATCCTTGAATCAGAATCGTCTGAGAACCCAACCATTCAGACACAGGCAACATCTTCTGCTGCAGAGGTAAATTCTTTGATCTTCTCAGATTTCTTCCCCAATTCTCCTACTCACTCTTGTTTTCTCTGCAGGTTCCACCAACTTTGCCTTTTGTTGTTCAGGGTGTATCAGCATCTACCCTCCCAGATGATGTGAGAGCTAAGCTGATCGAGGTGCTTCCATTGCTGAACCAAGACATTGGCCAACTCGTACAAGATGCCGAGCCGATCAGGACTATCTTCAAGCAGATCCAAGGTCAGCTGCCCAGAGACCTCAAGGCGAAGATGCTTCAAGTTACTTTCATCGAAAATCGACAGCTCATAGTCCAGGAAGCCCAAGATCGGCTGGATGAAAGAAGGCGTCAGGAGCAACTTACTCAAGATAGGGAGAACTTGGATAATAGTATGGCCGATCTCGATAACAGGATCGAATTCCTGGCTTCTTCTCATCCTGATATCGTCAATAGTATCGACCATTTAAAGAGACGGCGTGCCGAATTGATGAAAGAGCTTGGCCAAGTTGAGCAAGACTTGGCAGCTGAAGAGCAGAAGCTCGTTGATCTTCCAGGTACTATTGCTTCCATGCGAGAACAGAGGGACTCTTTTGCACGCCAAGCCCAAGTTCTTCGTGAACAGGAGCAGTCGATTCCTGGTTCGGCCGATGCTGATCGTCAGGAGATAGAAACAGTCGACCAGCTGCACCTGGATCTCATTAATGCTCTTCACCTTCTGGGCGTTGTTTAATTTTTCTTGAACTGTATCTGGTCTTTACTGGCCAACTCCCAACGCTTGGCATTTAACGCTTTGACCGAACGTTTTGATCGGCCTTTATAAGTCGCAAGATTTCTTTTGCCCTTTGAACTATTTTTCTTTTTGCGATGGCTTCTTCTTCTTCTTCCTCTGTTAACCAAGTTGGTTCTATCTTACCCTCTCCATCCTTTGGTGATCTCCTCCTCTGACGTTCCCTTTTTCTCAGTCCCCAAATCGCGAAGCCGTGGAAAGGATCGTGTCGAGTATCAATGCTTTTGGTGCAAATCAACCAACCCAACCATCCAGACAAGAACGTGGTCTCCGCCTGGTGATTGCAAATGATGAGAAGAAGCTGGAAGTTCTTGAAGCTAGAAGGACTGCTCTCCTTCATGAACTGGATCGTGTAGGTGAAGAAATAGCCCAAGTTAGAACAACATAAGATAAGGCGAAGAGTCTTCTTTAAGCACTGATGTACTATCAGCCGATGCAATCGGCTTATTTATGAATAAAATCATTATCCTTTTATTGACATTGATGGATTTGAATGTGCTACTCCCTGGTGATAGCTTTCCACCCATGTTCATAGGTGCCTTTTGTGATCTGGTTCGACTTCCTTGCTATAAAATGCAACTTGCTTCTCATGTGGCATCATATTCTTCAGGCCATGAATCAAATCGGCTTCTGTTAGGAATAAGAGGAAAGCCTCCTTTAGAGTGCTTCCAGGAAAATGCGACTATCTCCATTCCTTGACAAGTTTCTTCTTGAAGTGTTCTTGCATCCAGATGATGCATCAAAGCTTGTCATTGTTGCTAGCAATGTTGAGAGAGAAAAATCCTGTAAACCTCCTCTTCTGGAGTACAGAGTGGGACCATTCACTGTTATTCAATCCATCTTCAAAGCCAGCCCCTGATTTTTGGGAAACACATCACTGCATGACTACCCATTGTTCAGTCTGAGGCTTTCACGGGGAAACTGTTCTTGCTTTGACTGCATTGGATGCCCTTTATTTCGTCTTTTTCAATTCCCTCTCGTAGTTATCCCTTCTACCATCTGGGGCTATAAATAGGCCTGAAGCTTGGTGGGGAAAATTCACACTCACCGGCCATGGCGCAACCAACTCAGATAGATTATAGACTCTTGTTGTATGACTATTCCCTTTTCCTTCTCTCCCTTTTATAGCTAGAAGAATTCTTGTGAAATAGTGTAGTGACCCCTCTTCTTCGTCTCCTTTCGAAAACCCAGGAGGCACTATAGCTAGAAGAATCCTTGTGAGGATCTGGCTTTAGGGCAAGGAGCAAGGTAGGGTGTCTTGCTACATATTTATCAGCGGAGGAGCATGCCAAAGGAACGGCCACCTTGGTCATCAACTCGGACTCCTTCCGGCGGAAGATTACAGAATCTGGTGAAGATCTTAGTCTTTCGTTTCCTCTTCACGGCGTCCTTCTCTCATTCATCGATTCAATATCCTCATCATACTAGAGATAGGACAGCTTTGTAAACTCTTGAAAACGCATGTAATCTTCAGATTTGAGCTGTAATATCATTGCTGTAATCTAAAACAGAAGGGATGAAAATGCATTCATTTTGTTCTGAGGGTGATATATGTATCAGCCACAACCGAATATATTAATTGTACATCGGTTTTTACATTTTTGTACTAGAGGCGATTCTTTACAGATATCGGCTATTCTACTAGAAATGATTACATTTGCAGTCGGCTACAACTCAAAAATCCAATCGGTCGATAGGCTCGATACGACGATCGGCTCATATAACTATTTATATACTTGGGTGACCAATTTATTGACTGTTGTGACTCCATGCCCAAGCTTTCCTCTGTCTTTAGTGAACTGATTCATTAAGTTTCGTCATCAGAGCCGACTGCTTGAACCGGCTTTAGTCCGAAATCAGACACCTTGAGATATTTAGTATCCCATGTTTTTCCAGATATGTGGCTCACTTGATCATAAGTCCATCCTTGTGCTTCTGTGGCTGCTACCGTCAAGGAGGTCTCTCCCTTGACCATCTCCACTGAATCTCCGATCCATTGGATGATGCATTGTAGATGGTATGCAACAATTGGCATGTATCCAATCCCGACCCAACAGCAGATTATAAGATCCTCTCCCTTTAATGACAAAGAAAGCGATTGGAAGGGTCTTACTGCCGATGGTGAGCTCCACGCAGATTGCACCTTGAGCCGGAGAGACGTTGCCTTCGAAGTCCACCAGCATCATGTCGGTTTGGGTCAAGTCTTCATCAGACTTCCTAATTTTGCGCAGCATGGTGTATGGCATCAGATTGACTACCGCCCCTCCATCTACTAGCATCCTGGTGACTGGTTTGCCATTGACAAAACCTTTGAGAAACAAAGCCTTCAAGTGTTGTCTCTTTTCATCATCTGGTTTCTCAAAGATAGCTTGTGTAGGTTCCAGTGTTAACTGTGCCATCCCGAGTTCTTCATCGGACACATCCGAATCAACTGGGGCCATGAACTCTTTTGGAAGAAGGACAACCATGTTAATATCAGCTTGTGGTTTATCATCCTTCCCATCACCGGCCTTAGGCTTTAGACGCCATACTTTAGACCGAACTTTCTTCTTGTCCAGCGCGCGTCTTTCTTCTTCTTCTTGCTGTTCTAGCTGGCGTAGGCGCTGGACTCTCCTTTTCTGGGACTTGGTCAAGCTATCTGGACACCATTGTGGATTAGGCCTCTTGTATGATTGGCTTGACTCCACATCCAGTTGTAGAGTGTGTCGACGTTCAGGAGCTCGGCACATGATATCTTCATCAAGGACTAGAGAATCGGCCATCTCTTCCAGCCGATTGTTTGACTTTTCATTGACTCGGCCTCCCAACCGATCATGAACACTGGCCTTGCCCCCCAGCCGATCGTGGACGCTAGCTTTGCCCCCCAGCCGATCATGAACTGAGACCTGTTGATTCCTGAATTCACAGTGATCTCCAGCTGCTGGTCTTCTATCGTCGAAGCAGACCCTCTTAGATGAGCTGCTATTGTTGTAAGCCCCGTTGCATTCTGGATAATTTTCTTCCATCGGCAGCTTGATTCCTTCTTCCCAGCAGCACTTGAAGAACGGACATCTCCAATGTCCTTCGTTGCGCCGTGCCCACGCCTCTCTTCTTCTTGCTTTCTCTTGTCGTCGCTGAAACTTCTTGATTAGCATTTGGGACATGACAGGCCGGCGTGGCTTTAGGTCTCCTTCTTCTAGCAGCAACCCTTTTCCTTTAACATCGGCAGCGGTTGCTTGTACCTTGGGATCGACGACTCCTTTATTTTGAGCCAATTCTGACGTCAGCAGCTTAACATGTGATGTGTCTTTGCTAGACACCTCAACTGTATTAGTTGGGAAGGGGTGCTGATCAATCTTCATCGGCTTTTCAGCTTTGGTAGGAGTTTCAAATTTGAGTTTCCCTTGCTCAATAGCTGATTGAATCTGTTATCTGAAGATCTTGCAATCATTGGTGTCATGAGACGTTGCATTGTGCCACTTGCAATACTTCATCCTTTTGAGCTCCTCTGCAGATGGTATGGTATGGAACTGAGAGAGTTTGAACTGCCCTTGCTGAAGCAACAGATCAAATATCTTATCGGCCTTAGTGATGTCAAAGCCGAATTTTTCTGGTTCCTTCTTACCAAAGGGGCAGGATACTGTCTTCTTGCCCTTGACCCACTCTGCTAGCCCTATCATGTTATCTTCATCTTCTGAGTTAGAGTAATCCACATAAGACACCTTCTTTTGGAAGTTCTTTCTAGGCTTGTAAGATCTTGCAGTGTCTTGACTCATTCGACTAACCAGCTGGCTGAGACTCTCAAAGTCATGTGATGCGTATTTCTCTCTCAAGGTTGGTAAGAGCCCTTGGAATGCCAATTCAGCCAGTTGTTTGTCTCCCAAATTCAGACTATAGCATTTATTTCTGACCTCCCTGAACCTCTGAACGAATCCAGCAACAGTTTCATTGTTCCTTTGTTTGAGTCTGGTCAGATCAGTGATCGTCATCTCATGAATACCAGAGAAGAAATAATTGTGGAACTGTTGCTCCAGATCAGACCATTTGATAATGGAGTTGGCTGGAAGCGAAGTGAACCATGAAAAGGCTGGTCCTGAGAGAGATGAAGAGAATAACCGTATCCTGAGTGCATCAACATTCCCTGCTTCTCCACATTATATGATGAATCGAGTAATATGCTCCATTGTGGATGTATCATCTTGTCCAGAGAACTTGGTGAAGTCTGGTACTTTGAATGTTGGAGGGAAAGGTATCTGATCATAGCCAGATGGATACGGTGTCCTGTACATACAGGATTGCTACTTAGGTTTCATCCCATATTGTATCTGCAGCATCTCTGAAAAATGGTCAATCAATTCTTGCTTCATATGAGACTTCATTTCAGCAGATATATGTTCAATTGCTTGTATCTCAGCTGATGGAATCTCTGGAGGTTGATCTTCTGAGTTTCTTGGCTGTGGATTTGGTGCCATTGATGTCCCTGCTCCAGAAGAACCTTGTGCATTTGATTGACTTGTCACAGGTGGAATCTGTTCGATCGACTGACCAGCCGATGGAACTGGCTGATGCGAGTTCAACTGGCCCAAGACAGCCAATTGATTTAGGAGCATCTACACTGCTTGTGTAGGATCCACCTGTTGCTGTGGTGCCGTTGGCTGTCTTGTCGTTCCCTCGTTGATCGGCTCCTGAGGCGATGATCTCATGTGAGCAACTGTATCAGCCGAGGTCAAGACAGGCTGCGTTGATAGTGGCTGTTGCAGTGGAGTAGTTTGTATAGGCATCCCCAAAGTTGGTTGAGGAACTAATCTCTGAGGTGGAATAGGAGCTTTTCTTTCCATTGGTATGACCATATGGGCATGAGCTGGACTGATTTTAACTCTTTCAACATTGTTGTTCCCATGATTGAAGTAAACAAACTCCACTCCTTCTTTGGTCATATGCACAGTCCCTGGAGTGCCCCCAAACATAGCTTGATAAGACTCTGGGTACTTTACTTCTGGAATTTCTTCAGGATGGGATTCGAAGAAGCTTGATATATTAGCTTCAAAGTGATCATGAGGGAGGCTCCATTCTACAAATCTTCCATCCTGATCTCTCTTCCCAGGATACTACTGGTGCTGATTGGGCTGTGCTGAATATGTTGGAATAATTGGCACCGTAACAGCAGGGCTTTTAGACATATTCCCAATATTCTGATTCTGAATCGGCTGGGCAGCTGATGAAGGACCAGGATCAGTTACACTGATTTGTGGAGATGATGTAACCCCTACTGTTGAATCATCAATCAGCAGGGAAGCCGATTGGTCTTTTGGGAACACTGGAAGAGTTCGATTTGGCTAAAAGTATACAGGTCCCACGTATCCCTCTTCTGCTCCCTTCTTGAGCGTCTTAGTCAGACAGTTCTGGATAGTATTAGCAAGGACTTTAGATTGATCAATCATCGTTCGATGCATAGCCTTGTTCATCATATCTTGAAGTCCTTGAGGATCAGATGAGAAGGTGATCTGCTAAGGCATTGGAAGAGGATTCTTCCAGTAAACCCCACTTTTAGTCTGACCATACGAAGCCAAGCATAGTTCTTCAAATCGCTTCATGTGAGCTTCAAACTCAGCTTTGTTAGCATCCTTCAACTGATCTTTGGAGACTATTTGAATGTTGCCTTGGTCAACTTCATTATTATTCTTCAAATTCTTCGACATTGTTGACTTTTTCGGGTCCCATCGGGCGTGCCAAAAGTGTGTTGACGCGAAAATAGGACGTCACCTCCGCGCGCAGCACACGTGACTCCCCGGTCTGTAGCGAGGCGTGCCAACCAATCTGACCTGTTGATTGACAATGGAAAATATGAAGGATCGGCTAGAGAACTGATGGTCTTTTAGCGACACGTGTACCAGCCAATCGGCCGATACAAATAAACGGGATCGGCCGGCTCGAGAGCGACCGAGGAGCGATGGTGTAGATAAGTGATCAGCTGGAATCGGCCGATCGTGACGTCAGCAACTCGAGTAGGTCGGAATCGGCTGTAGTTTTAGGAGCCGACGTGATCTAGATCGAGTGGGTTAAATTGGTGATAAGAGCTAAAACCACAAGAATTGGTACGAAAAATTGCAGATCTAGCTAATATCGGTAAGGGGTGAATAAAGAACTAGACGAAACCTCAGCGATGCACCCGGAGGTTAAAGCCTAGGGTTATTCGGTAAAATGGTACTCACAAGCTTGCCGGAGGTCGATCGATGCAGCCCGACAAACTTGAAGGACGACGTTGTAGAAAAGAGAAAAAACTCAATGGCGAAGTCGCTGAAAAGTGATGCTATAAAGTAGATGCTGTAAATTGTAAAGGGTTTGCCTGGAGGTGGTTTGTTTGATATTGGTGTGTACACTTTTTCCGGACCATGCAGGGTCGCTATTTATGTCCTGAGGACAACCCGACTCCTAGACGATTACGGCACTGTTTACTTACATCTAAAGAAAATGAATACTACTAAAAATAGAAAAAAGACCCTCGCAGGAGTCAAACTCCCTAAAACTGACTGTTGACCCATTGTCAATCGTGAATTGACCTGCCTCCGCCGTGCTTTCCTTTTGGCGTATCCTCTTGATTTTCGCCTTCTTCTCTTTCTATCGGCCAATCTTTCAGTTGACCATCGGCCGAGCGGTTTGACCTGCCAGCCCATTGATAGAGTTGAACTCCTCTGACCATCGGCGAGTTCTGTTGACCACCCTTCTCTCTCTCTTCAATCGACGGATTGCCTTGCTTCCCCATCGGCTGCTTCTTCTTATCCTTTTGACCTGTTTTTTCCAAAAAATGGTGTCAACAGGATGTACCAAATTACATGCTAAACGATGTATTCACAGAGCAAGAGAACCAAAGACCTAAAAGAGTGCCATTGGAAACAGTGCCAAATGCCAAATTGGACTCCACCATTGCGACGGGCTCGTCGAGACGATCGAAATGGATATATTATTTGCCTACATCGGAGTTCTTATGAAGGAGAAATAAAAAGGACAAAACACGACGCAATGCTGACGTCAGCGTGGGACCCACTCTACACCGCCATGCACGCGCGTACGTGGGAAACAACCCGGGATGGCCACGTGGTGGGCTGTCACTGGCCGGCAGCCTCCGCTATGGATTGCTGCGGTGGCCAGCGGGCGGGCGCACGGGATTGCCCCGCCTGGCCACGCGTCAGCGCACGAGAGGCCGGCCGCGGGCCCGCTGACCCAGCTCTGCGCGCACAGGCACCGTGCGCGGGAAGGAGCCCCGGCCGGGCCATGCGATGCGCACCTGTTGGCCCGGAAGCAAGGCGGTGCCGCGGCTCGCGCAGGTCACCCGGGTTCGCCCCGGTCCGGTCGGCTGGACCACCTGGTTTTCCATCTTTCCTACCGGTCCAGCACCCAAACAACCTTGGATACTCTGGTTCTCTTCGATTCTCAGCCCCAGGAGGTCGGTTCTTGCATGGACATGTGGCAGCACGCCATGGGACGCGCCCAGCAGCCTTGGGGGCTCCCCTAAGCTGCTCCAAGCCTATAAATAGAGGTGGAGAGACCTCATTTAGGGGTACAACAACTCATTCCTCCTCCCTCTCAACTTCTCTCTTGGAGAGGAGTTTCTCCTCTCCATGTGTAGGTGTGAGTAGGTGCTAGGTAGAGGGTGGTGTAGGTGAGGATGTCTCGTTCTTCAATTAGAGCAAAGTGAATATTCTTGTATTTTCCTTTTAGACTAAAGTGATATTCATGCATAGGTGAATTGTTCATGAGTTCTTCATCTATTCATCATTGAGAGGCTTGTGTTCTTCGTGACACAACCCTCTGATCCAGTTGATTGGGTGAATAATTCTGCATTCCATTTGTGTGAATTATCCCTTTAGATCTTGACTGGAGTACATTAATACATTGGCATTCGTTCTTCGTATCATCTATGCGATTCAGTGATAAGTGAGAGTAGCATGACGCTCACGGGTTCGTCGCTTCGTATTTATACGGAGTGCTATAGTGTTGTTACGGGCATGCAGACGTAGCCGTGCTATAGTAGTGATCGGCGGTGTAGGCGTGGTGCCTGGACTGCGGGTTATCATTCGTTTGCCTCGTATCCCACGGTTAGTTAGGGGTAGGGCGCGGTGGAGACAGCCGTTGGACCCTTTGTACTCCCCCACATTCGGATACAGCGTAGAGTTTTCAGCCAGAACTGACCTGTCATATCCAGGAGGGAACTGGTGCCCGAAGTGAGTATAATTGCCTGCTGCTCGTCCTTTAGAATCAGTAGTCATAGGGAGCACCTCATCATCTCTCAATCATAGCAGGGGTTTGGTGTCCTTGGACCATCATGCTAGGATAGAAGGTAGTGCACATCGTTCCTTGGATTCGATACCCTTTGGAATACTCCTAGGGAGAAGTGCTACAACGGAGTATCTATGCGCTTGCGGATTCGTTCACACCCGTCAGTGTACCCGGGTGTTCCATACACGCTCACGCTCGACGCGCCACTAGTGGTGAGGTTAAGAAATACCAACAGCTGCCTCATATGGTCTGATCGTCCATCAGATGGATGTGAAGACAGCTTTTCTTAATGGAGAGTTGGATGAGGAGATTTATATGGATCAACCTGATGGGTTTGTAGTAAAAGGTGAAGAGCAGAAGGTGTGCAAATTATTGAATCTTTGTATGGCTTGAAACAAGCACCTAAACAATGGCATGAGAAGTTTGACACTACTTTAACTAGTGCGGGCTATGTTGTTAATGAAGCTGATAGGTGTGTTGTCACACCCGATTTTAGAGGTAAAACCAGATGCATGATTTACATGTGCGCCAGGATCAAGTTACACACATGTAAACGACCTTAGTGAATACTAAATACAATGTCAAATGTAAAAGAGAGTATTATAACCATTACATGACCGATCGTCTCATAAACGAACCATCAGAGCGAATAACTAGCAGCGGATCTTCAAAAGGGGAACTCCACAGGCAGATGACTGGTGGCACATACACCTAGAAGTCCTCAAAAACCTCCAAGTCTGAGCAGCAATCCGGATGGTGTAGATGCAATAAATAAACAACAAGTGTGAGCACATGCCGTACTCAGCAAGGGGAAAACATATATAACATGCAAGGCTTTATAAAGTGGAAGGCTGACGGGCTAAAAGCAGTAAGCACTTTTAGTTGGTCAGGTTTTATTAAGTAGCTACTTACTAGCAAATGTAAGTTTATACCATCCCACAATTAATATAGAGCATCAGCAACATAAATAAGACAACTACAATTTATTCTCCATCTTTAAGTAATTTCAATCATGTGAGGGTCCAGGCCGCTCTTGACCATGAGCATGGCTAATCGATTAGTTTTACACTCTGTAGAGGTTGTACATCTTTATCCACAAGTCGTGTAAAAGTTCTAGGAACTTTAAACCCAACCATGCGGTGCTATCTAGGCACCATACCACACTACCGAGGTGTGATTGCATAGGGACGCTACGAGGCCTTTACAAAGATTCTCTAATAAGTGGTAACCCGCTAAGGTTTCCCCATAAGGGGATCAACCATCCCCCAAGTGGCGTACCACTTGGCTGGATAAGCCATCGCACAACCCATGAGCCCCTTGCCCTTTGGGTAAGATTACCTCAAACTAGAGTCTCTAATTAATTGGCCAAGACAGAGCCATATGTCTTGTGGTTGTACTGCTTTCCTGGGTGGTTCTCCGTGTTCCGATTAAAAACTATGGTCTTGCAATTAAATCATCATAAAGGAACATAGATCAAAAGTAACCATTTTGTCATTACCATCCCAGTTGAGCATACTAAGCATCATCTACCATCAAGATTAATTAAATAACCCAGTTACATGGTAGTGGTCAAAAGAAGCTAGGCATAATCCTTAATAGGAACTCCTCATATTAATGCAAAGCAATAAATAAATAAAGTGATTAAATGCATGTTATATAGGTGTAACGGGAATGATCAAGGACACTTGCCTTCCTCACAATCCCACTGCTGTTCAGAGTCTTCGATCTCTTGTTCGTCGAATTCTTCAAAAGGCACGTTCTCTACGCATCACACATTCACATGCAAAGAAACCACACAATAAAATAAGAAACAATTCACCAATCATTTCAAACAGAAACAAAAACTACACTAAACTAATCTACTCATCGAGACGAACACATGGATATAAAGAACACTAAAAACGGAGCTAAAACGCAAAAGATATGGGCTATACAAGTTTGAAGGGCTTAACTGCAGAGAAACTAGACTTCCAGGGGTCTAACTGCGAAAAACTGGACTAAAATCTAATTACTTTTAAACTCCAAGGGACCTCGAGTGCAAAAACAAAAGAGTTCAGGGGCTCTTTTACAAAACGGCGCGGCTGACCGGTACACATCTCGGTTGACTCGATCTGGGCCGTCGGATCGCGATCGAGCGGCTGGCGACGGCAGATGCACACGACGGCGACAGACAGCGGCGGCACGCGGCGGTGCACGGTGGCGACTTCGTTCGATCTCGAGCTCTCGGGCATGATTTGAGATGCAGTTTTGACCTAGAGGAAGCTGGAGACAAGGCGAACTCAACCAAATGGTCCTTGTGACGGCTTGCGCGGTGGAGACGGAGCTAGGCCAAGCGAGGAAGACAACGGCGGTTTCCTACTCCGGTGAGCTTTCGCAGGCGATACAAGGCACCAGGATGTACACAAGCAGCACGGGAGGCTTTCTCACCGCCACACGGACCTCCGGAGCTCTTCAACGTCGACAGGGAGGCGGCGGTCGAGCAGATCGACGGCGGCGGCCTTGCGTTAGGGTTTGAGCTCGCGGCGGCGCGGATGCTTGAGGATAGGGCGAACGGACGAGCGGAGGTGGCAGATGGGGTCTCTTGTTTGTCGAATTCTTCAAACGACACGTTCTCTACGCATCACCAATTCACATGCAAAGAAACCACACAATAAAAATGAAACAATTCACCAATCGTTTCAAACAGAAACAAAAGCTACACTAGACAAATCTACGTCGAGACGAACACATGGATATAAAGAACACTAAAAACGGAGTTAAAACGCAAAATATACGGTCTATAAAAGTTTGAAGGGCTTAACTGCAGAGAAACTAGACTTCTAGGGGTCTAACTACGAAAAACTGGACTAAAACCTAATTACTTTTAAACTGCAAGCGACCTCGGGTGCAAAAACAAAAGAGTTCAGGGGCTCTTTTGCAAAATAGCACGACAGACCGGTACGCATCTACATTGACTCGATCTGGACCATCGGATCGCGATCGAGTGTCTGGCGCGCGGCGGTGCACGGTGGTGACTTCGCCAGAATAAACGCGATCTCGAGCTCCCAGGCACGATTTGTGATGCGGTTTTGACCTAGAGGAAGCTGGAGATAAGGCGAACTCAACCAGTTGGTCCTTGTGACGGCTTGCACAGTGGAGACGGCGCTAGGCCTAGCGAGGCAGACGGCAGTGGTTTCCTACTCCGACGAGCTTTCGCAGGCGATGCAAGGCACGAGGATGTACACAAGCAGCAAGGGAGGCTTCCTCACCGCCACACAGAGCTCTGGAGCTCTTCAACGTCGACAGGGAGGCGGTGGTCGAGCAGATCGACGGCGGTGGCCTTGCGCTAGGGTTTGAGCTCGCGGTGGCGCGGATGCCTGAGGATAGGGCAAACAGATGAGCGGAGGTGGCGGATGGGGTCTTATAGGCACTGGAGGTGGCCTCGGTGTACAGGCCCAAGGCCAGGACGGGGGCACTGGCACGGGATCGACGCCGAGTTCGGTCGGACTTGGGTCCGGCTCGGTCGCGGTCTGAGGTTAGGGATGACCGGTGGGTCCCACCTGGCAGCGTCTGTGGGAGGGGCGCGGTCGGGCCAAGCTGGGCCGGCTGCTGGGCCGCTGCGTGCAGGTGCTGGCTGGGCTGCACAGCTAGGAGCAAGACGGGCCAAAAGAGGGAAAGGAAAAGGGAGGGGAGAGAAAAAGAAGTTGTTATTTTTCAAAGGATCAAACAATTGAATTCAAACACAAATTTGAATTCAAACAACCAAAAACTATGCTCCAGCATGAATGCAACAAACGAAACCTCTGATTCATTATTAAAGTTTGGAAAACAATTAAATTCCTATAAATCACAATAAACCTTAGAAAAACCTTAAAACCTTAAACAAGCTCAAATTAAATTCTTCAAATTCTAATAAATTTAATTAAATTGCAAAACTGTAAATTTAGGGTGTTACGAATCCTACCCCCTTAAGATGAATCTCGTCCTCGAGATTCGGCTAGATCAGCAAAGAGATGGGGATAATCTTCCTTCAATTCATCCTCTCTTTCCCATGTTGCCTCATCCTCTGCATGATTACTCCACTGCACCTTGCACATCTTAATAACTCGATTCCTTGTAACCCGTGCTAGAGTATCCAAGATCCTGATGGGACGTTCAGTGTAAGTAAGATCTTCCTTAACGTCCAGTCCATCCATAGGCAATGGCTCCTTATCATGAGGTTTGAGACCGTTTTTCAACTGAGAGATATGGAATACGTCATGCACATCTAGGAGCTGATTTGGTAATTCCAACCTATAAGCTACTTCTCCCACTCTCTCTAAGATCTTGAAGGGTCCGATAAAGCGAGGTGACAACTTTCCCTTTACCTTGAATCTTCGCAAACCTCGGATCAGTGACACTTTTAGGTACATATAGTCACCGTCCTGAAAAATCGTGTCTCTCCTCTTCCCGTCTGCATAACTTTTCTACCTATATTGAGCGGTCCACAAGTTTTCCCTTATGATCTGAACTTGCTTCTCTGCTTCCTTAATGATATCAGTCCCAAACAACTGACTCTCTCCCATCTCACTCCAATACAAAGGAGTTCTGCACTTCCTTCCATACAAAGCCTAAAATGGTGCCATCTTGAGACTAGCCTGATAATTGTTGTTATAAGAGAACTCAGCATATGGCAAACTCTTATCCCAACTGCCTCCATGCTTATTAAGAGCACAGGCTCTCAACATGTCCTCCAAAATCTGGTTAGTCCTCTTAGTCTGTCCATCTGTCTGTGGGTGATAAGGTGAGCTAAAGTTCAACTTCGTATCCATGGATTCATAAAGCTTCTCCTAGAAATGAGATGTGAATTGAGTACCTTTGTCGGACACTATTTTCTTAGGTACACCATGCAAGCACACAATCCTGGATATATATAACTCAGCTAGCTTTGCTCCTATATAGGTGGTCTTCACGGGCATGAAGTGAGCTACTATTGACAGCTGTTAAGTACCACTTTTAGGCCATCAATACCTACATAAAATAAATGGAAATTGATCATCAACACTAGAATAGGGGTTTATACTGACAATTTCCACAAATGTTGGTGTTTCTATCTTTTGTTGCAGGACACATCAAAATGCACATGGAATGATGTTGATGCTTACTAACTCTTATTTTTATGCATCAACAATACATGAAAAAGGACCAAAAAGATAAATCAACAGTAGTATAGGGCCTTGGACTAATGAATTCCATGAGTTTTGGTGAATTATATATTTTCAGGGACTATTCAGGAAAATGCGAAAAGAATGAATTCTAGAAGGCTCCAGAAGACTCCCAAACTCAATCGAAGTGGTCTCCAAGAAAATATGCATCTAGAAGGGACAAGAGGCCCACACGCGAAGGCGGAGCCCAGCCGGGGCCCAGCCCAGGCCGACTGGCCCTATAGGGAGGCCGATCGGGCTCCCCCTGGCCCCGATCAGGCCCTATTTCAGGAAGGTTCCTCCACCGCCTCTTAGGGTTAATCTAAACCACTTGTTTAGGTCGGTTTGATCCTACGGCGACGGATTATCCCTCCGGGCTATATAAGCAACCCCAGACCCCCCCTAGGGCATGGGATGCATCTCTCAGAAGATCATCATCATCAGGCCAAGACAGGAGAAGAAGAGGATACATCAGAGATAGGATAGCTACTTCATAGTTCAAGATCTAATTTCTAGATCAAGAACCTAGTTCTAGATAGATAGTCAGATTCGAGTAGAGTTGAGCTTTGCTCCAGTTCCAGATCTGTAAGTTATCAAGATTCAGTTCTTATATTGTTTCTCAATGACTTTATGCTATTTCAATGTTATGTGTGCAATTGCTAAGTTCTTACATTATTCTAGTAGTATATTTGATACAGTCATGATTAATGATAAGTCTACGCACTTATTCGTAGAGCTCCTAGTATATTACGCGCTTATGCTAGGTAGTAGAAAGTATGTAAGCATGGTGCTTAGATATAATTTACTTGCGGATTCACCTTATACTCCGGGTCGTGTGGTAGATCGTGGGCGTGACAGGCCTATTGAGTCCTTTGTAGTCCACCCCCCGAGTATAAGACTAGTCGAACAATGATTCTTGGGAGGATCAAGTTTCGTCCTTGATCTTCTTGGGTAATCTTTGGGGTGTTCACATTTATCCATGACTATGCTATATGTGATGATATGCTACATTAGAATAGATGAATAACTCAGTCTTTGTATGCTATATAGAATTGTGCCTCTTAAGTAAATCCAATTCTAATCTAGACTAGGAATAGTATGTTCTATGCTCCACATGTGCCTCTGCCTGTCTGATTTATCATTACTTTATCATTTGGCTTACCCCTGTTAAAGTATGTGCCATTCCATCAAAGTCCATAAAGTAGTCTACTGCCATCCCTATGTCTTTTGTTACATCCATCCATCTTCCCTGTGGATACGATATTTTAAAACCCATCACCCCGGGTGAAATGCTCACCGGTATCCATGCGCTTGCGGATTATCTACCATAATATTTCTGTAGGCTTATCTTATACCAACCAACATTTCTTGCGCCATTGCTTAGAATGGATTCTAGATCTATTCTTTGGAAGTTGCGTTAAGAAATGTCAACAAACATTTCTGGAGCCGTTGCCGGGGAGGATTGGATGGCTACCTTTTGAAAATCGATGGCTAGATACTTTAATGAGACTTTGTAATTTGGCACCTCTGCTTAAACATAATTACCCTTGTTTGTTTTTGTCTATCTTACTTGCAGGGTATTAACAGGTTTGATTGTGATTCACCACACTTCAATTATTTGAGTCAAATCAACCAAGGAAGCTTTACACCAAGTTCTGAAGCCATGGCTGAGAAGATGTTGTTGGAATTCTCTGCTCCAAACATCAATAACATTCGCATTGGACCAACAATCGATCATGAATTCGAGCTTAAGCCTAGCCTCATCAACATGGTGCAAGCTGATCTATTCAGTGGAAAGGTACATGAAGATGCAAGTGCTCATCTCCAAAACTTTTTGGAGAAAGGCACCACCATCTCCATCAAGGACATTCCCAAGGAAACGATCCTACTCCGCTTATTCCCATTTTCACTAAAGGGGAGGGCGAGACAATGGTTCTACTCCAATGAAATCAACACACGGGAGGAATGTTCTACAACCTTCCTATCAAAATTTTTCCCCACAGGCAAAACTAATGCTTTACGTGGAAAAATCACCAATTTCCAGCAGCAGAAAGGCGAGTCAATTCCAGAGGCATGGGAACGTTTGCAAGAATATATATCAGATTGCCCTCACCATGGAATAAAAGAATGGATGCTCTTACAAAGCTTTTACCATGGATTAAATCAAAAAGCGTCTGAGCATCTAGATGCAGCTGCTAAAGGATCATTCTTGTCACTCACTACGAGACAAGCCAATACACTTATGCAGAAGATATCTAAAAATCAAGGCTGGGCTCAGAAGAACACTCAACAATGTTGTCAGAGTGAAGAAGTACAAGAAGATGAAGAGTTGAAAGAACTATCAACTAGTATGGACGTGCTGTTGAACAGGCTTGAGGAACGAGCCAACTTCAAGAAGGATCGACAAGCTTTACAAGATTCGATAAATACTTCAAGAAATTCAAGCTTGGTGGTCCACAAGTCAGCACCAAGCCAAGAAAAAGACCTACAACCACGACCGACTTACGCAGGTAAGTATACAGGTAATAATTTCAAGCGACCTTCGCTATGAGAGTTAATTGAAGAACAGGATGAAATAACCAATAATCTCTCTAAGAAGCTTGTTGCTAATGATAAGATTCTAGAAGACATAAATGTTAAGATGGATAATTTTTCTGAAATCTTAAAAGATCAAGCTATCTTTAATGCTAAACTAGAATCAAAGTTATCAAAATTGTCTGCTGTTGCACCTGTTGCCACTAACCCTGAGCAGGTATTTAATGTCCGAACAAGAGGTGGCAAGCAAACAACAGATCCACCATATCCCAAGGGCACAGCAAGACCACCGGCTAGAACACCTACAACACCTGCAACATCTGCAGTACCTGTAGCACCAGCTGAAGCTCCAGAGAAGGATAATAATGTAGAAGAAGTCGTGCAAGAAGAACAAGACTTAGCAAGACAAGATTTCCACGACACCAACTTCATAACATATCCAAGAAGAGTGAGAAAACCTCAAGTTGATGATCAATTCGGGAAGTTCATCGAAGTCATCCAGAAGCTTTATGTCAACATACCTCTATTGGATGCCATGCAAGTCCCGACATATGGCAAGTACATCCGAGACATCCTGAATAATAAGAAACCTTTGCCAACTACGGAGATCATCAAGTTGACCGAAGAATGCAGTGCGGCAATCCTGAACACATCGCTCATCAAGAAAAAGGATCCAGGAAGCCCCACTATTGAGTGCTCCATTGGAAATAAATACTTCAACAATGCACTCTGTGATCTTGGAGCAAGTGTTAGTGTGATGCCCAAGGTTGTCTTCGACAAGCTCAAGCACCCTACCTTGGTTCCAACATCAATGTGTCTCCAATTGGCAGATCAATCAGTTCGCTACCCATCAGGAATCACCGAGAATGTTCCAGTGAAAATCCGAGAGTTCTTGGTGCCAGTTGATTTCGTGGTATTGGATATGCACCCAGACTCCAGGGTTTCACTAATTCTCGGGCGACCATTCCTGAGCACCGCCAATGCACGCATCAATGTAGGCAGAGGGGAGATCACATTTGAGATCCATGGAAAGGAGGAGAAGTTTGCCTTCAGACCCAAACCAGAGCTCAGCATCAACGCGAACATGATCGATCAAGAAAAGACATCATCAGAAGGACCATTATCTCTGAAGACGGAGGATGCACCTGAATATTAGAAGACTCGGAAGTCCTGAACCCTCGCCAAAGGTAACCGGTAAAAACACAAAAATATATTTCTGAATTTCATATTTACTACAGTAAAAACTTTTTCACGTCCCATGGTAAATAATTTTACGGTGTGTCAAAACCTGTATAATGATTTTTCATGGTGGCATAAAAATATTTTTACTACTATATTTTTGCTATTATATTTGCTTTTACCCTTACGCATGGGACCCACATGCCATAGGGATGCACATCAAGTCTTTACCTACCTTATCTTATCACTTCATCCACCAGCACCTTCTTTTCCCACTCACGAGGCACTTTTTCTAGCGTTGGAAGACAGCAGGAAATGGATGGAGGAGAGGGCACCCGAGTGGAGGCCAGGTGGGGCCGACCGGCCCCACCACCAGGCCAGTCGGCCACCCCCCTTGGGCCTATATAAGCAGCCACCTCCTACCCAGTTCTTCGCACACACACCAGCCCAGAAAACCTCACCTTCGAGCTTTTGCAGTGCTGCCTCAAGAGAAAGGAAGCTTAGGAAGAGAGTAGAGAAGAAATCCAAGGGTAGCCTAGCTCTAAACTTTTCTCTTACACCCTTGAAAGCCTTAGACACCATGTTTGGGAGAATCCTTAGACGCTCTAGCTCCAGAGCCAACTCCCAGCGGTTGATGAGTGTAGACTCTCAGGAGTCTCCCTCACCGGTCTCTAACCCCTCTCCCTCGGCATCGCAATCACAAGGAAAGATCCTAACCAATGATGTGCATTTGCACATCAGGAGAGGAGAAGAGAAGGAAAGGTATGAGAAACTGAAGAAACGTTCTTTTGTCCTTACACACATGTTTAGCGAAGAGTTCATGCAAGAAGCAGGCTTGAACCCTGAGTTCAGCCAGATTTTTGCTCTGCTGGGGTGGACCTCTTTTTATCACACTTCTGAAAGGGGTTGCCGTCTCCTCACTTTAGAGTTTCTTTGCACTTTGAAATGCTCTAACGATGGGGTAACCTTTCGGTTGTTCTGTCAAGAGCACACTCTATCTTGGAGAAGGCTGAGTAACACCTTAGGGTTCGCAAAAGGATGTGCCTTAGATTTAGACTCGTCTCCTGAAGATTTTGATAGGCTGCACCTCTGGACAGACGTTACAGGGAAAGAGAACGCACACAAGCCACGCACCAATGATATTCAGCATCCCACTCTCTATTTCTTTCACAAGTGGATAAGCCTTGTCCTTTTTCCACGCAATGATAATATCAGTGTGAGAGTAGGGGACATGCAGTTGATTTATGCTGCTCTGAAAAGAAAAGCTGTGTCCCCTGTTAAGATGCTAGTAGAGCACTGGCTCTCGTTCCCCAACCTAGTTGGAGACGTAAGCTGCACCTCTCTGATCACCCGGATAGCCGATGACTTGGGCATCCTTGGAGATGCCACTATCATCAGCATTGATACTCCTCGTGAGATCATTGGCTACGATTACTTCCGCCAAGGAAGATGGGTTAAGAAAATTCAAGAAAAATTGCACTATATCCACAATAAGAGCGCAATCCCGTTACCTAACCCGGGATTGGGTATATATTCTGTGCAATCTTTTCTAATCATTGAGCAGGCACAACCGGTCCAGCAGCAACCTCCACAAACGTCAGCTCGAGCCTCATCGTCAAACTACGCCGGAGTTGACCCACTGTCCGAAGACGCCGCGTATCGATCATATGAAAACTTCGTTCCAACATACCCTCGTTGCGCGTACCAAGGAGGAGATTTACCATCGCAAGGACCGAGCAACCTCAGAAGAAAGGAGTTTGGAAGTGGCAGGTTTTACGCATTATCTTCGAATTTTGTACCTACCCATAACTCTTTTTTAGGATTCGACCATCAGTATTCTGCGACGTTCTGCCAAGGTGTCCATGACAACATGAGGACGCAAATGAGCACTCAGGATACCCACACCAACATGCTACGCCAACAACAACAGTGGATGGACCAGGCAGGACAACGATTAGAAGATATACAAGAAACCGCAGATGCAAACGCTGAACTACTGGCAAGCAAATTTCGCCAGTGGGGGATGTAGAATCAAGCAGCTTGGGGGAGAAGCCCCCAAGGTAAGTATCAACTATCTATTTATATATTTTTATTTTAAGTTTTGTTTAGTTTGATAAGTTTGAAATAATAATAAAATAAAATAAAATAAAATAAAAATTTCCCTTGTTTAGAATAAATAAAGAACTAGAGAAGTATGCTAAATGGACATGATAAACAAATGCTCTTCAGTGCTGCAAATGCCTAGCTTACCATCTTTGAAGTTCTCCCAAGACATGGATACAATTGTTTAGATTTTGAAACATGCTTTGAGTTTGAGATTCTTGTGGGAGCAATTTCTTGATCTAAGTCTAGGTGATTGATTGATTGACATGATTAAGTTGAGCTGCTGTTTATCTTGTTCAAAAGTAACACTAAATTCTGGAGATTCACTTTTTAATCAAAAAATTCATATATAACGAGTCTCCTGTATGACACAAGACTTTATGTCCTGTTAAAAAAAGAGCCTTGTTGAAAATTTGCTCAGAATGTTCCAGTTCTATATCTCTCTATGCCTTCAAAGAGACTTGGGCATGACATAAAAAAAAAGAGGAAAAAGTGAGATGAGAGAGGGAGAGAAATGAACAAGTGTTCTAATGGGCGAGAAGGGCCTACCTCCTTAAAAAGAATAAATTAGACATGAATAATGGACACAAGTCCGAGGGCGAGAAGAGCCCACATCTCTAAGGAGAGAGAAAAATGGACAAAAGTCCGGGGCGAGTAGGGCCCACCTCTCCTAATGTCGTGTAACCCAAGGTTCTCTTAAGATTATTGCTAGAAAGAGAGATATATTTCAGGAACAAATGAAGCAAAGGCAGGCTAAAGTTGAAAGTTTTTATGTTTTATCATATCAAGTTGTCATACAGGAGTACTCTAAGCTTTAACTTGAACATCTTTTGCAAAACACTCCAGAATTTTAGTGAAACCAAGAACTTGAGACATGGTGCTTGACTTAATTGTTATATCTTTCAACTTCTCAACACCCAAGTACAGATAAAAGCCCTATGTTCTCAAGCAGATATAAGCAGGTTTTAAAAGTCTAACTTTTTCATCCTACCTTGGAAAAGAATTTATTGTGGTAACACTGAGTCTTGCTAAGAGACTAGCAAGAGGTAAGCTTGGGGGAGTTTGTTGATGCTCACTAACTCTTATTTTTATGCATCAACAATACATGAAAAAGGACCAAAAAGATAAATCAACAGTAGTATAGGGCCTTGGACTAATGAATTCCACGAGTTTTGGTGAATTATATATTTTCAGGGACTATTCAGGAAAATGCGAAAAGAATGAATTCTAGAAGGCTCCAGAAGACTCCCAAACTCAACCGAAGTGGTCTCCAAGAAAATATGCATCTAGAAGGGACAAGAGGCCCACACGCGAAGGCGGAGCCCAGCCGGGGCCCAGCCCAGGCCGACCGGCCCTATAGGGAGGCCGATCGGGCTTGCCCTGGCCCCGATCAGGCCCTGTTTCGGGAAGGTTCCTCCACCGCCTCTTAGCGTTAATCTAAACCACTTGTTTAGGTTAGTTTGATCCTACGGCGACGGATTATCCCTACGAGCTATGTAAGCAACCCCAGACCCCCCTAGGGCATGGGATGCATCTCTCAGAAGATCATCATCATCAGGCCAAGACAGGAGAAGAAGAGGATACATCAGAGATAGGATAGCTACTTCATAGTTCAAGATCTAATTTCTAGATCAAGAACCTAGTTCTAGATAGAGAGTCAGATTCGAGTAGAGTTGAGCTTTGCTCCAGTTCCAGATCTGTAAGTTATCAAGATTCAGTTCTTATATTGTTTCTCAATGACTTTATGCTATTTCAATGTTATGTGTGCAATTGCTAAGTTCTTACTTTATTCTAGTAGTATATTTGATATAGTCATGATTAATGATAAGTCTACGCACTTATTCGTAGAGCTCCTAGTATATTACGTGTGTATGCTAGGTAGTAGAAAGTATGTAAGCATGGTGCTTAGATATAATTTACTTGCGGATTCACCTTATACTCCGGGTCGTGTGGTAGATCGTGGGCGTGACAGGCCTATTGAGTCCTTTGCAGTCCACCCCCCGAGTATAAGACTAGTCGAACAATGATTCTTGGGAGGATCAAGTTTCGTCCTTGATCTTCTTGGGTAATCTTCGGGGTGTTCACATTTATCCATGACTATGCTATATGTGATGATATGCTACATTAGAATAGATGAATAACTCAGTCTTTGTATGCTATATAGAATTGTGCCTCTTAAGTAAATCCAATTCTAATCTAGACTAGGAATAGTATGTTCTATGCTCCACATGTGCCTCTGCCTGTCTGATTTATCATTACTTTATCATTTGGCTTACCCCTGTTAAAGTATGTGTCATTCCATCAAAGTCCATAAAGTAGTCTACTGCCATCCCTATGTCTTTTGTTACATCCATCCATCTTCCCTGTGGATACGATATTTTAAAACCCATCACCCCGGATGAAATGCTCATCGGTATCCGTGCGCTTGCGGATTATCTACCATAATATTTCTGTAGGCTTATCTTATACCAACCAACATTTCTTGCGCCATTGCTTAGAATGGATTCTAGATCTATTCTTTGGAAGTTGCGTTAAGAAATGTCAACAAATGATGCAATTGAGAGCAAGTAAACCAATGGCATAGATATGGCATCATCATAAACTACCTGAAATGCCACATTGGTCTACACCATTGCAACGGGCTCGTCGAGACGATCGAAATGGATATATCATTTGCATACATCGGAGCCCGGATGAGAGAGATATGCACAAGACATCATGTGGGCCTGGTGGGACCCACACAACGCCACGTGGCGACGTGCTGGCACACAGGATGCCATGTGTCCATGACACCTCATCAATCCAAGAGAAGCACTTCCCGACGAATCAGACACCGCCACGTGTTCAGCACAGGGATTCAAGGGCCCACAACCCGAGCAAACCGCCTCCAAACTGCGTGGGCACCTGGAACCGTCATAAGGGACCACATATCAGTCACTAGGAGAAAGCACAACGCGAGACGTGGTGGGCCCAGGTCCGCCGACCCCTTGGATCGGCCGAACCGACCTTGCCACGGTTCGCCATCTGCTTCCACGTGGTGCTTCCTAATTGGATCCTCAAGCCATTTCCCGGTGCCCAAACTGTTCTCACGAAGTTGTCCAGCCCCTACAAATAGATGTGAGGGGGGTAAGAATAAGGACACACACTTCTTCTCCTCATTTTGTCTTCGGGCTCCTACCTCTTTAGGAGAGGAGTGCCTTTGCATAGGATTAGTGTTGGCTTGCTAGTGCTTAGAGATTAGAAGGAAGGTGAGGGGGTGACTTGGGGACATGCCATGGTGTGTTGGCATCTTTCCCCAAGAATGAACCTCTACGGGTGCCTTTGTTCTTCATTTAGACTAAAGTGAATATTCCGACATTCTCTGTTTAGACTAAATTGGGTTCTTGCATTATTGAATAGTTCTTGTGTTCTTCATCTGTTCTTGATTTAGAGGCTTGTGTTCTTCATGAACCCAACCCTCTGATCTTCTGGTGTAGTTCATAAGTTGCTAATTCTGTTTGTATGCCAGTTAGTCTAATTAGAGTAAAGTGGGTGCTCCGTATGTTCTATTTAGACCAAAGTCCCTCCGTGATCCTTGCATGAGATAGCTAATACCTGAGTGAGTTCTAGTCTCTCCCTCGTGGGTTCGTTGCTTCGTGTGTTATACGGAGTGCTATAGTGTTGTTGTGGGAGCTCAGACGCAGTCGTGCTATAGTAGTGATCGGCGGTGTTATCCTTCATTTGCCCCGTATCCCACAGTTAGTTAGGGGTAGGCCGCGGTAGTGATAGCCGTTGGACCCTTCGTACTCCCCCACGTTCGGATACGGCGTAGAGTTTTCGGCCAGAACCGACCTGTCACATCTAGGAGGGAACTAGTGCCTGAAACGAGAGTTTCTAATTGAGAGACCGTTCTTATCTCTGTATGCTATCGGCCGGATCCTTTCCATCTCCCATCTCACCCTATAGAGTGGTGTCCTTGGACCGTAGCTAGGCTAGGGGGTAGCGCTCACCGTTCCTTGGATTCGATACCCTTTGGAATGCTCCTTAGGTGAAGTGCTACAGTGGTATATCCATGCGCTTGCGGACTCGTTCGTACCCATAGGTGTACCTAGGTGGATCTTACGCTCACACTAACAAGGCGCCGTTAGCAGTGACTTGAGAAATACCAACAGCTACCTTAGTCAAACGATCAACAATAACCCATATCGAGTCATATCCATCTCGTGTACGGGGCAACCCAACAATGAAATCCATGCCAATCTCTTCCCACTTCCATTCAGGCACCTTCAACAGTTGAAGTAATCCAGCTTGCTTTTGATGCTCAGATTTAACTCTATGATAGGTGTCACACAAGGCCACATGTGCAGCCACATCTCTCTTCATTCCATACCACCAATACCTCTGCTTGAGATCCTGGTACATCTTGGTATTGCCTGGGTGAATGGAATAAGCTGAATCATGAGCTTCTCTCAAGATGGTCTCCCTAAGATCGCCCACATCTGGCACACAAATCTGTTTCCTAAACCATATGGTTCCCTGATCATCCTTTGTGAAATCTGGGGCTTTGCATTTTTTCCATAGTTGCCTTGATTTCCTTGATCTCTTCATCCTCCAATTGCCCTTTGCATATCTCCTGCTCCAAGGTAGATTCTACCTCCAAAGTCACTCCTTCAGTACGAGCAACTATCCCCAAGTTGAGCTTCTCAAAGTCCTTCATCAACCCCTCAGGCAACTGGAATGCTAATGCCATGTTAGCTTGTCCTTTCTGACTCAAGGCATCTGCAACTAGGTTTGCTTTACCAGGATGATAGTGTATCTCCAAATCATAATCCTTGATCAGTTCCAACCATCGACGTTGTCTCAGATTTAAATCCTTCTGAGTGAAGATGTACTTTAAGCTCTTATGGTCAGTGTAAATCTGACACTTGGTTCCCATAATATAGTGCCTCCAAATCTTCAAAGCATGAACCACTACTGCTAACTCCAGATCAAGTGTAGGATAATTCAGCTCATGTTTCCTCAACTATCGAGATGCATAGGCTATAACATGACCTTCCTACATAAGCACACAACCTAAGCCCTGTCGAGACGCATCACAATAGATATCAAAACTCTTCTGCAGATCTGACATCACTAGAACTAGAGCTGAAGTCAACCTCTTCTTCAATTCTTCAAAACTGGCTTGACAAGCAGCAGTCCACTTGAACTCTTTATCCTTCTCTAATAGCGATGTAAGAGGCTTCCCTATTTTAGAAAAACCTTCAATGAACCGACGATAATATCCTGCAAGGCCAAGGAAACTCCTGATCTCCTTGACTGTCCGTGGCGGTTCCCACTTCAACACATCACTAACCTTTGGCGGGTCGACTGAAATACCTCCATCGGTGATGATATGCCAATGGAAAGAGACTTCCTTCAACCAGAAATCGCACTTGCTGAATTTAGCATACAACTGATGCTCCCTAAGCTTCTGCAACACAAACCTCGATTGTTCCTCATGCTCCTCTTCATTCTTGGAGTGTATCAAGATGTCGTCAATGAACACCACAACGAACTTATCCAAGTACTCCATAAACACTTTGTTCATCAAATACATGAAGTAGGCAGGTGCATTAGTCAGTCCGAAAGGCATGACTGTATACTCATAAAGTCCATACCTAGTGGTGAATGCAATTTTTGGAATATCCGACCACCTGATCTTCATCTGATGATAACCAGAACACAAATCAATCTTGGAGAACACTTTAGCACCTCTCATCTGATCAAACAAATCCTCAATACGGGGCAATGGGTACTTATTCTTGATAGTAATGTCATTAAGCAATCTATAATCCACACACATCCTCTGAGTACCATCTTTCTTCTCTACAAAGATAACTAGTGCTCCCATGGTGATGAACTAGGACGAATGAATCCCTTTTCCAGTAACTCATTAATCTACTTCTTAAGTTCTGACAGTTTAGCACTGGACATTCCATGAAGACGCTTAGAAAAAGGAGCAGTGCCAGGTAAAAGATCAATAACAAACTCCATTTCTCGGTCAGGTGGCATGCCTGGCAGGTCATCTGGGAATACATCTGGAAACTCACAGACCACTATTGACGGTTGATTGTCGTATCAAAGATTGTTTGGATTTGCAAGCGGACAAATCCTCCGTCATAGTCAAGGGACCCTTGTCACACCCTGAAATTTCCAATTTCAGGATGTGAATAGGGAGAATAATTAAAACAACGATTTTCTCATAATTTTAAAATTTTTCCAACATTTACTTTCTTTATAGGAAATATAGTATAGGAGAAAGCCTTATTTGTTTTTCTGAATTAAATAAATGATTATGTGTGTTGCATTCATGCCGATGCATCTTGGTGTTTCTCTTGAGTGTAAAAGGTTTTAAAATGCGTTTTGGTGCTGACCAAATCTCTCTTAGAATTTTCCAACTACTCTGGAATTTATTCTCTTTTCTCGAAAGTTTAATCTATTTATTGGATGGTTCTATAATCTTCTTCACGAGCTCCTGATATTTTATTTGGATTCATTATTTCCTAAACTATCTTTTGAGCTGCTGTACTCCCAAAGCCCCATTCATCATGGCCGAAACTCTTTGAGCATCTACAATTTGGTCGTTATCAAATATCCTTCCAAATTATATTAAGATCCATGCCATCCTCAATTTCCTTGCTATCCCTCCCAGCCCATTAATTCTTCTCTCTATTTTAAGTCGATGCTAGCAGGCCAGATAACTCTAACATGGGTTTTCAGCTGCCAGGCTTGGCCCTGCAAATAGCTTGCTTATTCCACAAGATGAAGGTCGTCCAACTCGAGGTCGACTTGGACTCAAAAATATCTACAACTTCGATTGGATCAGCAGTGCACGTACAGATGATTCAAGACCCTGCCTTCCACAATATATACTACTTGTATCCCTTCGTGCTCTATGTTTTCGCAACAGCACCACAGCGCCTCACATGCCCTAGTGCTGCCACCGCCGCACCGCCGCCAACCACCAGTGCTCCGTTCCGCCGACTCATGTACGAGGTCCTCGATCTGTTACCACGAGGAGCGTCACCAAGGCACCAGCAGGAGCCGTCCGCAGCAAGTACAGCGCCGTGGATCCATCTCTGCAGCGAGCAGTCTGCCGTCCATGAGACCTTGACACCATGTATGCATGCCGGCCGGCCGTCGGGGAGGACTTCACCACGAGAGCCAGCGAGGTGATACCAAAGCTGGTCGAGATTGTCGTCCCTGTGACGATCTGCTGTACTTCGGAGGAGCACACATGTCCAAGCTGAAGGTCGAACAGAAACCGTCCTCATCGAGATTGGTCTCAAGCCGTTGCCGTCGTTCGTTTGCCTTAAGTGAGCCAATCTCCTTGTTTCGTACTACATCTTACTCATCTCTCTTATTGCTGGTCAATCTACACCCATAACCCATCTAGTTTCTGTTTCCCTCCAGTTGTTTCCTGTCATGGCGAGCTATCTGTGATCTGCTCACCGCTGCATGCCAACGCCATGCTCACTCACATCACCTGCGTTGCCGAGCCAGCGTCGAGCCCGGCCGTCGTCGCCGCTCTGGTGAGATGACCTGCACACCATGCACTCCTCCGTCTATGTTTTCTCTCTTATCCATGCTGCGTACAAACTCATGTCGTGCACCAGTTGTTCCACGCCAAAACTCAGCTGAAGCCTTCTCTTGTGTTTCTGCAACAGACATTGCAAGCCATCAGGAACTACCTGATCACCGGCCATGCAGTCCATGTACGAGGAAAGCTATAGAAAGAAGGTCACGTTCTTGTACGTACAGAAGCAAACAAGCCATGCATCGTTCATGCTTGCTCTTGCCGGTGATGACATCATGGTGACATCATGCTTATGTGGTAATTTGGGACTTTTCCTTTGACAAAATAATCAGCACTTCTCCTACCATTCTTTTCGGTAATGTGAAACTTTATTGATCATTAGGCCTTGCAAATCTTTGATCTATAGAATAATTATTTATTCATATGTAAAATCCTTGCACACGTCAGCCATATTCAATTAGTATCCTTATTTTCTTGTTAAAATTCATATCTTATCCAATTCAATTCTATTCTGTTTTCAGCAATCCTTTAGCTCACGTGTTCGTCCTAACACGTAGATTAGTTTTGTACCGCTTTTCAGTATGTTTTATGATGATTGGTGTACTGTTTTTAATTTAGATTGTTTGATTGTTAGAATATGTGTGCTCTGGATGTTTTGCTTTGCATGATTGTGCTCGATGATTGATGCGAGTAGAATGAACGTCGTACGAGAGCATTGAAGAGCTCGAAGGTGAAGACACTCTGAGCAACTATTCTCTGGTTAAAGGCAAGTGTGTCCTTGTTCTTTTGTCCCAATAACTATATTTAATCACTTTGCATATGCCTTGCATTAATTTTGATGGGTTCCAATTAAGGATGATGACTAGTATTCTTTTTACCATTGCCTTGTATAACCGGGTTGTTTAATTAATATTGATGGTAGATGTTGCTTAGCCTGCACAACTGGGTTGGTGATAATCAACATGGTTACTTTTACTCTATGTTCCAATGCTATATCTCTGTTTAATACAAGACCATAATTGTTAATCGGAACATGGAGCGACCACCCAGGAAAACAGTACAACCACAAGACATACGGCTCTGTCTTGGCCAAATAATTAGAAACCTTGATGTTGTAGTGATCTTACCCGAAAGGGACCAATGGGTAGGCGTTGTTGGGGTATAGGCCTGCTCTAGCGGGGAGTTGGGTTTGTTCTTTTATGGCGGGGTATTGACCTGCTAGGGAGCTTTATGCCCTGCTTCGACCTGAAACCTAGTGGGTTGCTGCACATCGGGGAATCTTTGTAAAGGCCTCGTAGCGTCCCTATGCAATCACACCTCGGTAGTGTGGTATGATGCCTATCTAGCATCGCATGGTTGGGTCCAAAGTTCTTCGGAGCTTTTACACGACTTGTGGTGAAAGTGTACAAAGTTCTTTATATCCACGTGATCGTATCGAAGTGTAGAACAGTTTTATGCCCCTGTTTTGTTCTGTTAGTACTGTTTGGTGATTGTTTCTTATTTTATTCCATTGTATGCTTGTATGTGAATGATGTGGTGCGTAGAAGACGATCCGTACGTGGAATACACTGAAGTTGAAGATTTCCAAGACCCTGAGCAGCAACAAGTGTTGGTAGAAGGCAAGTCCTTGCTGCATTCCGAGTTATCCTATTACAACATGCATTTTAATTACACCATTATTTATTTATTGCTTTGCATTAAATTGAAGGGTCCAATTATCTAAGGATTGACTAGCTTTGTTTATTCCTATGCCTTGATCAACCTGGGTTTATGATTATGTTGGGTAGACCTTGCTTAGTTGCTCAACTTGGGATCATGGTGGTTCTAATGAACAACAATATTAATCTTGCTTTATTTATGTTATACCTTCATTAAACAAGATCACCTTTGTTAATCGGAACATGGAGAACCACCCAGGAAAACCGTACTACCACAAGACATAAGGCTCTATCTTGGCCAAGTAATTAGAAACTTTAGTATGTGGTATGCTTTACCTGAAAGGGGTTGGGGGCTGACGGGAGATGGTGTATAGACCTGCTCTGGCGGGGAGTTGGGCTTTGCTAAGACACGGTACCCGCTAGGGAGCTTTATGCGCTGCACTGATCAGGTAACCTAGCGAGCAGCCCGTGCTAGGGAATCTTTGTAAAGGCCTCGTAGTGTCCCTATGCAATCACACCTCGGTAATGTGGTATGATGCTTGGCCGGCATCGCATGGTTGGGTCTAAAGTTCTTCGGGACTTTTACGCGACTTGTGGGTAAATTTGTACAACCTCTGCAGAGTGTAAAACTAACTAGTTAGCCGTGCCCACGGTCAAGGGCAGCCTGGACCCTCACATGAGTAAATTATGGAAGATGGATTAAACTTGTTGCATTTACTTATGTTCTTGATGATGATGCTTATGTTAATCTCTAGGTTGGTATAAACTTACATTTGCTAGTAAATCAGCTTGCTTAATAAAATTTGACCAACTAAAATGCTGACCTGCTATGCAACCACAAGCTTCCACCATAATGCCTTTGCATGTTGTTATAGCATTTTCCCTTGTTGAGTGCGACATGTGCTCATGCTTGTTGTTATTTTATATTGCATCTACACAACCCGGTTGCTGCTCAGACGGACGTTTTGAAGACTTTCCTAGAGAGTTCGACGGTTTCTAGGCGAGCGTGCCACCAGTCAGCTGCCTGTGGAGACGTCCTTTTCCGCTGCTAGTACTCGCTTTTGTTACGATTATGAGACATTCGGTCATGTAATAAAGTTATAATACTTCCTTTACGCTTTTGACACTGTTTTTGGTATTCACTGAGTCGATGCATGTGTGTAACTTGATCCTGGCGCACATGTATTCTATGCATTCGGATTTGCTCTTAAATCTGGGTGTGACAAAGTGGTATCAGAGCCGTGTTGACTGTAGGGCGTTAGCCTAGTTAGAAAATTGTCGAACTTAAGGATTATATTATCATAGAAGCCATTCTTACTTCATGCTATGCTTTAATTCTATTTTTAATATACATATCCTTGCTTTTACCCCCATCCTTGATATTCTACTTGTTCTCTACCTTACATTGGCTATCCTTTTCACTCTATACTTCCTTGCTCTTGCTTTAAGGAATCTTTAGCATTCGTTCTATGCTCCATGATCTTTTCCTATCTTTACCCTACCCGTGTTCACAATTGTTCTCAGTTATCTAATGACTCTATCATGTCCAACCCAAAGAGCTTCCTTAGGATCTAGAAGTTCTCTAGGCTTTATGCTTATGTAATCGTTAGTCACGATCGTCGTTTAGGTGTGCTTAGCTTAGTGGTGTGTTTGAATGCTTGATCTTGTGTTAATGCTTGATTTGGATCTTTGCTTGAGTGCAATGTGTTGTGGATTGATAACCACAATGACATTGGTTTAGTAATAAGGTTTGCTTAGTTGGATTTAAGTTCTTCACAACCACCTTTAATCTTGCACAATCTTAAACCTTTATCTATCTTTATTTAACTATCATGGAGATCTTCTTAATACAAAATCTGTTCACGTCATTCTCTGACACAGCAGCAGTGTTTTAATTATATCTCGAGCTACAGAGCTCCGATTGATGCAAAACTAGTTGGGTTAGTTCACAAATTTCATAACTGATTTTCTGTCAAAAATTCAGCCCCATCCAATAAATATCCTGGGAGTTATGCATGAAACATTGGAGCTATCAGAGTCTGTAAAACTCTGCTGACATAGTTAACTTCATTATTTTATATCTCGGGCTATAGACCTCCGTTTGAGGCAAACCCAGTTGGAGAAGTTTAGAAATTTCATGGGTGTTTTTATGTCCAAAATTCAGAAATTTTAATTACATATTCAGAGAGTTATGCCCGAAACTTTGGAGCTACTTGAATCTGTTAGCACTGCTGATATACCTGACTTGTTTATTTTATATCTGGAGTTATAGAGCTCTGATCGAGGTGATTCCAGCTGGACTAGTTCCGTAATTTCATTACCTTTTAATGATCAAAAGTTCATAATTTTTGATTAGCCACGTTGAGAGTTATACCTTAATATCTGGAGTCAACGGAATCTGTCTAAAGCTGAATATCTTCATTATTGTACCTTCTGAGTTTCACTCCTGACTCAATCATCTAAAGTAATGTTCCTAACACTCAGATGGTGAACACCAGGTCAGGATCCGGAGTCGATCAACTAGCAATGAACCGCCAAGGGAGAAGCAACCGTTCTGGCCCAGCACCTCAGCAACCACAGATGGATCCAGCCATGCAGCAATTCATCCAGACTCAGACCGAGCTCCTCCAGAACCTGTCCAACACTGTGGTGAACCTGCAGGCCCAAGTCAATAATCCACCCCAGCAACAGCAGGCGCCCAGGGACAAGCACAGGGAGTTCATGAGCCATCGTCTGCCAGTGTTCACACATCCTGCAGATCCGTTGGAAGGTGATGACTGGCTGAAGACTGTGGGCAAGATGCTCACTATCGTACAGTGTGATGACAGAGAGAAGGTCCTGTACGCTTCAGGATTACTTCAGGGTATAGCAGGAGCTTGGTGGGATGCTTATGCTGCCGCTCATGCTACACCAGACACTATCACTTGGCAGGAGTTCACCAACAGCATCAGGAGCCATCACATTCCTGCAGGCCTGATGAAGCTAAAGAAGAAGGAGTTCCTTTCTCTCAAGCAGGGAGGAATGTCCGTGGCTGAATTTAGGGACAAGTTCATAGAGTTATCTCGTTATGCGTCTGAGGATGTTGCTGATGATGGGAAGAAACAGGAGCTATTCATGGAGGGATTAGCTGGACCACTTCAGTACCAGCTTATGTCTCACACTTTTGCGTCGTTTCAGCAGCTGATGGACAAGGCTATCTGCTTGGAGTCAAAGCACAGAGAGATGGGAGATCTGAAGAGGAAGACCACTACCTCTGTGCAGTTTGGGAGCAGCACTCGCCCCCGTTTCATTCCACAGCAGAGGACAACACCCCATATTGGTGGTTCAGGTGGTAACTCTGGGCAGAATCAGTTTCAGCGTAACAATCAACCGTTCAAGCACCCCATTCAAGAGTTGCAGCAGTCCACTCCACAGACTCCACGCCCCAATGACCAACAGTCTAGTCAGAACACCCCAGCGGGAACCCCAGTGAGACCTAGTGCGCCCAGCACTCCTGTTGGTAATACTTGCTTTAAGTGTGGGGGTCTGGTCACTATGCCAACAACTGCCCCCAGAGGAGCGTGCAGAATACCCCAGTGCAGAGTCAGCAGATGAGGAACGGAAACAAGACCCCGCAGAGCTCCAAGGGACAACAGAACTCCACACGTGGTAGATTGAACCACGTAAATGCAAGGACCGTGTTTGGTATGTTCTCTATCAACATTGCCCCCACATCAGTTCTACCCTATCATTCTCAAAATCTTTCTTAGTTCTTCTGAATCTCGAGGTCGAGATTCCTTTTAAGGGGGTAGATTTGTCACACCCTGAAATTTCCAAATTTCAGGATGTGAATAGGAAGAAAATTTAAACAACGATTTTCCTATAATTTTAAAAAATTTCCCAATATTTAATTCTTTACAGAGAATATAGTACTGGAAAAAAAACATTATTTGTTTTCCGAAAATAAATAAATGGCTTATTGTTTGTTGCATACATGCTGCTGCATTATTTTTGTTTGGTTGAATTCAAATTGATATTTGAATTCAATTGTTTGAATCCTTTTATAAAAAAACAAAACCCTTTCCCTTTGCTGTTTTGTTGTTGCGGCCCGGCTGCCAAAGTCCGGCAGTGGTCCTCAGACTCCACCGCGAAGGCCGCCTACCCTCCCTCAGCTTGTCACTCTTTGGACCTCTCGGCCCGTCCTCCGAAGTCTGGTTGTGCCCCCTGAGCTCCTTCGCCGGTTCGCTCATCACCTCCTTGCCGAGCACCCGCCGAGCTTCCGGCCCACAGCAGCCCAGCCGGCCTTTTGGCCCAGAGCGGCCCACGTCCGCGTTCCCCCGCGCGCAGCCGCTGACGGGCGGGACCCGCCTGTCATCCCGCCCGACGCGCCACGCCCGAGCCGGACTCGAGCTCGCGTCCGACCCCCGGCCGCGCCAAACCCCGTGCCCCGCACTATCCCTAGGCCCGCACGCCGATGCGCCACCCCCCAGGCCTTTTTAAGCCCCGCCGCCACCTCCGCCTTGCCCCCTTTTGCCTAACCCTAGCCGCAAGCACCAGCGCCGCCGCCGCCGAAAACCCTAACCGGCGGCCACCTTCGATCTCCACCGTCGCCGGCTCCCCGCCGACGAGGATACCGCCCGAAGCTCCGCCATGAGGTGAGGAAGCCACCGGTGTCACGTGTTGGCACCCTCATGCGTTGAACCGCCCGCGTGTGCTCCCCGGAGTTCGTGCCGCCGCGGCCGTCCGCCCCGCCGTGCAGAGCGCCGTCGTTGTCGCCCGTGCGTTCGCCCAGATGCCTTAGATCGACCCGCTGTGTCGCAAGCCACGTCCCAAGCCTTCTCGCATCGCAACCCGAGCCCTCTAGCTCGAGATTGAGCAAGCTCACCGGAGCTCCGCCGACCGTCACCGCGCGCCGCCTCCAGACGCCCGCAGCCGTCCAATCTGGATCCCACGGCCCAGATCGCGTCTGACCCCGGGTCAAACCGGCGTATACCGGTCAACCCTGCGCTGAGTCGTCTTTGTTTTGCAGAAAAGACCCTCAGTTTCTTATATTCACATATAGTCCCTCCCACAGTTTAAAGATCCTCACGACTAGGTCCTTCCCTTTACGTTTTAACCCTAGGTTTTCTAGTTTTTCCGCCCGAGGTCCTGTGTGGTCTTTTTGCACCGCAGCCCTTAGATTTTTATATGTAATTAGGTTTTAACCCTCGATTTCTTGCAGATAGGCCCCTGTTAGTTTAGTTTTCCTGCAGAAAAGCCCTTATACCTTGTTTTAGCCGTAGTTTACACGTTTTAGCTCCGTTTTTAGCATTCTTTATATCCACGTGATCGTATCGAAGTGTAGAACAGTTTTATGCCCCTGTTTTGTTCTATTAGTACTATTTGGTGATTTTTTCTTATTTTATTCCATTGTATGCTTGTATGTGAATGATGTGGTGCGTAGAAGACGATCCGTACGTGGATACGCTGAAGTTGAAGATTTCCAAGACTCTGAGCAGCAGCAAGTGTTGGTAGAAGGCAAGTCCTTGCTGCATTCCTGGTTATCCTATTACAACATGCATTTTAATTACACTGTTATTTATTTATTGCTTTGCATTAAATTGAAGGATCCTATTATCTAAGGATTGACTAGCTTTGTTTATTCCTATGCCTTGATCAACCTGGGTTTATGATTATGTTGGGTAGACCTTGCTTAGTTGCTCAACTTGGGATCATGGTGGTTCTAATGAACAACAATATTAATCTTGCTTTATTTATGTTATACCTTCATTAAACAAGATCACCTTTGTTAATCGGAACATGGAGAACCACCCAGGAAAACCGTACTACCACAAGACATATGGCTCTATCTTGGCCAAGTAATTAGAAACTTTAGTATGTGGTATGCTTTACCTGAAAGGGGTTGGGGGCTGACGGGAGATGTTGTATAGACCTGCTCTGGCGGGGAGTTGGGCTTTGCTAAGACACGGTACCCGCTAGGGAGCTTTATGCGCTGCACTGATCAGGTAACCTAGCAAGCAGCCCGTGCTAGGGAATCTTTGTAAAGGCCTCGTAGCGTCCCTATGCAATCACACCTCGGTAGTGTGGTATGATGCTTGGCCGATATCGCATGGTTGGGTCTAAAGTTCTTTGGGACTTTTACGCGACTTGTGGGTAAAGATGTACAACCTCTGCAGAGTGTAAAACTAACTAGTTAGCCGTGCCCACGGTCAAGGGCGGCCTGGACCCTCACATGAGTAAATTATGGAAGATGGATTAAACTTGTTGCATTTACTTATGTTCATGATGATGATGCTTATGTTAATCTCTGGGTTGGTATAAACTTACATTTGCTAGTAAATCAGCTTGCTTAATAAAATTTGACCAACTAAAATGCTGACCTGCTATGCAACCACAAGCTTCCACCATAAAGCCTTTGCATGTTGTTATAGTGTTTTCCCTTGTTGAGTACGTCATGTGCTCATGCTTGTTGTTATTTTATATTGCATCTACACAACCCGTTTGCTGCTCAGACGGACGTTTTGAAGACTTTCCTGGAGAGTTCGACGGTTTCTAGGCGAGCGTGCCACCAGTCAGCTGCCTGTGGAGACGTCCTTTTCCGCTACTAGTACTCGCTTTTGTTACGATTATGAGACATTCGGTCATGTAATAAAGTTATAATACTTCCTTTACGCTTTTGACACTGTTTTTGGTATTCACTGAGTCGATGCATGTGTGTAACTTGATCCTGGCACACATGTATTCTATGCATTCGGATTTTCCCTTAAATCCGGGTGTGACACTAATAAAATTTGACCAACTAAAATTGCTTAATGCAGTCAACCTGTCAGCCTTTCCTTGCTTAAGCCTTTGCATTCATACTTTCCCCATACTTGCTGAGTACGACATGTGCTCACCCTTGCTATAAACAATGTTGCTTAGAGAGAGGAAGCTACTAAGAAGTTGTGAAGATGTTGCTGGTGCTAGGCGTATGCAACCCCCAGTCGACTGCCTGTGATGTTTGGAGCCTTCGTTTCCAGAATTTAGCGTGATACTCTGATAATCTTCCTTTTTCTTACGTGATACTGTTTCTGTATTCACTTATATGTCACTATATGTATGAAAATAGATCCTGGCATACATATAGTTATGCACTTGGCTTTATTTATTTATTTTTTTATATTTTTCTTTCTCTCATATTTTTTCCCTTCTCTCCTTTTTCTTTCTCTCTTTTTCTTTTCTTTTTTCATACTTTTTCTTTCTTTTTCTTTCTTTTTTCTTTTTTTTACTTTTTATATACTCCCCTTGAACTCTAGATTACATTGTACCTACCTCCTTGGCAGCTCCCCCCATGCTTAGACGATTGCACGTCCTCAGGCAATGAGGTGGAAAAATTTTTGTGCCATGGTAGGTACTAAAAGTTCTATGTTTTCCGGGAGAGAAACACTTGAAATCTTCTAGGGATCCTTCACGCAACCATGTCGTCTTGGAGGACTCCCAAAATTATTCTTCAATCCTTGGCACCTTCATTCTTGTGATCTTTCTCGAAATATTCATCCATACTCAAATGATAGGTTGTGGTCAAGGAGGTAAACACAAAAAGATACATTGGGTTTTATGGGTGGATATCCGGCGAGGTTTATGAAATTTCCGATGTGGAGATTCACAATGCACGGATAGAAAAGGGCTAGCAATAAGATAGATACGCAAAAACGGAATGACCAGCTTCTTAGTCTCGAGCTAGAGAAATCAAGCCCTGAATTAATTCACCTAAAAATAAATCTTGTATACTAAGTTTTTGCACTCAAATAAATATAAGGCTTTGGATAGGTAGAGCAACATGCAAGAGGTATTAATGACAAGGTTAGCATAGTTTTAAGAACAAAAATAAATCATCTTTAACCCATCCAAAATTTAGAGCATGAAAAGAAAACTATGGGTCTTATTTGTATCATAACCTCCGTGAAGGATTAAGCCGGCATTTAATTTAATTTCAGATTTCCATTTATAGAGAGCATTAGCTTAATCATGCATAAAACAAGTACAAAGATGAGCAAAGCGGAAACTTTCATCATATATCAACATGGCATCAACTTATTATCTTCACTAAAGGTGATAAACATGATGGCAAACTTTATTCATGTTGATTTAAAGCAAACACTACTACTAACACACGTGCTGAAAATAAATAAATAATAGAAAATGCTACGCACACACAAATTTGCATAAAAGCTGAAAATAAAGAAAAGAGAAAAGAGGAAATCGAACTGAAATTGAAGACATCATTATTATTTTTCTTCTTCCTCCTTCTCCATTCTTCATCTTCCGGTGGTTGATGTTGATGGTCTTGCACGGTGTATCCTTGCTTGTAGTGTGATTGCATCGGTCCCTTCTTTTATTTGACTTGCATTGGTTTGGATGAGGCGCCATGAAAGCTTTATTGGGCACCATGTATGGTGGAGGAAGTTGTGGCATGTCTGCCCCGACTCCCCCATGCTTGAATCTGCACACTTCATAATATGGTGGAGGCATTGGTATTCCTCCATAAGGTGGTGGCATCCGGATCCCTCCATGTGGTTGTTTATTAGCTTGATGTGCAGCCCCTCCTTCATCTTGGGTTGCGGAGGATGATCCTTCTTCCACAATGCTTCCTCTTTTATTCTTCTTTGCCGGCACAAGAAGTCCTTCCTCATCCAATTTTTGTCTCCCTTCAACAAATAATCTCAGCCCCATGTTGGGAAGAGGAACATCAACTTGCACCCTCTCCTCTCATCTCCACTAATGTATTTTCCTTGCTTCATGTACTTGACACCCAAAGAAATCCCAACAAGGAGAAATTTTGGGTTCCTTGTAATCTTTTCCCGAAATCATTCCCAAAAATCCTTCCAGCATATCTTCTTGGACTTCAACTTGCTCCGGGGCTTCCTTCATGGGACCGAGCAGCTCTCTAATATATCCATAAGGAACTAGTTGCTCTTCATCTTCAAGGCGAAATGAGAGGCACGACACTCCTTCATCAATGACCGGTGCTAATGTATAAGAATTTCCAAGGCAAGATCCTTGTGAGTGCTTACACCAACTCAATTAAAGAATTTCACCCATCCAAGGTTGCTCAAGATTTGATAATTATCCAAGTAGAATCCCAACACTTGGAGGGCGTTGTCGTCGAAGTCAACATTTGGCACAAGCCTCTTCTCAAGACGAACAAGCCTCTCCTCCTCCTCCTCTGTCTTCATGATGAAACAATCTTGGAATACCTCGGAGTGTATGGTGGAGGAATGGATGAACGAGTTGAGCGTCATGGTGGAACGGGTGGCTCTTCCGTGTGTCCTCGCGGTTCAGTGTACCGCATGGACGAACTTTGTGTACTCCTCATGCCACCAAGGGGCAGCGTGTTGCTCCTCGGTGGTGCCACGTCTTCCTCCATGCTTCGGGGAGACTCGGAAATCGAGTGCCTCCTCGAAGAGCTTGATAATGGCACCTTTGATGATGATGAACATGTCTTCTTGGTGAAGATATTGCTGGCTATCTTCCACATTGTTGCTGCACTAACTCACAATGAGTACACCGGGGGTTGCTTACCGGTGGGAGAAACACACAAGGGAAGCAAATGGAAGGTGGAGTTTATTATTATTATGATTATTATTTTTTTAGAGGGTGGAGCATGAGGTGCACAAGATAGGATGGACGTTACCCCATGGGGTTTGTGGATACTTGAACATGCAACCGTCTATCATGGTGAAGCTAAACTAATCTATCGAAATGATATGTTGAGGGGGTCTACGGGAGTAGTGAGATCTATACTCCCGAAAAGCATGGTGGCTAGCCTTAGGCATAAAAGCATTATCAATATAAACAAAAGATTGAAACAAAAGAAACGGCAATAACATGACAAGATCCTCATCCCCATGGAACTCAAATATTTCTAGGTTGTTTCTGGAACTTATGGGCTATGAACTCAAGAACACGAATTAACAAATGCATAAAATACTTACCAGGCAAAGGGGAGCACCGGGGGCCATAAGTGGAGGCTAGGCCGGCCGGCCTAGGCTGATCGGCCTAGGGGCCCTCCTACTCCATTTTCTTTGATCTTTCTCCGAGATGCTCGTTGCTCCCTTCTGCCTTGTGTCCGCGTGATCCACGAGATTCCATCAACCAAATGTTCAGCCACTCCTTTTCTTGCACGATTAAGGGTTCACCTCCATTGTTTTTCTTTGTGTCACATCTTGTTCCCTTGCCTCTTGTGCTTCCACTAATTTCCTGCAAAACAAAGCCCTTGCTTCCCCCCATGCTTGTCCTTTGCATGTGCCCAAGATGCCAAATGATGGATATGTGATGCATCGTGGGGCACTATATGTTAATCAGGCTCAAAAACCTCCCTTAATCATGTTTAGATGCTAATCACTCCTCTAATTTTGAAACTTTAAAAATTAACTCAGCGCTAGCGATGAGTCCAAATATATCATTAGAGGAGCTTTTAGGCATCAAAAACAATTACAAAATTTATTTTGGTTGCACCGAGATCGATTGCTTTCATTAACTGATAGCAAGTTCCTCCGGCTTGACCGTGGGGGTATAGGTTTAGGTTCTAATTTTGGCCAAACATGAGAGAGATACTTTGAATAAAAATAAAGTCAATGGGGCTTAGAAAAATTCTAAATCTAGAGAAACCGGTGGATGTCAAGTTGAATGAAACCAAAAATAAAGTTCCTTAGGTTCACGCGAGTCCTACCATGCGTCAAAGATTAAAAACATTAAGAAACATGGCAAGGCTCTACTTGTGTGTTTTTATCATGTAAAGCAAGCCAACCTTAACACCATGGAGAGGATGAAAGGTTGGGGTAGGTTCTGAATTTTTGGTACTAGTTTCTCAAAAATAAGCAAACAAAACTTGGGATGGCTCAAGTCATCGGTTTATGATCAATATAAAATTCAAATAAAACGACCGAGCAGTTATATTGTCTCCAAATTATTCAACCACATAGGAATTTATAATATGTAATGCGTAGCAAATTCTAAGACCAACTTACTTGAAAAACTTGAGAAATTCTTCGGGTTGCCCTCCCGGTAGCTTGACTCTTCAATGGGTTGTCCTCCCGGTAGCTTATTCTTGATTCGACGATCGGGTTGCCTCCCTCAAGCGCTTCGTTTATAGTCTATAGCTAGACTTCTTCTCTTCTTCACTTTGGATCAACGCTCTTTGCGGGCGTTGCAATCTTGGGGACCCAACTTCTACACCATCCTTGGCTTTGGTGTAGGTTTATTCTTCGGCTTAGTCATTTTTTTGGTCTTCACAGGCGGGCGTTGATTCTTGGTCTTGACAGATGCAACAACTTTTGCGTCTTCTTCGCTTCATTCTCCCTTGACTCCTCCCTTCTGATGCGACGATGAGGTAGAATGTATTTAATATTGACCATTCTACGTACCTCGAATCATGGTTGACTTGAATGCACTCCTCACGCCATCGATGTCGAACTTAATCTCCCCCTTGCCAACGTCGATTGCTCCGACGGTCTTGAGGAACGACCTCCCTAGGATGAGTGGCAGATGAGGTTGATCTCCTTTCGATCTTGGAGGTGGAGTTTCTCTTGGAGATTCCGACAATCTTCGGCCTCGCTTTAAGATCTTCTTAGCTCGTGTAGCACGTCACCTTTTCCTGCAAAGTTTTTTAAGACCATACACAAAATATATGTTTTTTTGTTGGAGATGTAGCTGTCCATCTCCGATTACGGTTAGCAATAAACAAAATAAAGAAAAATAAAAGAAAATTAGGGTTTAGCAAAACCCTAGATTAGATTGATTTTTTTTCGAGGATGGTCGAAATCAAGAGATGCAAAAGAAAAGAAATCAAGAGAAAAACTGAAAATATTTACAAACGCAAAACTAGATTGAATCTTGATTACTTGTTCCCCGGCAACGGCGCCAGAAAAAGGGGCTTGTTGACGGTTGATTGCTGTATCAAAGTTCGTTTGGATTTGCAAGCGGACAAATCCTCCGTCGTAGTCAAGGGACCCTTCTTCCCTTAAGTGTGAACCCAAGGTATCGAATCCGTGGAACAATGTGTAACGCAAGATCCAATCTAATGAGCGGAAAACACTTTTATCTTAAAAAGGGTTTTTGCATCTAATCTATGGAAGAACCATGAAAACACATCTAATCTACTAAACACCGGAGGTAGCAAGAGAAAGAGATGGGAGGTAAAACCAATCTAGAGATTGAATCGGGTATTTTGTTGAAGTTCCAAAACAAAGAAGAATAAAGCAAACGAATCTCATCACTAGCCTCTTTAAATCGTGGCTTCCATTCCAACTCCGAAGACACCCGCCTTTTGGAGCCACCGTCCTGTCACAACGCACTCCTATTCGTGCGGGTTAGCCTAGGGCGAGTTCAAGATGAACAAGATGAAAACGCTCGGTAGATCGGGTATGCACCTCTAGCCACCATGAATACAAGAGCACCTTAAGCAATCTAGCTATAGACTAGATTGGGGAAGAAGCAAACCCAAGCGAAGACAAAGTTGTAGAGAAAGCACTTGATCGCTAGAAATCGGATTCAATCTTGCAAATTCAACATGAGAGTATAATACATGGACAAGATCACCACCGGAATCCTACCTTGATCTTGATCCTAACTCCGGGAACTCCGATGTGGTCTTCCATGCAAGGTTCCCACATCAGCTAGGGAAACCCTAGTCAACCATCTCGACCCTCTCCTCTCCGGAATGGTGTCCCTCTCTTCTCTGCTCCTCGGCGGCGGATGACGAATGAATTGATTGATCAATCCCCCTCATTGGGCACCTAGGGGGTTGTATTTATACTCTTGAGGAGCCTTGGGGCGTGCTCCACTTTGCCTTGCACGAGATCTTCCTTGGGAGAGAAGCAAACTTGGTTTCCACAAACTTAGTCTCGTCCAGATTTTCCTGATTCGCAGCCCTTCATTTCCGGCACCATATCTCCCACGTCCGGACTCCAAATAATGCAAATTCGGTGTCAGGGTTGTGTGTCACGAAATTATCTTCAACTTTGGTATTCATTGCTTTCCTTGGAAACGAAGATAAGATCCCCAAAACAGCCTCGGAAGATAATCTGTCTGATTTCAGACTTGTCTGCGCAGCTGGCATTTCGGGGGCCATATCTCCTAGCTCCTTGACCCGAATTGGGCCTTCCATATGTCCAAATCAAAGCTATCGTCGAGGCCCACAACTTTGGTAGTCAAACTTTTGCCATTAGAGGCCGCTTAAGTCTCCGAATCTGCACCGAAAGATCATGCTGTTCTGGGTTGCGAGAATATCTCTCGGGCTGAGTTGATCTCGTTGGTAGACCTCCTAGTCCCCAGAGTTTTACATGTTGATGCTTCGGTCCTTGGGTCATTTGGAGTCGTGTTCACTTCATGTCTTGACTTGTGACGGGCTTCATGATCTTCTCATAAAGTGCTTGATGAACTTATCCCGAAAGTCTCCTCTTTAACGTTGATTTCCTGCGTAAACAATAAACTCCAAAAACCACATGCGAGTGCGAACTTGACATATCATGAGGGTTAGGATTGTTAGTTTGGATATTAAATTAGTGCCAATGTTGACGGTAAACTTATAGCTAGGTGTACCAAATTTGACCATCAACAACCACTCTAATCTCATCTAAGGGAGTAACCTTCACCTGATAAACTGCGCAAGTTGCTATTGATAATGTAGACACATATTCGGTCCTTTCCCCTTGTGGGCTTGTAAGAAACACGGATCCCTGAGCAGACTGAACAACTCCTTCAAATGTGCTCAACCATCCCCTTCCAAGGATGACATCAATTTCAGTTGCTTCCAAAACTATAAGATCAGCTGGAAAGTCTACATGCTTTATATTTATGTTGACCTTTGGACAGACGTAGTTTGCCTCTATACCACCACCAGGAGAATCTACCAACATAGTCTTCTTAATGGGGCACTTAACGTATGTTTGGATGCATACTAAGAAGAGACAAAAGAATGTGTGGCACCAGAGTCAAACAGGACGGTGGCAGGTGCTGAGTTGATAACGAGCATGACAAGCACAACCCCTTGGGGCTTCTGAACACTCCCTAGAGTCACACGGTTCACCTTACGATGTATGTAGTTCTATGATCCCACATCTTGTTGTGGTTGGTTTTTATTTGGCGTTTTCCATCTTTGCCAGTTTCAACTTCTACCACCTTTTTCAGATGGCTTTTGGTTATTATGAGTACCCTTCCTCAGACAATTACTGGAGAAATGACCCACTTCTCCACAACTATATAAGCAGACCACTGGCCACTCTAAAACGTATCAGATCAACAGCTAGGGTATTGCCTCTTCTTGCTGATGCGCCGCCGTTGCTAAGACTCCAGCCCGATCGTTCACGTGCACCTGCGACCGGGCGAGCAGGTCCCCAGAACCGTCATCTTTGCGATCCTGCACCGGGACAAGACGGATAAGGTTTTTGGGAAGCGCTCATCGCGCGACTGCTCCCAACAAATGACTACTTCATCTACTTCCCGACGATCGTTCGAGGGACTACACTGCGTACATCTTCCTGCATCGACATTGTACGACTACATCGACTGAGGTCCTCCCACGATTAGTATGACTAATCCAGAGGATAACGACGCATCGGTTGCCTCCAGCAATCGCCCTGCCTTTGTGTACACTCACTTTATTGTGGTTTTATTTGTTCAACATGCTTAATCTAGTTGTTCAGTTCGTCATGATTTATATTATGGTTTTAATCTGGAAATTGCCTAATATTTAAACATATATATAATTAATATGATTATTGTAAGCTCCCTTTATTGTTAAATATATGACACCAGTAGAGAAAAATGAATCAATTTCATTTATAATGGAGGAAGAACTTATTAATTAATGAGGAAACCGATTTCTAAGAGTAATGTAATTGAGGTACCATGTCTGTAGGTTTATATCTGCTGGATAGGCTGAAGATGGGATTCATACCACAAAATCTGGTTTGTTGTCCACTTCTCACCCTCGGCTCCCTTCCCCAACCGAAACCATTTTCCTTACTTTTAAGCAGCCCTTTGGAAGACACCTACCACATTTAGGGGTGGTAATTAAAAGAAATGGCGCTCATATAGTCTATAAGAGAGGAGAGGTGAATTAGGAAAATTTAAAACCTAAAATCTTATGACTTCCACTAATTTCTTATAACATAAATTAAATAGTGCTATCTAGATGTGCATCTAATTGTTGATCTAGTTGAAACTCTCATCTCAAAGAGTTTTGCAACCTATATCTAATCCTATCAAGATAATACCACTCAATGAAAGTGAGATGCACAAAGATTGCAATTATAAAATGAGAAAATTTAAAGGGTAGAGAGGAAGTAAACTCTTGATACAAGATTTATCTCGTGGTATCGGTAGGTACAACGTCACTCCTAGTCTACGTTGTTGAAGCACTCACACAACAGTATTGCTACCTGTCACCATGTCTCTCCCAAGGCACCCTTGACTTGACATTTAGGCTTGGCCATAAAGGTGCACGCCAAGTACCTTGGTCACCTTGATGCCATCTTTACTAAGGACCTTCTCCACTAAGAGAGAGGGTCTCCACATTCCCGCATATGGTCATCGAGGTTGCTCCACACTAAGTCGCGAAGACTCGTCAAAGAGCCATTAATGCTCCAAGGTTGGCGCACCTCTTGTACACTTGGCTCACTCAAGAACCTAATCACGAGGTTGGCACATCTTTAACTCAACCTATCTCTAGGCTTAACCTAGAACAAATCACTCTCTAAGCTTGTGCTAAGGCTTTGAATTTATCATTTCAGCACTTTGGTGGCATGGATGTGTCTCAATGTGTCTTGCACTAAAATGATCTTCAGCACACTCCAGAACCTCCAAATGGCCATGTGGAAGGGGTGTAGCCTAAGCATCAAACTAACGGTTGGTTAATGGAAGGAAAAATCCATACAATCAGATGGTCTGATGCCTAGTTTTGGCACCCATCAGTTCATCTGATACCCCCTGCCACGTTACTTGGCCATTGAATCTTGCTGACACTATTCATCTGATGGTTGAACGGATGCCACCATCGGTTTATCTGGTGCCACCTCTTTTTTGCCAATTGTGAAGCCTCTGATGTAATTATGCTTGCAACTTTTTTTGAAAGAAGATGCTTGCAAGTTGCACCATGCATGCTTCCACTTCATTTACCATCAGATCATCATCTGGTGCTATAGGTTTTTCTTCATCTTCAAAGTCGGCCGTTGGAATTTATCCGACATCGACGTTCAAGACCATTGGTTCATTCGATGGTCCGTTTTCAACTCAGTCAAAGCTAGCGCACCAAATCGTCCATTGGTCGCACCGTACCGATGCTTTTTCATAGCCATCTGTTCATCTAGTGCTTTATCTGATGGTCAAAAAACTGATGTTATTCTTCAGTTTGATCATTCGAACGCTTGATTACCACAGAATAATCCTAGCTAGTTACCATGGTTTGGTTATTTGAATACCATAACTTGGATTCTTAAATCCCATGACTTGTATATCAAGAATACAGTAGCTTGGATACTTAAATCTTATGATTTAGACCTACCAATATATTTGCATGCCAACATCGTCATGTTGTGGACATAGTCAGCCACATGGGAACGTACGCCGCTGAAAGTGCATCAAGGCCCCTTAGTGGATTTTGGTGAATTGAATGACAAAACGATTAAAGGTCTAACTTGTTTTGTCTAAAGATTGTGAGCAGGTTTTTATTATTTATTCATGAGCTACAATTGTTGTTTATTTAAATGGATACTATTTGGCTCATAATGATTAAAGGCAAGCAAGTGTGTGATCCTAATGCAAACTGGTTAATGCCAAGAAATAAGTGGATCTATATTTTGGGGATATTTTGCGAAGATGAATTACATGTCTCCAAGAAATGTGGTAGCTTGACTAAAAAGAAAAGGGATCATACAAAAAGAATTTGGTAATTCTCTCAAGTGAAAGTGCAAGGCTTCATGTGGTATTTGAAAGAGGACACAAGGATGAGTATAGACTTAATGGTCCCTAAATGGAAGCTTGCATATTTGTTGTCAATCAAGAACAAACATTTGAAGCGGGATTTCAAATGAAGGTCAAATTGTGGATTAAGCAAAGCCTAACTCAATGTGGATTGGGTAAGTGATGAAGAGATCAACCGAGGTGTCTAGGGTGAGGGACTAAGCAATCTTTGGGGTCTTGGCCCGGCCACCATTAGTGTTTTGCTAAGGTGAAGTTCTAGCATCCGTGGGGTCTCCAAGTATCATATCCAAGCCTTAACCGAGGGAAGCAATGTAACATATCAATAAGTTATGATTGGCAATATGGAGTGACTTAAGGATTAAAGTGAGCATTCTTATGCAAAAAGGGAAAATCCTAAGTCACTAGCTCAAGTATGGATTTGCTCAAGACATCGACTATGTTGGAAGCCCTCAAGTTGGAATTGCAAAAGTATGGCAAGATTGAAGATCTACAAACTCAAGTGATCGACTCTATTTTATATTTATTCATGAGTTTAGGAATGCCGTACTATCAAGAGGGATGCAACATTAGCTCTAAGACAAAAGATCAAAAGTGCTCATTAGTTGACCTAAGTGAGAACTAGCCTTGAGGGAGCTCCTGAGTAGTTTAACAAACCTCTAACCCAACCTTAGCCACTCCAACACGTCTTGGAGTGCTTGTGAGAAGAGAGAAGGGTTTTTGGGCTCTCTCTGCCCAGGGTGGTCTAACTGCCCCAGGGGGCGGTCTAACAACCCCTGGTAGGCCAACGGCTATTTTTTCAAACTGGCCGGGGGCAGGCGGTCTAACCACCCTGACCAGGTGGTCTAACCGCCCTGGCCAGAGTTCTAACAGCTAGTTTTCCTTGTGAGGGGTATAAGTACCCCACGAGCTCCACTTGTTGGGGCTGTTGGTTCTAGGGTTGCTGAGGTGCTCCCCCTGCTGTTTTTCATAAGCCAAAGCCATAGAAACACTCCCCAACCCTCTCTTTGTGAGATTTGCTATTCAAGCCATATCCTAGTGTTGGGTTGAGAGTTTAAGCCTTTGTGAGCTTGTGTGAGCTGAGCAAGAGCATCCCATAGCTTGAGCACTTGTGATTCGCGTCGGAAAGCTTTTGAAGCATTTGTTACTCTTGGAGGTTCGCCTCCTAGACGGCTAGGCGTCACCGGCTAGCTCCCAAGGTTGTGGTGAGCAGCGGCAAGTTTGTGAGGGCTGTGATCTTGCCTCTTCGTGGAAAAGATCGCCTTAGTGGAAAAGAGGAAAGCGGTTGAAAGAGACCCGGCTTGTTGTGGGAGGATTCCCTTACAAGGTCCTCAATGGAGACGTAGCCATTCCTTAGTGGGCGGTGAACTTTGGGAAACAAATCCTCGTCTCTCCTTTGTGGTTTGCCTCACTCGTTTTGATTTCTAGCATATTTACTTTGCTTCTGCTTGATCTACTTGGGTGTGCTTGTCTTTGAGTGCAGGGATCATTACCCTGCTTGAGTTCTACTACAGAAGCCACTCAAGAACTTAGGTTCTTGTTAGAAGTCAAGAGGAGCTTTGAGTTGTCTTCTGCAGGTTCACTGGGTGAAGGCGGTCTAACCGCCCCAGGACCCGGTCTAACCGCCCCCTCTGTGCTCAGTGCACCAGGGGCGGTCTAACTGCCTGGCAGGGGCGGTTTAACCGCCTGTGCCAGTGAAGCTCATGTTTCGGGGGAAAGTTTTATTTGGTCGTCTCGCCTATTCACCCCCCCTCTAGGCGGCATCTAGGTCCTTTCAATTGGTATCAGAACTTGGTGCTCCAGTTCGAGCTTAACCGCTCGGAGTTTTGCGATGTCGACTACTTGTGAGGTACCATTTGAGCCTCTAGCTCTAGATGGCTCAAACTACTCTTCTTGGCGTTCCAATGTTCTCATTGCACTTAAGGTTTTGGGTCGCACCACTGAGGGCAATATGGCTGCGAGTATCCTTCCGGAGGATGAGACATGTGTCTCACCAAAGGAATTAGAGAAGAAGCAACTCAATGCCATTATTACTAACCTTTTGTGTAGTTGTGTATGTAGAGAACTAAACCATCTCATCCTAAAGAGCAAGGAAATTAGTGAAGATAGTCATCTCATTTGGGAATTGCTATTTGAGATAGTTCACACCAAATAGGATGAAGTTGAGACTGATGACGAAGATGAGCCAGTGGAGATGTGCCCCATAACCTCTGCAACATCCACTGATCATCAAGCATCAACCCTCAAGGAAGAAGAGGCAAGAGAAGCGAGGGTGGAGCCTCTCTGGGGGAGGCGGTCAAACCGCCCCCTAGGGGCGGTCTAACCGCCCCCAACAGAGATGCTTCCACCTACTATGGTAAAGGCGCTTGCCTCGTGGCCAAGAAGAAGAACAAGAAGAAGAGGCAGGCCAAGGGAGCAAAGAGCCAGAAGATCGAAGCCTCAAGCTCTCTAACAAGAGAACTTGAACTTCTAAAATCCGAACTCGCCTCCTTGGTTTGTAAGTATGAATCATTGACTAACAAATATGATCATGATATCAAATCCTTTTCATATAGAGCTAAGGTAGAAGAAGAAGCCAATGATGTGCTAGAAACTCAACTAGCAAAGCTCACTAGTGAGCATATGGCTTTGCAAGCAACTCACAAGGAACTTGAGTGTTCTCATGAGAAGCTTGTGGACTCATATGCTTCACTAGAAATTGCTCATGAGGTTGTTGTTTCATCGGTAAAATTCTTACAACCTCTCACACCCACATGCACATGCTCACTTGTCAATAATGAATTTGCTTGTACTAAACCTTGTTGTTCTCAAGCAAGCCAATCTAGCATTGAGCATGTATTTGTAGAATCTTGTGATGACCTCATTGCCCAAGAAAATGATGAACTTAAGCAAGAGGTCGAAAAGCTTAAAAGAGACTTATATGTGTTGAAGGAAGAGAGCAAAGTGCAACCATCTCAAGATAACCGTGATAACATGGTGAAGAAGTTTGAGAAGGGTTCAACCATCACGAGCTCAAATCCTCAACAACACATCAAGACCAACAATAGCAAGATTCAAGAAAAGAAGAAGGGGCATGCCACTTCACATTGCCCCACCAAGCTCAAGGCTCAAGAAACAATCTCCAAGAAGAGAAGAAGATCCACCAAAAGGAGATTGTGCTATATATGCAAAGAGAAGAGTCACTCAGCTGCGGATTGCCCACAAGATAGTAGTGCTGACTAGGGGCGGTCTGACCACCCCCCAGTGGCGGTTAGACCGGGTCTGGCCAGCACAATGAAGAACCACTGCAGCGAGGAGAAGAAAGCTCACCCTTCAAGCAATATGCCTTCATGCAAGCCAAGAAGTGCCAAAAGCCGCATTTGCTATACGTGTCGAAAGAAGGGTCACTTGGGCAAGGATTGTCCGAATGGTAACACTCCGCAATCCAACCTTGTCCATTATGACTTTCATAAGCTTAGGAATGACAAGATTGGCACTTGCACTATGAGGATGATTAGTTCACCTCAAACTAGTACAAGGGCCATTTGGGTTCCTAAGCATCTTGTGACTAACCTTGTAGGACCCAACAAGTGTTGGGTACCAAAAAGTGCTTGCTGAGCTTATAGGTTGATCGAGTTGCATTGAAGCCATGGCAATGAAGAAAGAATTCATTACTCAATACCTTGCCATGAGAAGGACTAGAAAGTGAAAATCACTCAACCAATGCAATCTCGGTAACTAGTACTTAGTATTGTGCCTTGGTCACTCTTAGTTCTTTGTGAACACTCATGGATCACTAGATCTTGCCTTGTGAAGCATGAGGAAGTGACCATGACACCTTCACAAGTTTATTCTCTCATGCCATTCGATGCTCCTAATGGCTCTCTAGAAGAGCATTTGTTGTGATAAGCTTTGCAGGGATTTATCTAGGTATTATAGAGGCCTATCAAAGGACAAGAGCCGAAAGATCACCAAAAAGACCAAAAAGGGCAGGGGCGGTCTAACCGCCACCTAGGGGCAGTCTAACCGCCTGCCTCCCAGAAACATCATTTGGTGGGTGACCCGACCCCAATGACCGGGTGACCCGAGGCGTCTCTGGAGGCTTCCGGGTGACCCGGCCCCTTGGCCCGGGAGACCCGACATGGAGCTGATTTTTGACATTTTGGTGTTTTCAAGGCAATGGTAATGAGATTCTTGGCATAGTTCAAATTTAATAAGTCATTTTATGCCAAGACACACCTTTGAAGCAATCTCCCTTGTTCGTAATTGAATTGCGTGCTAAGTTTGAGAAATTCAAAATTCTCTAAGCACTAATTGAGGGGGATCTTACTTCAAAGTTTGTGTCATGTGTGGGACTAACAATTTCTTCTAGTGAACTTGTAGTCTCGTGTATTTGTGCATCATTAGCAAGCTCTTGACTTCACTACTAAATCTTGAAGAATCAAGTAAGAGCTATCCTTTCCTTAAAATTACTTATGCACAAATTCAAATGGTCTAAAGGCAAAGGTATGTCCTCATGAACCTCTTTAAATACCGAAATGCATCTAGGCCATTATACCATGCTAGTGTGACCATCTTAGCATGTAATTGCTTCAAGTGAATTTTTGTGTGCCTCTCTAGATAGTTGGTTGATACCTTCACATAAACTCGGCTTGGTGTCGTGTGAATGTCTTATGAGTAGGGTATGAGCTTAATATACTAAAGAGGTGATTTACTTGATGAGGCTGCATGCACTTTGTGGTATAGGATAGATTTTTCGAAAATCCAATTAGCATGTGTAGGAAGTGTGCTTAATTTGAAAAATATTTGGTTCTTGGTCTTTGTGACCCTATTGATCCATTTGTGACTATAGTTCCCCTTGTTTGTTTGATGGCTAGTCACAAGTGGTGATATTTTACTCAAGTCCATAATTCATCTCTAAATCCATATCTTTATCTCTCTCTCTCAATCACTCTTGGAAGAATCAAGAATGTGAATTATTTGGATTATCTCATATTCTTCTAAGGTTTGTGAACTTTGGATCAAATTCATCTATATATCCTTTATCCAAATGTTCTATGGAAAGCAAGGATCAAATCCTCTAAGGCTAGAAAAGTGTTCCTCGGAACTACCGACTCTAGGGCGGAACTACCGATAAGAGGTCACTGTCAAAATTATGGAAATCATCGGTACTTCCGACCCTACCTCGGAACTACCGATAAAGGGTCTCTGGTTGAGTTTTTATGCAGGGCCGGTTTAACCGGGGGGATGGCGGTTTAACCGCCCCACCTAGTTTATGTTCCCTGCATTGAAAACAACTCCCAAGTTCAATTACAGACTATCCAAAGGGTTAGAAGGACAGAATCTTATTCCTGTCTCAGCTTTCCTCAGTCCCGGGGGGGCGGTCTAACCGGGTCCCGCACCCGGTCAGACCGGGTCCCACGGGCCAAACTATTTTTTCCCTTTGCCCGTGACTCTACAGCCCCTTAACCCTATCCTTTCACCCCTATCTCTCTCCAACGACCAGAAACAGTCCCTATTCGTCTCCAACCCGACCTCTTCTCCCTCTCAAGCTCCAACTCCTTCTCCCATGGAGATTTTAAGTTCCCACCACTAAAAATCAAATCCCATCTGTGGAAGTGACTCTCCTAAGGCGACTGAACCGGTTCCCCACCCGGTTCTTTGGTTTTCTTCGCGGTTTCATCTCTCCTAAGGTATTCAAATCTTGTTTTTGCCCGATCTATCAACTCCATGAGTAGTCTTGAATATCCTTTGGTAGAACATCACCTGGCAACCCCTAGAAGACATTCCTAGAGTTTGGTTCAGTTTTGCTAAGTATATTGTCATGAACACAAATTTAGGGTTGGCTGTCAGGGGCGGTCTAACCGCCCCTGCAGGGCAGTCTAACCGCCCTGCGCGTGTCCAGCCCCAAAATTTGGTTTTCTGCATGAATTTAATCTCCTTTTATCTAGAATCGTCTCATGAACAGTAAATCAATACCCTTTCATCTGTGTTGTTGTGTTTGGCCGAAAAGAGCCATTGGCTCAAAACTGACAGGGGCGGTCTAACCCCCCCAGGGGCAGTCTAACCGCCCTGGCCAGTTTTGTGCCAATAGCTCAAGAATGCCGAGCCTCGACGCTCATTCTAGCCAATCTTGTTCCTGGTGTCTCATACACTTTTGTTTCACATCTTGTGATCCAGGGACAGCAGCAATGCCAAGGGGTGCCGGAACTCAGAAAAGGAAGAAAAGAAGCAGTGGTGACGCCGGGACGTCCTCCGGTCCAAGCACTCATAATTTGAGGCCTAGAGGACAGCAGCCACCACCTGTCTACTATGGTGATGACATTGAGATGAGTGACAGAGTGGAGAGTAGTGATGATGATGTGGAGGATCCCACTCTTAATTTTGAGGTCAGCTGGCGTCAGCCGGGAGATGAAGGAGGAGATAATGACAGTGATGGTGATAGTGATGAGGAAGAGGATGAGGAAGAGGAATAGAGGGGTGGTAATCAGCAGCTTGGTGGGCCCTATATTAGAGAGCCCAACTACCCTTCCTACAGAGGACCTACTGATTATTATCAGGCAGCGATGGCGGACACTGTGGTGAAGTTGAGAAGAGTCAATCCGACTAATGAGGCTAGGACTGCTACAGATTACAGATTTTGGACCCTCTTTCAGCAGGATTATTACACCACAGCCATCATTACTGGTAGAAAGGCAAAAATCACCAACGATGCTCAGTATGTTGATTGGGAGTTTATGAAGAGGAAAAATAATCCTATCTTTGATGAGGTGATTCAGGCTAGTGAGGAGAAAGGGCTTAAGGTCCTCATGGGCTTTAAGCAACATTGGAACAAGGAGCTCATCACCCAGTTTTATGCGACAATTTATTTTGGATATGTGCTAAATGAGAATGGGCAAAGTGAGAGGGCTATGTTTTGGATGACTGAGGGTGAAAACCACCAGCTCTCTTTCTCTAGTTTTCTCACTTTGTTTAGATTACCAAATGATGGGTTCCTCCGGAAGCTCCATGATGCAGGCCCGCTTGAGGCTAAGAGGATGGCATTTATGTATCCAAGGAATGCAAGGGACAATTGGGGACATGTGAAGGGTTTATACACATATTATTCGATCCTTAACCGTCTGTTTAGGAAGACTCTCATGCCTAGGGATGGCAACACTTCGGATATCACTGCTTTTCAGAGGAACTTGATGGTTGCCATGAAGCCCGGTGAGCCGATGTTTAATGTTGGTGACTTTTTGTGGCAAGAAATAAAGAATTCTTTAGAAAATCCACAAAGGTTGTGTAGCTATGGTCCCTACATTAGCTACATTATCAAGAAGGTCACGCAAAGGGCTCATCCTAATGACACAAAGCATCGCCCTTTGCAACCAAAACCCAGCAAGACAGTGAGAGTCCCATCTCCACAGGATGATCAGCAAGAGGAGCAAGAAATATTTGAAGAAAGGGAGGCACCGCGCAGTTGGGAGGCGTATCAGCCTGGGGGCGGTTCAACCGCCCCTGGTAGGGACAAAAGAAGCATAGCTCCCCGCTTTGCAAGCTGATCAGCATCTTCCTTGGCATGTGCAAAACACAGAGAGATATAGAAGTTGCCAAGCAAGAGGAGAGGAAAAAGGATAAGAAGATGAGGGATACCATGAAGGCTCTTCACACTCAGGCCGGTATTCAGCCTCCTAGATCTCCTATCTCACCATCCCCTCCAGAGGTTGAGATACCCTCAGTGGATGATAGGGTGCAAAGCTTCCTCAACTCGGATCTCTATTATCAGTATGGAAGTAACTTTGGCTCGGATATTGGTGCTTCTTCCTCCTTGGCTCCTCCTCCTCCACCACCTAGTGGCTTTGACTCTATGTTTGACGGTGACACGGCTGTTCCTCCACCTTGGGTTGCTCCTCCACCAGATGAGGAATGGGCGGCTCGTGTCTCACGTGACTTCTTTGATCAGCATGAACCATCCTAAGGTACGGAAGAACTACTCTTATCTCCTATTTTGAAATACTTCTCGTATCTAGTTCTTTTTCATCTCATTCCTCTTGTGTATGCCTAGTTGAAGATTTGAACACCGGAGAGGGGAATTGGGATAGGTGGCAGCAGCAGTATCAGTGACTTGGAAGCAGCATCATCTTCTCCAAGCCCTTTATGGATGCTTGATGACAAAGGGGGAGAAGAATTGGATTAAAGCATTGTGTTCATTTTCTAAGCTGGCTGTTCTGCAGGGGCGGGGGTGGTCTAACTGCCCAGGGCAGGCGGTCTAACCGCCCTGCCCCTGTCAGCTGAGAGTTGAGTGTTGGGCTGTAATAAATGGATCTCTACTTTATCTTGTGGACTTGAGTACTTGTTTGTGTGCTACTCAGTGTGTAGAACTTATTTATGTATCCTAAGTGACATTTGTGATAGTTTGTGATGCATGGTTTAATTGGTGAATGTTTTTGTGTAGGCTGAATGGGGGAGGCGGTCTAACCGGCCTGCAGCCCCGGTCTGACCGCCCCTGCCCAAACAGCACACACACTTCTCTTTGTTGAATGCTTATCATGCCATATGCATCACGATTTTATTTTTTATTTTGTCACACACATCTCTAGCACTCCACTAATTCTAAGATATAGGGGGAGCTCTCATGGTTTTCTTTCTAATATGTGCTTTTGGCATTTGAGGCCAATTTTTGAAATTCCATTCAAAGCACACATTGAGGGGGAGCTCTAGCTATATCTAAGAATTAAAAATGCGCTTAAATGATTTATTTGTAAGCTTTAATCGAGTTGTCATCAATCACCAAAAAGGGGGAGATTGAAAGTGCATCAAGGCCCCTTAGTGGATTTTGGTGAATTGAATGACAAAACGATTAAAGGTCTAACTTATTTTGTCTAAAGATTAAAGGTGCATCAAGGCCCCTTGTTATTTATTCATGAACTACAATTGTTGTTTATTTAAATGGATACTATTTGGCTCACAATGATTAAAGGCAAGCAAGTGTGTGATCCTAATGCAAACTGGTTAATGTCAAGAAATAAGTGGATCTATATTTTGGGGGTATTTTGCGAAGATGAATTACATGTCTCCAAGAAATGTGGTAGCTTGACTAAAAAGAAAAGGGATCATACAAAGAGAATTTGGTAATTCTCTCAAGTGAAAGTGCAAGGCTTCATGTGGTATTTGAAAGAGGACACAAGGATGAGTATAGACTTAATGGTCCTTAAATGGAAGCTTGCATATTCGTTGTCAATGAAGAACAAACATTTGAAGCGGGATTTCAAATGAAGGTAAAATTGTGGATTAAGCAAAGCCAAACTCAATGTGGATTGGGTAAGTGTTGAAGAGATCAACCGAGGTGTCTAGGGTGAGAGACTAAGCAATCTTTGGGGTCTTGGCCCAGCCGCCATTAGTGTTTTGCTAAGGTGAAGTTCTAGCATCCGTGGGGTCTCCAAGTATCATATCCAAGCCTTAACCGAGGGAAGCAATGCAACATATCAATAAGTTATGATTGGCAATATGGAGTGACTTAAGGATTAAAGTGAGCATTCTTATGCAAAAAGGGAAAATCCTAAGTCACTAGCTCAAGTATGGATTTGCTCAAGACATCGACTATGTTGGAAGCCCTCAAGTTGGAATTGCAAAAGTATGGCAAGATTGAAGATCTACAAACTCAAGTGATCAGCTCCATTTTATATTTATTCTTGAGTTTAGGAATGCCGTACTATCAAGAGGGATGCAACATTAGCTCTAAGACAAAAGATCAAAAGTGCTCATTAGTTGACCTAAGTGAGAACTAGCCTTGAGGGAGCTCCTGAGTAGTTCAACAAACCTCTAACCCAACCTTAGCCACTCCAACATGTCTTGGAGTGCTTGTGAGAAGAGAGAATGGTTTTTGGGCTCTCTCTGCCCAGGGCGGTCTAACCGCCCCAGGGGGGCGGTCTAACCGCCCCTGGCAGGCCAACGGCTAGTTTTTCAAACTGGCCGGGGGCAGGCGGTCTAACCGCCCTGACCAGGCGGTCTAACCGCCCTGGCCAGAGTTCTAACGGCTAGTTTTCCTTGTGAGGGGTATAAGTACCCCACGAGCTCCACTTGTTGGGGCTGCTGGTTCTAGGGTTGCTGAGGTGCTCCCCCTGCTGTTTTTCATAAGCCAAAGCCATAGAAACACTCCCCAACCCTCTCTTTGTGAGATTTTCTATTCAAGCCATATCCTAGTGTTGGGTTGAGAGTTTAAGCCTTTGTGAGCTTGTGTGAGCTGAGCAAGAGCATCCCATAGCTTGAGCACTTGTGATTCGCGTCGGAAAGCCTTTGAAGCATTTGTTACTCTTGGAGGTTCGCCTCCTAGACGGCTAGGTGTCGCCGGCTAGCTCCCAAGGTTGTGGTGAGCAGCGGCAAGTTTGTGAGGGCTGTGATCTTGCCTCTTCGTGGAAAATATCGCCTTAGTGGAAAGGAGGAAAGCGGTTGAAAGAGACCCGGCTTGTTGTGGGAGGATTCCCTTACAAGCTCCTCAATGGAGACGTAGCCGTTCCTTAGTGGGCGGTGAACTTCGGGAAACAAATCCTCGTCTCTCCTTTGTGGTTTGCCTCACTCGTTTTGATTTCTAGCATATTTACTTTGCTTCCGCTCGATCTACTTGGGTGTGCTTGTCTTTGAGTGCAGGGATCATTACCCTGCTTGAGTTCAACTACAGAAGCCACTCAAGAACTTAGGTTCTTGTTAGAAGTCAAGAGAAGCTTTGAGTTGTCTTTTGCTGGTTCACTGGGTGAAGGCGGTCTAACTGCCCCAGGACCCGGTCTAACCGCCCCCTCTGTGCTCAGTGCACCTGGGGCGGTCTAACCGCCTGGCAGGGGCGGTTTAACCGCCTGTGCCAGTGAAGCTCAAGTTTCGGGGGAAAAGTTTTATTTGGTCGTCTCGCCTATTAACCCCCCCTCTAGGCGGCATCTAGGTCCTTTTAGCCGCGCGTGGTCGCAGCCTGATCTTGACAGCTGGCTGAGCCGCTGGTCCGCCATCCAATCACCGATAGAGCTGGTGATAAACCCTCGCCCACCTGCTGATCGATCAGGTGGCCATATTATCGGGCTAGCTTCTACCAGAGATGAACACGGGCATGGCTCCTGGTCACGTTACCTGCTGCAAGCCAGGACGAGGGGGGTCGCCATTATTATTATTTGCTTCTTCAAAAAAACAAGGACTTCTACGTCGTCATCGTCGGTGGCTGCCCGCCGCGCGCGCACAAGTCCGGCCGGTGCCATCTGGAGCAGGTGCACACCACCGCCGCTTGGGCGCTTCGGCCAATGGGTTTTGTTGACCCAATCGTGGGTGCAAAGATATAACCTTGAAATGCAAGGGGAAAAAATAGTGTTACTGACCATTATTGCAGAAACAATAGTGGGGGCGGGATATCAATGGTTTTGCATTCACGCCATTAGTAGTAGTTGTCCTTTTAGAAGTTTGTTTTTTTAAGTATAAGGCCAGTCTCAGTGGAGTGGAGAGTTTCATTGCATTAAATATGCTGATGTGGCAAAGAGAGAGAATGTGAGAGTTTCATGGGATGTGAGGAGAGTTTCATCACCATGAAACTCTATTGGCACAGTTATCTAGTTTTCAGTCTAAGTAATTGTGCTCATGAAACTTGCACTGAGACTGGCCTATAAGTGACAAACAATGCTCCACGCTGAATTATATTGGTTGGCACCCCGCTGGGGGGGGGGGGCAAAGCTTCTTCACTGATTAAGCAGCACTATTACAATCATTTTGCAAGCAGATCTGCAAGAAGCTAGGCGGTCTATGTACCTAGAGAGCGGCTACATCTGAAGCAGGAGCATTTTGCGCACACAAATGAGCAGCTTTGTTAGCCGTCCTCCTCACATGACTAATCCCAAAGGAAGCAAACCTTGACGCATGGACATGGATGTCATCTTGGATTGCTGATATCTCCGACCTGTTTTCCTCACGTGATCTCCAGAGCGTCACCAGTTCTTGTGAATCTGTTTCAGCCATCACACTTCCTTGGAAGCTTTGTGGTATTAGCAGGACGCCAACTCTCAAAGCTTCAGCTTCCGCCATCAGCGCTCAACCAACTGAAGCAAGGTGGCGTGCTGATGCCGTCAGGTAGGAACCATCTACCCCTCTGATCACTGCTCCTGCAGCTCTAGTGAAAAACTCAGCAGTAAAAGCCCCATCTGTATTGACCTTGATGCTCCCGACCGGTTGTTTGCACCAGTTCTGATTCAGGTTTGGTTGTCCTCCAACCTGGGGTGTATTTTCAGGTAAGAGCTGAAAGCAGATATCTACTGCCCAATCTATTACTTTCCTCGGCTCAATCACCTCCTTCCCATGTAGCCTGTCATTCCTACTATTCCATAGCGACCACATCCCGCATAAGATTATGCCTCTATCACGCTCTCTGCAGAAAGAGTCATCCAAAAGGTCAGCTGTCCATGTCCTCGGGCACAGCTTGGGGAGCTTGATACTAGTCATCTCCTTTAGGCGTCTCCAAAAGCACGCAGCTAGCAAAAGTGCATTTAGTCAGCGCATGAAAAGTGGATTCATCCACTACTAGAAATCAGGTCTTGGCCAACACCTATTTTTGGTTGCAATATGGCTATTTTGGTTGCAACTGGAATCAGTTTCAGTGAAGTCTGGTGGGTGACAGATTGTTGCAATTGGAACGGTGCAATAGCCTCAGACAACAACTTAAATGTGGCGTTGCAACAAATTTTGCTATTGCAATGAACAAAAAAGCCTACTGCAACCAATATTTGGTTGCAAGAACAAATATTGCAACGAACGAAAAAGCCTATTGCAACCAATATTGCAACGAACGAAAAAAGCCTATTGCCTAAGGTTCTATCGCGATGAAACACTTGGCTGCAATATTTCATGATTGCCCACGAACGAATCTATTGCAATAGAAAAGTATTGCCACTCCAAAACTACGTGGGCATATGGTCATATTACCACGAAGTGTGATCCATTGCATTACAGTGCTTTTGCAACATATCAGATATGGTGGTAATAGATGATATGATAATGCAACGAACTAGTCTTCGTGGTAATATATGGAAGTCGCAACGAATTTGTGTTGGTGGTAATAGAGGGCACATGCAACAAATAATTGTTGGTGGCAATAGATGATATGGTAATGCAATGCATAAAGTTCATCGCAATAATGCATATTGCAACCAAAATCAATGGTTGCCTATTATTCAATCGCATTGAGGGGATTTTGAATAGTAGTTTTAAATTATTTTCACAGCATGCACATCACATATAATAACTAATAAATTCGCAACATTGTTTAGCATCACATATAAAGACACCATATTTAACTGATTTCACAACATTGTTTAGCATATAATAAATAAATCTAAAACTAAGTTCGCTGGTTGCTCCATCGCCCATCAGCTACACCATCATAAATAAGCATCTTTGGAACTTGTCATTCTTGTTGGTGACGGCCATCAACATTAAGCCATAGAAGCTTTCTCTAATTGTTTTGGTTGTCCAAGTTTCTCTGCGATTCATCAAAACATATATGATTAAATCCATGGAGTAATTTGCAATCATGGAAAGGATGGCTATGCAATTACTTGAGACGATAAAGAATAGGCAAGTCTCCCTCATGCTCACAGCATGTTAATCACCATCTTCTACAGACTACAGGCCCCCGTAAGCCCTGTGCAATCACTGCAACATGTATGTCAAGTGAAATATGATGATGTTACCTTAGCTTAACCTGACAAAGGAACAAGTACTGCACCCAATCTGCACTTTAAATGAGGCGATATCACGAAACATAGATTATGTACAATATATCTAGAACAAATCAGAGTGCGTATCAAACTTAGGGGATACGTGGATACAATTTTCCCCAATTATAGCCAAACAATGAGAATGTATTGAATCAAAATCTGCCAACAGACAATATTTGCCCTCCATTGTGATAATTATTCACAACAATTAGCACCATAGATTCCACAATGACTACTTTGCAAAAATTCCAAATTGAATTTTTTATTCAGCAAAAGATGGCATGATGCTTTATCCAACAGTGCATCAAATTGAAGTAAGGTGACCAAAAGTTCCCAATGTTTGATTCTAGTGTTGTTCCAAGGTGAGAAAAAAAATTAACGTCTAATGATTAGGTAAATTAGTATTGTAGTGAACAAATTAGCAGAACACTAAGAATAGTGACCAAACCTTTGCAAGTATTATGTAGATAGAGTTACCAATTTTGTTTGCAATGTCAAACACCTCCTTGTATGTCTTCTACACATATGGACCAGCCTATCACACAAGATAATAAATCATCTTTGAGCAAGCAACATATCGTTGGAGTCTTGGGCTCTTGGCTGTGCAAAGTGATCATGAACCCGATGTCATCCACAAACTTCACAACCAAGTCTTTGCATGATAGTATAACTAATAAAATACCAAACTTCTTCACAACTAAAGTTGTAGCACAGTGGTAAGATGTGGGAGTCTCAAGCCCAAGACCTGGGTTCAAATCCTATCTCTGTGTCCAATTTTTTAAGTAAATTTAAATAACACAACAAACCACATGAGAGGAGGTGGCCTGGTGGTAGAAATGCTTTTACTCCTTCCAAGGAGTGCAGGGTCCAAACTCATGTTGGGCCATATTGTTTTTTGATTTTTTTTCCCTTTAATTTTGAGGGTGGCTGTTGCGTGGTTGTGGCTTGGCGCGGCCGGCCGGGAACGGCAACGGCCTTGGCACAGCCGGCTAGGGCCGTGGGGCGGCCAGGGCGCAGCCGCTGCGTGACGTGGGAGGCTGCGGCCGACTGGGGTCGTGGCACGGCCAGCCGGGGCTCGGCCGACTGCGGCCGCAGTTGGCCGGTGGCAAAACCAAGTTCAAAAGTGTTGAATGCAAAGGAAAAACACAAATTTGTATGTAGTGTAGTGGTAAGGGTAGTTTAGTTGAGGCAAGAGGTGCACAGTTTGAAGCTTGACCTCTTCATTTTTTTTGTTTTTTCTGTTTTTTCATACATCACTCTATTTTTTCCTAAGTTTTTTAATTATTGATCGTGATGATTTATATTTCTTTTCACACGTTACATGCAAGTTCACATAATTCATTGGTGGCAATAAAACCTAATTCATGCAACGAACTGTTTTCTGGATGCAATAGGAACATGAGCTATCGCAACAAAGGTTAAATTTAGACAACGTTATTTTATCATGGCCACATGCATGCCTATTCGCAACCAACTAAATGTTCGTGGCAACAAACACACATCAAACGCAATGAACTATTTTCTGGATGCAATAGGCACATAAGCTATCGCAACAAAGGTTAAATTTTAGACAACGTTATTTCATCATGCCCACAGGCATGCCTATTCACAACCAACTAAATGTTCGTGGTAACAAACACACATCAAACGCAACGAATGGTTTTCTGGATGCAACAGGCACATGAGCTGTCACAACAATGGTTAAATTGTAGACAACATTTTTTCATTGTACCTACAGGCATGTCTATTCGCAACCAAATAACTATTCGTGGCAAGAAACACACATCTATCACAACACTAAATCGATACTATTGCAATGCATAATTAGTTGTGGCAATAGGTACCCATAAAGGCAACCACCTTTTTCACCGTGGCATTAACACCAACCTGTTGCAACGAATGTTTCAACATACGCAACCCACATTTTTGGTGGCCATAAGATCCAGATATCGCAACCCATTAAAACGTTGGTTGCTATAAAACCAAATATTGCAACCAAATGTGTGGTGTTGCAAAAAAACGTTCTCTAAGGGTCAATTCCTAGTAGTGATCACACGCTCCACATATCTCACAGGTTGCTAGCTGGTCAATGTGTCGTCGGTGAAGGTTGGCCCTCGACGGCATAAAATCGTTGGCAACTCTCCACCAAAAAACTCCTTTCGGAGGAATTTTCAGTGACCACAGCTTGCGCCAGACTAGATCATTATTACCTGCAGAGTGAGCAGTCTGACCAGAGTCGTGGTCGCGTTCTTGTGCCTCCTTTACCACCAAAGCTCGGTAGGCAGATCGTACTGTGTAGAGGCCATGTCGTTCATGCTCCCACGCCCATATATCATCTCGCGCCCTTCCCAATGGAATGCGGCGCATAGCCTGAGCATCCATTTGTAGCAAATTTTGTTGCAGTGCAGCATCATTCCAGCATCTTCTGTCTGTATCAAGGAGTTCACTGACTTTGCTTGCTGATGCCCCTTCTTTCTTGCAGATAGGCTTCCCACCTACTACACCAGGAATCCAGCGATCTTCCCAAATGTTGGTAGAGCAGCCATTGCCAATGCGCTTAATCAATCCAGCTTCCAAAGCCTTTCGACCAGCCATGATTGCACGCCAAGTGTGTGACGATTTCTTCTTTTTCGTGGCTGACAGAAAATCCCCTCGCGAGTAATATTTCCCTTTTAGAACTCTAGCACACAGGGAACTATCATTGGTCATTAGTCTCCAGCCCTGTTTGCCGAGCATTGGTAAATTGAAAAGCTTGATGTCCCGGAACTCCAAACCCCCATGGCATTTCGGTAGAGTGAGGTGCGACCACTTCCTCCAGTGAACCCCCTCCTGTCCACCTTGCTGCTCCACCAGTAGTTGGAAGTAATTGAAGTGATTTTCTTGCAAGTGTCAGGTGCTAAGAGAAAACAGCTCATGGAGTAAGTCGGGATCGCTTGTGCCACCGATTTGACCAATACTTCCCTGGCAGTGCAGCTTAGAAGATTTTCTCCCCAGCCACCCATCAGACCTCGAATCTTGCCCGGAATTGTTTCAAAAGCTTCCTTTGTACTTCTTCCTACTGCCTTCGGGAATCCCAGATACTTTTCACAAAGAGCTTCTGTAGTAATGCATGTGGCAAGTCTCATGTCCTCCTTCATCTGATCTTCACAGTTGGCACTAAAGAATATCGATGATTTAGCCATGTTCACCATCTGACCAGATCCATTTTGGTAGGTTTGTAGGATATCAGCCAGCCTTTGTCCCCCACTTTCACTAGCTTGAGTGAAGACCAGACAGTGGTCAGTGAATAAGAGGTGTCAAACCCATGGTGCATGAATTCCCACTCTGACTCCTTTGGAAAGGAACTGAGGTTCAGTGTATTTTAGTAAACTCGACAGACCTTCAGCGCAAAGAAGAAAGAGATAAGGAGATATGGGATCTCCTTGTCTAATGCCTCTAGTGGGTGTAAATATCTCTGAAAATTGACCATTAACCCTCACTGAAAGTTTCACCGATTCAACACATTTCATAATCAAAGTCACCCATTCCTCCCTGAAACCAAGCTTGAGCATGATACCATGGAGATAACATTCAATGCGATCATATGCTTTGGCCATATCAAGCTTGATAGCATGAGCACCTGATTTTCCTTTTTTATTCTCCAGATAATGAATTGACTCATATGCAACCAAGACATTGTCTGTTATCAGCCTGCCCGGTACGAAAGCAGACTGTTCTTCTGATATGATCTCATCCAGAACCATACGAAGTCTATTTGAGATAACCTTCGAACATATCTTGTACAAGACATTACAAAGAGCAATTGGTCTAAATTGGGAGAGTTCTTTAGCATTTTTTACCTTTGGAATCAGGAAGATAACCGTGTTATTGACGATCGACGGCATCTCCCCACCATTGAGAAAACCAAGCACTGCCTTGCAGATGTCTTCTTTCACTAATTCCCAATGTTTCTGGTAGAAACCAGCCGTGAAGCTGTCCGGGCCCGGAGCTTTGTTCGGCTTCATCAAGAACAACGCTTTCTCCACTTCCTGTTCAGTAAAAGGGGTGCAAAGAAAATCATTCATCTCTGAAGTCACTTTTCTTGGCGCATACTGTACAACCTCGTGAGGCCTTGTGTTCTCCTGAGACGTGAAGAGGACATGATAAAAGGCAGTTGCCATGCTCTCCAGCTCCTCCTGTTGCATGCAGATTGAACCATCAGCACGCTTCAGAGATATAATCTTGTTTGTTCGACTCCTTTCTCTTGCTTTGTGTTGACGCTTTTTCCGGTCGAAAACACGAGTGCGCTGGATCGCGCGGTAGTCGAAATCACCTCGTCGAGGTTCCCAGCACGGGCCGGTCTAACCGCCTGGGGGAGCCGGTCTAACAGCCTTGGACAGGAACGTCGCCGAAAACCTAAGATCGCTGCCCCGGGAGGGACCCGTCAGGACAACGCGCCTAGGGTTGTTCTAAGATCGGCAGGCCACTTAGAACATCCTAAATCACCGTAGAGACCAAGAAGGAAGCAAAAGTGGTTGGAAAAGTAGGGTTTGGAGATAAAAATGTAAAATTGATATGTTCGATTGGGTGATAGATCTCAATCGGCCACGACCCTTTATATTTATAGGGTGGGAGGACTTGCCCTCCAAACAATGCTTTACAACTCAGAATCAAGCCAAACTCCTAATTCTACTCAGAGTTTGGGTACCCCGGTCTGACCGCCTCCTGGGGGCGATTAGACCCCTTGGCGGTCTCGTGCCGGACTGGCTACAGGGCACCCCAGTCAGACTACCCTGGGGACCCGGTCTGACCGGCCTGCCTGGCCTGAGTCGACTTTTGCCAAATCTGAGTGTCAACACATTCCCCCTGTTTTTTGTAAAGTTTGTGTGCTAAAAAATAATTCTAAGGATGACACAACTGTTGTCAGCCAATTTTGTGCTAAGGGTGATTTTCATAGAAACCGGCCATGTATCCTCAAGCATCTTGCCATACACTCGGGTAGAATTTCTTCAAGTATCTTCCATTGAGCGCCCTGGGCAGCTACTGTCCTTGCAATGATTCCACCATATAGGAATTTCCGGAGCAAACTCTTACAATCTTGTATGGACCTTCCCAACTTGGAGACCACTTACCAAACTTGTTGCTCTTGGATCCTATAGATAAAATAGTCTTCCAAACCAAATCTCCTAATTGAAAAGACTTAGCTTTTACCTTTTTGTTATATGCTCTAACAACTCGCCTTTTGTCCTTCTCAATTGCTTCCAAAGCCTCCAATCGCTTGTCGGTCACTTCATCAATATTATCCATCATCAAAGCATAATATGTATCAACATTAAGATCATTTTTCTTTGCAAGTTTATATGCGCCTAGATTCACCTCAATAGGCAAAACGGCCTCTTGACTATACACAATCTCAAAAGGAGTAACCTTAGTAGCACCATGTCTAGAAATATGATGAGCCCACAAAGCTTCAGATAATACCTCATGCCACCTTTTAGGATTGTCTTCTATCTTCTTCTTAATGAGCTTGACTAAAGTTTTATTAATAGAGTCGGCTTGACCATTAGCTTGAGCATAATATGGAGATGAATTGAGCAACTTAATACCATAGGAATTAACAAAATTACGCACCTCTTTAGCCACGAATGAAGTACCTTGATCCGTAGTTAAAGTTTGCGGAATACCAAACCTATGTATGATATACTCTGTAATAAACCCAATTACCTCCTTGTGTGTCATGTTCTTGAGAGGGATTGCTTCAGTCCACTTGGTAAAGTAATCAGTAGCCACAATCACAAAGCAACGCCCTTTAGTCGGCTATCATAGTATCTTGCCAATGAAATCCAATCCCCAACCTCTGAAAGGCCAAGGCTTGATAATCAGATGCATCAACGCAGCAGGCACTAGCTGAACATCCCCGTGTTTTTGACACTCTTCACACCCCTTATAGTACCTAAAACAATCGGCTATCATAGTAGGCCAATAAAAGCAAGCTCTCCTAAGGAGCCACTTCATCTTGGGAGCCGATTGATGGATACCACAAACTCCTTCTTGAACCTCTACCATAGCCAATCTTGCTTGATCAGGACCTAAGAATTTTAGAAGTAAATCATCCGCTGTACGACGATATAACTCATCATTATCCAAAATAAACTTAAGCGCCCATCGTCGGACCTTTCTATCACTTATACCCTTAGGATCCTGCAAATACTTAATCAGAGGTGTTCTCCAATCCTCCACTTCGTCCTCAAAAGTTTTAGAAGAAACGGTGGCCGAAGTGGGGTTGCCCCCCGAGGGGCAGTCTGACCGGCCCGAGGGGGCGGTCTGACCGGTAGGAGGGGGCGGTTGAACCAGCTCCTCCAGAACGTAACCCTCGGCTTCGCTAAACATCGGTTTCCGTTCTTGAAAATTTCTTTTCTAAACACTATAACCAGATGCTTGCTGAGCCAGAGCATTAGCCTTTGGATTCTCCTCTCATGGCACAAGATAAATCACAAATTCATCCATACAAGATATGATGTCTAAACATTTATCAAGATAAGCATTTAAAGAACCATTTAGACATTGGCATACCTTGGACACTTGCCGCACCACCAGTAAAGAATCACCATAAGTTATTACATGTTTCACTCCCATCTCATGTAAAATTTGCAATCCAAATAACAGAGCTTCATACTCAATTTGATTATTAGTACATCTATGATCCAACCGGCTAAGGGCTTCAAAAACAACTCCATTAGGTGAAATAATGATGATCCCAACACCACAACCACTTCTACAAGCCGATCCATCAAAATGCAATTTCCATGGGGTAAAAGTTACATAACCGACATCTAAATCAAGCTGCTTATCAATTCTATGTTCAACAATAAAGTCGGCTACAATTTGACCTCTCACTGATTTTATTGGTTCACAATGCAAATCATATTCAACAAGAGCATAAGCCCATTTGCCGACTCTACCACATAGAATAGGTTTTTGCAACATGTATTTAATTATGTCGGTTTGGCATGCAACATAATAAGTACTAGACAATAAATAATGCCTTAACTTGGTACAAACGTAATATAAAGATAAACATAACTTTTCAATGAAAGTGTACCTCGTTTCGGCGTCCAACAATCTTCTACTTTCATAAGCAACAACATACTCCTTGCCATCGGTCTCTTGAGTCAAAACAGCTCCAATCACACTTTGTTCCGCCGCAATGTAAAGTCGAAATGGAACACCACTCTTAGGTGCTTGAAGAACGGGTGGCGAAGTCAAGTAGTTTTTAATCTCATCAAAAGCCTCTTGTTGTTTTGCCCCCCAAGTGAACTCAGCTCCACTTTTCAACCGAAGTAAAGGAGTAAAAGCATCAACCTTCCCAGACAAGTTACAAATGAATCGCCTCAAGTAATTAACCTTGCCCAAGAATCTTTGCAACTCCTTTTTACAAGTAGGAGCTTGAACCTTTCTAATCGACTCAATCTTTTTAGGATCAATCTCCACACCTTTCTCATGCACAATGAAACCCAAAAACTTTGCAGCCGACACTCCAAAAGCACATTTGAGTGGATTCATCTTTAAACCATACCGACACATTTTTTCAAATGCAAGTCTCAAATCGGCTAAATGGGAATTTAAACCAACCGATTTAACAACAATATCATCGATATAGACTTCTACGATTATACCAAGCAAGTCATGAAAAATCAAGTTCATAGCCCTTTGATAAGTAGCACCAGCATTTTTCAAACCAAAAGTCATGACCACCCACTCAAACAATCCTACAAATCCTGGACATATAAAAGCCGTTTTGGAGATATCCTCTTTGGCCATAAAGATTTGATTGTAACCAGCATTACCATCAAGAAAGCTAAGTACTCTATGTCTAGATGCAGCATTAACAAGAAAATCGGCTATAGGCATAGGATATTCATCCTTAGGAGTAGCTTTATTAAGATCTCTAAAGTTAATGCAAACACAAAGTTTCTTCGTTCCTTTTTTCTCAACAGGAACAATATTAGATATCCAATCAGCATATCGACAAGGCCTAATGAACTTAGCATCATGCAACCGATTGATTTCTTCTTTCACTCGGTCATAAATATCAGGATTAAAATTCCTACGAGGCTATTTATAAGGCTTAAAACTAGGTTTAATAGGCAAACGATGTTCTACTAAATCACGACTTAAACCAGACATCTCATTATAATTCCAAGCAAAGCAGTCGACATACTCTTTTAATAACTTTATTAATTCAAGCTTAAAAGTAGGATCAAGACTCTTGTTTACAAATGTCGGCCTAGGTACAGTGTCATCACCAATGTCTACCTCCTCAAGAGGATCAGCCGACGTAAACCCTTGTCCTAACTTGTCCAAATCATCAAGATCCTCAATAGCTTCACACGTATCGTTCTTATACGCCCGATAGTGATCAATCCTCTGCTGCAACCACTCTTTTGTTGAACTCATTGAGTCACATGAAGTGATTTAGCCGATTATCAAACGGCTTTATGACAGCAGGGATGAAGCCATTGTTGGAACAACTTACAAACTCATAATTAGAAAAATCTAAGCCAGATAGACATTTTACATCATCATGCACGCCTATAGAATGACTATCAGCTACAGCTACACAAGCAGAATTATCACCATGCACTACTTCTACCTCATCATCTATCTATTGTATCAAAATTTGGTGCAAGGTAGAAGGAATGCATTTATTCTCATGAATCTAATCACGACCAAGGATAAGACTAAAGTTACCTTGTGTCTCAGTGATGAAGAAAGCCGTGGCGAGCGTCTTGCTTCCAATAGTGAGCTCCATGAAGATCACGCCTTTAGCTCCTATTGGCTCGCCTCCTCCAACTCCGCTGACGGTCATGTTGGTCTTGATCAGCTCCTCATCTGAACCTCCAAGCTTCTTGAATAGAGAATACGGCATCAAGTTGACAATCGCACCTCCATCCACCAGCATCTGAGAGATAGGCTTCCCATTGATGTGACCCTTCATGTACAAAGCCTTCAGATGATTATCAGCGTCTTTGGGCTTTTGAAATATAGCATCCTTTGGCCCAAAGTCAAGATGAGCGAAGTCCTCCTCCGTAGGCACCGAACCATCAACAAATAAATGAACCACATTAATATCAAGGTTCATCCTCTCTGGAGAAGAACTGTAATCCACAAGCTCCTCATCGTCCTCTAGAGCAGGAACCGACGATAGCATGTCATCGCAAGTCATGGGGACTGAAGAAGTGAAACCGAGCGACGTTTCTGGAGAACCCGGTCTGACCGCCTGGTCGGCCGGTCTGACCGCCTCTGTCTGGGGCACGGTCTTGGCTCTCCACTCCTTCCCTTGCGGCACCATGGGCCTGTAGCTGTTGAAGATCTCGTCCCTCTATTTCTCTAGTTCCTTCTCCCTCTTCTCCCGTAGCCTCAATCGTTGAAGCTTCCTCCTTTGAGTATGAGTTAAACCGGGAGGACACCACCTTGGCAAGAAGTATTCCGGACGAGACTTGCTTCCGCTGGCCTCATGATCATTCGCAGCAACAAATCCCTTTTGAGTAGGTGTCACAACCTGATTGTTTAGCACAACCGGTCCTTTGCCACTTTTCTCAATGGGAACGTCCATCATCCCAATCTGAATGACGTCAAGACTTGTAGTCCTCTCTGGGTCGATGTCCATCTTCTCTCTGATCTTGGGCTTGTACACCTTTTTCGGAGGAAGTTGCACCTTTCTGGGCAGGGCGGTCTGACCGCCTGTAGGGGGCAGTCGAACCGGGTCGGCCTGGTGGCCCTGTCCAAACTGCCGTGGAGCCCAGCGATCTTGTATAGGTCGTGAGATTCGATCCAGAGCTGGTCTCCTCGGTCCTCCCAATCCAGGATGGAAGGATTGCTGATATGTCACCCACATCACCCCATTGTCGTCGTAGATCGGACGACGTGGACATGAACTTGAAGGAGCCCAAGCTAGAGTAAAGTGTTGCCTCTGAGATGATTCACCCCTGATCCTGACAGCTGCTCTGGGAGGCGATGATGGCCTCTCTTGATGTGGAGGTGATCTCATCCTTTTTTTTAATGGCCAATCACCTGTAATGGCCTTTTGTTTGGAGTACTTGTCAAATAGCATATCAAACATGACCTTTGGCTTTGGAACACTCCCTTGATTCTTTGCCACGTTGAGCTTCCAGCTCCCAATCTCTGGCCGCTTTGGAACAAGCATCCTCGGGCGACCATGTGCAGGCGCGGTCTGACCGCCTTGTACCCCCAGTCTAACCGCCCTATCCAGGACAGGCTCGGTTGTTTGCTGACCAGACGGCATGGACGATCCTTGCCCCCCGTGTCCAGAAGCTTTGACAGTGATTTTGAATGTCTCTCTGCCATCAGGGGTCCTTTCATATGCCACTTCTCTTGTCAACTCTTTTCCCATCAAATCGGGCTTAGCTTCCCTGACCATCACGTTCTTGCCCTTGGTAGCTTCGGCTTGATGCGGCCGAACCAAAACCTTGGGCTGCTGCAACTCCATGGTATTGACGGGAAAAGGTTGCTTGTCCACTTGCATCTCATGAAGCATCAAACGACCTTTATTAATGGCCGATTGAATCTGACGACGAAACACATTGAATCGTTAGTGGCATGAGAATAAGAATTATGAAACTTACAATATGCATGTCGTTTAATTTCATCAAGCGGAGGCATAGTATGAAAAATCTTAATGTTTCCAAGCTTAAGTAATTCATCAAAAATACGATCGCACTTAGAAACATCAAAAGTAAATTTTAGTTCTTCTTGCCGACCTTTAGTAGCCGTCTTAAAAGATGCACAAGAACTAGCTTTAGACTTTGAAGGCCACATAAATTCAGCAACATAAACCTCATTCTCGTCGTCTAAACTATCAGAATCATATTCAATCATATGAACATTAGACCGACGAGGCTTAGAGTGTTCTTTTTCCTTATTCAGTTTTAATTCTTGTGCCATACCTCTAACTAGCACATTAGCAAGATTATGAAATTCTATACCTTCTAATCTATCTCTAATAGCAGATTTCAATCCTTTAGCAGCTAGATCAGCAAGGTTAGAATTGGTAAGAGACAAATTAAAACAACGGCTTTTAAGTTCTTTAAAGCGCTTAAGGTAATCGGAAACTGACTCCTCTTTACGTTGCCTAACTGATGTTAAATCTGTTAATTTTAATTGATAGCTCCCACTAAAGAAGTGGTCATGAAACTTTTGCTCTAATTGATCCCAAGAATCAATAGAGTTAGGAGCTAATGAAGAGAACCAAGCAAAAGCGGTACCAGTAAAAGACAATGAAAATAAGCGAACTTTTAAAGAATTAAAGGTACCAGCTTCACCTAGTTGAGCAGTGTATTGACTAATGTGTTCCCAGGTTGTGCGGTTGTCATCACCACTAAATTTAACAAAATCAGGCTTACGCCAACTAGGGGGAAAAGCAACATAATCAAAATCGGCCCTATATGGTTTTTGATACAATCTAGTAGTACCCATATCAACGCCGAGCTTGTTTCTCATCATGTTAGCTACCTCTTCCTTAAATTGAGCAAATTCATTCCTAGCAGCTAACTGAGATCGCATTGCAGCTGATGTTAAGTTACTCACAAGGGGTTGATTAGGATTTTGCATGCGATGCAAGTCGATAAACACATCATTAGGCACACCATAAGATGGAGCAACGTTAGGAATAGGTGGTGATGTGTCATCTATTGTGCTATACATTGGTGGAACAGTACCATATGCATTATTTTGACTCTGAACCAATGTACTAGGCACAACCGACAAAGGCAACAGCTGATCCGGGACCATAACCATCTGACCGGATAGGGGCGTTGAACCGGCCTGGGGGGGCGGTTTAATCGGGGTCGGTTTGGGTGATGGCGACTGTCCCGGATAAAACCCCATCAGCATACCATACACAGGAGCTTTAGGTGAAGCTTCTGGTGCTGCCGACGTGGTTAATGCAGAACCCCTTGTTAATCTACTTGAGGGATATTATCATCAATTATATTATTAATTACACGCTTACCCTCTACTTTTTCAAGGCAAGTAATAATACTAGCAACGAAACTATTCTGATCATTAAACGCATGTTCCAATCTATCGGAAATAGTAGATAATTGTGTAACTAAATCAGCGGGAGGTGTTTGACTTACAGTGGGTATTACCTCAACCTTGTCTTTGTTCAACTTGATCGCCGGCAACTCGAAATCTTGAGCAATTGTCACTTTGCCAGAACGATCCTTCTTGGCGCCAGAGAGAAACTGCTACTTGATGTATTCTTGAAGCTCCGAGTACTTCCTCTGGTCTTCCTCGCTGAGTTCCTCGATGTTCACCATGATCATGTTGTTCTTGTCGAGATCACAACGTGCTCCCATGCAAAGATCGAAAGATCGGTTGTAAAAACCAGATCTTTCTCCAGCGGAGTCGTCAAAAGTGTGTTGACGCTTTTTCCGGTCGAACACACGAGTGCGCTGGATCGCGTGATAGTCGAAATCACCTCGTCGAGGTTCCCAGCACGGGTCGGTCTAACCGCCTGGGGGGCGGTCTAACCGCCTTGCACAGGAACGTCGCCGAAAACCTAAGATCGCTACCCCGGGAGGGACCCCGTCAGGGACAACGCGCCTAGGGTTGTTCTAAGATCGGCAGGCCACTTAGAACGCCCTAAATCGCCGTAGAGACGAAGAAGGAAGCAAAATAGGTTGGAAAAGTAGGGTTTGGAGATAAAAAAGGTAAAATTGATATGCTCAATTGGGTGATATATCTCAATCGGCCACGACTCTTTATATTTATAGGGTGGGAGGACTTGCCCTGCAAATAATGTTTTACAACTCGGAATCAAGCCAAACTCCTAATTCTACTCAGACTCGGGGCACCCCGGTCAGACCGCCTTGGGGACCCGGTGTGACCGGCCTGCCTGGCCCGAGTCGGCTCTTGACAAATTTGAGTGTCAACACTTTGGCTTGGAAAAAGGCTGCGTTTCGATCTCCTTCTCGAAGCCAATCGACTTGTGAGCGTTGTTTCTCCATCTCTTCCTCCCGAGCTAGAAGTTCTGCTATACGTAGTGTGATATCGTGCTCCTCCCTGCTCGGGCCAGAATGAGTGGATTGACTTCTAATTACCTGCAAGCGCCTGCGCAGAGTCTGAAATTCCTTCCGGACAGAACCAAAATGGTTTCTGTCCCAGTTACGCAGGACATGTTGTAAATTGCCCATATTAGCTTGTATATCTGCCAGCGACATGCATCCACCACCCCAAGCTGCAGCGACCGTATCTTCATAGTCGGGGTGTCGGCGCCACATGTTTTCATACCGGAATGGGTGTTCTCTCTGTCGGCCTTGCAGCATACCCGACTATGACCATTGTGCTGTCCTAGTACAGCTTGCATTGGGGCTTCATGCGGGTGACTATGACCAACCTATATATCTAGCGTGGTGCACCACTTAATTGGCTAACCCCCAACTTGCAGTACTGGACAGAGTTTTCTGTCTAGAGGTTATTACCCTTCACCCATAGCAAGCCTTGAATTGGGCTATCAAATTAATTAATATAAGGTGCTGACGTTTGCATGTGAAGAGAGCAGAGGATGTCTTCATGCCCAGCGCACACCCGTGTTCCTCGGTGCAAAACTTGCAAAGCATGGGTGCTAGCTCCATAGTGATTTGATTCTATGCTTGATCAGATTCCTCTTTTTGTGGAGTTTGAATTGGATGGACCTATATTACGTGTCCCTCTTATCTTGATTATATTGATCTTTCCTATGGTGTGCGTTTGTGCTGCCATTGTAACCTGCTTTGTGTTTCCATATATTTTTTTTCTTTTTTATACTGGATGGCTCCATATTCTTTGTTCAAATTCTACCCTTATTACTGAGAAAATAACCTTTTGTACCGGTTGGTAACACTCATTTATACTGGGTATCCAACCGGTACAAACCATCCGGTATAAATGAGATTTAGCATTTGTACCGGGCGAGATACCCGATACAAATGTGAACATTTGTACCGGGTGGTGTTACCAACCGGTACAAATGTTTCCCCCCTAAGTCCTCTTTCCCTTCCTTTTTCTTTTCTTTTCTTTTCTTCTCCTAATCTCATCTCTATCTCATCTCATCCAAATTAAAAATCACAAATTTTACAAGTCTCAAATCAAGATTCAATCACAAAATTCACAATATGTTTCCAAATCACAATCTCTACACATCTCATTACATCTTACATCAATCTCATACATCTCATAACATTCACACAACAACACAATAAGATTCAACACCGAGTCAAGATTCACAGGAACCCAAGAACTCACAATCAGAAGAACTCACGTCGAACTCTTCTGCTGCCACGCCACAGGCGCCGCCGCGCCGGCCTGCAGCCTCCCGCCCGCCCCGCCCCGCGCCGCGTCGCGTCGCGCTGGCCAGGCCGCCCGCCTCGCGTCGGCCGCCCGCCTGCCTCGCGCCGGCCGCCCGCCCCGCGTCGCGCTGCGTTGTGCTGGCCAGGCCGCCCGCCTCACGCCGGCCGCCCTGCCTCGCGCCGGCCGCCCTCCCCGCGCCGCGCCTGCCAGCCGCCTCTGCCCTGCCTCTGCTCTGCGTGAGAGAAGAGAAGAAAAATGAGAAAGGAAGAAGGAAGAGAGAAAATGAGATGAGGAAGAGAGAATGATTGAGAATTAAAGGAGAGGGGGACGCGGACGGAGAAGCGCTCGCATAAATTTTTGTAAGTCCCCGCAGGATCGATGGAATAACATTTGTACCGGGTCTTCTTTTTACCCGGTACAAATGTCGCCACATTTATACCGGGTGGTGGCTCCGCCCGGTATAAATGTGAGGCTAGCACACATTTGTACCAGGCGGAGGCACCACCTGGTACAAATGTGAGGCATTTGTACCGGGTTGGGAGGAGGAGGCCTCGACACGCCTCTGTGAGGGGACATTTGTACTAGGGGCAAAAATACCCGGTACAAATGAAAAATCAGCACATGGATAAATGCCCGATTCTCTAGTAGTGCCTGATCACTGTCGTCCTTGATAACAAGGGTGGTTGCCTCATTTTGTAAATCCAATTTGAAGAAATGAAATAATATAATAAAGGTTATTAGCTTTCTTAGCCCCCTGTTGACTCTTAAAAAAACACATGCTATATCTTCATTAGTTCACCATGTTCATTTGCATCCTTACTAGCAATGATGCACGTGCAGCACACACGTGTTTGCTAACCGCTATTTAGTTTAGGATGCCGTAGTTCAACAAATTCAATAGACAATAAAGTTTCAGAATTTATTTACTTTTTAGATAATATTCATGCTAACAAAGAATCGTCTTCATTTTACCGTGAGCTCTAGATTCTCCCGTTGCGAGGCTATTTATTGGAAAGTGGAATGGGAAGAAGGGATAGCGGGTGTTCTCCTTTATATCATTCCTTTAAAACGAATATTCCATTTTGTTCATGAGGATTCTTCCCTATGTCTTCAGTTTTTGGCACTCATCTTCCATTATATCTTTACTCTATTCAACTGCCAGCAGCGGGACTCACCTGTCGGCAATATTATAATTATTTCTCCCACCGACACACACCGGCCCATACCCACACTCTCTCTCCCTCCCTCATCCTCCCACTGCCCCCTCCTCCCTCTACACATCTGCCATGGAGCTACGCCCCCTCATGGCAGGCGGCAAGATTGGAGCAAGGGTAGGGGAGGCGACACTGTCACCTGCTCTCCTCTCTAGGTTCCGCTCCACCTCTCCCTCGTCTTTCCTCTCCTGTCCTCCCCTGCTCCATCCACCAGTGCGCTGCCCCCTGCCCTGCTCCATGGCCAGCGCGGCTAGCGTCGATGCCCGGGCAAAGCTCCGGCTACAACGCCTCCCTCTCCGCAGGCCGCGAATTGACGACTACAGAGGGATGAGGACGACAAGGTCAGGCGCGTGGACAGGAGCCCCGCGATCCGTGCCCAGCTGGCCGTCGGCCCCTCCCTCCTCGCCACCCACCTCTCTATCTTTCCCTCTCCGAGTCAACGCTCCTGAGCTCCCTCCCTCACCGGACCTCCCACCCTGACGGCGGGCGTCCTCCCCAACAGCAGCAATGAAGGAGGGGCCCCTCCCTCCTGGCCTGCCCACGATGGCGTGGCCATCAGGCCTCTGAGGACTTCCTCCACCTCTGCCGCGCCCACGACCTCCTCTGCCCCTTTCTCTTCTCCTATTCCCGACCAGGCGAAATCGAGGCAGGGGTAGGAGCACGCCAACGCGAGGGCGAGCAGGGCACGACCACCACGGGGAAGGAGCAGTGATGCGGGCCGGCAGGAGTAAGGCGGCGCAGAGCTTCCTGCGACGAACGGCCGGCGGAGAGCTTGTTGGTGCGTGGGAGCGTGCGCGGGGGCAGGGGCCGGCTAGATCTGGCGACGAGGAGCTCACCGGTGTCCATGTAATTCCTCAGCGGATCCTGGAGCTCCTCCTCCCTACGCTGGATTCGGCAGTGGGAGAGAAGGAGAGAGGGCCGACGCTTTCCCTCCCAAGGCGGAAGTGGGATCTCGAGCGGCCAGCGCAGGCGGAACGGGATCTCGAGTTGGTAGCTCGTGGCGTGGGTACGCGGGGAGAGACAGAGCAGAGGACTTTTTCGATGCGATATGGAAAAGGAATTGGGTAGGACCAGCGGGTACACCGGGCGGGTATGAATCGATTGGGTGTAAAAAGAATTAGCTTATGGCAGAAACACTCTCCAAATTGCATTTTTATGGGTCTTTCACCCTATCCACTCTTCCAATTAATTGACAGGTGGATCCAGTGTGAGAGGTAAGGCGGGCCTGAATTGGGTAAGAAATGTTTTCAAAAGAACTCATTCTTTATAGTATAGATTATTAAGCATCAGAGCACTTCAGCTCAGAGATCACACAACGATTGGTTTTACTCCAATATGTGTTTCATCCTCATCAACGTCTTATAGTTTGATCCGAACCTACGTACACTTGTACAGCTGTATAAAAGGAACCAGAATTTGTGTCCGCCTTCCCCTTTTGATTATTCTTAGAGGTTTGTTACGGTACTCCAAAGTACATGTGGTATTTCAAGATACTTTCCTTTCTTACTCTTGTTATAAAAAATAATTAAATAGAATTACACATAATTCAAAGGGTATCATAGTATTTTTTTCACTATTTTCTACCAAATTGGTACTTCTCTTGTGATACTTCCCGATAGTTCCTTTGTTTCCATCATTCCATTTTGCCATCTGGAGGGCTCTCTGTTTTTCAAGGACACTAAAAATTCTCTTTATTCTAACTTGCATGAGGTTCATATGCATATTTAAATAAGGCCATTGAAACTTACATTCCTTGATCTTGACAACTAAACAATACTGGTACATACTACATTTCACAATCACTCTGGAATCTTTTTTACTTTGCTAGTGATATATATGAATGCAAGAAACGGATTGCCAACTGGCAATCAACAAGGTGGTGATATGTTACAAGTTACACGAGGTTCGCATGCACTTTATTTATTTGTAGTCCATCTCGAACAACCATCATGGTCCGTCAGCTTGACCATTACAGTACAGAGCAACTGCCAACTGATTGTCCAGCATTTAACAACAACTTGTGTTTTATATATGTTGTAGAATTTCATTATATATGGTGGAGCAAATATACATCATGATCCTTCGGCTTGAACGTTAGATAGCACCACAGTATTCCCTCCGTCCCCAACTGTATGCTATTTTAGCTTTTTTAAATATATAACTTTTGCTACTAGATATATAAAAAAGTCTATATGTCTAGAAAAATCAAAACGGTATATAATTTGAAATGAAGGGAGTAAGATAATTCTTATTTACTAATATTATCTTAGTTCCATAGGCATTGAAGAGATTTCAGAAAAAGGAATGTTCCGCGTCTGCAATGAATAAACCTAATGTTTCTTTTTCTGATCAATGGCCCTTATTGTACTGTTGTATTCTGAATTTCTGATCACATATATATGGCAGCACCAATTATTCTAATAAAATAGTATTACGTTAGTTAGAACAGTAAAAAATTGTTTGGTTGGTTGCAAATGAACAATCAGCACACGAGGATCACAACAAGCGCATAGGAAATATAAACTACGTACCCCACCCCGACTCTAGAAATCATTGCAGTGAACTGTAGAGGAGCACATGGTGACCATATCAAGGACATGATGCAAGAAAGGATTTGGTCAAAACTTAAAAATGAAAAATTTATGAAGCTCCAAGCGAGAGGATCATAAGGACATCGATTGCCCAGATTTGAAGATCGAGATATATATTAATATATCTAAATATAAACAAGGGGCATCTTCTTTCAGTCTGGATTTCTTTTTTGTTTTATGCCCGATTTTGGTTGCTCCATTGTAAGACGATATCATTAATTATGACAAGGGCTTCTAAATTTTTTTGCCCTGTTGTAGCCAAGTTAGCCGTGCATACTAACCAGGCAAGTACTATACTCTAGAAAAATGAAGGCGCCAAAGGTAGATTGCTAGAATGCAAGAACCAAAACATAAATGCTGTAAATAAGTCTCTCCTTAATTAAAGATACGCAGCTCTCATGTGTGTGCTAAAAAAATTGCTGTAAATAAGGGGATGAGTACAAAAACATAAATTTTTAGCCTGACAATGCCAACACGGGATGACACAAACTGAATTTTTTTTTTATCATTCCTCTCGTGTCCCTGTCGATGGAACGTGCAAGCAATCTGCATGGATCAAGTTGCGTATTTTCACTGTCAGGTGTGGACGGCCGGCTTATATATATATATAGGCACGTATACGCATACAGCAATGTTTCGGTTGGGTGTGCGCGCACGCCACCACGACCGGTCACTATGGGTGTGTTGCTTAGTCCAAAATTGGCTACAAGTTAGCCTGGTTGAGTTAGTACGTTTGATTTGTGCGTATTAGCTAAACCTCATTATGAGCTATCTTTTACATTATGCTAGCCTGTCTAAACCGCATTAGGTTAGACTGGCTAGAGATTTATCCAATTAACCAAACACAACCTTACGTACTGGCAGCTAGCAGTGTGATGTGCTACTCACAAATACTTCCTCCATTCCAAATTTGAGGCGGATCGTAGGGATTAGTATGATGCTCGTGGCCTCTCTTTCAATATCATGTGGTGGATACACACACTGCTAGCTGTTTGCAGCGCTGTTTAGTTCGTAGCCAAACAGCGCTGCGGGCATCGATCTCACACCAACTTTCCGTGTATCGCATGCCAGGACATCTCGTTTGAGGCGCGGGCAGAGCGTCGGTGCAACATGCAATGCGTAAATGTGGCGCCATCCAAACAGCAAGGCCGCTGGGTACGGGATAGCCTCACACTATCCCTTTCGTGTTTCGGTTTCCAGTAAAACGCCCTACAGTGGGGTACTGGAAGCCATCCACCACCCTCCCGTTCGAGCTCCCGTGCACCAAATCCAGAGGATGTAGCGGCCGTTGGGGATGTGCGGACGTGGTGCAGGACCTGCGCACCCGCGTGAAAAACCAACCACCCCGCGCAGGACCCACCACCGTCGTCCCGCGTGCAGGCAGCTCCGCCACTGGGATTGGGCAGGACGACCGGAGCAGGGGAGGGAAGGAGGCGGTGCCGAGAGAGAGAAAGAGAGAGAGAGAGAGATGTCGGAGGAGGCCGTCTCCTCGTCGCGCACGGAGTCGACGGCTAATCGTAGGGGAGGGAGACAGAGCTGGAGAAGGGGAGGGTTCGGAGTTCGCCTTGAACTCGAGGACGCCTCTTGGATCTGGTCAGCGAGGCGGAGGAGCAGAGGAAGGTGCCAAACGTTGGCCAAATCAAGGCCTACTACCACTGCACACGCTTGTTGAGGAGGTGCTCCGGCGGAGAGGAGAGAGCGACCAAGGGCTCACTGCGCCACAAGCTGAGAGAGGGCGCGACCCTAGATCTCCGTCAGAGAGGACCGACTGCCGAAGGAGAGGGAGGGAGGGAGGGAGGGCGCCAGCTCAGGGAGTGAGGGGTTGCCGGAGAGGAGGGAGGGAGGGAGTGCGTCGGCTCAGGGAGGGAGGAATCGCCGGAGGAAAGGGTGATGACGGCTAGCGGAGGGAGCGAGGTGACGCAGTGATCACGAAGGTGGAGAGAGAGGGGAGGGTGTGGGGGTAAAATAAGGTTCAGGAGTGGGTCCCACTCATCAGTGCCTGTATAAGGGGCGGGTAAGATGAATTTGAGTAGGAAATGTTGATGACTAGGATATAGAGGATGAGATATAAAGTATGACAGGTGCGGGAGAAAGTGGTATAAAGAAGAGAATATCGATGACTAGGACAAAATATTCCTTTTAAAAAGATAAAGATAAAATATGACGAGTGCAGATAGTCTCAGCTACGAATAAAAGGTTGGGATTTTGGTAGCAATGACATGACGGTAGATTGAATACTCAGTTAGGTTTTCGTCGTCCATTAGGTCATGTTTGGTTCCCACAAGGAGGGTGACTTAAAGTGTAAAAAGTGCAAAATAAGTCACCTGTGATACCAAACAGCCCTGACTTAAAGTGACCTGACTTATAAGTTGCATAAGTAGCTCCACCCCTACTTAAAGTGACTTATTTCCACCTTTTCCTCCTCCTACCCAGGGTGGGTCCCACCACTACCCTATCATCCATCCCACCCCCGCGCCCCTCCGAGCCGCAATCCGCTCCCCCGTCACCCCTTCCCCACCTCCGCAGTCGCCTTCAGATCCCCTCTCCTCCCCCGCTCCTCGCCGCCTCCAGCACTCGTGGCCACCTCGCTACCGCAGCCCCGCGTCGCCGCGCCCAAACCCGTCCCCTGCCGTCGCTGGAGAAGCTCCTTCGCACCGTCGTGTCTTCGTGGAGGAGGGAGGCACAACTACTCCTCCGTGCCACCGCTGCCTGGTGCCCGTGCCGTCGCATCCCTGCCCCGCGCCCCCGCTGCATTGGGAGGCAGGAGCTTGAGTGCGGCGGCCATCCTCCTCGCTGCTCTTCCCTCCTTCCCGGTGCACGCGGCGAACTCCGCCAGCGTAGCCACGCGGATGGCGCAGAGCAGCCATCGGCTGACCTCGCACACATAGAAGACAGCAGCGATGCATAGCTCAGCTTTAGATCGGGAGGGCGCACGAACCAAACCAAGTCACAGTGATCTCGCCGTGCCGCCGCGGGACCCCGCGGCCGCCGCCTCGCCATCCTCCTTGAGCTCGCCGAGGAGCCCCAGCACCGCCTTCGCCTCCTCCTGCTTCGCTGTCGCCGATCGCGGCGGCTCCTCCTCAACCTCCGGCACGGGATCCTCCGACTCCCGCGCGCCGTTCGCGAGGCCCTCGGTTCCCACGGGCCTCACCTCCGTGGGCTCCACCATGATCACTCCTCGGAACTCGCGCGCGCGCGCCGCGGCGGGATCTGGGACCGGAGCGGAGCCGCGAGCGCTTGGTGGTCACTGGTGGTTTCTATCGTCCCGCTCAGTGCGGCCGCGTCGTCGTCAGTCACAGCGCGGACGGGAACCAGCAGGGCCGAGGTGGGCGTCGCGTGGCGTGCTCTGCGCCGTCGCCGGGCACGCCAGCGCCTGCAGCTTCACCAGGAATCCTCGAAACGCCATGTGGATCCTGACGGCGGTGGTGGCGAGGGCTGGTGCGTCGCGGCCCTTGCTCGGGTTGCCCGGGAGAAGGAGAGGAGAACCTGGATAAGGAAAGGGAGAAGGGAAGGGTAAAATCGTCATTATTCATTCATTTATAAGTCAGTGTAACCAAACAGGACTGACTTAAATCAAACCGACTTATAAGTTGAGTGACTTATATGTCATGTGCCTTATAGGAATTAAACATGACCTTAGGCCCTGTTTGGTTCCCATAAGTCACCCGACTTATAAGTCAGTTGGATTTAAATCAGTCTTGTTTGGTTGCAGTGACTTATAAGTCAGTGGGCTCCACACAGGGTAGTAGAGAGAAAAAGTGGAAATAAGTCACTTTAAGTAGGGGTGGAGCTACTTATGAGACTTATAAGTCACACCACTTTAAGTCATGGTTGTTTGGTTTCACAGGTGACTTATTTTGCACTTTTTCCACTTTAAGTCACCCTACTTATGGGAACCAAACATACCCTTAGACTAGACCCAACTCTGGATGCACATGCATGCAATCCGCGCGAACGTGGCACACTCGGCCGGCCGTCAGCTGCCACCAACGTCATCGTACAATATCGATCGAGCATGTGTGCCGTGTCTTCCTATACTACTACATCCGTTCCAGAATATAAGCATTTGTTGACTTTTGCTGATCATGTTTGACCATTCGTCTTATTCAAAAAATTTATGAAAATATTATTTATTTTGTTATGACATGTTTTATCATCATATATATTTTAAGTATAACATAATTGTTTTGACTTTTCACAAATATTTTGAATAAAACGAATAGTCAAACGTGCAGTACGGAAATCGAAGAATCCTTATATTTTAGAACGGAGAGAGTAGCTAGCTGTACGTTTACTCGATCGAGGAGATAAAGCCCTGTAGTTTACTCGAGCCGTACGTGGCAAGGTCCTGCATGTTGTATACACATACAGTCAGCCACGTGAAGAGATAAGTACATGTACAGTTACACCACCACGCGTGGCCACGGTCGTCAGATCAGCAGCTGGACAGGACTACTGGCTCATCCAGCGGCCAGCCAGCCAGCCAGCCAGGGCCAGGCAGCCAGCTTGCTGGTGATCATCAGATCACACAGTGTGGGCACGGCAAAATGTGAGGCACGAGCACAGATCGATCATCGATGATGCGACGGTGTACTACCCCATGCATGCCAGAGGGCGAGGGGACGACGTCGCTGTCGCCGCGCTGCGTGCCCGCCCGCCACGCCATGCCATGCGCCCGCCCAGCCATCCATTGGCCGCCTCCCCATCGGATGCCGTCACCTCCCGCGTCCACGCGCGATTGGTCCTGCCGCCGCGCATGTGGAACTGTGCGCGCGGGCCGCGGCGAAGGGTTAGCTTCCTCACATACAGAACAGGAGCCGGTGGTGGGCACCCCGCCGTTTCACGGCACCAATCAACCATAATTGTAGATGGTGGTACCGGGGATGGCTACTACTAAAAAACGTTTTTAGCAGCAAACGGATTCACATTTCTATGTACAGGCGCGAAACCCGCTTCTACCTATCGCTTTTAGAAATAACGATTTCCAAGAGCGGGTATAGAGCCCTCACCCTTGCATCTATAAAAGGGAGAGGAGGGCAACCGTCATAGGGGCTGACGAGTTGAACACTCAACACCCACACCCACAGGGACTTGGGCTCGACACCCTCTCCCGACCAGTTTGTAACCCCTACTACAGAATCCTTAGCATAAGAACACAACAACTCGACACTAGACGTAGGGCATTACTACTCGAAGGCCCGAACCAGTATAAACCCCTGTGTCTCTCGTGCTAACCATCCGGGTCCGACACACGATCCGATACAAATTTACTGTCGGCGTTAGAGAACCCCGACAGTTGGCGCGCCAGGTAGGGGCACATCGTGTGTCTCGCCGAACTTCACCAGCGATCCGGATGGAGGGCCGCGGGGTTTCGCTGACTCCCGGGGCCACCATGCTTTTCGGCTCCCTCGACTTCGTCTACACCGTGCCGGTGGAGTCCGTCGTCGGGCGCACCTTCACCCGACCTGCTCACCCCACCGCCTTGACGACGGCGGCGGGGCGCGCTGCGTTCGTCCGTGGCTTCACGGGCGAATCGATCATGGCCATGTTGGGGCCGAACCCAACACAGGAGCGTTTTAGTCTCGCCGCCTATTACCTCACCGACTTCGCCTTCCAAGCCAGTGGGTCCGAGCCGCTGACATGGGGCGAGTTCATGGAGCGGTATAGCGCCATGTACCCCCACAGACAGCCAGGCCTCCCGGACGACACAGTGACAGCCTACGTGGACGCACTACGGGCGTCCGACACCACCCCGGGCTCTGCGGCGGCCCGACGGGGACCACAGGCACCCATGCCGGACTTTACGCGCGAGTGCTTCGTCTGCGAAGTACGGAGCGCAAGCAGCTCTACGGACGCAGAAGAGGCACCACGCCATCGCGCCACGGACGCCCAGCGCCGGGCGCGCCTTGACGAGATCGCCGAGGCTAGGCGCCAGCTCGACGAGGAGGTGGCGAAACTCCACCGAGCACTCGGGGAGGAGCAGGGGCCGCGTGACCGTCAATGCGCCCCGCGGCGCGAGGAGGAGAGGCCACGCGACCCGCAGCAAGACCCGCAGCGTGAACAACGCCGCGAAGGAGATGGCGAGCAGCGGGAACGCTGCCAGGACCCCGAGCGGTCCAGGGCCAGCGCCCCGACACCACCAGCTCGCGCACGCGCTCGCGATGTACACCGGCACATCAACGAGGATGCCGATGTCGACGGTGGCGAACCGCCGCTCTTCAAGCTCGCGTCGCAGAACTTGGCAGCCGCAGCCATGCTTCTGCGCGGCTGCCCCGAGGCGGCCACCCCCGAGGAGAGAAGGTGCGGCAGCAACTCAAAACCCTCCTCGAGACGGCAGCAGCGCAACAGGCGGAAAGCTAGGCGTCACGCCAGCGGTCGGCGCGTGATGCGAGAGTGGCGTAGTTCGTGCACCGTCAGAACCCATCCCCCTCCCGGCATCGAAGCTGCGGAGAGGAGGCCGGCGGTGCTACGGTCAAGCAGTGTCTCTGGCCCAACCGCGACGCCCGCGACACCCTCGAGGCTCGCTGTTGAGCTGCCGGTAACTACGACTACGACTACAGCTACGGCAATGACCGCGACCACCGCGACGAGCGCCGCCCGCGCCGACGAGACGACCAAAGGCGCGGCGGGCGTTACGACAGCGATGACGACCACGCCCGCAGCTGGTCGCTCGACCAGAGGGGGCCACGCGCCTTCGGACAGAGGCTGCACGACGTACAGTTCCCCCCGCGGTTCCGGGCTCCGACCACCATCCCCAAGTACAACGGGGAAACCGACCCTAGCGTGTGGTTGGAAGACTACCGGCTCGCGTGTCACACGGGTGGAGCGACGGATGATCTCTTCATCATCAAGAACTTACCGCTCTACCTCGCCGATTCCGCGCGGACCTGGCTCGAGCACCTGCCCCGCGGCAGGATCAACGACTGGGCGGACTTGCGCAAGACCTTCGTCGGCAACTTCCAGGGCACGTACGCCCACCCCGGCAAGCAGTGGGAGCTGCGCAACTGCAAGCAGAAGCCGGGCGAAAGCTTGCGCGACTACATCCGGCGCTTCTCCAAGCGCTGCACCGAGCTCCTCGGTGCGACTGACAACGACGCCATCTCGGCGTTCCAAAATGGCACCACCTGCACCACCCTCATCCACCGTCTAGGGCGTAGGACTCCCCGAACCACTCGAGAGATCCTCGACCTCGCGACCAACCACGCGGACGACGAGGAAGTGGTTGCAGCGACCCTCAACACCCCGCATGGCAAGGGGAAGCAGGTCTTGAACGACGGCGAGGGGCCCTCCTCGCGGTTCAAGAAGAAGAAGAAGGGCGACAAGCGTCGTCGTGACGACAACCTCATCGCGGCGGTCGAGCGCAAGGCCACGCGTCCCAAGAACAATCCACCCAAGGCCGGTCCCCCGAAGGACCACTTCGAGAGGCTCTTGGAGGCACCATGCACCCACCATGAGGTGCCCGTCAAGCACGCACTCAAGGACTGCCGCTTGATGAAGAACTACGTCAACGACACGCTCAAGCCCAAGGTGGGAGACTCACCGAAGAAGGCTGCTCCTCTCCCCGACAACGACGATGATGACGCGAGGGCTGGGTACCCCAGCGAGGACGGCGCGGTCCACATGATCTTTGGTGGGACTCCAGCGCGACCCTCAAGACGCCAAGAAAAGCTGATCAGGCGTGGGGTCTACAACACCGAGTCCGCGACGCCCTCGTACCTCAAGTGGTCGGAGACTCCGATCACATTCGACCGCACTGACCACCCCGACCGCGTGCCGCAGCCAGGATGTTATCCTCTCGTGGTGGCTCCCTTGTTCAAGACAAAGTGGGTCCACAAGGTCCTGATGGACGGAGGAAGCGGCATCAACTTCCTCTACGCGTCAACGCTCGACAGCATGGGCATCCCGTCGTCCCAGCTGCGCCCATCGCCTACACCATTCCATGGGGTCATCCCTGGAATGGAGGCACTCCCAATCGGGCAGATCGATCTGCCTGTCACATTTGGGACTTTGTGGAACTTCCGCACAGAAACCCTCACCTTCGAAGTGGTGGGGTTCTCAGGGACGTACCACGCCATCCTCGGGAGGCCGGCCTACGCGAAGTTTATGGCCGTGCCCAACTATACGTACCTCAAGTTGAAGATCCCCAGTCCGAAGGGGGTCATCATGGTGGGGACTACATTTCAGCACGCATTCGAATGCGATACAGAGTGCTTCCAGTTCGCTGAAGCACTCATCCGGTCCGAGAGGCTCCACGTTGAGCATCCCTCTGAGGACCAAGAGATCCCCGAGTCGTCCAAGTGAGCGGCCTGCTCTTTCGAGCCCGCCAAGGACGTCAAGGATGCGGCCGTTTCCGAGATGGCCGCACGCTCCGTATCGGGACGACGCTCGATCCTAAATAGGAAAGCGCGCTCGTTGACTTCCTCAAAGCGAACTTGACGTGTTCGCGTGGAAACCCTCCGACATGAAGGGAATCCCGAGAGAGGTTGCCGAGCAAAACTCAACATCAAGCCGGGATCGAAACCGGTGAAGCAACGCCTCCGCCGCTTCAATGACGACAAGTGCAAGGTGATCGACGAGGAGATCAAGAAACTTCTTAGTTCAGGGTTCATCCGAGAAGTATTCCACCCCGAGTGGCTTGCTAACCCTGTACTTGTAAAGAAGAAGAATAAAAAGTGGAGGATGTGTGTTGACTATACAGACCTTAACAAGGCATGTCCCAAGGACCCGTTCCCTTTGCCTCGCATAGATCAGGTAGTCGATTCAACGGTTAGGTGCGAAACCCTCTGTTTTCTCGATGCGTACTCCGGGTACCACCAGATTGCGATGTGCATAGCGGATCAACTCGCGACCTCGTTCATCACTCCGTTTGGCACCTACTGCTACAAGACGATGCCTTTCGGGCTCAAGAACGCGGGCGCTACGTTCCAAAGATGCATGTGATGCGTCTTTGGGGATCTTATAGGGTGTATAATCGAGGTGTATGTCGACGACATCATGGTCAAGTCGAAGAAGACAGGCAATCTGGTCCCAGACCTCACGGAAGTGTTTGTGAAGCTGAGAGAGCACGGGGTGAAGCTTAACACTGAGAAGTGCGTTTTCGGGGTTCCGAGGGGCATGCTCCTCGGCTTTGTCGTGTTGGAACGCGACATCGAAGCCAATCTCGAGAAGATCTCGGCCATCACTAACATAGGACCGATCCAGAATCTAAAGGGCGTGCAGCGCGTCACAGGCTGTCTCGCGGCTCTTAGCCGTTTCATTGCTCGACTCGGAGAGCGCAGCTTGCCATTGTACCGCCTGATGAAGAAATCCGACCACTTCACGTGGACGCCCGAAGCTCAGGAAGCGCTCGACTCCCTCAAGGACCTCTTGAAGAGTCCACCAGTGCTCACAGCCCCGGCCCAGAAGAGCCGATGCTGCTGTACATTGCTACGACAACCCAAGTAGTGAGTGCTGCGCTGGTGGTCGAGCAAGAAGAGCCCAGAAGGTCACTCGAGGTGCAGCGGCCGGTTTATTTCGTGAGCGAGCTACTCTCCTACTCAAAAACCTGCTACTCGCAAATTCAGAAATTAGTATATGCTATCCTGATCACCAAGCGCAAGCTCCGACACTACTTCGACGCACATCCAATCACGGTGGTGTCCAAATATCTGCTCGGGGAGGTGATTCAGAACCCCGAGGTTGAGGGAAGGATAGCCAAGTGGGTTCTTGAGTTGATGGGGTAGAACATAACTGATGCACCACGCAGTGCCATCAAGTCGCAGGTGTTGGCGGATTTTGTTGCTGAGTGGACAGAAATTCAAACCTCACCGGCACCTATCGAGCACGAGACATGGATAATGTACTTCGACGGCTTTGTCATGAAGGAAGGAGCGGGAGCAGGCCTTGTCTTCATCTCGCCCCTAAGCGTGCGCATGGAGTACATGGTTCGACTGCATTCCCCCGCCTCCAATAATGTCGCCGAGTATGAAGCGCTCGTCAATGGCCTTCGAATCACAATCGAGCTCGGAATCCACCGTCTCGAGATCAGAGGGGACTCAGAGCTTGTCGTGGATCAAGTTATGAAATAGAAAAATTGTGTTGATCCGAATATGGCGGCGTATTGTCGGGCCGTGCGCGATTTGCAGGACAAGTTCCATGGGCTCGAGCTCCATCATGTGCTGTGTGACTACAACAAAGCCGCTGACGTCCTCGCTAAGACAACATCGAGTCGCAAGCTGGTACCACACGGTGTGTTCGCCAGCGACCAGCACGTGCCGTCCGTTCGGGTCGAGGGAGAGCAACCAGAAGAGCTTGAGGAGCCGGAAGTCATGGAAATTGATCAAAAACCAGAGCCAAACCTTGAAGATCCAGACTGGCATTTCCCGATCCTCGAGTGACTAGTCGAAGGGAAGCTGCCTCCCGACCAGACGGAGGCACGCCGCATCTCGCGGCGAGCGAAGGCATTCGTCCTCATCGATGGCGAGCTCTACAAGCGAGGCGTGGCAGGCATACTCATGCGCTGTGGCTTGAGGGATCAAGGCAAGGAGCTGCTTCAAGAAATCCATGCCGGGACATGCGGACACCACGCTGGTCCGAGGACTCTTGTCGGGAAAGCTTTCCAACAAGGGTTTTACTGGCCAACAGCAGTAGCAGACTCCAAGGACATCTTGCGACGCTGCGAGGGGTGCCAGTTCTACGCTCGACAAACCCACCTCCCGGCGCAGGCGCTCCAGACCATCCCCATCACGTGGCCCTTTGCTGTGTGGAGCATAGACATGGTGGGTGAAAGTGCATCTTGGCCCCTAATTGTTTTGGTGATGGTGACAAATGCAATTTGTTGTATTTAATTGGTGAATAAGATGTGTGCAGGATTCACTTTATTGAAAATCATGGTTTTGACCAAAAGAAGGCCCCCAACTCCAAATCGGCATTTTCAACTCAAGTCAAGGCTTAAATTTATTTTGATTTAGAATTTGAGTATAGGAAACACCGTACTATAAAGGGGGATGTGAATTGACCGCCAAGAGATGCTAAAAGTGCTTGAGGAGTTGACCTAAGTGAGTGAGAGGAAACCCAAGTCGACACGAACACGTTTGCTAATCTTACCACTCTCTTTCAGCTTTTGTCGGTAGTACCGACCTAGGGTCGGTAGTACCGATATGGGTTCACTGGCGAGTTTTTGCCAGACCCTCGGTAGTACCGACCCTAGGTTGGTAGTACTGATAAAGCTTCACTGTTGGGTTTCTCGGCACCCCTTGGTAGTACCGACCCGGGGTCGGAAGTACCGAGGGTGTCGAGTGTTGCACAGTAACGGCTAGTTTTCAGGCTTAAGTATAAATAGCCCCTCTCTTCTCCCTCACTCATTGCTGACCAACCACGGGACAAAAACACACTTGAGCATTCACTCCACTTCTCCCCTCCCTCCTAGAGCCAAGACTTGATTCCTTTGAGTTAGGGTTTGGTTGGAGGAGTGATTTCTAGTGTGAGAAAGAGAAGCTTTGAGAGCCCCATCAAATTCCCTCATCTCAAGAGCACTTGAAGCATCTCCAGGCATCAATTCGCGTTTGTTACTCTTGAAGATTGCTTCTAGATGGTTAGGCGTCTCCCGTTGAGTGCCCTCTTGGTGTGGAGCACCCGGGATCATTTGTATTACCCTCTCCTTGGTGGAGAATTCTTAGTGAGCACCAATCTTCCTTTGTGGGGATTGGGTGAGGCAAAGAGGCTCTTGGTGAAAGCCCTCCCTTTGTGGGATCCTCAACGGAGACGTAGCTTCCTTTGTGGGAGTGAACTTCGGATTAAATCTTGTGTCTCCTTTGCTTGCTTGAGTTCTTTGCATTTCACTAACCCTAGAACTTGTTTGTGCCTGATCTATCTACTTGTTGTGTTCCAACTCGTATATGTGGTTGCAGGAGGTTCTTAGCATCTATACCTAACCTTTGATTCAAGTAGATTTGCTAGAATCGTCATGCATTTCAAATTTCATTTTAGAATTCTCTGTTCTGTCGGTAGTACCGACCCTGTACCGGAAGTACCGAGACCCCTCGGTAGTTCTGGCACAGCTCCGGTAGTACCGATAGTAGTTTTAACCGCTGCATTTATTTCAGAAATTTGAAGTGATCCTATTCACCCCCCCCCTCTAGGCATCACAAGGTCCATTCAATTGGTATCAGAGCCTAATCCCTTGATTTAGGCTTAACCGCTAAGGGATCAAGATGTCGGGGAGTGGAGGCAATCAAACCGTCGATGAGATTGCCGCCAAGGAAGCTCAAGAGAGAGAGCTCAAGGCAGCCCAAGTCGGTGACCTCACTGGCAAGGCTCCAAGCCGTACATCATCCAACATTGAGAGCTCTGATGACTCTTCATCCGATTCCGACTCGGACTCCAACTCAAGTGATGAAGATGTCAAAGATGATGATGATGCGGCAAAGAAGGCGGCAAAGAAGAGAAGAAAGGCTAAGAAGAAGAAGAAGGCCAAGAAGATCCTCAAGAAGATGATCAAGAAGGAGCAAGCCAAGTACACTCACTTCGGCTTCTACGAAGTGCCCAACAACTATGCACAATTTCCGGGCAACCATCCTAACGAAAAATTCTATTCCGTGCATTTGGGAAAGCCTCCTCATTTCGATGGGAAAGACTATCCCAAATGGGCTTATGATATGCAAATGCACCTTTACGGGCTTCACCCTTCTCTTTGGAAGATTGTGGTTGTAGGTGTGACAATCCCCGCCGAAGGAGAAGCCCTCACAATCGAGCATGAGCAAGACCTCCACCGCAACGTACAAGCGACAAGAGTCATCACGGGATCCTTGTGTGCTCAAGAATTCAACAAGGTCCGGAACATCCAAATTGCCAAGGTGATTTGGAATACTCTCAAGGAAGCACATGTGGGGACCGAGCATGTGAGACAAGGGAAGATTGATTTGATCAATGGAGAGCTTGAGCTATTCATCCTGAAGGATGGAGAAACTGTGAGAGAAATGTATGATAGGCTCATGCTCCTCGTCTTGGACATTAGAGCACTAGGAAGTGATGATTGGGAAGACTCCAAGGTCACAAAGAAGTTGCTAAGAGCTTTCACCCCGAAGAACACAAACCTAGCAACCATGATAAGAAGAGATCCAAACTACCAAAAGATGACCCCCAATCAACTTCTTGGTGAGATCTTGCATCAAAAGCTAGTTGATCAAGATGTGGAGAAGTCGCTAAGATTGAAGGTGAACAAGTGCGTAGCCCTCAATGCTAGCTCTAGCGAAGCGGTGGAAGCTAAGCCAAAGTCCTCCAAGACCAAGAATGAAGATACAAGTGAAGAAGGAAGCACAGATGAAGAAACCGCCTTTGCCATAAGAAAGTACAAGAAATTCTTGAAGTCAAGGGCATCAAGGAAAGGCGGTGACGAAAGGAAGAAGAAGTCTCAACGCAAATGCTATGAGTGTGGAGAGTATGGACACTTCATTGCCGAGTGTCCCAAGAACAAGAACAAGAATGAGGAAGAGAAGAAATACAAGGAGAAGAGCAAAGAATACAAAAACAAGTACCAAGGGCATGCTCACGTGGGTCAACAATGGGACTCAAGTGATGAAGATGAAGAACCAAAGAAGCAAGGCATGGCAACCATCACCATGGCACAAGGACCATCTTCACCACGCCTCTTCAACAACTTCTCCGATGATGAGGACCACTCTCACTTTTGCCTCATGGCAAGGGGGAGCAAGGTACAAGAAACTACCACCTCATCCTCTCTCACCTCTTCTTCATCCACACCTAGTGACATAGATGATCTAGACAATGAAGAAGAAATGGAGGCCAACATGATAAAGCAATTTAGTAAAAAGGGCTATAAGGAAATAAAAAGGCTTTTGGAGAAATTAGAGAAAAGGAAAGTGTCTCTCCATGAGCAAGAAGACTTGCTTATCCTTGAGAAGGAAAGAAACCTTGCTCTAGAGAGACGCCTTGCCGAAGAGGCGGCTAAGGTGGAGAAGTTGACCACGGACTTATCTTTGGCCAATAACTCCAACAAGAGGATGTCAAAGGATTACACTTTGGCAAATGAATCTCTAGCTTCCCTAAAGGTTACTCATGGTGAGCTTCAATCAAGCTTTTCATGCTTGATGGATAAACATAAAAATCTTGAAGCAAACTATAGTACCCTTTGGGAAAGCACCAAAGCCAGTCCTAAGGCAACACTTGACTCTAGTGCCTCCACTAGCAAAGGTTGTTCTATTTGCTCTAATATTGATATAAATGTTCTCAAGACTAACCATGCAAGGCTTGAGGAGACAATCAAGAGCAAATACAAAGAAATAGCCCGATTGAACATGTTGATCACTCAAGGCAAGAATGGTGCCAAGTCCATATCGAAGGTGGTTGACAAGCAAGGACTTAGGCACTACAAGAACAACAAGGTCAATGGTAGGGTGGTGGTGAAAGGGCATGAGATCCCCTTGTGGAACAATGGAGGCTACCTCAACACTATTATGGACATTGCCCATGGAGTCACCACCTCTACCACAACAAAGGACAAGCCGAAGGTTGTGAGCACCACAAAAGGATATGGTGGGGTTAATTCTCCACCTAAGGCATCGAAGAATGTGGTGGAAAACAAGCCCTCTCCCAACTACACTTGTGACTATATTGTGACCTTGGATCACAATGGTAAAATGGTGGTCAAGTATGTTGGGGCCTACACAAAGAAGGCTATGAGGAAGAGTGTGTGGGTTCCAAAAGTTTATGCTTCTAACCTCCAAGGACCCAAATCTTTTTGGGTACCTAAACCAAAAGCTTAAACTTATTTTGTAGGCCTACTCCTCCGGTGGAAGTGCTTGGTTGATTGATAGTGGTGCCACTAATCATATGACCGGAGATGAAGGCTTATTTGCATCCCTTGATCATTATGACAACCCTACGGAAACAATCATCTATGGAGATAATGGTCAAGGAGATCTGGTCGGTCTAGGTAAAATTGCTATCTCAACAACAAATTCAATTGAAGACGTTTATCACGTTGAAGGGTTAGGATACAATTTGTTGTCGGTTTCACAACTTTGTGAGAAAGACTACAATTGTCTCTTTACCCATGAGGGTGTGACCATCTCTAGAAGGGAGGATTCCTCTATTGTCTTTGTGGGTCACCTACGGGGAAAGCTTTACTATGTGGATTTCACAAAAGTGAAGGTGGACCCTAAGGCTTGCTTAGTGGCAAAATCCGACTTGGGTTGGCTATGGCATCGCCGACTAGCCCATGTTGGCATGAGGAACTTGGCCAAACTTCAAAAAGACGAGCACATCCTTGGACTAACAAATGTTGTTTTTGAGAAAGATTGGTTGTGTAGTGCGTGTCAAGCTGGGAAGCAAGTTGGAGCGCATCATCCCGCCAAGAACATCCTATCCTCATCAAGACCGTTGAAGCTTCTACACATGGACTTGTTTGGACCAATTGCCTACATAAGCATCGGTGGTAACAAATATGGTTTAGTAATTGTTGATGACTTTTTCCGTTTCACTTGGGTATTCTTTTTGCAAGATAAGAGTGAAGCAAAGGGAGTGGTCAAGAAATTCATTAGAAGAGTTCAAAATGAGTTCGAGCTCAAGGTCAAGAACATAAGAAGTGACAACGGCTCGGAGTTTAGGAACACTCAAGTTGAAGAGTTCCTCGATGAAGAAGGCATCAAGTATGAACTATCCGCTCCATACACTCCTCAACAAAATGGCATTGTAGAGAGGAAGAACCGTACGTTGATTGAAGCGGCAAGAACAATGCTTGATGAATACAAGACTCCGGACTCATTTTGGGCGGAAGCCATCAACACCACATGCCATGCCGCCAACCGCCTCTACCTCCACAAGTACTTGAACAAGACTCCCTATGAGATCATCACCGGTAAGAAGCCTAGTGTGCACTACTTTAGGTTCTTTGGGTGTAAGTGTTTCATACTTAACAAGAAACCCAAAGCCTCAAAGTTTGCATCCAAGGTTGATGAAGATTTTATCATTGGTTATGGAACTAACGAACATGCCTATCGTCTTTTCAACAAAATCACCGGTTGTGTTGAGACCACGGTAGACGTGAAATTTGATGAATCCAACGGCTCTCAAGGAGAGCAAGTTAGTGAAAACCTTGTAGATGATGAAGAGCCCCCAAGTGTATCAATCTTTAGAATGGGGACTGGTGAAGTGATGCCTCGTGAGGTTCAAGTTCAAGCTCCGGTTGACACAAGCAATCAAGATCCATCATCATCAATTAGAGTGGAACCACCAAGTTCTCAAGTTCATCAAGAAGATAGTCAAGTTCATGGTGACGATCATGGACGGGGCTTTGATCAAGGGGGAGAACAAGGTGGTGAAGCTCAAGAAGAACCTCCACAAGTTGAAGATGTTGATGATGGACCAATTCAACATCAATCTCAAGCACCACACCCAAGAGTACATCAAATGGTTCAACGGGATCATCGTATCCACAACATACTTGGGAGTATCTAAAGAGGGGTAACAACTCGCTCAAGATTGTCAAATTTTTGTGCATTTTACTCGTTTGTTTCCTCTTTGGAACCTCTTAGTGTGGAACAAGCTCTTGAGGATCCGGATTGGATTATTGCCATGGGGGAAGAGTTGAACAACTTCAAGAGAAATGAAGTTTGGGAGTTGGTGCCAAGACCCAAGCAAAATGTGATCGGCACCAAATGGGTGTTTAGGAACAAGCAAGATGAATTTGGTGTCATCACAAAGAACAAGGCAAGGCTCGTTGGCAAAGGCTACACTCAAGTTGAAGGCTCGGACTTTGGGGAGACCTATGCGCCGGTAGCAAGGCTTGAATCAATTTATATCCTCTTGGCCTATGCTACCCATCATGACTTCAAGCTTCATCAAATGGACGTCAAGAGTGCATTCTTGAATGGACCTCTCCAAGACGAAGTATATGTTGATCAACCACCGGGCTTCGAAGATCCGAACTTCCCCAACCATGTGTACAAGCTCCATAAGGCGCTCTATGGGTTTAAGCAAGCTCCTAGAGCATGGTATGAATGCCTTAAGGATTTTCTTCTCAAGAACGGTTTTGAGATAGGCAAAGCCGATTCTACTCTCTTCATTCGAAGAAATGGAAATGATATCTTTGTATGCCAAATTTATGTTGATGACATTATCTTTGGGTCTACTAATGATAAATTTTGTGAAGAGTTTAGTAGGATAATGACCAAGAGATTCGAGATGTCTATGATGGGTGAATTGAAGTTCTTCCTTGGGTTTCAAATCAAGCAATTGAAGGAAGGGACTTTCTTATGTCAAACCAAGTATGTGAAGGATATGCTCAAGAGGTTTGACATGGCTGTTTCCAAGCCCATCAAGACTCCCATGGCATTAAATGGACATCTTGATCTCAATGAAGAAGGGAAGTCGGTCGACCAAAAGGTATTTCGCTCCATGATTGGCTCCCTCCTTTACCTTTGTGCATCTAGGCCCGATATAATGCTTAGTGTGTGCATGTGTGCAAGATTTCAAGCTAATCCTAAGGAGTGTCATCTAATGGCCGTTAAGAGAATTTTTAGATATTTGGTACACACTCCTAACCTTGGCTTGTGGTATCCCAAGGGCTCCACTTTTGATTTACGTGGCTACTCCGATTCGGACTTTGCCGGTTGCAAAGTAGATCGAAAGAGCACTACCGGGACTTGCCAATTTCTTGGTAGGTCTTTGGTGTCGTGGAGCTCAAAGAAGAAAAATTCGGTTGCTTTGTCCACGGCCTAAGCCGAGTATGTGGCGGCCGGTGCATGTTGTGCACAACTCTTGTGGATGAAGCAAACGTTGAGTGATTACGGTTGTGAGTTTAGTAAGATTTCACTCTTGTGTGACAATGAGAGTGCCATCAAGCTAGCAAACAATCCGGTCCAACACTCTAGAACAAAGCACATAGATATTCGACATCATTTCTTAAGGGATCATGAGGCTAAGGGGGATATTGCTCTACGTCATGTGAGCACCGAGAGGCAACTTGCCGATATCTTCACTAAGCCTCTAGATGAGCAAAGGTTTTGTGCTTTGAGAAGTGAGCTAAACATCTTGGATTCTCGTAACTTGGCTTTACTTGTTGCACACAAATTGTTTGATGCCTAGATAGAGAGAAAATGTTTTGTTTTTCTTTATTTTGTGTGTGTCTTACAAAACTTGGTTCTTTCCAAGATTTTTGGTGATTATAGCTTTTCTTGATTGATTGTGCCTAATCACCAAACATTGTGGTTGTTCTACATGTCCCTAGCTTCATCTCTCTATCTATTTCTGCTGAACATTCCAAGTTTTTTTTCAAAAGAATCTCTAATCTCTCGGTACTACCGACACAAGGTCGGAAGTACCGGTATGGTTCCACTGTTGGAATTTCGAAACTTCACGGTACTACCGGCACGAGGTCGGAAGTACCGATATTGGCTCACTGTTGGATTTCTGGAACTCAGCGGTAGTACCGACCCCCCTCGGTACTACCGATAAGCGCTCACTGGCTGTATTTCTCGAGAACCCCGGTAGTACCGACCCCCCATCGGTACTACCGAGAAAGCCCGTGTGGGTATAAAAACACCCCGAACTCAGCTGTTCTAGGGTTTCTATCTTCAGACTGTTGTCGCCTCCCTCTCATCCTCTCTCTCAAATCCTCGAAGGGTTCTTCAAGATCAACCGTGGGAACTTCAAGCTAGGCATTCCATTTGATTCTCCATCCCTCAGAACATCCGATCCTCGCCGGGAGTTCCTCGTTTCACGCGGGAAGAGTCAAGGTATCTCATTCAAAATCCCCGTTGCTCGATCTCTTAATGGAATAGTTTCTAGGTGCAATGCTTTAGGGAATCATCTTCTTATCCATCCTAGAACTCATGCCCATGATCTTGTGAACTTTTGTTGGTTGAATCCTTCCCTCCTTGGATCAATGTCACTGTACCACGAGCGCTGGCGGTATTACTGGCCCCTGGTCGGTAGTACCGACAGGTGCCTGTTGCAGGGGCTGAAGTGCAAGTTATGGGTCGATTCTTCTCGAATCCTTTCAACTATCTTATGCAATCTTTCCACATCCTCTCAGACGGGTCGTGCTGGCAAGGAAGTGGTTCAAGAGGGTTCCGATGAAGATGATGTCCCTCTCGCTCAAAGGAAGAGGAAGGTGGGCACAAGTGCTCAACGCCCACGCAGTAGAGGCCGCACCGTTCCTCCAGCTGCACCTCGTCGCTCCACTAGTCAAGGTCACCGTTCACGCACCAAGCAAGCTCATGAACCGGATGACCACTATGATGACTACGAAGACATCTCTTTGGCTTCTCTTGCTCAGTTTGTGCTAAGGCCATCCCGTCCTCCTCGTCCAGCTACAACAATGGGTATCATGAAGATGGTGGACTACAAGAGCGGGACTCACAATGTGTACAAGGAATGGTATACCGATCCGGCTCAGTGGCAGAAGGAATTTGATGCAGATATCTGCTTTTGGCTTAAGTTCAATGCTGATTGGTATGAGTCTGTCATCTTATCCAAGGCAAACATGACCGTAGAGATGAAATCCATTCATTGGGAGAACTTGAGGTCATTCAACATTCATGCCGTCAATGAAGCCATCGATATTTGTCACTCCAAGGGCATGACCTCCATTATGGCTATGAATTGTGATTGGAATGAGGAAGTGGTGGCTCAGTTCTATGCCAATCTCTATGTCAGACGTGAAACCAAGACCTTCCATTGGCTCTTACAAGGAAAGCCTCTCTCGGTCTCCTATGAGAGGTTCGCTAGCATTATTGGCTTTGGTGAAGAGGATCTTGGTCGTCCAAAGATTCATGGTGGAGAGATCCCACTTGACAGTGAGATGGCGTTCATGTATGATGCCGCCTATGGCAAGGTGGAGTTTGGCACTACTCATGGTATGAAGCCCGTCTATAGGATGTTGAACCAACTCTTCCGGTACACTCTCACTCCTAAGATAGGTGACAACTACAATATTTCCAACATTGCCAAAGATGTTCTTGTGAGGATGGGACCGGATAGTGAGCCTTTTAGTGTGTTTGACTTTATTTGGGAAGAAATTATTGTGTGCTCCGTGTCCACCAACAAGAGTTGCCAATACGCTCCTTGGATCTTTCCGATGATTTGTGAGGTTGCCGAGGTTAACATTCTCACCGATAAGCCTCACACTTGGTACAAGCCAAACAAGGGCAACATTGAGCGTCTTCTCAAGTTGGGCAAGCATGGCCCTCCTAGGCCTTCATCCTCAGCTGGCCCTTCCTCCGGTGGTCCTTCCTCTCATGAAGCCCCATCTTCACCTTCTCATGGACCATCTTTGTCTAGGGGAAACCTTCCCCCCGGCAAGAAGAAGAGCATTTTCAACTTCTTATCTCAGGGCCTCTTCGCTTGCTTCAATGTTGGGAAGCACAATGCTCAGGAGATCTGTGCCCACAGGCACTATGTGGATGAGCAGCTCATCAAGTTGGAGACCCATCAGAAGACCTTGCTCACACAAGCCAACATCGAGCATTCTCCCGTTCATGAGCCTATGGACTTCCCTCCTCCACCGGTCTTCTACAACCCTTGGGAGGTGTATGGCGACACATCGATGATGTATGGAGCACCTCCGGCTGACATTGATGATGAGGACTTTGGTGGTGGTGAGACCGACGATGAAGACTCTCCTCCGGATGTCCACTCTCCACATGGCAGCGATGGTTGAAGGGCCTCCTCCTTTTTTGCGCTTGATGCCAAAGGGGGAGTGAGCTCACAATTATCCATGTGGTGGTGGTGTGTATCTCGCTCGCTCAGCTTGCTTTATCTATCTATCTTAGCTTGTGGACATGTAAGAACTTATTGTGTGGTGTGATGGATGGTGATGTGGTGAACTTAGAATCGCTTTAAAATTTGTAAGACTTAATCGTGCTAGTGTGGAACCTCTTTTATCTATTTGTGATGCTATGTGTTGAATGGTGGTTGTTATTTGTCACTTTGTTGATTTGGATATCATGTCATATGCATCACGGTTATTAGATCACACTTATGCACTTGTGTATGCAAATTGCGAGTGATATCCTTTCTAAATGTGTGATGGGCATTTGAGGCCCCCATGAAAGGTCAAGCACACATTTAGGGGGAGTATCTCTCAAAATTGTTGGATACACACATCTTTATTTGAAAATGAATTATGTTGTCATCAATCACCAAAAAGGGGAGATTGAAAGTGCATCTTGGCCCCTAATTGTTTTGGTGATGGTGACAAACACAATTTGTTGTATTTAATCGGTGAATAAGATGTATGCAGGATTCACTTTATTGACAATCATGGTTTTGACCAAAAGAAGGCCCCCAACTCCAAATCGGCATTTTCAACTCAAGTCAAGGCTTAAATTTATTTTGATTTTGAATTTGAGTATAGGAAACACCGTACTATAAAGGGGAATGCGAATTGACCGCCAAGAGATGCTAAAAGTGCTTAAGGAGTTGACCTAAGTGAGTAAGAGGAAACCCGAGTCGACACGAACACGTTTGCTAATCTTACCTCTCTCTTTCAGCTTTTGTCGGTAGTACCGACCTAGGGTCGGTAGTACCGATATGGGTTCACTGGCGAGTTTTTGCCAGACCCTTAGTAGTACCGACCCTGGGTCGGTAGTACCGATAAAGCCTCACTGTTGGGTTTCTCGGCACCCCTCGGTAGTACCGTCCCGGGGTCGGAAGTACCGAGGGTGTCGAGTGTTGCAGAGTAACGGCTAGTTTTTAGGCTTAAGTATAAATAGCTCCTCTCTTCTCCCTCACTCATTGCTGACCAACCACGGGACAAAAACACACTTGAGCATTCACTCCACTTCTCTCCTCCCTCCTAGAGCCAAGACTTGATTCCTTTGAGTTAGGGTTTGGTTGGAGGAGTGATTTCTAGTGTGAGAAAGAGAAGCTTTGAGAGCCCCTTCAAATTCCCTCATCTCAAGAGCACTCGAAGCATCTCCGGGCATCAATTCGTGTTTGTTACTCTTGAAGATTGCTTCTTGACAGTTAGGTGTCTTCCGTTGAGTGCCCTCTTGGTGTGGAGCACCCGGGATCGTTTGTATTACCCTCTCCTTGGTGGAGAATTCTTAGTGAGCACCAATCTTCCTTTGTGGGGATTGGGTGAGGCAAAGAGGCTCTTGGTGAAAGCCCTCCCTTTGTGGGATCCTCAACGGAGACGTAGCTTCCTTTGTGGGAGTGAAATTCGGATTAAATCTTGTGTCTCCTTTGCTTGCTTGAGTTCTTTGCATTTCACTAACCCTAGAACTTGTTTGTGCCCGATCTATCTACTTGTTGTGTTCCAACTCGTATCTGTGGTTGCAGGAGGTTCTTAGCATCTATACCTAACCTTTGATTCAAGCAGATTTGCTAGAATCGTCGTGCATTTCAAATTTCATTTTAGAATTCTCTGTTCTGTCGGTAGTACCGACCCTGTACCGGAAGTACCGAGACCCCTCGGTAGTTCCGGCACAGCGCCGGTAGTACCGACAGTAGTTTTAATCGCCGCATTTTTTCAGAAATTTGAAGTGATCCTATTCACCCCCCTCTAGGCATCACAAGGTCCTTTCAGTGGGGCCGCTCCGACTAGCGCCTGGGGGCTTCACGCACCTACTCGTGGCCGTCAACAAGCTTTCCAAGTGGATCGAGGCTCGACCCATAGTAAAGGTCCGCTCCGAGGAGGCCGTGGCATTCTTCACCGACATCATCTATCGCTTCTGCATCCCAAATTCCATCATCACCGACAACGGCATGCAGTTCACCGAAAAGAAGTTTCTCAGGTTTTGAGACGACAACAACATCCGAGTGGATTGGGCGGCTGTTGCGCATCCAAAGATGAATGGACAAGTTGAAAGGGCCAATGGCGTGGTCCTGCAAGGATTAAAGCCCCGAATCTTCAAGCACCTCGAGAAGTTTCGGGCTAGATGGGTGGCTGAACTGCCATCTGTCCTCTGGAGCCTGCGCACCACGACCAGTCGAGCCACCGGCTTTACACTGTTCTTCATGGTGCATGAGTCAGAAGCTGTCCTCCCGACGGACATTGACTACAGCAGCCCAAGGGTCCGGGCGTACACCGAGGAAGGGAACCAAGTCGCCCTTGAAGATACCATCGACCAGCTCGATGAAGCACGCGATGTGGTGCTCCTACATTCGGCCCGGTACCAGCAAGCTTTGTGATGCTACCATGAGCGCAACGTGCGCAGTCGCGAGTTCCAGGTCGGGGATTTGGTGCTCCGACGAGTCCAAGGCAACAAGGACCGGCACAAGCTCACGCCCCCGTGGGAGGGGTCGTTCATCATCAATCAAGTGCTCCAACATTCAAACTCCGATACGAGGACGACAGAGTCGTCTCCAATGCATGGAACATAGAACACCTACGCCGCTTTTACCCTTGAGTAATGTTCCTCGTTATGTCTTACGATCAATGAATAAATGCCGCATGCTTTTGTTCTTACATCCATGAGTTCGCAAACCTTTAGTTGGCATCTTCTTTATATATTTCAACATTTCAAAAGGCTGAGCGGCGAGCGTCCCTGCACCTCTGCAGGAACGCCCACCGCTCGGGGGCTACCCAGGGCATGATGCCCTCCTTTCGTTTTACCATTTTAAAACAAAATTTATCGACAAGCATGTCGTAACCGATCGCACGAGCGAGAGGTTTTTCGGTGGAACGCTCACGCTTATGAAAGGAAAAGATGTCGGTCTGCGCGTGGCTTGGCACTGCCGCTCGTTCAAAGCTCCTAGCACCTAGGCCTCCGCAGCTACAATGCGAAGACTTGCGAGCGCGGTCCAAGTCCGCAGGTCTCCATCCGGCCTCTTTCAAAAGCGCTCGGGTAACCGCTCGGGCTCCGGCCTAAAACAATTTCGACGAAAAATACGCAAGTCACTTGTTCAACCTCTCTAAGTGCTCGGGGGCTGCAAACACGTGGCGTCACTTTACGACTCAGACTGGTCGAACCCTCCGACTCCTACGCCTCCGTGGCTCCAAAGCAAGGTTTGGTCGACCTGAGTTCCTAAGTGTCGGTATTCCGTTTGGCAGTCGTCCCCAAGTGCTTGGGGGATGTTTGAACAGGCGACAAGTTTGAACAAAATGAAAGTTGTTCCGAGACAATGTTCATACAAGTTTGTTCTTAACTGCCTACGATGTAAAATGATACATTTTACTGGAAGGCCTGGAGCTGTCTTCGTCTTTTGGTGTGTCTTTTGGGATCAGGTCCAGGTCCTTCATCGCTACGTTGGCCATGGTGCGGGCGAACGCGGCGCAGTCCTCCTTGAGCTTGTCGCAGTGGTCGTTGGAGTAGCTAGGAGCCCAGCCGCCGCTCAGTGCTGTGCGGTCCGATCCCTGGTAGTGCGAGTCAAACATGACGAGCACCCGGTGCACCACCTTCAGTGCAGTCGATAGTTCTCGGTCCTTGACCACGCCCGGGAGAAGCCCTATCTGATCCCCAAGCGCCCCAGCAAGCGGCTGGATAAGGGGAACGCCAAGGTCCGACAAGATCCGATCGACAAGTCGCCCGAAGTTGATGCGGTCCTAGAGGTCCTTTTGGTGTGACGCCTCCGCCTCGCGCTGAGCCATCCTGGACTCCTCGAGCTCGGTCTTGACCTCTTGCTGGACTCTCCGGGACTCCTCGAGCTCGGCCTTAACCTCTGAAAAGGATTGGGGAGTCGAAAATCAGCCACAACACAGGAAAGCAAGAGAACAAATAAAGATAAAGCCAAGGGGGTCGTACTCTCGAATTGCTCCGACAACCTCTTGGCCACCCCATCCATCTCGAGGATATTGAGCTCGGCGTTGGTCACCTTATCTACCTCCTCCGTGAGCCGCACGGCCATCGCGACGCGAGCCATGCACAACCCTACCCCCACGAGGAGACAAGTCAACACCACCAAAAACCAACAAAAAGAAAGAAGCGCTGCGGAAGCTAGAAGTGTTCAGTCACTCACCGTCAATGTCCTGCTCCAGTTGGCGTTAGCATTCCGAAGCCGGGACCCCTCGTCGGTGGCGTCTTGGAGCTTGGCGACCAGGTCGGCCGCCTGGTTGTTGGCCGTCTTAAGGTCCACTCCGGCATGAACCATGTCCTGCTCTAGCTCGGCCACCCTCGACTACAGCGCCGCCTTCTCCTGGGCGGTGGCCTGAGCGGCGGTCTTAGCGGTGGCTGCTGCAGTCGTGGCAGTTTGAGCGGTCTCGGTGGCAGTCGCATCAGCGGTACGCAGCTCCACGGCTGTCGCCTCCGCCTGGGCCAGCCTCGCCTCGAGGGCCTTCGACTCCGTCGTAGCGGCGGCCGCGGCTGACTGCGCAGCCATGGCGCGGTCCTCAGCAGACTTCACCGCGGCCTCGAGCGTGGTCCTCGACGACGCCTCGCTCGCCACCGCCCCAGCGGCGGCCAGGTGGGCGACCGCCAGCTGGATCTCCAGCTGGAACTGCTCTGCCCGGAGCTCCTCGATGACACGCGCTTTCTTGGCGTCGCACTCCACGAGCGTCTGTTCCGGGTGGAATGTCATCTACGGCAACGTTTGCGAAGACAAAGAAAACAAGACCAGAATTGGGCTCAGCGGAACTCACCGTTGTGGCAGGGAGGATGAGCTCATCAAACGCTCGCTGCGCCCACCCGAGGCCTCGCTCGAGGCGGTGATGGGCCGCGGCCTCCTCATCCTCGTCGTCGTGCAGTTCCGCCTCGTGGGCCCTGGTCCACGAGGGCGCATAAGGTCGAGGATCTGCGCTCCTCCCTACAACGGCTCCGTCAGCAGCCCCACGCTCGAGAAGGGGCGGCCACCCGAGCTCTCCCCGACCTCTTTGATCTCTGAGGGGGCGCTGCCCACCGCGTCTGCGGGAACGACACGCACCTGTGGGTCTGCGCGGGGCGAACTCGCGGTCGGCGCCACTACTGCGTCAGGGGTGGTGAGCTGGGGTGATGCCTCCACCGACGCGATCACGGCGGGCGCCTCCACGCTCGCGATGGGCGGGTCGCAATGGCAGCCAGCTCCATCTCAGCCGCTCCGGCCACGGGCTCCTCGGGATTGACCCTGACCGCTTCGACCGGGGCTGTGGCCCCGAGGGCGGGCGTCTCGGATGCCTCGGCCGCTGGCTCCTCTGGCCTCGAAAGGCACCGCTCCAGCTCAGCCCCGAAGGCAGCGATGTCGTCACCCGAGAAGTTGGGCCCTTCAAGGTTGGCGGCCTCCTAGGGCTGGGCAGACACCTCGGGAGCCGCTGGAGTTTCGACCCTACCTTCGTCAGCTTGCGGTGATGCAGGCACAGTCGCCTCAACCGCCGCCGACGTCTCGGTCTCCTTCCCGCCAGCCGGTGCTGCCGGGGGCAAGTTCAACTCATGAGCCGCTAGAGCGCTCGCGTCCCGGTCGACAGCAGGAGCCACCGGGGGCTCGATCTCCTTGGGGGCGGCTTGCTCCCCGACCACACCACCGGCCTCCAGCACCGGCGGAGGCATCACCGTCCCGACGGCCTCGACCACCTCGACGGTCCCACTCCCCGCCTGCACTAGTGTCGAAACGGGCGGAGAGGTTGCCGGGTGCGGCACGGACGGAGGCTCGCGCGTGCTCAACACTGCGCATTTCTGCGTCGCGATGCTGAGCACTCCAGTGTCGGCGCGGCTGACACAAGAAAAGGGGTGAGAAACGAACGAAGACGAAGACCAAAGAAACAACAAGATACAACGAGCAGATGCTTACATGGAGGATTTGATGCGGGCCCGCTTGATGGGCTTATCAGTTGTGCCCGACTCAGGGGCTGGCCTCTTGGCCCCCACCGGCACGGGGGCTGGCTGTTCGCCCCCCGCCGGCTTGGGGGCTAACTTCTCGCCCCCCGACGGCTCGGGGGTTGGTTTCTGAACCCCCGACGACTCGGGGGCTGCTTTCTTGCCCTCCGCCGCGACGGAGGACGGCTTCCGACCACCACCCGGGGTGAGCGGTGTTGACATTGCTAACGTCATCGACTAGAAACAAATATAAGATCTATCTCTATCGACGGCGCCAAAAATGCAAAGGTATATCTTAACATGATGCTAAGTGTATATCAGATGTTGCTTTCAGATAAACTAAAAGATAAATCCAATACGGGTCATAGCACAACTCGATCTAGGTTGTCATACCTGACAGAAGTGCTACTAAAACACATGGATTGGAACTCTTACATATGCCTTGGATCTCTAGATAAGAAAAATATATATATATATGGGTATCCGCAAGCGCACAGATATGAATATACCATTATAGCATTTTAACCAGGAGTAAAACCAGGTATCGTATTTATATTCTACCTCAGGGAAAGAAGTCTTTTATCTATAATAACAAATACATGCATATCTCTCAGTTGTGTAATGTAGAGTGGCCAAAATATATCAATTACTATAAACAGGTGTAAGTCACATAAAGATAATAATAATGATAGCATTGATCAAGTCATAACATAGTGAGCCACCAGAAAGTGTCAATATAGAGAGAGAAGCGTATTCACAGCCTAGTTAGCGAGGATACTCCTCTGTAACCCTAAACTATATGTCAATGCAAACTATGATTAGTGCAATATATTTAACAATCATGGAAGAAGAACTATTATACTAATGCATGGGGAGACTAATCAGGAGGATCAAGGCTGAAACTTGAAACAACCCAAATAGTATAAGGCTCCACTAGTCCCACACACGGGGGGTGGATTGCAAAGCACTCAATAGTGCTGTCACAGCCACGATCTACCACGCGACCCGACATGTAGGGTGCAATCGCAGGTAAATACAGTATAAGCACCACGCTTACACTATCTTTACCACTCACCCATGTTAACAGATGATCTAGGTGAGGGCTATACGACTCCATACATGAATATAAAGGTAAATCAACTATGCTAAACATGTAATCATAATAAGCACCAAAGCACAGAATCTCGAATATAATCATTGATAAGAACATATGTCTCTACATCAAATGTGAAGAACTTATGAAGAACTTACAAAAGTGAAGCTAGATCAGTATCTCGACCAGCTTCTAGACGATCAGGAGCCAAGTAGATGCCTTGCCTCCTCCTAGATCTAGACTAGCTAGCTACTCTCGCTATATGGTGTTTCTAGGGCGTAGTATCTCTGACTTGATGACTTGATCTGGTGTATGAACAGATGAGAGCTAGATTCTGCCCTGCCTGGGGGTCAGGGGGTTGCTTATATAGTCCTGAGGGGATGCCATGAGCCGTACGATCAAACCGACCTAACATACGGTTTAGATTGATCCTCATAGGTGGTGGAAGAAAATTCCAGAAGTAGGGCTGACGTGGCACCCGGGGGAGGCCGACCGGTCCCACCATGGGGCCGATCGGTCTGTGGTGGGCCCCCCTCGGGGCCCACTTCGGCCAGGTGGGTCTTTGCCTCTTCCAGATGCTTCTTTCTTGGGTGCCAAGTCACGTTGAGTTCCGGAGCCTTCTGGAGCCTTCTAAACTTCATTCTTTTCGTATTTTCCTGAATGGACCCTGAAATCATATAATTCACCAAAACTCCAGAAAAACTGTTAGTGACACCCTATTCTAAGTTGGTATTAACAATTATGCCCTTTTCTCATGTTTAGTTGACTTATAAATATATAAGATAAAATGTGTCAACAAACTCCCCCAAGCTTACCCTTTGCTAGTCCCTAGCAAAACTATGCTATAGCAGGATCAGGAGTTGCTGCAACGCTTTCACGCCTCAAAAATACCATGATTTTCAAAAATAAATTCTCCTCAACAAGATTGCTCCATCTTACCTTTAACCAAGGTGTGTAGCCTTTTCATAAATCTTAAGCGATTAAAAGACAGAACAATCAAGTCAAGCAGTATATCTCAAATTCTTTGATCAACTATCATCCTGTGGTTTTTGCAAGATTTTTTGAATAAAACTCAGAGATCCTGTGTATGACCTTCTCAAGCATGGAGTCACACTTGGCAAGATATGTATGGTGGGATGATAGTATTGAATGGATGAGGGTGAAAGGTGGTAAGCCTTTAGCCTTTTTTCTAGCTCTTGGACTATATCTCTCTTTCTAGAACTTTAAAATCTGGACTTTCCATTCTTGGAGAGGTGGGCTCTACTCGCCCCGGACTTTTGTCCATTTTTCTCTCTCCTTAGAGATGTGGGCTGTTCTCGCCCTCGGACTTGTGTCCATTATTCATCTCTAAATTTATTATTTAGGGAGGTAGGCCCTTCTCGCCTAGTATGACACTTGTCCTTTTCTCTCCCTCTCTCTTCTCACTTTTTCCTCTCTCTCTCTTTTGTTTCGAATGTAGCCCCAGAATCTCTTTTCTCTCTTTTTTTTACACATTGAGAGAGACATATCCAAGAGTCGTATGAGCTATTTTATGGCTTGTAGATTGATGGAGAATGCGTACTTCCAGGTTAGAAGCAGCATAAATGGTTGAGTGGAATGATCTTGATATGTATGGTAAGCTCTCAAGGATCATAAACACAGGAACTCATCATGTAGGATTTTTCATAAAAACTAGGAATCAAGCTTCTCTAGGAATATGATAAATAGCAGCTCAACTTTTCATGAATTATCTTTCAAAGCCTAGACTCAGATTAAGCATGTACTTCCCACGGGTTTTGGGTTTAGAGCAAATTAAGCATTTAAAGCTTTAGGAGAATCTAGGTCTGAAAATTAAGTATTTAAGAGGAATCACGGCAGAGCAACTATTCATCATTTCCAAGCATAAATCATCAAGATCATCATTAAAAAGAAAAGCCAACTAGCAGACTCTAGTATTTATTCATACTAAGACTCTTTAACTCTAGGCAAACATATAACTAAAACATAGGATAATGATACTTATCGTGATAACTGGGGGTGCTCTCCCCAAAGCTAGATCTTGAAGTAGTCCTTCATCCATCCTTAAAACTTGTTTTCCTTCAGGTTTTCCTTAATATCTTCATGTAAATATTAATCTCGCACATACCCCAAGGAACAAATTTTAGGATTATGTTGTGAGCCTTCATGTGCCCACTTCTTTTTGGTTTTTTTATATGCAAAAAGGGATGCTAAAGCAAAAACATGTGAATGCAATATATTTTTTTATGCCACCACGGTATAGAGTACATGGGGCTTTAAGGGACAGATGCAAATGCAGAAAACATTTTTATGTTTTTTCTAATGCAAATATAGGTAGGTAAAAATGCTAAAGGAAAAATGCTAATTAAAAATGCAGATAAATACTGAGTTACCTCTCGGCAAGAATTTCGAGTACTTACACCCATGGCGTAGATGTAGTAGCCGATGATTGATCAATTAGTGACGCGGGTAGTGATTGGTCTTCCGAAGGTGTACTCTTGTCTTTCTTCCTCCAGACTTGTTTCTTCGGTGGAGACCTTTCTGGGGTAACAAGTTTAGAGTTCTTGAATGGTAGGAGCTGAGCGGACTTCTCTTTAATCTCTTCCTCAATGTTCTTAATGTCCGTCAACTTCGTGTTTAGCTTGCGTTGCAATTTGTGAAGGCGTCTCCGCGTCTTGTTCTTCTTAGGCTGCTCAGAGTCAGTATAAGTATTAAAGTAGCTGTGCACCTTATCAGTTCTGAACTGGAAGTGGATCTCGCCCGTCCTGATGTAGATGATTGCTCTGGTGGTGTTCAGGAATGGTCTCCCAAGTACTATGGGAGTATCTTTCTCTTCATCTCCCATGTCTATGACTACAAAGTCAGTTAGGACATAGTGATTTTTTATCTTGACAGGTACATCTCGCGCAACTCCCTCTGGGAATCGGTGTGATTGGTCCGCCATCTGCAGCATTATATAGGTGGAATACAAAGGCAAGTCACCGTATATTAATTCATAAGTTACCTTAGACATTAAGTTGATGCCCGATCCCGTGTCGCAGACAACTCGCTGGAAGTTCCTTTGATTGATGGAGCAGTGGATTGATGGGACTCCAGGGTCGTCTAACTTTGGCAGCAGTGGTGAAGGAAACAGGTTCTCGTTTTCTGATTGAATTGTGTTGATCATCCAAACTTCCTCCACGTGTAGTCGAGGTTGATTGTTCTTTTTGTTCCTCCTTCTATCTCTCCTTTTCTTCTCGACAGCTAGCTTGTACTCTTGAGGGTAAGGATATTGGGGGTGTGCAGGAGCTCTTAGGATCTTGTTCTTGAAACTGAATCTCTCCTTCCCGTTGATGGTGAAGATGATCTTCGCAGTGTCGGCGTAGATGACGACTTTAACAGTGGCAAGGAAAGGACGTCCCAAAATGATCGGGACGTTCTCACTTCCCCCAGTCTCGACGATAGCGAAGTCGGCAGCTACGTAGGAACTTCCTACCCCCAGACATATGTCGTTTAGGATGCCCTCAGGGTAGCATAGTGATAGGTCTGCAAGCTGCAAGCACATGGTTGTGTACAATAAAGGTGAACCATTGATTTTCTCATATATTACCTTGGGTATTATGTTGACGCTAGACCCAAAGTCACAGAGTGCATTCTCGAAAGTGTAGGCTCCAATAGTGATGGTGATGACTGGCCTTCTTGGATCTCCTTTCTTGGCGGGCATGCCCTAGTCAGTCCACTTTGGGCCTTCTTCTGTCTTATTAGTGCACAGGCCTGCATAATAGATATCGACAAGATTTGCAGATTCTAATTCTTCCGGCTGGCCCGGAATCTTACCTGGGTTAACCGTGGGAACAGATGATGCCAGCTGAGATATCTGAGATTCTATCATTTTATTAAAACTATGTTGGTTCTTAATGGCAGAAGAAAAGCTTTCCATTTTATTACTAATAGTTTCTAACATTTTATCATTGGAAGCTAATTTCTTAGACAGATTATCCATAACTCTACCCTGGTTTTGAACTAAGTCTTTTAAAGGTGGAAAATTATTGGAAGAGTTATTACCTTGATAGTTACCTGAATAGTTACCTGGGTAGTTGGGCCTCTGCTGGGTCCATCCTTGATTTTGCTAGGGACGATATTGATTGTTGTTGTTGATGTAGTTCACGTCCTCCTCCAGCTGAGGGCATTGATTGCCCGAGTGTCCAGTGTTTCCACACTCTTCACAGGTCATGTAGGATTCGAAGAGTTGCATGACTTCCTTCTTCTCAGGGGCTTTGTCTTCAAGCCTCTTCATGATTAAGTCCATTTTGGCAGACAGCATATCTACCTCCTTGAGCTAATGCATTCCTCTTTCTTTCTTGCGGGGTTGACGCTCCTCGTTCCAAGCTTGGTTGGACGCCATCTTTTCCACAAGGTTAGTAGCTTGAGTAAGTGTAAGGGACAGGAAGGCACCTCCAGCTGCAGCATCCATTGTTTCACGGGTGTTGGTAGAGAGCCCGTGGTAGAAGGTCTCCATGAGCAACCAATTCTCCATTCCGTCGTGTGGGCATTCTAAGATGTAGTCTTCGAAGCGTTCCCACGCTTCAGGAACAGATTCGTCATGTTGCTGCTAGAAACTTGAAATTTTCCCCCGTAAGGCATTGGTTTTTCCTATAGGAAAGAACTTTACCAGAAAGGCAGTAGAACACAATGTCCAAGTTGTAAGTTTGTCTTTTTTGGAGTAAAACCATTGCTTCACTCGCTCCAAGAGTGAGAATGGGAATAAGTGAAGTAGGACTGCATCACTTGGCACATCTTTGATTGTGAAGGTGCTACATATGTCCAAGAAATGTTGAAGGTGTGCGTTGGCATCTTCATGAGCTTTTCCACAAAATTGGCTAGCTTGTACCATGTTGATCAGTGCAGGCTTGAGCTCAAAAGTTGCATCTCCCACAGCGACTGCCGGACTAGTACGAATGTTGTCCGGGGTCGGTGCGGAGTACTCGCGAAGGGTCTTGTTTGCCATTACTTCGAACGTGGGTGTTAAGCTTCGCACTGTTGAATCTTCCAAGGCAGAGGTCGTGGGCTGAGACTCGGGCTTTGACCTTACCTTCCTTAGGATTTTTTCTGGATCTGAGACGAAGTTGTCTGGAAGATTCTTATTCATACAATACCCTGAAATCAGATAGACAAAAGTGGAAAGAACAAGGGTAACCCTGTTTAAGCAATGATAATTTGGGTTCTCGATATATTACGTGTGAGAGATGCATGCATGCTATTACTAAATTTATTACTTAGGCTATATACTTTCTTTCCCCGGCACCAGCGCCAAAAATGCTTGTTGACATTGCTAACGTCATCGACTAGAAACAGATATAAGATCCATCTCTATCGACGGCGCCAGAAATGCAAAGGTATATCTTAACATGATGCTAAGTGTATATCAGATGTTGCTTTCAGATAAACTAAAAGATAAATCCAATACGGGTCATAGCACAACTCGATCTAGGTTTTCATCCCTGACAGAAGTGCCACTAAAACACATGGATTGGTACTCTTACATATGCCTTGGATCTCTAGATAAGAAAAAAAATATATATATGGGTATCCGCAAGTGCACAGATATGAATATACCATTGTAGCATTTTAACCAGGAGTAAAACCAAGTATCGTATTTATATTCTACCTTAGGGAAAGAAGTCTTTTATCTATAATAACAAATACATGCATATCTCTCAGTTGTGTAATGTAGAGTGGCCAAAATATATCAATTACTATAAATAGGTGTAAGTCACATAAAGATAATAATAATGATAGCATTGATCAAGTCATAACATAATGAGCCACCAGAAAGTGTCAATATAGAGAGAGAAGCGTATTCACAGCCTAGTTTGCGAGGATACTCCTCGGTAACCCTAAACTATATGTCAATGCAAACTATGATTAGTGCAATACATTTAACAATCATGGAAGAAGAACTATTATACTAATGCATGGGGAGACTAATCAGGAGGATCAAGGCCGAAACTTGAAACAACCCAAATAGTATAAGGCTCCACTAGTCCTACACACGGGGGGTGGATTGCAAAGGACTCAATAGTGCTATCACCACCACGATCTACCACGTGACCCGACATGTAGGGTGCGATCACAGGTAAATACAGTATAAGCACCACGCTTACACTATCTTTACCACTCACCCATGTTAACAGATGATCTAGGTGAGGGCTATACGACTCCATACATGAATATAAAGGTAAATCAACTATGCTAAACATGTAATCATTTATAAGCACCAAAGCACATAATCTCGAATATAATCATTGATAAGAACATATGTCTCTACAGCAAATGTGAAGAACTGATGAAGAACTTACAAAAGCGAAGCTAGATCAGTATCTCGACCAGCTTCTAGATGATCAGGAGCCAAGTAGACGCCTTGCCTTCTCCTAGATCTAGACTAGTTAGCTACTCTCGCTATATGGTATTTCTAGGGCGTAGTATCTCTGACTTGATGACTTGATCTGGTGTGTGAACAGATGAGAGCCAGATTCTGCCCTGCCATGGGGTCAGGGGGTTGCTTATATAGTCCTGAGGGGATGCCATGAGCCATACGATCAAACCGACCTAACATACGGTTTAGATTGATCCTCATAGGCGGTGGAAGAACATTCCAGAAGTAGGGCTGACGTGGCGCCCGGGGGAGGCCGACCGGTCCCACCATGGGGTCGACCGGTCTGTGGTGGGCCCCCCTCGCGGCCCACTTCGGCCAGGTGGGTCTTTGCCTCTTCCAGATGCTTCTTTCTTGGGTGCCAAGTCACGTTGAGTTCCGGAGCCTTCTGGAGCCTTCTAAACTTCATTCTTTTGGTATTTTCCTGAATGGACCCTGAAATCATATAATTCACCAAAACTCCAGAAAAACTATTAGTGACACCCTATTCTAAGTTGGTATTAACAATTATGCCCTTTTCTCATATCTAGTTGACTTATAAATATATAAGATAAAATGTGTCAACAAGCGGGACCTGCACGGTCAGAGTCCCGCCGCCCCGAATGACCAGAGATTGAAGGCGCCGCGAGGGGGTGGTCATGCTTCCCCCCGGTGGCGCACTAGGCGTAGACGTCGATGGCGTCGACCTCGCCTTGGGCGGCGACCGTCTCCTCGGGGAGTCCGGCTCCCGACGCGGGGCATCACTCGAGGAGCGGCGGGAGGACGAGTCATGGCCCGCCGGCCGCCTGGGTGGGTCGTCCCGTCGTGGGAAGTCCCTCCGCTCCCTGGAAGTTTGATGACTACCGGATGCCACCTGGGAGCGTGTTGCCCTCTGATCTTCTCGGGCGGGGCGGGCTTCCGGGTGTGAGCTGGAGCTTGCGCCCTTCTCAAAAGCGGCCGGCTCCGACTGCCGCCTCGAGCTGACCTCCGCGACTTGGCGCGGCGAAGATGTGGGCGACCCAGACAGGGCGCTCCAATGGACATCCGCGCTTGGATCGTCGCCACTCCACGGTAGTGGCGGCGAAGGATCCTCATCCGAGGAGATGACAATCCCCTTCAGCTTCTGGCACTTGGCGCGCTAGTCGTTCCACTCGCGTTTTGCGATCTCCATCTCCTTGTGCCTGGCCTTGTGCTCGGCCCTTCTCCTCTCCGCAGCGGCCCGAGCGCGATTGTGTATCCGTTCCTGGGGAAGGGGAGGCTTCGCGGGGACAAGGTCGACACACTTCAACTGAGAACAAGAAGGCGAAGGAAATCACCATGACGATCAAAACCTCCGAGAAGAAACAATCTGCATGGACTCTTAGGCTGGTCGGAAAACTAGTCGGAAGGGGGAGACACTTATGAGTTTTTTAGTCCCCTCGTTGGGGAGCATGGGCAAGAGCCGCGGCGGTGGCCACGAGTACGTCGCCTTCCCGATGGCCAGCGCCACACGACATTGGATCTCATCCAGCGAGGACGGCTCAGGCGCCGTCACGGACCCCACGAAGGGGGTCCTGTTGGCCGTCATTTCACAGATGCGAAGGGGCCGCCTCCGGAGCGGAACGACCCCCTGTGCGTGATACTGGCCAATGACGGCCGCCAAGTCAACCCCGGCGTTGCGGAGCTGGGCCAGGACCGCCCAGTGTTCCTTAAGCAACTTCTTCTGCTCCGCCATTGGGGGCCCGTCGCTCCAACTCCTCGGTGCCGTGGCGATGGCGGCGCCGGTGTACTCCAACAGCACGTGCTCGGGGTCGTTCTTGAGATAGAACCAACCCTTGTGCCATCCGCTATTGGAGCTCGTCAATGAGAAGGGGATGTATGCATCCCCCCTGCCCTGCTTCATCCGGAGGTTGGCGCACCTGATCGTCATCGGGATACTGCCATCCTTCAGGCAGGCGAACTTGAAGAAGTACCAGAAGAGGTGCCAGTGAGCACCTATTCCCAGGTACCCCTCACACAGCGCCTCGAACGCAGCCATCTGCTAGATGCTGTTCGGGTTGAGGTGCTGGAGCTGCAGACCGTACTCGAAGAGCACCACGCGGACGAACCGCCCGGCGGGGACGGAGAAGCCGCGCTCATGAAACGCCACGAGTGAGACGACGTAGCCCGGCGACGGGCGCGGCACGGACTCGTCCTTGGGAACCTTCCATTCCTCGGCGTCGGTGAGCGCGGGCAGCTACCCAACGGCGACGAGGCGATGAAGGGTCGAGTGGGAGACGTTGGAGCAGGACCAGTTCGACATGGCGTCGCTAAGGTTCTATGCGCGGCACAGGTGGAAGAAGCAGCGGCGGCGCTGCGGACGTGAAAAGCAGAGGAGCAGGCGGCGCTGGCAATGGCGGAGATTGAGAAGGAATTGATTCGAAATCCAACTGGCGCACGGTTAATAAGGGGAAGGCGTGGGCACCGACCTTAAATGCTAGTCCCACCATGTCGAAAAGCCGCCCACTCAGCGCGTGCGCGCCCCGGGGCAACTGCCGCAGCTTAGCGCGACGGTTCGATGACCGGTGGGCCCGCGAATCTGAACCAACAGTGCATCATCTCCTCAGCCCGTCATATCAGCCACATCTGCCACAACTTCCACAGCGGACACGTCCCACATGACTGCTACGTTTGCCACAACCACCACGATTTCGAAGCGGCAACAACATCTTCAAGATTAAAACCCCACGAGCGAGTTTACAACTCCCTAGTGGGCACGGGGGCTACATCCGGCGGATGCGCTCGTGCGCACCCACCAGGAAGATCAAGAGAAAAACTACAATGACACTTCTTTGTTCTTGAACCTGTGAGCGAGTCCTTGACTCCCATCCCAGGTTCGGGGGCTACTGACAAGGGCCTGAATTAGGGCCCCTTAAGCGGCAAGATAATCACTCTGGAGATGGAGTCTTCTGACACCATTGACAACGTCAAGACTAAGATCCAGGACAGGGAGGGATGCAGATCTTTGTCAAGACCTTCACTGACAAGACACCTCATCTCCGACCAGTCTCCGCCTCGCACGAGGAGTCTCCGCCTCGCACGACAAGTCTCCGCCCCGTACGAGGAGTTTCCGTCTCGCACGAGGAGTCTCCGCCTCGCACGGCAAGTTTCCGCCTCGCCTCCGACAACTTACTCGCACGAGAAGTCTCTGCCTCCGACAACTCGTTCGCACGAGCAGTTTCCGTCTCCGACTAAGGCGGGGCCCACATGTGGAGGTCGGAGCGCGGGATCTGGGGCCCCACACGAACGTGGTGCTACCCCGGTGCTCGAGCTCCCCCGCAACGACACGCAAGGCTCCGGTTCTCCACACCATGCAAACACCCCAGCTGGCAGCACATGCGGGCGGCCGGCACTGACAGGAGCCATAATGCTACACTATTCATCCACACAGCTCCCATTGCGCCGTCCCGTCCGACCTCTGCAGCACGCCAACCCCGTCAGAACAAGCACTCAATTACCCTACTACAGGTGGCACCTATCTACATTTAGGCCGTAACGTGGCGGGCCTAATACACACTCAAGAGGGTTGAGTCATCCACGAAAGAGCTCAGAGGAGGCGCCAGGTACTCAGAATGTACAGTGCCATCTAGACACGCGGCGACCGCAGGCTCCACAATAGCTCAGCCCCCCTTCAGTGCTTCCTGACGGACATCGACGTGGGAAAAGACCTCCCAACACCATAGCACTGTAGCACACATTTGTATTCCCCTTTTACCCCTCACCCTTGCGTCTATAAAAGGGAGAGGAGGGCAACTGTCATAGGGGCTGACGAGTTGAACACTCAACACCCACACCCACAAGGACTTGGGCTTGACACCCTCTCCCGACCAGTTTGTAACCCCTACTACAGACTCCTTAGCATAAGAACACAGCAACTCGACACTGGACGTAGGGTATTACTCCTTGGAGACCCGAACCAGTATAAACCCCTGTGTCTCTCGTGCTAACCATCCGGGTCCGACACACGATCCAATACAAATTTACTACCGACGGTAGAGAACCCCGACACTCTCCCACTCACGTACGCTAGCAAATTTATCCTCAACTAACAAATGATGTTCAGGGTGATGGTATTGGCCCTTAGGACTTATCACTTCATGCATAATGTAACGGCATAAATCTGCACTTATTTTGAGAAGGTCTCTCGTTGAGTTTTACGTCATTAGGTCTGACGTCAATCTACAATACACAAAAATATAGCAAATGTTAGATCATGCAAAATGCACACACACACACACACACACACAACACACATCCCTTTAATTGAATGTAGGTCCTTACTATATCGGGATCGTGGTGATATCTATTAAGACAGTTCATCATTTCGCACATGTAATACCTGCAGTATATAGTACCAGGTGGTTGCTTGTAGCATGGAAAGTTTGTGCGTATATTCAATTTTTCTTACTTGGTAGGATTATGTGTCCCTCCATTGGAAATGTAGTGTTGGTAAGCCCTGTTTTGAAAAAAAACGAGAAGTTATAAGGGGGAGCTTAAGTTTCATAATGTAAGTGTGCACAACAAAAATACACTAACTTTTGAAGGATGTCTATGAATTCTTCGTATCGACTTCTCGGCCAATCCAATGAGTCAAATACGACCACACGTCTCGACTTGTCGTGTATCATAAATGCAATCCAGTGATTCATGCATACATGTTATATAGGTTCTCTATCTTTTCTAGCATGGATGAGAAATTGTACATATTTATATAAGAAGTGGTAGAAATTTAAACTAACCCGAGGTGGTAAGGCGCCCAGATGCTGCCTTTCTTGCCACTTAAGCATCATATGTGCTATGTAGGCTGAAACACGCTTCATAGCATTTATATGTCCTATTTTTCATTTCTTTTGTTTAGCCCTAGCTGTCGTGCAATCTTTTAATTCGTCATAGTTGTCTTCCCATTAGAGGGGTGCCTATGCCTGTCTTCGGAAATAACAAAAGGATCTAGAAATCCAATGTTCTTCTTTGCAAGATGCATGCATTTCTCCTTCTTGCATCCAATACAGCAAAACTCAGATAATTAGTTATGCAAACCACATGTAAGCTTTACCCCACGATGAGGTACTTACATGCACCACAATATGATGATCTGTACATCTACCATTTGTAGGCAGAACAAATCATGGAGGTCCTTAAAATCAAAGTTGATGTCTGGTGCTTCTGGAATAATTGAAGGTCCGAACACTTCAAATGAGTACAGAAGTTCACATCAGTGACAAAACACTTACGTCACAGAACATACCAAATTCGTCATGGAAAAACTTTTGTGACAAATTGATGATGATTTTGAGATCGTCATAGAAGGCGCGTCACATTTGACGCACCGTGACGAATCAGGCAATTTCGTCATAGAACTGCTCCTTTCCCGTGACGAACACGTTTTTCGTCATGTAACCGCTCGTCTTCTATGACTAAAGAAAATCGTCACTGAATTCGTCATGAAAGTAACTGCCACATGGCGCCATGCATGTTGGCAGCTAACATGGCTCGATGCCACACTGGTTGCTGACGTGGCTCGTTGCCACGCTGGCCACTGACGTGGCTCGGTTCCATGCTAGACGCTGACATGGCTACATGGATGATGATATGGCTGCTACATGGACGATGACACAGCTGTTACGTGGACAATGACGTGGCAGATGACTTGGCAACACTACGTGAAAACCTCAAATAGGTCACACAGCATTTGTAACGGGCCCTTAACACCCGTTACATGCACCTACATCTGTAACGGTTGTTGTTTGGCGCCCGTTACCCATAAGCACGGCAGGCCAACCCTGGGGTTTGCCTCCACAACACCCGTTACCAATAAGGACTTATGGAACGGGCTTCTTAAACGCCCATTACATGAATTCGTTGTAACGGAGGTTAAAGCGAGTCCGTTACAAAAGTTAAACCTATCGGTAACGGGCTCGTAAATTCCGTTACCGATCAATGCCCTATCGGTAATGGGCTCTTTAAGTCCGTTACTGATCACTACCGTATTGGTAACCGGCTTTAAAGTCTGTTACCGATAACTTTTGTACTGGAGACGCGTGTTTGTTACGATGCGTCTCCTTTGATGGCGACCCAATTGGATACGCTCATTTCTTAGGACTCGTCTCCTTTGATTGCCACCCAGCGTCGCCTTTTTTCTCACATCGGAGACGCGTGTTGTTATTGCGCGTCTCTGTCTTCTCCTTCCGACATCACCCGCTCTCTCTCCTCAGAAGGCCACTCCCGTTCCGACAACAACTCTCGCTCTCTCTCCTCAGAAGGTCACTCACTCTCTCTCCTCAGAAGTCCCTACCGGCCTGCCCTGTTCGCCGCCGCCAGCTGCGTGCGCTCTGAGGATCACACTCTCTCTCCTCAGAAAGTCGGCGCTGCAGCAGGTCGGCCGGTCGCGTGCACGACGGCGGAAGGGGCCAGCAGACGTTGACCGCGGCATCATCCGAAGCAGACACCTCCGTGTCCCCTCCCCCTCCGGCTCGGCGTCGTCCTCCGCATTGTCGCCGTGGCCGCGACGTCGCCTCCTATCCTTCTACTCGGCCGTGCTCGCCTCGTAGAAAGTCCTCGTCAAGGTGGATTTTGCCCCCCTTTTATTGAAATTCTTCAGCTGTCCTAATCCTCTTATGTTATCGGTTTTTTAGTGTGATGAATTATGCTCATTTGGTGTATGGAAATTGCAGATGGCGGCTGCTACTCGGGCCTGGATGTACAGACAGCCCCAAGAAGATTGGGAGAATTTCTTAAGCGGGGTCAATGGTTTTCTATATCAAGGAGAGGCAGATATGAGAAACCGTGGTGTTCAGGCAATGCTTTGCCCCTGTATAGATTGTATCAACCAGAAGAAATTCGGACAACGGGAAATCATTTTTCATCATTTGGTCACACGTGGTTTCACAAAAAATTATACGTGTTGGAATAAACATAGTGAGGAAGGCCTTAATGAACTCGAAGCAGGCTGCCTAAATGAAGGTGAAGTGCGACACCATGCCAACGACCATGATGAAGACCTTGATGAAGGTGGAGTTTTTGAGAAAAATGATGAACCATTCCCACCTAATGTGATGAGGCCCAAGGATATCACTGATCAAGAAGTTAGGGGCTTCGATGATGGTGAGGTGTTGCTACGTGTGCACAATGTTGATCAAATGTTGCGGGATGCTGAGTTTCAACGAGTGTACACACCTTTTGAATTAGCGAGGCTGAAGCAGTTCATTGGAGATTCAAAGAAACCCCTCTATCCTAATTGCCAGAAGTACTCCCGCCTTTCTGGTGATCTAAAACTTCTGCAGCTTAAGGCAGATCATGGTTGTAGCAACAAAAGTTTCAAACATCTATTGGATGTGCTTAGAGACATGCTACCTGAAGGAAACCAAATAGCTGAGTCTGTCTATGAGGCGAAGAAGATAATCTGTCCTCTGGGAATAGAGGTTGAAAAAATCCATGCATGCAAGAATAGTTGTGTATTATTCCGTGGAGATTATGTAGACCTTGACAAGTGCCCCAAGTGTGGTGGAGATGATAATAATGCTAATGACGAGAACGAGCCCGTGGAGATCAGAGGCAAGAAGAAGAAGGCTAATAGAGGGGCTCCTGTGAGGGTGGCATGGTATTTTTGCGCCATTCCTCGGCTGAGAAGATGGTTCGCAACACGAAAGGAGGCCCAACTCTTGCGTTGGCATGAGGAAGGCCGAAAGAAGGAAAATGACAAGTTTAGGCACCCCGCAGATGCAGCACAATGGGGTAACATTAATAACCACTTTAAGTGGTTTAACAAAGACATAAGGAGCATACGGTTTGCTATGAGCACAGATGGCATGAACCCATTCGGTAACCAGAGCTCAACACATAGCACCTGGCCTGTCGTGCTGTCATTGTACACCCCTCCACCCTGGCTATGCAAGAAATAGAAATATATGATGCTGACAATATTAGTCTCCGGGCCAAAGCAACCTGGCGACTGTATTGATGTCTACTTGAGGCCACTAGTTGATGACTTGAAAATACTGTGGAGGCCTGGTGTGAAGGATGTTTGGGATGAGTTCAAGCATTAGGAGTTCACAATGCGCGCCATGTTGTTCACCACCATCAACAACAACCCGGCGCATCGCAACCTCTCTGGACAGAGTAAGAGGAAAGGTGCAACTTGCCCACACTACTTGGAAGATACTTGCGCAGTGTGGCTAAGACATTCAAAGAAATTCATATTTATGGGGCATCGTCGTTTCCTCGGCAAGAAACATGCATACCGGCCATGGATTGTCAGTTTAATGAGGAAAAGGAGAATCGAGGGGCGTCGTTGCATGTGACTGGAGATCTGGTCCACTTGAAAGTCAAGGACATCAAAACTATCAAGGAGTTAACCAAACTGACTGAAAAAACCCTTGGCAAAAGAAAGAAACGAGATGGTGAAGAAGAAGAACAAGGAATGTGGAACAAGAAAACAATTCTATGGGAGCTAGAGTATTGGTCAATGTTGGATGTGCATCATTCGATTGACAACATGCTCCTCAAGAAGAATGTGTGTGAAGCTACTTGTGGAACATTGCTACAACAGAAGTCCAAAGGAAAAGATCATAAAAATGCAAGGGAGGATCTTAAAGATCTAGGCATTAGGCCGGAGCTCTATGCAGAGGAAACAGAGACGGGGACGGACCTTCCCGTTGCTGCAACCACCTTGTCAAAGGCAGAGAGAAAAGAATTCTGTCAGTTTTTGCATGATTTGAAAGTACCTTCAGGCTACTCATCAAACTTCAAGGGGATAGTGTCCATGAAGGACATGAAAATGAATTTCAACTTGATGAAATCTCATGATTGCCATGTGTTGATGACAGCTCTTCTTCCTGTTGCACTTAGAGGTATCAAGACAGAATTGGTTCGCGACGCGGTCACGAGCTTGTGTTTATTCTTCAATGTAATAGAACAGAAGGTGATTGATGAGGAAAAACTATTGGACTTAGAGAAGAGGCATTTCGAGACCCTATGCCTGCTTGAAGCTACCTTCCCACCATCATTCTTTGATCTCATGCTGCATCTAACAGCACACCTCACAAGTGAGATCTGATACCTTGGCCCATCTTACCTTCATCAGATGTTTCCATATGAGAGGTTCTTTGGATTCCTGAAATCATTGGTACATAACCGATTATTTCCGGAGGGAGCCATTGTTCGTGGCTACGAGACCATCGAAGCAGTGGAGTGGGCCATGGGTTATATGGACCCCCAAAACCCCATTGGTGTGCCTCGCTCACGGCATGAAGGTAGGCTTTCAGGTGTTGGGACCCTGGGGAAAAAGTCAGTCACTCCGGAACCAGATGCCTTCCAAAAGGCTCATTTCACCGTGATACAACAGCTGCACCTGATTACACCATTTGCCAATGAGCACAAGCGACAACTACGTCAAGACAACCCTGACCATGGTAGGGCTTGACTTGAAAAGATGCACATGCAAGGTTTCAGCAGGTGGCTCCGAGATTATGTCGAGACATGCAACAATGCTGTAATAACCAACGAGATAAGGAATCTAGCAGCGAGGCCATTGTTCACTGTTACCAAATACCAAACAATGGATATCAATGGACACACATTCTACACCATGGCCCACGATAAAAAGAGCGCTATCAAAATAGTGGTGTGCGTGTACGGGCCATCGTCGATGACAGTGATGATGATGATGACATGGAGACAGACACATATTATGGTCAAATAGAGGAGATATGGGAGCTTGATTATGTAGGATTGAAGGCAGCCTTGTTTCGGTGTAGATGGGTCACCAATGGGAAGAGAGCTGTGAGCAATGACAAATATGGTTATGTTAGTGTTGATCTCCGGGTCTTTGGTTACAAAAACGAACCGTTTGTCTTCGCCAACGATGTTGAGCAAGTGTTCTATGTACCTAACCTTGCAAAGAAGAACTGGTCTGTGGTTCTGCCTGGAAAAAAGAGGATTGTTGGGGTTGAAAATGTTGTTGAGGAGGAATACAACCAGTTTGACGAAATTCCATCCTTTGACACTTCATACAAGCCCCAACTCTTGGGAACTAACAAAACACCGTTGAAAAAATCTGTGTACAAAAATCAAGGAAGAAAAAGCAAGCCTGATTTCTGCTGAATCCTTTTTGTAACGCAGGATGTGTCTATTGGTGGAAATGGAATCCGTTTTGTAATATATAGGATGTGATGTATTGCTAGAATTTGAATCCTTTTTGTAATATATAGGATGTGGTGGAATCTTAACACTTTTTGTAATATATTCTGCCTAAGATACTGTATATATTTTATTTATATTCTGCTTCAGTTCAGTAAGTATGTTGCAGGCTGCTGACATTATTATCATCAGTAACGGGCGTTAATATAAAAGAGACGAGGATTAGCCAACCCGTGTCGCCTTTGTCATGGGCAAGAGATGCGAAATCACACACACAAATTACATCAAAAGAGACGCGGATTAGCCAACCCCAGTCGGCTTGTTCTTCTTCATGCTTGCAAGTGAGCAGGTAAATCGTACAAATAATTGGACTGCACACAGATAATCACACAAGTAGATAATCACACAAGCATGTATCTTAAGATGCAAAATCACACACACAGATTACAATCATCACTAATACATCAGAAGGTTACAAAGCAGCCATCTATGTTCATCATCACTAGGCACTACCAGGATGAGGAACATATATAGATCTAAACTAAGCAAAAGAGATGCTCCCGGTGGCTTGTTCTTCTTCATGCTTACAAGTGAGGAAAATACAGCAGAAGGGGAGAACATATCCCTTCAAAAGGAAACGTAGTTTTGATGAGATATGCTCCAGATTCTATGACCCTCCCATCCGCTTGTTCTTCTTCATGCTTACTAGTGAGGGGAAGAGAAAGATACAGCAGAGGGTGGAAACATATCCCTTCAAAAATCCTCCTCTTGGAGGAGGGAAAGCAAAAGGAAGCACAAGTTCGCCGAGAAAGATACAGTAGTTGGGTTCTGGGCTACTCTCCCCAGACCTCAGCAGTGATCTTTCCGTCGGCTTGTTCTTCCTGATGCGGAGGTTCTAGGCTACTCTCCCCCGACAGCTGATATATCACAAGGATTTTTCTAGCAACTGTGCTAGAGGGATGAGCAACCCAATCACCCATATCACAAGAATTCTTCTAGCAACAGAGAGAACGAGGAGGAGGAAGAAAAGAGAAAAGCAAAAGCTTGCGTCCTACAAGATCTATTCTTTGTGTCATAGCTAGGTCTAGATCTAGAGAAGAACGAAGCAAGTGAGGAGGACCGATTGGCGTCGGTCCCTTTTTATAGCAAAAACAAGGAAGGGATAAGATCGGTTGTCAAAAAAAAGAGGAAGGGATAAGATCAAAAGCACAGGAAATGGGAAGGTTCCCAAGAAATTGTTGCCAGATCCGGTCAAGGGGGAAACAGTCGCCCAGTCAATGGCTGACAGCAGAGGCAGTGATTCCAATGTAGAATTAAAGGATACACAGATTAACCAAACGTCGTCTCCAATGTAGAATTAAAGGATACGCGGATTAGCCAAACGTCGTCTCCAATGGAGAATTAAAGGATACGCGGATTAGCCAAACGTCGTCTCCATTGCATACTTAAACCGTGTTTGGAAACAAGTCTCTTGTATCTTCTCATTCCAAAATAATTTAGATCCACTGCCCCTTCATCTACCCACGAAAAAACAGCAACTGCCTACTCCTCATTGTCACCATTCCTGGCCGGAAATGAATAGCATGCCGGGAAGAAGCAGGCGGCACTAGCCGTCGCTGCTGGACCTCCCTCAAGACCTCCGCATTGAGATTGCGGCGCGCGTCGGTACGACCTCGGAGCGGCCCTTGGCTGACGGTCGCAGCCTACGAGGTAGTTGCTCGACCATGCGCCGCATGTGCGGCCACCGCGACGTCGGCTGGCGTTTGTCGATAGAGGGGATAAGAGCTGAGATTTCTTCGGTGTGGGACCCCATCGCCTACAAAGCCTTCCTTGCTATGCTGACCGGTCTCGGGAATCCGGGGGCTTGCTTCTTATCCGGGATCAAAGCCGTGTTCATGGAAAACAAGGAAAGCAATGATCTCCGGCGCGCCGCCGAGGGTGGGCACGATGTGGCGGCCTATCTATACGTCATCTTGCTCTACAGGGACAATGGCGGTGCCGCCACCGATGACACCGCGAAGTGGTACATGAGGCGGGTCGCGGGCGGCGGCAGTACGACGTCGAGATGGCTGAGCAACGAGGGGTGTTTGCCTTTGCGCGAGAAGGCCGCGCGTGCGATCCACAGGTGTGCGGCGATCAGCCGTGCGCAGGCAACGGCGGGGGCTGCGGTGTGGATAAAGGATGGCTTGGAATTTCTCTGTTTTGCAGCGAAGACTGTAGGCTCCGCCGCGAAATGGTGAAGTTCGAACGGAGTATTGGAATAGGAAATCAGTAGTGGATTAGCTTTTGTATGTTGCTCGTATTATCTGTGTAAATTTTTGGAAGAGTAGCAAAGCCGACGCGGATTATCGGTCTCGTGTTGCCAATGACTGTGGGGCCCAGTTCTATTCGAATGAAGAACAATTTGCATTTCTCTTTTTAATCTGCAATCAAATGTTATAACATGTATTTCTTCGTCGTCATTAGTCCAAATTTGATTTTTTTTCTAAATTTTTCTAAAATCACCATCTTTTCATTAATTTTATTGTTTAGTGTATATTCCGTTTCTTGAATAATGTTTATATGCCTTATTTTGTTCTTTATAAGTACAACAACATATAAATAATATTTGTTTTCCACACCTCCTGTAATGAAACTTTGCATTTTCGTAATCTTAAGGTGAACACAAGGTTTTGTTAAGTTTTCAAATGCATATGAGTTCGAACATGTTGCAATGTGTGGAAAACTTTAATGTTCAAGGAACATTCTAGGAAACTATGTGAGAGATCTAGACATTTGTACTCAAGTATATTATTCCTTCATCGAAACCATTTGAAATTTTGAAGACAAGTTTAGGTACCCAAATTATGTTGCCAAGTCAATTTGTAGGTTTGGGCACACAAGTGTGACTGTTGATATTTTATTCAAATACTAAATGTCCAAATATGAATTGTTTGTATTTTTATGATTTTTTAGATGCTGTTTTATGGGCTTTAATATTTTAGGGAAGCAAGTTTCATTCAAAAAGAATAGTGGCTGGCCCACGTGTCAGCGTCAGCAGCCAATATAAAAAGATAACCGCTGCCCGCCCACCCGGACTCAACTGCCAACAAAGGTGATGTAGGTTCGCTAACTAGCGTCGTCAATGACACTGACCCACGCGTCAACGTCAGGAGGCAAACCGTACGCGGGCTGTTCAAAATTTCCCACATATATTGACTATAATGCCCATGGAATTCCAATTTCACCAGAGAGCTGTTCTAGGGAATGCCAGTAATTTCCTTAAACACAGTTACACACGCAGTTCCTCAGGGGACATATTCGGCTACACGCTAGACACATCCGCAACGCCCGCACTCTCCCCGTCGCCGCCCTGCTCCTTCTCCTGCCCTAGTCGTCGCCGCCACTCTCCCCGCTCGCCTTCGCCGCTCTCTCCCCGCCGCAGCCCTTCTCTTCTCCAGCCCCACCGCTCCCTGCGTGACGACGGTGACGAGGACGCGGTTACTGGCGTGCGGACGGCTTCCCGGCCAACCTAAAGACGGTGACGAGGATCCGTCATCCCCGACCATGATGACGATCCTGCCACCTCAGGCCACGAGCCGACGTGGATCTGGCCTCTCCGACCATCACGAGAACAACTACTTCATTCGTGACAGAGGTTAGTCCTGCTTGAAACCCCAATGCCCTCTCTCTGCTCGGCCACCCAATCTGCTATATATTCCTGTCAAGGTGGATTAGGGAGACATGCCTTGATAGTTCATTTTTAATTGATTGACTATGGATTTGATAGATGGATGTTGTTGCTCCAAGTCTGTTTGAATAAATTGTTGCTAACAGATGAATTTATACGAACTGTTGAAATTCATTTTCATGTTCCTGGTGCTACAATTTTTGCACTGTAAATTCATGAAAAGCATTGAGGATTAATGCATACATTAATTCTGCTATGCTTTGAATGTACCAGATCGGCAGTTATGCTTTGGACCTGTTAGCATACTTTAATTCTGATGGCCACATAATGTCAGTGGGAAATGCATCGCAGTGGTTTATAATGTAGTGATAACTAGACTGTCTTATGCTTTGTTGTGAGTGTTAATTGTTTCACTACTGTCATATATATTATTATTGTTGGTGTCATGATGTGTTGTGAGTGTTGTTTCACTACTATCATATATAATGTCATGATTGCTTTATCCTCTTGTTGCATGTACACATGGAACACACAATCCATCGCTGCTGAAGTTGGACAAGGAAGCAGTTGAAGGAATTTTTTCTCTGCTTTGATATATAAGCATATTGTTGTGTCCCTGTAAAAATGGTTAACACCTACCCCTGTATGCTAATTAAGTAAAATATGAACTGTATATGTCTATACTGATTTTATTTACAACTTGTAATGATTTCTAGTCTAATATCAGCTATTTTCCCTATCAGAGAAAAATAATTTATCTAATAAGAATTTTGTTTAGATTTCCAGTCTTGCTTATGTTGCTCTACTGACAACCTGACATATCATCTATGCAGTCTCCCACAACAACAAACTCCTCTACCTCCAGTGCACCATCACAGCCCATCAGCGGTGAACCTTCTTCACAGGGTCACTCAGCACAGACTGCTGCGAGTAGTACTCGATCCTGCGGGTCAAGGACACAAACCAAATGGCCAGAAGACAAGTTGACTGCAACTGGACTTGATACCAATTTTTGGCCTACCCCCGATGCTGCGAGGGATAGATTTGTATTGATCTGTGGCCTCATTGCTCGGGAGAGGGTGTCAATCAACAAGGCGGTTGATGATCTCTCACCAATTGAGAAGGAATAGTTGTTCATAGTTTTAGAGGAAAAGCTAGATTACCCAGCCAATCTGGAAGAATCTGTTCGCAAGAAGGCAGTTAAGGCAGCTATATTAGAGATTGGAACCTTGCAACGGCGGTTCAAGGCCCATTTAAGAAAAAAATATGTGAGCGAAGAGAAGCCTCCCTTTGTGAAGCATGCCTTTTTGCAGCAACAAGACTGGGTCATGTTTGTGCAGGAAACCAACTCTTCTTCATTTCAGCAATTGAGCCAGGAGATGAAACAAAAGAGAGCATTGCATAATAAGCCACACAAGACGGGCAGAAAAGGTTATCGTGGTAAAAGGAAAGAGTGGGAGGAGGAGGATGCAAAGCTAGCTGCAGAAGGAAAACATAACCCTTAGGACCAATTTCCTTGACGTTCGAGACCTTATCTGCAGGCAAGGGTAGGGAAGAAGAGGAAGAACACTAGTGAAGGAAGCGGGAACATAACATTTAGTAACCCTGCGGTGGTGGGGGTAGCAGATAGGGTGAAAACACTTGCAGCTCAGGGTAGTGATGGTTCTTTCTCTAGGGTTAGGGAGAATGATATCGTCACCGCAGCACTTGAGACTCCAGAGCATCGAGGTCGGGTCCGAGGCGTGTCTAGTTCACTTGGCTAGGGTAAAGGGTTTGGTGAAGAGTTTGCTGGAATGTACAGGAAGAAGAGGAACAAGAGGTCTGATGATATGATGGACATAACATTTAAAACAGTTGTCCATGCTCTAAGAGTATCAGGCATCGAAATACCGAAAAATGTACTTCTTCCTTCCCAATTACCAGCGCCTGTCAGTAGCAACGAGGAAGAAGATGTGCATGGCAGCGAGGAAGAAGATGCGCATGACAGCGAGGAAGATGTGCGTGGCAGAGAGCAAGACCATTGGAATGTTAACGAGGATGAAGCGAATCAAGTGCACAGTGATAGTCGATCACCTATGCTGGACACAATAGATAAGCTGACAGAGCCAACCGCGTGAAGCCTTTTGGATGGCACCGGAATTAATGTGGAGCTCGCACTAGCAAAAGTCTTTCCATTTCAAAAGGCTTGCCATGCAGTACCGGTGCAGGATGGGTATGTTGTGGTGCAACCTACTTATGTGTGGGCCAATGCGGGTCACTACCCTCTGCCTGTACCAATTGATGGGGGTGACATAGCAACCATAGCTGAGGCTGTCGTTCAAAGGATCCAATGGCCAAAGGACAGGATCCTTATACCACCCATGACGAGACATCCCAACCCTGAAGTCGCAACAGGTAGCAGGGGTACAACATCAGATGGAGGTACTGCAGCTCAGTGTCAGCAAGAGAAGGCTCAGCAGCAACAACAGCAGATCAGCAAAACTACACAGCAGGAGCATCGACAACAACTGAAGGAGCCTAGGCAAACTCCGCTGCAACATGAGGATAAGCAACAGACGAAACAGCAGCCTCTGCAGCAGCAGGAGGAGGAGCCCAGGCAATCCCCACTGCAGAAGGAGAACCAGGCTAGGAAACCTCTATCTAAAGATGAGATTCTTAACTGTATTATTGGGACAGAACAGGAACCAAAATACATGCCTGGTGTACCTATGTTGTCAGAAGCAAACTTAGAGGCTGCTGTACTAAATTGTGCCAGGTTGCATGCTTACGTCATGGAACACAGTAAGGATAAACTTGCCTTTCCAGCAAAGGTGGATCAAGACTACTTTCAAGGTGGTGGTGCTGTAATGTTAAACATTGCATTCAGTGGCGTGTATAACCTTATAACCCTGGCTTCTCTAGATGTTACCTTCTTGAGGGTGTGGACATTGTAAGTCTCTTAAAACCTAAAAAGATATTTCTTTAATTTTGACCACAAAGTTCATGCATGCTAACAATTTGATTTTTTGTAGGAAAATGATGGACAAGGCAGTGGAGATGCAGATCAGTGTTGGGTTTTTAGATCCAGATATTTTCACTTCCACATATATTTCTCAGCATTCTGGCCTTGTAGTAAAAGCAATCGCAAATGCAATGAACAACGACTACGTGGTGGGTGCCTACTACACTGGCCACTGGGTAACACTGATCATCTGTATGAAGTTCAAAGAGGTTTAGTATCTAGATCCTTCTAAACAATATCCCACGCGAAAGTTCACAGACCTCAAAGCTGTTGTGGACTTGTCAGTATCTTGTAGGTTTTGTTCACAAAAATTCAATCTCTTAATGTTTCTAATCGGTATTGCTGATCATGCAGGGCCTTTGGTACATGTGCACAGGACGGAGTGACGAAAGGAAAGAAAAAAAAGCCAAAAACCACAACACTCATGCACAAACCAAATCTCGATGTAAGATCGAGGTTTTTTTATGGTCCCTTCTTACCTATTTGGTACTGCATTAACTTGTCATTTTGGTACCTCGATGCAGTGTGCTCAGCAGCCATCGTGGTCCTCTTTGTGTGGATTCCATGTGGCATTCAATATGTTAAGACTACTCGATGACATACCTGACATCAAGAAGGATGCTGTAAGTAGATAATAATGTTCAGCCTTGTCGCTGCTCATATTCTCCATTTGATTTTAGAAACTGATTTCTACTTGTATTCTCATAAATGATTGTATTTTGCAGGATTTCAAAGCTGCCGTAGATGTTTCTACAGAAGATCTAAAGCGGGTCCGGTAGATGCTATGTGAGTACATTCTTAAGGAGACCATCGACCGAAAGGGCAACTTCTATAATGGTGCACCATGAGTTCATTGTAGTCAGAAACTTGAAACTTGCTACATTCAGTCTTCTTTAGTCAGGTGTTGTTACCTGAAAAACCTGCTTGGCTTGCTTGGTTGGGGTCAGATGTTGCCTAGTTCAGGCAGTTTTCTCATGACTCCATCCAAACAAGCCCTGATGAGTAACTTGAAACTTGATGTGATCTTGCTTGTCTATAAATGTGATCTTGCTTGTGTATATCTGTGATGTGAGAATGTGTTTGTGATGTCTCCTTACTGTGGTGGCTGCCATATCCTGGCTGGTTCTAGGATGGCATGATGCAGCCCCTGATGGCTGCCAAATCCTGGCTGATTCCAGGATGCAGCCGACAAGCAGGCAGGTTACTGTAGGGGTGACCTACGTATCTGTAACGGGCGTTAATTAAAGTTCATTACAAACACTGATCAGTGAGTTAGGCTTCATTCGGAACGTCCGTTACAAACATGCCAACAATGTAACGAGCAGCATAAAAGGCTGTTACCAATACTGACTGGTGGGCCCTAGAACTTGGCCTGTTCGTCGAGATAGAGGAGACACGGGTTGACAGCACGCGTCTCCTTTAGTCGAGAGATAGGAGACGTGCATGAAAACAGATGCATGTCATTTCGTCGAGACAGAGGAGACGCAGGTTCACAGCACGCGTCTCCGATGTTGAGTTCCTGTAATGAGCTCTGTTTTGGTGCTCGTTACCAAAGTTCCCTGTGGGCCCAGAGAAACAGCCCTTTCACGTGACCGGTGACTAGTTGTGGTAATGGTTGTGGTTTGATGCCCGTTATGAATCCTAGTTGTGCTGAGACGCGCGTGAAATAGATGCATCTCATTTCGTTGAGACAGAGGAGACGCAAGTTTACAGCACGGCTCTCCGATGTTGACTTGATGTAACGAGCTCTGTTTTGGTGCCCGTTACCAAAGTTCCCTGTGGGCCCAGAGAAACAGTCATTTCACGTGACCGGTGGCTAGTTGTGGTAACGGTCGTTGTTTGATGCCCGTTACGAATATGTGTTATCAGTAACGGGCATCAGCCCGTTACCTTTCTTAGCTCATTTGTAACACTTGATCGGTAAGGGGCACTTTGCCCGTTACTAAGGCAATCTATACCCGTTACCAAAGTGAGTTTTCACGTAGTGCAAGTGATGACATCATCGTTAAGGTGGCCTAATCTTTTTTAACCAACAGGACCAGCCCACTAAATTTTACAACAGTAAGCAATTAGAGCCCATCAAACAAGCCAATAATAAAATCAGCCCACCAAATTCAGCCAATTATCAAAATGATCAATTCAGCCCACAAAAAATAAAAAATTACCAACCAATCATAACTTCAAACATGATACAGCCTAGCCTCAGGTTTACATTCATTCATCATAATAATAGAAACAACAAATCAACAAAGAGTAACCAGAAGTTCGAAAGCTATCACTTGACAAAATGAACAAAAGTTCCAAAATAGCTCAGCTCGCATCCTTTTCACATGGCAGCACACCTTCTCGTGATCCCAGTAATCTGTCGGAAAAAGAATCTGCTGGATAAAGAATTAGGTGATTAGTGCTTGAAAACACATACACATCGTTGGAAATTAGCAGCTAGCGGACTGAACATTGTATATCATAAACACATATCATCTAGTTGTATCTTTTGTCCAATAGTTTCATTGTACTATCAAAAGTTATGAAACATTCATGATCAGTTACTCACATCCACAAGGACCAAAACAGATGTGCAAACACGTGAAAGATATGCTTCAAATTAAACTTCAAATTAATGCCATGAATCAATAACCACGCCAGTTAAATCAATTAGAAAGACATCAGCAAGTGAATGCAGCAAAAATCAGATGCTGATGTGGTCCAATGAAACCAGGGTATCACAACATTGTTAGAAATAGTAATAACTAGAAAATAACAGTGAAATCATCATGACAGGATATTACTGTACTCACATTTGCAAGTGAATGCAGAAAAAATCAGATGCTGATGTGGTCCAATGAAAACAGGGTATCACAACATTGCAAGAAATAGTAATAACTAGAAAATAACTATGAAATCATAATGGCAGGATATTACTGTACTCACATTTGCATGCATCATTTTTTGTATCTTTATAAGAAAAACATGAGGATATTGGCAGTAGAGTGAGTATCTTTATAAGAACTTATCTCAGTTATGTCTGGTCCAAACTTTGAATAAATCACATGCGTATTGTGCTCTGCAAAATTAGGCCGTGAATCAGTAAGTGCTTTGGTTAAATCAACTCGAGACCAATAAAGTGAAGTGCATCCAAAGCTATATGCTGATACTGTGTATCATGATATATAAGCAATTATTGTACTCACATTCGCATGCATGAGTGAGAGGGTCCATGCAGTGGACGTGAGGAGGATAAAATGCAAATGGATGAAAATTTCAGTAGCTCACCTCTTCATAAGGAGTGATATGCTAGTGGCATGCAGCACGACCAGTGGTTCAAGCGTCCTCTTGTCTAGAGTCCTCAATGGTTAATTAGGTGGTGAGCAACACAAACCCTCAATATATGATTAATTTAACCTGTATGTTATTCAGCATTAGTTGTTTATTGCCTAAATCAGTTTCATTTACAGCCTATAACATGCATTATTCATATGAGAACTGGCACAAAAGAGAATGGCAAGCAGCGACAAACATGTTTAAGTGCAGTTCACAACTCATCCCCAAAATTGTTCATTCAAGATTTATCTATAAACGGGGAATTTTTCTATAAACAACCACCATAAGTTAACTCTAATTCATCAAAATATACATCTACACTTATTACCTACAATTTTTCAGAAATCAAATGGACAAATGACAGTAGTATCTTACGAGAGGGGTTCCATCCATATGTTAACTGTAACTCTAGCAAAAACATATAAATTGAATTTGGATGACCATTCTATTATATTAAATGTCCGATTGCAGGATCCTGGGAGGGGGGTTCCATCCATAAATTAGTATCCCAGAGCTCAGCACGAAACATTTAGTTGGATTCATTAGATACTTCTGGATGCATGTGCTACTGGAACAGGAAATGAAAAAACATGTGTCAGACATATGGATGCACATCTAAGTTGTTGTCACCCTCCAACAGTGTATTTTGCATTAGCACTTGTGATTCAGATAGACAATACTTAGCAAAACATAGGCATGTGCGTATAGTGTTGCTGCTGCTGCACTCAACATATGGCCGACTCTACTGGTGGGCATATCCTATAGTCGATGCATCACTACAAGAAATACGCCAACTAGTGACTCAAAAAAAGGCCGTTTCTCGTCATAAATCGTGATTAATGACGCCGGTTGTGACGAAAACGCTCTGTCATTAATCGAGTGTCACAAACCGCGATTAATGACGAGACCTTATTTCGGGGTGTCATGAGTTTAATGACGCATATAAATTCGTAACACTAAGGCGTCATAAGCTACATGCCACGTCGGACCAAAATCTGATGTGGCACGGCGTTTTGTGACAAACCATTTCGTCATTAAGTGAATTCAGCCCATATTTTGTTGGGCCAAGCCCCAAATTCCTTGTCGTCATAGAGATTGAATTTGGCTCACTTAATGTTAAGCTGAGCCCAATTTTTTGGTCGTCATAAATTGGTTTTGGGCCTTATTAAGGTTGCAATGAGTCCAATAAATGTGGTCGTCATAGATTGTATCAAACCTTGTTAAGGTTGGATGGAGCCCAATATTGTTGGCATCATAGATTGTTTAAGGTCTTATTTTGGTTGAATGGAGCCCAATAATTGGTGTCATCATAGATACTTTTAGGCCTAATTCTGGTTGGACCGACCCAATAATCGAAGTCGTCATAGAATGTTTTAGGCCCAATTTTATTATGACCGAGCCCAATAATTGCAGTCGTCATTAATTTGTTTTGGGTCCAGTACTGGTTGGATCGACTCCAATATTCGATGACGTCATAAAATGATTAAGGCCCAACAGATATTGGACCCAGCCCACCAATCGCTGACGTCATTTTTGATACGACCCGTTTTATTAATAAATCATTTTTGACTTCGTAAAAAATAATGGGCCGAGGGGGCAAGCCCACATTATTTTTTTCCCTGTTATTTTGGGCTGCACTCCATGTAGTGCTTAGTTAAATATAATTCAATCTCATATTACATGCTAATCAATTCAGTAATTAACATCACAGATAATATTTCCATACCACTGATACAAACAAATATTTCGGATCACACATGACACATTATTATCAATGAACACAGAACAACCACAAGAAGATTGTCAGTAGGAGCTCACAAACCAATACACATGATATTTCCCAGCTCACAAATAAAGCTGGTCTTGAAATAGAACCCAGTAAGATAACAAAGCTTAGTACTCACAAACCAGCACAACTAGCTGGGAGGACACAAGCATAAGACTAAGAAACACAGTGGCCTTACCCAAGGCACGAGCTTAGCAGTTGACGAAGGAGGGTCTCAGTAGTTTCTACTTGTTTCTTCAACCTCTCAATCTCATCAGTCTGCACTTTCATTGCTACATCTCATGCTTGTGCCTTGATCTTCAAGTCTGTCAAAACTTGGTCCTGTTCAACAAAGATTTCACCAAGGTCAGCAGCTACATCTGACCCTCCCAACGAAACTTCAGGTCTTGAGCATGTAGAGAAAGCTGGATAACCTCGAGGCATGTAATCAATGAATGGCTTTGACTTCACATTGGAGGGACAGGAATTTAATATATGAACCGCAAGGATTGTCCTCAATATTTGAGCCTAAAAATGAAAGGAGAAATCAAACTAGAACCTTAAACGAAGCAAGCAAATAAACTCAAGAATAATCCTAAGAATAAAGTAGCAGGATAATCATGCATTCTGTTACATACCACGACATGTGATTGAATCTCAGCAATGCAGGAGTGGGATGCTAGGCCCTGCAGAATAAGTTACAAATCAGGAACTGCATCTAAAGCGGTCAAGGTAAGAGAAGGATCTGAAATCTAACACAATAAACAAAGTAAATTACTTTCTAAGCATGGCTCATCTATTAAGTTGTGTTACAAATCAGTAACTGCATCTAGAGCGGCCAAGGTAAGAGAAGAATCTCAAATCTAACACAATACACAAAGCAATTTACTTTCAACGCATGGCTCATCGATTAACTTGTGTTACAAATCAGTGACTGGATCTAGAGCGGCAAAGTTAAGAGAAGAATCTCAGAACTAACACAATACATGAAGCAATTTACTTGCTAAGCCAACGAAAATACTACTAGGGGACCAGAAAGAAAAGGAAGTGAGATTCTCACTTGTGAAGCTCCAAGATTCAGGGGCCCATGGATTGAGGGGGCATCGGGAGTCGGTGCTTGCGCTGTATCCTCGCTCAACTGCTCAGCTTGGCCAGCACAGCAGACGCAAGCAGAACACTGATATCTGCCACTCACCATCTCACTGAGATACCCCTCCCCCTCCACTGACAACGGCGAGGTCGGACCGCCACCGCAGATCTAGCTGACCAGAGTGATGCTTTTTGGAAATGGACGGCAGGAGTTTAGTGGCGCAACACGGTAGCAATGGAGTAGAGTATTTATTATTTCGAGGCGGAGAGGGAATACAGAATATGAAAATCCCGCTTTCAACTTCCTGCCCGCGAAATGGAAATTTGGTAAGCTGCACTTGCTTCGGGGCCACTGACAAGTGAGGTCGTGCAATCGCGTCCCCATATTGTCAGCGAATTTGGGTGGGATTCCGGTGGCCTACAATATAGGTGGGAGACTGATATCTGGAAGAGGCCCACGCTTCAGTGAAGCTGGGTGCATTTCCAATCGCAGATCACAAAGCCTAACAGCTGCTTCTCCCACTACAATGCCTACACATCTATTGTTTTAAGTCATACGGATATAAGGATCTCCCTTCTGCGTTCTTATCTGGACCAAAGCACACTAGTGTACCCACCAAATATTTCGCATGCCTACCAGGGAAAAAGCCTGCATATTCTGCCCTATACTAGTGATAGGATTCCTGAGTAGTGTAGGCCTTCGTATTCCGAGCATCCCACATATTTTCATGGCTACGGTAATCCCGTGAGGCATGCTCTGCCACGAGGTGCATGCTACCTTATGGTCGGTCATGGTTCAATAAATAGGTGTGCCCCCAAGGCCTTTGCTCCCCGTCTCTTCATCCTCTACGCATTGTGCTAGCAGACCTCTCTAGTTAGTTCTATGCGCTGTGAAAAGAGGTGAGCTCTTAGCTTCCGCATCGTGTTTTTATAGGTTACAGTCATTAGTTTTGGTTAGTGATTATCATGTTTACGTTGTTGGCGAGTGTGTAGGAGGATGGCTTCTGATGCAAATGGAGGAACCGCCAACTTCCATGTTGTGCCACCTCCGCAGCGGCCAGGATACATGGATCCATATGATCTGTACGACATGGACGAAGTGGACAAGGAAGAAATGGAGAAGATGAAGAAAGATGCTTTGGCTTGGCTGCAGGAGCAGGGTTACACTCGTGTGCTTTGCCATGGTCGCTGTGTGTGCCCTTACTGCAATCTTCCTCACCGGTAGTGGGGTTTTCGTGACATCCTGTAGCATGCTTCTGGCATTGGTCGCTCGGGACGTACCATGAAGTCGAGGGGTAGGCATCATGCTTTGGAGGAATATCTCCGCACGGATCCTCGTTATCCTACATTCCGTCGTGCATTAGGTATGATGGAATAACCATGTGCCATATCCATCTCCATGACCATGTCTGTTGTCTTCCTCGTTGCCAAGTCTGAAGGTTTTGTTGCTGGGTGTGTGTTTGTGCGCGCTAGTGCCAGTGCCACTCTACGAGTGTAGGTCTATGGGGATCTATCATGTATGTGCACATTTAAGTTGAATAAGTTTAGCAAGGTGACCATCATTTACGTTCTGTATATTCTTGGCAATACGGTGAATTTAGTCAAATGGTAAATTTGTAAAATCGGTCATCATTTACGTGTGTATCTACAATGCGGTGTGGTGGGATAAGAATAAAATATCACATGACAAGACATTACATCTCAGACTATGACAACACATCATTACCAGGGGAATCCACTGAAGCAAGGAAGGTGATCATGGAAAAGAAGAATACCAATGTTCTTCATGGATAACAGGGGATACAGGGGATTTTCCTACCACTACAAGATTCATAGAGCAGGAAAACAGGGGATCAATCTTTTCCATCCAAAAGAAAACATACCATTGATATTTCCATCCAGAAGACCAACTATATGAACATGAAAAAGAAAACCCAAATCCGAGTAATCTAAGATGACCCCTCCGAGGAGTTCCCCGATGACTCTGGTGTCGAGGGAGCTTCAATGGCTGGGGAGCCACGAGACCGGGATTGGCGGGACCGACATTTGAAGGAACAGTGCCGACGTCCATCTTCTTCTTGGTCATCTTCGAGTCCACCTCCTCCTCCTCCTGTGCACCCTTCTTCTTCTTCGCCGACGGAATGTCCTTGAACGAATCAAGCTTATTGGCCTTGTCATCCTTCAAAAGCTGCCTCACAAACGTCTCTGTCTGATGATTCCTCTTCTTGGCATCCACCCGCTTCCGCTTCTTGGCCGCTAATCACTTCTTCTCAATGGCCACCCACGTCTCCACCTCTTCCTCTTCCTCTTCATCCTCTTCCACGTAGTTGTACTCATCCACGCTATCCTCACTCTCATGCCTTTCCATGTCTTCTACATTAGATTCACTCAAGGAGGGCTCGGATGGCTCGCATACGCTTGGTTGGGGGGAGTCGGGCGGTGTCCCGATGGAGGAGGGGTTGGAAGGGAACGGGGAGGCGGGCAGTCGAATCGGAAAAGAAGGCATGGTGGTTGTGCTTTTTTTGAGGAAGAGAGTTTTAGACACGGCAATGGAGGGAGTTGGGAGAGTCTGGTATATTAATAGATCTCAGTTTCAGGGAAAGTCGGGGTGTCTCTTAGGGAGTTGTATCACACTAATGCCAAGAGGCGCCTCGATCTCTAATAATGTAACGGTCTTTTGCAAAGAAAAGAACTATGTAAATTTGTAATCTTAGTGAATTTGGAGCAAACTATATTTACAAGCACTTCAACATGGAGAGATGAACTGTTTACTGCCATCAAACCGGATGTTTGGGTTTGGGATGCATTAACAGACCGGATGTTTCGGTATAGGAAAAATATACAAAAAGGACAAATATTTCCGGTCCTGTAAAAGATGCTTGTTTTGATTTTGGGCAAAGGTGATCTACGATTTCATAGTTTATGAGAGCGATAAAATAGGATAACATTTATAGGGAGATAAGGAAGAGAGATGGTCAGGGAAACAAAGCATAAACAACTTCAAACAAGGGGATTAATCAATAAACAAACGATAACCAAAATCACAAACATGGTTTCGGTTTGGGATGCATTAGCATTTCGGATGTTTGGCACTATTCGGATGCTTGTTTTGAATTTGGTCAAGGTGAGCAACGATCACATTGCTATTTCTTATTAATCGTCCAATATTGATCTTCAACCTCTCTAGATACGTGCATTATTCCAACTACTCCTTACATATCCGTAGCTTAGCTAGAGCGTGTTGAAGTAATGGGTATGGTACACAACCATTGGAAATGAAGTAAGACAACAAATTGGTTTGAAGTAAAACCACGGCTACTCTGCCTAGCGTACACTACATGGGAACAAGACATGGTCAAGACAACTAAGTAGACCCAGAGTTTCATCCATAGTTTTTTTCCTTGTTCTTGTGGCACGCTAGGAAACACGTTCATGTTGGTACAATAAGAGCGGATGTTCTTGTCTACGAAACACGAACGAGCCGGACAAACATGAGACCATGTTTCATGGAAATGTAAACTTACTAATTAACATCACGATGTTCACATACATAAGACAATGTTCCCATGAAATCTAAAGATACTAATTAACATCACAGATAACATATCGGCATTGGTCTTCCACTGGCGTGGCTTGCTCACTCCATGTACATCCATCCCTCATTTCTGGACAGGACGCGGTGGCGGCTCCACTTCTTCATGTTGTCCTCCCTCAGGTCCTCAGACATGGCCATCCCAAGGACGTGGTCCTTGATCTCATTCAGGTTCCTCCACCGGTGCATATGGTTGGGGCAGACAGCGCACCCGTAGGTGTTGGTAGTGCGCCAGAAGACACGCAGAGCAAAGGTCTTTAGATGGTCTATGTTAGTTTGGGTGTCGGAGTTGGAGTCGGAGTCCAACTCTGCAAGTGGTGGAGGAGGTTGTGAATCTGCCGGCGACGTACAAGAGGCTCCGGGCATTGGCGGGTCGACATTGGCGGCGTCGCAGCGGGGCGGCTCCGTGCCGTGGAATTGACGCCCTTGCCACTCTAAGTAGGCACGGATGAAGTGGAGGTCGCGCGGTGACAGCCAGGACCCGGATTCGGCTCCTGAGGAGGCGGTGGGCGAGAGGCTGGCAATGCCGCCGGACCGATGAGCATAGGTGGGTACGGCCATGTGCCTGAGCTCTCTGTGTCTGGGGGAGACTGATTGCTTCATTGAGTCAGACGGGCAGTAGGACTGAAATGCGAGTGTTTGGGAAGAGGACTATGGGTAGAGTGGTTCGGAACTGGCGAGGATTCCGATGGTGGTAGGTATACATGGCCAGCTTCCATGACAAGTTGTGCAAGCTTATGTGACAATGTAAGCAACGAGCCTTTAGATCGAGTGCTGATGGGGGGATAAACTAGGGGTAATCATCTTAGCCCCTAAATCCCCAAATCATGAAGACTAAAGACAGGCTACATCCGCGGCAGCCCAACACCGACGACCTGTAAGGCAGGCCCAGCTCTCCCTCCTCAAGGGTAGCAGCCTGACATCATTGGGGCTACCTCCGACCCAAGCGGTCGACCCGCGCGACCTAAGGAGTGCCCCAGCCTCGAGGCTACCTCGACGAATGGCTCTGCCCCACACGACTTAAGTTTCCTTAGGTTGCAGCCCATCGGCGGGCCCCCCTGGTGAAGGCCGCAACGTGGCGCGCGCGGCCCCGCGCCGCCCGGGACGTGCCGGAGCAGCAGGGCGGGCGGATCTATGCTGTTAGGTGGTCAGGCCATGATGAGATTTTCCCCGGTGTGGGAAGTGGACTGCTCCGGTGTCCCATCACCTGGATAACAAACAGTAACGAAGGACAGGCGAATCCTTCGCTTGTAAGGCATCGGGCGGCGAGACCCAACCCAGCAGCTATCAGAGGGAAGGTCGAGGATTGCACGGGAAGCCTCGAGCAACCAGACCTGTAAGGCCCTGAGTCGGGAGAAGTCATCTTGGAACGGGAGCCACCAGCTACGCCGCCCTACGAGGACTACCACGACTAGCACAGCGTATGACGCCAACCGAAGACGAAGGCACATGACGCAGCACTGTTCCGGCATTGTTACAGCACTGTAGCAGGACGCCATTTTACCATCCTAACCCTTGAACGCCGGCCCCCTTGGACTATAAAAGGGGAGGCCGATGCGGTAAATAGGACAACAATCACAGAGTACAACACAACACAATAACACTCCCTCTGAGCATTCGCAGCTCATCACTATAATCTGAGACTTGGGACACGCTCCCTCTCACGACCTAAGCTTGTACCCCCTACTACAAGCCTCCGTGGGCATATAGAACACCCTTCCGAACTAGACGTAGGGCACTCCTCGGTTCCTGAATCAGTATAATCCCCATGTCTCTAAGCCCAGCCATCTGGATCAGACGCACAAACATACCAAAATTTACTTGCCGGCGATATCAAACCCCGACAGTTGGTGCGCCAGGTAGGGGCACTTCGTGTTTCACGACGCCACCAAGGGTCAGGATAGCCCACTCTAACGAGCAGCTAGTGCGCGGCACCGCGTTGCGCTTCAGCTCGCTGGACTTCGTCTTCGACGGTCCAGTCGAGTCGACAGCGGGGGCCGTGTTCTCGCGGTCCCCACCCGATGTTCTCGTGCTTCCTCAGGGCCAGCCATCTGAGGAGTCACGGTCGACAAAGTCCACCACCAATCGGGTCTGGAACCTGGTCGGTCGCGACATGGCAGTCGCCCTAGGGCCAAACCCATCCCAAGAGCTCTTCCGCTTCACGAGGTATGCCACCTCTATGCTTGTATTTGGCTTTCAGGGGGAGGAGATGCTGTCTTGGGGCAAGTTCAAGCTCTGGTATGACTCCGTGTACCCCGAGGGATAGACGTGGCTGCCCGACGGTGGGACAGCTGCCCCCACCGCAACGGACGGCCCCCGTCCAGTCCCCTCAGAAGCATCTCAAGCGAGCTGCGACGAGGTCGAGAGCAGGGCGCCTCTCCGAAAGAAGGCGCCGACGCCCCACGACCCGACATGTGAGTGCTTCGTCCTCCAGCAGCAAGCCGATGCGGTCCACTCCACTCACTCCGGTGAGAGCTCCGCGGAAGGTGAGCCCAGTTCGCCTGACGCTTCTGCCAGTGAGAAGCCCCCACAAGTTGGGGACGATCACGAATGGCAGCGTGCCTGCCTCTACGAGCTCGACGAGGCTCGGAGGGCCCTCGAGGAAGAGCAGGCGAGGCTCCACCATGAGCTCGGCATGGAGGCCGTGGCTACACCTGCGCGCGAACACGCGCAAGAAGTGCGCCACTGCAACATCGACGACGTTCACGGAACCCCTGTTGCCAAACGGGCCTCCCAGAACCTCGCCGTGGTGGCTGTACTCCTCTGGGCTGGCCCTAAGCCAAAGACCCCAGAGGAAAAGAAGCTCCGTCAGCACCTCCAGACACTCCTCGACGCGGCCGCCGTCCAGCAGGCGGAGAGTTTTGCGTCCCGGTGGCGGGAGACGCGAGGCTCCGTAACGCTCGGTTCGCCGTGGGTCCTCACGCCAGTCGAGGCAGCCGGGCCGCACGGAGAGCGTTCACTCGCCCGCCAAGCAGAAGGTCGACTCCAATCGTGGCGCTCGAGGCGCATCCTCGTCACGCGGAAGGACGATGACCAGCAGCGGCTCTGGCGGTGAGTGCCGGCCACGAAGGGAGTACAACCGGAGGTGCGGGGGCCACTACTACAATAGCGAAGACCAAAGCCAGAGTCTGACACCCGACCCCCGAGGTCCACGAGCTTTCAGTACCAATGTCCTCGTAGCAGCCCCACCGGCTCGATATCGTGCTCCGACCATAGTCACGAAGTACGATGGAGAGACCAACCTGAGCGTCTGGCTCGAAGATTACCACCTCACTTGCTACAACGGCGGAGCGAGCAACAACCTGTTCATCATCAAGAGCATCCCTTTGTACCTTGCCGACTTGGCACGAACCTGGCTCGAGCACCTTCCCCCGGGGAGGATCAATATCTGGGCCCAGCTCCGAGACGCCTTCATAGGGCACTTCCAGGGCACCTACGCTCGGCCTGGCAATCCGTGCGAACTTCGCCATTGCCGGTAGAAGAAGGGCGAGAGTCTCCGTGACTACATTCTTCGCTTCTCCAAGTGCTGTGCTGAGCTCCCTGATACGGCGGACAACCAGGTCATCACAGCCTTCCAGGATGGTACCACGTGCGAGACCCTTGTCCATCGGATAGGGCGAGGCAAGCCGAAAACCATCCGAAAGCTCCTCGAACTAGCTACCGACCATGCTGACGGGGAGTAGGCCATCGCCTTCCGCAAGTGGAAGCCTAAGGAGGAGCTTGGCGAGGTTCCGGCCACCCGACCGGAGAAGAAGAAGAAGAAGGAGCGGAAGATCTGCAGCAACAACTTGGTAGCGGTAGCCGACAAGCGGCCACCCGAGCCAAAGACGGCCCCATCGAGGAACCATTTCGAGAAGATGCTGGAAGCCCCCTGCCCTTGCCACGAGGGGCCGGTCAAGCATGCCTTGAAAAACTGCAATCTCATGAAGAGTTACCTCGGCAGGAAGAACAAGCCGCAAGACGTGGCCAAAGCCGGCGCTGCCAAAATGTCGACCACGACGAATTCCCCAAGGAAGACGGTGCCGTCATGATGATCTTCGGTGGGACGCCTGCTCGCCCACCAAGACACAAGCACAAGCGCATCCTGTAGGAGATCTACCACACCGAGTCGGCCGTGCCCTCGTACCTCTAGTGGTTCGAAACGGCCATCACGTACGACCGAGCTGACCACCCCGACCACATTCCACAGCCGGGGGCTTACCCCCTCATGGTGGCACCCCTGTTCGGCACCAAGCGAGTGCACAAGGTGCTCATGGATGGGGGCAGCGGCCTCAACATCGTCTACATGTCCACCCTCAACAGCATGGGGATCCAGCGATCCCAACTCCGCCCGTCATCAACTCTGTTTCACGGAGTAGTACCCAAGATTGAGGCAGTCCCGCTCGGGCAGATCGTCCTACCATTCACATTTGGCACCGACGGAAATTTCCGCAAGGATACGCTCACCTTCAAGGTGGTCGGCTTCCCGGGAACGTACCACGCGATCCTCGGAAGGCCGGCATACGCCAAATTCATGGTGGTTCCCAACTACACCTACCTCAAGCTGAAGATGCCCGGGCCGAAGGGGGTGATCACCATCGACACCAAGTTCCAGCATGCCTACGAGTATGACGCCGAGTGCTTCCAGTTCGCGGAGGTGCTCATCCCGTCTGAGAAGATGGCCACTGAAACTCCGACCATGAACCTCGTCGACGACATCACGGTGGCTGAACAGGCCTAGAACAGCTACGTTGTCTCTACCCTTGCCAAAGTACCATGTACTACTTATGCTTATGATGAATAAAAGTGCCAGCCCTTTTGCCGTTTTTCACATCATAAGTACAGCTTTTGTAAAAAGCTTCTTCGATGCGAGCGATCCTAAGCAACAAACCATTTTATGGTCCCCAACCTAAAAATCCTTCTTTGCTCGGGGGCTCCATCCAGGGGCACGATGCCCCTCCCTTTTAAAAAAAGTTTTTTTCTTGAAAAAGCTTTCCGAGGAACGCTACGCTAACTCAAGAGCAGAGAGGGAGAAACCAACAACCATCTGTCTACGCTCGGCCGAGTACTGATGCCTCCGCGACTATACGTACGAGGTTCCATGAGCTACGTCCGGGATGGTTAGGTTGACTCTTCCCCTTTTGTTTCTAAAGTTTAGTGGCAAATGCTACCTCGACCTCTCTTTTCTTGAAAAGTAACTCGATGCCCGACCTATTCAAACTCTCCAGAAGGAGCTCGGGGGCTGCGGGCCTAGGGAAACCCCAACGCGACTAAGCCCGGTCGATGCTCTCGAGTCCTTACACTCCGGCAGCTAGGGAGAGAGCAAGACCAGCAATGTTGAGGATTGGAGCGTCTGAGGACCGGTGCATGGTCGCTCCCTGGTGTGATGAGTGATTGACAATGTGGTGTGGACTGACTCTTGGCCGAGTATTGCAGGTGCAGGTTGCGACTTGACTCGTGTTGGTGCAGGTGAAGAGCAGGAGCGAAAGGTCTTAGCCTTGCAGGGCCTCCGAGGAGTGGAGAGAGAAGTAGGCTCGGCTTGATGGACCCGGTGGCCGAATGGGGTCAAGTGCGGGCCGCATGGTGGCAAGAAAAGCAAGACGAAGTCGTCGACTCGAGCCAGTGCAGGGTAGCGGCTCACGACCGGAGTCTGCACGCGGGGTTTGTGGCGGTTCACCACAAAACTGCCAGGTTACTTGGTTGAGCCACAAAACCAAGACCAGAGGCTCGGCGGGCGGAGACGGGATCCGGGTGCGCCGAGAAGTTTCGATGCCAGAGGACACGCGGCGGGATCGCAGGGCTTACGTCGGGAGGACGCGGACTACGGCAAAGGTGTGGCCGTCTGATGAAGAGGAGTTCTACTTGACCATATTGCCCCTGAGGGGATTGTATCTTAGTTTAAGTGCTAGGGGTAGCTTGGTCATTTGCCCAACCCAGAGGGACTCATTTATATAGCTCTAGGGTTTTTGGGCAAACCATCCATCCGGACTGCTTCTCATTTCCCTGCTCCATAGGTTTAGATTTTCTTCACCGTTTTGTAGAGAATCTAATCTCCGAGTGTATGGAAGCTTTCATGGTTGCGTTGATTTCCTTCTTGTAGCTCGTGTGATTTTCATGTCTTTTTCGAGCTATTTTCATTGGATTTTCGTGCGTGGCTTGTTCCTTCGATTACGAGGTGTTTGGGTTCGGATTTTCTTGTGGGGATCATGGATAGATGTCTTGTGCATCTTTGTGCTTGATCTTGACCCCTCAATCTACGGATTTCGCCTCCGATTGAACGATTTCGGTTGGAACCCTAGTTTTTTGTGTGAGCTCGGTAGAACTTCGATTAACGGCGATTTAGTTGTTTTGAGGCTTCAATTTTTGGGGCATAGCATCCCCTAGGGATGCTTCACATCTTCCCCAAATCTTGTCTCAAGAGCTTAAGCCGTTTGGGAGATCCATGGATGGATTGGTGGAGTTGACTTCGCGTCCTTGAGCTCGGGCTGTTCTGTTCGTGACCGGCGGACCGTCCGCCAGTGGCCCGTGGACCATCCGTGAGCTTCGTGTTCGTCGTGTGTTCGTCCAGTTCTTGCGAGCTCGCGCGTCGATCTTCCGAGGTGTGAGGGTTTTGTTGCTGGAGGTTTGTCGGACCGTCCGCCGAGGGGTGCCGGACTATCCGCGCGTAGGTCGGACCATCTGCGAGGGGTCCACAGACTGTCCGCCGTCATCGGACTGTCCTGAGGCTCGTGACGGACCGTCTGTATTTTCGAGGTGCGGTACTAGAGGTTCTGTTGGCTTTTGCGGACCGTTCGTCCAGGGGTCGCGAACCGTCCGCCAGGTGCTTGCGGACTGTCCGCCCTATCCTTGCGGACTGTCCGCCTGGACCCTGCGGATTTATTTAAGTCCTTTGCTTCTTGAGTTGCGCTTTCGCTTGGGGTTTGTTTGAGACTTGTTCCTAGGGTTGGTAGGTCCGTTGTGACTACGCGACCTTGTAAAGCTCGTGTGGGAATCCTTGGTTGTGAATTTGGGGCATAGGCCGAGTTCAACCTTCAGGAAGAATTTTTATCGGCTCCCATTCACTCCCCCCCCTCTCTGGCCGCCTAATCGGTCCTTCAATTGGTATCAGAGGCGGTTACGGATCTTCGTGATTCTAACCAGTCTAAGATCCAAAGATGGCCTACCAGGAACGGGGTTCGGGTCCTCCACACTTTGATGCTAACAACTACCAGATGTGGCAGAGACGGATGGCTGCTTTCCTCCGCGGCAAGGGTCAGATCCTTTGGGATGTTACGGTGAACACAGCTTATGTTCATCCGATTAACTTCCTACTCCTGGATCGAGGGATATGAATGACGCCAACAACAAGGCGGTCGACTACTTGTTTCGTGCTCTGTGTCAATCCAAGTTCGATCAGGTTCAGACAGAGGACTTGGCTTGTAGGATTTGGGAGCAGCTAAAGAATGCTCACGCTGGGAATGCTCAAGTTCAGGCTCGTCTGTTCGTGACCAACCGGAGAGAGTACGAGAACTTCACTCATCTCCCCGGTGAGTCTATTGACGCCATGTTCCAGCGGTTCACTGTGATTGTGAACAACATGAGGGCTAATGTGGTCGTGCTCCCGTACGATGATCATGACAGGGCTGTGAAGCTTTTACACGGCCTGGATCGTACCGTGTGGAGTGAGAAGGTCGAGGCCATTCTTGAGTCGGAGAAGTACGATATGGCAAAAACATTGAGCGGTGCGCAGTCTGAAATCAGCCTTGGACAGATTGCATCGCCGGAGTAAAATAGGCACAACTCTCTTGTTCGGAACCCGTTTCATGCGTGTGATGGCTCGTTGGAAAGATAATTTCATGAACTTCAACTTGGAGGGGTGTTTCAGTACATGTTCTGTTCTGGAAGTAAGAGAAAAACTGTGGAAGATGAGGCAGCAACAAGGACGGGATGGAAGTTGGTGATGACGATATGATGAAGGATTGGAACCATGGCTTGATGATAATAAGAAGAAGTTGAAGGACAACTGAGCAACAAAGGCAAAGAAGAGTGAAGATGATTCTCAAACACATGGCAATAGGGAATTATGAGCGATTCAAGTTCTTCCATACTTAGCAACATGCTAAGCATGGGGGAGGATTTGAAGGACGAAAGGGAAAAAGGCCACGTGGAGTACAAAGATCACCTTCACCACAAGATTCATCATTCTTTTTCCATGCTAAGCACAATGCTTAAGCATGGGGGAGGCCACGCTGCACTTCACTACGAGCATCGAAGAGGACGGTAACTCGCCCTTAACTTTATCTCTGTTCATCTCCATTTAAATGCTTGCACATATATGCTTTCAACCATAGACAACCTTTGTATCTATCTGTCGATCAATAACATGGCTACTAGCAGGACAACCTAGGTTTGTTAGTTTTATTTTTCAATAAATGAATCACCATCTCTTTTGAGCTTACCACGATGATATCATTTGTATGCCTTGCTTATAGAAAAATGATGAAAGTTGCCACTTTGTTTTACTTGCATGATGCTTTATATGACATGGCTTTTTGCTCTCTATTAAAAGGAACTTAAATTGATTAAATACCGGCTCTTTCATTTGTGGAGGTTAAATGACTAATTTTTAAGACCCACATACTTTATGGTGCTCTTTGATTTAAGTTTACTGATGACCTATGCCTTGCTCTTGTTTTATTTAAAATCATTATGCTATCTACATTTGTGAATCTCTTGCAAGGCTCTACCTACCAAAGCCTATACACATACAAGTACTTTCATGATATAACCTTTAGTTTGCAAACTTATATCTTGATGAGTTGGATTAGGATTGATTTCTGTGGTACGAGACTAAGAAGCTGGTCATTCCTTTGTGTATCTTTTTCATGCTAGCCATTTTTGTCCATTCATTGTGAGTTTCTACATTGGAAATTTCACAAACTTCGCTAGGCATCCACCCTAAACCCAAAACATCTTTTTGTGATTACCTCCTTGACCACAACCCAAATTGAGTATGGATGATCTTTTGATGAATTTTCTGAAGATTTTCTGGCAAGATTTCAAGACATATAACATATGGAGGGACTCATCAATGCACCCAATCATGCGGAGTTTCGACATGGAGGATGCCCTTGAAGATTTCAAAAGATTTATAAAGGAACACAAAGATTTTGTACTTCTTTAGCAGCCGTAGGTCCCGTCACTTCTATGCTCGAGGACGAGCAATCATTTAAGCATGGGGGAGGACTGCTATAGCAAGTACTATGTTGCTTAAAAGTTCGGAGGAGCATTAAAAATGATGAATAAAAAAAGAGAAAAAAGAAGAAAAAAGGAAAGAAAAAAAAGAGAAGAAGAAAGAAAAAAATATAAGGAAAGAAAAAACAAAAAAAAGAGAAAAATAAAAATGCTCCTCGGTTCTTCTTAGCTTCATTTAAAATCTTAGAGAGCTTTGAAGACAAGTCCATACTCAATCTTTTCCAACCATGTGCAATCCGATAACGAGAACTTCATTTGTGTCTCGGGATCACCCATTTGCCACTTGCACATGTCCACCTTTCTAAATGTGTGTGTTCCATCTCTCTCTTTCCAACATTTATTTTCCATGACCTTTTTGACTAGTCTCGGTAATTCCAATAGATCTCTCTCTTAGTTTGACAATATTTCAAGTATAATGTTTTGCTAGGATTGTTTTTACCTACCAAGCTCCACATAAGCTTTCCACTTTCATATATGAGTAGAATAGGTTGAGAATAATCTAGTGTAGGCTTGAGTGACTTGACGAGATGAGTGTTCCCATGAGCTTTTGCAAGAGAACCTCACTTATGTTAGATGTGCAACTTTTTGAAAACTCTTCAGGATGCAACAAGGTAAAGGTTTAAAGTTTGCTTAAGTTTGAGAGCATTATATTTGTTTTATTGTGGCATGTTCTTTAATGATAGTCTATCTTCCATAATGAAGTAGCCGGTAATAACTTGAACCTCAAATATTAAATACTTGAGAGAGCAATATGTCTTGTTGTGTATAACTAAGTGCAGGGAAGACATTGAAGGGCAACGCTGATTTCCAAGTTAAGCAAAGATCTTGGACTTGCTCGAGGACGAGCAAGGTTTAAGCATAGGGGTATGTTGATGGTCGATTTTGGTACACCTAGCTATAAGTTTACCGTCAGCATTCGCACATATTTGATATCCTAACTAACGGTACTAACCCCCTTGATATGACAAGTTCGCACTCACATGTGGTTTTTGGAGTATGTTGCTTACACAGGATTTAAGCGCTTAAACGAGTACTTTCGGGTAAAGTTCATCAAGAACTTTATAAGAAGATCATGAAGCCCATCACAAGTCAAGAAATGAAGTGAACACGACTCCAAATGACCCAAGGACCGAAGCATCAACACGTAAAACTCCGGGGACTTGGAGGTTTACCAACGAGATCAACTCAGCCTGAGAGATATTCTCGCAGTCCAGAACAGCATGATCTTTCGGTGCAGATTCGGAGACTTAAATGGCCTCTAATGGCAAAAGTTTGACTACCAAAGTTGTGGGCCTCGACGATAGCTTCGATTTGGACATATGGAAGGGCCAATTCGGGTCAAGGAGCTAGGAGATATGCCTCCCGAAATGCCAGCTGCGCAGACAAGTCCGAAATCAGACAGATTATCTTCCGAAGCTGTTATGGGAATCTTATGTTCGTTTCCAAGGAAAGCAATGAATACCAAAGTTAGAGATAATTTCGTGGCACACAACCTGCACACCGAATTTGCATTATTTGGAGTCCGGACGTGGGAGATATGGTGCCGGCAAGGAAGGGCTGCGAATCAGAAAAATCTGGACGAAGCTGAGTTTATGGAAACCAAGTTCCCTTCTCTCCCAAGGAAGATCTCGTGCAAGGCAAGGTGGAGCACACCCCAAGGCTCCCCTAGGGTATAAATACAACCCTCTAGGCGCCCCAAGGGGGTTATCCATCCATCCATTCATCAGAGAGGCGCCGACACGAAGGAGAAGCACCGGGAGGAAGCCGACGGCCGCCGCAAGTCCTCGAGTTGCCTAGGAGATGGCTTAGGCAAGACCCTAGCCGCCATGGTTGGTCCTGCGTGGTGAAGCCATGGTGGAGTTCCGGAGCCATGCCTTGGATCCATCAAGGCATTTGTACTTTCGACATTCGATGGTGATATAAATCAATCCTTGTCCTTACTTTGATCTACTACGAGTTGTGCTTATTCATATGTGTAGCTACCATATGCTTTGAGTAGGATTAGAACGAATCATGGTGATTAGTCTTGTCTTGCGGATACATCGTTGTAGTGCACGGACCGAGGTTGTCGTTCGGTGATGATTATCCTTGCGTAGTGACAGTACGGTGGAGGAGAAAGCGGCGAATGAACGTGTATCAGACCACTCCATATCGGGTTACTCCATATCGAGTGTACTCCTTATCATAGTATAGGTTTAGATTGGGTTGTCACCTTGGCCGGAACGGTAACAAGAAGACGACAGGCTAGGGTTACCTTTTGGATGCTTACCTTTATGTCTAGGTGGATGTGATCCATACATCCTTTCATGTATGTTTAATCTTTATGCAATCTACGCTTCACATAGGGTTAGACCGGTAGGTTAGATGGATAGCCTTAGGAGTTTGCTTCCGATCCTTGGATTGACAATTCTAGGGAGGACCCTCCTTGGTGAAAAAGGCACCAAGTCACCCGTAGGCTTGCGGTGAACTTGAGCACGGTTTTGCACCGTCAATAATCTTCGTGATTCTAACCAGTCTAAGATACAAGGATGGAGTACCAGGAACTGGGTTCGGGTCCTCCGCACTTCGATGGCAAAAACTACCAGATGTGGCAGAGGCGGATGGCAGCTTTCCTCCGCGGTAAGGGTCAGATCCTTTGGGATGTTACGGTGAACACAGCTTATGGTCATCCGATTAACTTCGTTGCTCCGGGATCGAGGGACATGCACGACGCCAACAATAAGGCGGTCGACTACTTGTTTCGTGCTCTGTGTCAATCCGAATTCGATCGGGTTCAGACAGAGGACCTAGCTTGTAGGATTTGGGAGCAATTGAAGGATGCTCACGCTGGAAATGCTCAGGTTCAGGCTCGGATGTATGCGACTTACCGGAGAGAGTACGAGAACTTCACTCATCTCCCCGGTGAGTCAATTGATGCCTTGTTCCAGCGGTTTACGGTTGTGGTGAACAACATGAGGGCCAATGTAGCCGTGCTCCCGTACGATGATCATGACAGAGCCGTGAAGCTCTTGCACTTGTTGGATCGTACTATTTGGGGCGGAAAGGTCGAGGCTGTTTTAGAGTCTGAGAAGTATGACACTCTGACGGTGAACGAGCTGTTCTCTAAGCTCAATTCAGCTAAGGTGGATCGTGGTGTGACAACCCGTCTTGAGAGACCGACTGATTCCCATAGTCTTGCTCTCGTCGGAGGCTCCGGTGCTATGACTAATGCTAACCCATCCTCCAGGATGTACTCTTTGTCCTCTTTGATGTCTTTGCCAGACGAGGAGTTTGACGTACTTGGAGAGGACGAGCTGGCGTTGTTGACACGGAGATTCGAGAGGATGCACGAGAACCGAGTGGACTCAAGAAGGAACTCGAGGGCGTGTTTCAAGTGCGGCAAGACCAGACACTTTTTCGCTGAGTGTCCGAAGGTGAATAACCACGACAAGCACAAGTCCAAGGACAAGGAAAGAAGATCCAAGAAGAAGGAGCATGAACATGGGAGGAAGACACGGACCCAAGAGAAGATCAAGAGATCGAGCGACATCGACTCCGCGGCTCTGAGGACGCGTCATCAAGCTCGAGTGAAGAAGAAGAAGAGGACGGCAAGAGGAAGGACAAGAAGAAGAAGAAGAAGGACTTCGGCAAGTACTTAAACTGCCTTTGCTGTACCACAAGCAAGACTTCGAGAAGCTACAACAAGAAGGATGGACTTTGCGGCATGGCGCGCAGCTCCGACTGCAAGAGAAGCCAGAAGAACACCTCGGACTCAGATTCCGAGGATGAGGTATGTGATGAACTCTCTTCCTTGCGCAAAGAGAATGAGGAGTTGGTTGACTTGCTTGATAACTATGATCACATGCTTAGAGAGGCCAAGAAGCTTAGGAAAGAGCTTTAGGCTTTGCTTGAAGATGCTAGGAATAGAGTGGCTGAGCTAGAAACACAGGTTCTCGATGCCAAGCTTGAGATAGATTCGCTTAAGGCTAGTCCTATTGTTTCTGATGAGGTTGATTGTGGTAATTGCTCTGTTTTCCTAGCTGATTTGACTGCTCTTAAGGAAAAGCATGCCTCCAAGTGTGAGGAACTAGATGTGCTTAGGGTTGAGTTGGCTGAGCTGCAATATAGACCCGCTTTGCTTGGTGCATGCACTTCTTGCCCTGGTTTGCATGAAAAACTTGCTGAGCTTCATTCTCGCATTGTTTCACTTGAGGCTAATTTGAAAGTTCCTATTCCTACTTCCTGCTCTAATTGTGAATTGCATGCTGTGAAAAATTTGGAACTTGCACAATGTGTTGATCACTTGTAGGATGAGAATGATAAGTTGCGTGAGGTGTTGAGTTGTTTGTCCAGTCAGGAGCCTCAGCTTGGTACAATTATTGCCAGTTTCAAGCGCTTTAATCGTTGGGCTTTGGGATCTGATAAGTTTGGTGAGAGCAGTGGTGAGAGAGAAGGGAAATTTTGGAATATTCTAGTTCCACCACAACCTACACCCAAAGACAAGTTTGCACCCAAGCCAAACCAGTTGCTTAAACCGAGAGAGAAACCAAGTGAGAAGCCAAGTGAAAAGCCTAGTGAGAAACCAAGTGGGAAGCCTAGTGAGAAGCCTTGTGAAGAGCCTCATCCCAAGCCTAAGCCAAAACCAATCCGTTTCCATTGTGAGTTTTGTGGGAAGGATGGTCATAAGAAGGAGTTTTGCTACAAGAGAAAGAGAGAGGCGAGAATGGCTAAGGAGTGGGCGAACAAGGACAGGTACCACCCTTCTCATGGTGTGCCTGAGCCTCATATGCCACTTCCTAAGGGAAAGGGTTTTGTGTGTAAGGTTCCGACATGGGGAGATAAGAGATCCCGTAGCCGAGGTGGTGGTCTGGAGAGGGCGGTCAGACCGGCCCTGCCCAAAGGGGGGCGGTCAAACCGGCCCTCCCCAGTTCTCTGGGCAGTTTGGGTTTCGAGGTTGTGATGCTAGTGGGTTCAGGTCTTTTGGTCATGGTATAGATGGTAGGCGCTTTGAGTCTGGTGGTGTTGTGTTTGCTGGACGTTCTCCACCTCGTGACCGACACGAGTCTGGGAGAGGTCGCAGTTTTGAGTCTCAGAGGAGCTACGGACCACGCTTTCCCTTTCGTGGTGCACGTACTCCTCCAGCGAGACGGGAGTGGTTTTCCCATGGTGGTTCCAGGTTTGATAGGATGGATCACGTTTTTGATAGGTGTGGTAGAATGGATGTTGCTAACCCCACTTTTGAAGAGATGGCTCGGCACTGGTTTGACACCTTTAGTACTAACCCCAGTGTTGAGTCGTTTGCACGCTCTCGCTCTTGGTTTTGAGTTGCAGGTGGGAGGCTCAGAGAACATTTGGTTGATATCGGGAGTGGTTCTCCAGCCTCATACCCCGGTGGTGTCTAGGAGGCACACAATTTTCGGGGATGGTGAACAAGGACGGGTGACTTCTGAAGGAATGATCAAGGTAAGTAAATTTTTGACCTTCAAGTGTGTGGCTTTGGTCAAGCCACTCGGGTTCGTTTTGCTCTTTGCCCTATCTCGTGTGTGTAGGGTGAGCTTTGTATGCTCTTTGACCCTAACGCATGAGTCTAGGGGGAGCCTGTGTGCTTAGAGTGCTCTTTGCTCTATCATGTGTGCTTAGGGTGAGCTTTGTATGCTCTTTGGCCCTAGTGCATGTGTTTAGGGGGAGCTTGTGAGTTTTGTGCTCTTTTTCTCTTTTGCCGGTGGTGTCGAGCCCTTTTGCCTCCCCTCGAGGAGCCGGTTGTTTGTGAGCTTTGTGTGTGTCACACCCAGTTTTAAAGGCAAAACTGAATGCATTGATTACATGTGCGCCAGGATCAAGTTACACACACGTAATGACATTGTGAACACCAAAATCAGTGCCACACGAATATAGAGTTATTACATTACCAAAAGTCTTAAACGAACATGAATAACGAGTTCTCGCAGCGGATAGAGATGCCTCCACAGGCAGCCGACTGAAGACACGCACACCTAGAACTCCTACAAGTCACCGGGATAGTCTTCAAATCTCACCCAGTCAGAGCAGCAATCTGAGTATTGTAGATACAAGAAAATAGACAAGCGTGAGCACGTGCCGTACTCAGCAAGGGGAAAACAACATAACATGCAAGACCATATGGTGGATGGCTAAGGTTCAAGCAGATTAGCATTTTAGTTGGTCAAGTTTTATTAGCTACATAATTACTAAAGAGTATAAGTTCATACCAACCCACAATTAATATAAAGCATAAACATCATAAATAAAGATAGTGCATCAATTTAATATCAAGTTCCATAACTTAGTCATGTGAGGGTCCAGGCCGCTCTTGACCGTGAGCACGGCTAACTAGTTAGTTTTACACTCTGTAGAGGTTGTACACTTTCACCACAAGCAGCGTAAAAGCTCTGAAGAACTTTGAACCCAACCATGCGGTGTTTGCAAGGCACCATACCACACTACCGAGGTGTGGTTGCATAGGGACGCTACAAGGCCTTTACAAAGGTTCCCCAACAAGTTGTGACCCACAAGGTTCGGATCAGTTAGCAAGGTATAAAGTCCCCTAGCAGGTCAATACCCCACCATAGAAAATAACTCACCCAGCCCCCTGCTAGAGCGAGTCCATACCCCGCAGTACCGCCGATCCCTTGTCCTTATCAGGTAAGATCACCCCAAGCTAAAGTTCCTAATTATTCAGCCAAGACCATTGCCCGTTTAGTTCTTGTGGTTGTACTATTTTCCTGGGTGGTTCTCCATGTTCCGATTAACATAACAAAGGTGGTCTTGCAACTAAAATAACGTAAAATGGAACATAGAACATAAAAGGTATCCCAGTTGATTAATACCATCCCAGTTAAGCATGCTAAGCAATAGCTACCATCAAGATTAATTTAATAACCCGGTTACAAGGCAAAGGTCATAAAAGACTAGGCTTGATCCTTAATAGGTTCCCGTCAAGTTAATGCAAGCAATAAAAATAAATACGATGAATTTAATGCATGTTATATAGGACAAGTGGGTATGCATCAAGGGAGACTTGCCTTCAACAAGACCCTGCTGCTGCTCAAACTCTGGCGCGTCTTGATCTTCAAATCCTTCGAACGCTTCACTCTCTACGTACCACAACATTCACATACAAGCAAACAACAAGAATAAATGAGAAACAGTCACCAAACAGTACTAACAAAACAAAACAGAGACATAAAACTAATCTGCGGTTCGAGACGATTGCGTGGACATAAAGAACGCTAAAAACGGAGCTGAAACGATCAAGATATGCACTAACGAAGGTACAGGGACTGATCTGTAAAGAAAACTAAAACTTAAGGGCTTAAACAAAAAGAAAAGGACTAAACTATGAAGAACTTCCTACTGCGGGAGGACCTGTTTGTAAATCTAGAAAACTTAGAGGCTTCTTAAGCAAAAGGGCCACGGTCAGTCGGGTTGACCGGTGCTGACTTGGATTAGATCTAACGCGGTCCGTTGGATCTAGATCCTACGGCCACGAACACAAGCAAGCGGCAGGCGGCGGCGATTAGCCGACGGCGACACAGCGAGCGTCGGCGCACGGCGGCGCTCTCGCCGGAGGAACGCGGGATCGAGCTAGGATGCCCGATTGAACATGCAGACAGCACCAGGGGGTAGCACGCGCGACGGCAAAGCGATCTAGGGTGGCGCGGACGGCTAGGTCGCAGCGGAGACGGCGGCCGGCTCGCCGGGGCAGAGCGGAGCGGCGGCACAAACTTTGGCGAGCTCTCCAAGGCGACACGAGGCACGGGGACGCCAACGAGCGGCACCTGAGGGATCCTCACCTCCACGCGTAGCTCCTGGATGGCTTCTCGTCGGCGAAGAGACGGCAGACAGCGTGGGTCGAAGATGGCGGCCAGAGCTAGGGTTTTGCGAGCTCGGGCGCAAGGGCACAGACGGCGGCTAGGGTTTCGGTGGCTCGGCTCAGGGACGGCGGCGGCCTTAAATAGGCCGGGGACTTGGCCTTGGCGTGCGGGCCAAGCCGACGCGGAGCTAGAGCGGGGCGCGGTCGGACTCGACCTTGAGTCCGGCTCGGGGACGAGCGCAAGGAGGGGGATGACAGGTGGGGACCACCTGTCGGCGGCCGTGGGCGCGGGTGAGAGTGGGATGGGCTGGCAGCGGCTGCTGGGCCGACTGGGCCGAGGGGACGCGACGCAGGCGAACCAGGCCGGGGAGCTGGAGGGGCAGCAGCAGACTTTGCTAGCTGGGCCGCAAAGCCGAAACAGGCCAGAAAAGGGGAAGGGTTAAGGGATAAAGGGAAAAAAAGGGTTTTGGCTTTTTAGACAAAGGCACAAACAAATGAATTCAAACTCGAATTTGAATTCAAACAACCAAAAGCAATGCATCACAATAAATTCCTATAGTTTATTTATTTAATTTCAGAAAATCTTAAATGCGTAAAAGAAATTAAATGCAACCCTATAATCCTTAAGTGCACACTTAAATGTTTCTAGCAAATTTTATTAAAAGCTAAATTTGGAAAATTAGGGTGTTACAGTGTGTGTGGTTGGTTTCCTGAGTTGGTGGTGAAGCTCCTTTGTAGCATATGTATAGTTTTCCTTTGTACATTTCTTGCATTTTGCATTGCATATGTATCATGATGTATAGGCATCTTTGTATCTTAGGTTGCATGCTTTTTGTATCATATGCATCTTGTAGGAAAAGCTTCTCTTATATACATAGTTCACCATGATGTGATATATATGATCTTGTGAGCTAGTTTGGTATGATATGGCTTAGTGTGGCTTAGCTCTTGATGATCTTGATTTATATCCATGGTTGATAGCTATGTTTTTGAAAAATATCATATGTATGCTCTCTTGTGAGTAAATGCCTTTATATGATCATGACATGTTTTAGTGGCATTTCTATTCTTAATTTGTGCTTGGATAGCTTATTTTGAGTATATGGGGCCAAAGGCTCATTTGCCATCATGAATGTTTAGCCCTCATGCTTTATCTTGTGGAGGGGCATAAGTTTCTTTTTGTCGCAAAGACATTTCATGTACCAAATATATGAATCTGAAAATGAAATGTAGATTGCTTGGAAAATTTGCTCCCATGTCATATGTGCTTAATTTACTTGTTTTTGGGTGCTAAACCGTTGTATGTTGCTTACCAATGAGAAGTCTCATATTTAGAAGTAAGCACCTGGCTCGGTGGCTTTGACATGACATGAGATGCTTGTGGGTGTTTATGATGGTCATATGCTTAGAATGGTTGTCCTAGCATGAAGTTTGGGTGGCTTTGCCATTTTGATATGTTTTGCTCATGTTTAGGACTTTGCTCATGAGAGGGTAATTTTTTGCAAAAATAGTCAATTCTATCTTAGCTTTGCCCAATGGTTGTGAAACTTGGTGATCTTGTAGTTTATGTCCATACGAAGCTATAAAGTATCTAACTTGCTCATTTTGATGTGTGTAGAATGCTATGTTGAATTTTGTCTATTTGAGAAGCTCTAGGTTGCATTTTTTTCCTAATTTTGGCTTGATTCATGCATTGTCAACAAGGGGGAGAAGTTTGAGTATGTTTTGGCCTACTGAATGCATTTAGAAGGTTTCCAAGTGGTTTCGAGCTATTTTTGAGCTCTTGTAGTTCCAAGATGGTCATTGGCCTGACCGGTAAGGTGGACCGGTCTGACCGGTCAGAGCAAGGCTGGTGGAGCTGCTCTGTTTCATGAAGTGGTTTGCATGCATTCGTCCAGAGGGAGTTGCATTGGTTCAGGGGGAGCTTGCATGTGTGCAGGGAGAGCTCTTTGTGGTTTTCGAGATTTGCTTTGGTGGTCTTTGCTCTTTGCTTGAACTAACTTTTGTCTCGGTTGTGTCGAGCCGTTGCCCTTGCCTAAGGGGACCGAGACTTTCCTCTTTCAAGTGATCTTGCTCTTTGCCTTTGTTTGGCTTTCGATCGCTTGTTTGAGTTTCTTTTTAGTCGTTTCTTTTCTTTTCCTTTTCTCCTTGGTTACCAAATGTGTGTGTTGTCAATGCACTCATCAAGGGGGAGATTGAGAGCCTATGCGGTTCGAGGACCGGTGGAAGGTCGCTTCCTGGTGTGATGAGTGATTGACAACGTTGTGTGGACTGACTCTTGGCTAAGTATTGTAGGTGCAGGTTGCGGCTTGACTGGTGTTGGTGCAGGTGAAGAGCAAGCGCGAAAGGTCGTTGCCGGGTAGGTCTCCAGGTGTGGAGAAGACAAGTAGGCTTGGCTCGAGGGACCCGGTGGCCAGCGGGGTCAAGTGCGGGCCGCATGGTGGCAAGAACAGCAAGATGAAGTCGTGTACGGTTTCTTGGTTGAGCCTCAAAACCAAGGTCGAGCCGGGACGACGTGGGAGCCGAGTCATGAGTCGTGATTGGCGGAGGCTACACTGAGTTCGCGGGGTTTCCAGTGGTTCACCAGAAAACCGCTGGGTTCCTTGGTTGATCCACAAAGCCAAGACCGAAGACTGGAGGCAGCAGCACTGGGCCGGTCTGACCGGTGTGCGACGACGCGTTCTAGAGACTTCGAAGCGGAGGACACGCATCGGGATCGCAAGGCTTGCGTCGAGGCTAAGCAAGTTTGCGGTCACTGGGCATCCGTCCGATGGTGCTACGACGAAGTTTCCCAAAAGGCCCTTCGGGGGCGTGTATCTTAGTTTAATGTAATAGGGGTAGTTTCATCTTTCAGCTAGCCTCCATATAACCCAAGTGGTGAGAGGATGGCAGCCATCTCTTGGAACCCTAGCTGATTTGCTTTTGCTATTTTCCCTTCCTATTTTCCTTAGGATTTTTAGGACTAGCTTGAGAGCTTCATGGTGAGATATTGTGAGAGGGAAGGATGATTGGGAGGCAAGCTAGACCTTGTACGAACCTTCATGGTATGTATAGATGATTCGGCGTGGTTCCTCAAGGCTTGATTGTGTCTCTCCCGTTTTCCCTTTTTGGTGATTTTCGGAGCCTTTTCTTGGCGATTTTCTTGTGGCGGATTTGAGACCTTTCCCTTTGGGATTTTGTGGGGGATGTATGCGTGAACCCTTCGTGGTTCTTTTCCCTTTGATTCCACTCCCAAATTCGTGAGTAAAGGGGCTCGATTTTGGGGTTTTCTTGGTTCTAGGGTTAGAGGCGTTCTTGGTGGAAATCCTTCGATTCCTCTTGATTCAACGAGTTTTGGTGAACCAAATCGTAGCTACGGGATGCCCATGAGGTACTCCTAGTATCCCCAAAGTCTTGTACGAATCCGTGGAGCGAATTGGGAGATCGGTGGTTTTGAGGAAAAAGGTCTCTCTCTAGGGTTCATAGCCTAAATCATTCTTCCGGTGGTGATGGCTTGATCTTTTTGAGGTGATCCTTTGGGAAAAGCTTCTTTGTGGTATTGAGAAGCCTTGGTTCAAATCTCGTGATTTTTGGAGGTCATTTGATCGAGTTTTGACTTTTTCCCTCTTCCTCTCGAAGGCTGATTCTGAAACTCCAGAGATAAGTTGCGAAGTCTCCGGAAGTTGTGGAGTTTCCGGAACTTAGTTGCGGATTCTCCGGAAGTTGTGGAGTTTCCGAAACTATGGTGAAAACTCCGTAAGTTGTGGAGTCTCCGGAGGTTTGTTGCGGAGTCTTCGGACTTGTGAGGACAGATCACTTCCGTTTTGTCCCGTTTACTCCCTGGTGTTGCTCCTAGGCCCAGTAGCTCTCCATATGGCTATGTGGGTTTGGTGATACTTGTAGAAAGGTTTGATTGGTGTTGTTTGGTTCTCGAGTAGGTTTCGGTGTGTGTTGGTTCCTAGGACCAGTAGCACTCCAGTGGCTACGTGGTCTTGGCCAATTTGGGTAGTTGAGTCGGAGACGTGTTTTGGGTTAGCCGTGTTCATCTTGTTGGAGTAGCCATCTCCTTCGATAAGAATTTTTATCGGCTCCCATTCACTCCCCCCTCTCTGGTCGCCAGTTCGGTCCTTCAATCCATCCCTCATTCCTGGCCATGACGCGGTGGTAGCTCCACTTCTTCTTGTAGTTCTGCCTCAGGGGCGCAGACTTGACATCCCAAGGACATGGTCCTTAACCTCATTCAGCTTGCCCCACCGGTGCATAAGGTTGGAGCAGACAGGGCACCCGTACGTGCTGTTGAAGCACCGGAAGACGCGCAAAGCATCACCCCGGGGGACCGGAGGGATGTAGCCGTGGAGACGGTCCTCAGACGAGTCTGTGTCAGCTTGGGAGTCGGAGTCGGAGTCAAACTCACCAGCTGGAAGGGTAACCGTAAACGTAAGCTTCCGAGGTGGTGACGGTGAAGGAGGCTGGATATCCGCCGGCGAGCCACGACATGCTGCTGGCAAAGCGCTGGCAATCGACGGTGGGTCGATGTTGGCGTCGTCGGAGGGCAGCGGCGGCAACGGTGGAGGAGGCTGGGAATCCGCCAGCGAGCCACCACCGGCTCTTGGCAAACCGCCGATGAGCGACGGCGGGTCGACGTTGGCGATGCTGGAGCGCAGCGGCGGCGGCGTACCGTGGATGTGGCCCCACAGCGCCTCTGTGAACATGCAGGCGAAGTGCTGGCCGTCGCGTGGCGGCACCCAGTCATGGGCGCACGAACAGGATGTGGCACCGGAGGATCAGCTGAAGGGCGAGGGTGAGAGCCGGCGCGATGGGGAGCCGTTGGGGGATAGCCGGTGCGGCTGGGAACCGGTGGGGGATAGCCGGTGCGACGGTGAGCCTGATTGCTTCATTGTGTCGGCCGGGCAGTAGGAGTGTGGTGCGAGTGTTTGAGAAGTGGTAGAGTGGTTCAGAACTGGCGAGGACGCCAATGGTGGGGTTAGGAATGGCGATTTATGTGGTGTTACTCGCCTTGCCTGGGAAGTTGTGCCTCTTTGGTGAGAAGGTAAGCAACGGGCGCCTCTTGAGTCTTGAGTGGCTTCCATTCATCTTCCACTATTGAGGGGCTGATGTGTAGGTCCCCGCGCCGTATGACCAACATGTATGTGATCCCTCGATGATGGCAACCACCTTCCATGGGATGTTGTGGCACGAGGATGGCAACAGGTGGATGTTACTATTAAGAAAAAGTGACAAGATAAGACAAAATTATTTGTTGATTTGTTGGCAAAATAGGTTCACATTTTTCAATTGAACATCCATCCAAAGTACACCGTAGGAGGAAACAGAGTTCTCTAATCTTACAATCAGCAAAATCAAATACGGAGGGACCAAACTTAATCAAAAACTACTAATTAGCATTATAGCAAAGTGACACTAGTTATTGTTGGCAATTAACTTTTCATCCAGTCTGGGTCGTCGAGGATCAAAGGCGCTGCCTCGCCATTGAGCAAGAATGGCTCCAACATCGGTGGCTAAGTGTTGGTATTTCTTAACCTCACCACTAGTCGTGCACCTAGCATGACTGTAAGATCCACCTGGGTATACCGACGGGTACGAAAGAATCCGCAAGTGTACGGAAATACTACCGTAGCACTTCACCTCAGGAATTCCCAAGGCTATCAAATCCAAGGAACGGTGTGCGCTACCTCCTAGCCTAGCTATGGTCCAAGGACACAACTCTATAGGACGAGATGAAGATGGAAATGATCCTGCTGATAGTGGGCAGAGTTAAGAACAATCTCTCGGTTAGGGACTCTCGTTTCGGACACCGGACCCTACTAGCTATAATAGTCGGTTCACGACAAATGGTTGCCTACACCTATATTTGGACATGGGGGATTCCATAAGGGTCCAACGGCTGTCACTACCACGGCCTACCCCAAGACAAACCGTGGGATACAGGGCAATCGAAGGATAACCCATTGTCTAGACACCACGTCTACACCACCGGTTACTACTATAGCACGGCTATGTCTGCCAACCCGTAACAACACTATAGCACTCTGTACGAAGACGGAGCGACGAACCCACGAGGGAGAGACCAGAACTTACTCAGGTAACCGCTATCTATACAAGGATCATGGAAGGACTTTGGTCTAAACTAGAATGCAGGAGCATCCACTTTACTCTAATTGGACTAGCAGGCATACAAACGGAATTAGCAACTTATAAACTACACCAGAAGATCAAAGGCTAAGCTCATGAAGAACACAAGCCTCTAAATCATGAACAAGTGAAGAACACAAGAACTATTCACCTATGCATGAATGCTACTTTAGTCTAAATAGGAAATGCAAAAATACTCACTTTATTCTAAATGAAGAACGAAGCATCCATAGAGATACAAATCCCTCTCTCACTCTCCTACTCTCTAATCTACCAAGGAGAGGCCTCTCCTTTGAAGGGAAGCTCTCATCCTTGGGTGAGATGGTGTGTCTCATTTCTTACCCCCTCTACTTCTATTTATAGGCCAAGGCACCGGCGAGAGAACAGCTTGGGCACCTGGGAATCCACTATAGGACCAATCACTGAGCACCACATGGAAGCAGATGGCGATCCGTGGCAAGGTCAGTTCGGCCGATCCAAGGGGTCGGCCAACCTGGCCCCACCATGTCTCACGCTGTGCTTTCTAACAGTGACTGATATGTGGTCCATTATGACGGTTCCAAGTGCCCACGCGGTTTGGAGGCGGCTAGCTCGAGTTGTGGGCCCTTGAATCCTTGTGCTGAACACGTGGCGGCGTCTGATTTGTCGGGAAGTGCTTCTCTTGGATTGATGAGGTGTCATGGACACATGGCATCCTGTGTGCCAGCATGTCGCCACGTGGCCTGGTGTGGGTCCCACCGGGCCCATGATATAGTGTGGTCTTATCTTGTGCATATCTCTTTCATCCGAGCTCCGAAGTATACAAATAATATATCCATTTCGATCGTCTCGACGAGCCCATCACAAAGGTGCAGTCCAAATTGGCATTTGGGACTGTTTATGATGATGCCATATTCATGCCATTTATGCACTTGCTCTCAGCTATATCATTTCAAGTGTATTTTGGCCTAACCTGCATCAAAAGCTAGAAACACCAACACTTGTGGAAATTGTCAGTATAAAGCGCTATACTAGTATTGATGATCACTTTCCATTTATTCTATGCAGGAGTTGATGTCATAAAAGTGGTACTTAACAGCCGTCAACAACTCCCCCACACTTGACCTTTGCTCGTCCTGAGTAAAGGGAGAACAAATCAAGTGGGACATGATATCTAGAGATATGAAGCGAGCATAAGAGATATTCCAAACCATACCTTGTACCTGTGAACTTTGTGGAGTGTCTATCATGCCATCTTGGGTAGTTGAGTAATGGACGGTCACGAATCAAATCACTTCTGCTCATCATGTCAAGTAACATGGGGTTTTTGCAATAATTTTCAAAGCAAACCTTGTTCAGCTCCTCATTTGATTCTCTTAGATCACTCGATGCGTATAAGTCCTCACCAAGGCATTAGAATTGCCTTTCTTCATCCTACTTCTAATGATGGCTATATGTGGAGCTCAGGATAGGATAAAAGATAAAGCATACTTGTTTCACATATATTGCAAAGTCAAAAACCGGATCCAAGGAGAAAATCAAATCATACGATCAGATCAAGATGTGCACGTGTATGGGTATGATGGATATGGTAAGGTGGATACTAGGCCCAGAGTGGGTACTAGTTATTACCATACATGATGAAATGCTATGGTGATGGTAAGGTGTACACTAGCCCCGGAGTAGGTACTAGTTATTACCATCTAAATTATGGAACTCCTTTTTGCATGATTTTCTCCTCTCTCCTTCTTGAAATATTTGAGACATGGGCTATCTCTCTTTTTTTTGGTCATGCTTTTTGAGCATGTCTTTCTCTTTTTTTTTCTTTTTGCATAGCCCAATCTCTTTTGGAGATATTTGGAGAGGGGTAAATCATGGAAAAATGCATGGAGCTTTATTTGGTGGAATAGATGGATGATACAATGCTAACTTCCAGTGTAGAAGCATAGCAAGGGGGAAATGGTGGTGTGCACATAAATCTTGATCATGAAAGCATGAAAAGAACTCTCACAAGAGTCACAACAATTTGACAAAGCTCAATGCAATAACAAGCAACATATGAGTATAAGGTTTTCAACTAGAACATCATATGGCTTTGGTAGGACTATGGCATATCAAAGAGGAGCATTGCAAAGAGTTTTCAGATTTTTCAAATAAAATTCCCAAGCACTCAAGCATTAAGAGAGAAGATCATATCAACAAACCATATCTCAAACACCAACTACTTAGATGAGCATGAGTTCCCTAATGATATTTGTTCACAAGCATCAAGATAATGGGTAAAGAATAAAACATATGCAAGCCAACCACATGATTCATGTAGAGCAAGCAGAGCACCATTATTTGAGTTTGATTCACTAGATAAGAATTGAGGATCATTCAAACTCATAGGTAGAGAGTGAGACGAAGGGTGCACATACCATCGCTCCTGAAGGATATGGGGAACAAGGAAGACTAGTGGTGATTTGGCTGACCCGTGGGGTAGCCAACTCACTCTAGTTTACCTTGTCTTTTTCATGATGGCATAGTCGATGTCGTGCAACCCTTGTGTGGGAGTTCTCGAGTGGATTTGATGATGATGAGATGGAGAGGACTCCCCCACACTTGTTCTTGTACGGGTGCTGTTCTTCAAACAAAAGTGGAAACAAAAAGAGGGACTCTGCTGGTTCGCAAACCATAGTCTTTATTTAAAAGCAAATATTCTTGTTTTTTTTATTATCGTCACCATGTCATTTGCTCAAACAAGGTTGGATCAATATTGCACTCCATAGACAAGAGGGGAATATACTTACCTTGGACCTTTGAGAGGTCACATGTTCCTCCTCTGTATGTTATGCGACATGTGTCTAACACCTTAACTTACCTTCCCGTATGAATCTAGCTCGATGACTTACCCATTTGGATTTGATGATTTTCTGCAGGGGTTAGTCCACATACATGCAACCAAGTTCTTGTGACAGCATAACTCTACGGTTCATCAATCAAAACTCGACACCATGTCTTGTTTTGACTGAAGAAGACAACTTTAACCTAAGAACCATGCTTAATTTAAAACAGCCTATGAATGTATGAGGCCATAAACACTCAAACCAGAGCATACGAACAAAGATAAAGGAAGCATGCAAGCATAATTAAGCTATTTTCAAAGGGGCATAAGCATGAGCATATGATGGTGAACATCGGGCAACCTCCCGGAAGGGCTTTGTTTAAAGTCAAAAGCAGGACTTACCTAGCTAGTTAGCAAGATGCAAGAGTAACATCATCTCCAAACTAGGGTAAGATTTGGCATGAGAGGAACTTTACTCGGGATGCTCACATATCTCCCCCACACTTAGAGTTTGCATTGCTAAGCAACGAAACTCAAGTGTGTGGAGATCAAGCTTCCTTTGTAAATCTTCCCTCACCAAAATCTTACCGGAGTGTTGTAGTTGATGTAGCTCACATGTTCTTAGGTGTCACCTGTTCGTCGTTCTTTTCAATCTCCACCTGAAAGGTTAGCGACTAAAAATACCTGAAGGACTACTTATGCCAAAAGCATGTTCTTGCTCTTATTCGAAAGGGAAATAAAACCTATGCTAGTCCAGGCTATCTCCTGGTAGTGCTTTGTTTATTCAAGGTCATAAGCTCGACCAGGGGAACTTCATCTTGCAGCCATCATTGGTGGTGTCATTCCCGTCTCACCACCAATCTTGGATGTATCAGTGAAGCTTTAGCTGCAAGGTTAGTGCCACAGTGCACACACGAAATCTGATATGCTTATGGTAAACATATGCATCCACAATTAACCTTCTAAACTTTTTGCAATAGAGGACCAGAAGGTGGTTGTAGCCCTCATGTGTGCTCAGTGCACTAAGCATGGCTGGCTCTGGATAGGCATGATGCAAGCATGGTTCATGTGGTGTATCAAGAATGAAACTACCATACTCGTGTGTGGAACCTTTACCTATGAACTCCAGAGTCGGTGCCTCACAAGATTCCCTGGCCCATGAGTTCTTTATCTCAAGAGATTTATCATGAAAGCTTGATATCATCTCCTGATCATGATCGAAAGCAACGTCATACGGGCCAGCGGGAAAGTGCTCAAACTCGATCGAGAGGGATGATGATCGTTCACCTTCACAGAGGTGAAGAGAATCTTCTGAGTCATTCTCACGAGGGGTAGAGAAGTCTACAACCTCAATGAGAACAGGCTCGAATGATGCGAATGGAGATACATGCATTATCTTCTCGAGCGGGTCTTGCTTGGGAAGAGGCTTGCCCAGCAGAGGTCCTAGACCTGTGATGTAAGTGGCAGAAGCGAATTCCCTAAGCTTATGATCTAGGCTCCCTAAAGATATATCGAGGAATTTCTTTACCGGGGAGCCTAGGAGTAGATCAAGGTCGAGGACATCGAAGATGTGAAAGTCTAAGCTAGCCTCGATCCCGTCTACGATGAGCGGCACGGCTCTTGCGATCCCCCGACATTCAAGAACGTATCCCAAGGGACAGCTCTTGAGGAGTATGTCGGATGGTGATAGCGAAACATTGCCCAAGAGAGTTTCTGCCAAGAGCCATGGCAAAATGTTAACCTCCATGATGGGGTTACAATGGGCCTCTACGGTGATTCCTCTAATTGAACAAGGAACGATCAAAGAAGGTGAACTAATCCAAATTGCTTCGAAAAAGCGCGTCACTCCATGTGACCAGTCCTTCTTCGTGGCCTCCTCAAGATATGCCTCGTCAGGAGGATCAGGAGGTAGAGGTGATACCATGGGCCTAGGGGAAGATTCTGTTGAGAGATTTTTGGAATAATTGATTTGGACAGAATAAGGATCCTCCCCTGTTTGGGCATCAAAGGAATTTGAGGAGTCTAAAAGATATCTGGAATGATCGTCCTCAAATTTGGAAGTGAACTCCGAAGGCCGAATTTCATCTCCCTTTGGTGTTCGTCATCCGGGAGAGGCCTCAAAAGACGAGTCTTGGGGTGTGAAAGTTAAAGGCTCGGACTGTGCTATCGAGGGGCTCTCATGGCTCGACTTGGATTCCTCTCCGTAGGGTCTGGAATTAAAAGTGCGGAAGCATCTGGGAAGACCATCCAGGAATTCCCTAGCTTCAGATGGGTTCCTATGGAGAAATGGCTTTTTTATGTTGATACAATAGGTAGAGTCCTCATCGAGACCATCATAAAAGATGTGAAGCAACTGATAGTCAGGTATCGACAAGGGAGGTCCAGAATTCGCTAAGCGTGAAAATCTATACCAAGCTTTACCTATTGATTCCTTCTCTTTCTGTCGAAAACAACGGATATCCTCCTGTAGAGCAGCGAGACGAGACAGAGGGAAAAACTTAAGACAAAACTTGTCTCTAAGCTCTTCCCAACTATCGTTCACGCTACCGACAGTGTAAGTGTACCATTGCTCCGCCTTCCCTACTAGAGAGTATGGGAACAACTTCCACTTGATGGTATCCAGTGTCATGTCCGGAATGGTACGACAAGAACAGCAAAACTCGAGATGACGCAGATGGTAATAAGGGTTCTCGTGTGGTAAACCAGAGAAGGTAGTGTACTGAACCATTTTAATAATGTCAGGAAGGAACTCAAAGCCAGATGTAAGGATAAGGCGCACAGAAGGTGGTGGCTCTAGAGGTTCATCCCTGGAGGCGGAGATGCTTTTACAGGAAGGCTTCTCCATGGATAGCGGGGGTAAAGGTAGAAGTAAAGAAAATGAAAAAGGATATCTCGAAGGGTAACGGGGGTAAAGGTAGAAGAAAATGAAGAAGATAAATATGAGGACCACTAGGTTCGAAGATAGATACAGCAACCGTTCCCCGGCACTAGTCGCGCACCTAGCGTGAGTGTAAGATCCACCTGGGTATACCGACGGGTACGAAAGAATCCGCAAGCGTACGGAAATACCGTTGTAGCACTTCACCTCAGGAGTATTCCCAAGGGTATCGAATCCAAGGAACGGTGTGCGCTACCTCCTAGCCTAGCTATGGTCCAAGGACACAACTCTATAGGACGAGATGAAGATGGAAAGAATCCTGCTGATAGTGGGCAGAGTTAAGAACAATCTCTCGGTTAGGGACTCTCGTTTCAGACACCGGACCCTCCTGGCTATAACAGTTGGTTCACGGTAAATGGCTGCCTACACCTGTATCCGGACGTGGGGGATTCCGTAAGGGTCCAACGGCCGTCACTACCGCGGCCTACCCCAAGACAAACCGTGGGATACAGGGCAATCGAAGGATAACCCGTTGTTTAGACACCACATCTACACTACTGGTTACTACTATAGCACGGCTACGTCTGCCAGCCCGTAACAACACTATAGCACTCAGTACGAAGCCGGAGCGACGAACCCATGAGGGAGAGACCAGAACTCACTCAGGTAACCGCTATCTATACAAGGATCATGGAAGGACTTTGGTCTAAACTAGAATGCAGGAGGATCCACTTTACTCTAATTGGACTAGCAGGCATAGAAACGGAATTAGCAACTTATGAACTCACTACTAGAAAACCCTCCCTTTAGCTACGCTATATTTAGAGTGAAACACACTTTATTTCGTCTCTATGGCTTTGTAGATACACTTTCAAAAAGCGTGTTAGAAGCGTCTTCGCAGGGACCGTGTTAGGCTTCGTAGAGACGAATTCGTTAAGCGTGTCTACTTGCATTGATACAATTTTAGAGACACATTTATATCTTGCTTAGTGGTGTAGTTACGTAGTATAGTAACGCTTCATTGTTTGTTGAAAAATATAGAGAGAAACTCCTAGATACGTTTATAAAACGTTTACTAATTTATGAAAAAATAAAAAATATATTTCATATTGGAGGACACCTATCCATGATTATGTATGTGTAATATGTGCGGTGCGTAGGATTCGAACTCAAGATCTCTCACCTCACACATAACTTCCTTACCGTCTCACCTACACAACAAATCTAACTTACATAAGTATGCTTTACTTTTTAATTATCCTATGAAGAACCATTATGACACTTATTTGATACGCTTTATGACGTTCCTACATGCTACTCACGATTCAAAGCATGTCTAACCATGCATCATTTTGAAACATTTTTTTCAAACATGTCAAAAAAGTATCTTTATGTGGCTATAGACATTGTTCGACACGTATTGTAGCGTGTCTTGACAATAATGACGCTTTGAATCGTGTCTAACTTCGTGTCTGTTTGAGATGATTTAAAAGCGTGTTAAAAAAGTATCTCTATAAGACTACTAACAATGTAAGCGTGTCCAATATCGTGACACTTTGATATGTTATCAAAATCGTGTCAAAAAGCATCATTATGCACTGACATAGAAACGCTTTCAGGGTGTGTTGCTACTATAACGTAGCTAAAAGGTGGGTTTTCTAGTTGTGACTACACCAGAAGATCAAAGGCTAAGCTCATGAAGAACACCAGCCTCTAAATCATGAACAAGTGAAGAACACAAGAACTATTCACCTATGCATGAATGCTATTTTAGTATAAATAAGAAATGCAGAAATACTCACTTTATTCTAAATGAAGAACGAAGCATCCATAGAGATACAAATCCCTCTCTCACTCTCCTACTATCTAATCTACCAAGGAGAGGCCTCTCCTTTGAAGGGAAGCTCTCATCCTTGGGTGAGATGGTGTGTCTCATTTCTTACCCCCTCTACTTCTATTTATAGGCCAAGGCACCGGCGAGAGAACAGCTTGGGCACCTGGGAATCCACTGTAGGACCAATCACCGAGCACCATGTGGAAGCAGATGGCGATCCGTGGCAAGGTCGGTTCGGCCGATCCAAGGGGTCGGCCGACCTGGCCCCACCACGTCTCGCGCTGTGCTTTCTCCTAGTGACTGATATGTGGTCCCTTATGACGGTTCCAGGTGCCCACGCGGTTTGGAGGCGGTTAGCTCGGGTTGTGGGCCCTTGAATCCTTGTGCTGAACACGTGGCGGCGTCTGATTCATCGGGAAGTGCTTCTCTTGGATTGATGAGGTGTCATGGACACATGGCATCCTGTGTGCCAGCACGTCGCCACGTGGCGTGGTGTGGGTCCCACTGGGCCCATGATATAGTGTGATCTTATCTTATGCATATCTCTTTCATCCGAGCTCCGAAGTATACAAATAATATATCCAATTCGATCATCTCGATGGGCCCGTCACAATGGTGCAGTCCAAATTGGCATTTGGGACTGTTTATGATGATGCCATATTCATGCCATTAATGCACTTGCTCTCAGCTATATCATTTCATGTGTATTTTGGCCTGTCCTGCATCAAAAGCTAGAAACACCAACACTTGTGGAAATTGTCAGTACAAAGCCCCATCCTAGTGTTGATGATCACTTTCCATTTATTTTATGCAGGAGTTGACGGCATAAAAGTGGTACATAACATCCATCAACACTGAGCGGCTGGCAACACCGCCGGCCTTTCGAGCAGGGACGGGAACGGTCGTGCCCCTGAGCTCTCCGGGACAGTCAGCATGGCGGGCGCACATGACATCAATGGCCGAGCGGCTGGAAACACCGCTGGCCTGGCGAGTAGGAAAGGGAACGGCCGTGCGCCTGAGCTCTCCGGGACAGTCGGTGTGGTGGGCGCACGTGACATCAGTAGCAGAGTGGAAAGCCACGAGAACCACGTGCGGCCAGCCCGGCCTCTCAAGCACTCCACCCACTGCATGCCAGCTTCTGGTGGTGACAGGTACGGCCGTGCGTCTGAGCTCTCCGGGACAGTCGTAGCGGTGGGTGCACTTGACATCAATGGCCGAGCGACTGGTAACGCCGCCGGCCTGTGGAGTAGGGACGGGAACGGCCATGCGCCTGAGCTCTCCAGGACAGTCGATGTGGTGGGTGCACTTGAGATGAATGGCAGAGTGGAGGGCCACGGCTACCACGTGCGACCAGCCCGGCCTCTCGGGCACTCCACCCACTGCACGCTAGCTTCTGGTTGCAACGGTGAGACGGGAATTGTGGTTTGACAGATCCAGAGAGAACGCCTGTCCCACTGCGCCCGGCATGCCAGTGACGAAGGCCGCAGTCGGCACAGAGCGTGGCGGGCCCCATCGACCTGGTCATCCATTGCGGTGTTTCTGTCCTGCCGCAGTCGCCGCATCTCAGCACCACCGGAGCTTTAGCTGGCGTGGATGATAGGAGAGCGGGCTCCACAGGAGGCATGCGATGATTGTCGCCGGCCATTGGAGGAGATGCTCTGAAATGCACATAGAAATTAGTTTGCTCAAAGAGGCGGAAAAGGTCGAAGGAATAAAGAAATCGATTGAATTGGTAGAGAGGACGACGGTACTTGCGCCGATAGGAGGCGATGCCAATGGGGTCTTCTTGTGCCGAGAGGAGGAGATGCCGATGGGGTTTTCTTGCATTGAGGAGGAGATGCAAAAGTGTTTTCCAGTATATATTAATAGATCTCATTTGCCAAGGGAAAGGCACAGGGTCTCATCAGGGATCGTGTCAGGCAAATGGCCTAGGCACGTAATTTGCAATCTCGTTGAACTTGGAGCAAACTTAATTCACTTGAACATGATCAGATCGAAAGTTGCCACGAGACCGGTTATTATGGTGTACGAAACATTATCAGACTAGACTAAAGCATTTGCTATGAGATAGGCAAGAGAACAAGGGCATCTCAATAGAAGAAGGGCACGAAAGGTGGTCAGATGTTTAGGTTTATGAACCATGAGTAGACCAGAGAAATATTTTTAATCATTTGATGGCAAAAGATGCTTGTTTTAAATTTGGACAAGGTGGGGTATGATATCATCCTTCGTAGGGAGAGCCAAAAACGTGCACAATTCAAACGTGAAGCCGTGACTTAGGTAGAGCAAATTGAAGCGATGGGCAACAAATTGGCTTTCAGTAAGACCGTGTCTACTCTATCTAGTGTACACTACCCCATCTAGCAAAGATTTCTTTTTCCAAGACTTGGTTAGTAGGAAAGAATCATGAAGACAAGCAAGCTGACTTAGAGTTTGAACCACGACTTCATTTTTCCATGTTGATGAGTCATTGTTGGTAACAACAAAATGAAAGCATGCAATGAGACAGGCAATACAACCCGGGCAGGACCGGATGTTTGGGTTTACGAGACATTAACAGACCGGACAAAAATTTTCATTCCTTTCCCGGTAAAAGTTGCTTGTTTTGAATTGGGCAAACTTGATTACGGATTTCGTAGTTTCTGAGATAGTGAAAATTGGATCACATTATTTCTTTTTAAATTGTCCAATATTGATTTTCCACCTCTCCAAATTGCAATGAACTATTCCAACTACCAGCCATGGTAAATAAATAGGGGAAGACCAGAAGTTAGTTTCCATCACGTCAATGCGTGTGCGAGTAAAGATTGCTACATGAGAACCAAGGAACAGAGATAGAAACAGAGCAGATATCAGGGGATTGATCTAGAAACAAAAGATATCCAAAATCACTCTCACATGTCAAGGTTTAATTTGTTTGGATGCAGATATCCAATTATTTTGCTAAAGAACAGATCACATTCGGCTTGAATTCTACATTCCTCGTTACAAAAATGTGACCATTCTTCCCAGCTCATCTTGAAGCACAGGCGACCTACGCACCTATGATTGCCGTGCACCACTGGCGGTGCCAGCGTTGCACGTCGGTGCCACGTCACTCACCGGATCACCACTGAGGCTGCCTCACAACACCGCAGGCAACTCTTGTTCGTCCGCATCATCATCAATGTCGCGACTGCTGATTCTTCCTCGCCATCAACCTGTCTGATGTACCACCTCGCAGTGTCATCATCACTGGCGCCGCCATTGGCCCTGTAGAGGACCATGGCGGCTACGTAGGCCGCCACATTGTGCCCGGCCTAGGCGGCCTCCTCGAGCTTGGCGATAGATGATCGGGAGCTGTAGTTTCCCCGAACAGGATGTCCATCCCAGAGAGGAAACATGCCTCTGTGTTTCTTATGCGGGTCAGGCAATTGAGGAGGGCGTCGTAGCCCTTGCGGTCGTTCCACTGCAGCTCAACGGCAAATCGCTCTAGTGCCACGCACCAACCAACGGTCGTGTTCTTGCACATGTGATGCATTTCCCGGCAGGTCACCCGTAGGCTGCGGAGGTCATCCATGGCCCACTCCGAGGTCGCAGCGAGGTGGCCGGTGATGTCAATGTTCACCACGGTAGGGAGCACCACCAGCGATAATGGCAACCACCTCGACGACATGATTACTAACCTACCGGCGTCCTGAAAATAGTTTGATCAAACATCAGAGTGCACTACAAGAAAAACGCCGACTAGTGATGCAAAAAAGGTCGTTTCTCGTCATAGACCATGATTAATGATGCCGGTTGTTACGAAAATGTTCCGTTATTAATCGAGCGTCACAAACCGCGATTAATGACGAGACCTTATTTCGCGGCGTCATGAGTTCAATGACGCGTGGAAAATCATCTATACAATGCGTCATAACTTCGTTCCTGCAGCTTTGCCACACTGGACAGAATCTGATGTGGCATCCGATGTGGCATGCCAATTGTGACAAATCGTATGCGTCATAAAACGAATTTGGCCCGTTTGTAGCTGGGTTGAGCCCAAAACTGTTCCTTTAGGCTGGCATTGTTCATATAGCCCAAAAAGATTTTGTTGGGCCCAATTGTAGCTTTTTTAGATGAAATTTGATTAGGGTGGGCCCGTTTTGGTTGGGTCGAGTCCAACAGGTGCGCACATTATTGCGGCCTTCTGTGTCACGTTAATTTGAAAAAAATTGACTTTTGGCCTAATTAAAAGTGGGCTAAGCCCACTGAAGGATAACATAAAATTAACTAATCATGCATCAGTATTAATGGATATCATTTCAATTATGATCCTTTTTTAGAATAATTCCGATCTGGATGGCAAAATAGTAATCAGCACATATTTCTTTATACAATAAGGCAAATTGTTGTTTACTATCAAATACGACCATATTGTTCATCACATATCACAAACTATTACAACATAACAGTATCACAAGGAACATTAATTAACAAAGCTAAATCCAGGTCATAATCACAAGAGAGAGTGGAGATTTGATCTAATGATCTTAACCTCTTCATCTTTTACTACTAAGCAGTAGATGAAGGAGGTCCTCACTATCTTGGGTTAGCTTCTGCAACCTCTTAATCTCAGCAGACTGCATTTTCAGAGTTGATTCCGATTCTTCGGTCTTCTTCTTCAAGGTACATAACTCTTTCTGGTGAGCAACAAACTGTTGTCGAAGTTGTACCCCATCCTGATTGGGAGCATTAACTTGCTCTTCATCAACACTACTACATAAGGATTTGGTACCCATTCTTGAGTACTCGGCTACCTCTGTTTTAATTTGTTCGGGAAGAAGCATCATTGACTTGGTAGCTTCTATTTAGCAATAGTGGACCCCAAGTCAGATTAGCACCTTGTAATTGATTCGAACTAAGGAAACAAAGGTGTTAAGTTTGTTACCTTGGAGCAGGTCTGAACAGGAGTGACTTCAGATGTTGACCCTTTGGCCCGCTGAAACAAGTACAAGAACAAGAGGTAAGGGTTGAGATCATTCTCAATCGGAAACAAAGGTGTTAAGTTTGTTACCTTGGAGCAGGTCTGAACAGGAGCGACTTCAGATGTTGACCCGTTTGCCCGCTGAAACAAGTACATGAACAAGAGGTAAGGGTTGAGATCATTCGCAATCAGAAACAAAGAAGGTGTTGAGTTTGTTACCTTGGAGTAGGTCTGAACAGGAGCGACTACAGATGTTGACCCTTTGGCCCACTGAAACAAGTTCAAGAACAAGAGATAAGGGTTGAGATCATTAGCGATCAGAAGCAATTTCATCTATTAAGTTCAATGCGGTACATGAACGATTGCACCCAATCCATCATCATCTAAGCATGCAACAACAATATTCAAAGGCAAAGAGCACGGGGAAGGAGTCCAACAATTTCATCTACAAATTTCTACAAACCTCAAATAAGTTGACTTGGAACAATCTCTTGCAATAGGGAAAAGAAGATCCACAATCACCCAAGCATGCAACAATAATATTCAAAGGCAAAGAGCATGGGGAAGCAGTCCAACAATTTCATCTACAAATTTCTACAAACCTCAAATAAAATAACTTCTAACAAACTCTTGCGATAGGGTACAGTAGATCCAGAATCACCCAAACATGAAAGAATATTATAGAAAGCCAAAGAGCATGGGGAAGCAATCTAATTGAATCGATCAATATAGGGAGGAGACCACAGACCTGATGAATAGGACGGGAAGAAGGTGCCGATTGCCATCTCGATTTAGCAGCTCGACCTTGCGCCTTCAGCATGATGTTCTGCGCAACTGTTGCAGATCTGCGGCCGCCAGGGTGATCCTCGGGGGAGCCGACGGAGCAACGAGTTTGAACCATTTTGCAGCTTCAAGGATGTTGCCGAGGAAGGCCGCCGCTTGTAGAAGGGGAAGGCTTCCACTCATAGAAGAGGAAGGCTGCCGCTCATAGCAGAGGAAGCCATCGTCGGTAGCTAGGTCGCCATTGCTGCTTCCGCCGCAGATCTAGGTCTCTTCGGCGGTCGAGGAGAAGATCCCCTGCTTTTGGAAAATTACCAGGAGGGAATTGGGAGACCTGGTTTCCCTCTTTGTTTTATATATAAACGAGGAGGACCAGAAGGAGGAGCGGGGAATTCAAAATTTCAAGTCCCGCCTTTGTGGTCCAGAGCGGGAAACGAAAGACTTTAGATCATGGACCCAAATGTTAGTGACCCAAACGAAAGACCGCTTGGGTGCCAGACCCAAACGTCAGTGACCTTACGTAGAGAGGCAAGTTGTTGACTGGGTTGTCCGTGCCACCATGGATCATGGAATGGACAAACACACGTAGGACTATACTCTACTTCATATTCACGTTAGACGGATGCTCTGATTTTTGCATTACAAATGTACTCACTGCAACAAAATAACGTACTATTTCAACTGTTTATTACATGACTAAAAACACTTAAATAAAACGTTGAAACTACTGGGGACCTTGGTACAACCCTTCAGGTAATCTTCTACGGAGATTGTGCATAAATTCGGGATGATCAGTGCATACAAGCGCCCAATCATATGTGAGTATTCCGTGAGGAAAGATTCGCTCTAAGAGAGACATGCACTTGTCCTGCAATTGTGTGCAGTTAGCCTGAATTGCCCATTGTAGAAATGAAGTCACAGTTTCCTCGCTTGCCATGTCCCACATCTTGGATGCACAGTGCAGCTTCAACCTTTCGACTTGGTACATGTCGGCGATCGAGAGTAAATAAGGCCAGGCATTGGCAGGAGTGTCCCATAAATCCGCCTCCTCCGGGAGTGATCCTTCACTAGCATATTTGATCAGGACCGAGAAGCTATCAGGGTGTGTGTCAATAATTGTAACAGTTTCAGAGCTAGACTCCACTCCTGGGTCGTAGAGCATTGCCTCCATCACACAAGATACTTTCGCCACATCGGCACATATCGCTCGTATCACCCGGCATTCTGCACCTACGTGGAAGACAACTTCCACAGGGGCTTGGGCTGCAACACTTCCGCATATGCTTCTTTGCACTGATGAAGGAGGAACTTCAATGCAGTCGTCCTCCAGTACTGAAACAACACATGATATGTGTATGCGATCTTCACTGGATGTCACGCGCTCAATGTCATGATGCTCCACCAGACATTCAAATCCTCTTTCTTGTAGATCCCGATTCATGAACCAAACTTCTTTTGTAGCTTGAACTCGAAACGTATCATCTTCATCGTTTGGGTCTCCAGCCATCACACGCAACAATACTCACACCTACGTGGAAGCAGTCACAGGCTTGACAAATAATAACATAATGTGACCGTATCGCCATGTGTGAGTGTGTGTATTCATAGCAGCAACGAGACACGTACCATTTGGGATTTGTGTAGAGGAACGAGGACGATGGCAATGCCGTCTGGAACATCTATCCACTGATGATCATTCATACCTGTAGGATAGCAACGTAGCTTCCATTGACGGCCTCCCACCATGAACGTACCGGATTCCTTGTACTTGCCTGCGGTTCCTTCTGCTTTCGCTTCCTGGCTTAAGACTGAGAAGTCGACTTGCATGGAAGGAATCATTTTAGCGTCTAAAGCCATTAACACAAATGGCCTGCAATGATCGTCTCGTGCCTAAACTATCTCTTATTATAGTGGGAGTGGATGTGTCATTCCGAAACGTCTGTTCGTGGACATCAGTTACCACCCGGAATGGACGCGTCCCTTCAGTGCGGGTGTGGCCACGTTCGGGTCATGAACTTCCCGGTTCTAGTCCTTAAGTGCGATTCACAATGATTGACACGTCCGTTTAGAGGGGGTGTGCACACAAGTTCGTCGCTTAATGCCCGGTGCCAGTGCTTAACTGCAATTCTCAATGATCGACACGTGGATCAACTTGTGAGAGCGTGTCATTCCCAAACGCCCATTCAAGATGCCCTTCTGTGCTTATATGCATGTTAATATTACACACAAAAAAAACATATATTTCTATTCCAATTCTAGCTTATTCCGTTTTGGTCTTATCGCGTCAACAAGTTCATCGCGTTTCTTAGTCTCCAAGGCCTGCGGAAATCATCAAGTGCGAATCCAGACCATTCGTAGACCTTTACAGTCATGACTCACGTAGCGTACGTGATCAAGAAGGACTTGTCAAGTCATCTCGCACCCTGCGTATTGCAACACAAGGACCATCCGGTCCATCTGATTACAGCACCCAATCTTGTTCTCCAGATGCAATTGACGCCTAAACCATTACATAAATAAACAGTAGAGAGTTGTCTCGTTGTTGATGCGGCATGAGCTGATGCAGTGAGACGGCCATTAGATACAGCTGATGCGGCGTGATTTGTCCGCAGGACTTTCTTGTGCTCTAGAGAGGAAAGTCCGGAAGTAAACACATACCTAGACACGTCGGGCTCATCCCGTGATACCCATCGTCCACACATGTAATCGATGCACGCCACTGAAGATTCTGACCTAGATAGATTCCTATCACGCGTAGGCCTGACTATATTCCGAGCATCTCACATTTTCCATAGTAACTTTAGCAATGCTACACCGAGCTCACGTGACCGCTGTAGTCCTCAATAAATAGGCAAGTGCAGCAAAGCGTTCTTGAAAGGCAAGGCCAACACTCATCGGTTCGCCGTCTTGCATTTCTCTACTTCAGTGGGATACAAGGGTGAGATCATTTTGTTGGCTAATCTTGTTTACTTTATGTATGCATGGTATCGAGATAGTCACATTGTTAGCGTATGTAGGGTTTGTTCTTCGTTTGTGTATACAGTACGTGGGGAATGGCCGGGCAAGGAAGGGACGGAGCATGGAACTTGGAGGAGTCAGGGAAGGGGGAGCTGTCAGACGCAATAGCACCTCACCACCACCCGGTTCAGCCGCTGCCATCGGCACCGTAGCAGCACCCGGCCCTAATGGCACCTCCACTACCACTGGTATCGGCACCTCAGCAGCACCCGGCCACAATGCCACCTCCACTTCCGCTGGCATCGGCATGTCAGCAACACCCGGGGGTGATGCCACCTCCAGTTCAGCCGCTGGCAACGGCATCTCAGGATCAACTGAACCTCACGGCACCACCTTTTTGCCCACGGCCCAGGCCACCACCTCTACTGTTGCCCGTTGAAATGCCACCCCCGCGGCCAGTGCTCATTGAACAAGATGAATCACATGACCTGAAATGGTTTGTGTTGCTTTGGCTTCAGCAGGGCGGGCCCGCTCGTGTTTATCATGAAGGTATGTGGGTGTGCCCTTTTTGCCACAGGGGTAACAGGCAATGGACCATTCGTGACCTGCTGTTACACACACATAACATCGCCGTTTCGCCTGCTTGGGTTTGGGATACAAGGGCGAGGCATCGTGCTTTGGAGGAGTATCTGATCTAGGAGCCACGTTTTGCTGCACTTCGTGCAGCGGCTGGATTTCCATGAGCCCGTGATGGTAGTAGTATGTCATGATGGTAGTAGTATGTCGTGATGGTAGTGGTATGAGCTGTGATGGTAGATGCTAGTAGTCTGTGGTGATGGTAGTAGTATGAGCCATGATGGTAGATGCTAGTAGTATGTCGTTCAGAGTATGTCGCTGTAGTTCCAACTATGGTGGATCGATCCATCCTCATATGTAATCAATACGTATGCATGCATTTGTGTCATTTGTATTTGGATTGTGTTGTTTCTAATAAAAATGGTAATGTGTGTGTACTTCCTCAGTATAAATTCATTGTATACGGAAAGTCCGTTCCATTGATTTCTTAAATACTGGATGAACAAAGAACGAAAGTCCGGTTTGTAGTTTTCAGTCAGACCGGATTAAACTGTCACTGCTACGCAATGAGAAAACCAACATCTTACAAGGAAAAAACAGTAGTAGTAGTATTCAATCAGACCAGATGAACAGAAGGCGAATCTTCGTTCTGCTTCTTCTACTCCTACTTCTACTAGTCGCAGTTACCACTAATCCACTAATCAAGGCTCCGCTTCTTTGTCGATGGTGCACCCGAAGCCTTGTTGCAGCTGCTCATGGACGAGGATGTCGCTCTGTTGCCGCCGCCCGTGGAAGATGGTGGTGGACCTCCCAGGGCGCCGCCCGCGGATGAGCCCGTCCCTCCAATGCTGCCGCCAGAGGATGATGTCGCCGCTCCATGGCGGCCGGTCGAGCATGGCCTTGGCGCCGCTCCATGGCAGATGATGATGACCGGTCGATGATGGCCTCTGCTCGGCGAGGATGACAGAGATTGACTGCCGCCGACCGATGAGGATGAGAGAGGATGACGGCACTTGGAGACGACCGTTCCCCGGCGAGTGGTGGTGCTTCCGCGCCCCTGACCCCTGGCACCTCTTGCTGATTTGCGAGGGGTGCGACGTTTCAGAGGCACGTGATCTTGGATTTCATTTTGTTCCACAAACTCCGAATCATCAGAGGATGTGTCAACCACTACCCGAATGGGCCTCCGCTCTGCCTCCTCTTCATCAGACCACTGGGGATCCTCCCTTTCATCAGAAGAGGAGGAGGATGTGGCTTGCGCTGCACCTCTAGGAGAAAATGGCTCCATGGGGAGAGGAAGAGAGCGCTGTGCGAGGTTGGGGATTTTTGTTGGTTGCAAGAGTTGGGAGAGGAAGAGGGCGCTGTGCGAGAATGGGGTTTTTTGTTGGTTGCAAGAGTGGAGAGAGGAAGAGGGCGCTGGGAGGAAAGGAAGATATTTATGGCCAAAGAAACCCATTCAGCCATTATTGAAAAAACTGCTCCCGAAAAGATTAGAGTAGTTGTGGGATCCGTTCTAGTCAAACTAATTCAATTTTGACCAAATTTACAGTAAATTGTGTTAACACTTATAGCTTCATATAAACTTATCGGGAAGTGAGAATTGCATTCTTTTGTGGACGGAGGGAGTACGTTCTGAGGAAGGGGGAAAGACCATTCAACGGAATGTTAACGGACCGGAAGAAATAATAGTAGACCAGAAGGTCCTTTTAGCAATACATCAGTATACCGGACCTTCTGGACTACCTTTTGCACTCATTTGTCTTTGTTGGAGCTATAAATCCTCCATTGTTCTCCCACAACCTTATTCTTTGGCTATCCTGTCAATGATACCTCGTCCTTGGGCAAATCTTATTCCTGACATTGTTGTGAGCATCGCCAATAAGATCAGTGATGCAAGAGATTTCATCATGTTCAAAGCTGTCTGCAAGGGTTGGAACTGCGCTCGTTCAGGTGAGGCACGCCCGTTTGACCCTTGGATTCTGAAATCTGAATTTATCGGTGAACCTAGAGCAGTGACATTCGCATCCGTCACTGATATGCGGCTTTTTGAGGTCTCCTTTCCTGCATTGGCTGGGAAAAGGACTAGATTGATTGGTTGCGGCAGATCTGGAAGCCTAGTCGCCTTAGATTGCAGAGATTGGTGCAACGCGCTCATGCGGAATCCTTTGTCTCCTCGGAAGCACATTTGCCATCCTTGACTTCCAAAATGGAGCCAAATGGCTACTCTCCATGCTTGTATCTTGTGCCTTGAAACAGCAGCTGGTGCAGAGTCATTTGTCGTGATTACTTTCTTTTGGCCAGAGAAATCTTTTGCAGCGCTTGGATCATTGCCCGTTTCCATGTGGCATTTGGGTAGCCAATCTGACTAGACTACACTACTTTCGGAAGATTTCTGGTGCAGTTCTTCTGAACACATGCGGATCTACTTGGGGCAAGATCTTCCAGCACCTCCCCATCCTGTTGGACTTCGGTTGTCATGGGTTATTGGCATGGGCAACTCTTCTCTACTCGAAGGTGAAGACCGATTGTTCTTTGTTGTTCTGGAGGAGAAAGAAGCTGAGGTGGTAGAATTAACTTTGCATTCATTCGTCGGGGACATTTGGCAGCCTATTCCCTGGGAGAGAGCTCCTGAGTTCCGGAATAAGATCATCTTGTTTGGTCCTGGCAAGTGCATTATTACAGAAGAGCATGCCATTTCTGGTTCGGCTAACCTGAGGGCAAATCACATTTACTTCCTACGAACTTATCATCATGATGAAAAGAACGAGTACTGATCTACCAGCAGGGAATAGGTATTGTTCTAGGCGTCAACAGTACTCCTGCGATCTGCATTAAGCAGGTTCGTGGGGACTGGATTTGGTCGCGAGGAACATGGCTGTTGCCTAGCTATCCGTAATGAGGAACTTCGATTGTGTACCACCTGTAATGCAATTTAAAGTACAAATATCTATATTATCAGCCTTCGTCAATTATTCCGCGCATATGTATGAGTTTCTACCACAATTACTGTAGGGAACAAGCAGTTACGCATTCGATAATCAGGAAGGTCATTCCCGCAAAACATCAACAGAGCAGACAAGTATCAAACATCATAAGATGGCATCTCACAGCTACTCATAGTTGGTATTTCTTAACCTCACCACTATGGCACCGGGATAGCGTGAGCGTGTAAGAATCACCCGGGTATACTGACGGGTGCGAACGAGTCCGCAAGCGCACGGATGCACTGTTGTAGCACTTCTCCCTCGGGAGTATTCCAAAGGGTATCGAATCCTAGGAACGGATGGGGTACTCTATGAGCGACTTATCTAAGGACACAGGATCTCCGCTGAGGTAGGTGAGAGCTATGGAATCTCTTGTAGGTACTCAGTTCTAGGGGGGTACAAGCTGTAAAGGATCTTGCTTCGGACACCGGACCCTCCTGGCTATAACAATTGGTTCACGGCAAATGGTTGCCTACACCTGTATCCGAATGTGGGGGATTCCGTAAGGGTCCAACAGCTGTCACTACCGCGGCCTAACCCATGATAAACCGTGGGATACAAAGCAATCAAAGGATAACCCGTAGTCTAGACACCACGTCTACACTACCGACTACTACTATAGCACGGCTACGTCTGACGTCCCGTAGCAACACTATAGCACTTCGTATAAATACAGAGTGACGAACCCGCGAGTACTGCTACACCTTGCCCATCATGGAATCGAGACGAAACTAAGAGATATGAATGACACTTTGATCTAATTCAGATATGCATGAGTCTCACTATGTTCTAATTGACAGGCAGTCACACAAATGGATAAGTTTACTATGTAACTCCTCCACAAGATCAAACGGGTTTATGCTACTAGAACATAAAGCCTATGATCAAGAACAGACGAAGAACACTAGAACATATCACCCATGTATGAATGCGACTTTAGTCTAATTGGAATATAATGAAATACTCACTTTAGTCTAAATGAAGAACGGTGTCACCCACGAGATACAAAGGGATGGTGGATGAAGAACGGATCATCACACCTCACCTCTACTCATCCACACACTCCCTCTCTACCTAGCACCACCTAAGCTAGATCCTCCTCACACTCACACTCATGGTGGGATGAGGTTTCACCTCCACCAAGAAGGAATGAGAAGAAGAGAAAGAGGCTAAGGTGAGAAGTTGCCTTCAAGTGTGTTGTCCTCTTCTTACCCCCCCTCCCCTTCTATTTATAGGCCAAGGCACCGGCGAGAGGACACCCCGTGCACCCCCGGAATGTGACCAGGAGGCAACCAGGAGCCAGCACGTGGAAGGCCAGGATCAACCGACCTAAGGTCGGTTCGGCCGATCCTGGGGTCGGTCGACCCCCAGGTGGGCCCCCTCGGCCTGTGCTTTCTCTGAGTGGCTACGTGGTGGGTCCTGAGGTCGGTTCCTAGTGTACACGTGTGTTTGAAGCGGTTTAGTTGCTCTGGTGGGCCATAGGATCCATGTGATGCACACGTGGCGGTTTCTGATTCGCCGAGGCTCTCTCTCTTGGATTGATGATGTCATTGATCCAGGGGATTCTTGCATGGCAGCCCCTCATTGGCTGAGCCTGAAGTGCTAGGATCATGGAGGTGTGCTTTCTCTTCATTTCTTATGCTAAACACCTGCATTCATCTTCATACAACCACTTGTGGAAATTGTCAGTTTAAGCCTCTATTCTACTATGGATGCATGGTTCTCATGATGAAATACAGGGATTGACGGCCATAAATTAGGTACTTAACAGCTGTCAGCAACTCCCTCACACTTGACATTTGCTCATCCCGAGCAACAGGGAAGAGATCAAGCAGGTTAAACCAAAGGTATAAAACAAACATAAGAATTATTCCAGGACATACCTTGCTCTTGTGAACTTTGTGGAGTCGCTACCATGCCATCTTGGGTAGTTGATAAGAAGAACGACCATGAACCGAATCCCTTAAGCATTTGATGGCAAGCACTTGGGGTTTTTAATGATTTTTAAAGAAAATCATGCTCTGCCTCCTTCTTTGATTCTCTCGGATCGCTCAATGTGTATATGTCCTCACCTAGGCATGACTACCTTAAATTCATCCAACTTCTAACAAGCTTATGTGGAGCTCAGGGTAGGATATAAATGGTAAGGCATACTTGTATCACATATATTGCAAAGTCAAAAACTGGATCCAACGAGAAAATCAAGTCATACAATCAGATCAAGATGTGCACGTGTATGAATGTAGTGGATATGGTAAGGTGGACACTAGGCCCGGAATGGGTGCTAGTTATTACCATATTCAATGAGTGGGATGAAAACTCCAATGCATGATTCTCTCTCTTATATGAAAAAGCTTATGAGAACATGGCTATCTCCCCTCTTTTCTTTTCTCTTTTTTTGAATGTGGGGACCTTCTTGTGTCCCTCTCTCTCTCTTTTTTTAGATAGCCATGCCTCTTTTTGCAGAATATTTGAGGAGAGAGAAATCAATGCATATGATCGAGCATTTATGTTAGTGGACGGACGAATGGTACAATGCCATCTTCCAGAGTAGAAGAATTGCAAGGGGGAAATGGTGGTGTGCATATGAATCTTGATCATGAAAGCATGAAAAGAATTCTCACTAGGGTCACAGGGTTTGACAAAGCTTAATGCAATAACAAGCAACATATGAGTATAAGGTTTTTCAACTAAAACATCATAAGGCTTGGTAGGACTTGGACATATCAAAGAGGAGCTTGCAAGAGCATTTTTTTAAATAAACCCAAGAACTAAAACCTTCAGAGCTAAGATCATGTCATCAAGTCATATCTCACTTGTCAACTACTTAGATGAACATGTTGTCCTTATGAAGATATTGTTCACAAGCATCAAGAGTATAAACAAGGGATAAAACTTATGCATGTCAACCAGAGGTATGGAGTAAGCATCACCAAAGATTTCTTGAGTTGGTTTATAAAGGATTTTATGAAAGATCATAACGAACTCAGGAGTCATGGTTAAATGAGGTAGAGATGCAAACCAGTGCTGGTTGTTGGTGCAGACCGGATGGGGTTTTTGTGATGTGCAAGAGTGCATCTCCGTTCAGGTTCTCTAAGCATGAGCGGTCGTACGTGTTGTATGAGTGTAGAGCGGGTACAAATATTCATCGTGTTCGCGTTTGGAGAGTGCGACTCTCCCCCACACTATCTTGTACCTGGGTGCGGTTCTTCAAGACAAACAAAAACAAAAACAACTAACACACATGTGACTCGACCGGGTTATATGACTGGTGGAGTCAGATTATTTTATTCAAGTTCATAATGAAATAAGCGCTTACACACATGATGGAAATAAAATTTGAAAGGGAAATAAATGGAAGGAAATAAACTAAACCTAACTAGGCGCCTAAGGAAAATGAAAGGTGGGCGTAGCCCTCTTCACATGCTTGAGCTGCCGATACTCTTCCCACTGCTTCTTCACAACCTTTTTTAAGGCCTCGTACTCGAGGTACACATCTGCCAATCTATCTGCCACTTTGCTTGCTTGGAGACTCCTTCTGTTGGGTAATGAAGCCAGGATATCCTCAAGTTCTGTCTCCCAGCGCGGTGGATATGGCTTGGGCACTCCGCAGCTGTCCTTCGGGGTCCTCACCCCAAAGATGTGAAACCTGGTCTGGGGCTGCGAAAACTCGTCCCAAACATCCTGCTCATACTTGTGGCAGAAAGGCTCACCATCTTTGCCAAAGAGCGATCCTGCGTAGCGCTCTCTGGGCTTCAACGGTGGGCCTGGCCATTCATTGTGGAGCACCTTCTTGCTAGATCATCCCCCTTTTTCTGAGGTATCTCCTTGCTCTAACTCATGGTTCTCCTAGCAGCTTTCTTATGATGGAACCTGTTTTCTTCATGCATGGTTAGTGCATATATACATTGCAAGCTGTGCTCAAGATGTTGCGGTGATAGTTTCCGCAACCAATCTAAGGGAACTATGATGGGTAACCTTAGGAAGATCGTGCAGCAAGCAAGGTTATAGCACTACGGACGAGAGATGACAGAGGTGATGAAGATGAGCACAAGATCCGGCCTATAGCCAAGAGTGCTCTAAGAGTGAAGCTTTCACCTCTGGAAGCATGGCTCAAGAATGCTCGGACCCCAGATCAAGTGAGTGAGACTCCATGGGTCGAATGAACATTCGAGCCGTAAGTCGAGAGTAACAAACTTGCTAGTTCATTCTCTCCTTAGGTTGCCAAAGGTTCTCACCCTCACTAGTGTGAGGATGACACGTAAGCCAACCCAAGCTTCCAACGGAAGTGCAAAAGATAGAGATGCAACCACACTCCCGCGGGGCATCGACCAAGTCAAGGCGTAAGAATGGGATTTATGCCTACTTAACTTGATCGGCATCAGTCCTAGCTGAGCTCAGGATGACGAGATGGGTTGCTCAACTAGATCGGTATAAAATCATGCTTTCCAAGGCTGAAAGTATAGAGATTTTATGAGCCTGGGGCTAGTGTCTTGGCCTGACCTTTGGTGTGGCGGCACCTTGGATCGAGCCTTGACATGAAGCACGAAACATTCATCGTAACCTCTCTTGGAAAGTTGTAGTCGAAGTCGAGATAATCGTTCTCGCCAGGAACAACTACCCTTCCTTAACCACTCCTTTCCTCCTTCCTTCAAGACTAAGTCTCGAAGGTCGGGTTTTAAGAGAAGAAACGATAGGGGAACCTAAAGACAGAACTCACGCTAGATGCTCTTTCCCATAGATTCCTGCTAGTCAAGAATGATATCTTCGACCAGAGCGTAGAGAAAGTTGGTATGTAAGCTCGGGCTCTCTTGAAGATGGATCTAGGCAACTATTCATTACCACGTTCGGCTACCTCGTCACTCAAGACGGGCAGGGAGCTGAAATCTCGGATTTCTCCTAGAATTTCCTTTCCTCGTTCGGGCTCTAAGAGCACAAAGGAGCCTCCCGAAACGGCATCAAGTGTCATGCCACTGCCCTCTAACAAACCAAGCCGGGAATGCTGCAGGAGCACTGGGTCTGGTAGATTAAGGGTTGGGCAAGTCTCGACCACCGAGGCGAAATGATGCCATGCCATGCCATGCCTAGGGATTCCTTCTCTCTTTATTTGAAACTGAGGATCATCATTCTTAAGGAAATGATACGCCTCAAAGGAAAGAATCGAGTACATAAAGCTGCTCTCAATGCTCCCCAGTTGAGGTGAACATGACAAAAACAACGGTACCAAGTTCTCGCTCCTCCAGAAAGGGAGAACGGGATCAAGCTCCTCCTAAGAACATCTTGTGTCACCCCGGTCTTACCCTGGGTGGAACACAGTTGTTCAAAGTCTCTCACATGGAAGTAGGGATTTTCATGACTTTTCCACGAGAAGGAATTGTCCTCAACTAGCTTCATGAGGGATGGGTGAACCATACAAGGTGTCAAAGAGGCTGGTTGCCTCCATAAGAATGATTCCATTGGTTCACTCATAATGGGCGGAAAGTGTGTACAAGGATAACCTTCCTGGGAAAACGGGGGTAGAGGTAGAAACAAAAAGGAAAAACAAAAGATACGAGGATAGTCGGGTTCTTAGATTCTCAACAACCGATCCCCGGCAACGGCGCCAGAAATGCTTGTTGGCATTTCTTAACCTCACCACTATGGCGCCGGGATAGCGTGAGCGTGTAAAAATCACTCGGGTATACTCACGGGTGCGAACGAGTCCGCAAGCACACGGATACACCATTGTAGCACTTCTCCCTCGGGAGTATTCCAAAGGGTATCAAATCCTAGGAACGGATGGGATACTCTATGAGCGACTTATCTAAGGACACATGATCTCTGCTGAGGTAGGTGAGAGGTATGGAATCTCTTGTAGGTACTTGGTTCTAGGGGGGTACAAGCTGCAAAGGATCTTGCTCGGACACCGGACCCTCCTGGATATAGCAGTTGGTTCACGGCAAATGGTTGCCTACACCAGTATCCGAACGTGGGTGATTCTGTAAGGGTCCAACGACTGTCACTACCGCGGCCTACCCCAAGACAAACCGTGGGAAGGATAAACCATAGTCTAGACACCACGTCTACACTACCGACTACTACTATAGCATGGCTACATCTGACGTCCCGTAGAAACACTATAGCACTCCATATAAATATGGAGCAACGAACCCGCGAGTACGGCTAGACCTTGCCCATCATGGAATCGAGACGATATTAAGAGATATGAATGACACTTTGATATAATTCAGATATGCATGAGTCTCACTATATTCTAATTGACAGGTAGTCACACAAACGGATAAGTTTACTATGTAACACCTTTGCAAGATCAAACGGGGTTATGCAACTAGAACATAAAGCCTATGATCAAGAACAGACGAAGAACATTAGAACATATCACCCATGTATGAATGCGACTTTAGTCTAATTGAAATATAATGAAATACTCACTTTAGTCTAAATGAAGAACGGTGTCACCCATGAGATACAAGGGGATGGTGGATGAAGAACGGATCATCACACCTCACCTCTACTCATCCACACACTCCCTCTCTACATACCACCACCTAAGCTAGATCCTCCTCACACTCACACTCATGGTGGGATGAGGTTTCACCTCCACCAAGAAGGAATGAGAAGAAGAGAAAGAGGCTAAGGTGAGAAGTTGCCTTCAAGTGTGTTGTACTCTTCTTACCCCCCCCCCTCCTCTTCTATTTATAGGCCAAGGCACCGGCGAGAGGACACCCCGTGCACCCCCAGAATGTGACCAGGAGCCAACCAGGAGCCAGCACGTGGAAGGCCAGGATCAACCGACCCCCAGGTGGGCCTCCTTAGCCTGTGCTTTCTCTGAGTGGCTGTGTGGTGGGTCCTGAGGTCAGTTCCTGGTGTACACGTGTGTTTGAGGCGGTTTAGTCGCTCTGGTGGGCCATAGGATCCATGTGATGCACACGTGGCGGTTTCTGATTCGCTGAGGCTCTCTCTCTTGGATTGTTGATGTCATTGATCCAGGGGATGCTTGCATGGCAGCCCCTCATTGGCTGAGCCTGAAGTGCTAGGATCATGGAGATGTGCTTTCTCTTTATTTCTTATGCTATACTCCTGCATTCATCTTCATACAGCCACTTGTGGAAATTGTCAGTTTAAGCCCCTATTCTACCGTGGATGCATGGTTCTCATGATGAAATGCAGGGATTGACGACCTTAAATTAGGTACTTAACAGCTGTCAACAACTCCCCCACACTTGACCTTTGCTCGTCCCGAGCAATAGGGAAGAGATCAAGCGGGTTAAACCAAAGGTATGAAACAAACATAAGAATTATTCCAGGACATACCTTGCTCTTGTGAACTTTGTGCAGTCGCTACCATGCCATCTTGGGTAGTTGATAAGAAGAACAACCATGAACCGAATCCGTTAAGCATCTGATGGCAAGCACTTGGGGTTTTTAATGATTTTTAAAGAAAATTATGCTCTGCCTCGTTCTTTGATTCTCTCGGATCGCTCAATGTGTATATGTCCTCACCTGGGCATGACTTCCTTAAATTCATCCTACTTCTAACAAGCTTATGTGGAGCTCAGGGTAGGATATAAATGGTAAGGCATACTTGTATCACATATATTGCAAAGTCAAAAACTGGATCCAAAGATAAAATCAAGTCATACAATCAGATCAAGATGTGCACGTGTATGAATGTAGTGGATATGGTAAGGTGGACACTAGGCCCGGAATGGGTGCTAGTTATTACCATATTCAATGAGTGGGATGAAAACTCTAATGCATGATTCTCTCTCTTATATGAAAAAGCTTATGAGAACATGGCTATCTTTCCTCTTTTCTTTTCTCTTTTTTGTTTGAGGCGGTTTAGTCGCTCTGGTGGGCCATAGGATCCATGTGATGCACACATGGCGGTTTCTGATTCGCCGAGGCTCTCTCTCTTGGATTGACGATGTCATTGATCTAGGGGATGCTTGCATGGCAGCCCCTCATTGGCTGAGCCTGAAGTGCTAGTATCATGGAGGTGTGCTTTCTCTTTATTTCTTATGCTAAACACCTGCATTCATCTTCATACAACCACTTGTGGAAATTGTCAGTTTAAGCCCCTATTCTATTGTGGATGCATGGTTCTCATGATGAAATGCAGGGATTGACGGCCTTAAATTAGGTACTTAACAGCCGTCAACACTCATCACCACAAAGTTCACACCACCAACAAGTAGCAAATACCAAAATACGAGCATGATTAGCACCTCAAAACCGTCTACCTAGCAATAACACCACGAATCACATTATGCCTCATTATTGTCCTTGCTGAGTGACCTCTTATATGAGGCCTGTCTCAGCAAATTCCTTCACCTTCTTCACCACAAGTGTTGCAGAATCCAGGATCTGCTTGACCGTCTGCAGCTCAGCGGCAGTCTCTTGAGTCTCCCTGTTAGCCTTTGCACATTCTTCCTTCCACATCCTTGCCTGGCTTTCAGCTTTGAGGTACCTGTTGGCTTCATCCTTTTCTGTAGGAGACAACAGAGCATCGTTTCTCATTTTCTTTCTCGTCTCAAATAGGTTATGGGCTACCTCCCCGTAGTATCACGTTATCGTCTGCAGCTCAACTGCTTTGACATTGTCCTCCTCCTTAGCAGCTGTACATGCTTCTTTCCATGACCTTGCTTCCTCTTCTGCTTTTCCCTTCATTTCCATCAGTTTCTCTAGAACTTCTAGAGTCCTAATATCCCATTCAGGATCTATCCACCTAAATGACGCGCACTTCATGCCATCAGTCTGCAGTCACCGATTTCATTCATATAATTAGCGATTGACCACACTAACATCAAACGCAGAAGCAACATTTATTAGAAGTGATACAGGTTATCGTTTACCTCGCAGCAGCATACATATCAACGCCCAGGGTTGGCGCCTGTCCAGCCATACCTCAGATGGACAGGCAACCCGTCCTTGAACTCGTTTTCATTAGGATCTAAGACGATAACTTCACGAGAACCAGGCGTCGGCGATCTGGAGCTTTCAGAGTCTACTCCAAACACCTTTAAAATACATGAATATAGTTTGTTAACCCAGATCCCCAAATCCAGAATTCCCCTTAACTAGTGTGACAGATCAAAGTAGCACGGCTAAACAGAGGACTGACCTGACCGGAGCGAGTCCTGCTTCTCCATTCGCCGCTGGGACTGCTACGATTCGCCATTCCCGCCATGGGCAATAGCAGATCTAAGGATTGACGCTAGCTCTAGTCTTTGCCACAAGGAAAAGCAGCGTGGTGCCGGTGAGTCTCTTGCAGAATTGCAGTAGTGTACGCCGTGTCATCGAGAGAAATGAGATATATACACTTGTCTGCGGGAAAACTTTTTTTTGGCTGTCGCGCGCGCTTTTCTCCCGCCAACTTACCAGAACCGCTCCGCGCTGTTGTTGGGGCAGACATGTCCAGTTTTCAAGCGCGTGGCGGCTGGCCACGTGGAATAGTCGGCACTTGGAAACAAGCAGTTACACAATTGTTTCTCAGGAAGGTCCTTCCTGCAATCCATCAAAAGGACGGACCATCCGATTCAGGATCAATCCAAACAAATAGCATCTTAGCTTTTCCTCCCTTTTTACCACTAGGAAGGACCTCCTTTCGAAACATCAACAGGCCGGAGTTTCCTCAATCATAACTTCCCCCATCTCTATCTATTATCACCATACCTCCATTGTTCTTCCTCTACCTCCATTGCAACGCGTATGAATTCTGAATGGTGAGTATGCTCGAAACGAATGACTTTGGATCATGAACCCAAATGCCAGTGACCTAAATGAAAGACCGCTTGGGTGTCGGACCCAAACGTCAGTGACCTTACAAATGATCCGATTTTTGCAATACCAAATGTACTCACTGCAACAAATTAACGTACTGTTTCAACTATTTATTACATGACTAAAAACACTTAAACAAAACATTAAAACTACAGGGGACCCTGGTAATTCGGGATGATCAGTGCATACAACCGCCCAATCATATGTGAGTATTCCGTGAGGAAAGATTCGCTCTAAGAGAGACATGCACTTGTCCTGCAATTATGTGCAGTTAGCCTGAATTGCCCATCGTAGAAATGAAGTCACAGTTTCCTCGCTTGCCATGTCCCACATCTTTGACGCACAGTGCAGCTTCAACCTTTCGACTTGGTACATGTCAGCGACCGAGAGTAAATAAGGCCAAGCATTGCGATTCACAATGATCGACACGTCCGTTCAGAGGGGGTGTGCACACAAGTTCGTCGGCTAACGCCCGGTGCCAGTCCTTAACTGCAATTCTCAATGACCTCCATTGCAATGTGTATGAATTCTGAATGGTGAGTATGCTCGAATCAATTTGGAATAGATTAAACCAAATCAGTATAATAAGATGACATCTCATAGCAACTCATCACCACAAAGTTCACACCACCAGTCCACCAACAAGTAGCAAACATCATACGATGATCCGGTAGCCAACACCAAAATACAATCATGATACAAGTTTCAGAATAATCATCACTACTCATAACTCCATCTCATTTTTGGCCTCCTGCAGCTGTTCCTTCACCTTCTGCATCTCCTACCGTGAATTTTTTGTCTTGCGAGACTCTCTTGCATTTCTTAAAGTTCTTTCAGAAGATGTGGATGTCTCGTCTCATGGCGAGGACTCTATAGGATCTCCAAAGAGATCGAAAACATGATAGAACAATTAGCTGACAGAGAGAAAGAGCTTCAGTACACACCTAAGAACACGAAAAAGAAGGGCAGAGATCATTCTTCTTACCATAGACATTGGAATAAATGCGTCAATGAATGGGTAGGATATTGAGTTTGTTTGGTCAGTCTTTTCTTTTAAATGTTCAAGAAGTTCGTTGTCAGTTGGACTGAAACGGGTACTAATAGGCAAGGATACTCGTTTCAGTCCAACTGATAACGAACTTTTTGAACATTTAAAAGAAAAGACGGACCAAACAAACTCAATGTCCTACCCATTTATTGACGCATTTATTCCAATGTCTATGGTAAGCAGAATGAGCTCTGCCCTCATTTTTCTTGTTCTTAGGTGTGTACTGAACCTCTTTCTCTCTGTCAGCTAGTTGTTCTATGATATTTTCAATCTCTTTGGAGATCCTAACAGAGTTCTCCCCCGAGACGAGACATCCAGATATTCTAAAATAACATTAAGATGTTCTTGTAGAAATAAACTCATCCTTGGAGAAAACTCATCTCAGTCTATACAAGAACCTGAATCCCTTGAACCCAATTGTATGAGTACAGTAAAACAACCACCACACGCCACAAAACCTGGTTGTTTGCTACCTACATAAACTCAGCAAGGGCATGGTTGTCCTAAATGAACCTATCGATCCATCAAACGATGCAAATTGGAAACTAACTGAATCTAACACCTGTGAATTGTGCAAACGCTAACAATCGTGGCAGAATCCAGATGTCCCTTCAACGGTCTGCAACTCTGAAATAGTATCTTCAATCTACCAATACAAAAAACGATGGACCTGTCAATCCAATCAATTGTGCACCTCGACAAAAATCCATAAAACGAGTGGCTTGAAGCACATCTAGAAGCTACTAAAATACAAAACCTACTGTAAGACGATACAAATTGAAAACTAACTGAATCTGACACGAATTGTCTATAGCCTATCAACTTCTAACACCTATCGAAGTGTAAATCTAAAGGTACGATAATGAAATCTAAATCTACCATATATGCTCATCAATCCTCCAGATCCCCAAATCTAGATATCCCCAACCCTAGTAAGATAGGGGAAAATATAGCGGCTCAAACCAGAGGACCAACCTCATCATGCTGTCTCATCCTCTTGTTGCTGGGATGTGGCGGCGCAACCATCTTCCCCTCACCGCTAGGATCCGTCATTCCTACCATGAACTATTGCAGATCTGTGTAGCGGAAGTCAAAAGTCATTGCGAAGTCTAAGTGAAGTGTCTCGCCAGCCATTCCATACGTAATTATAGACTCAACTGAAACTTACATGTGGGACCTGGTCACAGTAAAGAATTCGCATGAACTATTAGCTGAGTTTCCCATAAAACACGCACAACCAAGAAGTGGTGCAGTGGTAAACAGCACAGCCTTGTTCCTTTAGGTCCCTGGTTCGAACCCATGCCATGGCAAATTATTTTTGTAACATTTCGTGACCTAGCCTCCACTGATCTGGCGAAAATGCTTACACGTGGGACCCTAGAACTATTTATGACAACTTGGAACACTCTATTTTCGAAAAAAAATGCTTACATGTGGGACCCAACTGAATTTTATGACGACTTGGAACACTCTATTTTAAAATAATGTTTACATGTGGGACCAAAGTTGGTTTATGACGCCGCTGACATGGCGAAAATACTTTAATGTGGGACCCTAGAAAAATTTATGACGACTTGGAACACTCTATTTTCGAAAAAATGCTTACATGTGGGACCCAACTAAATTTTATGACGACTTGGAACACTCTATTTTTAAAATAATGCTTACATGTGGGACCAAAGTTGGTTTATGACGCTATTGAGGAGCTTATGGCGTCACAAAACAAGCATGGAACAAGGAACGCTCAGCTACAGTAGCAACCGTTATGATGAAAGTTTTTTTGTCACTAAATTTTCTTGGAAGTGAAATATTATGACAAGATCAGCCAGGAACATCATAAATCAATGACGCCAAAATGTGGTTGCGTCACTAATCAACAATTTTCTTGTAGTGTTTGGGCAAGCTAAGATCAATGATAGTTTCAATAAGAAGTTAGCTACCTGTGATAAGGCTTTGGAAAGCCTTAAAACTATGATTGATAGCCTCTCTTCTGCTCTTAAGAGTCAGTTAAGCTTTAATAAGATGATAGAAACCCAGTTGGCTCAGTTAGCTGCTTTGGTTCCCTCTGCTGAAGACGGGAAGATTCCGGGGCAACCCGTATCCTCCTGTGAAGATGTTTGTCTAGTGTCCACTAGATGGGGTGAGCCATCTAGGCGGATATGACCTACTGACTATACAGGGAAGCCAGTACAGCAGGTTCTTGATCCCTGGAGTTTTCAGCAATTGTGTACAGGAGAGACCCTGGTTATCTGGCTATCACTTGCACGATATACTATCAAAAAATCAGGAATGCTCTCTGTGACCTTGGTGCAAGTGTCAATTTGATGTCCAAGGCTATGTTCAAGAAATTGGGATATCCTGCTCTTTCTCCAACCTCGAAGACAGTTCAACTTGCTGATGCATCGATCCAACATCCAGAGGGGATAGTTGAGAGCTTATTGGTATTCGTCCAAGGTTCTTGCATCTTCGTGGATTTCGTGGTCCTTGATATGCAGGATGATGCGAAATGCCACTCATTCTTGGGAGGTCATTCCTAAGTGACGCAAAGGCGAGGATCAATGTGGGAAATGGAATGATCTGATTCCGCATTGGAAGGAAGAACTTGATGTTCTGCTTTCGACCGACAGAAGAGCAATGTTATTCAGCGCAAGGAAATGATGAGCAATCCGGGGAATGTACGGAGCCACGACCCCAACTCAAGCAACCTCTGACCACACCAGCAAAACCAAAGAAAATAAAGAAGGTGTGGCGGGAGGTACAGAAGTCATACCCCTCTACTTCTCGGGAGTGGGGTGACGAGTGGAATTAATCACCGAGAATTGTCCCGTTCTTGAACTTAAAATGATGAGTCCATTTTACCAAAAGGTAAAATTGGTATTTATCTCATATTTCCCTTTCCAAAATTTTATTTGAATTCTCCAAAATGAATATTTAATTTTCCAAACAGTGCATCTCCATGCTAGAATTTTTCTAGCCATTTTTCCTTTCTAAATGAAATTTCTGAAAATAATTTTTGAGATTGGAAAAACCTTGAAAAATTATTTGAGCCACTTTGTGGGCGAATTTGGACCGAGGCACTTGGGCAGGACACCAGGTAGCTGTTAGAGAGCAACTGGCAAAAGCCGGGGGCGAACAGGCCCGACAGGGTGTCGGCCGACCCCACAGGTCGGCCGGCCCAGCCCAACCGTCGGACAGGCCCCGCCTCCTCCAACGGCTCCTAGCGGTAACTCTCGGCTTTTACCCTGGTGCCTGGCTCGTTTGCCTATAAATAGAAGGGGGGTTGAGGGGGTTCTTCACCCATTCACTCATTTTCACCACACTCCCCCGCTCTACTCTTTGGCTCTTTGGTTTTCTTGGATTTCTTGCTCGAGATTGAAGTGACAAGCACCCTTTCCAAGTTGTTGCTGAGTATTGATCATTGGTGGAGCAATCTCGATAAGAATTTCATTCCGGTTTCACTAATCCATCACCGAGTTGCTTGTGTTGTTTGTTGTGCACCATGAGTTGGGCCGCCGGTGTGTTCCGGAAGGTGACTCGCTCCCGTCGTTCGCAAGACGGAGGAAGCTCATCCCGTTATACTCTAGAGCTACACCAAGCCTGATGTCAACAGAGTATGAAGAAGAAGAGGAAGAGCTTCCTACGCCACAAGCCGAAGGAGTGTACGCCGCTAACGCCCCCTTTATCGACTTGAGGGACGAACGAGAGAGACAAGTCTATGCTATCCTCAAGGATCGAGTCTTCTCCAACACGAGGGAATTCGACCCGACCCTTTTGGAAAAGATAGGTATGGACTCCGAATTCGATTCCATTTGGCAAGCTCTTGGTTGGGAAGGTTTTGTCCCGATTCAAGAGATGGGTTCTAGGCCTATTACCATTCAGTTTATCTGCACTTTTCAAGAGGATGCATCTGGTATTTCATTTCGATTTCATGGAGTTCCATATCGGGTTTCATGGAAGGATCTTAGTTGCACCCTCGATTTTCATCGCCGTTGTGCTATTCCTCTTGAGCAAGCTTGCAGCGGTTTTACTCGCGAGAGTTTTTGGGAAGAACTTTCTGGTCGGCCTGTTCGCGGCAAGTTGACATCTCGGTGCAACGATATTTTGCATCCCACTCTCTGACTATGGCACAAGTGGCTCGCCATCACTCTCTTTCCAAGGGATCATGTTCGAACCATGTGCACTGACGAGATGAGGATTTTATACGCCGCGGTCAGACGGATCAAGGTCTCCCCCGTTCAAGCTATGATTCGGCAGTAGTTGACGAACTTTAAGATGACGGGTTCTATTGAGTGTACGTCTTTGGTCTCGCGCATCGTTATGAGTCTTGGGCTTACGCAAGGGTCCAATGTGCCCTACAGTGCTAATCCCCGGTCTTTGATCGATGAGGCTTATTTGACTCAGGGACATATTCTTAAAAAGGGCCCGGACGACTCTTTGGTTTTCTTTTACCCTAGCTATGCAAACCAAATTCGGTTACCTAACCCGGATTTCCAGTTGTACGGCCAAGGGCCACTGACCGTTCCTCTCGAGGAACCTCGTCATTCCAGTGTCTCTGGTGACAGGGTTACTAGGAGTGCATCAAGGAGAGCAGCCAAGGCACAACAGCCGCCACCACAGCCATCTCCGCAGCCGTCTTCTCAGACACATCCTTAGGCTACCAGACCTCCCCCTGGCACATGGACCTCTACCGAGTACATGCCTGGGGTTACTCCCGGATATGCTCCCGATTGGGATCAACACATGTACCAGCAGGGTGCGAGTAGCTCGGCTTAGGCTAGTGCAGGTAGTGGCGAGTGGGCTATGCCGGCTGGTACTGCCTACGGAGATGCGACGTCTTCATCATCTGGGTTGCGCTCATCATCTCGTGGGGTTAACCTCACTCAGCAGATGAGCGAGCTCAACATCTGAGTTGGCAATGTGGAGGAGGCTGTGCACTAGCACGCTGAGTCCACTCGGGACTGGCAGCGTATGTCAGACGAGAGACTTCACGCCATCGAGCAGGCACAGCAGCAGCAGTTGGAGGAGCAGAGGGCTTACTTTCGGTGGATGGGATATCCCCCTCCACAGTAGTGAGCCTGAAGCTAGCTTGGGGGAGGACCCCCACTCTGAGGTAACTTGTATCTTCATTTGTTTTCAGAACCCCATATGCTAAAAACACATAAAAATCTACAAAATTAAAAAGACCAAAAATATTTATTTGCTTTCCTAAATTAGTTTGTTTTTCATATGCGCGGTAAGAATGCTTTCGTTCTCATGGTTGAAATGATGAATAGTTGCTCTATTTATTCCACTTGTATGCCTTGCTTACAGCTTAGTATCCTATTTAAGTTTTGAGTTAGTTGGCTTGCATGATCAAACCTTAGCTTGAAACTTGTGGGTAGCAAAAAGCATGACCTTTGCCTAGGTTGTTGTGAGGTATGATATGGTATAATAGAGTTGTTGTGAGCTAGTGTCAAGTGATGTTTGATTCCGGAGTTTTCTTTTGAAAAATGCTAAAATGATAAGTTCCTCAATGATGTGAAATTCCTATCCAAGGCCATATGTAGATTCTAGCAATTGTTAGCTTCCACATATGCTACCTGATTTCTTCATTGAGTCTTGTCGAATTGTCATGACCCTCGGTGAGAAACTTGTCATGCTCCTATGATCAAGATCACGTACACAGCCACCATATGCTAGACTTCCACCCTGGAAGTTAGCAACAATCATTCCATCCATTCCCCATCCATTCCACAAATAAAGCTCCACGCAGTCTTCATGATTTTATCCCTCTCCAAAGATATTCAACAAAGACTATGGCTATGTTAAAAAAGAGAGAAAAAAGAATTCATGCTCAAAGGCATGCATAAAAAAAAGAGAGAAAGAATAAAGAAACATAGCCCAAGTCTCAAAATCATCAAAAAGGAGAGAAGGGAAAAATCATGCCAAAGGGAGTCCATCCTCCATCCACAATATACACACACACATGCACATCTTGATCAGGTTGTATGACTCATTGCTCCCAAGGATCTAGTTTTCGACTCGACAATACATTAGAAACAGGTATGCCACATGTTTTCCCTACCTACAGCCCCACATATAAGCTTATTAGGAGTAGGTTGTGAAAGAAGGCAACCCAATGCCTTGGTGAGGAACCATACACATTGAGCGATCCGAGAGTATCATTTGAGCAACTTTGATTTCTTTTGAAAACCTGCAAAACCTCCGGATTGATAACTGATCAAGGTACAAGTAATTGGCAATCTATATATAACCGTTCTATCTTTCAACCACCCAAGGCAAGGTGAAGCTACATGCCCTGTACTAATCAAGCGAAAGGTAAGATCAATGCCAACTCATTCAACTCTGGATAGAATACTTAGCAGTATGCTTGTCATAAACTAGGAATACAACATCGTAGCAACTCCTGATCAACCAACCTAAGTCCATAGTGTCATGCTCGGGACGAGCAAAAGGCTAGCTCGGGGGAGTTGTTGACGGCTGTTAAGTGCCTAATTTAGCCGTCAATATACTCATAAATAAAGGAGCAAAAGGCATTTCTTACACGCATTTAGTTAAGAATAATGTAGTTCCACTTGTCCCTGGAGCTTTTGTGATTGCAAGTAAAATAAGCATAAAAGAAGTGACAACTCACCTTCTATGGTTCATGCCACGTCACCTCAGCCAAGGAGGGGCTGCCACCTAGGATCCCATGCATGCAAGCCATGTCACCAATCCAAGGGAAGCAACCCCGGCGAATCAGAGGGCGACACGTGGATGTCACATGGATTGAAGGGCCCACGGGCAGGCAAACCACCTCAAACTCGGGTGGACACCGGGAACCGACCTTAGGACCGACAGGACAACCACCACGCGAAAGCACAGGCCGAGGTGGGCCCACAAGGGGTCGGCCGACCCCACAGGTCGGCCAAATCGACATTGTGTTGGCTCATCCTGGCCGTCCACGTGGTGTCTCCTGGTTGGCTCCTGGTCCACTCCCGGGGTGCTCACGCCATTCTCCCGAAGTTGTCCAAGGCCTATAAATAGAAGGGAGGGGACTCATTTCTTACCCAACTCACTTTCCAACTCCTCTCTTACTTTTGGTTTCCAAGGCTAGGAGGTAGGCTAGAGTAGTTCTACTTCAGGTTCTAAGTCTACTTTGGGATCTAGGTATGAGTTCTCTTGTATCTTTATTTTATTGTATGACTTTGATCTACTTCAGTTATTCAGCTATTTCATATAAAGTAGTGTTAGCATATATGGGTGATTCATTCATGTGTTCTTCGTTTGTTCATCATTTAGAGGCTCCTGTTCTTGATGAACAAGGCCTTTCGATCCACTTGACGGCTGATTTACTCATGTCTTCGTTGTTTGTTCATAAGTTAGAGGCTTGTGTTCTTCACGAACACGACCCTTTGATCCTGTTGAATAGACATAGTAGAGCACGAATCCATTTATATGACTAGCCTAGTTTGATCCAGTTAAATCATGTGTTTGTGTTGTATGCAGTTCGAGTTCAAGCTACGGTACTCGGTGTAAGTGGCTAGTTACCTAGTGGCACTGACCTGGGTCACAATAGCCCAGGCCGGTCAGTGTCTAGTTAACAACGCATGGTGCTTGGGTTGAGTAGCTGCGTTGCATACGAGCGTGCCCCACAGATTGATAGAGGTAGGCCGCGGTAGTGACAGCCGTTGGACTCTTTGTACTCCTCCACGTTCGGGTACGCTGTAGGAGTCTAAAATCTAACAACCGACGTCATGCGGAAGCGACGCGGGTGGTTAGCTCCCCGTTTGTGCCTGGGTGCTGAGCTGATATTCATACAATGCTTATGCTAACTTGTATGTTGCCTCCTAAGCCGTAGTGTACCATAGAGAGAACAAGTTTGCATGTGTTCACACTACCCCATCATTATCATATCTTACCCCTGTGTTTGGACTCTGACTTATTCTCGTCATTGATCTATACTCATTGCAATAGTGTTGCACTTGTTAATCCGACCATGCCTTCCTTGGATTCGATACCCTTTGGAATACTCCTTTGGGGAAATGCTACAATGGTATATCCGTGCACTTGCGGACTCTTTGTAAACGTTAGGATTATCATCGGAACATTTCTGGCATCGTTGCTAGGAACTCATGAACTTAGCAATGATGTTAAGGAATGCCGATAAACATTTCTAGCGCCGTTACTGGGGATACGAACCTAGTGATGATGTTAAGAAATGTCCACAAGCATTTCCAGCGCCGTTGCCGGGGATACAAACCTAGTGATGACGTTAAGAAATGTCAACATCGGCCACAAAGTCAGCCAGTACCTGTGACTTGACCATGTTGCAGGGTACGAAGGTAATGTCATGTGCGGCCAACTCGATGGACCACTTCATAATTCTTCCCATAGCATTCCTGTTGTGCAGGATGTCGCCTATGGGGTAGTCGGAAACTACAACGATCTTGTGAGCCTCGAAGTAGTGCTTCAACTTGCGAGTGGTGATGAGCAACGCGTAGAGTAATTTCTGCACTTGGTTGTACCGCACCTTCGAGTCAGTCAGTACCTCTCTTATGAATTAGACCGATCTCTGGACTGTGTAGGCGTGGCCTTCCTCTTTGCGTTCCACGACTAGCACCGTGCTCACCACGTGCGTAGTAGCCAAAAATATAGAGGTGGAGCGTCTCCCCGACTTCTGGAGCAGTGAGGATGGGCGGTTTCTGGAGGTAATCCCTGAGCTCCAGGAAAGACTTTTGGACCTCCTCATCCCACTGGAAGTTGTCTTGGTACCTGAGGAGCTTGAAGAAGGGTAACCCTCGCACACCGAGTCGTGAGATAAAGCGGCTAAGTGCTGCCATGCACCCGGCGAGCTTCTGCATGTCTCTTTGGCACTTGGGGGGCTTCATCCGGGTGATCGCGTTGATCTTATCTGGGTTTGCCTCTATGCCGCGGTTGCTAACGAGGAATTCGAGTAGTTTTCCTGCGGGAATGCCGAAAACGCATTTTTTCGGGTTACGTTTCCAGCGGTAAACCTTGAGGTTCGCGAAGGTCTCAGACAAGTCCTTGATAAGATTATCAGGCTCTCGAATCTGGACTACCACGCTGTCCACATAGGCCTCGGCATTTTTCCCAATCTGTGTCTCTAAACACTTTTGGATGGCACGCTGATATGTTGCGCCAGTGTTCTTCAAACTGAAAGACATGGTCAAGTAGCAATACGCGCCAAAGGGCGTAATGAACGACGTCTTGATCTGGTCTTTGACTTTAAGCTGATTTGGTGATAGCCTGATTAGCAGTCGAGAAAACAGAGCAGGGCACAGCCCATCGTGGAATCAACGACCTGGTCTATTCGCAGGAGAGTGAAGGGGTCTTTGGGGCAGTGTTTGTTGAGGTCGATGTAATCAACACACATTCTCCATTCCTTATTATTTTTGGATACAAGAACTGGGTTAGCCAACCAGTCAGGATGATACACTTCCTTTATGAAACCGTCTGCTAGTAGTTATGTAAGCTCTACCCCTATCACCTCCTTGCGGTCCTTCACGAATTGTCGCAGCTTCTGCTTTATCAGCTTGGCGTTCACGTCAACCTTCAAGGAGTGCTCGACAAGCTCTCTGAGCACCCCTGGCATATCTGCTGGTTTCCAGGCGAATATGTCCGAGTTAAAGCGTAGGAACTCGATGAGCATGCTTTCCTATTTGGGGTCCATGTTGGCCCCTATGGTCGCCATCTTGGACGGATCCTCGAGCCTGAGGGACACCGTCTTCGTGGCCTCCTTCTTCTGTTGGATCGCCTCCGTTGTCGGCTCTTGGTTGGGATCTCTAGGTCCACTGGGGCCAGCTTGCTGGCGGCGGCCATGACCTCCGCAGCGCGTCTAGAGAGGTCGAGTGTGGCTGCGATGTGGAGGTTTTCCATCTCGCACGCGCTAGCTGTACCAACGTCTCCTTTAAGGGTAAGGACGCCGTTGGGGGTGGGCATCTTCAACACCATTGTAGGTGTAGTGCGGGACCGCCATGAATTTGGCCAATGAAGGCCTGCCGAGCATGCCATGGTAGGCTGTCTCGAAGTCAGGCACGATGAAGCGGACATACTCGGTCCGGTAGTTCTCAATCGTGCCGAAGGTGACTGGCAGAGAGATCTCTCCGAGTGGTACCGAGGGATCCCTGGGTACTATGCTAAAGAAGGGCTTGTCCGTTGGACTCAGATCCATGGGAGTGAGCCTAAGTTCCTTCAGCATGCTGGCGAATAGGATGTCGAGGCCACTGCCTCCGTCGACCAGCATCTTGCCGAGTCCCACATTATGAATCGTGGGCTTCAGCACTAGGGGGTGCCGCTAGGGTCTGGCGACTGCTTCCGGGTGGTCTTCCCTGCAGAAAGTGATCGGAACCTCTGACCATCACAGGTACTGGGGTGTCCCGAGATGAGCTGCGTACACCAATGCTCGTTCAGTGAGCTTGGCCTTGCGCTTGCCCTCTAGCAGCTTTGGACCGCCGTAGATCATATTGACGGCACGGTTGGCTACCTGGAATTCCTCCTTGTCATCCTCTGCGAGCTAGTTGTGCTTAGCCTAGCCCTTTGTTGACAGCTGTTAAGTACCTAATTTAAGGCTGTCAATCCCTGCATTTCATCATGAGAATCATGCATCCACACTAGAATAGGGGTTTAAACTTACAATTTCCACAAGTGGCTGTATGAAGATGAATGCAGGTGTTTAGCACAAGAAATGAAGAGAAAGCACACCTCTATGATCCTAGCACTTTAGGCTCAGCCAATGAGGGGCTGCCATGCAAGCAGCCCCTGGATCAATGACGTCATCAATCCAAGAGAGAGAGCCTCGGCGAATCAGAGACCGCCATGCGTGCATCACATGGATCCTATGGCCCACCAGAGCACCTAAACCACCTCCAACACATGTGTACACCGGGAACAGACCTCAGGGCCCACCAATCAGCCACTCAGAGAAAGCACAAGCCGAGGGGGCCCACGTGGGGGTCGGCCGACCCTTGGATCGGCCGAACCGACCTTTGGTCGGCTGATCCCAGGCCTCCATGTGGTGCTCACCCATTTGTCCTAGAAGCCATCCCCGGGGTGTTTCGCCCCATTTGACGACGGTGCTCAGCCTATAAATAGAAGAGGAGGGGGGAAGAATAGGACAACACACTTGAAGGCAACTTCTTACCTTAGCCTCTTATCCTCCTTCTCATTCCCTCTAGGTGGAGGTGAATCCTCATCCCACCATGAGTGTGAGTGTGAGGAAGATCTAGCTTAGGTGGTGCTAGGTAGAGAGGGGAGTGTATGGGTGAGTAGAAGGGAGATGCGATGATCCATTCTTCGTTCATCATCCCTTTGTACCTCGTGAGTGATGCTGTTCTTCATTTAGACTAAAGTGAGTATTTCGTTATATTCCAATTAGACTAAAGTTGTATTCATACATGGGTGATATGTTCTAGAGTTCTTCATCTGTTCAACATTTAGAGGCTCGTGTTCTTCGTGACATGATCTTTTGATCTTGTTGGCTAGATGAATAATTCTGCATTCCGTTTGTGTGACTGCTTGTCAATTAGAATATAGTGGTACTCTGCATATCTGAATTAGACCAAAGTGTCATTCATATCTCTTCGTATTGTCTTGATTCCATGATGGGTAAGGTCTAGTTGTACTCGCGGGTTCGTCGCTCTGTATTTCTACAGAGTGCTATAGTGTTGCTACGGGACGTCAGACGTAGTCGTGCTATAGTAGTAGTCGGTAGTGCAGACGTGGTGTCTGGACTACGGGTTATCCTTCGATTGCCCTGTATCCCACGGTTTGTCTTGGGGTAGGCCGCGGTGGTGACAGCCGTTGGACCCTTTCGGAATCCCCCATGTTCGGATACAGGTGTAGGCAACCATTTGCCATGAACCAACTGTTATAGCCAGGAGGGTCCGGTGTCCGAAGCAAGATCCTTTGCAGCTTGTACCCCCCTAGAACCAAGTACCTACAAGAGATACCATACCTCTCACCTACCTTAGCAGAGACCCTGTGTCCTCGGATGAGTCGCTCGTAGAGTACCCAACCGTTCATAGGAACAAAACCCTTTGGAATACTCCCGAGGGAGAAGTGCTACAACGGTGTATTCGTGCGCTTGCAGATTCGTTCGCACCCGTCAGTGTACCCGGGTGTTCCTTACACGCTCACGCTAGACGCACCACTAGTGGTGAGGTTAAGAAATACCAACACCCTTCTCGCCTTTCCTAGGGCTTCTCTGACGGCCTTTGCCGGAGAAGTAGTTCTTGAGACCGAAGCACTCCCATGTGAGAGACATTGAACAACTGTGCTCTACCCAGGGTAAGACCGGGGTGACACAGGATGTTCTTAGGAGGAACTTGTTCCCATTCTCCCTTTCAGGAGGAGCGAGAACTTGGTACCGTTGTTATGGGCATGATCACCTCAATTGGGGAGCATTGAGAGCAGCTTTCTGCACCCGATTCTTTCCTTTGAGGCGTATCATTTCCTTAAGAATGACGATCCTCAGTTTCCAATAGAGAGAGAAGGAATCCCTAGGCATGGCATGGCATCATTTTGCCTCTATGGCCGAGTCATGCCTAGTCCTTGATCTGCCAAACCTGGTGCTCTCAAAGCATTTCCGGCTTGGTTTGCTAAGGGATAGTGGCATGACGCTTGATGCCATGTCGGGAGGCGCCTTTGTGTTCTTAGAGCTAGAGCGAGGAAAGGAAATTCTAGGAAAACTCTGAGATTTCAGCTTGAGAGCCATGTGTGGTTCGAGGACCGGTGGATGGTCGCTTCCTGGTGTGATGAGTGATTGACAACGTTGTGTGGACTGACTCTTGGCTAAGTATTGCAGGTACTGGTTGCGGCTTGACTGGTGTTGGTGCAGGTGAAGAACAAGCGCGAAAGGTCGTTGCCGGTGAGGCCTCCAGGTGTGGAGAAGACAAGTAGGCTTGGTTCGAGGGACCTGGTGGCCAGCGGGGTCAAGTGCGGGCCGCATGGTGGCAAGAACAGCAAGACGAAGTCGTGGACGGTTTCTTGGTTGAGCCTCAAAACCAAGGTCGAGCCGGGACTTCGTGGGAGCCGAGTCATGAGTGGTGATTGGCAGAGGCTACATCAAGTTCGCGGGGTTTGCAGTGGTTCACTAGAAAACCATTGGGTTACTCGGCTGAGCCACAAAGCCGAGGCCGAAGACCAGGCATGGCTGTCAGGCCAAAACCAGCCTGACCGGTTTGGGGTCGCAGGGCGCCAGGACGCTTCGAAGCGGAGGACACGCGTCGGGATCGCAAGGCTTGCGTCGAGGCTAAGCGAAGTGCGGTCACCGGGCATCCGTCTGATGGTGTTACGACGACAATTTCCCAAATTGCCCTTGGTGGGCATGTATCCTAGTTTATGTAATAGGGGTAGTTTCGTCTTTCGGCTAGCCTCCATATAACCCAAGTGGTGAGAGGATGGCAGCCATTTCTTGGAACCCTAGCTCATTTTGTTTTGCTATTTTCCCCTTCCTATTTTCCTTAGGATTTCTAGGACTAGCTTGAGAGCTTCATAGTGAGATCTTGTGAGAGGGAAGGATGATCGGGCGGAAGCTAGACCTTGTAAGAACCTTTCATGGTATGTATAGATGATTCGGCGTGGTTCCTCAAGGCTTGTTTGTGTTCTTCCCGTTTTCCCTTTTTGGTGATTTTCGGAGCCTTTTCTTGGAATTTCCGTGGAGAAGTTTTGGGAGCGTTTCTTTGAGGGATTCTTGTTGGATGTCACATATGAGGACCTTGTGCCTCTTTGCTTGGTGATCTTGCTCCAACAAACCCTCCGAAACGGCTTCGATTTTGTGGTTTTCGGTGGAGTTCTTGGGAAGGTGTTCTTGAGGGTTGACTTCCGATTCCTCTTGATTGGGTAGGTTTTGGGGACCGAGCTTGTAGCCAAAGGTAGCCCACGAGGTACCCCAGCTATCCCCAAAGTCTCACTTGAATCCGTGGAACGAATCGGGAGATCGACCGAGGTGAAGGTTAGGTTTTTCCCGCGGGCTGAGTTCTTCCCGACTGCCTGGGCAAAACCGGCCTGACCGGTTTCCCAAACCGATCTGACCGGTTTAGCGCCAGTGGGCTGTCGAGAGGAGTTTTTGAACAGGAGAGTCTCGTTCATGCTATGGCTTTTCTTGTTCAAAGGTTGAAGGGTTCTTGAGGTGTTTTGGTTAGGTTTGGTCTCGAAGGTCTTTTGGGGATTTCCTGGACAAAACCGGCCTGACCGGTTTGCCTTACCGGCCTGACCGGTTTCCCCTGCCTGTGAGAGGCTAAGTCCCAGAAGGTCAGTCTGACCGGTTTCAGAAACCGGCCTGACCGGTTTTGGTTGCCATCAGCTGTTTCGAGTTGTTTTCCTCTATGTGTTGTGTGTTGTTGTTGGTTGGATCTTGCTCCTAGGTCCAGTAGCACTCCAGTGGCTACGTAGATTTGGCAAGAGAGGTTTGCGGAGGTGTCCGAGTGATTTTGGGTTCATAGGCCGAATTCTTGAGTAGAATTTTTATCGGCTCCCATTCACCCCCCCCCCCCCTCTCTGGTTCGCCGTTCCGGTCCTTCAAGTGGTATCAGAGCAGGTTACAGGTCTTTATTGACTCTAACCAGTCTAAGATCCAAAGTTGGCGTACCAGGAATGGGGATCGGGTCCTCCGCACTTCGATGGAAAGAACTATCAGATGTGGTAGAGACGGATGGCTGCGTTCCTCCGTGGCAAGGGACAGAACCTTTGGGATGTTATGGTGAACACAGCTTATGTTCATCTGATTAACTTCCTTGCTCGAGGATCGAGGGACATGTTCGACGCCAACAACAAGGCAGTCGACTACTTGTTTCGTGCTTTGTGTCAATCCGAATTCGATCGGGTTCAGACAGAGGACTTAGCTTGTAGGATTTGGTTGGAGCTGAAGAATGCTCATGCTGGAAATGCTGAAGTTCAGGCACGGTTGTATGCTACCTACCGGAGAGAGTACAAGAACTTCACTCATCTCCCCGGTCTCCCCGGTGAGTCGATTGATGCCTTGTTCCAGCGGTTCACGGTGGTTGTGAACAACATGAGGGCTAATGTGGATGTCCTCCCGTACGATGACCATGATAGAGCTGTGAAGCTCTTGCATGCGCTGGATCGTACCATATGGGATGGAAAGGTCGAGGCCATTCTTGAGTCGGAGAAGTATACCACACTGATGGTGAACGAGCTGTTCTCTAAGCTCAAGTCAGCTGAGGTTGATCGTGGTTTGACAGCCCATCTTGAGAGCCCGACTGACTCCCATAGTCTTGCTCTCGTCAGTGGCAAAAGTGCTAAGTCTAACACTAATGCATCCTCCAGGATGTACTCTCTGTCTTCTTTGATGACTTTGCCAGACGAGGAGTTCGACGTGCTTGGAGAGGACGAGCTGGCGTTGCTGACAAGGCGGTTCGAGAGGCTGCACGAGAACTGGGTGAACACGAGGAGGACGGCACGGACGTGCTTCCAGTGCGGCAAGCCAGGACACTTCGTCGCCGACTGTCCGGAGAAGATGGAGAAAAAGGACGGCTACAAGGACGGCTACAAGAACCGGTCGAGCAAGGATGGCAAGTACTGATCGAGGCGCGATCACAAGCACAAGAACAAGCACAAGGACGAGCGACGGTCGAGGAAGAAGGACGGCCGCGGCAGGAAGGCCCGAGTGATGGTCAGAGCAAGCGACGTCGACTCCAGCTCCGCCTACTCTTCCTCAAGCTCGAGTAGTAGTGAAGACAAAGGTGATCGGTGCAAGAGCAAGAAGTCATCCAAGAACTTGAGCGGGCTGAGCTGCTACGCGAGAGATGGCTTCTGCAGCATGGCTCGTAGCTCCAGCAGCAAGAAGAGTCACCAGAGCGACTCGGACTCCGACTCCGAGGATGAGGTACATGACGAGCTTCCCTTCTTGCGTGAGGAGAACGAGCGTCTTGGCAAGTTGCTTGATAATCGTGATGACATGCTTAGAGAGGCAAAGAAGATGAGGAAAGAGCTTAGGGCCTCACTAGAAGATGCTAGGAACTGAGTAGCAGAGCTAGAAACCCAGAACCTTGATGCTAAGCTTGAGATAGATTCGCTTATGGCTTCACCTGTGGTTTCTGATGAGATTGATTGTGGTGATTGCTCTGTGTACCTAGCTGATCTTACTGCTCTTAAGGATAAGCATGCTTCTACGTGTGATGAACTAGATGTGCTTAGGGTTGAAGTGGCTGAGCTTAAGTCTAGACCTACTTTGCTAGGTGCTTGCACTTCTTGCCCTGTTTTGCATGGAAAGATTGATGAGATGCATGCTTACACTGTTTCACTTGAGGCCAAGTTGAAAGAACATATTCCCACTTCTTGCTCTACTTGTGAATTGCATGCTTTGAAAAATCTGGAACTTGCACACTATGTGGATCGCTTGCAGGATGAGAACGATGACTTGAGAAAAATGATGGGTTGGTCGTCGGGTCATGAACCACAGCTTAGGATGATGATAGAGGCATACAAGCGCTATGATGGGCAAGCGCTTGGTTCGGAGAAGGTTGGAGAGTGTAGTGGTGAGGGAGGAGAGAAGATTGGTGACATCCTAGCTCCGCCAAAAACCTTCCACAAAAATGCCTATGCTCCTTAGCCCAACCCACTGAGAAACAAACTTGACACAACCCCAGATCCTCCCATATTTCCTCGCCCTACAAATGACTTTCAAAAACCCGTGAAGTTTGTGAACTCCAAGGAGAGTGAGGTTGGAGAGAAGAAGGGTGAGAAGCCGAGTGAGGAGAAACCGAGTGAGCAACCCCAACCAAAACCAAAGCCAAAACCAATCCGGTTTCATTGTGACTATTGTGGGAGAGATGGTCACAAAGGGGAGTTTTGCTTCAAGAGGAAGCGAGAGGAGAGAATGTCTAAGGAGTGGGCAAACAAGGACAGGTACAACCCATCTCATGGTGTGCCTGAGTCTCGTATGCCACTGCCTAGGGGTAAGGCCATTGTTCGCACAGTTCCAGCTTGGGGAGACAAGAGTGCTTTGGGTGGAAGGGACCCTGCTGGAGGAATTAAATCGGCCAGACCGGTTTGGAAAATGGTCAGACCGGTTTGGCCTGCTCGTACAGCGAAACCGGTCAGACCGGTTCCAGAACCGGTCAGACCGGTTTGGAGGTAGCAGGGCGACTAGTTTGGTTTTCGTGCTCGTGATGAGGCTCGTTTCAGGTCCTTTGGTCGTGGTCCAGATGTTTGGCATGCTGAGTCCGGTGGTGGTCAGTTTGCTAGACGTTCTCCACCTCGTGCTCAATACGATGGTGGGAGGAGTCGTAGCTTTGAGATGGAAAGGAGGAACGGTCCACGGTCTTCCTTTCATGGCTTTCGTGCTCCACCAGCGAGACAAGGGTGGTTCCCTCGTGGTGGTGTTCATGGTGGTAGCTTTGGTAGGCGAGATGCTTTGGATTGTGCTAACCCCACTTTGGAGAAAATGGCTCGACACTGGTTTTACTCTTTTGGTACTAACCCCAGTGCTGTGTCGTTTGTTCACTCACGTGCTCACTTTTGAATTTCAGGTGGGAGACTTGAGGAACGTTTGGTTGATTGACTCCGGTTGCTCGAGGCACATGACCGGAGACAAGGGGTGGTTCTCAAGTCTCGTCCCGGTGGTGTCCAAGACATACATCACCTTTGGGGACAATGGGCGAGGGCGTGTGCTTTCAGAAGGTGAGATTAAGGTAAGTGAGAAGGTCACTCTCAGGCGTGTTGCTCTTGTTCAATCGCTGGGGTTCAATTTGCTTTCCGTGTCCCAGTTGTTGGATGAGGGTTTTGAGGTGTTGTTTCGGCCTGGTGGTTCTCGGATTTTGGATTCTCGAGGGGACCTAGCTTGCATGGTCGTTCCCGAGGGTCAAGTGTTTCAAGCGGATTTCTCTCAGTCTTCTGGTGTGGAGCGTTGTTTCTTGGCTGGTTCTTCGAGTGAGTTGTGGAAGTGGCATAGGAAGTTGGGTCACTTAAGCTTTTACCTTTTGTCTCACTTAAGTAAGCTCAATTTGGTCTGAGGATTGCCACGGCTGAGGTTTGAAAAAGAGTTGGTTTGTGCGCCGTGTAGGCATGCCAAGATGGTAGCCTCTTCTCACCCGCCCCTCACCGATGTGATGACGGAGCGTCCATGCGAGCTACTCCATATGGACCTTGTTGGCCTAGCTCGTGTGCGACCTGCGGGTGGGAAGTGGTACGTCCTAGTTGTGGTGGACGACTACACTCGGTATGCGTGGGTGTTCTTTCTGGAAGAGAAAGGGGAGACGTTTGGTTTTGTTCGAGATCTTGTCTTGAGGTTGAAGAACGAGAGGCACGGAGATGCCATACGAGCGATTCGCAGTGACAATGGCTCGGAATTTAAAAACTCTCGCTTCGAAACCTTTTGCCATGACTTGGGTCTTGAACACCAGTTCTCTAGTCTGTATACGCCTCCCCAGAACGGCGTGGTGGAAAGGAAAAACAGAACCTTGTGCGAGATGGCTCGGACGATGCTCGACGAGCATAGGACTCCGAGATGGTTCTGGGCTGAGGCGGTCGATACCGCATGCTACGTGTCCAACAGGATCTACCTCAGGGTCCACAAGAAGAAAATCTGCTATGGTTGTAAATGCTTCATTCTTAAGAAAGGAAAGAAATTGGACAAGTTCGAGGCTAGGTCTGTCGATGGCATTTTCTTTGGTTACGCATCTCATTCTAGAGCATATCGTATGCTCAATCTTGAAACTAACCAAATCGTGGAGACTTGCGAGGTAACCTTCGACGAGACACAGCCCCGTAGTCAGCTTGTTTTTGAGTGTGCAGGTGACGATGAACTTGGTGAGGAGATTTTCCAGGAGGAGGAGCATGAACATGGAGATGATGAAGATGGCGGTGTGGTGCCCGCGGCTGAGCATGTACCTACTACTTCGACTACGATCGTGAACGGGCCCTCTCCCACACCTACAACGACAAATCTAGATCAAGGCGAAGCTGCTGTTGAGGGGGAGGTAGCATCAAGGCGAGAACCTCCCCGGCGAGTTCAAGTGGATCACCCAGCTTCGAGGATCATCGGCGACATCAATGAACGTACTACACGGTCGAGGGTTCGGAATAATTCTCATTTCGCTCATGCTGCTTTTGTTGCCACCTTTGAGCCCAAAGACATTAGACACGCGCTATCTGATCATAATTGGGTCAATTCGATGCATGAGGAGTTGGAGAATTTCGAGAGGAACCAAGTTTGGGAGTTGGTTGACCCTCCCCCAGGGTGTAAGCCGATTGGGACAAAATGGGTGTGGAAGAACAAAGAGGGAGAGAAAGGAGAGGTGGTGAGAAACAAGTCGAGGTTGGTGGCGCAAGGGTATAGTCAGAAAGAGGGGATCGACTACGAGGAGACCTTTGCTCCCGTAGCTCGTTTGGAGGTGATTAGGATCCTTCTAGCCTTTTCCGTGCTAAAGGGTTCAAATTGCACCAAATGGACGTGAAGAGTGCTTTCCTGAATGGTGTGTTGGAGGAAGAAGTGTATGTGAGGCAACCACCGGGGTTTGAGAGTGAGAAGTACCCTCACCGGGTGTACAAGTTGAGGAAGGCGCTGTATGGGTTGAAGCAGGCGCCTAGAGCTTGGTATGGTAGGTTGAGGGGGTTCCTGTTTGAGAGAGGGTTTGAGATGAGGAAGGTTGATCAGACCTTGTTTCTCCTCAGGCAGGGCAGAGATATCCTAATTGTGCAGGTGTACGTGGATGATATTGTCTTTGGTGGCTCGTCTAACTCTCTTGTTGCAAGGTTTGCAGAAGACATGAGTAGGGAATTTGAGATGAGCATGATGGGTGAGTTGCAGTTCTTCCTTGGGCTCCAGATCAAGTAATCAAAGGAAGGAACATTCGTGCACCAAGCCAAGTACACCAAGGACATTGTGAGGAAGTTCAAGATGGAGGACTCCAAGGCCATGGCGACGCCTATGAGTACGACTACAGCTCTTGATGCAAACAAGGAAGGTGAACACGTGCACCAGAAGGAGTACCGGAGCATGATCGGGTCACTCCTGTACTTGACGGCGACAAGGCCGGACATCCAATTCTCGGTATGTCTGTGCGCTCGCTTTCAAGCGTCTCCGAGGACTTCGCATCGGCAAGCAGTCAAGCGCATTTTCAGGTATTTGCGTCATACTCCCGACTTCGGCCTTTGGTACTCCGCGTCTTCCTCTTTGGCTCTTCATGGTTTCTCGGACGTGGATTTTGCTGGGTGTCGGTTGGATAGGAAGTCCACCTCTGGGACTTCCCAGTTCTTGGGTTCTTCTTTGGTTTCTTGGTCTTCCCGCAAACAATCGAGTGTTGCTCAATCCACTACCGAGGCAGAGTATGTGGCCGCAGCTAGTTGTTGCTCTCAGCTCCTTTGGATCACATACACCATGAGTGACTTTGGTAAGGAGTATACCCATGTCCCACTTCAATGTGATAGCACCAGTGCCATAAGCGTTGCAAAGAACCCAGTGCTTCATTCCAAAACCAAGCACATAGAAGTGAGGTATCATTTCCTGAGAGCAACGTAGAGAAAGGGAAAATCGCTTTGATCCATGTACCCACACATGACCAGCTAGCCGATATCTTTACTAAGCCCCTAGATCAAGCAACTTTCACTCATTTGCGGGGGGAGTTTGGTGTTTGTTTGATTTCTTGAGTTGGCATGTGGGAGCTCCTGTGTAGCATATGTATAGCTTTCCTTTGTGCATTTCTTGCATTTGGCATGGCATATGTAACATGATGTATAGGCATCTTTGTATCTTAGGTCGCATGCATTTTGTATCATATGCATTGTGGTAGGAAAAGCTTCTCCTATATATATTGTTCACCATGATGTGCTCTTTATGATCTTGTGAGCTAGGTTGGTATGATATGGCTTAGTGTGGCTTAGCTCTTGATGATCTTGATTTATATCCATGGTTGTTGGCTATGTTGTTGAAAAATGTCATATGTATGCTCTCTTGTGAGTAAATGCCTTTATATGATCTTGACATGTTTTTGTGGCTTGGCTATGCTTAATTTGTGGTTGGATAGCTTATTTTGATCATATGGGGCCAAAGGCTCATTTGCCATCATGAATGTTTAGCCCCCATGCTTGATCTTGTGGAGGGGCATAAGTTCCTTTTTGTCACAAAGACATTTCATGTACCAATTTCAAATCTGAAAATGAAATGTAAATTGCTTGGAAAATGTGCTCCCATGTCATATGTGCTAAACTTACTTGTTTTTTTAGGTGCTAAACCGTTGCATGTTGCTTACCAATGAGAAGTCTCATATTTAGAAGAAGCCCATGGCTCGGTGGCTTTGACATGACATGAGGTGCTTGTGGGTGTTTATGATGATCTTATGCTTAAAATGGTTGTCCTAGCATTAAGTTTGTGTGGCTTTGCCATTTTGACATGTTTTGCTCATGTTTAGGACTTTGCTCATGAGAGGGTGATTTTTCCGCAAAAATTATCAATTCTATCTTAGCTTTACCTAATGGTTGTGAAACTTGGTAATCATGTAGTTGATGTTCATACAAAGCTGTAGAGTGCCTAACTTGGTCATTTGAACATGTGTAGCATCTTGTGATTAATTTTGTCTATTTGAGAAGCTCTAGTTGCATCTTTTCCAAATTTGAACCTTGATTCATGCATTGGCAACAAGGGGGAGAAATGTTGGTGGAGAAAAGTTGCATTGCATCCCTAGAACCTATCCCAACAGTCAAGGGGGAGCTTGTGCAATTCTTTTGCTTTTTTGGTTTTTGGGGGTGAGCTTCTGCCGAGTTTAATCGGTCTGACCGGTTTTTGGAACCGGCCTGACCGGTTTGGTGAAACCGGCCTGACCGGTTTTGGAAACCGGCCTGACCGGTTTTGTGCCCAGTGCTGGCACATGTTCAGGGGGGTGTGCGTATGTGCAGGGGGAGCTCTTGTGTGAGTTTTGCCTTGGTTGCTTTGGTGGTTTGCTCTTTTGTGGTGAGCTTGTTTTTGACTCGGTTGTGTCAAGCCGTTACCCTTGCCTAAGGGGACCGAGTTTTCCTCTTTCAAGTGATCTTTCTCTTTGCCTTTGTTCGGCTTTCGATCGCTTGTTTGAGTTTCTTTTAGTCAGTTCTTTTCTTTTCCTTTTCTCTTTGGTTACCATATGTGTGTGTTGTCAATGCACTCATCAAGGGGGAGATTGAGAGCCATGTGTGGTTCGAGGACCGGTGGATGGTCGCTTCCTGGTGTGATGAGTGATTGACAACGTTGTGTGGACTGACTCTTGGCTAAGTATTGCAGGTGCAGTTTGCGGCTTGACTGGTGTTGGTGCAGGTGAAGAACAAGCGCGAAAGGTCGTTGCCGGTGAGGCCTCCAGGTGTAGAGAAGACATGTAGGCTTGGTTCGAGGGACCTGGTGGCCAGCGGGGTCAAGTGCGGGCCACATGGTGGCAAGAACAGCAAGACGAAGTCGTGGACGGTTTCTTGGTTGAGCCTCAAAACCAAGGTCGAGCCGGGACTTCGTGGGAACCGAGTCATGAGTGGTGATTGGCAGAGGCTACATCAAGTTCGCGGGGTTTGCAGTGGTTCACCAGAAAACCACTGGGTTACTCGGCTGAGCCACAAAGCCGAGGCCGAAGACCGGGCGTGGCTGTCAGGCCAAAACTGGCCTGACCGGTTTGTGAAACCGGTCTGACCGGTTTGGGGTCGCAGGGCACCGAGAAGCTTCGAAGCGGAGGACACGCGTCGGGATCGCAAGGCTTGCGTCGAGGCTAAGCGAAGTGCGGTCGCCGGACATCCGTCCGATGGTGTTACGACGACAATTTCCCAAAGTGCCCTTCGTGGGCGTGTATCCTAGTTTATGTAATAGGGGTAGTTTAGTCTTTCGGCTAGCCTCCATATAACCCAAGTGGTGAGAGGATGGCAGCCATCTCTTGGAACCCTAGCTCATTTTGTTTTGCTATTTTCCCCTTCCTATTTTCCTTAGGTTTTCTAGGACTAGCTTGAGAGATTCATGGTGAGATCTTGTAAGAGGGAATGATGATCGGGCGGAAGCTAGACCTTGTAAGAACCTTTCATGGTATGTATAGATGATTCGGCGTGGTTCCTCAAGGCTTGTTTGTGTTCTTCCCGTTTTCCCTTTTTGGTGATTTTCGGAGCCTTTTCTTGGAATTTCCGTGGAGAAGTTTTGGGAGCGTTTCTTTGAGGGATTCTTGTTGGATGTCACATATGAGGACCTTGTGCCTCTTTGCTTGGTGATCTTGCTCCAACAAACCCACCGAAACGGCTTCGATTTGGTGGTTTTCGGTGGAGTTCTTGGGAAGGTGTTCTTGAGGGTTGACTTCTGGTTCCTCTTGATTGGGTAGGTTTTGGGGACCGAGCTTGTAGCCAAAGGTAGCCCACGAGGTACCCCAGCTATCCCCAAAGTCTCACTTGAATCCGTGAAACGAATCGGGAGATCGACCGAGGTGAAGGTTAGGTTTTTCCCGCGGGCTGAGTTCTTCCCGACTGCCTGGGCAAAACCGGCCTGACCGGTTTCCCAAACCGGTCTGACCGGTTTAGCCCCAGTGGGCTGTCGAGAGGAGTTTTTGAACAGGAGAGTCTCATTCATGCTATGGCTTTTCTTGTTCAAAGGTTGAAGGGTTCTTGAGGTGTTTTGGTTAGGTTTGGTCTCGAAGGTCTTTTGGGGATTTCCTGGACAAAACCGGCCTGACCGGTTTGCCAAACCGGCCTGACCGGTTTCCCCTGCCTGTGAGAGGCTAAGTCCCAGAAGATCGGTCTGACCGGTTTCAGAAACCGGCCTGACCGGTTTTGGTTGCCAGCAGCTGTTTCGAGTTGTTTTCCGCTGTGTGTTGTGTGTTGCTGTTGGTTGGATCTTGCTCCTAGGTCCAGTAGCACTCCAGTGGCTACGTGGATTTGGCAAGAGAGGTTTGCGGAGGTGTCCGAGTGATTTTGGGTTCATAGACCGATTTCTTGAGTAGAATTTTTATCGGCTCCCATTCACTCCCCCCTCTCTGGTTCGCCGTTTCGGTCCTTCACAGCTCCCCGCCCGTCCTGAGCGACGAGGTAGCCAACCGTGGTAATGAAGAGTTGCCTAGATCCATCTTCGAGAGAGCTCGAGCTTACATACCAACCTTCTCTACGCTCTAGTCGAAGATGTCATTCTTGACTAGCAGGAATCTACGGGAAAGAGCACCTGGTGTGAGTTCTGCCCTTAGGTTCCCCTATCGTTTCTTCTCTTAAACACCCGACCTTCGAGACTTAGTCTTGGAGGAGGGAGGAAAGAAGTGGTCAAAGAAGGATGGTTGTTCCTGGCGAGAACGACTATTTCGACTTCGACTACAACTTTCCGGGAGAGGTTACGATGAATGTTTTATGCTTCATGTCAAGGCTCAACCTGAGGTTCTGCCACACCAAAGGTCGGGCTAAGACACTAGCCCCAGGATCACAAGTCTCTATACTTCTGGCCTTGGAAAGCACGATTTTATACCGATCCAGTTGAGCAACCTATCTCATCATCATGAGCTCAGCTAGGACCAATACCGATCAAGTTAAGTAGGCATAAATCCCATTCTTACACCTTGACTTGATCGATGCCCTGCGGGAGTGTGGTTGCATCTCTATCTTTTGCACTCTCGTTGGAAGCTTGCACTACGTGAAAACCTCAAATAGGTCACACAGCATTTGTAACGGGCCCTTAACGCCCGTTACATGCACCCACATCTATAACGGTTGTTGTTTGGCGCCCGTTACCCATAAGCGCGCCAGGCCGACCCCGAGGTTGGCATCCACAACGCCCGTTACCAATGTGGACTTCTGGTAACGGGCTTCTTAAACGCCCGTTACATGAATTCTTTGTAACAGACATTAAATAGAGTCCGTTACAAAAGTTAAACCTATCGGTAACGGGCTTGTAAAGTCCGTTACCGATCAATGCCCTATCAGTAACGGGCTGTTTAAGTCCATTACTGATCACTGCCGTATTGGTAACAGGCTATAAAGTCCGTTACTGATAATTTCGTACTGGAGACGCATGCTTGTTAGGATGCGTCTCCTTTGCTGGTGACCCAGTTGGATACGCTCGTGTCTTAGGACTCGTCTCCTTTGATTGCCACCCAGGGTCGCCTTTTTTCTCACATCGGAGACGCACGTTGTTATTGCTCGTCTCTATCTTCTCCTTCCGACACCACTCGCTCTCTCTCCGCAGAAGGCCACTCCCGTTCCGACAACAACACTCGCTCTCTCTCCTCAGAAGGTCACTCGCTCGATCTCTCTGCTCAGATGTCCCCACCGGCCTGTCCCGTTCACCACCACCAACTGCGCACGCTCTGATTATCGCGCTTAATTTCTCACCTCAGAAAGCTGATGCTACAGCAGGCTGGCCGGCCGCGTGCGCGACAGCGAAAGGGGCCAGCGGACGTCGACCGCGGCGTCATCCAAAGCAAACACCTCTGTGTCCCCTCCCCCTGGGGCTCGGCGCCGTCCTCCGCGCTGTCGCCGCGGCCGCGACACCGCCTCCGATCCTCCTCCTCAGCCGCGCTCGCCTCGTAGAAAATCCTCGTCAAGGTGGAAATTAATTGCCCCCTTTTATTGAAATTCTTCAGCTATCCTAATCCTCTTATGTTATCAGTTTTTTTGTGTGATGAATTATGCTCATTTGATGTATGGAATGCAGATGGTGTCTGCTGCTCAAGCTTGGATGTACAGACAGCCCCAAGAAGATTGGGATAATTTCTTAAGCGGGGTCAATGGCTTTCTAAATCAAGCAGAGGCGGATATGAGAAACCGTGGTGTTCAGGCAATGCTTTGCCCCTGTATAGATTGTCTCAACCAGAACAAATTCGCACAATGGGAAATCATTTTTCATCATTTGGTCACACGTGGTTTCACAAAAAATTACACGTGTTGGAATAAACATAGTGAGGAAGGCCTTAATGAACTCGAAGCAGGCTGCCTAAATGAAGGTGAAGTGCGACACCATGCTACCGACCATGATGAAGACCTTGATGATGGTGGAGTTTTTGAGGAAAATGAATCATTATTCCCACCAAATGTGATGAGGCCTGAGGATATCACTGATCAAGAAGTTAGGGGCTTCGATGATGGTGAGGTGTTGCAACGTGTGCACAATGTTGATCAAATGTTGCGGGATGTTGAGTTTCAACGAGTGTACATACCTTCTGAATTGGCGAGGCTGAAGCAGTTCATTGAAGATTCAAAGAAACCCCTCTATCCCGATTGCCAGAAGTACTCTCACCTTTCTGGTGATCTAAAACTTCTGCAGCTTAAGGCAGATCATGGTTGGAGCAACAAAAGTTTCAAACATCTATTGGATGTGCTTAGAGACATGCTACCTGAAGGAAACCAAATAGCAGAGTCTGTCTATGAGGCGAAGAAGATAATCTGTCCTCTGGGAATAGAGGTTGAAAAAATCCATGCATGCAAGAACAGTTGTGTATTGTTCCGTGGAGATTATGCAGACCTTGACAAGTGCCCCAAGTGTGGCTATGATCAGTACGAGAGGAAAAAGGATGGTGGAGATGATAATAATGCTGATGACGAGAACGAGCCCGGCGAGATCAGAGGCAAGAAGAAGAAGGCTAACAGAGGGGCTCCTGTGAGGGTGGCATGGTATTTTTGCATCATTCCTCGGCTGAGAAGATGGTTCGCAACACGAAAGGAGGCCCAACTCTTGCGTTGGCATGACGAAGGCCGAAAGGAGCTTAAGCAAGATGGCAAGTTTAGCCACCCCGCAGATGCAGCACAATGGGGTAACATTAATAACCACTTTCCGTGGTTTGACAAAGACGTAAGGAGCATACGGTTTGCTATGAGCACATATGGCGTGAACCCATTCGGTAACCAGAGCTCAACACATAGCACCTGGCCTGTCATGCTGTCGTTGTACAACCTTCCACCCTGGCTATGCAAGAAACAGAAATATATGATGCTGACAATATTGGTCTCTGGGCCAAAGCAACCTGGAGACCGTATTGATGTCTACTTGAGGCCACTAGTTGATGACTTGAAGATACTGTGGAAGCCTGGTGTGAAGGAGGATTGGGATGAGTACAAGTGTGAGGAGTTCACAATGCGCGCCATGTTGTTCACCACCATCAACGACAACCCGGCTCATCACAACCTCTCTGGCCAGAGTAAAAGGAAAGGTGCAGCTTGCCCACACTGCTTGGAAGATACTTGCGCAGTATGGCTAAGACATTCAAAGAAATACGTATTTATGGGGCATCGTCGTTTCCTCGACAAGAAACATCCATACCGGGCCATGCATTGTCAGTTTAATGGGGAAAAGGAGAATCGAGAGGCGTCGTTGCATGTGACTAGAGATCTGGTCCACTTGAAAGTCAAGGACGTCAAAACTATCGAGGAGTTACCCAAACTGATTGAAAAAACGCTTGGCAAAAGAAAGAAACGAGATGGTGAAGAAGAAGAAGAAGAAGGAATGTGGAACAAGAAATCAATTCTATGGGAGCTAGAGTATTGGCCGATGTTGGATGTGCGTCATTCGATTGACAACATGCACGTCAAGAAGAATGTGTGTAAAGCTACTTGTGGAACATTGCTACAACAGAAGTCCAAAGGAAAAGATCATAAAAATGCAAGGGAGGATCTTAAAGAACTGGGCATTAGGCCGGAGCTCTATGCAGAGGAAACAAAGACGGGGACGAACCTTCCCGTTGCTGCAACCACCTTGTCAAAGGCAGAGAGAAAAGAACTCTGTTAGTTTTTGCATGATTTGAAAGTACCTTCAGGCTACTCATCAAACTTCAAGAGGCTAGTGTCAGTGAAGGACATGAAAATGAATTTCAACTTGATGAAATCTCATGATTGCCATGTGTTGATGACAGCTCTTCTTCCTGTTGCACTTAGAGGTATCAAGACAGAACTGGTTCGCAACGCGGTCACGAGCTTGTGTATATTCTTCAATGCAATAGAATAGAAGGTGATTGATGAGGAAAAACTATTGGACTTAGAGAGGAGGCATTTCGAGACCCTATGCCTACTTGAAGCTACCTTCCCACCATCATTCTTTGATCGCATGATGCATCTAACAGCACACCTCGTGAGGGAAATCTGGTTCCTTGGCCCATCTTATCTTCATCAGATGTTTCCATATGAGAGGTTCTATGGATTCCTGAAATCATTGGTACATAACCGGTTATTTCCAGAGGGAGCCATTGTTCGTGGCTACGAGACCATCGAAGAAGTGGAGTAGGCCATGGGTTATATGGACCCCCAAAACCCCATTGGTGTGCCTCGCTCACAGCATGAAGGTAGGCTTTCAGGTGTTGGGACCCTGGGGAAAAAGTCAGTCACTCCGGAACCAGATGCCTTCCAAAAGGCTCATTTCACTGTGATACAACAGCTGCACCTAATTACACCGTTTGCCAATGAGCACAAGCGACAACTACATGAACACAACCCTGACCGTGGTAGGGCTTGGCTTGCAAAGATGCACATGCAAGGTTTCAGCAGGTGGCTCTGAGATTATGTCGAGACATGCAGCAATGCTGTAATAACCGACGAGATAAGGAATCTAGCAGCGGGGCCATTGTTCACTGTTACAAGATACCAAGCAATGGATATCAATGGATACACGTTCTACACCATGGCCCGAGATAAAAAGAGAGTCTATCAAAATAGTGGTGTGCGTGTACGGGCCGTCGTCGACGACAGTCATGATGATGATGACATGGAGACAGACACATATTATGGTCAAATAGAGGAGATATGGGAGCTTGATTATGTAGGATTGAAGGTAGCCTTGTTTCAGTGTAGATGGGTCACCAATGGGAAGAGAGCTGTCAGCAAGGACAAATATGGTTATGTTAGTGTTGATCTCCGTGTCTTTGGTTACAAAAACGAACCATTTGTCTTCGCCAACGATGTTGAGCAGCAAGTGTTCTATGTACCTGACCTTGCAAAGAAGAACTGGTATGTGGTTATGCCTGGAAAAAAAAGGATTGTTGGGGTCGAAAATGTTGTTCAGGAGGAGGAATACAACCAGTTTGATGAAATTCCATCCTTTGACACTTCATACAAGCCCTGACTCTTGGGAACTAACAAAACACCGTACTTGCGAAGCGACCATAGTGAAAAAATCCATATACAGAAATCAAGGAAGAAAAAGCAAGCCTGATTTCTGCTGAATCCTTTTTGTAATGCAGGATGTGTCTATTGGTGGAAGTGGAATCCGTTTTGTAATATAAAGGATGTGATGTATTGGTGGAATTTGAATCCTTTTTGTAATATATAGGATGTGGTGGAATTTGAATCCTTTTTGTAATATATTCTGCCTAAGATACTATATATATTCTATTTATATTTTGCTTCAGTTCAGTAAGTATGTTGTAGGCTGCTTCAATTCAGTAACGGGAAGAAGCAGGCGGCACCAGCCGTCGTCGCTGCTGGACCTCCCTCAAGACCTCCGCATTGAGATTGCGGCGCGCGTCGGTGCGACCTCGGAGCGGCCCTTGGCTGACCTCCGCAGCCTACGCGGTACTTGCTCGACCATGCGCTGCGTGTGCGGCCACGGCGACGTCGGCCGACGTTTGTCGATAGAGGGGATACGAGATGAGATTTCTTGGGTGTGGGACCCCACCACCTGCAAAGCCTTCCTTGCTATGCTGACCGATCTTGGGAATCCGGAGGCTTGCTTCTTCTCCGGGATCAAAGCCGTCTTCATGGAAAACAGGGGATGCAATGATCTCCGGCGCGCCGCCGAGGGTGGGCACGATGCAGCGGCCTATCTATACGCCATCTTGCTCTACAGGGACAATGGCGGTGCCGCCGCCGACGACACCGCGAAGCAGTACATGAGGCGGGTCGCGGGCGGCGGCAGTACGACGTCGAGATGGCTAAGCAACGAGGGGTGTCTGCCTTTGCGCGAGAAGGCCGCGCGTGCGATCCACTCCTTGACTTTGCGCATTTGGGGTGAACCGCTGCCGCCTCCGGCACAGGTGCGCGGCGATCAGCCGTGCGCCGGCAACAGCGGCTGCTGCGGCGTGGATAAAGGATAGCTTGGAATTTCTCTGTTTTGCAGCGAAGACTGTAGGCTCCGCTGCGAAATGGTGAAGTTCGAACGGAGTATTGGAATAGGAAATCAGTAGTGGATTAGCTTTTGTATGTTGCTCGTATTATCTGTGTAAAATTTTGGAAGAGCAGCAAAGCCGACGCGGGTTATCAGTCCCGTGTCGCTAATGACTGTGGGGCCAGTTCTATTCGAATGAAGAACAGTTCGCATTTCTCCTTTTAATCTGCAATCAAATGTTGTAACAAGTATTTCTTCATCGTAAGTAGTCCAAATTTGATTTTTTTTTCTAAATTTTTCTAAAATCACCATCTTTTCATTAATTTTATTGTTTAGTGTATATTCCGTTTCTTAAATAATGTTTATATGCCTTATATTGTTCTTTGTAAGTACAACATATAAATAATATTTGTTTTACACAACCATTAGTGATGAAACTTTGCATTTCGTAAGCTTAAGGTGAATACAAGGTTTTGTTAAGTTTTCAAATGCATATGAGTTCGAACATGTTGCAAAGTGTGGAAAACTTCAATGTTCAAGCTACATTCTAGGAAACTATGTGAGAGATGTAGACATTTGTACATAAGTATATTATTTCTTCATCAATACCATTTGAAATTTTGAAGACAAGTTTAGGTACCCAAATTATGTTGCCAAGTCAATTTGTAGATTTTTTAGAGCAAATTTGATGTTATTAGAATTATTATATAATTACCATGGGGTGTAAAAACGAAATATAAGAATTTCGGGCACACAAGTGTGACTGTTGATATTTTATTCAAATACTAAATGTCCAAATATGAATTGTTCGTATTTTTATGATTTTTTAGGTGCTGTTTTATGGGCTCTAATATTTTAGGGAAGCAAGTTTCATTCCAAAAAAAATAGTGACGGGCCCACGCGTCAGCGTCAGCAGCCAATATAAAAAAGATAACCGTTGCCTGCCCGCCCGCCCGGACCCAACTGCCAACAAAGGCGATGCGGGTTCACTAACCATCGTCGCCAATGACACTGGCCCACGCGTCAGCGTCAGCAGGCTAACCCGCGTCGGCAATGACTATCCATTGTCTCTAAGATCTAATTCATCTCAACAGATCTCCTGTTCATCACAACAGAACACATATTATAGGAGACGTGGATAGATCTACTCGTGTCTATTAGATCGAGTTGATAACATACAAAATCCAACCACCAAACTAATTAACTAAGCAGTTCATGATCGACAAACAAACTAAGCAGTTCATGTCCAACAACCTGACGAAGACACAAACACACACACACACACATTTAGTCGGTCGCCCCCGTCGTCGCCGCCGTGGCTGCCGTCATCGCCGTCGTCGCCGCCGTGGCTGCCGTCATCGCCGTCGTCGCCGCCGTGGCTACCGTCGTCGCCGTCGGAGCCGCCGTCGTCGAAGACGAAGTGGCGGGCAGCCCGCTTGACCACGGGGAGGTTCTCAAGCTTCTCAGCCAACCTGTGGATCCTGAAGGCGAGACCCTTCACGCTCGGGTCCTTGTCAACTTCATGATGCGCCTTGATGTCGAAGGCCGAGCCAACATCTTCAAGCTTTCTGAAGGCGCTCCTGAGCAGGTCGACGGCGAACTTAGTGTCGTCGAAGAATGGTTCCTTGTCGGCGTCCTTGGTTGCCAGCTCCTTCCCCTTCTCCAACTTCCTCCGACGGTGGCTTTCGTCGTCGTCGTCCTCCCTTCGTCCTCGCTTCGACGGCAGCGGGCTCCTCGACGTCATCTCCTCCTTAGTGATCTCTCGGTGACCGAAGATTTGTAGTGGTGGGTCGCGAGGAGGAAGAAGAAGCGAAAGAGATGATAAGCTTATGGAAGAAGCAGGGGAAAGCAGGGGAAGGCAGGGGAGTTATATTGACAAGACGCGGAACCGTCAGGCACCTCTGCCCCCACCCACTACTCCACTACTACCAGTACGTGCCACTCAATTGCGCATCGGGCTCCGTTTCAGGCGCAAAACCGTCCTAAACCATGCGTCGCCTTTCAATTATGCGGGAAGGAGAAAGGGCAGGGGCAATGATGTTGGGCCCACACGTCAGCGGCAGCAGCCAAACTGCGGTGCCTTTTCAATTTCCATTTATTGTTTTAGATGGCCGAGGCGCCTTCTTCAACACATGTGTGTCAGTTGTTTTTGTTTTTGTTTTGAAGAACTGCACCCAGGTACAAGATAGTGTGGGGGGAGTCGCACTCTCCAAACGCGAAAACGATGGATATTTGCACCCACACCACACTCGCACAGCGCTACGACCACTCATGTTTAGAGAACCTAAACGGAGACGCATTCTTGCACATCACGAAAACCCCATCCGGTCTGCATCAACAACTAGCGCTGGTTTGCATCTCTACCTCATTCAACCATGATGCTTGAGTTCGTTGTGCCCTTTTATAAAATCATTTATGCACAAACTCGAGAATTCTATGGTGATGCTTGCTCCGTACCTGTGGTTGACAAGCATAAGTTTTGTTCCTCGTTTCTACTCTTGAGGCTTGTGAACCATATTTTTATAAGGACGACATGTTCATCTAAGTAGTTGACAATTGAGATATGGCTTGATGACATGATTTTAGCTCTGAAGGTTTAAGTTCTTGGGTTTATTTTAAAAAAACCCCTGCTCTTGCAGCTCCTCTTTGATATGTTCCAGTCCTACCAAAGCCATATGATGTTTGTTAGTTGAAACCTTATACTCATATGCTGCTTGTTTTTGCATTGAGCTTTGTCAAAACCTGTGACCCTAGTGAGAATTCTTTTCATGCTTTCATGATCAAGATTCGTGTGCACACCACCACTTTTCCCTTGCTATGCTTCTACTCTGGAAGCTAGCATTGTATCATTCATCTGTTCACCTACATAAATGCTCCATCATATGCACTGATTTCTCTCTCCTTAAGTATTTTGTAAAGAGGCATGGCTATCTAAAAAAATATGGGCACATGAAGGTCCACTAAAAATAGAGGATAGCCATGCTCTCATAAGATTTTTTATATATATGAGAGAGAGAATCATGCAATGGAGTCATTCATCTCATCCATCATGTATGGTAATAACTAGCACCCATTCCGGGCCTAGTGTCCACCTTACTATATCCACCACATCCCTACACGTGCACCTCTTGATCTGATTGTATGACTTGATTTACTCTTTGGATCTAGTTTTTGACTTTGCAATATATGTAATACAAGTATGCCTTACTATTCATATCCTGCCCTGAGCTCCACATAAGCCTATTAGAAGTAGGATGAATTTGAGGCAGTCATGCCTAGGTGAGGACATATACACATTGAGCGATCTGAGATATTCAAAGAAGGAGGCAGAGCATGATTTTCTTTAAAATCTTTTAAAAAAACCCCAAGTGCTTACCATCAGATGTTTAAGGGATTCGATTCATGGTCATTCCTCTTATCAACCACTCAAGATGGCAAGGTAGCCACTCCACAAAGTTCACAAGAGCTGGTATGACCTAGAATAATTCTTATGCTTGTTTCATACCCTTGGTTTAACCAGCTTGATCTCTTCTCTATTGCTCGGGACGAGCAAAGGGAAAGTGTGGGGAGTTGTTGACGGCTGTTAAGTACCTAATTTAAGGCCGTCAATCCCTGCATTTCATCATGAGAATCATGCATCCACACTAGAATAGGGGTTCAAACTAACAATTTTCACAAGTGGTTGTATGAAGATGAATGCAGGTGTTTAGCATAAGAAATGAAGAGAAAGCACACCTCTATGATCCTAGCACTTCAGGCTCAGCCAATGAGGGGCTGTCATGCAAGCAGCCCCTGGATCAATGACGTCATCAATCCAAGAGAGAGAGCCTCGGCGAATCAGAGACCGCCACGCGTGCATCACATGGATCTTATGGCCCACCAGAGCGCCTAAACTGCCTCCAACACACATGTACACCGGGAACCGACCTCAGGGCCCACCAATCAGCCACTCAGAGAAAGCACAAGCCGAGGGGGCCCACATGGGGGTCGGCCGACCCTGGGATCGGCCGAACCGACCTTTGGTCGGCTGATCCCAGGCCTCCACGTGGTGCTCGCCCATTGGTCCTAGAAGCCATCCCCGGGGTGTTTTGCCCCACTTGACGCTGGTGCTCAGCCTATAAATAGAAGAGGACGGGGGTAAGAATAGGACAACACACTTGAAGGCAACTTATCACCTTAGCCTCTTCTCCTCCTTCTCATTCCCTCTAGGTGGAGGTGAAACCTCATCCCACCATGAGTGTGAGTGTGAGGAAGATCTAGCTTAGGTGGTGCTAGGTAGAGAGGGTAGTGTGTGGGTGAGTAGAAGGGAGATGCGATGATCCATTCTTCGTTCATCATCCCTTTGTACCTCGTGAGTGATGTTGTTCTTCATTTAGACTAAAGTGAGTATTTCGTTATATTCTAATTAGACTAAAGTCGTATTCATACATGGGTGATATGTTCTAGAGTTCTTCATCTGTTCATCATTTAGAGGCTCGTGTTCTTCGTGACATGATCTTTTGATCTTGTTGGCTAGATGAATAATTCTGTATCCCGTTTGTGTGACTGCTTGTCAATTAAAATATAGTGAGTACCCTGCATATCTGAATTAGACAAAGTGTCATTCATATCTCTTCGTATTGTCTTGATTCCATGATGGGCAAGGTCTAGTTGTACTCACGGGTTCATCGCTTCGTATTTCTACGGAGTGCTATAGTGTTGCTACGGGACGTCAGACGTAGTCGTGCTATAGTAGTAGTCGGTAGTGCAGACGTGGTGTCTGGACTACGGGTTATCCTTCGATTGCCCTGTATCCCACAGTTTGTCTTGGGGTAGGCCGCGGTGGTGACAGCCATTGGACCCTTTCGGAATCCCCCACATTCGGATACAGGTGTAGGCAACCATTTGCCGTGAACCGATTGTTATAGCCAGGAGGGTCCGGTGTCCGAAGTGAGATCCTTTGTAGCTTGTACCCTCCCTAGAACCAAGTACCTACAAGAGATACCATACCTCTCACCTACCTCAGCAGAGACCCTGTGTCCTTGGATGAGTCGCTCGTAGAGTACCCAACCGTTCCTAGGAACAAAACCCTTTGGAATACTCCCGAGGGAGAAGTGGTACAACGGTGTATCCGTGCGCTTGCGGATTCGTTTGCACCCGTCAGTGTACCCGGGTGTTCCTTACATGCTCACGCTAGACGCGCCACTAGTGGTGAGGTTAAGAAATACCAACACCCTTCTCGCCTTTCCTAGGGCTTCTCTGACGGCCTTTGCCGGAGAAGTAGTTCTTGAGACCGAAGCAGTCTCGTGTTTTGTGCTTGTGATTTTTGTGGTACAGGCACTGCATGTCTAGTATCTTCTGGAACTCGGACGGGTCCATGCGCTTGGGGCCGGACTGTACGGCATCCATAATCTCGGCTTTAGGCTTCCGGTTTCGCCTGGCTTCTTGCCGAGACGTTTCTCCCTCTTAGTCCGGGTCGCGATGCCTGTGGCACGGACGCAGAGAGTCATCATCGTCCCAGCGTTCTTTGAGGCTCCTGAGCTGCAAGCGCTCTGCGTCCTCACTGCTGGCCTCTAGGTTCGCCACCGTGAAGAACTCGTTGACGGTCTTGGGGGGCCTTTGGGCCCACATGTTCACCAGTTTGCCGTAGACCAACCCATGCTGGAAGGCGCTGATGACATGATGTTCTCAACGAAAGGAAGAGAGTTCTTCTTCTCGGAGAAACGGTGAATGTACAAGCGCAGGGACTCATTCTTCCACTGCCGAACCTGATCCAGTATCCTTCTGTTCCCTGGCCGCTCCCACGTGCCGGAGTACTGACTGGTGAAGAAGCCGTAGAGCTCTTCCCAGGAATCGATCGAGTCCTTGGGGAGTCCTGCGAGCCAACTCCTGCACCCCTTCGTGGGCATGATTGGCAAGTAGTTAGCCATCACGTCGGAGTTGCCTCCCACGGCCTTGACCACGGTGAAGTAGATCTACAGCCATTGGACGGGATCGGATGTCCCGTCGAACTTGTCTACGTCGGACAGCTCGAAGCCTCAGGGCCAAGTCACCCTCCGCAATCGTGCTGTGAGGGAAAGGAAGCCGTCATATGATGGTGCCTCCTCTCGACCTCTGTGGCGCCTGTGGGTGAAAGAGCATCTAGGCCCCTAATTATTTTGGTGATAATGACAATTATAATTTGAGTATTTGATGGTTCAACTAAGGTGTGAGCAGGAATAAAAGAAATAAATAAGCATATTCAAAGGAAGGTCCTCAATTTCATATAAAAGGTGTTGAAGCTCAAATGGCGCTTTAAATTTAATTTTCCGTTTGAATTTGAGTTTAGGAAACACCGTACTATAAAGAGGAATGTGATCGGTTAATCGAAGTGTGCTACAAGTGCTCTTCTTGAGAACCCCTCATCTTTTCCTAGGGTCAAAACAATTAGAAAAACCTTAGAAACCACAAAAATTTTCTAACCCTAGCTGTAACAGGTTAACCGAGTCAACCGACCTAAGTGATCGGGTGACCCGGGACGGCTCTGGTAAGAGTCGGGTGACCCGGCCACATGTGGCCGGTTGACCCGGCCCTGCCCGTAGGAAAACCTAACGGCTCTTTCGGGGCAAGTGGTATTTATACCCCTTCTCCCTACTTTCTAGGGTTCCGACCTCTCCACCATTCAAACACCTCCCAAGCTTGCTTCCCTCTCTCCCAACTCCCTTCCAAGCACTCCTAGCAAGAATTCCCCTAGGGTTTGGGTGCGAGAGACATTTGAGGTGTGAGACTAAGCCCGTTTGTGAGAGCTCTTCACTTGTTCATTTCAAGAAGCACTTGTGGCGGCTTTGGCTCATCGATTCACGTTTGTTACTCTTGAAGCTTGCTTATAGAAGGTTAGGCGTCGCCCATTGAGTGCCCTCTCCGTGTGGAGCACCCGAGATCGTTTATATTACCCATCCTTTGTGGATTTCTCTTAGTGAGCACCAATCTTCCTTTGTGGGGATTGGGTGAGGCAAGTGGCTCTTTGTGATAGCCCACCCTTAGTGGGTACCTCAATGGAGACGTAGCTTCCTTTGTGGGAGTGAACTTCGAATTAATTCGCTTGTCTCTTGCTTGTTTGAGATCATCCCCTTTCTCTAACCCTAGAAGCTAATTTTGGATCGATCTCTCTATTTGTGTTGTTGCTTGTCAAATCTTTGGTTGCAGGTGGTGACTACTTCATATCCGCAAAGTTTGATTCTTATACTTTCTGCAAATTCAAGTTTTCTATAGCTTATTGTACTCTATCTTCACGCGCTGGTTGATCTAGCCTAACTGTCAGGGTGACCCAGACCCCTTCGGGTCATCCAGCCCAAAGTGCCGGGTCATCCGGCCCCTGATCCGCTGCTTAGTTTTTGCAGAATTTTAAAGTGATCCTATTCACCCTCCCCTCTAGGCATCACAAGGTCCTTTCAATTGGTATCAGAGCATAATCCCTTGAATTAGGCTTAACCGCTAAGGGATCAAGATGTCGGGTAGTGGAGGTAGCCCATCCGCTCAAGATATTGCCGCCAAGGAAGCTCAAGAAAAAGAGCTTAAGGCCGCTCAAGATCGACTTGCTGCCCAAGGAGTCGATCTCACCGGGAAGGCCCCAACGACGAGGGCTCCGACGATTCTTCCTCCGACTCCGACTCGGACTCCGACTCGAGTGATGAAGACATCAAAGATGGTGATGATGATGCGGTGAGGAAAGCGGCAAAGAAAAGAAGGAAGGCCAAGAAGAAGAAGAAGGCTAAGAAGATGGCCAAGAAGCTCCTCAAGAATATGATCAAGAAGGAGCAAGCCAAGCATTCCCATTCCGGCTACTACGAAGTGCCCCTCAACTACACGCAATTTCCGGGCAACCATCCTAATGACAAATTCTATTCCGTACATTTGGGAAAGCCTCCCCACTTCGATGAGAAAGACTATCCCAAATGGGCTTATGATATGCAAATGCACCTTTACGGGCTTCACCCTTCTCTTTGGAAAATTGTGTGTTTAGGTGTGACAATTCCCGTCGAAGGAGAAGCCCTAACAATCGAGCATGAGCAAGACCTCCACCGCAACGTTCAAGCAACTAGAGTCATCACGGGATCCTTGTGTGCTCAAGAATTCAACAAGGTTCGGAACATCCAAATTGCCAAGGTGATTTGGGAAACACTTAAGGAAGCACATGAGGGGACCGATCATGTGAAGCAAGGCAAGATTGACTTGATCGACAGAGAGTTTGAGCTATTTGTCATGAAGGATGGAGAAACCGTGAGAGAAATATATGATAGACTAATGATCCTTGTCTCGGACATTAGAGCACTAGGAAGCAATGATTGGGATGACTCCAAGGTCACAAAGAAGTTGCTAAGAGCTTTCACCCCGAAGAACTGAAACCTAGCAACCATGATAAGAAGGGATCCAAACTACTACAACATGACCCCCAATCAACTTCTTGGTGAGATCTTGCATCAAGAGCAAGTTGATCAAGATGTGGAAAAGTCACTGAGCTTGAAGGTGAACAAGAGCCTAGCCCTCAATGCTAGCTCTAGTGAAGCGGTGGAAGTGAAGCACAAGACTTCCAAGACCAAGAATGAAGAATCAAGTGAAGAAGGAAGCACCAATGAAGACACCGCCTTTGCCATAAGGAAGTACAAGAAATTCTTGAAGTCCAAGGCATCAAGGAAGGGTGGTGATGAAAGAAAGAAGAAGTCACAAAGGAAGTGCTATGAGTGTGGAGAGTATGGACACTTCATTGCCGAGTGTCCCAAGAACAAGAACAAGAATGAGGAAGAGAAGAAGTACAAGGAGAAGAGCAAAGAGTACAAGAATAAGTACCAAGGGCGTACTCACGTGGGTCAACAATGGGACTCAAGTGATGAAGATGAAGATCCAAAGAAGCAAGGCATGGCAATAATTGCCATGGCACAAGAAACATCTTCACCACGCCTCTTCAACAACTTCTCCGACGACAAGGACAACTCTCACTTTTGCCTCATGGCAAGAGGGAGCAAGGTACAAGAATCAACCACCTCATCCTCTCTTACCTCCTCTTCATCCACACCTAGTGACATAGATGATCTAGATAATGAAGAAGAAATTGAAGCCAACATGATAAAACAATTTAGTAAAAAGGGCTATAAAGAAATCAAGAGTCTTTTGGAGAAATTAGAGAAAAAGAAAGTGTCTCTCCATGAGCAAGAGGACTTGCTTATCCTTGAGAAGGAAAGAAACCTTGCTCTAGAGAGACACCTTGCTGAAGAAGCGGCTAAGGTGGAGAAGTTGACCACGGACTTGTCTTTGGCCAATGACACCAACAAGAGGATGTCAAAGGGTTGCACTTTGGCAAATGAAACTCTAGCTTCCCTAAAGGCCACTCATAGTGAGCCTCAAACAAGCTTCTCAGGCTTGACGGATAAACACAAATATCTTGAAGCAAACTATAGTGTTCTTTGGGAAAGCACCAAAGTCAATCCGAAGGCAAAATTTGACTCTAATGCCTCCACTAGCAAAGGTTGTTCTGTATGCTCTAATGTTGATATAAATGCTCTTAAGACTAACCTTGCAAGGCTAGAAGAGACAATCAAGAGCAAGGACAAGGAAATAGCCCGATTGAACATGTTGGTCAATCAAGGCAAGTTTGGTGCTAAGTCCACACCTAAGGTAATTGACAAGCAAGGACTTGGGCACTACAAGAACAACAAGGTCAATGGTAGGGTGGTGGTGAAAGGGCAAGAGATCCCCTTGTGGAATAAGGGAGGCTACCTCAACACTATTATGGACATTGCCCATGGAGTCACCACCTCTACCACAACAAAGGACAAGCTAAAGGTTGTGAATACCGCAAAAGGAAATTGTGGGGTTAATTCTCCATCAAAGCCATCGAAGAATGTGGTGGAACACAAGCCCTCTCCCAACTATACTTGTGACCTTGGACCACAATGGTAAAATGGTGGTCAAGTATGTTGGAGCCTACACCAAGAAGGCTATGAGGAAGAGTGTGTGGGTTCCCAAAGTTTATGCTTCTAACCTCCAAGGACCCAAATCTTTTTGGGTACCTAAACCAATAGCTTAAACTTGTTTTGTAGGCCTACTCCTCTGGTGGAAGCGCTTGGTTGATTGATAGTGGTGCCACTAATCATATGACCGGAGATGAAGGCTTATTTGCATCCCTTGAACATTATGACACCCCTACGGAAACTATCATCTATGGAGATAACGGTCAAGGAGATGTTGGTCTAGGTAAAATTGCAATCTCAACAAAAAATTCAACTGAAGATGTTTATCATGTTCAAGGTTTAGGGTACAACTTGTTGTCGGTTTACAACTTTGTGAGAAAGGCTACAATTGTCTCTTTACCCATGAGGGTGTGACCATCTCTAGAAGGGAGGATTCCTCTATTGTCTTTGCGGGTCATCTAAGGGGAAAGCTTTACTATGTGGATTTCATAAAAGTAAAGGTGGACCCTAAGGCTTGCTTAGTGGCAAAATCCGACTTGGGTTGGCTATGGCATCGCTGACTAGCCCATGTTGGCATGAGGAACTTGGCCAAACTTCAAAAGGACGAGCACATCCTAGGACTACAAATGTTGTTTTTGAGAAAGATAGGTTGTGTAGTGCTTGTCAAGCCGGGAAGCAAGTTGGATCGCATCATCCCACCAAGAACATCCTATCTTCATCAAGACCGTTGAAGCTACTACACATAGACTTGTTTGCACCAATCGCCTACATAAGCATCGGTGGTAACAAATATGGTCTAGTAATTGTTGATGACTTTTCCCGTTTCACTTGGGTATCCTTTTTTCAAGATAAAAGTGAAGCAAAGGGAGTGATCAAGAAGTTCATTAGAAGAGTTCAAAATGAGTTCGAGCTCAAGGTCAAGAACATAACAAGTGATAATGTCTCGGAGTTTAAGAACACTCAAGTTGAAGAGTTCCTCTTTGAAGAAGGCATCAAGCATGAACTCTCCGCTCCATACACTCCTCAACAAAATGGCATTGTTGAGAGGAAGAACCGTACGTTGATTGAAGCGGCAAGAACAATGCTTGATGAGTACAAAACTCCGGACTCATTTTGGGCGAAAGCCATCAACACCGCGTGCCATGATGCCAACCGCCTCTACCTCCACAAGTACTTGAACAAGACTCCCTACGAGATCATCACCGATAAGAAGCCTAGTGTGCATTACTTTAGGGTATTTGGGTGTAAGTGTTTCATACTTAACAAAAACCCAAAGCCTCAAAGTTTGCATCCAAGGTTGATGAAGGTTTTCTCATTGGTTATGGAACTAACGAACATGCCTATCGTGTTTTCAACAAAACCACCGGTTGTGTTGAGACCACAATAGACGTGAAATTTGATGAATCCAACAGCTCTCAAGGAGGGCAAGTTAGTGAAAACCTTGTAGATGATGAAGAGCCTTCAAGTGTATCCATCTTTAGAATGGGCACCGGTGAAGTGATGCCTCGTGAGGTTCAAGTTCAAGCTCCGGTTGACACAAGCAATCAAGATCCATCATCATCGACAAGAGTGGAACCACCTCGTTCTCAAGTTCATCAAGGAAAAAGTCAAGTTCATGGTGACGATCATGGACGGGGCTTTGATCGAGGGGGTGAACAAGGTGGTGAAGCTCAAGAAGAAGCTCCACAAGTTGAAGATGATGATGATGGACTCATTCAACATCAATCTCAAGCACCACACCCAAGAGTACATCAAATGGTTCAACGGGACCATCCCGTCGACAACATCCTTGGGAATATCCAAAGAGGGGTAACCACTCGTTCAAGATTGTCAAATTTTTATGCATTTTACTCATTTGTTTCCTCTTTGGAACCTCTTAGTGTGGAACAAGCTCTTAAGGACCCGGATTGGATTATTGCCATGGAGGAAGAGTTGAACAACTTCAAGAGAAATGAAGTTTGGGAGTTGGTGCCAAGACCCAAGCAAAATGTGATCGGCACCAAATGGGTTTGTAGGAACAAGCAAGATGAATTTGGTGTCATCACAAAGAACAAGGCAAGGCTCGTGGGGAAAGGCTATACTCAAGTTGAAGGCTTGGACTTTGGAGAGACTTATACTCCGGTAGCAAGGCTTGAGTCAAATCGTATTCTTTTGGCCTATGCTACTCATCATGATTTCAAGCTTCATCAAATGGATGTGAAGAGTGCATTCTTGAATGGACCTCTCCAAGAAGAAGTTTATGTTGAGCAACCACCGGGCTTTGAAGAACCAAACTTTCCCAACCATGTGTACAAGCTCCACAAGGCGCTCTATGGGCTTAAGCAAGCTCCTAGAGCATGGTATGAATGCCTTAAGGATTTTCTTCTCAAGAACGGTTTTGAAATAGGCAAAGCCAATTGTACTCTCTTCATTCAAAGAAATGGAAAAGATATCTTTATTTGTCAAATTTATGTTGATGATATTATCTTTGGGTCTACTAATGATAAATTTTGTGAAGAGTTTAGTAGGATCATGACCAAGAGGTTTGAGATGTCCATGATGGGTGAATTGAAGTTCTTCCTTGGTTTTCAAATCAAGCAATTGAAGGAAGGGACTTTCTTGTGTCAAACCAAGTATGTGAAGGATATACTCAAGAGGTTTGACATGGCCGATTCCAAGCCCATCAAGACTCCCATGGCATTGAATGGACATCTTGATCTCAATGAAGAAGGGAAGTCGGTCGACCAAAAGGTATTTCGTTCCATGATTGGCTCCCTCCTTTACCTTTGTGCATCTAGGCCCGATATAATGCTTAGTGTGTGCATGTGTGCAAGATTTCAAGCCAATCCTAAGGAGTGTCATCTAATGGCCGTTAAGAGAATCTTTAGATATTTGGTACACACTCCAAACCTAGGCTTATGGTATCCCAAGGGCTCCACTTTTGATTTACTTGGCTACTCCGATTCGGACTATGCCGGTTGCAAAGTAGATCGAAAGAGCACTACCGGGACTTGCCAATTTCTTGGTAGGTCTTTGGTGTCGTGGAGCTCAAAGAAGCAAAATTCGGTTGCTTTATCCACAGCCGAAGCCGAGTATGTGGCGGCTGGTGCTTGTTGTGCACAACTCTTATGGATGAAGCAAACGTTGAGTGATTACGGTTGTTAGTTTAGTAAGATTCCACTCTTGTGTGATAATGAGAGTGCCATCAAGCTAGCAAACAATCCGGTCCAACACTCTAGAACAAAGAACATAGATATTCGACATTATTTCTTAAGGGATCATGAGGCTAAGGGAGATATTGCTCTACATCATGTGAGCACCGAGAGGCAACTTGCCGATATCTTCACTAAGCCTCTAGATGAGCAAAGGTTTTGTGATTTAAGAAGTGAGCTAAATATCTTGGATTCTCGTAATTTGGCTTGACTTGTTGCCCATACTTGATTGTGGCTAGATAGGAGAGAAAACATTTTATTTTCTATTTTTGTGTGAGTTTTTCAAAAATTTGGATTTTGAGATCCTTGGATCGAACCTTAGCCCAAGTGACTATTGTTATGGATTGATGATTGTGGCTAGTCACTTGAGGTTAAGGGTTTGTTATATGTCCACTAGCTAAATCTCTATATATATCTAAAAGCATAAAAATCTCTCATCTCTCCCTATATCTCTTTGGGCTCAGCCTGAACTGGCCGGATCCACCGGCACATCTTCCCGGTTGACCCGGTGCGGCTCTGGTGGACGCCGGGTCACCCAGCCACTTCTGGCCGGGTCAACCGGCCCTGACGCTAGGTGTATAAATAGGCCGCAGCCGGCAGGTGTGAACCCTAGTTTCTTTCTTTCTTCCACTCCACTCCGCCACCGCCGCCCAAATCGCCTCGCCGACGGTTTTCCATCTCCTCCGGCCGTCTTGCTCGTGGTTAGGGGCATTGCATTGCCATCTCCTTCAAGACCATTTCTCTCTGGAACTTCTGGGGAAACTTCGCGAGAATTCAACGGTAAAATCCTTTCAAATCTTCGGATTTCCCTATCTCTCAATGTAGGTCGTTCTAGTTGATTTCCTTCAGTCAATAGCTTCCACCTAGGCTCTACAACAAACCCCTATGATCTTGTCTCGTTCCCATGGCTCAATCCGTCACACTTTGATTCTAGGGTTCTTCACGACCTGCCGGGTCACCCGGCCACATGTGGCCGGTTGACCCGACCGGGGTCTGGAGAGCCCAATAAGCCTTGTTTCACTCAATTCTCATTACCTATCTTAATTCCTATCATGCTTTATATATCTACAGATGGGTAGAGAGAAGGAAAGCTCTCGAGGCAAGGAGATTCGCTCGGTGGATTCCTCAAGTGAGGAAGAGGAAGACTGTGCTTCGGATGAGGAGTATGGTATTCACATTCATGCCAAGAGGTCCAAGCCTCAAGCTCCTCCCGCTCGTGCACAAGGCCGTGGTCATGGACAAGAGGGCAATCCTATCCTCAAGAAGAGGACCACCTCCATTGGGGCAAGAACAAAGAGGGTGAGTACCGGTGTTGTTGGGGATCGCTACGATGCTGATATTGATCTATCTCCCTATGTGCAAATGGCTATCCCCGTTCATCCTCCGGAGCGCACTATGCGTGATCCTCCCTTGGTGAACTACATGGAGGGTGGAACCAAAATGATACCACATTGTTTTCAAGACCCAAGGGAGCTCCAAAGGTCCTTTTTCAGTGATGATCGGTTTTGGCTTGCTCATCAAGCGGATTGGTATGTGTCAACCATCTTACCAAAGGGACGCATCACTACAGAGATGAAGTGGGTTGACTGGCCATTCTTGCTTGATCTACCTCCTCCTATTCAAGAAGCTATGCAAGCTGTGCATACTCACTACCGGTTTATGGGTATCTCCTACCTCATGGGTTTGCGTTCTGACTACTCCGAGGAAGTGGTGGCACAATTCTACACCACTCTCTAAGTTGACAATGATGAGAACACCATGCATTTCACTCTTGGGGGTAAGAGATTCTCAATCACTCTTAGTGAACTTGCCATGCTTTTCAAGCTTAGAGGTGCAACCACTACAAATCAATTCTCAAATGATCTTGTCCGCCTTCATAGTGGAGATGAGTTAGAAGTGATAAAGATGAGGTTTATGTATGATAGAGCTTATGGCAACATCAACTATGGTCATACAAGTGGACTCACTCCCTACTACAAAATGCTCAACCTCCTCTTTAGGTACACTCTCACTCATAGAGGTGGTGATTCCGATAACATCTCACATAGAGCTAGAAACTTGCTGTATCAAATGGCTCCTGGTCAACCTCAATTCAATGCTTGTCATTTCCTTTGGAATGAGATCATCATGTGCCCCTACACCTCCTCTAGTGGTTGTCACTATGCACCTTACATCTTTTTGTTGGTTAAGCATGCAACTCAACTTGATTTTAAGACGGACACCATTCATAAGCAATATAAGACTAGCAAAGGCAAGCTCATCCAGACCTTCAGACTTGGTAAGCATCAGACAGGTGTTGTTCCTAGGGGAGCTTATCCGGGCATGTATCCCATTGAGGGACCCGGTGATGCGGGTGCCTCATCCTCTCAAGCTCAACCTCCAAGGTGCTCTTATGATCCCCTTCCAATGGAGGGTGCATCTCACTCTCATGGGGCTCCTAGGGGCAAGAAGGGCAAGCTGAACTTTATTGCCAAAGGTCTTTTTGCTTGCTTCAACATGCTCCGCTGTGACGCCACAGGTTTTTAATTAGTGCTATTTAGTGCTAATCACCTCCTTTGACCAAAGTCAACATTCATTAGTAGTCAAAACCCTAGTCAAACCTTGGTCAAACCCCTCAAAACTTTGGTCAAAAACCCTGTGTCCATACCCTTCTAGAACTTTTGCCACGTTCTCCAAAAATCATCTAAAGGCTTCAAAATCTCCAAATACCAAAGTTGTGCAGTTTTTCATGGGACACAACTTTGCTGTTGAGTGGCATTCTAAATTTTGAGTGGAAGATGCCCAAAACTTTGGTCGAAGCCCTGCTGCATAGTGCTGTCGGGCCAAGATTTCTGCAACCTTCAACGCGCGTTCACGGCCAAACTAGGAACTTTTTGATATGTCGCCCTTTGTAAAAGTTGTAGTGCTTTGATTCCTATACAACTTTGCTATTGGCAGAAGTTGAACTTATATTCACATTTTTGGAGTTTGAGGCAGTCAAACAGGGCTAAACCATTTGAAACCGAAGACGTCGCGCCGGCACCCCGCTCCAGAGCGCCACCGGAACGCGCCGACCAGTGCCCGATTCTCCCACGCTGCTGCCCCAGGGCCCGGACGCCGAAGCCCCGAGGCAGCCACGTGGGTGAGTGGAAATCCTTGGCCGCGCCGTAGCTCCGGTCCCCTCGGCCGCCACTTCCCCCAGGACGCCACGCGCCGAGTGCCGGCGCCGGACCCCCCTGTCCGCACCACACCGGCCACTCCCCTAGCCTTGGGCGCTGCGACCGCTGCCCCCCCCTCTCACGCATCACTCCCTTCGTGGCGAAGATTTGAAGCTCCCCTGTCGCTCGCTTCCCCTATAAAAAGACCCCTCGTCCTCCTCTCGCGCGAGCAGTAGCGGCCGCTATTCGCCATTGCCGCCCCTCGGCGAGCTTCCCCTCCCGGACCACACTGTCACCCCTAGAGTTTTTTGTAGCCTTCCTCCTGTGTAGATGTTGCTAGTATGAGATTTTGCTTGCATAGCCTCTCACATGTGTAGATGTTGTTGCTGTCCAAAATCTGATTGGGCTGTTTGCTTGAATTTTTGCGCCATGTTCAAAAAATAATTTAACTAGACGATCTATACCAAAATTTCTCCATATCTAATCTAGTTTTTGCTCACCAAAGTTCATGGTCATAGCTTCTGTATATCTCAAGTTATACCCAATTTAGTGAACCTATGTCATGCTGTTTTTCCTGGGTACAGTACTCTGAAAATTGCATCTTTTGACCTTGTTCCTATCTGATCTAGCTCAACCTTTAAAGAATATGGCCAAATGTGCACACAATCACCATCAAAAAGAATAAATAATAAAGCACCACATGCCATTCCTTTACTAGAAATAGTATGCTAAATGTGTGTTCGTCAAGGTGAATATGGCCAATCATACACTCCATGTTTGTATGTGGTGCATAGCATTTTGTTTAATTAATTCCACCCCATTAAGTGTTGCATATGCATCCCGTGTAGAACTTCCCGACGGTAATTACTCGCTCGTGCCAGAAGTTGAGGAAGGAGGATCTAACGGGTAGCTGCACTTCGTGGAGATGAACCAGGACACCGAGGAGCACCAAACTAGTGTTGCTGACGAAGGCAAGCACCGGAGCATTAACCTAAGTGTTTTTGAAATTATGCAACTATCTATGTATGTTTGTGCATTTACATTCAGAAGTTGAAATGAAACCCTTGATGCATGATCCCTAGGTACCTATGCTCTTTTACTAGTATGTTAGGCCGATAGTTGCTATGCTATAGGACCCGGTAAAAGTCGAGTGATGTTCGTCACTCGCGAGAATAGGTCCTTATGTTGGAATCATAAGATCTTTATAAATGGATTGCTCATGTGGTAAGAGCGTGGGATTTGGGCTCCGGTCCAGTGGCTTTCGTGGGTTAAGTGTTTGAACGTACTAAGCACTTGTCGGGAATGGGACCGGTAAGCCTAGTACCTTAATGAGGCAGTGAGGGATCTTACTAATACTTATCTTGAGATGCGTCTCACGGCTAGCTACCGGTGGTTCATGTGTGATTCTGGGCGCTAGTGTGAGGCGTGCCAGATAGCCTTGTACCAAAGACTGTAAGATTCGATCCTGAGCTGAAGAATTTTGGGTACCGCCTGGTTGGTGAACTCTGTGTGCGGGCACTGTTCTGTGTGTTTAGGTCCACCTTGCAAGGTTATAAATCAATCGATTGTCGGCCTCTCACCGTTATCTGAGACTACTTAACCAACTGGCCATGATATCCCTTATGATGGAATATTGTCAATATTGATGTTTGATTAATTGTATTGCACAACTTATGCTTGTAGTAGCTTGCTCATTTAGAAAAGAGTAATCAACTAGAACTTGAGCTAAAATATTGAAAGTAAGGACATACTCTTTGTTGCTTTTCAGCAAAAGAACCCACTGGCCAAAAAGCCTCTCATGTCTAGAGTTTGGTGATGTAGTTATCACCCGACGGGTAAGACTTGCTGAGTATTAGTATACTCAACATTGCTATAATTTTGTTGATTTCAGGTAATGCTTTTAGTGATGTGTGGCCTGGAGAGATTCCACCCGACTGGGAGCTGGAATGGGTGGATGACGACGAGTGAAAGCATCATGGATGGCCTCCTGTGATGCTTATCGTACCGCTTAGTTGATTTCCACTGTTTTCGAACTCTGAACCTCTTTATCATGTCAAGCACTTCGGTATGTAATAATTAAACCCTTCGGGGCAAGTTTGGATTTAATCTATGTAATGTACTCTGGACTCGCCTTCGTGTGAGTTTTAATGCATATTGTCGATCCTTTGTTGCTATGTAAGTGATTTCACCGGGCTTGACCCGGCAACTTACGACGGGATGATACTTTATTATCGCTTAATGACCAAAGTGGATTGGTTTAGGTGATAGTACGGTATTTTCTCGGGCGGGTTGTCACAGCTGGTACCAGAGTGATTAATATGCACCAGAGTTTAACTAACAACCTTAATCACTTGTTTTTGAATAAAACATGCTAAGATTTATTGTATTTGCAAAATACGTTGGTTCGTTAAGGATGGAAATAGACCGAGAGGCCCTAGAGGGAATTTTTGGGTTCTTTCAGGTGGATTACAAATCTATGGTTTATTTTGCTAACTTCCAGCACTTCTTAAGCCACGTGTTTCATACGTTTGCTGTGCCGCATCACGAGTATGAGAGGGTCGATAGGGCAATCCATTCCACGGATCCTATCTTCTCGGTTGGATGCCCACGTGTTTTATACGTGCGCTTTCCGTATGCGAGTCATATCAAGGATGGCAAGCTCTATTCAAGATGAACATGTCATGGGTTGTGATATCGCCACGTTTTGCCATACGTGTGCGTTCCGCATTACGAATATGCGAGGCAAGGATACACTCCATTCTAACGGAGAGTGTCTAAGGTTGGACGCTGTCCATGCAGCGATAAACTCATGGGTGTCATTTCTATAGTGAACGGTAATGTATGTGGACGCTTCCGTGAGTGCTGGCATAGAAGGTTCTTTTCTACAGGTACACTAACTACGTTTCATAAGTCGCTAAGTGAGTATCGAATAGTTCTCGACTAGTTATTATAGGGAGAGACGAATAAAAGCCTTGCCACCGGCACTAACTTCGATTTTTGGCTTGATCGCCCTGTGAGGACGAATAGGACGTCATGCATCATGTTAAAAATTGTGGAAAATTAAAAATGGACCCATGCATATTTTGTGTGCTCTCTAGGTGAATTTTTTCTAGTATGCGATTTTGCTTGCATAGTCTCTCACATGTGTAGATGTTGTTGCTGTCCAAATTCTGATAGGGCTGTTTGCTTGAATTTTTGCGCCATGTTCAAAAAATAATTTAACTAGACGATCTATACCAAAATTGCTCCATATCTAATCTAGTTTTTGCTCGCAAAAATTCATGGTCATAGCTTCTGTATATCTCAAGTTATACACAATTTAGTGAACCTATGTCATGCTGTTTTTCCAGGGTACAGTACTCTGAAAATTGCGTCTTTTGACCTTGTTCCTATCTGATCTAGCTCAACCTTTAAAGAATATGGCCAAATGTGCACACAATCAGCATCAAAAAGAATAAATAATAAAGCACCACATGCTCTATTCAAGATGAACATGTCATGGGTTGTGATGTCGCCACGTTTTGCCATACGTGTGCGTTCTGCATTACGAATATGCGAGGCAAGGATACACGCCATTCAAACGGAGGGTGTCTGAGGTTAGACGCTGTCCATGCAGCGATAAACGCATGGGTGCCGTTTCTATAGTGAACGGTAATGTATGTGGACGCTTCCGTGAGTGCTGGCATGGAAGGTTCTTTTCTGCAGGTACACTAACTACATTTCGTAAGTCGCTAAGTATCGAATAGTTCTCGACTAGTTATTATAGGGAGAGACGTATAAAAGCCTTGCCACCGGCACTAACTTCGATTTTTGTCTTGATCGCCTTGTGAGGACGAATAGGACGTCATGCATCATGTTAAAAATTGTGGAAACTTAAAAATGGAACCATGCATATTTTGTGTGCTCTCTAGGTGAAATTTTGCTAGTATGCGATTTTGCTTGCATAGCCTCTCACATGTGTAGATGTTGTTGCTGTCCAAAATCTGATAAGGCTGTTTGCTTGAATTTTTGCGCCATGTTCAAAAAATAATTTAACTAGACGATCTATACCAAAATTGCTCCATATCTAATCTAGTTTTTGCTCGCAAAAGTTCATGGTCATAGCTTCTGTATATCTCAAGTTATACCCAATTTAGTGAACCTATGTCATGCTGTTTTTCCTGGGTACAGTACTCTGAAAATTGCGTCTTTTGACCTTGTTCCTATCTGATCTAGCTCAACCTTTAAAGAATATGGCCAAATGTGCACACAATCAGCATCAAAAAGAATAAATAATAAAGCACCACATGCCATTCCTTTACTAGAAATAGCATGCTAAATGTGTGTTTGTCAAGGTGAATATGGCCAATCATACACTCCATGTTTGTATGTGGTGCATAGCATTTTGTTTAATTAATTCCACCCCATTAAGTGTTGCATATGCATCTGTGACGCCCCAGGTTTTTAATTAGCATTATTAGTGCTAATGACCTAGTCAACCAAATCAAACACGTTGACTTTGGTCAAACCTTGGTCAACCTGGGTCATCACCTCGAAAACCTAGCCAACAATCACTAATGATCACCTTAAGCAAGTCAACACGCATTAGTGGTCAACCCCTAGTCAAATGTTGGTCAAAACCCCTAATGCCCTTGAACCTTTCCTAGAACTTTTGCCGCGTTCTCCAAATTTCACTTAAACACTTCAAAATCGGCCAATACAAAAGTTGTTCGTCTTTTTGAGGGACACACTTTTCATAATTGGCGGCATTTGAAATTTTGAGTGGAAATTGTGCAAAAACACGGTCAACACCAGCATCTGCTTTCCTGCCGAGAAAGACACCGACTTTGCCAGCAATTTGTGCTCAAACCGTTGATCTAAACATAGGTCGGCCTTTACAAAAGATGATCTCCTATAGTTGCTCTACAACTTTGCTATTCAAAGTTTAGAGTTTAGTATGGAAATTTTGAGTTTTGGCCGGTCAAATAGAGGTAAGTGGAATGCGAACTGGCGACGTCGCGCTGCGCCGCCACACCCGCGCTCCAGAGCGTGCCCACGTGCGCCGCCACGCGGCGCTGCTGCCCCTCGGCGTCTGGGCCCCTCCGGCCGCTTGGACGGCCAGGACGCACCGCGCCCGTTCCCCCACACCCCCGCGCTGACTGATTTCCTCTGGGAGCGCACCAGGCCACGCGTCACGCGCCCGCCCGCTGGAGCCGAGCCCCTGCCCCGCCGTCCGCCGGCCAAGCGCCTGGCAGCATCCGGGCCCCCTCTCTCTCCCTCCTTTTGCTTCGAAGCGAAGGCGTGAAGCCCCGCGCCCCGCTGCCTTGCCTATAAAGGTACTGCCCATTCCTCCCCGCGCGTGCCAGAGCTCCGTCGTCCACCATTGCCGCCGCCGCAGTGGAGCTGCCATCTCCGGCCACCTCCGCCGCAAACCGACGCCTAGCTCAATTCGCGGAGTTACACCTCACCTAGACCTCGTAGAAGCTTTCCCCTTCGCTTGTTGCCCCGCATTTCCCCGAGCTTCGCCGGAATCCGAGCCGCAGCGGCTGCACCGCTGTAGCCTCGCCGTCGGTGCTCGCCGGAGCCGCCTCCGTTCCGTCCACCCCCTCCAATTGAGCCTAGGTGAGCCCCAGGCCGCCCTCCGCCTAGTCCCGGCCGGCCACGGCCACCGGTCCGCCGGAATCCGGCGATCCCGCCGGCGGCCCGCCCCCAAGGACCCAATTGCAAGGTCCAAAATAGTTCCAGGGACTTGGATGCAAACCAAGGGTATATTTGTGAATACTCAAATCCATTCAGGGGCTTCCATGCAAATAGATTCTTAAATCTTTAGGGTATTTTGACCAGATCTTAGAAAAATCATAGAAAATCATACAAAAATCAGAAAAATGGCAAACCAGTTTCGTTGGTTTCCTTGTGACCATATCTACAACTTTTACAAAGCATGACTATACTTTTGACTGATAGATTTTGCATGAAAAATTGAAATCAGTTTGACCTAGATTTGCTATAGTTCAAAATATACAAGTGATCTCAAGCTGAATTTTGGATATATTGTGAGACATGCCATGTGTAGGCTCTACAACAAAATTTGCATAAAGTTGCTGAGTAGATCTTTTAATATGATTTATTTTCCATTTACGCTAAATCAGCCTTAATGATTTTTGTAGCTGGATATAAATATATTTTTGTGCCCAACTTCTAGCTATGACCATAAAGTACCTAGACTCACCTCTGGTGAATTAATCATGATTTTATAGCTAACAGAAATATATATTCTTGATTTATGCTTAGGTTTAAAGGTTTTTGCATAGTTCAAGATCTAGAAAGGCCCTTGACCTATTTGTTGTGTGAATAGCCTTGTTTTGAGTCAGAGAACAAGTGGGAGAAAGTTGGGATCCTTTTGTTGCTTAATTATTTTTATATGCATTTCTCATGTTTTGGTAGCTAAAATTTGCCATTTTTGGTATAATTATTTCATAGCTCTTTTAATTGTGCACTTGTGTTCAGTGGCCTTGTTTAGAGCTAAAGAGCTTCAGGAGTGTCATCTACTACATTTTATGAATTTATTTATGAATAAAAGCGATGGAGGCCAATTGAAGCTTAATATTAAGTTAAATTGGAAAACCACCAACACCACACCTAATGACCTTGTGAATGTGATGTGAAGCATGCTAAGAAGCTTAGGGCCAACCCCTTGCTGTTTTGGTGAAATTTAAATTAATTAATTGTATAAATATGTACACAGTCTATCAAAAAGAATAAATAATAAAGCACCACAGGATATTACTTTAATAGAAATAATATACCAAATATGTGTTTGTCAAGGTGAATATGGCCGACCATGCACTTCATGGTTGTCATATGTTGTTTTGTAATTAATTAAATTAAAACCGCCAATTAAATCTTGCATATGCATCCTCGTGTAGATCTTCCCGACGGTAGCTATACGCTCGTGCCAGAAGGAGGAGACGAAGGTGCTGACGGTGAGCTGTAGTACGTGGACGTAGCTCAGGACCTGGACCAAAGTCCAGAAGGGCCCAAGGCCAACCTTGCCGACGAAGGCAAGCCCCAGATCATTAACCCTTCTTTTAAAATTATGCAACTACCTTTGCTATGTTTGTGCATTTACGTTTCAGGAGTTGAATGAAACCCTAGATGCATGATCCCTAGGTACCTATGTTCTTTTACTAGTATGCTAGGTCGATAGCTGCTATGCTATAGGACTCGGTAAAAGTCGAGTGATGTTCGTCACTCGCGAGAATAGGTTCTGATGTTGGAATCATAAGATCTTTATAAATGGATTGCTCATGTGGTAAGAGCATGGGATTTGGGCTCCGGCCCAGTGGCTTTCGTGGGCTAAGCTTTTGAACGTACTAAGCACTCGTCGGGAATGGGGACCGGTAAGCCTAGTACCTTAATGAGACGGTGCGGGATCTTACTATTACTAATCTTGAGTATTCGCCTGCCCGGCTCGCAACCGGGAGGGGGGTACATGTGTGAGGCTAGATGTACTGTGTGGGGGCATACCAGATAATCCTTGTACCCAGGACTGTAAGCTTCGATCCCAAGCTGAGGATTTTTGGGAACCGCCTGGTTGGTGCCAACTTTGTGAGGGCACCATTCCGTGTGTTTCGGTTTACCTTGCAAGAGTTTAGTCAATCGATTGTCGGCCTCTCACCGTTATCTGAGATTGCTGAATCAACTAGCCATGATATCCCTTAATGATGGAACTATGTGAATATTGCTGCGTGGATTAATTGTATTGTACAATTCTTGATTGCAATAGATGGCTCACTTAGAAATGGTAATTAACTATAATTTGAGCTAAAATATTGAAAGTAAGGACCTACTCTTTGTTGCTTTTCAGCAAAAGAACTCCCCGGCCAAAAAGCCTCTCATGTCTAGAGTTTGGTGATGTAGTTATCACTCGACGGTTAAATCTTGCTGAGTATTAGTATACTCAGCCTTGCTACATAAATGTTGTGCAGGTGATGTTGTTTGGCCTAGAGAGATTCTACCCGGCTGGGAGCTGGAATGGGTGGATGACGATGAGTGATGGCATCATGGATGGCCTCCTGTGATGTCTATCGTATCGCTAGTTTATTATTCCGCTGTTTTCGAACTCTGAACCTTTACTTACCCTGTCATGAACCATGGTTTGTAATAATTAACCCTTAGGGGTAAATGGGATTTAATTTGTGTTTGTACTCTAGACTCGCCTACTTGTGAGTTTTGATGCATATGTCCGATCCTCTGTGTGTTATCCAAGTGATTTACCGGGCTTTGACCCGGTAACTTACGACGGGATGGTACTTTATTATCGCTTAATGACCAAAGTGGATTGGTTTAGGCGATAGTACAGTATTTTCTCGGGTGGGTTGTCACAGCATCCCGTGTAGAACTTCCCGACGGTAATTACTCGCTCGTGCCAGAAGTTGAGGAAGGAGGATCTGACGGGGAGCTACACTTCATGGAGGTGAACCAGGACACCGAGGAGCACCAGACTAGCGTTGCTGACGAAGGCAAGCACCGGAGCATTAACCTTAGTGTTTTTGAAATTATGCAACTATCTATGTATGTTTGTGCATTTACGTTCAGGAGTTGAAATGAAACCCTAGATGCATGATCCCAAGGTACCTATGCTCTTTTACTAGTATGTTAGGCCGATAGTTGCTATGCTATAGGACCCAGTAAAAGTCGAGTGATGTTCGTCACTCGCAAGAATAGGTTCTTATGTTGGAATCATAAGATCTTTATAAATGGATTGCTCATGTGGTAAGAGCATGGGATTTGGGCTCCGGTCTAGTGGCTTTTGTGGGTTAAGTGTTTGAACGTACTAAGCACTTGTCGGGAATGGGACCGGTAAGCCTAGTACCTTAATGAGGCAGTGAGGGATCTTACTATTACTCATCTTGAGATGCGTCTCACGGCTAGCTACCGGTGGTTCATGTGTGATTCTGGGCGCTAGTGTGAGGCGTGCCAGATAGCCTTGTACCAAAGACTGTAAGATTCGATCCTGAGCTGAAGAATTTTGGGAACCGCCTGGTTCGTGAACTCTGTGTGAGGGCACCGTTCCGTGTGTTTAGGTCCACCTTGCAAGGTTATAAATCAATCGATTGTCAGCCTCTCACCATTATCTGAGACTACTTAACCAACTGGCCATGATATCCCTTATGATGGAATATTGTCAATATTGATGTTTGATTAATTGTATTGCATAACTTATGCTTGTAGTAGCTTGCTCATTTAGAAAAGAGTAATCAACTAGAACTTGAGCTAAAATATTGAAAGTAAGGATATACTCTTTGTTGCTTTTCAGCAAAAGAACCCACTGGCCAAAAAGCCTCTCATGTCTAGAGTTTGGTGATGTAGTTATCACCCGACGGGTAAGACTTGCTGAGTATTAGTATACTCAGCCTTGCTATAATTTTGTTGATTTCAGGTAATGCTTTTAGTGATGTGTGGCCTAGAGAGATTCCACCGGCTGGGAGCAGAAATGGGTGGATGACGACGAGTGAAGGCATCATGGATGGCCTCCTGTGATGCTTATCGTACCGCTTTGTTGATTTCCGCTATTTTCGAACTCTGAACCTCTTTTATCATGTCAAGCACTTCGATTTGTAATAATTAAACCCTTCAGGGCAAGTTTGGATTTAATCTATGTAATGTACTCTGGACTCGCCTTCGTGTGAGTTTAATGCATATTATCGATCCTTTGTTGCTATGTAAGTGATTTCACCGGGCTTGACCTGGCAACTTACGACGGGATGATACTTTATTATCATTTAATGACCAAAGTAGATTGGTTTAGGCGATAGTACGGTATTTTCTCGGGTGGGTTGTCACATCCGCCAAGATGCTAGAGAACGTGAGGCCGACTGTCAGTGGATGGCTCAAGAGCTCCATAGGCAAGAGAAGAACCAAAAAGATATGGCAGCTAGGCTCAATCTCCCTCACTCTCCTGTGCATGAACCTAGAGTCTTTGATCCTCCATCTCCCATTCCTAATCCATGGGAAGATCTTGGCTCTTGGGTCCCGGTGGATGACGAAGAAGAAGAAGATTATGGTGGTGGTGAGCGTGATGACGATGAAGACGAGGACGATGATGAGGAGTAGCTCCCTTTTTGGTGCTTGTTGCCAAAGGGGGAGGGAAATTTGAAGGATGAAAGCTCCTCAACTTTATCTATCTATCTTTTATCTCGCTATTCATGTAATAGTCTAGTGGACATGTAATGAACTATGTGTTGGTGTGATGGATGGTTGTGTGCCATGTGAGAACTCTTATTTGTAAGACTTATTTGTGGTACTTTATTTATGCTAGTGTGATGTAAGAACCTTAATTATTGTGTGTGATGCATGTGTTGGTTGATGTCTTGTTATTTCTCACTTTATTGTTGTGATATATCTTGTCATATGCATCACGGATTATTGCTTATCACACCTTTGCACCATGTGTCGTATGCAATGATTTAGGGGGAGCCCTCTCTAAAACTGTGCTATTGGCATTTGAGGCCATTCTATTTGAAAAAGCACATATTTAGGGGGAGCTTTCATCTAAATAATTGGACACAACTCTTTATTTTATTCCTCTCTTATGAGCTCAAATTATAGTTGTCACCAATCACCAAAAAGGGGAGATTGAAATAGCATTTAGGCCCCTTATTATTTTGGTGATAATGACATTATAATTTGAGTATTTGATGGTTCAACTAAGGTGTGTGCAGGAATAAAAGAAATAAGTAAGCATATTCAAAGGAAGGTCCTCAATTTCATATAAAAGGTGTTGAAGCTCAAATGGCGCTTTAAATTTAATTTTTCGTTTGAATTTGAGTTTAGGAAACACCGTACTATAAAGAGGGACGTGATCGGTTAATCGAAGAGTGCTACAAGTGCTCTTCTTGAGAACCCCTCATCTTTTCCTAGGGTCAAAACAATTAGCAAAACCTTAGAAACCACTAAAATTTTCTAACCCTAGCTGTAACAGGTCAACCGGGTCAACCGGCCTAAGTGACCGGGTGACCCGGGACAGCTCTGGTAAGAGTCGGGTGACCCGGCCACATGTGGCCGGTTGACCCGGCCCTGCCCGCAGGAACCTAACGGCTCTTTCGGGGCAAGTGGTATTTATACCCCTTCTCCCTCCTTTCTAGGGTTCCGACCTCTCCCCATTGAAACACCTCCCAAGCTTGCTTCCCTCTCTCCCAACTCCCTTCCAAGTGCTCCGAAATTCCCCCCTAGGGTTTGGGTGTGAGAGACATTTGAGGTGTGAGACTAAGCCCCTTTGTGAGAGCTCTTCACCTGTTCATCTCAAGAAGCACTTGTGGTAGCTTTGGTTCATCGATTCGCGTTTGTTACTCTTGAAGCTTGCTTCTAGACGGTTAGGCGTCACCCGTTGAGTGCCCTCTCCGTGTGGAGCACCCAGGATCGTTTGTATTACCCATCCTTTGTGGATTTCTCTTAGTGAGCACCAATCTTCCTTTGTGGGGATTGGGTGAGGCAAGTGGCTCTTGGTGATAGCCCACCCTTAGTGGGTACCTCAACAGAGACGTAGCTTCCTTTGTGGGAGTGAACTTCGGATTAATTCGCTTGTCTCTTGCTTGTTTGAGTTCATCCCCTTTCTCTAACCCTAGAAGCTAATTTTGGATCGATCTCTCTATTTGTGTTGTTGCTTGTCAAATCTTTGGTTGCTGGTGGTGACTACTTCATATCCGCAAAGTTTGATTCTTATACTTTCTGCAAATTCAAGTTTTCTATAGCTTATTGTACTCTATCTTCGCGTGCTGGTTGATCCGGCCTAACTGTCAGGGTGACCCGGACCCCTCCGGGTCATCTGGCCCAAAGTGTCGGGTCATCCGACCCCTGATCCGCTGCTCAGTTTTTGCAGAATTTTAAAGTGATCCTATTCACCCCCCCCTCTAGGCATCACAAGGTCCTTTCAGTGGGGCGGCCTCTTATAGGAGCTATAGCTTTCGCCCGAGTTGTCGTAGCTGCCCAAGTAGTCCTCGTAGCCGTTGTGCAAGTCAGATGGCGGGGTCGCATCCCGCCGGTCGCGACGATTCAGGGCTCCATGCTCCCTATCGAAGTCGCGACGACGTTCCACCTGATGTCACCGTCATTCTCACGCACGGTGGTTGATTGTGTGCCTCGCGTCGTAGGTACGGAGCCGGTCACGGAGGTCTTCGCCATCCTTGCGGCGGGCTCTCTTGCGCCGTGGTCGGTGTGAGCCGCCTGTCTCCCCTCGCCCAACTGGCGGGGAAGGGTTGATCCGGTTGGCCTGGGTCGCGGTGGCTTAAACCAGCACTTGGAGGCGTCCCAGGCCCGGTGTTCCAGGAGATAGTTTGTCGAGTTCCTCATTCAGTACGATGAGGTTCTCCTTCGGGGTCGCGTAGACCCTATGTCGACCGAAGTCAATGGTGAACTCGTCTTCCAGCCTACGGGGGCATATGTTGCGAGAGCGCCGAGTGCGGCGTCTCCACCTCCGCCGTGGTGGGCTGGACCCTGAGTAGTCGTCCTCGAGTTCCTCCTCATCGCGACGCGGGCGGACGCGGTTAAGCTCCTGGTGCCGCCGCGCTCGATCCAAGTTCTTCCTCTGGTGTTTGGCTTTTGCTCAGCCATCTCACCATCCCGAGTGAATTCGTCCTCCGAGACTACAGTAGGAGCACCGACGCCAGCCGCCACCGCGTAGACGAAAGCTGGGGCCCGGCCGCCATCCGATGAGTCGGAGGGATCAGTAGATCGGATCTCCGTGGTGTCGGTTGATCCGAAAGTTCTGGAGCTATCCTCGAGGCTCAGAGCTGCTCTCAAAGAGGTGAAGGAAACCTCCAAGTCGTGGCCGAGATCGTATCGCTCGACCGAGTAGTTTGGCCGGCGTAGACCTTTAGACTCCTCGGTGGTCCAGTCTCTGAGTTGTCCATCCTCCTCTAAGATAGGGAAAAGGGACGTGTCATGATCATCATCCTCAAGAGGAGTGATCACCATTGAAACGAAGCGCGGCTACTCTTCATCCGAGTGGTACTCCACTAGCTGGGGCGAGGAGATTGTGGCTAGGTTTTTCTTCACCATCTCCGTGTAGGTAGAGGCGGCTGCGCTCTTCAACCCGTGGGGAAAGCGCTCGGCCTGTGGGGTACCTAGGGCTTCCTCGCAAATCGCGATGGTGTCGGCCATCTGGCCGATGACTCAATTCATATATTGAACCAGATCGCATTCGGGAGGACCTGAGGATCCTTCAACCGTTAGATCTCCAGCCGGGAGGCGTGGCTGCCGGGCTGGTGGCGTGCCAAAGAGGACTCAGCAGGCCTTAGGTTTCTCCAGATTGGATCTGGGAACCGATCTGTTGCCCACGGGTGGTGTAGGTACCATGCCGAGGGTCTTTTCCACGGTGATCGTGGTGTCGGGGATGATGCAAGGGATCTCTCCGATGAGGATGTGACCCTGGGGAGGAGTCACGAAGCCAGCCATTTTCTCTTCGCCGATGGGAACAGAGTCTATGGGCCCGAAGGGGATTCCTGCCCCCAACGCAGCGAAAGCAAGGCAGCTAGCCGGGATCTTGACTACGGCCATCAAGCTCGCCAATTATCACGGCGAAGCCCCTACCTGGCACACCAACTGTCAGTACAATGGTGCCGGCAGTCCACCACGGGGTAGGCTATGGTGGTAGATTGTGTGGAGGGGATCGCCGAGACTGGAGCTAGATGGTGGGACGAAGGACACAAGGGTCTATCCAGGTTCGGGACGCAAAGATGCGTAATACCCTATGTCCTCCATCTGGTGGTTGTATTGCTTGGGAATCCGATTAGACTTGTTTTGAAGGGGGTCCCTACCGCCCTTATATAGGCTCGGGGGGCAGGGTTACAGATCGCATGGGATCTATCCTAGTCGGTTATACAAGATATTTCCTCATTTACAAGTAATATCTTTCCTAACCAACTAGTCCTTATCTATGGAACCCTATCTTTTCGGGCGCAGCCTCATTCTTGATCCGCACACCCGCACCAGGTGCCTCCGTGTGGACCCTCGTCATCCCTGAAGATACGCCGTGGGTCCCTTCCATACGACACCCGAGGGTATATCCCCCACACGTCCCATCACCTAAATATCGAACAGTAGCGAAGGACAGGCGAATCCTTCGCGTATAAGGCATCGGACGGCGCGACCCAACCAAGCGGCTATCAAAGGGAAGGTCGGGGCTTGCATGGGAAGCCTCGACCTACCAGCCCTGCGAGGCCCTAAGTCGGGGGGAAGCTGTCTTGGAGCAGGAGCCACCGCCTACGCCGCGCTACAAGGACTATCGCGCCTAGCACAGCGTACGACGCCAACCGAAGAGGAAGGCCCACGACACGGCACTGTTACATCATTATTCCGACACTGTTGCAGCACTGTAGCAGGATGTCGTTTTACCATCCTAACCCTTGTACACCGGTGAAGGACCGATTAGGCGAACCAGAGAGGGGGGAGTGAATGGGAGCCGATAAAAATTCTTCTCGAAGGAGATGGGAACTCCAACAAGACGAACACGGCTTCCAACTCACGTCTCCGACCCAACTACCCAAGTTGGTCAAGACCACGCAGCCACTAGAGTGCTACTGGTCCTAGGAACCAACACTCAACCTTCCTAGCCAAAACTCACCAAAACACACAGCGGAAACTTGCACGGCTTGCTGCCTGTGCTACACCGGTCAGACCGATGGCCTGCGCCGGTCAGACCGGTGACACCGGTCAGACCGGTGGACAGGGCCGGTCAGGCCGGTGGCTACAGCAGCCGCACAGCAAACGTTCCAGGAAGCCTCAGTGAATCCTCTAGACCCTGGAACAAAAACCACCACGAAACACAACCTGTGAGGAAGAAGAACCCCTCACAAATCCTAGCAAAACAACTCCAAACACTCCAAGAACTGAACAGCAGGACCACGGGACAAAACCACACGGACAAGGCTGTTCCCCGAGACAAAAACCCACCAAGGGCTAGCACCGGTCAGACCGGTCAAGAGCACCGGTCAGACCGGTCGTGCCTGGGCAGCTCGGGAAGAACAGCGCCCGCGAGTCAACTCCTCCAAATCCAACTCCCGATCTCCCGATTCGCTCCACGGTTTTGCACAAGACTTTGGGGATAGTAGGAACACCTCATGGGTACTCCATAGCCAAGATTTGGTCCACCAAAACTTGTCAAATCAAGAGGAATCGAAGAAATCCCACCAAGAACGCCTCTAACCCTAGAGCCACGAAAACCCCAAAATCGAGCCCCTTTGCTCACGGATTTGGAAGGGGAATCAAAGGGAAAAGAACCACGAAGGGTTCATGCATACATCCCCCACCAAATCCCAAAGAGAAAGGCCTCGAAATCGCTCCAAGAAAATCGCCAAGAAAAGGCTCCGAAAATCACCAAAAAGGAGAAACGGGAAAGACACATCCAAGCCTTGAGGAACCACGCCGAATCATCTATACATACCAAAGAGGTTCATACAAGGTCTAGCTTGCCGCCCGATCATCCTTCCCTCTCACAAGATCTCACCATGAAGCTCTCAAGCTAGTCCTATGAAAATCCTAAGAAAATAGGAAGGAAAATAGGAAAACCAAATGAGCTAGGGTTCCAAGAGATGGCTGCCATCCTCTCACCCCTTGGGTTATATGGAGGCAACCGAAAGACTAAAATACCCTTACTAGCTAACTAGGGATACATGCCCCTCGAGGGCGAAATTGGAAGTCTTTGTCTTCGCACCATCGGACGGATGCCCAGCGACCGCAAGCTTGCTTAGCCTCGACGCAAGCCTTGCGATCCCGACGCGTGTCCTCCGCTTCGAAGATTCCGGACTGCGTCGTCGCACACCGGTCAGACCGGTTCTCCTCACCGGTCAGACCGGTACCCACCGGTCAGACCGATCAGACCCACCGGTCAGACCGGTCTGGAGCTGCTGCACCTCCGTCTTCGGTTCTTCGGTCTTGGCTTTGTGGATCAACCAAGGAACCCAGTGGTTTTCTGGTGAACCACCGGAAACCCCGCGAACTCGGTGTAGCCTCCGCCAATCACCACTCATGACTCGGCTCCCACGTGGTCCCGGCTCGACCTTGGTTTTGAGGCTCAACCAAGAAACCGTCCATGACTTCATCTTGCCGTTCTTGCCACCATGCGGCCCGCACTTGACCCCGCTGGCCACCGGGTCCCTCGAACCAAGCCTACTTGTCTTCTCCACACCTGGAGGCCTCACCGGCAACGACCTTTCACGCTTGTTCTTCACCTGCACCTGCACCAGTCAAGCCGCAACCTGCACCTGCAATACTTAGCCAAGAATCAGTCTACACCACGTTGTCAATCACTCATCACACCAGGAAGCGACCATCCACCGGTCCTCGAACCACACCTGGCTCTCAATCTCCCCCTTGATGAGTGCATTGACAACACACACGTTTTGGTAACCAAGAGAAAAGGAAAAGAAAAGAAACGACTAAAAGAAACTCCAACAAGCGATCGAAAGCCAAAGAAAAGGCAAAGAGCAAGATCACTTGAAGAAGACAAGTCTCGGACCCCTTAGGCAAGGGCAACGGCTCGACACATCCGAGACAAAACATGCTCAAGCAAAGAGCACAAACCATCAAACCAAAGCTCGAAAACCACAAAGAGCTCCCCCTGCACACATGCAACTCCCCCTGGACAAATGCATGCGAACCACTTCACAAAACAGAGCAGCTGCAACAGCTCAGCTCTGACCGGTCAGACCGGTCGACACCACCGGTCAGACCGGTGGGCAACATGTGAACAGGACCAGCACTCTGACCGGTCAGACCGGTGACCTCAACCGGTCAGACCGGTGTACAACAGAGCCCAAAAATAGCTCGAAACCACCTGAAAACCTTCCAAATGCATTCAGTAGGCCAAAACATGCTCAAACTTCTCCCCCTTGTTGACAATGCATGAATCAAGCCAAAAATGCAAAAAATGCAACCTAGAGCTTCTCAAATAGACAAAATTCAACATAGGATGCTACACATGTCCAAACGAGCAAGTTAGATACTCTATAGCTTCGTAAAGACATAAACTTCATGATCACCAAGTTTCACAACCATTGGGCGAAGCTAAGACAGAATTTAGCAATTTTGCGAAAAATTACCCTCTCATGAGCAAAGTCCTAAACATGAGCAAAACATGTCAAAATGGCAAAGCCACACAAACTTCATGCTAGGACAACCATTCTAAGCATAAGACCATCATAAACACCCACAAGCACCTCATGTCATGTCAAAGCCACCGAGCCATGTGCCTACTTCTATATATGAGACTTCTCATTGGTAGGCATCATGCAACGATTTAGCACCCAAAGCAAATTAAAATTAGCACATATGACATGGGAGCACATTTTTCAAGCAATTTACATTTCATTTTCAGATTTATAATTGGTACATGAAATGTCTTTGCGACAAAAAGGAACTTATGCTCCTCCACAAGATGAAGCATGGGGGCTAAACATTCATGATGGCAAATGAGCCTTTGGCCCCATATGATCAAAATAAGCTATCCAACCACAAATTTAGCATAGCCAAGCCACTAAAACATGTCAAGATCATGTAAAGGCATTTACTCACAAGAGAGCATATATATGAAATTTTTCAAAAACATAGCCATCAACCATGGATACAAACCAAGATTATCAAGAGCTAAGCCAAACTAACCATAGCTTACCAAATTAGCTCACAAAGACATATATGTCATTCCATGGTGAACAATGTGTATAGGAGAAGCCTTTCCTAAACAATGCATATGATACAAAATGCATGCAACCTAAGATACAAAGATGCCTATACATCATGCTACATATGCCATGCCAAATGCAAGAAATGCACAAAGGAAAGCTATACAAATGCTACAAAGGAGCTCCCACACACAAAGCTCACAAACGACCGGCTCCTCGAGGGGAGGCAAAAAGGGCTCGACACCACCGGCAAAAGAGCAAAGGAGAACAAAACTCACAAGCTTCGTCTAAACACATGCACTAGGGCCAAAGAGCATACAAAGCTCACCCTTAGCACACATGATAGAGCAAAGAGCACACTAAGCACACAGGCTCCCCCTAAACTCATGCATTAAGGTCAAAGAGCATACAAAGCTCACCTTACATACATGAGATAGGGCAAGGAGCAAAACGAACCAAGTGGCTTGACCAAGGCCACACATTTGAAGATCACAAAAATACTTACCTTGATCATTTCTTCAGAAGTCACCCATCCTTGTCCACCGTCCCCGAAAGTGATGTACCTCCATATCATCACCGGGGTATGAGGCCGGAGAACCACCCCCGATATCAACCAAATGTTCTCCGGGCCTCCCACCTGCAACTCAAAACCAAGAGCGAGAGCGAGCAAACGACTCAACACTGGGGTTAGTACCAAAGGTGTCAAACCAGTGCCGGGCCATTTCCTCAAAAGTAGGGTTAGCAACATCCATCCTACCGGGCCTATCAAAACTGCGATCCATCCCGTCTAACCTATCAAACCTGGAACCACCATGGGAAAACCACTCCCGTCTCACTGGAGGAGTACGGGTACCACGAAAGGGAAAGCGTGGTCCGTAGCCCCTCTGAGACTCAAAGCTGCGACCTCTCCCAAACTCGTATTGATCACGAGGTGGAGAACGTCCAGCAAACTCAACACCACTTGACTCAAAACGCCTACCATCTGTTCCACGACCGAAAGAGCTGAACCCTCGAGCATCACAGCCTCGAAAACCAGACCGTCCAGCACTCTGCCTAGCACCGGTCTGACCGGTCACTCTGACCGGTCTGGCCGGTGGCCCTCGGCCAGTAAACCTGCCTTCACCTGAAGTTCTCCTATCTCTCCATGCTGGAATCGTATGCACAACACCCTTTCCCTTAGGTAGTGGCATACGAGGCTCAGGCACACCATGAGAAAGGTGGTACCTGTCCTTGTTTGCCCACTCCTTAGCCATTCTCGCCTCTCTCCTTCTCTTATAGCAAAACTCTCTCTTGTGACCATCCTTTCCACAAAACTCACAATGGAAACAGATTGGTCTTAGCTTAGGCTTGGGGTGAGGCTCTTCACATGGCTTCTCACTAGATTTCCCACTTAGTTTCTCACTAGGCTTTTCACTTGGTTTTTCTCTCGGTTTAAGCAACTGGTTTGGATTGGGTGCAAACTTGTCTTTGGGCGTGGGTTGTGGTGGGACTGGAATATTCCCAAATTTCCCTTTTCTCTCACCACTGCTCTCACCACACTTAACAGATCCCAAAGCCCAACCATCAAAGCGCTTATAACCGGCAATCATCATGCCAAGCTGAGGTTCCTGACTAGACAACCAACTCAGCACTTCACGCAACTTACTGTTCTCATCCTGCAAATGATCAACACATTTTGCAAGTTCCAAATTCTTCACAGCATGTAATTCACAGGTAGAGCAAGCAGTAGGAATAGGCACTTTCAAATCAGCCTCAAGCGAAACAATGCGAGAACGAAGCTCAGCAATTTTTTCATGCAAACCAGGGCAAGAAGTACATGCACCAAGCAAAGTGGGTCTAGATTGCAGCTCAGCCAACTCAACCCTAAGCACATCTAGTTCCTCACACTTGGAGGCATGCTTTTCCCTAAGAGCAGTCAAATCAGCTAGGAAAACAGAGCAATCAGCACAATCAATCTCATCAGAAACCACAGGGCTAGCCTTAAGCGAATCGATTTCAAGCTTGCCATCAAGAACCTGTGTTTCTAGCTCAGCCACTCTAGTCCTAGCATCTTCAAGCAACGCTCTAAGCTCCTTCCTAAGCTTCTTAGCCTCTCTAAGCATGTGATCGCGATTATCAAGCAAGTCAACCAACTCCTCATTCTCCTTGCGTAAAGAAGAGAGCTCATCACATACCTCATCCTCGGAGTCGGAGTCTGATTCCGAGGCGTTCTTCTGGCTTCTCTTGCTGCCGGAGCTGCGTGCCATGCCGCATAGCCCATCCTTCTTGTTGCAGCCTCTCGAAGTCTTGCTTGCGGTACAGCAAAGGCCGTTCAAGTACTTGCCGAAGTCCTTCTTCTTCTTTCTGTGCTTCCTCTTGCTGTCCTCTTCTTCTTCTTCTTCACTCGAGCTTGATGACACATCCTCAGAGTCGGAGTCGATGTCGCTCGATCTCTTGATCTTTTCTCGGGTCCGTGTCTTCCTCCCATGTTCATGTTCCTTCTTCTTGGATCTTCTTCCTTTGTCCTTGGACTTGTGCTTGTCGTGGTTGTTCACCTTCGGACACTCGGCGAAAAAGTGTCCGGTCTTGCCGCACTTGAAACACGCTCTCGAGTTCCTCCTTGAGTTCACCCGGTTCTCGTGCAGCCTCTCGAACCGCCTGGTCAGCAACGCCAGCTCGTCCTCTCCAAGCACGTCGAACTCCTCGTCTGGCAAAGACATCAAAGAAGACAAAGAATACATCCTGGAGGATGCGTTAGCATTAGACTTGGCTCCTTTGCCACTAACGAGAGCGAGACTATGAGAATCAGTCGGGCTCTCGATCTTGGCTGTCATACCACGGTCCAACTCAGCCGACTTGAGCTTCGAGAACAGCTCGTTCACCGTCAAGGTGTCATACTTCTCGGACTCAACAATAGCCTCAAACTTCCCGTCCCATACGGTACGATCCAACGAGTGCAAGAGCTTCACGGCTCTATCATGATCATTGTATGGGAGGACGTCCACATTGGCTCTCATGTTGTTCACAACGACCGTAAATCGCTGGAAAAGGGCATCGACGGACTCGCCGGGGAGATGAGTGAAGTTCTCGTACTCTCTCCGGTAAGTCGCGTACATCCGAGCCTGAACCTGAGCATTCCCAGCATGAGCATCCTTCAACTGCTCCCAAATCCTACAAGCTAAGTCCTCTGTCTGAACCCGATCGAATTCAGGTGGACACAGGGCACGAAACAAGTAGTCGACAGCCTTGTTGTTGGCTTCGAACATATCCCTCGATCCTGGAGCAAGGAAGTTCATCGGATGAACATAAGCTGTGTTCACCGTGACATCCCAAAGGATCTGACCCTTTCCGCGGAGGAACGCCGCCATCCGCCTTTGCCACATCTGGTAGTTCTTCCCATCGAAGTGCGGAGGACCCGAACCCCGTTCCTGGTACGCCATCTTTGGATCTTAGACTGGTAAGAGTCAATAAAGACCCGAACCGGCTCTGATACCAATTGAAGGACCGATTAGGCGAACCAGAGAGGGGGGAGTGAATGGGAGCCGATAAAAATTCTTCTCGAAGGAGATGGGAACTCCAACAAGACGAACACGGCTTCCAACTCACGTCTCCGACCCAACTACCCAAGTTGGTCAAGACCACGCAGCCACTAGAGTGCTACTGGTCCTAGGAACCAACACTCAACCTTCCTAGCCAAAACTCACCAAAACACACAGCGGAAACTTGCACGGCTTGCTGCCTGTGCTACACCGGTCAGACCGATGGCCTGCGCCGGTCAGACCGGTGACACCGGTCAGACCGGTGGACAGGGCCGGTCAGGCCGGTGGCTACAGCAGCCGCACAGCAAACGTTCCAGGAAGCCTCAGTGAATCCTCTAGACCCTGGAACAAAAACCACCACGAAACACAACCTGTGAGGAAGAAGAACCCCTCACAAATCCTAGCAAAACAACTCCAAACACTCCAAGAACTGAACAGCAGGACCACGGGACAAAACCACACGGACAAGGCTGTTCCCCGAGACAAAAACCCACCAAGGGCTAGCACCGGTCAGACCGGTCAAGAGCACCGGTCAGACCGGTCGTGCCTGGGCAGCTCGGGAAGAACAGCGCCCGCGAGTCAACTCCTCCAAATCCAACTCCCGATCTCCCGATTCGCTCCACGGTTTTGCACAAGACTTTGGGGATAGTAGGAACACCTCATGGGTACTCCATAGCCAAGATTTGGTCCACCAAAACTTGTCAAATCAAGAGGAATCGAAGAAATCCCACCAAGAACGCCTCTAACCCTAGAGCCACGAAAACCCCAAAATCGAGCCCCTTTGCTCACGGATTTGGAAGGGGAATCAAAGGGAAAAGAACCACGAAGGGTTCATGCATACATCCCCCACCAAATCCCAAAGAGAAAGGCCTCGAAATCGCTCCAAGAAAATCGCCAAGAAAAGGCTCCGAAAATCACCAAAAAGGAGAAACGGGAAAGACACATCCAAGCCTTGAGGAACCACGCCGAATCATCTATACATACCAAAGAGGTTCATACAAGGTCTAGCTTGCCGCCCGATCATCCTTCCCTCTCACAAGATCTCACCATGAAGCTCTCAAGCTAGTCCTATGAAAATCCTAAGAAAATAGGAAGGAAAATAGGAAAACCAAATGAGCTAGGGTTCCAAGAGATGGCTGCCATCCTCTCACCCCTTGGGTTATATGGAGGCAACCGAAAGACTAAAATACCCTTACTAGCTAACTAGGGATACATGCCCCTCGAGGGCGAAATTGGAAGTCTTTGTCTTCGCACCATCGGACGGATGCCCAGCGACCGCAAGCTTGCTTAGCCTCGACGCAAGCCTTGCGATCCCGACGCGTGTCCTCCGCTTCGAAGATTCCGGACTGCGTCGTCGCACACCGGTCAGACCGGTTCTCCTCACCGGTCAGACCGGTACCCACCGGTCAGACCGGTCAGACCCACCGGTCAGACCGGTCTGGAGCTGCTGCACCTCCGTCTTCGGTTCTTCGGTCTTGGCTTTGTGGATCAACCAAGGAACCCAGTGGTTTTCTGGTGAACCACCGGAAACCCCGCGAACTCGGTGTAGCCTCCGCCAATCACCACTCATGACTCGGCTCCCACGTGGTCCCGGCTCGACCTTGGTTTTGAGGCTCAACCAAGAAACCGTCCATGACTTCATCTTGCCGTTCTTGCCACCATGCGGCCCGCACTTGACCCCGCTGGCCACCGGGTCCCTCGAACCAAGCCTACTTGTCTTCTCCACACCTGGAGGCCTCACCGGCAATGACCTTTCACGCTTGTTCTTCACCTGCACCTGCACCAGTCAAGCCGCAACCTGCACCTGCAATACTTAGCCAAGAATCAGTCTACACCACGTTGTCAATCACTCATCACACCAGGAAGCGACCATCCACCGGTCCTCGAACCACACCTGGCTCTCAACCGGCCCCTCTTGAACTGTAAAAGGGGAGGCTGGTACCGTAAAAACAAGACACACAGAACAACAAGAGACAAGACGAACAAGGCAAGAAATACACAGAGCACTTCAAGCTCTCCACCACGCTCAGAGACCTGAGACATGCTCCCTCTCTCGACCTAAGCTTGTACCCCCTACTACAAGCCCCCGTGGGCATATAGAACACTCTCCTGAACTGGACGTAGGGCCCCTTCGGTGCCTAAACCAGTATAACCCTTGTGTCTCTAAGCCCAACCATCCGCATCAGATGCACGAACATACCAAAATTTACTTGCTGGCGGTATCAAACCCCGACAAGCACCACCCGGTACTAAAGGTCATCCGTTAGTGCCGAATGAAGACTCCACTCGGTACCAAAAACCCTAAGACTCATTAGTACTGGATGAAGGCCTGACCTGGTACTAAATCATGACTTTTTACTAAAACTCCTACTCTCTCCTTTATCTTCCCTCTTCTATTTCCCTAACATCATTATCCTCTCTATGGTCTCTCCTTATCTCTCCTCTCCTCTGCCACTGGTGTGCAAGGGTGGCCACCGCCACGAGCCTCCCCGACCGCGGCCACTGGATACACATGGGAGTGAGTATTGGCCTTCCCTCTTTGGGCGTGGGGGTCTCCTGGTCGAGGGTCACGGCCTAGAGGGCCGGCGGGTGTGGTCCTCCATGACCGCGAGCGCAGAGGGTCGAGCCTTCTAGCCATCACCTTGTGGAGGCCCTATGATCCCTAGCCACCAGCAAGCAGGCTGCCTCCTAGCCTCGGTGCGAGCAAGCTGGCGAGGAGGTGCTTTTTCTTGTGATTGTGAGATTTATTCTTGTTAGATGTTTTTATGATTGTGAGATGCATTTATGTGATTTTCCTGTGTGATTGTGAGATGCATTCATATGATTTTCTTGTGTGATTGTGTGCTTTGATCGAGAAAATGAGGAAAGAAAGAAAGAACAAAAAAAGAAAGGAGAAAAGAAAAGATGTGACGTGGGAGACAAATTAGTGTTAAACAACTGTACTAAAAAAATCCTTTTTAAGTAATGGATATTGGACATGTACTCAAGAGGTTTAGCTATACTGGTTGGACAACCGGTACTAAAATCCTCTACCAATCGGTACTAAAACTTGTTTCCTAATTGTGGGACGAGGGTGGGTCGTAAAATAACCCATATTCTAAGCTACGGACAATATATTAATGCAAATCAATAAGATGAGCGCAACGAATTGGTAAAACTAGGTGATGCCCCGCGCGTTGCTGCGGGAATTTTTATAAAAATTGGAGATGAAATTCAAAAAATAGAAACACCAAGGTGATTGCATCGAAATATTCTTTTGCAAACAACATTATTCATGAAAACACATTTATTAATTTGAGAGAATGACTTGGAAATTTTGTAGCATGATACTGGCAAAGATTAACACATCGCATGCATTGATGTTATTAGCCGCAGAAATCAGTAGAAGATATAAATTGATAATTGTAGTGAAAGGTGACATGGACAACTTGCATATTGAGAGAATACCTTTAATGAGGATCATCTATATAGGTATTATAGATGACGAATCTTTTGCAAAGATAAATAAATATGGGAGTCCGACGGACCCTTGCAGGGGAAAAAGACGTCATATGTGATATATCGTTTTAGTCATGAAACATGAAAAAAAATGCACGCATTCTTTAAATTGCTATTATGTAGAGTGGTTTTTCATGAAATTTCACGACGTAGCTTTGGTAGTATAGATAGTTACCGCCACCCGTCCCTCTTCTTCACCCCCCCCCACCATTCGCCGCTGCCTAGACTCCTTCCTCGCGCGTCCCGCGGCCGCCCCGCCTCCAGCCCCACCCGCCGCTCCCACCACCACCGCCGCGGCCACCCACGCCCCTGCCCACCGCCGCCGCCACCTCCGGTCGTTGCCATGGAGCCCCCGCCCGACCCTAGCCCCAACCACCAGCCTCCGCTGCGCCCGGCGGCGCCCCCTCCGCTGGTCCGGCCTGCCGCCACCGTCCCTTCTTTTATGGTCGGCGGCGAGTAGCAACCAACCCCCCCCCCTCCCAGGAAACCCCGAACCCCGGAACCCTAACCCGAACCCTAACCTCATCGGAGTTGGAGAAGATGGGAGTGAAGAAATATCCGTGTGACGTCCTGTTTAGTTCCCAAAATATTCTCCAACCACTCGTCACATCAATCTCTGGATACTAATTAGGAGTATTAAACATGAATTAATGACAAAACTCATTCCACAACCCCGAGCAAATCGCAAGACGAATCTAACAAGCCTAATTATGACATGATTAGACAACGTCATGCTACAGTAAACAATCTCTAATGACAGAGTAATTAGGGTTAATGGATTCATCTCGCAATTTCCCGTCCATCCGTGTACTTAGTTTGTAATTAATCTATATTTAATCCTCCTCGTGAGCCTTGAAAAGGTAGTCCAAAATTTCTCCCAACTAAATTGGTCCTGAGGAGAAGCTCCAAATCACAACATGGGTGAGATAAAGGCAAGGAAGGTAGGAATGTGGGGTGAACACTTGATCGACGGTTACAGGTACAAGGAAAGAAAGCTTAGAATAGCAGGATAGGGTGGGGCAGAAGAACATATTAATCGCAAAATGTGTCTCACTCACCACCTATTGAGGTGCTAGGTGAACCTTTTTGGATTCCATCAAAGTGTGTCCATGCTTGCAAAGTTAAATCATGACAAGAACACCTGCACGCTTAACACATTCGTGATGTTATATCAACCTTTACTACTAAACTAGTTGAAGGGCACGTGCGACACGCACGTGATTAAAAACTAGGGGAATCTCACCCGCGCGTTGCTGCGGGAATTAAGAAAAATGCAATGATCGTAAGAGAGAATTTCGGCAACCTCGCGTCTGATCATAAGAGAGAATTTCGGCGACTTCGGCAACCTCGTCGCCGCCGTTAGTAATTCTTTGATCTAGGTTTGATCTAGGTTTGAACACCACGCGCGTTGTTGCGGCCCTAAACCTTAGAGTAATCGGTGTTACCGTGTGTTAGCATGATGACATACTAAAATCACGGTGGTATTTCACCAAAATTCACCTAGCTTTATTTGCAGTTTGCACGATTTCTCTTACAATAACATATCTCTCTTACAATAACATTTCCCTTTCACGGATTGTCAGCGTCCAAAAGGAACTTTAGAAACCATAACTTACACTTTTTTTAAGCGTAGTTTAGGGGTGGTGCCGGGCCTACTCACGTGTTGAATAGCTATTTAGTATAAAAATGGATATATTTTATGATGTCAAATGAAAAAAGATCGGATCGTTATGTTTCTGCTAGGACTATCTACGCTGCTATTCCTTTATATTCCTCAATTCCCTGCGCGTTGCCACGAGTATGTAGGAAAAATCTATGAGTTAGAATATTACTATCACCCTCCTATTCTTTTTCTTTCTTCTTTTTCCTTTTCCTTTTCCTTTTTTTCATTCTTTTTTTTATTTTTCACTTTACTCTATACCTGCGCGTTGCCGCGAGTATGTAGGAGAAATCTATGAGTTAGAATATTACTATCACCCTCCTATTCTTTTTCTTTCTTCTTTTTCCTTTTCCTTTTCCTTTTTTCATTCTTTTTTTTTATTTTTCACTTTACTCTATACCAACTACCATCGATGGGGCCTATTTGTCATTTTATCAAAATATATTCATATGAGATCTTGTTTTGAAAGATTTGTTAAAAGGAATCCAATGATGTAATTAGAATTTAATTTGGTTTTTTGATTTTTGAGTTATAATATTTTTTAGCTAGTTCAAACAATAGGGCCCACCACTAGATGTCATGGTCTTAGTGGGGCTGTTGAGGTGGCATGCTTGCATGTTGAGAGAACTCTCTAGTGGGGAGCTCCTATATAAGAGTTATAGATACAAATGTACAAAATGAATTACATATTACTGCTTTTAATATAAGAGTTACAATAAAAGGAGCAATCTAATCATTACATATTACTGGTTTTGATACAAGAGTTACAACTTACAATGGAAGGAGTAATCCATCAGAGCATGACCATCAGACACATGACATCAGTCATCAAAGACATGTATATATTATTGTTTTTTATCCTTGTAGTATTTGTTAAGGATGGTCTTCGTTTTCTTCATAACCATGTGATCTTTGATAATGTCTAAATTCTAAACCATCTTCCCGTGAAACCAGATAAACCCAACTGATATCAACATCTTATAGCAGAACTACCAAGATTTCTTGAAGCATCCATGTGTAAGAAAGACAACCTTCATCCCTCCCTTCATGAATGAGATAAAAAACTTATGCCAACAAAATCACAAGATAAAAATTGCACAGTTTGAGCTTGGGTATTGTTCCATAACATGCCATTGTAGAACACATATTCACCAAAATATGTTCAAACTAAATGATATCCAAGATTTTAAGGGATTAGGGTGCAAAATTCAAATTCTAGGAAATTGTACAGTTACATCTAAATTAAATACTTTGTTATCTTTTCTAGAGAGATATAACCCACCTCATATATGTTTTAAACATCTTAACTAATTTTGCAAGTTAATTTTGTTGCAAAATACCTAACTAGATCTTAAACTTAATTTTCTAATTGTAATTTGCTATCTAAGAAAGCTATTTTTTCTTGAGAGCTTGACTCTAGTATCTTTTAGCCAAAAAGAAACTGTGGTAATATGCATCAAGATTCACCAAAAGTCAACAACCATTTGAACTATATGCTGGCCAAGCCATGTCGGGGCCTCTTCGCCTCTGTCGGGTCAAGGAAACAAAGACACCATGTCAAGTGTGATGATAAAGAAGCCCCATCAAAGCAAAAAAAAAGGTGGAAGTAGTGGTGCGAAGAAACTACTAATCCAGCCAAAAAAAATTGACACGTCCTTTAACCAATTAAATAAAAATCAATTTAATCTACAGTTGTACTCCGCATTACTTATGTGGATATTTACCTGTTTGAGACAGTGGAATCTTCAGCCTGTTGGGCTCATCTTCACCAACATCGTCTACATTTACAATTCTATCACGTGCAAAATTATTGTTCAGATGGAGCCACTCGTCTTGATTGTCATCATGATCAATTCCTCCCTCTATTATGGCTGACAAATTAAAAGAGCAAACTAAATTAGTTACTGAAAACCACAACTCTACATCTAACCAAGGGCACCTACTAATCAAGAAAAAAATATGTATGTTTAGACAATGGAATTTCCAGCACGGTGGATTCATCACCAACAACATCAGTGATACATATACTTACCTGTTTTAGACAATGGAATTTCCAACAAGGTGGATTCATCACCAACAACATCTACGTTTACAATTCGGTCGCGTGAAAAATTATTGTTCCAATGAAGCCACACGTCTTGATTGTCATAGTCATCAATTCCATCCTTTAACATTGCTAGCAAAATAAAGACGCTATAAGTAATAATTCCATCCCTTGATTTTTGTCAAAAAAAATTTGTGTTGATTATTTAATTAGTAATTGTATTGTCCATTGCAAAAGAAACATACCTGATGCTAGTGTACTCAAATCAATTCCATGCCCAAAGGTATAAGATGCAAACCCTTGACGACCAGTAATAGATCCATAACCGTGGAAAACCGCTTCGCATGAAAATGTTAATGTCAACACGTCAAAAAATGTACAACTACTATATTAAATTAATTCAGAAAGAAACACACCTGATGCAGGTGTACTCAAATCAATTCTATGATTAGATGGGCAACCGGTATAAGATGCAAATTCTTGTCCACTAGCAAAAGAACCAAAATAATGGGGACGCCCTGGACATATAATCAGGGCAAAATACAAAATAAAAAGAATTATACCACAAAATAACAAAAATCAAGCTCGGAACGTTGTAAAACCTGATTTAGGTGTTAGATTAATCAACACGGATTCCGGTGTGAACTCCTGTGTATGTTCTGCCACTGCAACCAGGTTACCATCCCCTTTACGTTGACAAACCGGTGTGACCTCTTGATGTTGTTGAGCTGCTACTGCCGCAGACGCCTCTTTCTCAACCTTCTTTTGCTGGTAATCTTGTCTCCGCTTTGCATTCCGCTTTTCCTTGACTTCAATTGGTAAACTTGCATAGCTCTCATGACGTTTCTTGTTGACCGTAACAGGTTCGAACAAAAAAAAGAAAATGCATTGGTATAACAAAAGGAGGTTAAAACCCTGTGGATTCATCAAAGAAGGAACTCACCGCCTTCAGAAGTATTGCTCAATTGATCATTTGTCCTCTTCGAGCCACGAGAGGCACGACGAGATCCTGTGTTCATAATATCACCGAAGGGGATGCGTTGACTCATTGCAAAAACCAGATATAGACCCTCGCCACTGTCTTAGCGTCGAATCAGGGAGTTAGAGATGGGAGATGAGTACATATCACAGTTCACGGACCGAAGGGCAACAAAGCTGAACAAACCTGATCAGAGATGGACGATTGACGGAGCAGTGCACAGCCACATCATCGCCGCCCTAATGCGCGATTCGTGGAGATCTCGCCGGATGATAACCATGCTGACGTGCAGTTGACAGCCTCATCGCCGCGCGCCCGTGCCCCTGCGAAAGATCCCCGGAAGAAAATTATCATCCGAGGATAACTGGAGAGCTGGCGGCTCACGGGGATGGCTATCAACGAGCAGGCAACAGCCCGTTGCACAAGCAGCAAATGAAACACGCGCGAGAAGAAGCAAGCAACAATGGAACGGCTATAAAGGATTGCTGGGCTTGTGAGAAATTATGGCAGCATTGCGGCAATCAATCAGGGCCATCCCGAAATCGTAGCAATCAAATCACCCATGCCAAAACTTGTCACGTCATGCAAACAGTTTAAAAAGGAAACAAAAACATTTGCATGACATTTAATTTAAATTAGGGAAGGAAGGTTTCCTGTGAATGAAAGGAAACATACACACAGTTTGGTTCTATTTGGAAAGGAGAAACAAAGGGGAAATAAATTTGGGCGTGATCGTGATTGGTGGGTGGGATTTAATTTAAATTAGGGAAGGAATGAGGGAAGGAATATTTCCTGTGAATGAAGGAAACAGACACACGGTTTGATTCTATTTGGAAAGGAGAAACAATGGGGAAATAAATTTCGGCATGATCGTGATTTGTGGGCGGGATTTAATTTAAATTAGGGAAGGATTGAGGGAAGGAAGGCTTCATGTGAATGAAAGGAAACAGACACACACGGTTTGGTCTATTTGGAAAGGAGAAACAAATGGGAAATAAATTTGAGTGTGATCGTGATTGGTGGGTGGGATTGGCGTCGTGTGTACCGTATTAGAAAGTTTGAGTACGTGAACTATGGCATACAGTGTGCGCCAGCTGACGTGAGCACTGGCCCACGGGGTGGGTACACTTTGGGTGAAAAAAATTTGGGGGAACGGCGACGAAAGGGGGGAGACACCCCCTGACGGGACCCAATATTATGGGGACCCAAAGACAACGATTACGAGCGACTATCACGGCCACAATGGCCCCTAGGGTATTTTTTGTGGTTTTCTGGATTTATTTTCACGAAGGAAAATGGTCCCAAATCAAGTGGTATTCCGGGAATTATTTTTGTGAGGAAAAACGGTCACAAATCATTGCCATGACCTCACATGCTTGCCAGCCATGCAACCTCCGACTAGTTGGAAGCCTTCCCGAGTGGTTCTAGGCCCCACACTACCCATGCATGCACCAAGTGTCAAGGACAATCACACATGGCAACAGCAGCCAGCAAGGACCAAGGGCGGTGGGACCCGCTGCATGGGAAAAGACTTCCCCCTTACACCTGTTGTGCATGCACATCCTCTCTCTCTTTTTCTCTCTCTTCACTCATGTAACCTGCCACTCTTGTTTTATAAAAGGGATGGCATGGGCCCTTTCCATGGGGGCTGACTCCTCTTTACTTCTCCTGTCTCCTCTCGGGAGGAGTTTTCTCTCTCTCTTTTCTTCTTCAACCTTGAGCCAGACTGCTCTCACACTACAGAGACTTGGGATCGAGCTCTCTCTCTCGCCCATTTGTACCCCTACTACAAATCAGCGCAAATAAGACAGCAGCACGAACTGGACATAGGGTGTTACTCCTCAGAGGCCCGAACCAGTATAAATCCCTGTGTACCCCCATTTGCGCAACCGTCCGAGGCCCGACACGCAATCCGATACCAATTTACTGTCGGCGGTAGAGAACTCCGACAGTTGACGCGTCAGGTAGGGAACTTTTGCGTGTCACGACATTTTTTCAGGTCTCAGACGGCCAACCACAACGACAACAGCGGCCGTGACACCGACGGCTGCATCAACACCAGCCACGACGCCCTCGGAGCATGCATGCACAATGTAAGTGTGCGTGGTGCCGCAACACGCATGCACATCACGAATGCATGGCTGGTCACTTGCATTGGCACTTGCGTGTGCATAATCCACGGCACCAACGACGGCCACGACTCCAACAATGGCACCAACGACGGCCACGGCTCCAACGATGGCATCGACGGCGGCGGCCACGCTGACTGTCGCAGCGACGCTGACAGCGTCCGCGACACCTCAAACGGCATCCGCGACACCTCCGACGGTGCCCGCGACACCTCCAAAAACGCAGATACGGCGCGTGGGCACTGACACCGGCAATCGCGACGACGGCAGCGGCGCCGGCAGCCGTGGCGACATCTGCAACTGCTACAGTGCCGCCGTCACCGACAAAGGCGCAACGGCCGCGCACCGCCCACGGCGACAACGAAGCGGCGAGGCGCAGCTCCGCCTCCTTCCCCAGAGCCCGGCGGCGTGACACACGGCGTCGCGACGTCTCCCCCGCCTTCTTCTACGACGGACGGCGGCGAGTCCCCGACAGCGGCAGGACGCCGGACAGCGCGACACGTGCAGGGGCGCGGCTGCCCCGCATCCGGCGCTCGGCGCGTGCAGAGGCGCGGCGGCCGGTGGTGCCCCTTCCACCACAGCAGCATGGTGTCTTCTTCTTCGGCACGGCCAGCAGTGCGACGCGAGCCACTACGGACGCGGGCTTCACCTCTTCCTCGACGCCCAGTGGCGCAGCGACTTCACCTCTGGACTCCGTTCCAATCATGGCTGACGAGGCGGCGCGACGAACTCTGTTCCAATCATGGCTGACGGAACACGGCAGCAATGACGATCTTCCACTTGGGAGCTCCACACCGGAAGATGGAATTGGATCACGAGGCAGCACAGCTCAAGAAATTGAGCACGCGGCGGCACTGCTCTGAAAAAAAAAAGAAAAAGAAAAAGACAGCGCCCGCACCAGAACGGATGGGGCTGTTGGAATTGACTCTCACAACTCACGGAAGAACACAGGAAGAAGCTCACTCAGAACACAGGAACACACACGAATTCTTTTGTCTAGACGCTGCACACCAGCGCCTGCACTTTCACTTCACCACCGCACAGCACTTCCAAACTGATTACATGACTCGGTATTTAACACACACACATAAAGCTATCTAGTGGCCACGGTTCACACGGTCAACACGTCTTGCCGTAGGAACCGGACAACCCACAAGCTAAGTCACCACTAAACACTGCATGCAAGATAAGCTCACGATCTGGCCGCCCAACTCAACGAGCACAGCCTCTCCTGGATCACACGCAAGCCACTTCCACCTGCATGTCGCTAACTACCCAAGCATGCAGATCAGCACGAACTCCCCACGCCAACGATCCACTTGACTCGGCACTCTCCAAGCCAGAATGCACTTCCGCATGCAAGCACCTGCATGCAGATCACAACTGCACTAATCCAACTAACTCACGCACACGCCTGACACGACTAACAACACAAACACCAACAGTACAACAAGATTAAGTCTAACAGGGGCTTGATGGAGACCAACGCGGTGGGCTCGAGGCTCCAAGGCGGCTCTCCTCCACTTCGGCTCCAAGCCCCACGCAGGCGCGGCGCCCTGAAATCCATCACGGTCGGCACGGCTCTGCTTCCCTTATCCGTCCACGCCCGACGGCGCAAGCCTCCACGAACTACTACACCGCGGCGCGGCCCACTGCGCGGCGGCGCGAACCTCACCCGACTACGGCGCAGCGGCGTGAGCACTCACGGCTCTCCTCCGACGCGACCGGCGGCGCGGTTTTCTTTTTTCTCCCTCCAACGCGGCCGATGGCGCGGCGTCCTCTGGCACCTGCCATCATGGCGGCGGAGCGCCCTCTGCTTCGAGCACAGCCAGTGGCCGCCTCCCTCAACACCTCCCCCGCGACTCCAGGCCGGGGACGGGGAGACCCGGCGGCCCAGCACCACGGCAGGATGTGCGGAGCAAGATCCCGGCGGCGGCATCAGCAGCGCGGACCCCGGCGGCAGGATGGGCGGGACGGAGCTGCGGCGGCGCACCCCGGCGACGAACTGTCCACCCCTCGGGAGTTGCGTTTCTTTTTTCTCTTTTTTACATGACTCGCGCTCGAGCATTATGGTGCGCTGCTCGCAAAACTACTCGGAGCCGCGGGACCACTCATGCGAGCTAAACTACTCCGAGCCGGACGAGCTTCTCGTGCGAGGCGGAACCTTCCTTCTTATGCGAGGCGGAACCTTCTCGTGCGAGGCGGAACCTTCTCGTGCGAGTTGTTCCTACTCGGATGGACACAGATCTACTCGAGCAAGCTGCCCCTACTCGGAGGCGGAAACTTGTCGTGCGAGGCGGAAAGTCCTCGTGCGGGGCGGAAAGTACTCGTGCGGGGCGGACCTTCTCGGAGAAACAAGTCGGAGGCGGAAGGAAGTCGAGCGGGGCGGACCTTCTCGGAGAAAACTACTCGGAGGCGGAAGGGCTTCTTGGAAGGGCTTCTCGTGCGAGGCGGAAACTTCTCGGAAGGCCTTCTCGTACGAGGCGGAGAGTACTCGTGCGAGGCGGAAGGAAGTCGTGCGAACGAGCATACTCGGAGAAACTATCCGGGAACGGAAAAATGAGTAGTGCAGATGAAGTTCCCGCTCGGGAACGTCGCCTTTCTGACCGAAAAAACATAATTTCCTTGTCAGTGCCCTAGTTCTTGTGTGCAGGTCACGATCCCGACACAGCGTCGGCCACTCGCCACCCTGATCAAGACAAAGCCGTTTCGAGCAACGCGACGGGTGGCGGCAAGCCGAGACCGACCGCTGCGTCACTGTTCGTCGTCGTACCTCATCCTTCATCGCATACCTCGCCGCGGCGACCCAGCTCGCACCTCCATCGCTCACGAGCACACCCCGAATCGTCCCAAAAGGACGCTCGCGACGAGCTTTTCTTCCCGCCACCGACCGGCCGCGGCGCCGCCATCAACAACAACGGTGAATGGCGCTGGCAGCCATCTGGCAATCGCCTCGTACGAACCCGTGACGTCTCCCGCACGAAACCAACGACGACTCCGACAAATCGCCGATCGCCTCGACAGCCGTCCGCTCGACCGCCGCGGGTGACACGAAGCTCGGGGGCTGGTCAGGACGGGCCCGGAAACGACACGCCGACTGCCCCGACGCGAACATAAATCGAGCTAAGCATACTTCTAGCACCACCATTTTTCCAGCTATAACACAACCTGGCACGCGTCGCCGGGATACATCAGCGCACTTTCTTTTTCCTCTCTCACACAAGTCGATAAGAGTACTCAGGGAGCACACGCCTTAAATCATGAAACCTCGACCCCACGCCTACACTTCCCACGCGTGCACGCGGCCTGCTCCCTGCGCTACGGATGCGGCTGTCGGGGGTCAGGTGCTTAAACGCAACAGGATAACTGCTTGAGGAAATTAAATAGACTTAAAAGAGTTGGACTTAGAATTCTCGCTGTGCGTTGTCAAAAGTTTTTTCTCTTAAATTAGTATTTGTCGCACCACGTACTGCTGTCCTCCGATTTTCTTCTGTAGGAACAGGTCCGCAGACTCGGCCCTCGCGCTCGGGGGCTGGGAGACGACGACTACTACCTGGCCCCCACGCTCGGGGGCTAGACGACTACTACTCAGCCCTCGCGCTCGGGGGCTGGGTGACAACTACTCGACCGTCGCGACGACAACATTGCACTCTTCCGATGGCCCCGGCGGCCCCTCGCGGCTCTGCACCCGAGGGCCGGTGCCACACGCCGACGACCGAGAGTTCGAAGGCTGGCCCATCGAAGGGTTCGACAGCCGCTCCTGGACACCCGAGCGAGGGGCGGCGAGGGATAGGCCCCAGCGGCCGGAACTCAGGCACACGAACGCCATGAGCATCCTAAACTGCGTTCGAGTCTTGATGGAAAATGAGGTCATGGTTTTTCCCCGACGGAAAGGCGACGAGCCGCCGAGTCCAACCGAACGGGCTCGGTAACTAGATGACTTCACCATCAAGAATCTGAGGTCGATCACCAGCTGATCCGTTCGGAACTCGGCGAATGGGACTCCGGGGCTTCACTCGAGCTCACCTGCACGCAGCTCACGGGGTGCCGAGGCTCGGCCAGCGAGGCAAGCTTCGACGTCACCCAGCCCCTCCTTCCTAACGAAAAGTATGCGCGAGGGAGACGCAACGAAAAGGGAAACCGACTCCCCGACCAGTGCCTCGCGCCGTGCGAGGTCACCAAAAATTCATCTTCCTCCCGCAAGCTCGGGTGCGACGACACCTCCGACGAAACGATGCTCAGCTCCAAAATCACTAAACCCACGAGCAAGTCTCCGACTCCCCCGCAGGCTCGGGGGCTACTGACGGGACCCAATATTATGGGTACCCAAAGACAGCGATTACGAGCGACTATCACGGCCACAATGGCCCCTGGGGTATTTTTGGTGGTTTTCTGGATTTATTTTCATGAAGGAAAACGGCCCCAAATCAAGTGGTATTCCGGGAATTATTTTTGTGAGGAAAAACGGCCTCAAATCATGGCCATGACCTCACATGCTTGCCAGCCATGCAACCTCCGACTAGTTGGAAGCCTTCCCGAGTGGTTCTAGGCCCCACACTACCCATGCATGCACCAAGTGTCAAGGGCAATCACACATGGCAATAGCAGCCAGCAAGAACCAAGGGCGGTGGAACCCGCTGCATGGGAAAAGACTTCCCCCCTACACCTGTTGTCCATGCACATCCTCTCTCTCTTTTTCTCTCTCTTCACTCATGTAACCGGCCACCCTTGTTTTATAAAGGGATGGCAGGGGCCCTTTCCATGGGGGCTGACTTCTGTTTACTTCTCATGTCTCCTCTCGGGAGGAGTTTTCTCTCTCTCTCTCTCTCTCTTTTCTTCTTCTTCAACCTTGAGCCAGACTTGGCTCTCACACTACAGAGACTTGGGATCGAGCTCCCTCTCTCGCCCATTTGTACCCCCTACTACAAATCAGCGCAAATAAGACAGCAGCACGAACTAGACGTAGTGTGTTACTCCTCGGAGGCCCGAACTAGTATAAATCCCTGTGTACCCCCATTTGCGCAACCGTCCGAGGCCCGGCACGCAATCCGATACAAATTTACTGCCGACGGTAGAGAACCCCGACACCCCCTCCCTTCCATATTTAAGGTTTCGTCGTCGTTTTCCTTCCATATCTGAGGATTGACAGGTGGGTCGCACATGACATGCGGGCCACTCTGTGAGAGGTAGGTAGACTAAACTCTTGGTGTGAATTGTTTTCAATTTGCTCCTCTCTTATAGTATAGATGGGTACGGCTAGGGATGGAAATATGGAAATAGAATCCGAATTATCCGATATCCGTATCTGCTAAAACATAAATATGGATATCTGATGGGGACGTGGGTTCCCGATCTTCCGTCAGGAGGAGTAACTATCGATTTGGTGGAGATGTCACACAAACGATCCGACTTCCAATCAACACGACTAGAACCCCGCAATCGCAGCACCACTTCTCCTCTGGTTATCAACCGTGCACTGCGCGATTGACCTCGCCACGAGGGCTAATCCTTGCCTGAGAATCGAAGACACAAGCAAGAACAAGAAAGAACACAATCTAGAATATTGCGGATGAATGATTAAGTTCACAAGTTGGGGTCTCACAAACCGATCGAGCGGCGAACTGTTCTTGACAGAATGACTTAAGCAAAACCCAAACCCTAATGAGGGTGGCGGCTACAGATATATAGAGGTTAGGGGCGTGACCCCCTCCCTGGACGCGCCCCTAATGGGCTCAACAAAGATACACGGCCCAAAGGCCAAGATACGGTGTCGCAGCACCGAGACAGATTCTGGACGTCATATTGCTCGGACGATTCCCGTCGACTCCGGTTGAATTTGGGCCTGCAACCAGTGCCATTGGAAGCTTCTTGAAATTATCTTTCCATCCATATATAGTACGTCCAAATCCGACTCCGTATGCGACCTGAGCGTCCAATTTACGACGGGCTGTTCCTGGAGTCCGAAACTGAAACGAAGTCGAATCGGTTTGGGCCTCCACCTTGATCCGAACGTCCTTGCGGGTCTTCCACGCCTCCAAGTCCTTCCCCATGTCCATGCTGGTCCTCTCCTTCATTCCTAAGTACAATTAAATCATTAGGTAGCACACTATTCTCAAATGCACAAGAATAAATACATAGGAACGAGCTCACCTGTAAATTCAATTGTCTTGCGCGTGAGCGAGTAATCGGACCTTGAACATCAACTAGAGGAGTGTTGTTTGTATCCATGGGAGTGATGTCCTCATCATCCTCCCCCTCTTGAAGTGGAGTCGTCCTCGACTCAAGCTCATCTTCTTCTCCCAAATACGGTTTCAAATCTGCAATGTTAAATGTAGGACTAATCCCGAACTCGGGAGGCAACTCAAGTTTATATGCATTATCATTTATTTTCTCCAAAATCTTATATGGACCAGCAGCACGTGGCATCAATTTAGACTTTCTCAACTCTGGAAATCTATCTTTTCTCAAGTGCAACCACACTAAATCACCCGCTTCAAGCTTAACTTGTTTTCTACCTTGACTACCAGCAATTCTATATTTTTCAGTCATCTTTTCAATGTTTTCTTTAGTTGAAGCATGAAGTTTCAAAATAAATTCAGCACGCTCCTTAGCATCACTATGTACTCGCTCGGTAGTAGGTAGAGGCAAAAGATCAATGGGAGCACGAGGGTTAAAACCATACACTACCTGAAAAGGACTTACCTTGGTGGTGGAGTGTTCCGCCCGATTATATGCAAACTCCACATGCGGCAAACACTCTTCCCACATCTTCAAGTTTTTCTTCAATATTGCTCGCAGCATGGTAGACAATGTTCTATTCACAACCTCCGTTTGTCCATCAGTTTGGGGATGACAAGTAGTAGAAAACAGCAATTTTGTCCCCAATTTGTTCCATAGAGTACGCCAAAAATGACTCAAGAATTTTACATCACGATCTGAAACAATAGTAGAAGGCATACCATGCAAACGAACAATCTCTTTGAAAAAGAGGTTAGCAATATGAACGGCATCATCCGTTTTGTGACAAGGTATAAAATGTGCCATCTTAGAAAAACGATCAACCACAACAAAAACACTATCGCTCCCCCTCTTCGTCCTAGGCAATCCTAAAACAAAATCCATAGAAATATCCGCCCACGGAACTGAAGGAATAGGAAGAGGCATATACAAACTATGTGGGTTCAATCGCGACTTAGCTTTTTGACACGTCGTGCATCTTGCAACAAAGCGCTCAACACCACGGCGCATTCGAGGCCAAAAGAAGTGTGTGGACAGCACAGCCTCCGTCTTCTTGGCACCGAAGTGGCCCATCAAACCACCACCATGTGCTTCCTGCAACAACAAGAGACGAACCGAACCAACTGGAATGCATAGGCGGTTAGCTCTAAACAAGTATCCATCATTTAGCACAAATTTATTCCATGTACGGTCCTCTTTACAATTTAAGATAACCTCTTTAAAATCATCATCTAAAGCATATTGTCCCTTAATTGTTTCCAGTCCAAAAATACGACAATCAAGTTGAGACAACATAGCATAGCGTCTAGACAAAGCATCGGCAATCACATTATCATTCCCCTTTTTATGTTTAATGATGTAAGGAAAAGTTTCTAGAAATTCTACCCACTTAGCATGTCTACGGTTCAGATTTGTTTGGCTACGAAGATGCTTAAGTGACTCATGATCAGAGTGAATAACAAATTCCTTAGACCACAAATAATGTTTCCACGTTTGCAAAGATCGTATGAGAGCATATAATTCTTTATCATACGTGGAATAATTAAGAGCAGGGCCATGCAATTTCTCACTAAAATATGCAACGGGTTTACCTCTTTGCATCAAAACAGCACCAATGCCAACTCCACTTGCATCACATTCGAGTTCAAAAGTCTTACCAAAGTCAGGAAGTTGGAGTAGTGGCGCGTGAGTAAGCTTCTCTTTCAAAAGAGCAAAAGAATCCTCTTGTGACTGCCCCCAATTAAAGGAAACACCCTTCTTGGTCAGCTCATGTAATGGGGGCAGCGATGGTGCTGAAATCCTTCACGAAACGGCGATAAAATCCTGCAAGTCCAAGAAAACTCCGCACTTGTGTCACCGTCGATGGTGTTGGCCAACTCTGAATAGCATGCACCTTGGCCTCATCAACCTCAATACCCTGTGGAGTCACAACATAGCCAAGAAACGATACTCGTTCGGTGCAAAAGGTGCATTTCTCGAGGTTAGCAAATAAGCGCGCGGCTCGCAAAGCATCAAAAACAGCATGTAGATGGTCAAGATGTTCAGATAAACAAGTGCTGTAGATCAAGATATCATCAAAATAAACCACCACAAATGTTCCAATAAATGGGCGCATGTAACATCCCTGATGTTACTTCAGCTAAGTACTTCAATTACTCATGGTAATCAAGACTAATTAGTCCCTAAGCATGTTTTCCTTGATTGTGCACACTTTTGCACTTAAACCCTTGGTCAAACTCTCAAATCATGGTCAAACCCCTAGAGCTCCAAAAGGCTGATTCGGTTTTCTTGCGCGTTCTCCAAATTTCACTATAGAAGTTCAAAATCGGCCAATATAAAAGTTGTTCCTTATTTCCGGGAACACATTTTTCATAATTGGTGGACATTCCAATTTTGAGTGCAAAGCCGCATAAACTCGAGATGAACTTCCTGTGCACAGTAATTCCGGGCCGAGAAGTCCTGCGTTTTCATCACGTTTTTCCCACAAATCTGTTGAGAAAAACATATGTCGCCCATTGTGAAAGTGGTAGGTCTAAAGCTCCTCTACAACTTTTATTTTTGGAGATTTTTCACTTAGTTGGGATTTTCGAGAGTTAAGCATTTTTGAAGATGCGTAAACAGTTTGAAAAACCGGCCCGAGCGACGTCGACGCCGCGCCAGAGCGAGTACGCGCGCCGGCACCCGTCCTGCCACGCGTCGAGTCGTCCGAGCGCCGGAGTACGGAGGCTATGGAAACGTCGCCGTGGACCCGCTCGACACCGTGGACCCTCCGCCCGCTCAAGACCCCGTGCGCCGCGTCCAGGCACTAGTCGCGGCCGGGCGACGGGCCCAGCTGGCCACGCGCCGCAGCGCGCCGTGCCGCGATGCGCATGCGCGCATGCAGCGGGCCAGCTGGCCCCGCTATGCCTTAAGGCGCCGGCCACCTCGTCCGCAACGTCCCCCACGCTTTTGCACTGCCAGACGCGAAGCCGCAAGCCGTCGTCGCCGTTCAGTCCACCCGCCGCGCGCCATTGTTGCCGCCGGTGAGGTCCTACCCCTTCCGCTCGAGTCCACGCTACACCTACCCCTTCCCTGAGTTCCCCTGCGTCATCCGTCCGCGCCGCCGGCGCGAATTCCGGTCACCGGCGCCGGAGCACCGAGCCCGGCGGGCGCCGCCTCAGCGCGCCGCTGAGGGGAGCTCGCCGGCGCTCCTTCCAGCCGGCCTGCGCCCCCCAAGGAAGCAGGTGAGCCTCCTTGTGGGCTCCAGCCACCCAACCGGCCGGGGCTGACCCCACATCGCCGGCCGGCCGCCTCCCCTGTGCCGGCAAGGGCCACATTGCAAGGGTTTAGATCTTCACAAGGTGTTTTTCGCAAACCAGTGACCTTTTCGTGAAGTCTGAGTTTAAGCCGAGGGTTCCTCTGTAAATATACGTTAGGGTTTCGGCTGTACCTTGTAAAATCCATAGAAAATTGTAGAAAAATCATAAAAATGAAAATCCAATTTTGTTGGGTTCCTGGTGAAGAAACCTACCTTTTCTAAAAATCATATATAGGGTTTTTCTGTGTAGTTTTTGAATTAAAAATTCAAACTCAATTTGAGATGTTTTTGTTGTAGTTTAAAATATACACATGATATGGAAGTAAATTTTGGATATGTTGTTTTTATGGCATGTTTAGAGTTTTCACAAAACTTTACAGGAGTTTGATGTGTAGATATTTAATTATGATTTATGAAAGCTTATTGCTAGATTAACCTTGATGCTTTTTATAGCCCCTTTAATAAACTTTTCTTTAACCACATGTGCACCCTAGGGCTTTGTCTTGATGAATAGTACATCTGGTTGAATGGAGATGATTTTAGGATGTGCTTTGGTTTATGTTTTGGATTTAATCTTGTGTAGGAGTTTAAATTCACAATTTCAAAAATAATTTGAATCTGCACCTATTCTTTGGCCAGATGCTTAGATTTGACATGTATGGCTTGTAGGAGAAAGTTGAGATCAAAAAGTTTAGTAAATCTTTTTATATGAATTAATGGTGATTTACTAGGCTAAAATTTGTCTTTTTCGTATAAATTAATTTATAAATGATCTTAAGCTAGATTTTGGTTTGTGAGCTTAAAATAGGCATGTGTTGCTGTGTGCAAAAGCTTAGGCTCATTTGAAGTGTTTTTTATTTAATATGGATTTATGGTTGAAAGGCTTGTTTTATGTATTTAAATAAAGAAATGAATTTAAGGTGTCAAAATTGAGAAAGCTTGTCAAGGTTCTGTTTTTGAATGTTTAATCACACTCCCTTACTGTTTTGTGAAGTTAAATACCTTAGTTTGCTTAAATATGTACACAGTCACCATCAAAGTTAACCTTTAATTAACCTCTCACACCCTCACCTAATGCATATGCATGTGACGTGTAGATTTACTAGACGGGACGTACACACTCACCCAGGAGGGAGACGGGACGGTAGATGGTGAAGTGAACGAGTTGGGTGTTCATCAAGACCTGGATCAAAGTCCAGAAGAGCCCAAGGCTAGTGTTGAGTCAGAGGAAGGCAAGCACCGGTTTCATATAACCTTTTTGGGATAAAATCTCCACTTTTACTTTCAGTACTTAATGTTACTTTGTGCATTTAAGTTTCAGGAGTTGTTTTGAAACCTAGATGCATGATCCTTAGGACTCCTATGCTCTTTTACTAGTATGTTAGGAACGCTATTGCCATGCTCTAAGGATACGGTAGAAGTCGAGTAATGACTCATTGCTCGCGAGATATAGGATGCTTATGTTGGAATCATAAGTTGGATAATTGACTCGCTCATGTGGTAAGAGCAATGGGTTCGGTCTCGACCGAGTAGCATGGTGCTGGTCTAAGCTATTGAACGTACCAAGTGCTTGTCGGGAATGGGACCGGTAAGCCTAGTACCTAATGAACCAGTGCGGGAATTTTATTGCTACTAATCTTGAGATGCGTCTCCCGGTTCGCTACCGGTAGTGCAAGTGTGATTCTGGACGTGCCATGTTTGGGCGTACCAGTAAACCTTATACTTAGGACTGTATCATCTTTTCCTAATCTGGGGAATGACGGGAACCGCTTGGTTGGGGTAGACACTGCACTTGGTCTACCTTCTTCCGTGTATCTTGGGTTTACCTTGCAAGGATATAAATCGATCGATCGTCGGTCACTCGCCGTTATCTGAGTCGGCTTGACCACTGGCTACCCCATGTTTATTTATGAAACATTTCGGATTAATATTGTTGGATGATTAATCTTGTTTGTACAACCATGCTTGCTTAGCTAGGTGCTTACCTAGAATGGTTAATATACTAGAACTTGAGCTAAAATTTGAAAGTAAGGATCAACTCTTAGTTGCTTTTGGCAAAACAAACCCACCAGCCAAAAAGCCTTGCATGTCTAGTCGTGTCTTTTATTTTTGTCGGGTAAGTCTTGCTGAGTATTAGTATACTCAGCCTTGCTTTTGTTGTTGTTTTCAAGTAATCCCATCTGGCCTGGTTCTATTCCAGATGGTTGGGAACTTGAGTGGGAGAACGATGTTGATGAGTGATACTCTATGGATGGCCTCCCATGTGTATCTTCCGTTAGTTTTATTTCCGCTGTTTAAACTCTGAATCACCTTTACTTTTATGTACTGAAAAACCTGGTTTGTAATATTAAGTACTTTTGGACCTTTTATGTAATGTAATGTTGTACTCTGGTCCCGCATTCGTGTGGGCTTAGTGCATAATTCGATCCTGTGTAAGTGATTTACCGGGCATGCTCCGGCAGAAACGACAGAATAGTTCTTTATTATTGCTTAATGGCCACGTGGACAGGCTTAGGCAATAATACGGAATTATTTTGGGTGGTTCTGTCACAGCGCAAAACCTCGTTCATCAAACGCATAAAAGTACTAGGTGCATTAGTTAATCCAAAAGGCATCACTAACCACTCATACAAGCCGAACTTGGTTTTAAAAGTAGTTTTCCATTCATCGCCCAATTTCATTCTAATTTGGTGGTACCCACTACGCAAATCAATCTTAGAAAATATTTTAGAACCACTTAACTCATCAAGCATATCATCTAACCGAGGAATAGGATGACGGTACCGGATAGTGATGTTGTTAATGGCTCTACAATCTACACACATGTGCCAACTACCATCTTTCTTTGGAACCAAAATGACAGGAACAGAACAAGGACTAAGGCTCTCACGTACGTACCCGCGGTCCAAAAGGTCTTGGACTTGGCGCTGAATCTCCTTAGTCTCCTCAGGATTTGCTCGATATGCAGCACGGTTGGGCAAGCTCGCTCCAGGAATCAAATCAATCTGGTGCTCAATCCCGCGAATGGGAGGAAGTCCTAGAGGTATCTCAGAGGGAAAAACATCTCTGAAGTGCTGCAAAAGGTTAGTCACAGACGCAGGCAAAGTGCTAGGAATATCATCAATAGAAAAGAAAGCATCTTTGCAAATCAAGACATAGCAGCAAGCATCAGTAGCATGAGTTTCAAGAAGATCAGATTTAGTGGCAAGCATGACAGGAGCTTTCAATTTAATTTGTTGCTGAATTTCTGTCTCATTAGTGGTACTTGCAGCTCTATCTTTATCAGCTTGTACAATTTCAGCAGGAGTCAAAGGTAGCAAAGTAATGTTTTTATCTTTATGCCGAAAAGTGTATTTATTACTCCTACCATGGTGACGTGCATCAGTATCATATTCCCAAGGTCTACCTAACAAAAGAGAACAAGCTTCCATAGGTACTACATCGCAATCCGCATAATCAGAATACATACCAATGGAGAAATGCACTCGTACCATGTGTGTTACCTTAACCTTGCCCGAATCATTGAACCACTGAATGTGGTATGGACGTGGCCGTGGACGTGTGGTCAAGCCAAGCTTCTTGACCAAATCTGAACTCACCAAATTATTGCAGCTTCCTCCTTCAATAATAACACGTGCACGCCGATTCTCGATGGCGAAGAAAGTCTGGAACAAATTATGGCGCTGCTGCTTCTCTGATAACTCGGGCTGAGAACTAAGAACACGCTGCACCATGACGCTTCGAAGGTTCGTCGTAGCATCAGCACCAAGCATGGCATCATCATTAGCAGCAACATCACTGGAGTCATCATCGTCATCCTCACCGTCGGAAGCACTAATGTAGCCATCATCCGTAGCAATGTATGTTCGCTGACTCGGACAATCCTTCTTCATGTGACCAATCCCATGACAACGGTGGCAAACAATACCCGAAGAACGACCACTGGATGGTGCTGCAGGTGCTGGTGAATCCTGTTTCTTGGTGGGTACCTGCAAAGGAAGTTTACCAACGTGTGCAGCAGGCGTAGCAGGTGTCGAGGGAGGTCGCGTGGACGCTGGAGTGGTCGAAGGTGTATGACTCGAGGCTGGTGTGTGTGTCTGTGATGTAGAGGAGGCACCAAACGTAGTCCTGGGTCGGTGGTGTCGTCCCTGCAATTCCTTCTCTGCAAGCATAGCAAACTGGAACAACTTGTTGACAGTGTTAAATTCTTTGTAATCCACAATGTCCTGAATGTCATGCCGCAAACCTGAATAAAAACGGCAAAGAGCATCTTCATGTCCCTCTACTATACCACAACGCTGCAATCCCTTCTGAAGCTCAGCATAATAATCTTGAACAGATTTATCCCCTTGCTCTAAACGTATCAGTTTCTTACGCAATTCTCTATGATAAGATGGGGGAACAAATCTATCGCTCATAGCTACCTTAAGGTCTTCCCAAGTCGTAGGTGCTCTACCATCCCCAACTAGACCAGTCCACCAGACAATAGCAAAATCTTTAAATTCACTAGTGGCTTGTCTAACTTGATGGTGTTCAGGTACAAGGTGGGCAGCAAATTTCTGTTCTATCGTCATCTCCCAATCAAGATAACCCTCAGCATCATAATGACCCGAAAAAGATGGTATAGTAAATTTAATCTTTGCATAAGGATCGTCAGGAGCATGATTGTTATTACCTTGCTGTTGGCGGTGTGGCATACCTTCTGTGTTCTGACGAAGGCGGCGACGTAGTCGTAAATCTCTGGTAGCCGCTTCATCATAATTAACTTCTGCATCAAACACCGCATCATCGGGAAAACGTGGAGGAGGAGGTGGTGGCGGTGCATGTTGTCGCGTCTCCAACACAGCAAGTCTGTCGACGATCTCGGACAATCGTCGATCCACCCTCTCGTAATTCTTGCCAAGGTCCAATGCAATGAGCGCATCATGCACTGACTTGTTGACCGTCTCCTCCATCTGCTCCTTCATGAGCTTGGTGTTTGCCTCAAGATCTTGGTGGCTAACACATTCATTAAAGTCTGTAGGGATCGTTGCTTCTTCTGCATCGCCTGCCATCGAAACACCAAAACAGGAAACAAACGGTGAAGGTTATCCCTAATAATCGCACTACACGCTCCTCTCAAGTGGCACACAGGAACACGCTCTATTGTGTCTTACCAAGCTCTTACAAGTGTCTGACGAAATACAAAGCAAATGATGGTACAATCGGAGGCTGGTTCGTGATACTTACCAAGAGGGAGTGAAACCGCGATTGCAAGGTCAAAGCTGTATTGATCAGAAGAAAATATGTGGAGCTTGGGAGGCAAAAATAGAATATCAAAGGATTAGCAAATATCGAGTGCAGATTAGCGAAGTTCAATAAGTGTCCAAAGCACAAGTCACAATTGCTGGCTAAGACGGGTCCTATCGTAGCACAACAAGGTAAAAGTAACAAGGAACGATGGACAAAAACTCAAAGAACCAGCAGAATGGCAGTTCTGTAAATAGAGCAGTTTTTTCAGCACTAGTAGAAATCAAAAACTGGCACTTCCAAAGAGGTACTAGCAAATGATTTGATCTTTGGTCGAAATTTTTACCACTGAACTAAGATCACCAGAGATGAAAGCACAAGAAAATTCACCTGAAACAAAGGCGTATTGCGGCCTAGGGAAATTCTGGAACTTTTTCAGAAATCCCTCAAAACGTGTAAACGAATTTTTTCTTTTTCTTCCTGATTTTTTTTTATTTTTTTGAGAATGGCCTGACCAACAAAGTTGGTGAATTGTATGTGCAACTTTTCGTTGCCAAGCTCCTGTAAAAATTTCACCAAAAACGGAGCACCGAGCGAAAAGTTATGCCTGTTTTATGGAAGGTACCTCAACCTATGTTTTCCAAAGGCACAAATCGGCAGGAAACGCAACGGTGGCTATGGAACGCAGGGGCACAATCCTCCCTGGTATAAGTAGTAGGTATTGCAAGATTATGAATCAAGGAGGGGCACACAGGCGGTTTGCAACCTATCTATGGCTGGCGTGGCGGGAATTCACACAAGGCGGCTAGCGAAGGCAAGTCGAGTAATGTGGTGGCTCGACTTGTAATCTGGAAAAGGTGGATGGGATAGCGACGGAAACAAATAACAGCGATGGAGCGGTTGAACTACGATGACGAACACGACCTAAACTAGCAACAAGACTCGAACACGGACACAAACTCAACAAAGCAATCTGAAAACGAAATTGCAAGGCTAAACAGGGTTGTAGGACAACGGAATTTTTTTTTGAAGCTTTTTTTGTGGACTATGGGACGAAGGCGAAAACTCTCAAAAACTATGGTAAGCCTGACGGTGATACCTGAGTCTCTGATTACCACTTGATGGGGACGTGGGTTCCCGATCTTCCGTCAGGAGGAGTAACTATCGATTTGGTGGAGATGTCACACAAACGATCCGGCTTCCAATCAACACGACTAGAACCCCGCAATCGCAGCACCACTTCTCCTCTGGTTATCAACCGTGCACTGCGCGATTGACCTCACCACGAGGGCTAATCCTTGCCTGAGAATCGAAGACACAAGCAAGAACAAGAAAGAACACAATCTAGAATATTGCGGATGAATGATTAAGTTCACAAGTTGGGGTCTCACAAACCGATCGAGCGGCGAACTGTTCTTGACAGAATGACTTAAGCAAAACCCAAACCCTAATGAGGGTGGCGGCTACAGAGATATAGAGGTTAGGGGCGTGACCCCCTCCCTGGACGCGCCCCTAATGGGCTCAACAAAGATACACGGCCCAAAGGCCAAGATACGGTGTCGCAGCACCGAGACAGATTCTGGACGTCATATTGCTCGGACGATTCCCGTCGACTCCGGTTGAATTTGGGCCTGAAACCAGTTCCATTGGAAGCTTCTTGAAATTATCTTTCCATCCATATATAGTACGTCCAAATCCGACTCCGTATGCGACCTGAGCGTCCATTTTACGACGGGCTGTTCCTGGAGTCCGAAACTGAAACGAAGTCGAATCGGTTTGGGCCTCCACCTTGATCCGGACGTCCTTGCTGGTCTTCCACGCCTCCAAGTCCTTCCCCATATCCATGCTGGTCCTCTCCTTCATTCCTAAGTACAATTAAATCATTAGGTAGCACACTATTCTCAAATGCACAAGAATAAATACATAGGAACGAGCTCACCTGTAAATTCAATTGTCTTGCGCGTGAGCGAGTAATCGGACCTTGAACATCAACTAGAGGAGTGTTGTTTGTATCCATGGGAGTGATGTCCTCATCAATATCCGTATCCGTATTTGAATTCAAATGTGGTAGTAAAGTGGATACATCCGAATTCGTTTTTGTCGATTTTTTCTCTATCTGATTTCATGCGTATTCGGCAATATTCGGCACTATCCGTATTCGACTAGATAAAACTGTAAGTTATGTCTATAACTAATGACAAATTATGTTCAATGTAATACTAATAATGATAGTGTATAATTAAAAAATTATATCCATAGCTAATGATTATGACATTAATTTTAATATTAAAAATATTGCATCCATAAAACAATTTAAAAGTTGTATTCAAATTTAATGACCAATATCATTATTTTTAATAATAAGAATATATTAATATAAAGTTTAATTTTAATTACTCTAGTTTATTTATGTATTGATGAAAATATTTTTCATGTATTTTTTGTTATTTGTTTGATAAATGTGTATATATATATTTAAAAATGTATTTATTAATAGTTTTATTTATTATATGATTAATTATTAAAATAAATATGGATGAATGTGATATTCTTAATAAGCAATCTCTATTATGTACTAATACTTTAGTCTTTACATGATTTTGTAATTGTAAATTTCCAATAAAGAAAATTGGTAAATGTTGACTTGCAAATCAAGTAGATATCCGAATGCGTTTCCGAATTCGAGACATCCGTTTTGTATTTGTATTCGAGAACATTCGAATCCGTATTCGTATTCGAGTAAAAATATGGTATCCGAATCTGATTCCATGCGTATCTGATCCATTTCCATCCCCAGGTACGGCGGGGTGTTGTTACACTGTCATATCCGTTTCTCTTCTCCTTTGAAGAGAGAGGTAGCTTCAACTTGAGGTCTCTGTATATTTGTTCATTGATTTAAGAACAAATATTTCAACCCGTCAAATAAAGGCAGTATATCGTCAAAACTTTCACAGACAATATTTCTCGATTTATATTTCTATTACCTTTTACAAGACTTTATTTATAAAAATAAAAAAGGTATTGGTCAAATTTTGCAGTAAAATTACGAGATCCCCACTAAACTATTCCAAGTGACAACTACACATCCTTCAATTTCCGGTGACAACTGTTAGAGAATAAAGTGTCGATGTAATGACTGAATGATTCTCTTGATAATGATTGTATACAATGTCAGAATATATACAGTGCCAACAGGCATGACCGAAGGGGTATCTTGCCCCTGAAGTAAACTATCGAAGGGGCCTAATCCCTAACCGTCGTTAGCAGTTGCTAATGACAGGATTATCCTATTGATCACTAATTAATTATCCCTAATTAATCCTAACACTCCCCCTTGATCAATGGATCTTGTATAGGCTTCATATAGTCTTGTGTAGGCACCGTTGTATAATCGTCAGTCATAGTCTTGAATTTTTGGAAAACCCTGTGGGAAAAACCAAAGTATATCGGTATACCAGGTAAAAGCTCCTTAAAAACCCAGTGGGAAAAATAAGGATAATAATCATGGTATATATATAATTCCCAATGTTTATAGACCCTTTAGGTGATCCTAAAGACTTAGTCTAAAAACAAGATCAATATGTCATATATAATATTATCCATAAAAACCCCTTAGGGAAAATAGATAATATGACAACTTCTCACAAAAACCGTTTAGGAAAAATGTGAGTAAAATCTTTGGAAAAACCCAATGGAAAAAATCCAAAGTAGTACCGGTACATCAGGTAAAACTCCTTAAAAACCCAGTGGGAAAAATAAGGAGAAACCCCATGATATACAATCACCAATGTTGTTAGACCCTTTGAGATAAGCTCAAAGTCTTAGTCTAATAACACCTTGACCATATGGTCAATATGCTCGTATATCATCTTCCAAAAACACCGGTGGAGAAAACTTGATGATATAGAATATAACTTTATATAGACATTGCCTCATCAAAAACTTTATATGAGAAACCTCGAAAGGAAAAACTCAAATAAAGAAAAGAGTACAATGTATCGTATGTCGCAATATCATCCACAAAAAAAAACCCGATGGGAAAACGGATGATAGGACATAATCTTGTGTTGATATTGCCTCATTAAAAAAAACTTTATATGAGAAACCCTATGGGAAAAACTCATACAAAGAAAAAAGTGCAATATGATGTTTTCAACAAGTTATTAATCAGAGAGACGAGAGACTCTCGCCCTGAAACTTGTAAACCTTTTATACCAATATACTCAACTCATAAGATGTGAAGTATGATAGACTTTGTGAATATCGTTCAAGATTGTCTTAGTTTGCAAATGTTCATATGTCCATATGACCTATGGAACAGAACTATCTTAATGCAAAATATTGCAATAAGTGTAACTTGTCTCCATCTAAACAACACAAGATGCATTACCTTTATAGGTAATGACCTTTGATTCAATAGAATCATTACCACATAACTTTAGTATGTGATATATCATTCTGTCAAGCTATGCACATTCATATGTAGCCTTGTATAATATAATTTCAGAATGATGAATGGAATTGACCATTAAATGTCTACTTAAAGACTATTACGACTGGTCTTTCCATATTTATGTAAAGCCTATTTCAATGATCTGGAATTTGGAGATCTTATAGGTAACCAGAATCATAATATCCTTATAATTGGATCATGGATTACACCAAGATTGCATGTGGTATTTTGATATATCAAAGATATTCTAAACTTCAATCTACCAACATTTGGTAGAATAGCGCTGCTACTAGATAGCAAATTATTGCAAAGATATATATATATATATAATCTCATTCCAATCACTATGGTATAAAAACAATCTTCCTCTATCATGAGGTGGAACAACCATAGGATTCCCTTTCATATTGAGTCATTCAATATGATGTGGATGTTATAGCTTTACTACAAAAACCTGGGAGAGGATACTTGGATCCTAAACACAAAATGAAATTTTGGTTTAATCCTTATTTCCATCTCAAAACTCCGCCTATAGATTACAACGTGCTATTAACAAGTGTTCATTACCAATGATGTCAAGATTTTTGACAATCATATAATACTAGGAAATCCAATTAAAGGACTCCAAAATGAACACCACGTGTAACCAATCTTGTATCCCTTCAATATAAGGAATACATACAAGGTCGATTGTACCAAATTCGACTTAACTACATTAAGCCATATATTGACTTAAGTAATACACAATATGTGTTGCGCCTTTTATGTATTGGTGTTTGGTATGTGAACTCCTACCCGGAAGATTCACAAATATACCAAATCAAGTGATTATATGTAATCACTACACCTATCAACTGCAAAGATAGATGCTTTTGTACTGCCAATCACAGTTAGTATCGGAAATTTAACTTACTATGGAGAATAACTACATTGATAAACAATGCTTTGGGCTTTGCGTAAAACCCCATTGTGCTACTAGTCTTGCTTTATATCTCACCACCACCTTGTTCTCAATCCATCCTAGGATGAAAACACTTTGTACCCACAGTAAAGGTACGTGAGGTGTTAGCTTTACAGTTCCTAACTCCTCTTTTCTGGTGAGTAAGACTATCTCTGTATGTATAACTAATCAAGTTCCAGAAAGAGTGACAAAGCACTCTGCCATGGTCTTATTACCTGGATAACTTGGAATATACAATTTATTCAGAGAAGTATGAGTCGACTCATGTAGCCTTTATATGATATAATTATCCTGTTATCAAAACTAAAAATGAACCCTGAATGACTCTTCGTGACTTCCATAAACAAGAGTCAGGGCTTTCCGATATCCTAGCCTCAGTATTTTAGTGCACTTCTGAGCTAGGTTTGTGGATTATAAATATCTACAGGACATTACATGTCCTCTAGGTGTCTTTCAACCAAAGGTTGAGTTGCATTTTCAGACTTCTTTTTGCTTGCCAGCAATCGCATCTTGCCACTTGGAAGTGCTTCCCTCATATAGCCAATATGGAGTTGAGTGGTATGTTGCACTCTTTCTGGCACTTTCCTTGCAGGATGGAGAGACTTTGTAACACCTATATAATCTATGAAAGTATTTAGGCAGTTTGTTTGCAATACTATGCAAATCATCCTTTGAACTCAATGTTAATGTCCATTTACCAAGTGAGATATTGATACTATCGAGAGCGAGTTCAACTAACTCCTCTGAATTCAATATCCACAATATGGGCAAACCATTGATTCAGTTTATTTAGTACGTGATCTTGAGCTTGAAATGCTTTATGCATTACAAATATTTTCTGGGCATTATATATGGTACTATTCTCCCCCTAATGCCTGGAAAAGCTCATGTATTCAAAACTAGCATACGGGTTGTAAATAGATCCTCTATAGAGATCTAGATACTGAATAATCAACGGAGATTGAAATCTCAGATTGATCCCCAGTTTCCTGTATGGACCCATCAATGTATGCTGCGGTGGTGAGATTGGTACATATACAACGTAACCTAATCTTACGCAAATAGGAAATCTTATGAATTCCAACGTACTGAATGCATATGGGGGATATGCAGTTAATCTTATGTCAGGAGTGTGTAAATCTACCTGACTCCAATACGAAGTTGACAAATAGCAATTTACTAATAATGGTCTTGTATGATCTTAATATCATACTTATAGATTCTAATCTATCCCTTTGGCTATGTAATTAAACTCTTATTATACCTAACAATCGTCATTGAAGGTACAATGTTTAGTAGTGTTCAGGATAATGCTCATAACAAGAACCATGATCTACCAAATACAAGGCTAAGTGTGGAAACCACACTTTAGATCATCTCATAGATGTATGTATACAACCATGAAATGCCTGAACTGTCAAGACAATCTTTCTGTTGGACGCAAAATATTCTTTCGAATATGATCAAGGGGTCTAAGTCAATCTGACTTTAAGATAAGATGGTCTTAAAATCTGTTTCCCTATGATACTTATTGTATCCATACTCTAGGGAAATTCAGACCAAAATAATTGCTATTAATTTTTCACTCATCTCTTTGGATGGCTAAGTTGACCATTCCAAATCTTAAATGGATCAACCATGTGAAAAATTCTTATGCGCAACATGTTGTACGGGGATAGTTGTATGCATAATACAACCAAAATGAGACTTATCTCATTACTTATGTGTCATATCTAATGTTTTACTTTTGTGTTTCTCTATGAAAACACAAATGTCTATTGGGCACATATCAATCCTTGTTAGGAAAATTCCCGTACAATCTATATATGACAAGAAATAAATGAAATTCTCGTCTAATATATAGAAATCCATAAATATTGTCGAGTATCAAATTCATAAAAATGATACTCACAATATTTATGACTACAAGTGTTACAACATATTTTGATGGACATTTAGAAACTTTCTAGGGAGCTTCAAATTTTAAGATTGAAAATCCTTCAAATGCTAAGTCTCTGCTCCTCCTGTTATCCCTTATTATTTGATATAGATCAAGTCTTGAAGTTAAGAGTATGACATTGTTTAGCATTTTGCTAAACATAACCACTTATATGACTTTATTGTGTCATTATGTGGTTCTTATTGTCACGACTCAGTTGCACATAGGGCCTTTTGCTTCCATCATTGGAAGTAAATTGTATGAACAATAAGATCTTAGTATTAAAGTTTTGATCTACTTTATTGTTCATAATACTGGGGAAGAGTATGCCATAAAGTATGTGCATTTCCTTTCCATATGATATTCTTATCGATAATCTTTATGGATGTAGTACCTTAACAACAGCAAGGTACAGTTTCTTTGATTTATAACAAATAATCCCTAAGTGAGGGTCATTAAACTCTTCTTTTAGTTTATGGGATAAACCAATAATAATGTCTAGTGTCCATGTTGGATATTGATGTCGTCAAGAGCGAGTTCAACACTCCTCTGAAGTCAATATCCAGAACATGTGACAAACTATTGATTTAATGAAATTACAATTATGGAAAACTCAAAAATCAATATGGTAATGCTGTAATCTGAAATGCAATATTTTATAAGTGTTTACCTTATCATAGTTTTGGATTATTGTAGGTAGTCACATAAATGTGTAGACCATATAATTTAATCATCACAAATTGTGGCATACACAAAACAAGATAATCTCGATGTCAAGACAAAGAGTAGATCTTTATAGTAGGCAAATATATTGCTGCCTAACCACGGTCTCTAGGCAGAATAATTCACAAAGAATTAAACGCAGCCAGTGCATTTAGGACTCTACTATCTTGTGTAATAGTAAAATAATATGATGATTAGAATCAATCCAAAACTTTTATTTTGATTAAAAACACATTGTAGGTAATCATCGTGTTCCAGAGAAACAAGATGTAGACCTCTCAGTAATAGGTGGTTGAATCACTGCTATGGCATGGTCTCAGGGCAGAATAGTTCACAAGGAGCTAAACGCAGCCAACGCCATAGACTCCATCACCTTGTGTTAATTAACCAAAATAACCAAGATATTTATATTGCAATTTTAATCCTATAATCATATAATGATTAAAATTTGATTATTCTCTGAGGAACTTTGTTAAATTGCCACTAACTTAAACTAGCAAATTTAACCTGTATGTGGTGCAAGATTGTGGTTTGAGTGCACCAACATACTCAAATCTATTATGTAACTACAAGTGTGACCTATATGTTGGTGCAAAGTAGGGGGTTTGGAGGCACCAACATATACCAAACAATAATCAATAGTGAAAGTCACAAATATAATATGTATGTGGTGCAAAGTAGGGGGTTTGGCCCACCACATACTCCAAAAATACATAATAGAATGACCAATGTCATTGTAATATAAAATAATCAAAACCACAAAATATTACAATGACAATTTCAGTAGAGTACAACAGGCATACAATACAGATAGTTTAATTTATTCTCACAAGAATTTAAACTAAAATAGCCAATTGCATATACTAAGAAAATACTAAACTGCTGAAAAATACTAAAAAGAAAAAATAAACAAGAAACAGAGGGGGGAACCGGCCGGCCCGGCGGCCTGGCAGCCCGCCAGCCAGGCGCGCAACCCAAACAGGCACGCGCCCCAGCCGGCCTGCCAGCCAAGGGCGCGGCCCGGGTGGCCCATCCGCCAAAGGCCCGACGACCTATATAAGGGTGGCGGTTAGGGTTTCACCCAAAACGCCCCCATTCGATCCGCCGCCGTCGCTTTGCCGCCGCCGCCGGCCAACCACCGCCGTCCAGCCGTCCCCACCGCAACCACCCCTGAGAACCACCGCTGGAGCCCCTTCTATTCTTCTTCTTCCTCACATGGCGGACTCGATTCCGGCCATGGAGGCCGGCCGGCGGAGGCGTCCGCCCGTCCCCGACGAGCTTCGGTCCGTGTGACCGTCGCTACGAGCCGGGGTGCAGCGGATCCGCCCCCACCAGCCGTGCGGGCACCGCTCAGCGGCGGTCAGCCGCCTCCCCCTGCGACGAGGAAGAGGTGAAGCCGGCGCCGAGTGATTTCCCGGACGGAAGGTCGATCTGGCGCGGTCAATTCGCCGTCACGGCAGCGTGTGAGGGGCGTTCCAGTGGCGGAGGTGGTGGAGGGAAGATGACAACGAAGTTGTAGGCGAATCCCGGCGACCACGGCTCCATGCCGGTGCTGCGTGTCGGGGTTGGAGAGGCGACGCGGCGTGTGGTCGGGGCAACTCCGTTCCCGTCTCGGTGCAGTACCGGTGACAGCAGCATCGGTGGAGGGAGGGTCGGTGGCGCTCGCAACAGCAATGACAGCATCCGCGGTGTCGCCGGTGGGGTCCCCGTGCGGACTCTGTTGTACCGGCGAGGCGGGATGCGATGCTCGGAAATGTCCCGAAGGGCACGATGAACAGCACCCTGGAGCATGTAGCAGCGGAGACCTCCGGCGGTGTGGCCACAGTGGATGGCGGACTCCACTGCATCGGTGATGGAGTCGACCATGGCATTCATGGAAGGGACGTTGGGAGTCGACATGGTTTCTTACTCTGCAGAGACTCCGACGAGGCCTGCAAGAGCTCCGGCGAGTCTTCTCCTCCCTGTGTTCCTTCTCTCGGTCTTAGCGTTAGAGGGCAGAGCGCGTGCGGATAACATGTTAGAGAACAAAGTGTCGATGTAATGACCGAATGATTCTCTTGATAATGATTGTATACAATGTCAGAATATATACAGTGTCAACAGGCATGACCGAAGGGGTATCTTGCCCCTGAAGTAAACTACCGAAGGGGCCTAATCCCCAACCGTCATTAGCAGTTGCTAATGACGGGATTATCCTATTGATCACTAATTAATTATCCCTAATTAATCCTAACAACATCGAGTCCATTAACGATCAGCCTGTTTGATGGACGAATCATGAGCACGAACCGTCCCTGCTCGGCCGTTCCACACCCATGACGCGATGGTGACCGGACCGGCCCGGCGGGCGAGGTGCAGCTAGGGGTGGTAACGGGTCCTTCATTTTGTACTAATAAGAAACTTAAGGATCGGACCCTATAAGGATCGGACCGTAATTCTATTCAATTTTGAACTAAAAAATAAAAAACCTAGTTGATTTGTGAAGAAAGCATTAGGACCGTGACCCTTTACCACCCCTAGGTGCAGCTGCTCGTCCGCAGCCGGGCCGCCGTCCACCTCAACTACCCCGCCCGACCGCGGCTCGCCGGCTCGGTAGAAAAATGGAGAACAGGAACGCAGCTCCGAGTCCGAGGCCGCAAGAGCTTTCGCCGACTCCGACAGCCTCTCCCGCCCCATCTGCCTGCGTCCCTCTCCCCGGGCCACCCTTTTCGGCCTTCTCGCTGTCCCCTCCTGCATTTCGTCGCCTCAGATTCGCCCACCACCGCTTTCCCCCTTCCCCCTCCGAGAGTGAGAGGCGGATTCCCAATTCCAGCAGCAGGCGGAGGGAGGCGCAAGAAAAGCACCCACCGCCGCGCCCTCGCCGTCCTCTCGTTTTTACTACTATACAAGCTTCCCCTGTTCTGCTCCTCCTCCCTGATTAGATTAGCGGCTTAATCACTCGGTAGAAAAGTACGGGATTACGCAGGCCTCTTGTTTCCTATAGCCATCCAGAGGCAGACGGGAAGAGAGAGAGAGAGAGAGAAAGAGAGATTGGGTTTGGTTGCGCTGCTTGACTCGAGTGCTCGACCCGTGTCGTGCTCGTGCCCATGTTCTTGCTTCCCTTTTAGCACTGCGGGCAGATATAAAATTCCTCCTTTTACATTGCATCCCCGGCTGCCCGCAATTCGGCGGCAGCAGCTTCTCCCTTCGCTTCGCTCTCCTCCACTTCGCCTGCCCCGCCTTGTCGCCGGCGCCGTGGGCGGGAGGTAGTCGGCGGGCGGGCGTGGGGGCGGCGCGCGGCGCCGGGCGCGGATCGGCCGCGGGTGCATGGTGGAGGCCGCCGCGGGGCGCCGGTCGGGCACCAGCCGTCGGCGGCCTAGCGGCAGCGGAGGGGAGCACCAGCGCCTGGTCGCGGTCGCCGTCGCCGCGCGCGTCGTCATGGTCACCACCCGCTCCGCGGGGCCAGCGGCGGCAGGGGGAGGAGCAGCAGCGGGGGAAGCAGAAGGAGGCGGAGGCCGGTGCATGGACGACTTCTTCGACTGCCTGCTCGGCGTGCTCGGCGCGCTCGGCGTCACTTGGGGCGCGCCCGCGCGGCCCCGGAGCCAGCCCCGCCCGCCGTTGCCTCGAGTAGTGGTCCCGGCGGCGCCCGCGCCCGCGGACGCGCGGCGCTTGGCGGCCGAGCTCAGGGCCACCCCCGGCCGGATCGCCGGCAATGGCGGCTGCGCCGTCGCGTCGCTGTACACGCTGCAGGGCAAGAAGGGCGTCAACCAGGATGCCATGATCTTCTGGGAGGTAAAAGGAAAAAAATGAAAAGAGAAAAGGAACCATTTTCCCTTCGTTCTTGTCTGTACTTTTTTTCTCACATACTCCTATATTCTTGATGTACGCTTTTTGACTGTTCCTTGATCAGATCTCCCGGAGATCTAAGCAACTGCTGTATATTCTACTAATGGATTTGCTGTTTTTTTAAAATACTTAAGTTGATTAAATTAACTAGCATATCCTTTGTTCCAGATTTGTATGCAACAGAAGTTCTGGTTCAGGTTTTGTTTTATTTTCCCTCAAAACTAAGCTGGTCTTCATATAAAACTCAGGAAATTGTTTTTTTTTCCCTTCAGGCACGCCCTTCTCTTTTCTGGGCACAACGTGTATGTCACGATGAGCACACAGCAAACCTAAAACTTGCAAGAAATTGAACTTTGACTGAAATTCTATATATATTTGACACGGATTGCCATTGGATGTTGCTGGTGAAGAGTTCTAGTTGGTAGTCTCTGAGCGTAATGATTGGTGTTGAGTTGGAATACTTCTTGGAGGTTGGAGGGGCTCCACATGATTCTCATCCTTATCCAATCCTAGTTTTTTTCTCCCTTCTCCATCTCCTTGCTGGATGATCTTATCTGCTTGAAGCACCATCCTTCCCTTTCCAAATGTTTGATTACCAATTTGGCTGCATGTCCATTACTTGACACATATGCGGATCACATCTCATTGCAGTGGGACTTGAATTTGCCTTCCATGAAATTTTTTGCAACACTTCCATAAATTCTCATGATCTGACTTCCTCAGTAGTCAGTACTCTCTTACTAGTTGCATGTGGGTCCCATTAAAAAGATACCAAAATGGTTAACTACAAATGCTGCTTTTGCAACAAGTGTCCATCTTCCATGCATCTTTCCAGTTTGTTGTGAACGTGTAAAATTTGCTGCTGCTGTTACTTCTGTGAAACATATGTTTGATTATGACAAGCTACTTTTTTAAAACTTTTGGACAGAACTACTGTTCGAGAGATGATACCATCTTCTGTGGTGTGTTTGATGGTCATGGACCTTATGGTCATTTGGTTGCTAAGAGAGTAAGAGATCTCCTTCCTGTGAAGTTAGGAGCAGATTTGGCGGCGGAAGATGGCAGGGAAACATCCACTAGCAACATTAAGCACAACGCAAATGAAGTAGGTTCACCAGAACACATAGACAGAGGAGTTACTGTCATGTCCTCTGAAGCTGAGGAGAATGGAGAGTATCCAGAGATCTTCCCGGCATTGAGAGCATCATTCTTGAAGGCCTTCCGCGTAATGGATAGGGATCTCAAGTTACATAAAAATATTGATTGCTTTTTCAGTGGGACTACAGCAGTGGCAGTGATCAAGCAGGTAACTGAACCAAATGGCACTATTAATCTTTTTTTAAGTAAAATATCTTCTTTCTGTTTCATTATGATTACACCAGCTGATTGGACCTGCATGCTTGTATATCAATTCTATTCTGCAGGGACGCGATCTTATAATTGGCAACTTGGGGGACTCAAGAGCTGTCTTGGGTACCAGAGATGAAAATAATAAGCTTGCTGCTATCCAATTGACAGTTGACCTCAAACCGAACATTCCAAGTAAGCCTGTATTTCTTACTTTTGTGCTTGTTGCTTCATTGTGTTCCTAGTCATTTTGCAACTGTATTGCCTTTCACTAGTCCTGCTTTATAAAATATAGATGTGCAGTTTTTTAGCTCTTCACTTGTTTTGTAAACATCATTATATTTGCATCCTTTAGCTTGTGACATTATGTTGTGTTAACACATGGTGTAACTAGTACTCTGTTTATGTGTTTATTATGTTATGGTCAAAGGAATTTGATTAATAACAATATGAGTTTAGAATATCATAGTTTTTATTTGTTTTAGTTGGGGATGAGGTTTTCTTGCTTGCTGTTATTGTTACAGTTTAGTCAAGTTTACACATAATTAAATGCAAGCGGTCTTCATGAAATACCATGTTGGTGTGTCTGAAGTTAACTTTTGATGTTTTAGTATCCCAGCCTGGCATATTTATTACAATTTCTGAATTCTCTAATGGTTTGGTCATTCACTTTACATATCCAATAAATTAGGGATATCACTATATCAGCAAAACAACAGTTACCTAATCATATTTCAACTATCCCTAAACTATGATTTACTCTCTTTTCTATCCCAAAAGTCCATTATTATATCAACTTGATCTTCAGTGCGGCAACTTGACGACCAATATCTATGTGAATATATGGTTTTTGTTACAAAAAAAAAGAAATTTGTGTTTCATGATGAATCTATAAACGTCAACCATATGTTGCCAATCTAAATATTTTTAGTCATCAGCAATGGAGGAAAATAAAAGGTAAACATAAATGAACTATTTAGGATCTGAGGTGGTATTCAATTCTCAGTTTACCAATTCTTACTCTAGTATTTTAACTCTGAGGAAGCAGATTAGCATTTTATAGCTCTATAGAATGTTCATTTTTTCATGGAATCATGCTAGTTAAAGTGGGGCAAATTCATTTGGAGTAAGATTAGTGAAACATTGCAGCTGGAAAAAGAGAAAAGCTGTGGAAATCTCCACTTGATAACACCAAGATCCCATTGATCACTCCAGAAAGCCACTGTGTCACCTCGATGAGCCTTGCATGACGCAATCATGAAAAAGTTTTGAGCCAGAGACATAATGTCTCTCCACCAGAAAGAACCAACATGTTGGCACTCATGTGGCGGAGTGCCATTCCTGTACAAGCACTCCCAAGTTAAGGACACCCAAGGAATATCCATCTTGTTGTAAAACTTGTGAAGAAATTTGAGCAACAAGGCTGTGTTATGAGTTTTAGGTCCAAAATGCCAAGACCCCTATCTTCTTTGTTTCTGCAAGCCACCTTCCAAGCAACTAGGCAACCACCTTTTTTTTGTAAGATCACCACCATTCCAGAGAACAGATTTTCTATACTTGTCAATTTGTTTCAGAATCTCCCCAGGAATATGGCTGTGTCACCTCGATGAGTGTGCACATGTAGAAAGTAGGCATATGGGTGAATAAATGGAATTAACCAAGATCAGTCGGCCAGCATACAGTTTTTCAGGACATTCAATTACTGCAATCTACTTTTTAGGAATTTATATTAATATTTACGGAGATAATATAATTTATGAAAACTTTTCCAAAGAAAAATCTAGTAAAAATATTTTCATATAGTCAATCTTGATAGTTTTAATTATATTAATGTAGAACTTTGAAAGTTTGATGTCATTGATCCTATAAAGACAAAAGAAAAAGAACAGAGGGATGATTAAAAATTACTTTCAGAACATTATACTTTGCCAAATTATTTTTTTTAGTGACAAATCCTGATGCAGTTTCCATATATCCCAACTTGGGTGAAACGGAATGAGCAAAAGGAGTATATACTAGAATTTGTTTGGGGAATTGTTTGGTAGTATTTATATTAGTGTGGCATGCTGTTTTTTAACATGTTGTCCTTGTGTTGGTGACATATCATTCATTATACAGACATGAGTACATGATGCAAATATTTTGATCCTCATGTAGCAGCAAGCACTGCTGAACAGTAAAACATTCAGTGTCTGCATTTTCTTTTCCTGTTTAGTTGATTGAGGAATGAATTGGTAATTCTCAGGTGAAGCACAGCGAATCAAGCAACGGAGGGGCAGAATATTTGCACTTCCTGAGGAACCAGAGGTAGCTCGTGTATGGCTTCCAAAGTACAACTCACCTGGATTGGCCATGGCTAGGGCATTTGGAGACTTTTGTCTGAAGGATCATGGTGTAATTTCCATGCCTGATGTTTCCTATCACCGCATCACAGAAAAGGATGAATTTATTGTGCTGGCTACCGATGGGGTGAGCAGATGTTAATTTATTTACACACTATTTTCTGAATGTTAATAGGCGTGGACCCTTTTCTGTGCTATATGATATAACTTCTTACTGTCATTATCTAACTCACTTCAGGTGTGGGACGTGCTGTCAAATGATGAAGTTGTTAGTATTGTCAGCCAAGCCACATCCCGGGCCTCCGCAGCACGTTTCCTAGTCGAATCAGCTCACCGTGCATGGCGAACTCGGTTCCCCACATCGAAGATAGATGACTGTGCTGTTGTCTGCCTATTCCTGAACACAGATGAAGCAAGTGAATCATCCAGTTCCATGTCCAACAATTTGGCAACTGCTGTAGAAGTTAGCAGTGATCAGCACTCCACGACTGTCCAAAAACACCCAAGTACTGGAATGTCTGCAGATCTTGTTACAGCACTGGTAAGAGATGGAAACAAGGTTTCTGTTGTCGAAACCATTGCAAGGCCAGTCACCCCTGCAGATCTGCTGAAGGATGGTTGAGGCACAAAGTGAGGCATGATCAAGTGAGCTTGCATGCTGTCTGTGATTGGGATCTGCTGCACAATCAATGGCTCAGGCACAGAGTGGAGGCAATATGATGTGCCTGTGATTTTGGCATCAGTTGGACCGAAGGTAAAGCACGTTGGGGAGTTGCTGCTTGCTATTTTTTCTGCACGCAAGTGTCAAGATTTGCAGTTTTGCCTTTTGTAAAGTACCGTGTAAGTTTCCCACAATTTGTTCAAGTTCTTTGTAATAATTTTGTCTGTGTCCATCGAGCGTTAAGATCCTAGAATCATGAAGTAGGATGTAGGAAGGACACTGTTGAGTTTTGATGCTTCTTGTAAATATTCGTCATTCTATCTCTATGGTGTCTGCGATCCATCTCATCTTTTTTTTGGTCTTCTTGGTAAGGGCATAAGACGCGTTTGGATGCCTGTGTAGCACGGTGGATGCCTCGTCCAGGCTCTGTAGATGCAGCAGCACGGTGATTGGTTGCCTGTGTGAAGCAACCAATCTCTCCCGCTGCATGCGAAAGCAGCCAGCGAGCATGGCTCCAGGGAAACGAGGATGAGATCCGTTCCTGGCTCACGGCATGCAGCATGTTAGCAAATTAATGATGATATTAGAAACAAAATTAGCATATTTTAAGATATATTTCAAAGTAAATTAGGGTTACAAAATTGTAGTACTTGTCTTTTCATTTCAATGCAATATTAGGTGCATTCCCCATGCGTTGCTGCGGGAGATGTTGCTTAAATTTCTATGATTATTTGATGCACTTAAAATAAAGTGAAATTTTAAGATTTTTTAATGATTATTTGATGCATTTGGAATAAATTAAAAATTTGAGCTCTTTTTTACATGAGGATAAATTATATTTAACTTGATAGATAATTGAGGATGATAGAATGTTTACGGAAAAAATAAAAATTTTATCAAGAGAAATTATGAATATGATATTTATGAACCCACAAAATTCAAGGATACATCTTGACGGACTTGCTATGATTTCTAGTGTTGCTCTTGTAATTAATTAGATTATAGGATCCTTTTGATAAAATTGGTAAAGTTTAGAGCAGCCCTCTTGTGGGCTGTGTCCGATGACTCAAAACAGGTCGGTAAAAAAGGAGCTAGGCCCACATGTCGTCGCTGCACCTGGAGCACCTGGATACAAAAGTCAACACTGCTTTCTCTCGTAGCCTCCATCCACGCGAACCAGAGCACGCAGATCCCGCCGCCGGCACCTGCGGCTTCCCTCGTCACCGACGGGAGTGGCCCAATGGAGGTGCGGATGGCGCATAGCGGCGTAGCTACGCCTTCCTCCCTCCCTGAATTTCTCGTCCCACGGAGCATGGCGACGGGATCGAGCTCGGGTGAGGAGGCACGACGCGGGCTGGTGGCGACCTTGGTGGCAACCTCGGCCTGATCACTCTGGACCAAATAGCACGCACACCGTTTGCTTTGTGCTCTGGCTGGACCTGACCGGTTTGACCGGTCAGGGGCATCGGTCTGACCGGTGCCACCCAGTTGGGTGTGCTGGCTGGACCTGACCGGTCTGACCGGTCAGGGGCACCGGTCTGACCGGTGCTGCCTAGTCAGTACACTTATTCTTTGCTTTGTGCATATCTTGTCATACGCATCACAGTTTTTTATTTTGTCGCTCACACATGTTGCACTCCACTGATTCTAAGATATAGGGGGAGCTCACACGCGCTTTCTCCCAAATTTGTGCTATTGGCAATTGAGGTCAAAATTTTGAAATTCCACTCAAAGCACAAATTAAGGGGGAGCTCTAACTATATCTAAGAATCTCATTGCGCTTTAATGTTTTATTTGTAAGCTTTAATCGAGTTGTCATCAGTCACCAAAAAGGGAGAGATTGAAAGTGCATCTAGGCCCTAAGTGGATTTTGGTGAATTGAATGACAAAGCGATTAAAGGACTAATGTATTTATCTAAGATTGTGAGCAGATTTTATTTAGATATTCATGAGCAATTATTGAAGTATTTATTTATGGATGAATATTATATGGCTCACATTGGAGAAGACAAATATATCGGTGATCCTAATTCATAATTGACAAATATCAAGCAATAAAGGAAGATAAATATTGGGATAAATTGAGAAGGTCAATTCATAGCCTCCCATACTAGACATGGCTTGATTAAAATTATAAGGATTATAAAAGAAAAGATGGTAATTCTCTAAATCAAGTGCAAGGCTTCATGTGTTTATTGAAAGAGGACACAAGGATGAGTGTACTCGTTATGGTTCTTAATTGGAAGCTTGCATATTCGTTGTCAATCAAGATCAAGCATTTGAAGCGGGATTTCAAATGAAATTTAATTTTGGATGAAGCAAAGTGGAACTCAAAGTGGATTGGATAAGTGATGAAGAGATCAACCGAGATGTTTAGGGCGAGGGACTAAGCAATCTTTGGGGCCGTAGCTAAGCCGCCATTAGTGTTTTGCTAAGGTGAAGTTCTAGCATCCGTGGGGTCTCCAAGTATCATATCCAAACCTTAACCGAGGGAAGCAATGCAAGTCATCAACTTGTTGAGATTGGCAACATGGAGTGACTTATGGATCCAAGCGTTCACTCTTATGCTTTATGGAAAGATCCTAAGTCACTAGCTCAAGTATGGACGTGCTCAAGTCAAAAGCTAAGTTGAAAGCCCTCAAGTGGACATTGCTCAAGTATGGCAAGATTGAAGACATTCAAGCTCAAGAGGTTGACAAGGTGTTTTTATTTATTCTTGAGCATAGGTATGCCGTAATATCAAGAGGGATGTAACATTAACGAGTTGACCAAGTCAAAGTGCTCATTAGTTGACCTAAGTGAGATCTAACCTTGAGAGCCTTAAAGTGTGCTAACAAACCCTACTAACCTGACCTGAGCCACTTCATCTCTTTGGTGAAGTGTTAGAATCCTAGAAAGGGTTTTGGGGGTAACTCGGGCCTGACCGGTCTGACCGGTCAGGGGCACCGGTCTGACCGGTGCCGCTAACCCAACGGCTAGTTTTTCAAACACCGGTCTAACCGGGGGCACCGGTCTGACCGGTGCCGCCCGAGGGCTAACAGCTAGTTTTCTCCTTTGAGGGGTATAAATACCCCAAGCCTTCTTCAGTTGAAGGCTGCTGTTTCTAGTGGTTGTGCTGAGTTCCTAAGCCATTTCTTGCAAGCCCTAAGCCTTAGTGGCTCTCCCCAACCCTCTCTTTGTGAGATTTGTGGATTCAAGCCATATTCTTTGTGTTGGGTTGAGAGAGTGAGCTCAAGAGCGACTTTTTGAGCTAACAAGAGCATTCCCATAGCTTGAGCACTTCGGTTTCGCGTCTACAAGCTTTGAAGCATTTGTTACTCTTGGAGGTTTGCCTCCTAGACGGCTAGGCGTCGCCGGCTAGCTCCCATGGTTGTGGTGAGCAGCGGCAAGTTTGTGAGGGATGTGATCTTGCCTCTTCGTGGAAAAGATCACCTTAGTGGAAAGGAGGAAAGAGGTTGAAAGAGACCCGGCTTGTTGTGGGAATTCTCTCTTACAAGCTCCTCAACGGAGACGTAGCCGTTCCTTAGTGGGCGGTGAACTTCGGGAAACAAATCCTTGCATCCTTGTGTGATTTGCCTCTCTAAGTTGTTTTTCTAGCATATTTGATTTGCTTCCGCTTCGATCTACTTGGGTGTGCTACTTGTGTGTGCAGGGGGTCATTACCTTGCTTGTGATCATCTACCAAGGCCACTCACCAAGTTTGGTTCGTGCTAGAAGTCAAGAGGATCTTGAAGTTGTTTTTGCAGGTGCTCTGTGCTACACCGGTCTGACCGGTGACACGCACCGGTCTGACCGGTGCCTCCTGTGAAGCCTAGTGTGCGACCGGTCTGACCGGTCACCACCACCGGTCTGACCGGTGGACACTGACAGATCAAGTTTTTGGGGACGAAAAGTTTAATTCGGCCGTCTCGCCTATTCACCCCCCCTCTAGGCGACATCAAGGTCCTTTCAATTGGTATCAGAGCTTGGTGCTCCGGTTCGAGCTTAACCGCTCGGAGTTTTTCGATGTCGACTACTTGTGAGGTACCGTTTGAGCCTCTAGCTCTAGATGGCTCAAACTACTCTTCTTGGCGTTCCAATGTTCTCATTGCACTTAAGGTTTTGGGTCCCACCGCTGAGGGCATTATGGTTGCGAGTATCCTTTCGGAGGATGGGACATGTGTCTCTCCAAAGGAATTGGAGAATAAGCAACTCAATGTCGTTATTACTAACCTTTTGTGTAGCTGTGTATGTAGAGAACTAAAGCATCTCATCCTAAAGAGCAAGGAAATTAGAGAAGATGCTCATCTCATTTGGGAATTGCTATTTGAGATAGTTCACACCAAATGGGATGAAGTTGAGAGTGATGAAGAAGATGAACCAGTAGAGATGTGCCCCACAACCTCTACAACATCCACTGATCATCAAGCATCAACTCTCAAGCAAGGAGATGGCCAAAGAAGCAAAGCCGCTGTCCCTCTGCAGGGACCGATCAGACCGGTGGCACCCACCGGTCAGACCGGTGCTAGCAGAGGCACAACAACTTGCTTGATGGCCAAGAAGGAAAAGAAGAGAAGAACCAAGGGAGCAAAGAGCCAGAAGATCAAAGCCTCAAGCTCTCCGACAAGAGAACTTGAACTTCTCAAATCCGAGCTCGCCTCCTTGGTTTGTAAGTATGAATCATTGGCTAACAAATATGATCATGATGTCAAATCCTTTTCATGTAGAGCAAAGGCAGAAGAAGAAGCCAATGATGTACTAGAAGCTCAACTAGCAAAGCTCACTACTGAGCATATGGCTCTACAAGCCGATCACAAGGAACTTGAGTGTTCCTATGAGAAGCTTGTAGATTCTTATGCAACACTAGAGATAGCCCATGAGGTTGCGCTTTCATCGGTAAAATTTATGCAACCTCTATCTCACACTTGCACATGCTCACAAGTTCAAATTGATTTGTCTTGCACTAATGATTGTTTGTCTCAAGCAAGCCAATCTAGTATTGAGCATGTACTTGTAGAATCTTGTGATGACCTCATTGCTAAAGAAAATGATGAACTCAAGCAAGAGGTCGAAAAGCTTCAAAAAGACTTGTATGTGTTGAAGGAGAAGAGCAAAGTGCAACCTTCTCAAGATAACCGTGAAGACATGGTGAAGAAGCTTGAGAAGGGATCAACCGTCACTAACTCAACTCCTCAACAACATACAAAGACCCACAATCACAAAATTCAAGAAAAGAGCAAAGTTGGGCACATCAAGTCCCAACATCGCCCAACCAAGCACAAGGCACAAGAATCAGTCTCCAAGAAGCCTAGAAGCTCAAACAAGTGGAGAGTGTGCTACAAGTACAGAGAGAAGGGTCATTTTGCCGAAGCTTGCCAAAGTACAACAACAGGCGGTGGCACTGACCGTGACCAGTCAGACCGGTGCCGGCCAGGGCAGTCCCACCTCAAGCAAACAAGTCAAAGATGACCTCCTCACCAAGAACAAGGCTCAGAAGCAAGCATGGACAAGATATTACAAGGAATAGTGTGATCAACAAGAACAAAAGCCGCATTTGCTATGAATGCCGTCAAAAGGGTCACATGGGCAAAGATTGCCCAAATGGTATCATTCCTAAATCGAACCTTGTCCATTATGATTTTAGTAAGCTTAGGAACGATAAGAATGGGACTTGTGCTATGAGGGAGATTAGTTCACCTCAATCTAGCATGAGGGCCATTTGGGTTCCTAAGCACCTTGTGGCTAACCTAGTAGGACCCAACAAGTGTTGGGTACCAAGAAATGCTTCCTGAGCATGCAGGTTGAAAGAGATGCATTGAACATGTGGCTTGAAGGCATGGAAATCACTTTCGATCAATTGGCCATGTGAAGGGCAAATCTATATAAATCTTGAATTCAATGACATCTCGGTAACAAGTGCTCTTAGTTGAGTCTTAGTCACTCTTGGTTCTTAGTGAATACTCATGTTATACTTATCTTGTACTAAGTGAAACATGAGGTAGTGACTTTGACATTTATATGAAAATTTATTCTCTCATGCCATTCGATGCTTTTAATGGCTCTTTAGTAGAGCATTGCCTTGTCTCTGTTGCAGACCTCGAATTAGTGATGTGTTCACACAATCAAGGGACAAGAAAGGCAAAATCACCAAAGGACTGACCATCGGGGGTCACCGGTCTGACCGGTGACATGCACCGGTCTGACCGGTGCCGGCCCTGTGAGTCAGCGGGGCGGGTGACCCGACCCCTGTGCCCGGGTGACCCGGTGCGCCTCTGTTGGTTGTCGGGTGACCCGACCCCTATGGCCGGGTGACCCGGGAGTGAACTGTTTTTCATGAAAAATGGTGATTTGGCATTGTAGGTAATGATATACTCGACACATTTCAATTGACAAACCATTTATGTGTCTTGACCAAGGTTGGAATGAGCCTCACCATATTCTTAATTGAATAAAGTGCTTTGTACAAGAAACTCAAATATCTCTAGCACTATTTAAGGGGGAGCTCATTGCAACACTTGTGTCACTTGTGGGACTAACAATTTCTTCTAGTGAACTTGTAGTCTCATTCTTTTGTGCACCTCTAAGCAAGCTCTTAATAAGTAATACTCTCAAGAAAACAAGTAAGAGCTAGCACTTTTCAAAATTTAAATATATGCACAAATGAAATGGTCTTAAGGCAAAGGTATGTTCCCTTGAACCTCATTGAACACCGTAATGCATCTAGGCCATAATACCATGCTAGTGTGCCATCCTTAGCATGTAATTGCTTCAAGTGAATTTTTGTGTGCCTCTCTAGATATTTGGTTGATACCTTTGCGTTCACTCGACTTTGTGTCCCGTGGTTGAAGGTATGAGCTAAATATACTTGAAAAGCTATTTGTTTGAAGTGGATGCATGCACTTTGTGACATAGGACAGACTTTTCGAAAAATCAACTAGCATGTGTAGGGAGTGTGCTCATTTTTGAAAATTATTTGATTCTTGGTCTTTGTGACCCAATCAACTTAGTTGTGACTATAGTTCCCCTTGTTTGTTTGATGGTTAGTCACAATTAAGAAGATTTTCTCAAGTCCATAAAATCTATCTTTATCTATCTCTCTCTCTTGGAAGAATCAAGAATTGTCGTTTAAATTGGATTATCCTCCATTCTTTCAAGTTTTGTCAAAATATGGATCAAAATCATCTCTATATCTTTTATCCAATCTTTGTGAAGGAGTAAGATCAAAATCTCGCAATGTCGGCTTAAAGGCTTTTCTCAGGGGAGCACCGGTTTTATAAAATACCAAAAGAAGTTTTAAGGAGCAAAATCTCAAAAATGGAAAAGGAAGATCGAAACTTCCGAGGCTAGGTCGGTTCTACAGATATGTACTCTCTGTTGGATTTATCAAAATCTTCGGTTCTACCGATTCCAGGTCGGAACTACCGCCAATGCTCCACTGGCTGGATCTGGGGGGTCACCGGTCTGACCAGTGCCCCGCATCGGTCTGACCGGTGTCACCCGGGAGCAACCCGTGGGGCCACAGTAAAAGGATCTATCCTTTTACCCCTCCATCTTCTCTCTCCTCCATTATTCACCAGCATTCATCCCCCCCAAACCGTGGATACCTCCCTCTCTCCTCCTTCCACCTCTCTTATCTCCCATGAAGACTAGAAGATTCAACCAAGGAGAAGGCTCAAGGTTGGAAGGAGAAGACTCTCCCAAGGCCCCTCTACTGATTCCCCATCAAGTTCTTCGGTTTCCCTTCAAGTTCCTCTCTCAAAAGGTATTCAAATCTTCGTTTTGCCCGATCTCTTTACTCCGTGCAAAGATTTGAATTCTCTTTGGTAGAACATCACCTGAGAACCCCTAGAAGACATACCTATAGACCCATAGCTTTTCGTTGGACACATTGTGAGAACTCAAGATTTGGGGGCGGGCGGCTTGCACCGGTCTGACCGGTGCTCCCCACCGGTCTGACCGGTGGCGGCTGTCCAACCCTAAGTCCTGTTTTCTTCGTGTTTTCGACACATATCTGTGTAGGAATGTATCTAGATCATCAATATACATATCTTGTCGTTCCAGCTGCTGAGATTGGCATTTAAGGCCATTGGCTCAGTTCTGGGTGGCACCGGTCTGACCGGTGCCCCTCACCGGTCTGACCGGTGACGTCCAGAACAGACCCAATTGTCCCAAATTGTGAATTTTAATTTCAATTCTTTTCAAATCTCAATCCTGGTGTCTTACACAATCCTGTTATATCATTTGTGACTCAGGACAGCGGCTATGCCAAAAATGAAGCAGTTCGGGAGCAAGAAAACAAGGTTGACACCTAGAGAGCTCCCACATGATCGTGAGGCAGGTGGCAGCGGTAGTGCAGGTGGTCAAAACCTGAGAGAGCGTGCACCTAAGAGAAGAAATGAGGAATAAGAAGATTTGGGTGGTGACACAGGGACGAGTAGTGATGATGATGTTGAGGATGAGACATATGTCGATCCCGGTGCCTTTCATGTGAGGCATCACGGGAAGGGGCCAGCCACAGATGAGGGTGATGATGAGGATGAGGAAGAGGACCTAGGTGGTCAGGAAAGGGATGAGGATGATGACCCTATGGATGAGGATGACGGTACATGCAGGCTGAAGGTCGTTAAACCTATCTACATGTATCCACACAAGGCAGTGAACTATCATGGTACGGGAATGACAAAGAAACTGCAGAAGTTGAGGGATGTAAATCCCTATGCCGGTGAGAGGACAGCCACGGACAGGAGGTTTTGGCCTACGTTCCAACAGGACTATTATGCCACCGTAATCATAAAGAAGCTCAAGATTACCCACCAGGCACAGTACGTGGATTGGACCTACATGGAGAGCAAGAATGACCCTATCTTTGATGAGATCAGCAGCGTTTGTGGGCATCAGCGAGTAAAGGTTCTCATGGGTTTCAGGCAGGATTGGAACAGGGAAATCATTGCTCAGTTCTACGCCACGGTACACTTTGGTCACGTGGATGACGAGAGAGCTATGTAGTGGATGACTAATGGGAACAAGTATGCTATTCGCTTTTCCCGGTTTTTGTCCCTCTTTGACTTAGGGCAGGAGGGTAAGACTTATCCGAAGTTGCATGATGGTGGTCTACTTGAGCCAGAGGCATTGTATTTCATGTATCCTAGTGATCAGAGGGCTAATGTTGGACACATGAAGGGGCTCTGCACTTACTACTCAGTACTTAACAGGCTTCACCTGAGCGTGAGCCGGAAATTAGAGCGGAAGAAGGAGAAGAAGCAGGAGTTGATTGGCAGCAGTTCCAGCAGCAGCCTACTGCCCAGGTCGACACCGGTCTGACCGGTGCCACTCACCGGTTTGACCGGTGGGGGCCTGGACAGTATGGCAGGCAGAAGAAGTCCACCTCCCCGCTCCACAAGTTTCTAAACTTGATCTTTGGCATGTGTAAAAGCCAATATGATATTGAAGTGGAGCAGCAACGGACAAGTATAGAGAGGAAGAAGGAGAGGAACACGTTGAAGCATCTTCATGCTCACTTTTGATTTCAGCCGCCCCGTTCACCCATCTCTCCCACTCCTCCTGAGGTTGAGATCCCTTCGTTTGATCAGAGAGTGAGGACCATGATAAACTCAAACATGATCAACGAGTATGGCACCATGTTCTTCGAGCCCGGCCAGTGTAGTTCTTCCTCAGCTGCACCTCCTCCTCCACCTGGTTCAGAGGAGATCCCTCAGCCCTTCGGTGCTCAGATGGGACCAACAGAGTACCCTCCTCCTTTCGGCACCCCGATTGCCCCTCCTCCTCCAGCTCCAGATGCTGCAGAGGAGTCAGAGGCTCCTCCGGATTGGGCAGGTCGCTTCTCTATGGAGATTTTCCGCTGGTCAGGCTATCCTCCTCCATATAGTGGTATGGATAATGATCTTCATGTTCTTTTCTCTAATTTCACCATATCTATCATTTCTCTCCTATGGATTATCTCATTTCCTTATTCTTACATAGGAGGGAGCTCGCACCCTGGCAGTGGTCCGGGGTGGGACTCGTGGCAGGGCCAGTGATCGGCAACGACATCTTCTCTCCAGGCCTTTATTGCTGTTTGATGACAAAGGGGGAGAAGAGAGGATTAAAGCTTCAACATCTAGTTGCCCTGTCTGTCTGTGTTGCACCGGTCTGACCGGTGCAGTGTCGGTTGGCTGTTGCTGACTGTCTGTGTTGCACCAGTCTGACCGGTGCCGGTTGGCTGTTGAGAGAGTCTTGTAATTTTCTAGAACTTTATCTTGGTGGACATGAGAACATTTGTGTGAGTGCTACTATGGGTTGAACCTTTATTGTAATAATTAAGTGACATTATTGCTAGATTGTGATGCATGCGTTGTATGATGTATTGTTTGTGTTGGCTAAATGGAGCAAAGTGATCTAAGCTGGTTTGCAACCCCGGCCTGATCACTCTGGACCAAATAGCACGCACACCGTTTTCTTTGTGCTCTGGCTGGACCTGACCGGTTTGACCGGTCAGGGGCATCGGTCTGACCGGTGCCACCCAGTTGGGTGTGCTGGCTGGACCTGACCAGTCTGACCGGTCAGGGGCACCGGTCTGACCGGTGCTGCCTAGTCAGTACACTTATTCTTTGCTTTGTGCATATCTTGTCATACGCATCACAGTTTTTTATTTTGTCGCTCACACATGTTGCACTCCACTGATTCTAAGATATAGGGGAGCTCACACGCGCTTTCTTCGAAATTTGTGCTATTGGCAATTGAGGCCAAATTTTTGAAATTCCACTCAAAGCACAAATTAAGGGGGAGCTCTAACTATATCTAAGAATCTCATTGCGCTTTAATGTTTTATTTGTAAGCTTTAATCGAGTTGTCATCAATCACCAAAAAGGGGGAGATTGAAAGTGCATCTAGGCCCCTAAGTGGATTTTGGTGAATTGAATGACAAAGCGATTAAAGGACTAATGTATTTGTCTAAGATTGTGAGCAGGTTTTATTTAGATATTCATGAGCAATTATTGAAGTATTTATTTATGGATGAATATTATATGGCTCACATTGGAGAAGACAAATATATGGGTGATCCTAATTCATAAGTGACAAATATCAAGTAATAAAGGAAAATAAATATTGGGATAAATTGAGAAGGTCAATTTATAGCCTCCCATACTAGACTTGGCTTGATTAAAATTACAAGGATCATAAAAGAAAAGATGGTAATTCTCTAAATCAAGTGCAAGGCTTCATGTGTTTATTGAAAGAGGACACAAGGATGAGTGTACTCGTTATGGTTCTTAATTGGAAGCTTGCATATTCGTTGTCAATCAAGATCAAGCATTTGAAGTGAGATTTCAAATGAAGTTTAATTTTGGATGAAGCAAAGTGGAACTCAAAGTGGATTGGATAAGTGATGAAGAGATCAACCGAGATGTTTAGGGCGAGGGACTAAGCAATCTTTGGGGCCGTAGCTAAGCCGCCATTAGTGTTTTGCTAAGGTGAAGTTCTAGCATCCGTGGGGTCTCCAAGTATCATATCCAAACCTTAACCGAGGGAAGCAATGCAAGTCATCAACTTGTTGAGATTGGCAACATGGAGTGACTTATGGATCCAAGCGTTCACTCTTATGCTATATGGAAAGATCCTAAGTCACTAGCTCAAGTATGGACGTGCTCAAGTCAAAGGCTAAGTTGAAAGCCCTCAAGTGGACATTGCTCAAGTATGGCAAGATTGAAGACATTCAAGCTCAAGAGGTTGACAAGGTGTTTTTATTTATTCTTGAGTATAGGTATGTCATACTATCAAGAGGGATGCAACATTAGCGAGTTGACCAAGTCAAAGTGCTCATTAGTTGACCTAAGTGAGATCTAGCCTTGAGAGCCTTAAAGTGTGCTAACAAACCCTACTAACCTGACCTGAGCCACTTCATCTTTTTGTTGATGTGTTAGAATCCTAGAAAGGGTTTTGGGGGTAACTCGGGCCTGACCGGTCTGACCGGTCAGGAGCACCGATCTGACCGGTGCCGCTAGCCCAACGGCTAGTTTTTCAAACACCGGTCTGACCGGTGTGGGGCACCAGTCTGACCGGAGCCGCCCGAGGGCTAACAGCTAGTTTTCTCCTTTGAGGGGTATAAATACCCCAAGCCTTCTTCAGTTGAAGGGTGATGTTTCTAGTGGTTGTGCTGAGTTCCTAAGCCATTTCTTGCAAGCCCTAAGCCTTAGTGGCTCTCCCCAACCCTCTCTTTGTGAGATTTGTGGATTCAAGCCATATTCTTTGTGTTGGGTTGAGAGAGTGAGCTCAAGAGCGACTTTGTGAGCTAACAAGAGCATTCCCATAGCTTGAGCACTTCGGTTTCACGTCTACAAGCTTTGAAGCATTTGTCACTCTTGGAGGTTTGCCTCCTTGACGGCTAGGCGTCACGGGCTAGCTCCCAAGGTTGTGGTGAGCAGCGGCAAGTTTGTGAGGGTTGTGATCTTGCCTCTTCGTGGAAAAGATCGCGTTAGTGGAAAGGAGGAAAGAGGTTGAAAGAGACCCGGCTTGTTGTGGGAATTCTCCCTTACAAGCTCCTCAACGGAGATGTAGCCGTTCCTTAGTGGGTGGCGAACTTCGGGAAACAAATCCTTGCATCCTTGTGTGGTTTGCCTCTCTAAGTTGTTTTTCTAGAATATTTGATTTGCTTCCGCTTCGATCTACTTGGGTGTGCTACTTGTGTGTGCAGGGGTCATTACCTTACTTGTGATCATCTACCAAGGCCACTCACCAAGTTTGGTTCGTGCTAGAAGTCAAGAGGATCTGGAAGTTATTTTTGCAGGTGCTCTGTGCTACACCGGTCTGACCGGTGACACGCACCGGTCTGACCGGTGCCTCCTGTGAAGCCCAGTGCGCGACCGGTCTGACCGGTCACCACCACCGGTCTGACCGGTGGACACTGACAGATCAAGTTTTCGGGGACGAAAAGTTTAATTCGGCCGTCTCGCCTGTTCACCCCCCCTCTAGGTGACATCAAGGTCCTTTCAGGTGAGGAGGCGATGGGACAACGGAGGATTTGAAGGCACGATGGCGGCGGCGTGCGTCAGGGAGGCTAGAGCGCTGAGGGCGGCTGTGGTGGGGAGGCAGCGGACACAGGTGGATGGGCCACCAAATGACGTCACTACATGACGTGGTGAGCTAGGGTTGAGAGAAATAGAAGTGGGACTTTTAGTGGGTACCAATATATATAGTTGTCTATGATAACTCACCTTGCGCTCATCATGTACATGTCAATCTAGTCAACCAAACATCAACAGATCAGCTAGATTTCTTTTTTTTTGAATCGAGGCTTCCCATTTTCATTACCAAAATAACGGAAATCACATTGGCTTACAGGCCATGCCTGCACAGAAGAGACAGTGCAGAAAGAAGAACCCTTGACACCCCCCACCCACACCCCCACCAGATTCAAGCTAAGAGGACGAGGGGATAGACGCGCAGATACATAATATTCTGAGTCCTATATATGCCAAACCAACATCTTGGCCAAAACACACGAAGGACAAAGCATGGATCAGACTTCGCTCCTGTCGGCGTCCTCCGATGCACGACGGTTTGTAGGTTTGGCCACAAAACCAACACCGAGCCGGGACGACGTGGCGGCCAAGTCAAGAGGAGCTTGGCGTGGAGGCTGCACTGAGTTCGCGGGGTTTGCGGCGGTTCACCACAAAACCGTCGGGTTCCTTGGTTGCTCCACAAAGCCAAGGCCGAAGGCTTGACGAGCGGAGACGGGATCCGGGCGCATCGAGAAGCTTCGAAGCGAGCGACACGTGGCATGATTGAGGTGCTTGCGTCGGGAGGACGTGAAGGTTCGGTGGATGCACGGCCGTCTGATGGAGAACTTCATGTGTTGACCAGAATGCCCCTGTGAGGGCATGTGTTGTAACTCCTAGTATAGGGGCACTTCAGTCATTTTCCGGAGGGCCTATATATAGGAGGAGTGTTTGAATTTCAGCCAACTTTTTGGCTAGTGGTGGGAGTGCTCTTTCATTTTGGGGTGCTCTTGGGGAGAGAAGGTGAGAGGAGAGAGTTGGCTCTTTGTTTGAGCTTTTTTCCATCTAAGATTGGTTATTCTTGAGAGTGGCTTGTAACCAGATATGGCAAAGTGATTCATAGTGAAATCTTTCTCTTAATGTTGTGCCAAATCCTTTGCTCCCGGCGTTTTTCTTTTTCTACGATTTTCGGAGGTATTTTTGGAGGATTTTCGTTCATCACTCGATTCGTCGATTTGAGTGCGTTTCTCTCCGGATTTCTTTGAGGGGATCATGGGTGAGTGCCTTGTGCCTCTTTGTGGATGATCTTGACCCCTCAAACGCTGGATTTGGCCTTCGATTTGGTGGTTTTCGGATGAACCCTGGTTCATAGTGTTCTTGGCCAAGATTCACGATTTCGGGAGTTTTAGGGAGTTAGAGGCCGAAATTTTTGGGGCATATCTTCCCCTTGGGGTGTTCATCATCTCCCCAAAGTTTCGTCTCAAGACTCCAAGTTGTTTGGGAGATCCATCGATCGAAAGTTTGGGGTTGTTTCGCGAGCTGTTTTCTAGGCTGTCCCGGATGATCCGGAGGTAAGGGCCGGATGACCTGGTATAGCACTGTTGGCTGTAGGGTGATCGGAGGTAAGGGTCAGGTGACCCAGTAAGGTACTGTTGGCTTTAGGGTGATCCGGAGGTTGGTCCCGGATGATCCGGTAGGGGTCTGGTGACCTTGTTTTGGTCCGTCTTCTACCGCGTTTGCTTCCGCATTGCTTCTTAGCATTTCGAGTCTTGCTCCTAGGGTCAGTAGTACTCTGGTGACTACGTGATCTTGGTAAGTTTTATGCGGGACGCTTTGAAAGTGATTTTGGGGTATAAGCCGAGTTCTCACCGGAGAATTTTTATCGGCTCCCATTCACTCCCCCCCCCCCTCTCTGGTCGCCAATCCGGTCCTTCAATTGGTATCAAAGCTTGGTTACGGATCACTCAACCTTAACCGGCCTTGTGATCCATAGGGCGACGGAGAAAAAGGTGCTTTTGCTCGCGGCTTTGGTTTGCGTGCTTTGAGCTTGCTTTCAACTAATCATAACCGGTGCTTTGAGTATGGCACAAAGTTTTTCTTCTTGTGTGTATTTTTCTTCATAGATTGGTGTGATGGAGTTTGCTTCGGGAGATAACCACACATGGAGGCGGAAGTGTGAGGAGTTGAAGGAAGATAAGGAAGCATTGGCGTTGATGCGGCTTTTGGTGGCTCAAGAATATGATCTCCAAGACAAGCTTATCAAGAGAAGCAAAGTGAAGCTCTCCCAAGGTATCATTTGTTTGTTTACTCGTCTTTGTGCTTATGGCGAGATGCTTGTTGAGCTTAAGAACTCTCCTTTGCCATGCAAATCTTGTGATGCCTTGTGTGCTGAAAATCAGAAGCTAAAGCATGAAACTAGTTGTCTCAATAAGCATGTTGAAGCTCTTAGAAGCGCATGCGACAATCTTGATTTTGAGAATGATGAATTGAGATCATCTCTTGCTAACTTGCAATCTGAAATTGACTTGTTGAAAACTAATGCTTCTATGTCGTGCAACTCTTGTGTTGCTTTGAATATTAATCTTGATGTGGCTAGAAGTAAGATTGCTTTGTTGGAGACAAGTGCTTCCTTGCCATGTGTTTCTTGTGAGTCTTTGCTTGCTGAAATAAATGAACTAAAATTGACTCACACCACATGTGTAGATGAACTTGAGCATGCTAGGGCTGAAATTTGTGATATGAAATCCATGCCTTATAGCAAGTGCTCTTTGTTGCTTGTTGAGGATGCTTGTTATACTTCTTGTGATAAGGTTGATGCTTTGTTAGATGTAAATGATGTTGCTTGTTCATGTGATTTCATTTGCACCTTATGCATTGATTTGGAAAGTGAAGTTTTGGCTTTGAAAAAGATGCGCGAGGATATGAGCGCCAAGTTGGTTGAGCATGATGAGATGAGTGCCAACCTTGAGAAAGAAAATGAACTCCTGTGTACCACATATGCTAAATGCATTGAAGAGGAAATCAATAATTTAAGAAATATGACATGTGGTACTTGTGAGCGCCTCTAATCTGAAAATGAGGTTTTGCGCACAAGGTGCAAGAGTCTTTGTGCCAAGGGTTTGGATTCTCGCTTTTCTTGTCACTCCGATGTTGATGCTTCCAAAATAGCTTCTTCTCAACCGAAGTCGACTTCTTCTGTTGAGCGTGAGTCTTTGGATTGTAGCAAGTGTGCTAGTGCTTTGGATAGCTCTCCCATAGCTACTCCTAAGCTTGTTGCTTTTTCCGGTGTTGCCCAAGATGAGTCGAATGGCAAGGGTACTTCTCACTTCTTTGGAACTCATACTTCCAAACCCAAGTTCCATTGCACCTTTTGCAATAAAGATGGGCATACCGTGGAGTTTTGCTTTCGCCGTGTCAAGCACGAGCGACGTGTGCATGCCAAAGCTTTTAAGAAGCCATGTAGTCTTTCTCATGGCACGTGTGATTCTAATGTGGGCACCAAGTCGAGTGTTGGGGTTGATGCTTCTTGCTCTAAGTCTCAAAGGGCTTCTCACTTACAAGAGAATGGTGATTCATCCACTCGGACCATGCCTCTCGGTAGGCCTTTGTATCATTGCTCTCTTTGTGGGAAGGATGGACATCAAGAGAGCTTTTGCTACCACCGTGCAAGGAAAATGCGGCGAGCTTGTGCTTCTAGGCCTTTGGTTGTTCATAGCCCTTCTCATGGCATGAACACTTGTGAGCCTAAGAAGGCACATTTTGCTGACGGGTTTTATGACACTCTTTCTAGTGAGTTAGACCATGCTCGTGGACATGCTTCTAGTGCTTCTTGTGTTGGTCCGCGACATGTTTCCCGTGGTGTTCGTGTTGGTTCTTCTCCTACGTCCTCGAAGGATCTTTGCCTTTTTGCTTATGGTAGCACTCGGTTTTCTTCGTGAGTTGCTCTTTTAAGGCATGATTCTAAGAGTGTTCGAAATCCTTTTCATTCGAACCGACATTTGCATCATGCTAACCCACATGATAAGTTGAGTTCATTGCTTACCCGTGTGACCAAGTATTGGATTCCCAAGTATGTGCTTGCTAACCCTTTGGGATCCAAGGCTCGGTCTTCTTTGTCTCCTTATGTGTAGGTATGGAGACGCGGTTGGAGAACATAAGCTCGATGGTACTTGATCTTTGGCCTGTGAGGTGATCAAGATAAGATGGTTCTCCACACCGCTTTGGATGGCTTTTGAAAGCCTCTGTACACATGTATAGTGAGTTTTCTTTCTTCTTGTGCTTATGAAAACCACTTGGTTTCTTTGTGCTCTTTGCTCTTTCGCATGTGTTTAGGGTGAGCTTTGTATGCTCTTTGGCCCTAGTGCATGTGTTTAGGGGGAGCTTGTGAGTTTTGTGCTTGTTTGCCCTTTTTGTGTTTGGGTTTGGACATCTCATGTCATATGCATCTTGCATGGTCCATTCATGTAACATATCATTTTCAGCATCTTTGTATCATCGCCTGCATTTGTATCATATGCTTTGGAGGATGTGCTTCTCTCATATACATTGTTCACTGTGATATGTTGGTGATGAGCCTATGAGCATGCTTGATGTGCTCTTAAAATGTATAGCTATGCTCCTGGTAGCTTGGGATATGTATGCATGTGAAATGGCTATATTTTTGTGAAATGCTAAATTGATCCTCTCGTGTGAGTAGAATCCTTTACATGCTCATTTTTGTGCTCAAATGGCTATGTCTTGCTTAATTCATGTTTGGGAATCATGCTCTTTTCACTTGGGGTCAAAGACCTTGTTGTCATCATGAATGTTTAGCCTACATCTTACCTTGTGGACGAGCATAAGTTCCTTTTTGCCGCAAAGGCATTTCATGTACCATGCTTAATCTTGAAAATGAATTTGGTATCTTGAAATGTTTATGCTTGATGAATATGCTTCCATGTGTATCATGTCTTTTATGCTTTAAATTCTTTATCTTGGGTGCTAAACCGTTGCATGATGTCTACCAATGAGAAGTCTCATATCTAGAAGTAGACACATGGCTCGGTGGCTTTGACATGACATGAGATAGCTTGTAGGTGTTTATGATCACCTTGTGATTAGAACTTGTGATCTTGCATGAAGTTTGTATGATGTATGTTGTTTGTGCTCATTTTGATCATGTTGAGGTCCTATGCTCATGAGAGGGATGTTTTGATGAAAAATGCTTAAAATTGCCCATGGCTTTGTCACATGTATATATGTCCTTTCTATCTTGTTGGCGATGCTTGTACGGAATTTTGGGCTATCTTGCTTGCTCTATGTCTTGTTCCTAGCATTTTGTAGTTATCACTGTCTATTTGAGAAGCTCATGCTTGCATTTGTAGACTTGATTCATGCATTAACAATAAGGGGGAGAAATGTGCATCCAATTCAGTTTGCATTTCAAGGGTGGGGGGAGTTTTTGCATCAAGGGGGAGAAATCCTTTTTCAGATTTGGATACTCAGTTCAGGGGGAGAACTTGAGTTTGCACGCATTTGTTCAGGGAGAGCTTGCATTCATGCATTTGGAGCTCTTTATGTCGCCTGAAGGTGCTTTGTGCTTTGCTCTTTTGCCGATGGTGTCGAGCCGTTTGTCCTCCCCTCGAGGAGTCGGCGTTGTGAGTGTTTTGTCTCGGTTGTGTTGACCCATTGCCATTGACTTAGGGGACCGAGACTTTCTCATTCAAGTGATTGTGTTTTTGGCTTTTGTTTGGCTTTTGATCACTTGCTTGGGTTCTTTGTTCGTTTCTTTCCTTTTTCTTTCTTTTCTGAATTGGTGAAGTTGTGTGTTGTCAATGCACTCATCAAGGGGGAGATTGAGGACCAGAGCGTCTGAGGACCGGTGGATGGTCGCTCCTGGGTGTGATGAGTGATTGACAATGTGATGTGGACTGACTCTTGGCCGAGTATTGCAGGTGTAGGTTGCGGCTTGATTTGCGTGGAGTGGTCAACAAGCATGGACTCTAGTTCAGCAACCTTCTCCTTAGCCTCTCCTAGCTAAGACATATACTCCCTCTTCTCCTTATTGGTCTTTCTAAGCACATCATCACGGTTGTCAAGCAAGGCATTCAACCTAGCATTCTGCTCTAGCAAGAAGGCGGGGTCAGTGTTTACTTCATCCTCGGAGTCGGAGTTCGAATCACCCTTCTGACTCTTCTTGCTTCCGGAGTTGTGTGCCATGCCACAAAAGCCTTGGGCGGCCATCGCACTCTCCGAATCACTCAAGTCAATGTCGCTCTCTCCGGCGACCATCGCACGCTCCATCTTCTTCTTGTGGCTGCCACTCTTCCTCAACCTCTGCTCGCTCTTGTTCTTGTTCTTGTAGTCGTTCCTCGAGCGGTGCTTGTGCTTGGTCCTCCAACGGTGCTTGTGCTCGACCTTGTTCTCCGCGGCCTATGAACACTTGGCAATGAAGTGCCCGTGCTTCCCACACTTGTAGCACATGCCCGAGCTCCTCCGAGCATTCTTCCGGTTTACATACATCCGCTCGAACCTCCTGCTCAGCAACACGAGATCCTCCTCGCCTAGCACATCAAACTCCTCATCTGGCATGGAGACAAGAGCAGACAAAGAGAATTGCCTCTCACACCATGATCAACCTTAGAGGACTTGAGCTTGGAGAATAGTTCATCCACGATGAGTGTCTCATAGTTGCTGGACTCCAGATGGCCTCGACCTTGGCGCTCCACACAGTACGATCAAGTGAGTGCAAGAGCTTCAAAGCTCTGTCATGGTCATCATACGGAAGCACAGTCACATTGGGCCTCATGTTGTTCACAATCACGGTGAATCACTAAACACATGGTGTCAATTGACTCACCGGGCAGATGAGTGAAATTCTCGTACTCCATCCGGTAAGTTGCGAACAAGCGAGCCTTCACCTAATTGTTCCCAGCATGGGCAATCTTAAGCTTCTCCCAAATATTACAAGCTAAGGTCTCTTCAAACACCCGATCGAATTCGGATGTACAAAGAGCACGAAATAAGTAATCGATCGCCTTATTGTTGGCATCGTGCATATCCCTCGATCCTGGGGCAAGGAAGTTTGCGGGGCGGACATAGGTAGTGTCTTCCGTCACGTCCCAAAGCAATTGCCCCTTGCCATGGAGAAACACAGCCATCCGGTCTGCCACATCTGGTAGTTCTCCCATCGAAGTGTGGAGGACCCAAACCCCTTTCCTGGTACGCCATCTTTGGACCTTAGACTGCTTAGAATCACGAAGATCTGTAACCGGCTTTGATACCAATTGAAGGACCGATTAGGTGACCAGAGAGGGGGGAGTGAATGGGAGCCGATAAAAATTTCTCTGAAGAAAAACTGGCTAAGTCCCAAAATCACAACTGACGGTTCCCACACTAACTTGCCAAGGTCACGTAGTCACAATTCACAATGGACCTACCAACCCTAGGAACAAGTCCAAGCTCAAAGCAAAGCGGAAGCACAACTCAAGGAGCAAAGGAGTTAAGCAATTTAGGACTGTTTCTGCGTCCAACACGGACGGTCCGTCTGGCTACCACGGACTGTTTCTGCGTCCAACACGGACGGTCCGTCTGGCTACCACGGACGGTCCGTATTTAACGCAGAAACATCCAAAGATGAACGACTCCTCAAGGACAGTCCGAACTGGACCCACGTACAGTGTGTCCCCTACACACTGACAGTCCGCAAACATCCTGCAATGAAACTCGCGAACCCCAATGGATCAAACCAAGCGCTCGCTGGAACACGTGACAAACACGCGATAAACATAGACACTGTTGGCACTTCTTACGTCGTTACTAGATTTGCAACGGCGCCAGAAAGCCTGTTGGTATACTACACGATCACAGATAAATCCGCAAGCGCACGGATACCGTTGTAGCTTTCACCCGGGAGTATTCCAAGGTATCAATTTCCACGGGGAATGAGAAGTGTTGTGAACCTGAACTAATTCATCTGGGGGATATGGTGATGAAGGATAGAAAGGCAAGGGTAGATTTCGGGTAGAGAGGGGATAGCTAATGAAGTTTGGGACTCGTGAGAGTCACAGATAGAATCAAGGCAAAACTTGTCGCTCGTCGGGGCCAGAGGGAAAAGAGCCATGGAAAGGGATGAGACGGGGGCTCTGATGTCGTAACTCCTACCTACCAGAACTAACGTGGTGGACTACAAAGCCCGTCCAGAGCTGTCACCTCCCTAGGGTACCACAACTATTCTGTTGAACCGGGAAGCATTCTAAGGTACTGGAAAGCCTAGACACCACGTCTACACTAACCAAGCACTACTTTACTCGGATCCAAAGCAAAGCAATCACAACAAGTAGAAACTACTGAACCGCATTGGAGAACCTAGGAGCGAACAATGAAATGACTTGAGGCTTAGTTACTCACGAATCCGAACTTACAAAGTATCCCGGGTGTGGACGACCGAAGTTGTACCGCACCCGCCGAGGTACGAGAAGAAGACCGACACTCCGGCTTCTACTCCAACACTCAACTCTCTCTCCCTACTCTCTGAATACTAACTTATGTAGGGCTCCGCCACTTGCTTCTAATCACTTGTACACTCTTCTACGAGGTGCCAGGCTCTATCTATAGCCCCAATGGGTCAGTAGCTGCAGGAGGGGGTACTTGTAGGCGAGAGGGAGCTGTAGTGCCAAGCAAGGAGGTGCGGCCGTATCTCCAGGTGTGGCTGGCCCTGTGATTTCCACCGCCTTCGATCGTGCGTCTGTGATTTGGTCCTTGAGGTAGTTAGAAGGCAGTTGTGGGTCGGTTTGCTGAGTGAAGGAGGTGCGGCCGAACCTCTTGGTGCGGCCGGCCCTGGGCCCTCTTGTCATCCACTTCGGATCGTGCTCTAGTGAGTGGATGAAGTCTTAGACGTTGTCCCACGTCGGTTGTTCACTGGCTTGTGGGTCCATGAATCCAAGTGAGGCTAATCTCAACCTCTGGATCAAACCGACCTTGTTTCTTCGATCAGGATCATTCCTATATGTGCTCCCTGGAGTGACTGAGGCTTGGTGACACGTTTGGGCGAGTTGGGCAGGTGCGGCCAGTCCTAGTGGTGCGGCCGACCCTGGAGGTTCGGCCGGCCCTGGTGGTGCGGCCGGCCCTGCCTCCTGGCCCCTGTGTAGCTCGCCTGTGGTGTGTTTACTTGATCCAACACGATCGTGATGATTTTGGTCTTTTGGGGGCTGGTGCATGGGACTACACTTGGTGTGAACCTGAATGGTGGTGCAAGGTAGGGCCGGGCGTACCACTAGGTACGGCCGTGCCTACCTCATTTGGCCCAATGCCCCGGAATTGCTCCCTAATCTTGATCCTGCAGATAAAATCTCAACACAGCTCGTGGAACTTCGTTAGCACCTAAAACATGCATGAAATTCATTATAAAGCGCTACTGTAGCCGAGATATTGACAGTCAAAAATTTGTTGTAAGGACCGTCAACACACCCCCCACACTTGGCCCTTTGCTCGTCCTCGAGTAAAGGTTAAGGACCAAGGTGAAAACAAAAATTTCTACGGTATGAAGCGAGCATAAGAGATATTCCGAATCATACCTTGCACTTGTGAACTTTGAAGTGTCTATCATGCCATCTTGGGTAGTTGAGGAATGGAACATCTTGAATCAAATCACTTCTACTCCTCATGTCAAGTAGCTTGGGATTTTTTTCAATAAGTTTTCAAAATAAACCTTGCTTTGCACCTCATTTGATTCTCTCAAATCGCTCAATGTGTATAGTCCTCACCAAGGCATTAGATTGCCTTTCTTGAACCTACTTCTAATGATGGCTATATATGGAGCTCAAGGTATGGTATAAAGATGAGGCATACTTGCATCACATGTATTGCAAAGTCAAAAACCGGATCCAAGGAGAACATCAAATCATACAATCAGATCAAGATGTGCATGTGTAGGGATATGATGGATATGGTAAGGTGGATACTAAGCCCAGAATGGGTGCTAGATATTACCATATGTATAATGAACATTGTGATGATGGTAAGGTGTACACTAGGCCCGGAATGGGTGCTAGTTATTACCATCTGATTTGTTGTAACTCCATTTTGCATGATCCTCTCTTTCTATTTTGACTCTTTTGTGGACATGGCTATCTTTTCTTTTTCTCTTCTTTTTTTTTCTTGGACCTTCATGTGTCCATTTTTTTCTATAGCCATGTCTCTTTTGTAATATTAACTTGGAGAGAGAGAGAGATCAACACATAGTGTGGAGCTTTATTTTGTGGAATAGATAGATGGTACAATGCTAGCTCTCAACTGAGCATAGCAAGGAGGATGTTGGCGTGTACATGTATCTTGATCATGAAAGCATGAAAAGAATTCTCACAAGGGTCACAACAATTTGACAAAACTCAATGCAACGACAAGTAGCATATGTGTCTGAGGTTTTCAAGATGTCTCATCATATGGCTCTGGTAGGACTTGGCATATCAAAGAGGAGCTTCGCAAAGGGTTTTCAAAATTTTCAAATAAATTTCCCAAGAACTCAAACATTTGGAGCAATGATCATTTCATCGGACCATATCTCAAACATCAACTACTTAGATGGGCATGGTTTCCTAAAGATATGTTGTTCACAAGCATCAAGATAATAAGTATGGAATAAAACTTATGCAAGCCAACCATATGAAACATGTCGAGCATTGGGTGCATGAGGATTCAATTGAGTTTGATTTATATGATCGGTTTTAAAGCTCATTTAAACTCATGATTTCTAAAAGTAGAGAGGTAGGGGTGCACATACCATCGCTCTTAGAGAAAGTGGGGAATGAGGTAGACAAATGGTGATTCGGCCAAACCACAGGGGCGACCGACTTGCTCTAGTGCACTTACCTCATCCCTCATCGATTAGCGTAGTCGGTGTTGTGCGGCACCATGGCGGGAGATCTCAATTTTGTGTTTCGACGAGCCTGAGAAATCTCCCCCCACACTTGCTCTTGTACCTGGTGTTATTATTCAAAGAAAAAGATGGAAACAAAAAGGGAGGCTCTGCTAGCTGAAGAGCTAGGAAGCCTTTATTCAAATTCTAATATTTTTATGTTTTTTTAAGAGAGCAAGATGCAAGAACCAACACTATCTTCAAACCAAAATAAGATTTAGTATGAGAGAAACTTACTCGGGATACTCACATATCTCCCCCACACTTGGAGTTTGCATTGCTAGGCAACACAACTCAAGTGTACGGAGTTCAGGCTTCCTTCGTAATACTTTCTCTCCCTGAATTACCTTGGTGTTGTAGTTGGTGTAGCTCTCATGTTTTTAGGCATTGCCTATCCATCGGTGCTTTCAATCTCCACCTGAAACGTTAGCGACCAAAAATACCCGAAGGACGACTAATCCTAAAGAGATGCTCTTGCTTTTATTCGAAAAGGAAATATAAATGATTATTCGGGCTATCTCTTGATAGTGCTTTGTTTTGGGTCATAAGCTCGACCATTGGAGATCTTCATCTTGCAGCCAATTGAGATGATGAAACCATCATAGCTCTAGCTGCAAGGTTAGTACCAAAAAATGACCACGAAATTTGCAATGTTTTTGGTAAACGAAAGCATCTACAACCTTCCTTTCAAAGTTAGCATGCACAAGGAAAATGAGGAGGTTGTAGGTTTCGTAAAGGTCATTGGTAATGGGGCTTGATAACTCTGGAAACTTTTGATGTGAGCATGGGATTTGTGATCCCTCTAGTGTAAAACATTCATGGTCGAGTCTGTTTTGAGAATCCAGTGTCGACGCCTCAAGAATGTCCATAGAACACACATGTTCTTTCTTAACCTCAGGTCTATGACATTGGAGATGTGTATCTCGAACCTCAAGATGATATGGCTGCTTTTCATGGTCGAGCACACTACTCAGTACCCCTTCAATGGGTCTTCTGATGAGAATGAAGGGTGGATCTCCATTTGGGATGTCAAAGATATGATAATCTAGGAAGATCCCATACTCTCCTATCTTTGTTTGGACGACTCTAAGGATTCCCTCCGTCTCTATGGTTTGACCCGAAATCCATTTGAGACGCTTCTGAGAGAAAGAGAGGGGTTCGTTGGGAAAGGCCTCTAATACTAAGGATTTAGGAATGATATTGATATCAACCCTAGGGTCATAGAACACATCCTGGTAAGAGAGGTTTCCTACTTGGCATGAGAGTGACTTTAGCTCGGGATATAGCTGGATTACTTGATCCATGCCTTCTGCTTCTCTCAACCATTCACGGCTACTGATTGCGGAGATGTATTCCAACTTTTCTCTCCGTCTTTTTACCTCTTCTGGGTTGGGTAAGTTGACTAATTCTCTCTCGTGTGTTGAGTCTCTTTCCCTTCTCGGGAAGGATTTCTCCATCCAATGTTTATCAAATAACTCATCATAGTATTCATAGACGAAGTCACACGAAGGGTGATCGAACTCTTGATAAGGTTGGAATGGTTCCCCTGTGAACCAAGTTTTGGTAAGAGGAGGATGGGTGTCTGTGGATATGAATTTTTCTAGCATAGGCTCCTCCTCTATGAATTCTGATTCAGAGAGTGGATCGGAGTATGTTGATTCCTCGTCGAAGTCATATGAGAAATCAGCTGGGTACACACGGGGATAGAGGAGTGGTTCTTCATGCAAAAAGGTGCTAGTGGGTTTCAACTCTATGGGTTTCGATTCCGAGAGAGTGTTTGGCATGTGCTCCTCCTGAGTGATCTCTTCCTCATCCGGGAATTCATCATAAACTCCCGTGTAAGGGGTATTTTGAAGGATTTTTGTTAGAATGTCCTTACACTCAGACAAGGTGAGATGAGTGAAAGATCCTCCGGAAGAAGAGTCTAAGAAAATTGCTGACTCTGGTCCAAGACCATCGCGAAAGTGTTGCAAAAGAGCGGGCTCTGCGATACCAAGGTCTGGACCAGAATCTACGATTTTTGTAAATCTTGCCCATGTGGCTCCTAGAGATTCGGTCTTCCGTTGCTCAAAACAGATGACCTCTCGTCGGAGTTTCACTACTTGGGGAGTCGGGAAGAATGTTAGGCAAAAAGCCTTTCGTAAACTTTCCCAGTCCCCCTCCATACTTCTCATACTGAGCGAATACCATTGTTTTGCTCTCCCTGTTAATGAAAACGGAAAGAGTTTCCATTTCAAGGTATCTTGACTCATTCCTGTGATCACAAGACACAAACAAAGTTGTTCGAACTCGCGCAGGTGGGAATAAGGACTTTCATCCTTATCTCCAGAGAAGCTTTGCTCTCGGACCATAGCTATGAAGCCGGGACGTAGCTCATAGCTAGATGTTTCAATGGAATGTGATGAAGGTGGAGGCTCCAAATGATCGCCCTTTGGAGTGGCAAAATCGAAAAGGGTTGGATTGGAATCCATGTGATAAATGGGGTGATACACGGACGAACTGGGTTCAGAATCAAAACAGCTACCGTTCCCCGGCAACGGCGCCAGAAAGCTTGTTGGCACTTCTTACGTCATTACTAGATTTGCAACGGTGCCAGAAAGCCTGTTGGTATACTACACGATCACAGATAAATCTGCAAGCGCACGGATACCGTTGTAGCTTTCACCCGGGAGTATTCCAAGGTATCGATTTCCACATGGAACGAGAAGTGTTGTGAACCTGAACTAATTCGTCCGGGGGATATGGTGACGAAGGATAGAAAGGCAAGGGTAGGTTTCGGGTAGAGAGGGGATAGCTGATGAAGTTTGGGACTCGTGAGAGTCACGGATAGAATCAAGGCAAAACTTGTCGCTCGTCGGGGCCAGAGGGAAAAGAGCCACGGAAAGGGATGAGAGGGGGGCTCTGATGTCGTAACTCCTACCTGCCGGAACTAACATGGTGGACTACAAAGCCCGTCCGAAGCTGTCACCTCCCTAGGGTACCACAACTATTCTGTTGAACCTGGAAGCATTCTAAGGTACTGGAAAGCCTAGACACCATGTCTACACTAACCAAGCACTACTTTACTCGGATCCAAAACAAAGCAATCACAACAAGTAGAAACTACTGAACCGCAATCGAAGAACCTAGGAGCGAACAATGAAATGACTTGAGGCTTAGTTACTCACGAATCCGAACTTACAAAGTATCCTGGGTGTGGACGACTGAAGTTGTACCGCACCCGCCGAGGTACAAGAAGAAGACCGACACTCCGGCTTCTACTCCAACACTCAACTCTCTCTCCCTACTCTCTGAATACTAACTTATGTAGGGCTCCGCCACTTGCTTCTAATCACTTGTACACTCTTCTACAAGGTGCCAGGCTCTATATATAGCCCCAATGGGTCGGTGGCTGCAGGAGGGGGTACTTGTAGGTGAGAGGGAGCTGCAGTGCCGAGCAAGGAGGTGCGGCCGTATCTCCAGGTGCGGCCGGCCCTGTGATTTCCACCGCCTTCGATCGTGCATCCGTGATTTGGTTCCTGAGGCGGTTAGAAGGCGGTTGTGGGTCGGTTTGCTGAGTGAAGGAGGTGCGGCCGAACCTCTTGGTGCGGCCGGCCCTGGGCCCTCTTGTCATCCACTTCGGATCGTGCTCTAGTGAGTGGATGAAGTCTTGGACGTTGTCCCACGTCGGTTGTTCACTAGCTTGTGGGTCCATGAATCCAAGTGAGGCTAATCTCAACCTCTGGATCAAACCGACCTTGTTTCTTCGATCAGGATCATTCCTATATGTGCTCCCTGGAGTGACCGAGGCTTGGTAACACGTTTGGGCGAGTCGGGCAGGTGCGGCCGGTCCTAGTGGTGCGGCCGGCCCTGCCTCCTGGCCCCTGTGTAGCTCGCCTGTGGTGTGTTTACTTGATCCAACACGATCGTGATGATTTTGGTCTTTTGGGGGCTGGTGCATGGGACTACACTTGGTGTGAACCTGAATGGTGGTGCAAGGTAGGACCGGGCGTACCACTAGGTACGGCCGTGCCTACCTCATTTGGCCCAATGCCCCGGAATTGCTCCTTAATCTTGATCCTGCAGATAAAATCTCAACACAGCTCGTGGAACTTCGTTAGCACCTAAAACATGCATGAAATTCGTTATAAAGCGCTACTGTAGCCGAGATATTGACGGTCAAAAATTTGTTGTAAGGACCCTCAACAGACACCACAGACAGTCCATCCTCACCGCGCGGACAGTCCGTCCCTTACACAGAACGCGAGCAGGAGCAAAACCGCCACGAGGTCAACTCAAACTTCACCACCACGAATCTCCCAAACCACTATATGGATTGAGCCCAAATTTTAGGTGAAAGAGAAGTGTCTCTAGGAGAAGTTATGCCTAAAATCTTGGAACTCGAAACCACTCCAATCAACCGAAATCAACAAACTACCGAGCTCAAGCCACCACCTAAGGTTCCACCAAAAACTCGCGAATTGAAGGCAAATCTCAGTGTTTCAAGGGTCAAGATCATCCACAAAGAGGCACAAGGCACTCACCCATGATCCCCTCAAAGAAATCCGGAGAGAAACACCCTCCAATTGACAAATTGAGCAATGAACGAAAACCCCCAAAAATAGCCCCGAAAATGACACGAAAATCACCAACACCTAAGAGAGGGAAATCACCGCAACGTCGAATTCTTCCATACATCCAGAGGTCAGATTCTATACAAATGCATGAAAAATCTAGCCTATGGAGCAAAGGAATTAGGAAGCAGTCCGAATGGATGAGTTGTCATCCAACCCTAGAGCTATATATATATATATATATATATACACACACAGTGGAGGCAAATGACCACGCTACCCCTACAACTTAAAGGAATATACATACCCCCCAGGGGCAATATGGTCAAGACTTGGATATTATCATCGGAAGGCCATGCCTTTGCCGCTGTTCGCGTCCTCCCAACACAAGCCCCGCGATCCCGCGCGTGTCCCCCACTTCGAAGCTTCTTGGCGCGCCCGGACCCCGTCTCCGCCCGCCGAGCCTCCGGTCTTGGCTTTGTGGAGCAACCAAGGAACCCGACGGTTTTGTGGTGAACCGTCGCAAACCCCGCGAACTCGGTGTAGCCTCCACGCCAAGCTCCTCTTGACTTGACCATCACGACGTCCCGGCTTGGTGTTGGTTTTGTGGAGTAAACCAACCAAACCCCACGTGCAGACTTCGGTTGTGAGCCGCTACCCTGCACTAGCTCATGTTCATGACTTCGTCTTGCTTTTCTTGCCACCATGCATCCCGCACTTGATCCCGTTCGGCCACCGGGTCCATCGAGCCAAGCCTATTTGTGTCTCCACTCCTCGGAGGCCTCGCAAGGCTAAGACCTTTCGCACCTGCTCTTCACCTGCACCAACGCAAATCAAGCCACAACCTGCACCTGCAATACTCAGCCAAGAGTCAGTCCACACCACATTGTCAATCGCTCATCACTAAGGAGCGACCATCCACCGGTCCTCGGATGCCCCTGTCCTCACTTCCTCAGTCCCATACCTACCGACACATGAAACACCAATTTGATGGGACAAGGGAGACAGGAGACCCCCCAAGGCATTTTGACAGGGCAAATGTCTACGAGAAGGTGAAGGATCTCCCTGTTGCACATGGGAAGAATGTTGGGAAGAAAAAAGGGAAGTGCCCTCGGAAAGCGAAAACGAAATCAAGAACAAGAAGAAAATCAAGAACAACAAGAAGATGATCCAGCTCCCCCAAATCTCAAGTACTGGAAAAAACTATCAAACCTTTGGGAGCTACCTTACTGGATAGATTTAGATGTTCGCCACAGTATCGATGACATGCATGTGTGTTGGGTATTTTAGCGTCACACGAATAAATTCGCAAGCGCACAGATATCGTTGTAGCTTTCACCATAGAGTATTCCAAGGGTATCGAATCCAAGGGAACGTGTGTGCACTAACTTAATGGTCCAAGGACACACCACGATATTAAGCACCGGAGAGAGGATTCCTATAGATAGCTCTATAGATGAGATTAAAGGTCGATCTCTCAAGAACTTGCTTCGGGCACTGGCTTACCCCTGATCTGTCAGGCAACTCCAGCCTACTATTCTAAGATGAACCTCAGTCTGCACTGTATGCGAACATGGAGGATTTCAAAGGATCAACATGGCTGTCACCACCTGCGATCTACCTCTACCAATCCGTGGGATACAGGGCAAACGAAGGATAACCCTTAGCCTAGACACCACATCTACGTTACTGATTACTACTGTAGCATGACTATGTTTGATATCCCGTAGAAACCTACAACACTCTATATAAATATAGAGTGACAAACCCACAAGGAGGAGAACTGATCTCACTCAACTATAGAAGAGCTAGCTTATACCAAAGACATGCAAGAGTGTTGGCATTTCTTAACGTCACTACTAACGACACTGAGTTAGAGTGAGCGTCAAGACTTGCTATAGGTAAATCTAACGATCATGAACGAATCTGCAAGCGTACAGATAAACCATTGTAACATTTCCCCACGGAAGTGAGTATTCCAAGGGTATCGAATCTGTGGAAGGCAATGGCGGATATCAAGACTTATGCTATTGCATTGAATATAAACCATGAGATAGAGAGGAGACAACAACTCAAATACAGGGGTAAGATAAATGATAGGATAGGGTAGTATGACACACACATTGATTCATCTCCTACTAAAGAACACTACGGCGTAGGGGGGACTGTACAGAGTTAGCTCTAGGATCTAAGGTACTAAACATACAAGAGTTAGCTGATAAAGAAAGACACGTAAAGCATTGCATGACCGAAGCTTTAGCACCTAGGTACAAACGGGGAGATAGCACCGCGACGCTACGCATACAAGCGGAAATCTATCCTTTAGCCTCCTACAGCTATACCCCAGCGCAAAGGGTTATGAAGGGTCCAACGGCTGTCACTACCGCGGCCTACCTCAATCGTTACGGGGGCAAGCTCATAACTAACGCAGTGACACAACCCAGGCATCATGCCTATGTTGCTACTGAACTCCACCCGGCCCGGGCTATTGTGACCCAGGGTGAAGCCACCAGAACACTGGCCGACTTAGACCGAGTACCGTAGCATAAACACAAACCTCATGCAACACTACAACACAATCTAGCTAGATCAAACAGGGCTAGTCATACGAACGGGATACAAACTCTCTTATGTCTAATCAACAAGATCAAAGGGTCGTGTTCGTGAAGAACACAAGCCTCTAACTTATGAACAAACACAAAAGGTATGAGTAAATCGTCCTTCAAGTGGATCGAAGGATAGTGTTCATGATGAACACAAGCCTCTAAATGATGAACAAACAAAGAACTCAAGAACATATCAATCACATGAACTACCATAACTTTATATGAAATAGCTGAATAACTGAAGCAGATCAAAGTCATACAAAGAAATAAAGATACAAGAGAACTCATACCTAAATCCCAAAGTAGACTTGCAACCTGAATAAGAGCTACTCTAGCGTACCCCCTAGCCTTGGAGACTAAAAGTGAGAGAGGAAAGTCAAGTGTGGGTGTGTAGAAATGGAGCCCAGCCCCTTCTATTTATAGACAAAGGCCATGGCGTCCTCGGGCACCAAATGTCACCAAAACACACCGGGATGCAGCAATGAACCAATGGGGGACCAACACGTGGAAGGCCAGGATCAGCGGACCAGAGGTCGGTTCGGCCGATCCTAGGATCGGCCGATCCTAGGGGGCCACCACTTCTGGTGTGCTTTCTCCAAGTAGCTAGCATGTGGGCCCTCTGATCCATCCTCCGTGCATGACACATTTCCTTAGCGGTTTGAGTCCCTGGTGGGCCCATGGATCCATGTGATGTCCACGTATCGCTCTCTGATTCGTCAACGAGTGCTTCACTTGGATCAGTGACATGTTTGTCACCTAAGATTCATGTGGCAACCATCTCCTCAGGTGAGGTGGTGTGGACCTCTTCACAGGAGGTGAGTTTCCATCTCTTTTATTACTCATTTCACCTATATTCAAATAATCTCCAAGGACAAATGGAACTAAATTATTCTTAATAAAATGCGTGTAACAAATGCATATGCCTCCATTTATGTGAGAATATTGACGGTTAAAAGTGGTGCTTAACATCGATTCTCCACTCATCTCTTGATCAAATTTGTCTTCAACTCTTTTGGTGATGCGTCGATGTTCCTCCTTCCTTTGGTGGTTGATTAGGGGGCTAAAATCAATTTGAATCCAATCAGATTGATTGAATTCCGCCAATGGACCTCTTGTGCTTCTGCCACCGTCCCTCCCCTACAAGACCACCACCCTTCCAAAGGTTGGGTGCCATCGGCCACGTGCCTAGTTGTTGTCGTGCCATCCTCTTGCATATAGAGGAGGGGAAACATAAGAAGTCATACAACGAGCAGGTGGGAGGAGACGGCGGCAGTGCGATGTGGGCGGAGTGAGCAACAAGGCAGCGGTGACGGCGAGTGACCGCCGTTATGGTGGAGCATATGGGATGAGACATCGCTTACCCTCCAGCGCACAGGCTGGTGGTGGTGCCTTCTTCGACGATGATGATGGCATCATTCAGATAGAGATGAGGAGGATGTGGATAGAGAAGAACATAATAATGGAGGGTCTTTTTTGCATATATCCATTTATGTGCACGTCATGTCAGCATACCACATCAGATCTACAAAGACCATCAAAGTGGTATGGACCTAAGTGGTACAACACAACAAGTTTAGGGTGTCATATTTTAATTTTGCGAGTTCGTGGACCTAAGTAGCACAACTTAACAAGTTGGAGTGTTAGAAAGTGGCATACATACATACATATATATATATATATATATATTATGCACCTGGGTGCATTCTCTATAGAGAATGCACCCAGCCCAACCGACGGCCCAATCCCACGCCAACTCGGCTTCCTTTTGGTGCGCCGACCGAGCCAACCTGGCTTCTTTTTTTTGTTGCGCCGCGCGCCCGCGCCCCTGCAACAACCGTCTCCCCTCCTCTCGAACAAAAACCACCCCCCTCCCACTCCCTAATTCAATCCGCCAGTTACCACATTCATTTCAGTTTCTCCCCACTCCTCTCCGACTGCGTTGCGGTTCCCGTCGTCTCCCTCTTCTCCGGCGAGGCGAAACCGCGGCGATCGCAGGGAGGGGGGATCCCTAGTGGTGAATCTCCACCGTGCCGACGACACATCCTCATCGACCTCACCCGCTTGCTGTCATTTCAAGGGCGTGCCTGCTTCGCGCACCACCGCGGCTTGATTCGCGTGGTTTGCGGATTCGATGCAGCAATCCTTCGGCGATTTTTTGGTGCAGCGATTGCATCCCCGACGCGCCCCGTAGCATTCCCTTGCAGGTATGTCATCCACTATATCGAATTTCTCTCCCCTTCTGCGCGCCCCCGTTTTCTACTAGGGTTATTGGCCTTTTTCGCTGCGTGATTATCCATGTTTTCACGGATTTTTTGCGAGCTCCCGTTGCTGCGATTGCTGTTCATTCTCGTGCGCTGCTCCTACCTTTTTTAGTTAGGGTTTTGATTGATTTATTTGCGTATTCTCATCATCAAACATTCAGTGGAGTACATACGGCTAGGTGTAAAAAAATGCAAGCATTCCCGTGTGGTCATTTTATTTTTTCAATTAGTTAGGGGGTTTGATTGATTTATTGTTTGCAACCATCCTATTACAGAAGTTGCAATCATCTCATCGCTGAAGTTGCAACCGGTTCAGTACACGAGCAACACTTTCTTATATAGGTGTAGTAGTTGTTACGTTTGCAACCGTTGAATTGTAGAAGTTGCAACCGTCTTACGCAGAAGTTGCAATCGCCTCAGTACACAAGCAACTTTTCATTATATATGTGTATTAGTTGTTATTGTTGTAACTGTTGCACTATAGGAGTTGCAACAGTGTCTCATGAGAGGTTGCAATTGGTTTCAGTAACACTAGCAGTTGTTCTCATATAGGGGGTAGTAATTTTGCCATTGTTTGCAACTGGTGCATTACAGAAGTTGCAACTGCCCCATTACAGAAGTTGCAACTGTGCCATATAGATGTAGTAATTGTGTTAAGTTTAATGTGTTTTTTGCAATCTAGGCAGATGAATACTAGTCGTAATTTATGTGTACTAGGTTTTATTTTTGCAACTGGCTTTTATGTCACATGTGTCAAATTGTTTTTTGTGTTCACTTGTCACATGTGTTTTACTTTTTTTTGCTGATTCTTATGTTCATCCCCCATTTTTCAGTTGTATTTTATAATGGAGCAAGGTCGGAATGATGGAGGACAGCAAGGTGGTCAGCAAGGCGAACAGGAAGGTGGAAAGCAAGGTGGCCAGAATATTCGTTCTTCCCCTCGCTTGCATGACAAGAGGAAGGCAGCTGAGTTAGAAAGACTGCGTGAGAGGAGGAAAAGGCTCAGGTTGCCAAACCAGCCATCGGTTAGCGCTGCTGAAGAGCAAGAAAATGAAGAACACGATGGTGATTTTGTCCCTAATGGTGAAGGCTCTGGCCATGATGATGGAGCGGCTGGTGATGATGACGTTGCGGTGGCTCCTATTGGTGATGGTGACAAGGGCAAACCCAAGCTGCAATCTATACGATGCTCTCCGGCAAAATTTATAAAGCTTCTCAATGCTTTACCAAATGATCTGAAAGGTCAAGTAGTTGCCGAGGGATTTGGGGGGCTTCTGAATTTCAAGCTGAATTATTTGAGGAGGGACTTGAGCAGCTGGCTGATGCGGAAGTTCAACCCAGAGACAATGAAGCTGGAGATTGGCGGCGGCAAAGAGATCAACGTCAGTGCTCATGGTGTTTGGTGTGCTATGCAGATACCAAACGCTGGCGGCGACCCGCTCCCAATGTCTGATGCAGATGCCCGTGCCGAGCGGGATCATCTTGGCTTACAGATTGTTGGTCCTACTTATAATTCCAGAAAGGGCATCACGCTAAAACACATAATTGATGGATTGAAGAACAGTTCATTGACTGGGGAGCTTGGCCTAAGAGCCTTCTTTATGGGTGCTTTTCAGTGCTTGCTGTTCTCCAACACCGACACCAAGATCAGGCTTGATGATGTGAGATACACTCAGGATATCCAGAATATTGGCACTAGGAATTGGTGCAAGGCAGTTGTCGACAGGCTCAGTGTAGCTGCTCGCTTATACAAGTTGGATTATGCTCAGAAAGGTATCAACGCACCCATTAGCGGATGTGCGATCTTTCTAGTGGTAAGCTCAAGTCAGACATCCATTTTCCTGCATTTTACTCTTTTTGCAATTGTGTGCATATACTGGTAGCAATCAGTTACTTGTCACTGTTGCAACTGTCATTTGCCAGAAGTTGCAATTAGTTTTTGTTTTCTGTTCTCATTGTCTTGATCCAACTCCACAATGGCGGTTGTGTTTTACCTATGTTTCATTCTTTTTTTTCTTGGACTTACAGATGTTATATGTCGACAACTTGCAGCACGGATTTTAGACAAGCCCTTTTTCCATCACCCGGTGTTCTTTCTTGTACTCGAAGATGATTCAAGCTATAATCTCCAAGGATCGCAGGGGAGACGTTGTTGGTGACAACGTCGAGTTTGGACATCTCAGGGTAGGTTTTTTGCAATCACACTTTTTTTTGCAAATGTTGCAACTGTTACTGCAACAATGTTGCAATTTGTTATTTGTTAACATTCATTCTCTCTTTTTTTTGTCCCTTTTTAATGACTTGCAGCTGAGAAGTATTACGGACATGTGCTATGGTGCCCGATTGGGTCTTTAACAGTATTACCCCCCCCCCCCAGAGTTGCACCTGCCCAAGACGCAGATGGTGAAGAAGCTCTTCCAGAAGTAGGAGCTGCCCAAGCCCCAGCTGGCACCCAGGACGCTGTAACAGGTGCCCGCGCCGCAGGAGCCGCTGCTGCTGGTACATCTGCTGCTGGGGCCAGCACATCCTCCGCTGCAGCAGCCGCTGCTGCTGGCACATCCGCTCCTGGGGCCAGCACATTCCATGATCCTAGCGGTCATGCGCCCCATAACATATATCCTTCTGTTTATTACGAGTACCCAAGCTTATGTACCGCATTTAGTCAGCGCATATCTGATTTGGTTGGAAGGAGCAGGAAGGCAGATGCGCTGACTATTTTGAAGGAGTTTGATAAAAGCACCAAACAAGCACAGGAGTACGCAAAGAAGGCTGCTGAGTACGCAACAAGGTCACGCGACCTTATGGCGTCAGCTCATCAGGAGTGCGTCAGCCGTATGAACAAGCTGCTTGCGGATGCTGCAGCTGCCAAGCAAGCTGCCAAGGGGCGCAGGAGGAAGGCAACGAATGTCACCCAACCAGAAGTCAGTCAGTATGTCTTTTTTTCATTAAAAAACCACCAGTTGAAATTTTTGCATAATAATCCTGTTGCTATCACATATAATCAGTAGTTGTAATCACACACTCACTATTTTTGCAAACATACAATTTATGTAACCAGTAGTTGCAATCACACATTATCCAGGTTGCAAACATGTTTTTTCACAATCATATTGCTATCACATGTAACCAGTAGTTGCAATCACACACTAACCATTTTGCAAACATACATCTTATAATACTATTTTTTTCTGCTGCAAAAAACCAACTGTGTTTTGAACCAGTAGCAAGTATATTTTTCCCATTAAAAAAATGAGTTGTTTTGCAAACACACACTAATCTTGTTGCAATCACATGTAAACAGTAGTTGCAATCACACTTTATCCAGGTTGCAAACATGCTTTTCATAATCCAGTTGCTACCACATATAATCAGTAGTTGCAATCAGACACTCACTATTTTTGCAAACATACATTTTATGTAACCAGTAGTTACAATCACACATCATCCAGGTTGCAAACATGCTTTTTTTCACAATCCTGTTGCTATCTATGTAACCATTAGTTGTAATCACACACTAACCATTTTTGCAAACATACTATTTTTCTTCAACTGCAAAAACAAACTATGTTTTTGAACCAGTAGCAAGTATGTTTTTTCCATTAAAAATATGAGCTGTTTGCAAACACACAGTAATCTTGTTGCAATCATATGTAAACTGTAGTTGCAATCACACATTATCTAGGTTGCAAACATGTTTTCATAATCATGTTGCTATCACATGTAACCAGTAGTTGTAATCACACACTAACCAGTTTACAATCATACATTTTATAATACTTTTTTTTCTGCTGCAAAACTAACTGTGTTTTGAACCAGTAGCAAGTATGAGCTGCTTGCAAACACACACTAATATTTGTTGCAATCACATCTAACCAGTACTTGCAATCACACATTATCCAGGGTTGCAAACATGCTCCATAATCTTGTTGCTATCACACACAATTAGTAGTTGCAATCAAACACTAACCAGGTTGCAAACACTCACCAATTTTGTGTTTAACAACGTCTGCATGCAGCAGCAGTATGGAAGACAATTCTGGAGCAGACAGAGATGACGACGTTTTTGCGGCTCCCAGCCCAATTGAAATGGAGCTCCACGGAGATGGTGCGCACTCCGAAAATCCTGTTCAGGATGACGATGATAGCAGACACGTTCACCAAACCCCACCTCACGGACATGACAGTGAACAGGGGATTTTTGATAGAAGTAAGAATATCTATGCACTTTCATTTTTTTATAAAATGTTTTATATCATCCTCAAGAATCCGTTTCTTCTTTTACTTACATATCATCCTTTTTTCTTTCATTTTGCAGCACCTCCACATCTTCACAGTAACATTTCCAATGTTGATGAAATTCTGGGATTTTTTGATTCACCACCGCGCGCAGGCAACAATGAAGATGAGCACCTGCGTCAGCCGCCTCCTGCACCATGACATCCTATTGCAAAGTGAAGGGCTTCCACAAGATCCCCTGTCTCCCATCAACAGCCTGATGTAAGCTCATTTCGACACACTGGTTGCAATCCCCCACACTTGGTGTAGCAGTCACACCGTATGCCAAGTTGTAATTAGTGACTCAATGTAGTAACCACAAGCATTCATATTGTTTTTGCAAATTCTGATTTGTGTGTTTTTTCCTTAATCTTCTCATCCTCAGCCTCAGCAGCAGCAGGAGCGGCAGCAGCAGCAGCAGAAGTAGCAGGTTGTAACCCATGCATTTTCAACATTGCAGTTTGGGTGTACTTACAGTTGCAATCTGTGTATTTTTTTCCTTTTTTTTACTGTCTAAATCATAACTGATTCACCGTCATAATACAGTGTACTAGAACTTACGCAAGGAGGACCGACAAGGATGAGAAGAGGCAGAAACTCAAAGAGGCTGAGGCTGAGAAGAATAACGCAGAGGAGGAGAGAAGAAAGGCTGAAGAAGAGGAAGCCTTGAAGAGAAAGACCGAAGCCGAGGAAGCCGAGAAGAAGAACGCTGAAGATGAACAGAGGAAGAAGGCTGAGGCTGAGAAGAATAAGGCAGAAGAGGAGAGAAGAAAGGCTAAAGAAGAGTTGAAGAAGCCTGAAGATGAACAGAGGAAGAAGGCTGCATTAGAAGAAAACGAGCGGATGAAAGCTGCAGCGGAAGAAGCAGATAAGCGAAAGGCAGAAGAAGCAGATAAGCGAAAGGCAGAAGAAGCAGATAAGGAAAAGGCTGCAGCTGAACAAGCTGAGAAGAAGAGGGCAGAAGCCGAACAAGCTGAGAAGCAGAAGGCTAAAGCCGAACAAGCTGAGAAGCAGAGGGCTGAAGTCGAACAAGCTGATGCGAGGAAGAAGGCTGAAGCCGAAAAGGTTGAAAAAGCAGCAGCCGAAGAAGCTCAGATGAAGAAGGCTGAAGCCGAAAAGGCTGAAAAAGCAGTAGCCAAAGAAGCTCAGAGGAAGAAGGCTGAAGCCGAAAAGGCCGAAAAAGCAGCAGCTGAAGAAGCTCAGAGGAAGAAGGCTGAAGCCGAAAAGGCCGAAAAAGCAGCAGCTGAAGAAGCTCAGAGGAAGAGGGATGAGGCTGAGAGGAACAAAAAGGCTGCAGATGAAGAAGATCGAAGGAAGAGGGCTGAGGCCGAGGAGAAGAAAAATGCTGCTGCAACTAAGAAGGCTGAAAATCATAGGCGAAAGGCTAAAGCCGAGCAAGCCGAAAAAGATGCGGCCGAAGAAGCTCAGAGGAATAAGAAGGCTGCAGCTGATAAGAAGGTTGAAGATAAGGAGAAGAATATTATAGCAGATATCCAGAAAAAGCTGGACGCAAATAAGGCTATTATGGAGAAGGAGTTATTCGTTGCTAAGATCAACAAGCAGGTGTAGGCGCAAATGTCAAAGGCATGTGCTAAGAAGCGTCAAGAATATGAGCAAAAGATGGAAATTTTTCACCAGGAGGCCAATGCTGTACTAGAATCCGTTGGGGCACCCAGGCAATCAGGACCAGCTCATCATTGGATGATATGCAGTTTCCTGTGGAGTCTGATGACGACATCAATAATTTGGCCCCACCGATCCGTCTTTCGCAAGACGAAGTGTCTGAAGGCCTTGTCGATTATGGCAAGGTTCAAAGGTTGATTTTCAAGTGCCTAGGTGACAGAGTTCGGAGGAGTCCTGCTGAATTCACATCCCCATTCCAGATCACTCGCAATCACCCCGAGATACCAATTTCCAAGGCTCTTTATCTAACGCAGAAGATCTCAACTGAACCTGCCCTTCTAGAGTATGTTTTCTTACTGTGTTTTCCATGTTGCAACCATTTCTAAATTATTATTGCAACTGTTATATGCCCACTCTTGCAATTTGAAGTTTATGCAATTCAGATTACTGTACTTCTCTCTTTTAAACCAGGGTGCACCCACAGTTAAGCAGCATTGTTTTTGCAATCACACACACCTAGTAGATGTAATCTTTTTTTTCAGCTAACATGTTGCAATCACACATTCAGTAGTTTGCATCCACAAATTAACCAAGTTGCAATCAGACGGGGTCACCCAGCAGTTGCAACCACACTGCAACCAGGTTGCAATCACACACATGCATGGGGGGTTGCAAACACACAGGGTTGCAAACTCACAAGGGTTTTTTAGAAGTTGCAATCACAGCTAACCAAGTGGTTGCAACCACATCCTAACTATGTTGCAATCACATATTTAGTAGTTTTGCGTCCACACGTTAACCAAATTGTAAGCAGATAGCGTCATTCAGCTGTTGCAATCACAGCTAACCAGGAGTTGCAACCACTCCGCAACCAGTTGCAAGCACACACATGCATGGGGGATTGCAAACACACAGGGTTTTTTGAGAAGTTGCAATCACAGCTAACCAAGGGTTTGCAACCACACTGTGTCATCCAATATATGCAATCATAGTTTAGCAGCAGTTGCAACCACAGTCTATCCAGGTTGCAATCTTTTTTCTCAGATGTTGTTGCTTTTCACAGACTGTCAATTTTTGAACCATACTGCACACACCCTTCTTATCTTTTTAGTGCATTTTTTGTGCAGGAAAACCTTATTGGAGTTTGGCATTCTTGCTGATTTCACTGGTTAGCAACTTCTTGAAAGTTTTACCAATGACAAACTAGGAGAGTCTTGTTTAATAGATTTTGTGGTGCATTGTATGCGACACGATGACATTGTGCACAAGATTGATTCCTTCGGGTACAGGGTGTTTCTTACCACGGGGTTCTATGTTAGTTTCTCCTTTTTCTTTTTCTTCACAACTGCATGTTTTTTTGTATACTGTTGTAGGTTTTTTTTTGTGTGTGAACTAGTTTTAATCGTTCCTTTTTTTCTGTCATGCAGTGGAACGTTGAAAACTGTGACGCAGTCCTCAACGAGGATAAATCAGAGACAGAGGAATTCAAAGTTGTATGGAATCACCTGATGACTGAGTGCGTAAACAATGATCTGTCAAGAGCAAAACTGGTTAGCAGATATATTTGCCAATCCATACTGTTTTTCCAATCTTCCTTTGTCATAGCTATATGTATTCAAAATCACTTGATTGAATTCTTATACAACAGTCTAGCAGTTGCAATCACACACTATTCAGTATTGCAATCATAAATAACCAGCAGTTTGTATTCACGCACACAGTCAGGTTGCAATCACACACTAAACAGGTTGCAAACACACACTAATCAGGCCTGCAATCACACATAACGAGTAGTTGCAATCACACACTATTTGTAAATTATAATTTGCAACCCCTTTTTCCATTCCCATTTAAATGAGTAGTTGCAATCACAATCACAATCAAGTTCCAATCACACATAATCAGCAGTTGCAATTATATACTAATAGGTTTGCAACTATTTTTTTCTTATCTAATTAGTTTGCACTCCTGCCTGCACCAGATTTTTGTTCCTATCAAAGATGGAGCACACTACTTTGTATACTGCTTCAACTTTATCCACAATCGCATCGATGTGCTAGACTCGAACGACTACTTCTTGAAATGCACGGATCCGCTAGAACGCCACAAGCATGTGTTCGCCAAAATCCCAATCATAGATGCAGCTTTCCAGAAGGTGTCCAGTTTCAAGTTGCTCAGAGTTAGTGGATGGAAGAAGCCTTTCATCGAAGTGCCCAAGCAAGCTGGCCCCAATGATTGCCTATTCTTTGTTTGGAAGTACATGGAGTACTACGACGGGGACAAGTTGACGAAGGAAATCAATCTGGTAAGGCATGCTGTCAACTAGTTTCTTTCTCCTTTTTTCTGTGTGTTTTTCGTGTGTGTTCATGATAACACAGTGAAAATGACCATTATGTGTTTTTTTATGCTGCTGCAGTTCAATGGCACCATATAAAGATGTGAGATGTTGCACTACCAGATCTTCCACCCCCTAAATCAAGCCGACATTCCTGAAATGCTGGACAAGTACAGAATTGGTGGACGCCCGCTGGCAATCGACGATGACAGCAGCCAGTCTGTTAACAATCAGATAAATTCAGGAAACATTTATGTACGTAGTTGAAACTTTGGTTTATAGGTAGTTGTTATGTGTGTGCAGTGTGAAACTTTGGTGATTGCGCATTTGGTTTAAAGGTGATTGTTACTGTGCGATGTGAATCTGAAGTCCTTTTTGTTGAATTTGTGATCGCCATGTTGAATGAGTTTGTGCAATCACATCCTGCTGATTTTTTTTGTATTTTTTTTTTTTTTGCAATCATACATCCACTTGTTTGCAATCACACAGTAACCTAGTTGCAATCAGACAGTGTCATCCATAGCTGCAAACACAGCTAACCATGTGTTTGCAACCACACTGTAACCAGGTTGCAATCACACACATGCAATTGTTGCAAACACACTTCGGTTTTCAGAAGTTGCAAACACAGCTAACCAGGAGTTGCAACCACACTGCAAACCAGGTTGCAATCACATACATGCATGGGGGGGTTGCAAACACAGTGGTTTTAAGAAGTTGCAATCACACACATGCATGGGTTGCAAACACACTTTTGGTTTTCAGAAGTTGCAAACACAGCTAACCAGGAGTTGCAACCACACTGTAAAACAGGTTGCAATCATATACATGCATGGGGGGTTGCAAACACAGTGGTTTTCAGAAGTTGCAATCACAGCTAACCACAAGTAAGTAGCATTTGTTTGCAACCACACACACCAGGGGGGGATGCAATTTTTCAGCTAACATGTTGCAATCACGCACCCACTAGTTTTGCAACCACACACTAACCAAGTTGCAATCAGACAGCGTTATCACAGCAGATGCAAACACATGTTAGCCTCAGTTGCAACCACACGGCCCCCCAGGTTGCAATCACACACAGTGGTATTTCAGAAAGTTGCAATCACAGCTGACGATGGGTTGCAACCACACTGTAGCCTGGCCGTAATCACACACAAAGTGTCAGGCGATTTTTTTTATTTTTTGGGGGAGCTGCAATTGCACTGACTGTGCACTTGCAACTGAGCAGTAGCGAGAGTTGCAATCTGTCTTAAATCAACAGAAAACCAACTGAACATCACCTAGACCCATACCAACTGAAACAGCACTAGATTCATTATTGTGTCTTATATATAGGAGTATAACACAAGTAAAATGGATAAATTATATTTGATTCACTCAGATTCATAGTCATCTACATCGTTGCTCTCCTGATTCTTTCAATCACACCGCGCACTTGTGATTGTTGTACAACTATACTGCACTCAGATTGTTGCATTTCATCTGCTTCACTTTGTCCTTCTTCCAGATCCCCGTCATGTCCTTTTTTTATTCTTGGGTGGCCTCTTTTTCTTGGAGCCCAACCTTCAGTTTTTGCACCTCTCTTTTTGCCTTTGTTCTCGGCTGCTCTGCTTCTGTTTGGGTTCTGAGGGCATGTTGTGTTTTAGTGTCCCCTAACATGGCAGGCTTGGCACTCCTTCACACCCTTACCTCTATTGTATGTGCTGTATGGATTATCAGGTCCCATACTATTTTTTGCAGATTTTGCTGCGCTTGCAGACTTTCTACCTTTTGTGCTTGACACGGGTGGTTCAGTCAATGTTATACCACTCACGAAGCTCGCAGAACCAGGTTAAAGGTTTCTTTTTGGTGGGGTAGGATCGGTAGGCTTCACAGCAGGGTCCATAGTGTTTCCACCACTGTCGTGTGTTGGTGCAACAGGAACAATATCCCTCCCGCCATCCCCATCTTCATGCAGATCACTACTTGCCCTCTCATCAGCAGCACTTCCTGCTGTTTGTAGAAGCTCAATACCAGGAGTTATCATGTCGATGTGCCGGACAGCGTCAACGTAAGCACGATCAGATTTGCTCCCTGCTCTACCCAGGCGTATTAACTTGGGCAGCAGCTTCGACATCCTCGTCTGCTCAGTGTCAGCATGAGTTGCAACCCGAACATCGTGCCTATCCCATGGAACCACAGATCTCGCATTACGTGTGTAGCGTTTCAGAATGTACCTCTCTGGTATGTTCTGGACTTGCAGGTGGGTGAATGCCTTGATTACGTGCATGCAAAACAAACCTGTGTGCTCCCATTGCATGCATTCGCATTTATATACCCCTGCTGCTTTGTCAGCTAGTACCTTGAATGCGTGCTGCGCCCAACAGAATGCTCCGGTGCTATTTTCATGTTTCACCAAGTAACCGCATTCCACCTCTGGATCAGGCTCGATCACAAATGCTGTGCTGTTAGCATATTCCCTCTTGTATTCATTGTACACAGCCCTCGTGTACACCCTGCTGAGCTGCTCATCAAATCGCGACTTGCATGCCCTGACAACCTCGGCCTGCACATAAAAAATTTTAATTGTTTGATTTCATAATTATAGGTTGCAATCACACACCCACCATGTGTGCAATCACATATAACCAGAGGTTGCAAACAGACACAGGTTCATTCATTTAGTCGCAATCAGACATACTTTTTATTTTAGTAGATGCAAGCACACACTGACTAGGTTGCAATCACAAAGGAACCAGGTTGGAATCACAAAGGAACCAGGTTGCAATCACAAACTAACAGAAATTTTAATTGTTGATTTCATAATTACAGGTTGCAATCACACACCCACCATATTGCAATCACAATAACCAGTGGTTTATTTTTGCATATTGGAATCACAATAACCACAGGTTCATTCACTAGTTGCAATCAGACATATTTTTATTTTTTGCAGACGCAAGCACAGTGACTAGGTTGCAATCACAAAGAAACCAGGTTGCAATCACAAACTAACAGGTTTTGCAATCACAAACTAACAAAAATTTTAATTGTTGGTTTCATAATCAGAGGTTGCAATCACACACCCACCATGCGTGCAATCACATATAACCAGAGGTTGCAAATAGATACAGGTTCATTCACTTGTTGCAATTAGACATACTTTTTATTTTAGTAGATGCAAGCACACACTGGACTAGGTTGTAATCACAAAGGAACCAGGTTGGAATCACAAAGGAACCAGGTTGCATTCACAAACTAACAGAAATTTTTAATTATTGATTTCATAATTACAGGTTGCAATCACACACCCACCATGTTGCAATCACAATAACCAGTGGTTGCAAACAGACACATGTTCATTCACTAGTTGCAATCAGACATATTTTTATTTTTTGCAGACGCAAGCACACTGACTAACAGAAACCAGGTTGCAATCACAAAGAAACCAGGTTTGCAATCACAAACTAATAGGTTTTGCAATCACAGACTAAAAGAAATTTTAATTGTTGGTTTCATAATTATAGGTTGCAATCACACACCTACCATGTTGCAATCATATATAACCAGTGGTTGCAAACTGACACAGGTTCATTCACTAGTTGCAATCAGACACATTTTTTATTTTAGCAGATGCAAGCACACACTAACTATGTTGCAATCACAAAAGGAACCAGGTTACAATCACAAACTAACAGGTTTGTTTGACATACAGTTGTAAATCATATGGCATTACATATCCCCCGCATTGCAATCACACATCCCCCGCATTGCAAACAAAAATACAAACAAGTTGCAAACCATGGGGGGTAGTAGCTGCAGAATACCTGCGAGTAGTGCGACTCCCCAGCATCCATGTGGTCCGTGTGCTGAATCGAGTCAAGCACCCTCTTTGCAAACATATGCAAGGTTGTCACATTGCCAACATATCCATCTTTCAATACTCTGTTCTGGCTTTCAGATCTCTGGGTTGAAGTCATTCTCCCGCAGTACATGCCCTTAAAATATACTGCAATCCATCTTTTCCTTTTCTGCCACAATGCTACAATCGCTGGGTGTTCCCCGATGGCACATTCATCCACTAGCTTCTGCCACTCCACCTCAAATTGTGTAGGACCCAGAGGATAATTTATCAGAGACTCCAGCCTCTCTTTCAGATTTTTGTCCTTGTGCAACTTGTACAACTCCTCGACTTCATAATCCCATATCCTTGTTATGTGCCACCAGCAATTTCTATGTTGCGATTTGTCAAACACAATTTTTATTGCCTCCCTCATTGCTGGATCTTCATCTGTGGAAACATCAAAAATTAAAATCAGCAAAAACAGAATTTTGTGAACTTGATGTTGCAATTCATAACAGATACTGGTTGCAACCAAACAGAGATCAATGTTGCAAATGGACAACTAGATTGCAAGCAATAAAAACGACATGAGATTTTTTGCAGGTTTGCAACCACACTACATTCTCTAGTTGCAATTTGCAATTGACAGCAATCAATGTTTTGCAACATGACCAACAGATAATTTTTTTCCAAAAAGCAGAAGTGATTTTCCCCCAAAAATGTACCTGTGAGAACCACGAAAGGCTGTCGGCCGCCTATGCAGCTTATGAATGACTCGAAGAGCCACTTGAAAGTGTCAGTTGTCTCATCCCGAAGAAGCGCTTGCCCAAACGACACATTTTTCAGATTGTTACTGCATCCGACAAACATCGCTAGCGGCATTTTCTTGCTGTTAGTTTTGTGGGTAGTGTCAAAAGTGATGACATCCCCAAAATCCATGTATTCTGCCCGCTGACTTGCATGGCTCCAAAAAAAACTTCGAAGCACCTTCATCTTTGGGTCAAAATCAACATCCCAGTAGAATGCTTCATTGTTTTGCTTACACTCCCTGAAAAATTGGAACAACTTCTCTATGTCTCCATCCCTGTCCTCTCGTGTTTGTCTAGCTTTCCTGCACCACAAGTGAATGAAAAACAATTAATTTTCAGGGTTCATTTAATTGCAAAAAGTTGCAAACACACACTGTTCAGGCTTGCAATCATAATGAACCAGCTGTTGTAATCACACAAAACACAGTTTGTAAACACACACACGGTGAGGTTGCAAGCACATATAACGTGTATTTGCAATGACAAACTAAAAGAGTTGCAAACACACACTATTCAGGCTTTGCAATCATAAATAACGAGTAGTTGCAATCACACACTATTCAGGGTTGCAATCATAAATAACCAGCAGTTTTTAATCACACACACATGCAGGTTGCAACCACATATAACGAGTAGTTGCAATGACACACTAAAATAGTTGCAAACACACACTATTCAGGCTTGCAATCATAAATAACCAAGTAGTTTTAATCACACAAACAGTCAGGTTGCAACCACATATAACGAGTAGTTGCAATCACAAACTAAAATAGTTGCAAACACACACTATTCAGGGTTGCAATCATAAATAACCAATAGTTTTTAATCACACACACACAGTCAGGTTGCAACCACATATAACGAGTAGTTGCAATGACACACTAAAAGAGTTGCAAACACACACTATTCAGGCTTGCAATCATAAATAACTAAATAACCAAGTAGTTTTAATCACATGCACAGTCACGTTGCAACCACATATAACGAGTAGTTGCAATCACACACTAAAAATACTTTGCAACCAGACATATGACTTACATGTTTTGGATATCCTTCTTGGTGAATGGCCAGTTTTGACGCCCTCCATACAATTCTGACATGACATTCATAGCAGCCTGGTTTGGCACGCCACTCCTTGACATGATTGCAAACAAGTCATCCATAGCTGCCTCCCTTTGCTTATGAGCATGCATATATCTAACCATCCTGGCTGATGGCTGATGGCTGAAGCCTATGGTTGTGTGCTTCCTCGATTTTGTCGAAGTACCAGATTTTGTGTTTTTGTCCTCCTTAACCTTAGCATAGGCCGGTCAACCAATTCTCATCAATCTTTTATCAGTTTGTGGCTCCTCATTTTCTTTGCCTGGCTTCATAAAACCCTGAAGGTTGCAAACCCAGTGTTTAGTCTCTTTACTCGTCCTCATGGTTCTCACACTGAATCCAACCATTTTCGCATAATCAAGGTAAAACTGGTGTGTGTCAGAGGTTTAGATCTAGACATCCCACAGGGGGGTTAACCCTGGTGGTTTATTTGTTCAGTGGGGTGGAATCTAGGGCTAAGAACTCGAAGGTTGCGCACGAGCACACGGAACAGAGAACACGGCGAGTTTATACTGGTTCAGGCCTCCGAAGAGTAAAACCCTACGTCCAGTTGTCGGTGTAGATTGCTTGAGGGTTGCGTAATTGTACAAAGGCTCGCCCTGCCCGCCTTATATCTGATGAGTCCGACCTAGCACACCTCTCGGGGAAAGGCCCAATCACCCCAAAAGACTAGTCCAATAGGGGAAGGGTGGCTCTCCCTTTTAAGGTGGCTTGGTCCTCCCAAGCTAAGCAAGGTGGGATAATTTAGACATGCACGGCTTCGCCGCCTACACCTTCGTGCGCCTACACTGTTCTGCGCCTAGCCTATGGGCCGCCTACACCGTCGTGCGCCTGCACTATTCTGCGCCTGGCTAATTCGTACTCCCGTTGGACACGACTGCCGCCTACACTGTCGTGCACCTGGCCAAACCGTGCTCCACGGCTGCCGCCTACACTATTGTGCGCCTGGCCAAATCGTGCCCTGGGATGTCCTCATCATCCTCCCCTTCTTAACAAGGGCCCAGCTTTGATACCAAATGATGAGTCCGACCCAGCACACCTCTCGGGGAAAGGCCCAATCACCCCAAAAGACTAGTCCAATAGGGGAAGGGTGGTTCTCCCTTTTAAGGTGGCTTGGTCCTCTCAAGCTAAGCAAGGTGGGATAATTTAGACGTGCACGGCTTCGCCGCCTACACCGTCGTGCGTCTACACTGTTCTACACCTAGCCCATGGGCCGCCTACACCATCGTGCGCCTGCACTGTTCTGCGCCTGGCTAATTCGTACTCCTGTTGGACACGACTGCCGCCTACACTATCGTGCGCCTGGCCAAACCGTGCTCCACAACTGCCGCCTACACTGTTGTGCGCCTGGCCAAATCGTGCTCGGGGATGTCCTCATCAATATAGGCCAGCGGACAAGGTCGGTGCCCAGACTCCTGGTCAGTTACGACCAGGAGACCTAAGTCTAGATGTTTACAACACTTGCCATATACGTCGATCTGCTTTGTCGGAATCCACCGCTTGTCTTGTCTTGCACGCCAAGTCTTGAAGTCGTTCTGGATAAGGTCGCCGGAGGAATCTTCTAGAAGGTCTTGGGGAGGTCGTGTGGGCCACCAACTAGGTCGGCTGGGCCCACTGTCAGGTCGGCGGGTCTTCTGGTAGGCCGGACCCACTTGTCGGGGACGGCCGTGAGCCTGGTCGGTAGGGACCCAAGGGTACCCATGTCTCACAAGCCCCCGAGAGATGTGTAGGTATAGCGACCTCGAGAGGTCATGACGAAGTCGTAGAGCTATCGACAGGTCGAATAGCGTGCACGTCGGTCCAAAAAAGAAAAAAGAAACAAATCAGCTTAGCCGCCGACCTGTTTATAATCTTGCCGAACGAAGAGAGGTCGAATGACGACCTATAGGAAGCAGGCTTCCAATAGATCGAAACGACGATGAAAAAATTCAGAGGGCATCAAGGACGCACTCATAGAGTAGTATCCGAGCATCGTGGCGGGCAGGATGGCCGGTATGATGATCCAAAAAGAAAGAGAAGAAAAAGTAGGTCGAGTATCGACGTGATGAGAAACAGGTTTCCCATCAGGTCGGTACGACGAAGATAAACAAGAGGGCATCGAAGACGCTCTTGTAGAGTAGTCCTCGAGCATTGAAGCAGACAGCATGGTTGGTTTGATGCTCCAAAAAGAGAAGAAAACTTAGTCATGGTCTTGATCGAACAAAGTGTAGAGACACCCAGATTTCCCAGCATGGCTGCAAGGAGTCTGGCAGGGCCGACCTCATGGAGGCCTTGTAGGCGTGCCGACCTCAAGGAGGCCTCAAGTCAATAGTGCCTAGTATCCGAGGATACCCAGCAGGATCTTGAAACGCACATCACATGAAGAGGTTGTCAATCTTGTCGTAGCTTAAGTTGTGGTTACCGGACTGTTGTTGATGAAGCTATGAATATGTAAATCATAACCGAATGGAGTGTAGAGACACCCAGATATCCTGCATAGCTGCATGGAGTCTGGCAGAGCCACCCGAGGCATGCCGACCTTAAGAAGGTCTCAAATCAAAAGCGCCCAAGCAACCGGAGATACTTGGCAGGGCCATTAGGCGCGCACCCCACAGGGAGGCCTTCATTCCCGACATAAAATCCTGGGTGTCCAGAACAGGCAGGCAGAGCTACAAGAGCACACCGACCTCAGGAAGGTCACGCATCCAAGGCGCCCAACTAGGTTGGCAGAGCCATAGACATACCTAAGTATTGCAATACCTAGGTATTAAGGCACGCCGACCTCAAGGAGGTCGTTTTGGTGCCTAGACGGCCAACATGGCTGCTAGCCATCCAGCGAAGCCATGGTACCAGGGTATTGATGACCTCAGTAATAGGCACACCGACCACGGGGGTCCGACGAAATCGTAGACTTTCATGAAGCTTCTGATCCTCAGGCGCCCAGACGGGTCTGGCAGAGCAGCGAGGCACGCCTACCCCGGAAGGTCTTCAATCGAACCTACGACCATTTTACTCAGGGAACAAAAATATAGGCTAATTGGAATAGGTCCGTTTACGTGCAGAGCCATAGCGGGTGCACCAGGACGCAGAGCCTAGCGGGTGCAATGAAGACGCAGAGCCGTGAAAGTTGTGTTTATTCATCATCGTCGTGTGTAGATGCAATGAGGCGCAGGGCCCTCTGACGCAGAGTCAGGCTTATCACTTTGTACACTATAGGGTCACGGGTCAACAGTGGTCGGAGATTCTCTTGCCACCCAGAAAATGACAAACTGACCATAGATCGAGAGGTGTACTGTAGCCATGTGACGCCGCAGTGGCCTCAGGCATCATTGATGCACTAGCGACAAGGACATCGCGAGGCAAGAAAAAAGATATCACTTTTAATCATGCACATGTCTACAGGTCCTCTCGATCACATGGTAACAGTGTCACCACTACACCGGGAACACAAGGCCTGGTTCCGGCTATAAATAGCACCATGGAGCTGAAGGAGGCAAGCACCGAGCATTGCTGAGCTATGAAGCCACAGGGTAGTATTGAGGCCATGCCATGGGCATGTGTCCGTCCACCAGATTGCAGGATGCAAAGTTTCTAGAAGCTTGGAGCTAGAAGAACTCTTGCGAAATATAGGTAGCACACCCACCCTTTGTACCGTGCCTCAGCAAGGAATCAAGGAGAGTTTGGAGGTGATGCTGTAGAGGCCCGAGGTGAGGCTGCAGGTTCTTGGTAAGCATGAGATGCTTGTCAAGGGCTCGCAGGACGCGCCGAAGAGCAAGCTCGTATCTGCATTCCATAGTCAGGCACAAAGTGTGTCCTGCTATGCGCAGCGACGTGTAGACGCTCACCGCAAGGCCACCATCGAGGACCTGAACCTAGAAGAATTCTTGCGATGTGCTCTGCTGTAGCAGGGAACACCTCAAGGATTGCTCTATGTAGATCAAGTATTCAATTATGTTTGTATCTTGTAACAGGTTCTGGATCCAATGAGGTCGCAGACGACCTATGTACCTTCGAAGGCCCTGTGTAATGCTCGCTCTCTTCTGTCATGTAATGGTTTATTTGAAGAATTTATTCATCAAAGACCTAAAGTGACGTGATTTGGGGGCTTGTCGACCTCGTGGAGATCAAAATGTGCTATTAGGACGACCTGATAGCTTTGTCATGTTCACGACCTAAACTCAGGGTGTAGGTCGCCAGCTTGTCTGTTGGGCATATAGCCGTTAGCGTGAAATCCGGCGAGATCATCTCGCGAATTTAGCGGCACATAGCCGTTGCGGCGAGCTCGTTGCGGCGACAGATCCGCAACGGGCATCCGTGGCAGGGACCATATAAATACGGTCGTGGGGACGGGTGTTGACCCTCCCTGGCCTTCTTCGTCTTCCTCCCGCCGCCTCCGCCGAAGCTCACCTTGCCCTAGCCTCTGTGCTCCCGCATCCGCCCTCCATCCGCGAATCCCTAGCCTGCCGCCGCCGTCTTTAGCAGACCGCGTGCCGACTCCGCCATCCACGCGCTGCGCCGCTCCGCATGCGCATAAAGACCCTAGTTAACTTTAGATCCAAATCCACTCGCTTGCAAGAAATGGCGGCCGCAGCTCCCAAGATCCCGTCCCCGGAGACGGTTTGGGATTCCTCGACAATGACCGAGGAGAAGATCCAGGCGCTAGTAGATCGCGGGCTCCTGAGGTCCAAGGCGGAGGTGGAGTGGAAGGCGCCGACCGGCCAGGCGTTTCCGACGGAGGACGACAAGGAGCAGGTCGTCTTCGCCTCCTACTTCGAGCGCGGGTTCAATGTGCCCGCTGGTGACTTCTTCAGAGGTCTTCTCTTCTACTACAAGCTGGAGCTGGTACACCTCGTTCCCAACTCCATCACTGTAGTTTCGTCGTTCATACATATGTGTGAGGCGTTCCTGGGGATACCGCCGCACTATGTGTTGTGGCGCTACTTCTTCAATGTGAAGACCACCAGCAAGCGCACCGGTGTGGTAGGGTCAGTGATGTTCTGCTTGAGATCAGGTCTCAAGGCAGAATGGATAGATATGGATCTACCGGACAACACTACTGGGTGGAGGTCGGAGTGGGTCTACATCGCTGACCAAAAGTCGGCGCTCCCGAAGCGCACCGGGCACAAGCCCGAGAAGATACCGGAGTGGGACCTAGCGCTCACCACCCGTGACCTGGAAGATCTCAAGGAGTTGCTCCCCCTCGTCGCCGACCTTAAGAAGAAAGGTCTGACGGGAGGTTCCGTAGTGAAGTCGTTTTGTCGTCGCATGATCCAGCCGATCAAGGACCGGGTGCATCCGGCGTACGAGTATTGGGGTCAGTCAGACCCCACTCATGAGGTCAACCGCAAGATCTCCAGGGACGAGATGGCGGCTACAGTGACACAGATGTACACTGGGCGCATCCGGAACAGGAAGTGCCCGAAGGCGTATTCCCTGTCCCGACCTGCTGATCCTGTAAGTCCTGAGACAACGAGGTCGCTTCGATGTGTTTCTTCGCTTTGTTTGATTAGAGGAAGACCTCTTATATCTTGTTGTTTGTTCTTGCAGACTCGGGAGATGCAATTCTAGTGCCCTGCACCCTTGCCGACCGGCGAAGAGCCATGTCGGAAGCTAAGGTCGGAGAACTACCAGCCTCCAGCAGCTGTGCTGCTGGAAAATTATCAGTCAGACTCGTCGGTTGGGGCTGACGAAGATAGCGACACGGAGGTCAGTGACGTCGGGGCGAGCCGCCCTGAGGTGCCACGAAGCCAGGACGTAAGACAAGGGCGACGATGGCGAAGCAGTCGATCTCAAGAGCTACCACGAAGGTCGAGGCAGCAAAGACTGCCAAGCTTGAGGCCGACAAGAAGAAAAGGAAGAAGAGGGCGAGCCCGCCCCCGACGATCCCCACCCTAGCGTCAAAGGTGGTCGAGGAGGAGGAAGACAAGGCTACCGATGATCCGCCGGTCATTGATGATCGTGCGTCAAGGAGGTCGCCAAGTCCCGCGACCAAGAGGCAACGGGAGCTGGAGCAGTAGGTAACAGAGGAAGACATCCACCGTATGAGGGAGGCGCAGATAGCTGCAGCCGGTGCCCAGGCCAAGATGCCTGTGAAGATTCCGGCTCAGCCCTTGAGGCCAAGGTTGCATGAAACAGTGGTCGTGAGGTAAGACCTCAACACTTGAACTTGTCCATTGCTAGACATTGTCAATACTTTATTATGTTGACAAAATTACTATAGGTCGGACGCCAGACCTCAGAGCACCTCAGGTGCTCACGGTTCTCCCTCACGGACGACGACGTCTGAGCATGAGGTCGGAACTCAGGGTTCCGTTGGCGACGTGGGGACATCAACTCCTCTGCCCATCATCGAGGTGGACCCCATCAACATGGTGCCCAGCACATCAGCTCAGGGCCCAACTGTGGACCAGGCTCAGATCGAGCCACCACAGCAGAACCCAGAAACAACCGGTGTGCAGGCGCCGGGGTCGACGTCGACGGGACCAAGTTTGAGGCGGCAGGACATTGACTAGAGCGGCACTCCCTGGGAGGGAGATACCTTCGAAGATGAGGAAGACATGAAGGTGGTTCGTCGGGCCATCTTGAGGCTAAACGATGCGTTCGCGGTAAGTAGCTGTCTTGGACTTAATGAAGCATTTTGTCTTTGGGTTTGTTGTTGACGACCTGTCTCTTATTTTTGGAACGGTCGCTGGCCAACCTTGCCCAGGGCAGGGCCGACCAGTGCAGGAACACCACGGCCACACAGCTGCGGGTGACGGAGCTCGAGCAAGAGCTCAATCATGTCCGGGAGGCAGCCGCGGCTGATAAGAAGAAGCTCGAAGATGAGCTAAAAGAGGAGAAGCAGAAAAATCGGGATGCTGATACATTATTGACCTCTGTGAGCACTGGTAAGACCAACTGCTTCACAACTTTATCCATCCTTGACTTGTACAACTGAGAGTTGCACCTTACGACTTCTTTTACATCGCAGATTTTCACAGGCAAAAGGACGACCTCAAGAACGACCTCAAGAACGCTAAGGAGAAGGTCCGAAGTCTGGAGGTGAACCTGCAGGAGGCCGAAGCTGGCGCTGAAGAGCTGAAGCGGCCGATGAAAGCCACCGTAGACAATGAGTACGCCGTGTCCCAGAAGCTGGCTTATGAGAAGCAAGCTCGAAAGGACCTTGAGGTCAGTCTGGAGGTAGCTTTGCAGGCGTTGCGGAATGACCAGGTGACTATTGCAAGGCTTGAGGTGGAGGTGAAGGATTTGAAGAACGCTGCCGACCATGTGATGGACACGGTGGAACCGCAGGTCGCTAGGGAGGAGCCCAAGCCAGCCATTAACCGACTTCTGGCTGCACCCCAGAAGTTGATTGATCTTCTGAGAGCGACGAGCTGGACAGCGGCAACGGAGTCGCTGGTGCGAGTGAAGTCACATCACCCTGAGGTCGATATGGTCAAGGTCGGAGAAGGCCCAGACGTGACGAAGGACCTCAAGGCCGTAGAGGACGAGATACGGGAGGCTACCGAGAAGATAATGGACGCCATCGATTACGAGGGCGACGATGGTGAAGAGGAGTCGTAGTCATAGAGCTGTACCCCCCCTTCCTCCAGTCATGTAAATAATAATGATAATCTTCTTTTGGCCTGCATGACGTACTTAGTTTATGTTTGCACGAACTTGGTTGCCCTGAAGCAATGTGTCTTTATAATACCCCGCTGAACACTACTCACGGAGAGGCTGGCTTACCAGTCACCAGAGCTCAGCAGGGAGACTTACGTGCAACCGGCGCGCGGGGAGGAGTCTGGGACTCAGGTTTTGCAACCATATGACCAAGCAGGTTCGTAACAACATAAAGTGAGTAGTCATGAGGGACGACGTCCTCAGGTCGAGCGACCCTTATGTTGGCTTGTGCCAAGCCCCCGAGCATATCGAGGGGGAGGAATAGGAAACTTCACCCTCAGGTCTTTCGACCCCTGTATTGGCTTTTGCCAAGCCCCCGAGCATGTCGAGGGGGAGGGTACATGACATGAAAGAAAAGAGGGTAGAGCTCGAGACACAGCAGATGACTGCTTTAATTAATATTTATTAAACTGAAAATACAAAGTTGAAGAATACATAGCTGTAATGAAAACTATTCTACGGGTAGAATCGTCGAAGATGCTCTACATTCCATGGGTTGGGTACTCCTTGGCCGTCACCCCACTGGAGGCGATATGTAGACAGGCTGATGACTTCTGTGATGATCAAAGGTCCTTCCCAAGGGGCGGACAACTTGTGCATACCGTCGGTCTTCTGTATACGTCGTAGAACTAGGTCGCCAATGTTGAAGGAGGTCTCCTTGACGTTGCGGTCATGATACCGACGGAGTTGCTGGTCGTGGCGAGCTTGCCTCATAACGGCTGCCACTCGTTGTTCTTCGAGGCTGTCAAGGTCGACACGATGAGTCTGCTCGGCTTCTCCCTCCTCGTAGAACTGTATACGCGGAGCTCCGAAGGTGACGTCGGTGGGTAGGATGGCTTCGGAGTGTAGACCAGGAAGAAAGGCGAGAAGCCCGTAGCAGAGCTGACTGGGTCCTCAGACCCCAGATTACGTGTGGTAGCTCGGCTAACCACCGGGTGGCATAATTTGAAGCGTCATCAAAGATACGATCTTTGAGAGTTTGAAGAACCATGCCGTTGGCACATTCGACCTGACCGTTGCACCGAGGGTGGGCGACCGAGGAGTAGTAAACATCAATCGTATTGTCTTGGCAAAAATCTCATAAGGCAGACCCTGTGAAGGCCGTCTCGAGGTCGGTGATGATTCTGTTGGGCACACCGAAGCGATGTGTTATCTCCTGGACAAATTTGGCCGCTTCTTCCGACGTGACCTTGGCGACAGGTCGGACTTCAATCCACTTGGTGAATTTGTCGACGGCCACAAGGATGTGCTTGTAGCCGCCCGGAGCGGTTCAGAACGGCCCTATGGAGTCGAGGCCCCACATGGCGAAGGGCCAAGATGGGGGAATCGTGCGCAGGACCTGAGCTGGCAGATGCTGCTGTTTGGCAAAGAATTGGCATCCTTTGCACTTCTTAACGAGGTCTTTAGCGTCAGACATGGCCGTGGGCCAGTAGAAACCGGATCGATATGCCTTGCCGACCAGGTTGGTGGATGCTGCGTGGCAGCCACACTCGCCGCCGTGAATTTCAGCCAGGAGCTGAAGTCCTTCTGATCGCAAGATGCACTTCATCAATACGCCAGTAGAGGCTGCTTTTCTATAGAGGTCGTTGCCGATCACGACGTAGTTGGCACTTCGTTGTGTGATGCGTTCGCGTTCAGCTTTCTCTTCTGGGACTCGCTGGTCGAGTAGGAAGGCTAAGAAAGGCTCGCGCCAATCATCCTCTTTTTCTGTCATCAGCACATCGCGGGGAGGTGCTGGAGTTAGGTCGGGCTGTGCTTGGCCTGGGTTGTCCGGATCGAGCAGCTTGATCGACGGCCTGCGTAGGTCTTGGACGAACACACCCACCGGGACTAGGGCTCGTCTGGAGCCTAGTTTAGATAGGACGTCGGCAGCCACATTATTGTTGCGTGGCACATGCTGAAACTCGATCCTGTCGAAGTGGCCCTCGAGCTTACGGACCTCAGCGCAGTAAGCATCCATTGTGTCTTTAACACAATCCCACTCCTTGTTGACTTGCTCGATGACGACCTTAGAGTCACCATATGCCAGTAATCGCTTGATGCCAAGGGATATTGCGATACGGAGCCCATGGATTAGAGCCTCGTATTCTGCTCTATTGTTGGAGGCCTTGTAATGTATCTGCAAGATGTACTTGAGCTGTTCTCCCTGAGGAGAGATGAATAGCAGTCCTGCTCCTGCGCCTTCGAGGTTAAGTGCACCATCAAAGTACATTATCTAGTGTTCAGGCCTCTCCTTGGGAGGGGCATCTGGATCTCCGTCCATTCTGACACGAAGTCAGCTAGGATTTGCGACTTGATCGCCTGCCTGGGGCAGAACTCGATGTCGAACTCGCTGAGCTCAACCGACCACTTGACGATGCGTCCGTTAGCGTCGCGGTTGCAGATGATTTCTCCTAGCGGGTAGGACGAGGGCACCTTAATTTTGTGGGCTTGGAAGTAGTGTCGTAGCTTTCTCAATGTGATAAGTAGTGCATAGAGCAACTTCTGAGGCTGTGAATAACGTGTCTTAGCGCCGGCCAGGACCTCGCTCACGTAGTACACAGGTCATTGAACAAGGTAGGTCTGCCCTGCTTCTTCTCATTCGGCGACGAGAAGTGTGCTGACCACATTAGTGGTGGCGGAGATGTAGAGGAGGAGCGTTTCCTTGGGTATTGGAGGAGTCGTGATTGGAGGTGTAGTCAAGGAATCCTTGAGAGCCTCGAAAGCCTTCTGTGCTTCTTCGTCCCATACGAACATATCTGCCTTCTTCAATAGCTTGAAGAAAGGCAAACCTTTTTCGCCGAGCTTGCTGATGAAACGACCTAGGGCCGCCATCATACCCGTGAGCTTCATGACGTCCTTCTTGCAAGATGGTCTGGCCATGTTGCGTATTGCATCGACCTTAACGGGGTTGGCTTCTATGCCTCGGTGTCCCACCATGAAGCCCAGAAGCAACCCAGAGGGAACACCGAAGACGCACTTGGTCGGGTTGAGCTTCCACTGGTAGGTGCGTAGATTGGAGAAGGTCTCGGTGAGGTCGTTGATGAGCTGATCTTGTTCGGTGGTCTTGACGACCACATCGTCGACGTAAGCTTCCACGTTCTTCCTGATCTGAGACTTTAGGCACTTCTGTATCGCCTTCTGGTAGGTCGCGCCAGGGTTTTTCAGGCCAAAGGTCATGACCTTGTAGCAGTAGATGCCATTGGGCATTATGAACGCCGTCTTGTCTTGGTCGTCGGGATTTAGGGCTATCTGGTGATACCCTAAGTAGCAATCGAGAAAGCATAGTAGGACGCTACCAGCCGTGGAGTCCACGACCTGGTCGATGCGAGGAAGAGGGAAGGGATCTTTCGGGCAGTGCTTGTTGAGGTATGCATACACGACCTATGGGGTATGCAGCCTTGCCGGGCACAACCCCGTAGAAGGGTTCGTCGCAGGCAGTCATCTTGGAGAAGTCGAAGTCCATCTTCCTTAGCGTTTCGGTGAAGATGATGTTCAAGCTGCTGCCCCCATCGACGAGGGTCTTAGGCAGGAACGCGCCATCTACTATGGGGTTGACGACCAACGGGTAGGTCCCGGGGTCTAGTATGTGCACCCAATGGTCTTTCCTGGAGAAGGTGATGGGGTACTCCGACCAACGCACGGGTTGTGGAGTTTCAGTATTGACTTGGCCGATCTCCCTTGCGTTTGATCGCTGTTGTTGTTGCTTTTAGCTACTTGACGGCTACCGACAATGAAGTTGATCTGTCGGTTGGCGTTCTGGAACGCGCCGTTGGGATTGCCCGCTTTTGGTGGTGGTAGAGGAGAAGGCTCCTTGCGACGGTTGTCGTTATGGTTGTGATCATCATGGTGACGGCGATCATCTCGCCGGTCGTCACGACGTTCATCACGGTGGTCGTTGCGGTGGTCCTCGCAGCGATCGTCGCGGCGGTAGTCGTCAAGACGATCATCACGTCGGTCATCGCGGTGATAGTCGCGGCGATAGTCACGGCGATTCCTGTCGTCGTTGCGACGGTAAGGTCGCCGGTCGCGGTAATCGCGTCGGTCAGGTCGACGGTTGCGGTTGTCGTAGCGGCGGCTACTGTTCTGGTCGTCGTTGTTGCCGCTCTTGGTTTTCTTTGGCTCTGGAGGTACGCCTAGAGCGCGCTTTAACTGCTCGCACTCCCTCATGGTATGCTTGGCGTCACGGTGGAATTGGCACTGGTCGTCCATGACCATGTTGAAGTCACCTTCGAGGAAGGTGGAAGGTCTGGGTGGGTCGGTCGCGTAGACCTCGCCAGATCGCTTGCGCGACCTGCCACCACCGTCATCATGATCTTCTCCTTTGAAGTCGTGTACCACCGCATCTTGAGTGTCGACGAGCTTGTTGACGTAGGCCATGAGGTCGGCGATGGTGTTGGCGTCGGCTTCATGGATCTTCTCGAAGAGCTTGAGGTTGGTTACCCCCTTCTTGTAGTAGGCTATGACGTGTTCGTCCTTAACGCCCGTGAGAGTGTTGCGGTTCTCGAAGTAGTGGTTGGTGTACTCGCGGAGAGTTTCGTCCTTCCTCATCCGTACTCTGGCGAGGTGGTGAGTGTTGCCAGGGTGATTGTAGGTCGCTTGATAGTTGGTCGTGAAGAGCCGTGACAAGGTCACCCATGAGGTGATGCACTCCACAGGGAGGTTGTCGAGCCATAGCAGTGGCGCTTTGCCCATCACAAGAGGAAAGTATCTTGCCATGTGGTCTTCGTTGCCTCCAGACGCCCGGGCGGCGATGCTGTACATCTTCAACCAAATACTCGGGTCGGAATGACCGTCGTATTTTTCGATGGCTGGCTTGAAGTCCTTGGGGTATCTGATCGTCCTGAGACGTCGTGAGAACGCTAGGAAGTTGTTGATTGCTCCAGGACTAGCTGATGGAGCGTAAGCTGACGGGATGACGTAGAGGTCATCGGGAGGGCCGTTGTTCTGGTCGTACTTGGCATGACGCAAGAGCTCTTGATCGTGCATTTGCCGAAGTTCTGTAGCTCGGATGGGGTGATTGGCGCCAAGGGGATCAGGGACCCCGTTGTCGCGGTCGTAGTTAGCACAACGTGCTATCTCCACTTCGTCTCATATGCGTTGACATTGATTGCTCTGAGCGCGGTTGGCTTGTACTAGTGGAGGTTGAGCTCCCGCATTCTGTCCTGCGTTGCCGGCGGCGTTCTGCTGCTGGGCGCCAGCAGCGTTGGCGGCGTTGTTTTGGGCATTGCCAGGGGCATTACCAGCGGTGTTGGTGGCTGGATTGGCCGCTGCATTGGCAGCGGGGTTGACCGGCTGCACAACTTCATTCTCGCCTCCTCCCTCCTCGGCCACGGGCTGAAGGGGAGCGTTGTCGTTATGGTGACGACGATGGCGGGGTCGCTCCGACCTACTCTTGGAGTAGGAGCTTGAAGCCGATCTGCTATACCCCGGTCCTCTTTCCTCGACTTGGGCAGTAGCGATACGGATATGAGCTTGTAGACGTCGAGTTGCAGGAGTGTCCCCAAGTTGTCCCAGCTCAGTAAGGGCTGCGCCTAGGTTAGCTTGGGGCGAGTTGTAGACTTCATGGCCATCTTGTTCAAAGTCCCTGAGGAGGTCTCTGGCACGTAGACGATGTCGGCGAGGCTCGTTGTCCTGCCGCTGGGGAGCGGCTTGGGCCGCGGCGGCGGCTGCACCATCAGGGACGTTGCCTGCAGGTTGGCCACCGGCGCCGGGTACGACGTTGCCTGCAGGTTGACCTGCGGCTGCTGCAGCTGCATCTATCTCCTCCTGACGACGCACAGCCCGTGCGGCGTTAGAGTTCTCTCGTTGTATGCGCTGCTCGTCCGTCTCACCAGCTTGAGCGGGTACGTCGGCAGAGACCACGAGGACCTCTCGGTCTGGGATCTCAAACACCCCGCCCGGATAGTTGGGGGAGATGGTCGTTCGGGCGATCTAGAACGCAAGGCAGTCTGGGGACGGCTCGCGGTTGACCTGTCGGTGATGAGCCGTGATAAGAGGTCGACAAAGCTTCTTGAGCACACGACACTGGCGAGCCGTGTGTTTGGAGTCTTCATGGACGAGGCAAGGGTCGTCGAGGTGACCTCTGCAGTTTCCACGATGTGGGATCTTGGGTCCAGATTCGATCTGGATCTTGTTCTTCATGTAGCGAGAAGCTGCATGGGTTGCGTTCCGCAGACCAAGAGGCATGCGGGATGAAGGCGGAGAGGTCCTGCGAGGGCGCTTGACACGCTCACAGACCTTGATCGTGTCGGAGAGCATGTCTTCGACGCGATGGAGCCCCGCGATCAGGTCACGAGGAGTGGGTGGGTGGGTTTCCTCCAGCGGATCGGATCCGACCTGCTAGTTGGTGGTGACCGCAACGCTCTCGATGACGAGGCATGTGGCTGGAACGGTGGATTCCGCCGGCATAGAGCCGAAGCAGATGTCGATGGGGTTGGCGAGGATGTCTGCCATGCTCTGGGGGAAGATGACGCCGCTTGACGAAGCCATCGAGTTGCACGATGAACCCTGGATTCCCCCCTACCTGGCGTGCCAACTGTCAGAGATTCAGATCTAGACAGCCCACAGGAGGGTTAACCCCGGTGGTTTATTTGTTCGGTGGGGTAGAATCTAGGGCTAAGAACTCGAAGGTTGCGCACGAGCACACGGAACAGAGAACACGGCGAGTTTATACTTGTTCAGGCCTCCGGAGAGTAAAACCCTACGTCCAGTTGTCGGTGTAGATTGCTTGAGGATTGCGTGATTGTACAAAGGCTCGCCCTGCCCGCCTTATATTGGCCAGCGGACAAGGTCGGTGCCCAGACTCCTGGTCGGTTACGACCAGGACACCTAAGTCTAGTTGTTTACAACACTTGCCATATACGTCGATCTGCTTTGTCAGAATCCACCGCTTGTCTTGTCTTGCACGCCAAGTCTTGAAGTCGTTCTGGATAAGGTCACCGGAGGAATCTTCTAGAAGGTCTTGGGGAGGTCGTGTGGGCCACCAACTAGGTCGGCTGGGCCCACTGTCAGGTCGGCGGGTCTTCTGGTAGGCCGGACCCACTTGTCGGGGACGACCGTGAGCTTGGTCGGTAGGGACCCAGGGGTACCCATGTCTCACAGTGTGCTGCTTCCATGGAATCAAACTCTTGCCGCACCCTCGGGACAAACACACCAAGCATGTTTGCATCCTGTGGAAGAAATTAATCAATCATGAGTTTTGCAATCACTGTTAATCAAATAAAAACCAAGTTGCAATCAACAGGAGCCCTTGCGTGCAATCAACAGCAATCAAACTTTGCAACTGGAACAATATGTATTCTTTTTTTACAGGGGGGTGCAAACCAGTGAAGATAACTTATCAAACTGGAACAATATTGGTTGCTGCATGGTTGCAACCAGAACAGCAACTCACGTTGCAAACTTGCGCAACCACCAAAATTCACCAGCAATCTATCAACACAGACAATGAAGTTGCAATCGTCATGGATCTACGGTTGCACCCAGACAGCAACCCATGATGCAAACTAGCGCAACAACCAAAATTCACCAGCAATCTATCAATGAGGTTGCAATCAACATAGACACTAGGCGAGGCAAACAGCAATGAAAGTTGCAACCAACAGCAACTAAAAAGCAGAAACGAGCATAAACGCTTTTTTGTGATTTTTTTTGTTACCAGGATGAACATCTCGGTCGGATCAAGCGTGACCATTGAGCCAGGCGGAATCGATGGCGGAGGCGTCAGCAACGTCGCATGATGCAAGGGATCACCCGATCCGAGGCTGCTACGTGGTCCTGCTGTAGGCGTGACTGACGCAGGAGCTGCTGCCGGCGCAGATGAATCGGCAGCGGTGCCGACGATATCGGTCGAGCCCCAGCTGCCGGAACAACCGCCATCTGTTCCGGAATCATGGGCTGCCCCGTCGGAGGAGGTGATTCCAGGCGCGGAAGCGACGGCGGAGCCATGGGTTTGGGTGAGGAGCGGCTAGGCGATTCGAGGCGCGGAAGCGACGGCGGAGCCATGGGTTTTGCGGGAGGAGCGGCTATCCCGACGTTGATTTGCGAGGGAGGGTCTGACTTGCGAGCAAGGTACTAAATAGCGTTCGTAGCGCCCGTAATAGCGGCCGCTATAGCGGTAGCGGTACCCCGCCGCTACCGCTATAAGGTAGCGGACCCAAGATAGCAACTTTGGACTTAGCGGCCGCTATTGTCCGCTATTGCCCGCTGTTGGAGCCGCTATTGCTCATGTTAAGCCGCTATTTGCTACATTTATGGTTCAAATGATATATGAATACGAATTAAATGGTAACAATAATATTTTGATTAATTATTTAGGTAATGTACAAGAATTATGGAGTGATAAATGAATTCTTTATTTATGGATATGATTAATTAATATTAATATGTATCCCTAAATAATAAATATATCTATTTTTTAGTGATTCTTGTCATGAAATGTAATTGACTAACTTAAAACTTTAATATTTTCATGTAAATTTGATGTTAATGCACTAAAATTATGACTATTTCTTGCATTCCGCTATTTGGACTTAGCACCCGCTATCCGTGATCCGCTACCCCGATACTAATCTGCTACCATACCGCTAAACGCTATTTAGTACCTTGCTTGCGAGAGAGGTTGATAAGGACCGAGGCGGGGGATGGTCGGAGGTGGGGATGCACGCTCGGGTGGGGTCTCCTGGTCGGACCCGGTTGGGTCTGGAAAGCTGGGCGCGGTTGGGGGGACTGTGCATTGGTGAACTAAAATGCACCTGGGTGCATTTTAGTGTCGTCCTGTATAAGTATATAGGAGCACTCCACTAAGGATTTCTCTCAACTCTCATGAAGGAATATCATCACCTCCCACTAAGATGCATTAATACCCCACTAAAATGTATTAGTTGCTATTTCTCTGTTACGTGGTGCACATCATCTTTAATTCTGGAAGGTTTTGTCTTATCTATTCAAAAGTAACATAAAAGTTTATGATTTTCATCAAGAAATAGTTTATATGATTCTCAGGGTATAATTTCCGCAAGTGAACTATTTTTACGAGCAATAAACAATCCTAATGAATCATAATTTATAAAAAAAACTTTTTCAACCCCGCTGCAACGCGTGAAGAATCACCTAATTTAAAAATACCAACAACAACGTGAAATCAAATCTATACTATAAAGAACGAGTTCTTTTGGAAATAGGCTCTCACCTGAAATCTACCCTTACCCCTCACAGGAGGTCCCACCGGTCAGAAAAATTCCCACCAAATCCCACCGAAATCCAAAAAAAACTTTCTAAAATCCTAGACACCTAAAAAAAAAAGTCCCTGCCACGCGGCGACGACGATTTTGGGGGGAGTCACGCAGTGTAAATTTTCGTCGTCGTCGCTGCTTTTTTCACCGTGGTGTTTTCTACCCGCCCAGCGACCCGCGGTCGTCAATCACGGGATCCCTTCCTTCCATGCGCCCCACTGCAGACCCCATTTTTCCCGTGCCGTCCGCTCTCCTCTCTTCGCGCCGCCGCCCGCCCCTCCTCTCCTTTCCCCGTGCCGCCGCTGTTCGCCCCTCCTCTCCTTCGCCCCGCGCCTCCGCTGTCCCTGCATCTCCCTCCGAGCTCGATGGGGCCGCATCGCTTCCCCTGCACCTCCGCCTCCGGTTCGCTGCCCTGCTTCGCCGCCCAGGAGACCGCCGGCGGCCTCGAACCTGCCGTCGACCGGGAGGCTGCGCCCGCTGGGGGAGGACGCCAAGTTCGACCCCGCTTCCGATCAGGAGGAGGACCCTCGCCGCCGCCGCCACTGCCCAGGAGACCGCGCCCGAGGGGGGCGACACCGGCCTCGATCCCGCTGCCGCCAAGGTGGAGGACCCCGCCGCTGTAGCACCTCGTCGTCTACGCCCGTAGTTGTGCGCCTCCACCGGCCCACCGCCGTGGTGCGCCTTCTCGACGACTCCGCCCGCAACTTCTCCGCCTCCGTGTAGGACGCACGACCGCAGCCATCGGCGGGAGGAGGCAGCGATGAGGAGAGCACGGCCGCCGCTGTCGCGCTCGCCCTCTGCACGCCACTATCGCATCCAAGCCCGACCAGGAACGCGGCTCGCCCCGACACGGCACCACTCCCGCGTGTCGTCCCCCATGCGTTGTCACGCGCCCCAGCCGCTCACGCTGCCGCCGCTCCTTGAAAGGATTCAAAACACGGTTGCCTATCTTGGCCTGCCGTGGTTCCATGTTAATATAGGGGCCAATGGCCAAACATGTTACAACAAGATTACAAGCTTAACGTAAGCAAACTCTATTAGAAAGAGTCCTAACCGAAATATGCTAGGCTCTATCTACAACACGCACGCAGGCATGTATATCTGTTACAGATATAATTATACTAATTCTAACAGCCTCCCTCAATCTCAACCGGGCTTCTTGATCAGGTTTAGATTGTCTCGAAAACGCTCAAACAGACGTGTCCCCAATGCCTTGGTGAAACCATCTGCTATCTGATCCTTTGTAGAAACAAATCTGATTTCTAGTTGCTTCCTAGCAACCTTTTCTCTTACAAAAATGAAAATCTATCTCAATGTGTTTTGCTCTTGCATGAAACACAGGATTAGCACACAAATAAGTAGCTCCAAGATTATCACACCATAGACGAGGTGGACACTTAAGTTTTATGCCCAGTTCCTTTAACAAGGCTTCTACCCAGACCATCTCTGCAGTAGCATTTGCAAGGGACTTATACTCAGCTTCGGTACTTGACCTTGACACAGTGGCTTGTTTTCTAGCACTCCATGATATGAGATTAGGCCCAAAGAAAATAGCAAAACCACCTGTAGATCTTCTATCATCTACATCTCCTGCCCAATCTGCATCAGAGAACCCGCTTACAAACATAGACGAGGCTCTTGTGATTTTTAGACCAATGTCACTTGTTCCTTTGACATAACGCAATATCCTCTTCACAGCGGTCCAATGCACCGTAGTAGGCATATGTAAATATTGACACACTTTGTTCACTGCAAATGCTAAGTCAGGTCGGGTCAATGTTAAATACTGCAAGGCTCCTACAATGCTTCTATATCTTGTAGCATCTTCTGGTGACAGAGGATTACCATCCGTTCTTGACAACTTCTCCATTGCAACCAGTGGTGTAGACGATGCCTTGCACTTTGCCATACCTACTCTTGTCAAGATATCTCCTGCGTACTTCTCTTGCTTAAGCAAGATGCCTCCCTGTGCCGGTGTTACTTCAATTCCCAGAAAATAATTCAGCTCACCAAGATCCTTGATTGCAAATTCTGATTTCAAGTCTTTTAATAAGGCTGTAACTGCTTCTGGAGAAGAACTCGTAACAATAATATCATCAACATATATAAGCATAAACATAGTAACCCCATTCCTTGAATATATAAACAGAGAGGTATCTGATTTTGATGCCTTGAACCCAAGATCACACAACTTAGTGCTCAACCTTGCATACCAAGCTCGAGGTGCCTGCTTTAGTCCATAAAGGGCTTTATCTAACTTGCACACATAATGTGGCTTGCTTGCATCCTCAAAGCCTGGAGGTTGTCGCATGTATACCTCTTCCTCAAGAACACCATGTAAAAACGCATTCTGTACATCAAGCTGCCTTAAACACCATCCTCTTGAAACGGCTATTGAAAGGACCAGTCTTACTGTGGCTATTTTTACAACTGGACTGAATGTGTCTTCGTAATCAATCCCATAGCGCTGCTTGTAGCCTTTAGCCACTAATCTGCCCTTGTATCGTTCAATACTCCCATCTGCTTTTCTCTTAACCTTGAACACCCATCTGCAGTCAATAATATTTGCACCTTTTACTGCTGGAACAAGATGCCAAGTTCCATTCTTGTGTAGCGCTGAAATCTCCTCCTGCATTGCTTTCTTCCAATTTGGATCACTAAGAGCTTCATCCAAACTTGTTGGCTCGCCTGTAGAACTGAAATGTGCATATCGAATAGTGCCATCAGTATAAACCTTAGGCTTAGAAATCCCGCTTTGTAACCTGGTCTTAACACGTTGTATCTCTGGTTCAGCTATAGACGCAGGAGCATTTGATCCTGAAGGAGCCACAGACGATCCGCCGCCAGCTGATTCCGTCGGGGCTGCAGACTCCGCGCCCTGTCCGGTGCCGCCACGCGCCCCAGACAAACGGAGCCGTCCCGGGCTGTCGCTGTCTGCGCACCGCGAGGCTGCGGGAGCAGATGTCCCGGTCGGACCAGCACCCGATCCGAGGCGGATCGCATCCGTCTCGACTGCAGCGCCGCCCCCAGAATCCATCTGGTCTTCAGCGCCCATCCTGTCGTTTTGCGCCTGGTTCCCTGAAGCTTGCTGTACACCACCGAAAGCTCCGTTTTCAACCCGGATTTCTCCTGCTGCCTCATATTCATCTCCTGCTATGTCCTGTTCATCACTCACAGCACTAGAAGGTTCATTAGGGTCAGCATTAGCATAATATCGATCAATACTATCTACACCCCCTGAATATGAGCTTAGGAGATGTTCGGGAAGAAGGGAAATTTCATGGCGCAATCTTGCTCCAGCATTGGCATGAAGAGATGCAAAGGGAAAGACATCCTCATCAAAGATTACATCACGAGAAATATACACCCGTCCAGTAGGGATGTCTAGACACTTAAATCCCTTGTGAAGGGAACTATAACCAAGAAAAGCACATCTTTTTGATCGAAACTCGAGCTTCCTAGAGTTGAATGGCCTAAGGTTGGGCCAACATGCACATCCAAACACTCGGAGAGATGAATAATCAGGGGTTTCATGGAAGAGAAGTTCTGTGGGTGTTTTATAACCAACAACTTTGCTAGGAAGGAGATTGATCAGACGTGTAGCTGTAAGGAAGGCTTCATCCCAAAATTTCAAGGGCATAGACGCATTTGCTAGGAGAGCTAGACCTACTTCCACTATATGTCTATGTTTTCTCTCGGCTGCACCGTTTTGTTGATGTGCATGGGGACATGAGACGCGATGGGCAATACCAACACGTTGGAAGAAGGAGTTCAACCTTTCATACTCGCCTCCCCAATCAGTCTGCATGGACATGATTTTTTTGTCAAATCTTCTCTCTACTAGGGCTTGAAAATCACGGAAAACAACAAAGACATCAGATTTCTGACGCAGCAAATATATCCATGTGTATTTGGTGTGATCATCAATGAAGCTCACATAGTAGGAGAATCTACCTACAGAGGTAGGCGCTGGACCCCAAACATCAGAGTAGATCAAATCAAGAGGAGCAGCAGCAATTTTATTCGAAGCAAAATAAGGAAGTTGATGACTCTTTGCTCTTTGACAAGAGTCACACACAGACTCACTACTACCATCACTAACAAAGGGTAGTTTATTATCTCTAAGCACTCGATCTACTATGGAAAAGGCTGGATGCCCCAAACGACTATGCCACCTTGAGGTAGATGGCTTATTGACACCAAACGCATGCTTGCTCCGACTCGACCCTCCTTGACTCATCTCTAAAGGGTAAAGGCCACCTTCACATCTTCCTTGATGAAGAGTTGTCTTCGTTGCCCGATCCTTAATGAGGAAAAAATTGGGATGAAACTCAAGAAAGACATTATTATCGGATGCGATGCGATGAACAGAAACAAGATTTTTATGGGCACTTGGAACATGAAGAACATTTTTTAAATGTAAATTGCGAATTGGGGAGTGTAAAGTAGCATGACCGATATTGCTAATTTGCATACCTGACCCGTTGGCAGTGTGCACCTGATCACGTCCACCATACTTCTCCCTCATTGTTAGCTTCTCGAGCTCACTTGTAATGTGGTCAGAAGCTCCACTATCGGCATACCAGTTGGTGTCCACACCATAGGCAGCCGAATATCCTGCATTCTTGTTATTGTTGGGCTGGTAGTCCTCTTCGAACCTGTACCAACACTCAAGGGCGGTGTGGTTGGGCTTGTCGCAGATTTGACACTTCGGTTTGGAAGTGCCTTGTCCTCCTGAGCTGTTCCCTGCAGGGTTATTGCCACGCCCGCTAGGGTTCCGGCCGCCTCTTCCACGACCGCGGTTGCCACCACCACGTCCACGGTTAAAGCCACCTCGGCCTTTATTAGCCATGTTGACCGACGACTGATACTGCTGGCTGCCCGAGTGTTGGTCTTGTAGCATCTGTAGCCTCATCTCGTAGGAGGTAATTTGAGCATACAGATCGCTGAGAGAAATCGGATCTGTACGACCAAGCACTGACGAAACAATCGGGTTGTAATCAAAATCTAGACCAGCAAGGATGAAAGATACCATCTCCTCGTCGTCGACTTTCTTGCCCGCGGCTGCGAGCTCATCAGCAATAGACTTCATCTTGTTGAAGTAGATAGCAGTGGTAAGACTTCCTTTCTTCTGGGTCGCCAGTTGCATACGAAGATTCGTCACGCGAGCACGGGACTGCGCGGAAAACATGTTTTCCAGCGTCTCCCATGCTTCTGCTGCAGTAGATGCCGTGGCCACCTGTCCCAGCACATCTTTGGTGAGGGAGTTGAGCAAATGGCCAAGCACAAGCTGATCATGCGCCAGCCACGTTGCGTACAACGCGTTAGGGATCATCTCCTTGCTCTTGTCGTCCTTGACCACCTCCACGATCTTTGCTGGCGGCTTGACAGATCCATCTAGGAATCCTTCTAGCTGAGCGCCTCTGATGGGCGGCAGCACTTGCGCCCTCCATAGAAGATAGTTGTCTCGGGTAAGCTTTTCCGAGATCTTGTGGCTAAGGGAAGGAAGGGACACCAAGGAGGAGGAGGACGCGGTGGAAGACATGGCAGTAGATGTGTTTGAGGAAGAAGGCTCTGATTACCATGAAAGGATTCAAAACACGGTTGCCTATCTTGGCCTGCCGTGGTTCCATGTTAATATAGGGGCCAATGGCCAAACATGTTACAACAAGATTACAAGCTTAACGTAAGCAAACTCTATTAGAAAGAGTCCTAACCGAAATATGCTAGGCTCTATCTACAACACGCACGCAGGCATGTATATCTGTTACAGATATAATTATACTAATTCTAACACTCCTTCCCTACGCCGCGACCGGATGTTGCCTTGCAGACTCGTGCCCTGGGCGCCACTGCCCTGCCCTTAAAGGTTAGTTTGTCATTACAATCCCCAATTTCTTGCGTGAGCTTGTTGTTGGCATTTTCACCATTGCATTAGCGCTAAACTGAATTGTCTGAATTAAGTGCAAGAGATTTGTATACTTGTGGAACCAATTTATGTCATTTGATGGATGAAATTAAGCATCAGTAATGCTTAACAATATAGTGGTTCCTCGTGTTATTTGGAAACTGCAATGGCTCTTGTCTCTTTCCTCCAAGACAGATGCATCTCGATGCACAATTTGTGGATAATCAGCTAAATTGATAAACCTGCAAAAAATGTGGTGGTTTATGGCCTTCATCTCCACCCGCCCCATGCTAACTGTTTGATAAAATGTCTGTAGTTCTTCTCCATTTGCTTCTGGAAACAGAAATTTATCTGCATACAATGGTAACCTAAAACTTGCTTTCTCTACAAGAGTTGGGACTATCAACATCCTATTTTAATTTCTTGCCTTCACAAGCAGTGTCACATAGTACGTGTTGGAAGAAACCTATTAATTATTCTTGCGCATGCTGAATTGTGTTACATTATTCTTCTGTTCATTTCTACCTTGGTTACCTGGCAGTTCTGACAAAGGCGTAGTATGGAAAAGAATGATCGGATTTTTTGCTCCAGGATATTGCTAGCTATGTGCTTCTTGCATGTGGATCTGTCTATGTTACCTCAGTAAGACAGAATTTCAGATGTTCATATGTGTTGATGGACTCTGTTATTGCCTTAGTAATTCTAAAACTTTAGTCACAACACTGTAAAATGGCTAAATATTACATTTTGTTGGACACTGATACCTTTATCATTTGCAGCCTTTTGTTTTTTTAGGTGAAGCAATTATAGTTACAGTAACTGCCCAACCTAATTTGATTGGCTCGATTTGACTCTCTCTCTCTCTCTCTCACACACACACACACACACAGAGGCAGTACTATTTGAAATAATCCTTTTTAGTATTCCATTGCTCGGAGCAATTTTGCCACTGTATTACAACACACCATCATGCATTTGCATCTTGGCACTAGAAAATCAAAGAAACCACAACTATTTATTGAGAATAGTTATAGTGATATTGTTTATTCTTTGTATTTGTGAAAAGAGTCCTAGCTTTTAGTTGGAATTCTATGTCATTTGCTTGTATTGTAGGTTAAATGTTGAATGCACCACATGATTGACATGAGGTTCTCTTGATTTATATAAATTGAGCAATACATGATGGATATGTGTAGATACTGCTTCTATGCTCATGTTTTCTGAGCTATATGATTATTAATGTTTTTGCTTTTTTAATTTATTATATGTACAAGAGTAGCAATCTTTTTAAATTATGTGGTTGCGTCTCATATGCTACTATCAATGACTAGAGAAAGAAGATGAGAGGCACCTAGAGAAAGAATGAGCTATGGTTATTCAATATATATAGTAAAATATGGCTCTATATTGTCCTGTGATGACTTTGAGTATGATATGTTTTTTTATTTCTGTTCCAAGAAGTTTTCAGGAAGCAGATGTTTTTCCCAAGAGGGTCTGGGCATCTGGCAGCTGAGCTTTATTGTGACTGAGATATTTTCCATCTACACATGAGAATCAATGGTATGCAAGTTTTGTCTCTTTCCCTTGTATTTTTATCAGTGTGGTCATATTTCTAATTCTGCCAATAACACATGCCATGCACTCTCAGTTTTCTGGTAATGCTCGTTTATGATGCAGTAGAAGGAAGAATTGATTATTTGAAGTGGAAAAGATTGCACTGTCCTCGTGATGATCAAAACTGTATAATTACTTGCTAATTATTATTACTTCGGGTTCTCTATGTTTGGAAGCAAAGCAGTAATAGTATTTTTGAATTCTGATTGGTAGGTTTATGTTATGTTCATCATTGAATATTTTATTTAAAAGAGTAATATCAATCCTTAGTGTTGTGGCTTCATATAGATCAATAACAGGAGACAATCAATAAAATTCAGGTTTCTGCATATAGATTGTATATGTTAATCAGTAATGCTTCATGGTGTTAATGGCTTGAAATGTTATGATGAAATTAGTTAACAATCCTAAAGAAAAGGGGACTATAATAGTGCAAGCAGCTATGTCACTGTGTGACTGTGTGGCAGTGTTGCCATAGTGGATTTGCTTGACTATATCCTTTCTTACATGGTAGGGAAGTGAATTGCATAAAAGGTTAGTGTAATCTCTTTTCTTGCATTTCTTTATTCTTCAATTGTTTCACATTGCTGACCTATTTTGATCTGAATTTCTTTTTTAGAAAAACAATTTTTTGTGTCACTTCACTGATATGTGGATGGTGCTACTCTGCTTCCGCTATCATGATTTCAATATCTGAATCTGAATCGATCAAATGTAGGGTGTGGTGAAAGGCAGTGGGAAAGAGATTGCAGAACAAGGGCTAAAGCCTGTGGACGCCGCCGGCACCACCTCAGATCTGGTACTTCAAGGTGAGCATTTGTGAATTGCTATTTTTTTTCTTCAATGTCTTGGTCTTGGTGTGGCCAGTACCACCTCCCGCCAGCACCACTAATGTTGATGTGGCAGATTAGTGGAAATTTGTGCTGTGATTTCTCAGTGGGGAGCTATAATTGTTAGAATTTGGATTTGTACATTCTTGAGATCCCGCTCTTTGATGCATCATTTAATCTAACTTGACTTTTCACATTATTTCAAAGTTCAGTGCTATGCTCATAGTATCATATTGTTCTGGTACATCTATTCTAATTAATTAGCTGAGATAAAACTTAGTGGTCAATTATTTTGGAAATGGTTCTAATCACACACAAAATCCATTGTGTGCTATATATGAAGGTCCCATGTTTTAATTACATTACTATTCACGAATAGTGATCATTTTTTAATGAAGGAAATGACTGTGATTCTTGAAGCTTTTAAGCTGATGGTGATTAATAATTGTATGCTTGTTTCTCTCTTTGTGATATATGTTTTTTATTATTAATTAATTTGTGTTCAATGGCAAATTCTCTTACTATCTTTTTTATCTGAGTTAAATCCATCCAGGTTGTATGCAGGAACTGATGCCGTAGATCCTCTTTATTATGTTTGAACTTCCAGAGCACACGCATTCTCTGCAAGCAGGTTAGTAGGTGACAAATTGAGATTGAACTATTGGAGATTGGATTATAGAGTAAATTAGATGCATACAAGAAGTTGAACAGTTAGCAAGGGATTCATTATCTGATCCATCAAGGTACACTCTAATTTTTCCTTATTTCATTATCTTTCCTTATTTGTGTTAATTATGTTTCCTTCTGTTAGGAGTCTTATGGGCCGGCTCGGTAGGCCCATTAGGGTTAGGTCTAGGGATAAGATTAGATCTTTCTTAAGGGTCAAGTAAACCTCTCTATTTAAAGAGAGGGAGTTGTATCAATCTAATGAAGCAAGAATTAGAAGGAACAACCTTCCTCTTGCCCGGCCGTGGGCAGCAGCCCCGCGGCCGGTGATCTAGCGCCCACCAGCCCTAACATCTCCATAGATCAAGCCCTCGATCCTTGCAGCTCTCTTCTCCTCGCATCGCCCACTATAACATCTGGTATCAGATTCCAGGCACAACGATGTCTCTGGACGCGTTGGCGGCGGCGATCTTCGACTTGCAGCGCCAGGTGGATGACATCTTCGCGCGAAGGGCGGTCGTGGCCTCCCTGCCTGTGCCGCCACCCACGCCGAGGTGGCCGATGTCGCCACCCATGTCGATGTGGCCGCCACCGACGCCCCTGGCCCCGATCGCATGGCCACCGGCGCCACCTGTATGGTCGCCGCCGTCACCGCCGGTCTGTCCGCCACCTTGCACACCCGAGTGGCAGCCGACGGTGGCCCTTGCGCCGGGCGAATGGCTGCAGTGTTCATCCATCGAGGAGAAAGCCTCGACCACGGTGGAGGCCAAACTTAAGGAACAGGCCGAGGCCACGGTGACGGCCGCCGCCACAACGCCCGCGTCGGAGCCCGCTTCATCCACAGCCGCCCACGTCGACCTCGGCAAGGGCGGTCGTCGGCGAAGGCGGCCACTAGAGCCTCCTGCAGCGAGCGGCCCCCGCCGGCAGCCCCTGCCTCGTCGACACGCAGCCTGGCGTCGCTGTCCTCCGCCGCGGACTCACATCCGCGGGCGGTCGTCGAGAGGCCGCCTCCGCAGCCCGCCGCGCCGAAGGCCGCACAGCCGTCGTCGTGGTTGGTCACCAAGGGATGGCCTCCGAGGCCCGCCGCCGGGCGCGAAGAGTAGCGCCGCCGTACCTCGGCGCCGGCCACCACGAGGGCGCCTTCGCTGGCTACAGTGTCGACGACAGCAGCTGCGGGGCCGCCGCCGTTATCCACCGCCGTCTCCGCGATCTGCCTCCGTGGTGCTCTGTTCCGTCCACTTGGGGTGCCTCCGCTGGCTGCCATGGAGACGCTCGCCGTCGCAAGGCCGTCGTCACGCGCGTCCTCCAAGGGGCCGGCTCCGCGATCCGCCGCCGCCTCGCGCGAGGCGTTGGCCACCTGGTAGCGCCGCTGTGCCCCGGCGCCGGCCACCGCGGGGGCGACTCCGCGGCGGCTCCGCGATCCGCCGCCGCCTCGCGCGAGGCGTTGCCCACCTGGTAGCGCCGCTGTGCCCCGGCGCCGGCCACCGCGGGGGCGACTCCGCGGCTCACGGCGGATAGCGCCATGCTCGGCCGAATCTGCGGCTGCAGTTGCGTTACAGCTAGGGTTGAAAACGGTCGGAATATATCCCGTTCCGTTCCGACCGGATTTCTACATTTGACCCGATCGAATCCGTATTTTCGGACAAAATCGAAAACGAAAACGAAATCGGGATATCTAATTCGGATTCGGAACGAACACGGTTAGGCCTCCATCCCGATCGAATTCGTATTTCCCGTTTTTCATCCGGGATATCCCGTAAGCATCCCGAATTTGCCTCCGGATTACAGCCCAACATGCACAACGCCCGCCCAGCCCAGGCCAACAAATCGGCCCAGCCCAACAACATTAGGGTTACCCCTAGTCCCCTACACAGGCCCCCATCCATCCTGATTCCTGATCCACCGCCCCAGCCCCCAATCACGCCGCCACGCCTCTCCTCGCGCTCCGCCCAGCGCCGCTCCGCCAGGCCTGCAGCGGTCGACGCCAAGCGCCGCTCCGCCACGCCCAGCGCCGCTCCGCCCCCAGGCCGCCACCCGCCAGCGCCGCTCCACCCGACGCCCAGCGCCGCTCCGCCCCCAGCCCGAGCCGCCCTCCAACAGAGCTGCTCGCGGCAGCCACGCCGCCGCTCGTCGATGGCAACGAAGAAGATGGCGCCCACTGGACCTGGAGAAACTCCTTCTGGATCGAGGGGCGGCAGGACCAGGACCAAGAGTGTGCGCCGCCTTTTGGAGCCGGCATCAGGCCAGCCACCACGGCCTCCAGGTACTGAGTTACTGACGAATTCGTAGCTAGCAAATTAGTGTATCCTAGATTCATGGTGTTGTACATTTAGGTATAGGTTGATGATACAGCATTGTTTTTCTTGTTTTTTTGTCAGGATCTAGATTTAAAAGGCTTGCATCTCGAAGAGGTAGTCTCAGTCCAAGTCCAAGTCCAAGTCCAGCACCATCTCCGTCTGTAAGGGTTTCTTCTTCACCAAGTGAAGCTGGCACTTCAAATGCGGGCACCAGTGGCACTGGCGGTGGCACTGGCGTGCCAACACATGAGGTGCATGAGCAGAATCAGGGTGATGAAGCTGCAGCTCCAATTGCAAATCCAGAGGTTGTTAATATTGATGACCTAGAGGAAGAAGAAGAGGAGGATGAGCAAGTTCAACTGACTGGCAAGAGGAAGAAGAGGTTGACATCACCAGTTTGGAAGTATTTCACAAAGGATATTGAGGTTGTAGAGGTGAATGGAGTGAAATATGAGCAGCTGTGGGGAAACTGTAACTTTCCTAATTGCAAGACAAAGTACAGAGCTGAGGGACACAATGGGACTACTGGTTTTAAGAACCATTTGCTTAACCATCACAGCGTTGTAAAAGGACAGCTACAACTCAATGTGGGTAAGGACCCTGGCACTCAACTTACTCATGTTCAGCCCTACAAATATGACCAAGAAGTTAGTCTGAAGAAATTCAATTTGGCAATAACCATGCATGAATATCCTTTCAACATAGTTGACCATGAGTATCTTGTTGATTTCATAAAGTCTCTCCGTCCTAACTTTCCAATTAAGTCTCGAGTCACTATGAGGAAGGAAATAATGGATAAATATTTGGAAGAGAAAGAAGCTCTGTATGCATACTTGAAAACCATGCAGTGTCGCTTTAGTGCAACCATGGATATGTGGACCTCATGTCAAAACAAAGGATACATGTGTGTCACAATTCATTGGATAGATGATGATTGGCGCATGCAGAAGAGAATTATTGGTTTTTTCAATGTGAAAGGAAGGCATACTGGTGCAAAGCTGTCAGAAACCTTTACTGAAGTTATGGTTAATTGGTACATTGAGAAAAGACTCTTTGCCTTGACTTTAGATAATGCTAGTTCCAATGAAGTGGCTGTTAATGATATAATTTCAGATCTGAATGAAAATGGTAGTGACTCTCTAGTTTGTAATGGGATGTTTTTCCATGTTAGATGTGCCTGCCATATCCTTAATTTGGTTGCTAGAGATGGGTTGAAAGCAATTTCAGCAGCAACTAAAAAAATCAAATCACTTGTCCTAGCTGTGAAAGGGTCTCCATTGCAATGGGAAATGCTTATGAAGTGTGCCGCTGAATCTGGATTGGATACAAAGAGGGGTATCTCAATTGATGTGTCCACTAGGTGGAATTCTACCTATCTCATGCTGAGAGATGCTCTGTACTACAGGGATGCATTTGTGAGGCTCAAGTCTTCAAACCGCCGTAGGTATGCTAACATTTCTCCCTCACCAGCTGAATGGGACAAGGCAAATACACTTTTTCAATGCTTGAAGAAATTCTATGACCTCACTGAAATTCTCTCTGGTACTTCATATCCTACTGCAAATTTGTTTTACAAAGGTTTCTGTGATATTAAACTCATGCTTGATGATTGGTGCTTTAGTGCTGATGAAACAATTAGTGCAATGGCAGTAGCAATGAATGAAAAATTTGAGAAGTATTGGAAGCAGTCCAACATTGCTCTTGCTGTAGCTTGTTTTCTTGATCCTAGATATAAGACAAAGCTGATTGAATACTACATGAGGAAGTTCTATGGTCATGAGTATCAAGTTGAACTTGACGAGTTTGTTAGTGTGATAAAGAAGTTGTATCAGTTTTATGCTAGTTCTCCTAATGCAGCAATAAAGAAGAAAAGTAATGCTGCTAGAACTAGTAAAAGATCAGTAATGGACAATGTCGATGAAGACCTTGAAAACTTCTTATATTCTGCAACTGAAACTGTTATGGTTGAGTCAAATGAGTTGGATAAGTACATGGCTGAACCTCTTCAGAAAATTGTTGGTGAGTTTGACATCTTGGCTTGGTGGAAGAACAAGAGAGAAGATTATCCTGTCCTTACACAGATTGTTCGTGATGTGATGGCCATACAAGTTTCTACTGTTGCATCAGAATCTGCATTTAGTGCTGCTGGTCGTGTTGTTGATCCTTACCGTAATCGTCTTGACCCTGAGATTGTAGAGGCATTGATTTGCACCAAAGACTGGGTGGCTGCAGCAAGAAAAGGTGATGATCTGTACATACTTTGTAGTTACAACCTTATATTTGCACTACACAAATAAACTGATTTCATATCCTTTTTTATATTCAGATTCTAGAAATGTTGGATCAATTGTGAGTGATCTTGAGGTGGAGGAATTGTCTACTGCCATGGTTAATAAACTTAAGTTTGAGGTATGTTTTCATTTAGGCTATTCATATCTTTACTGGTTGGTACTTGCTAGTCCTTTCATTGATCCTTACTGACTGCTGTAATATTTTCCTTCACAATGGCAATGTGCCAACTTGTAGCTGGAAGAAATCCATGATGGGAAGGGGAGTGAGGAGGAAAACCAGGAAGTTGAAGACATGGGAAGTGATCCAGATGCCATGGAATGTGGTGACTTGTGCTCTTCGGCTGGGAGCTAAGATGGTGTTCTGCTTGTGCGTTATGCACTTGTGCTGTCCTCTTGAAAGTGTGCTAAACTGCTGCACGTAGTGAACTACTGAACTATGCCCTTTTGCTTTTGCTAGTGTCCTTTTGCATATTGTGAACTGTGTCATGTACTCATGTTGCCTGTGGCCTGTGGGTGTGACTTGTGAGAGTGTAAGACAATCAGACTATGTTATTGTTATGCCCTTATTTATGCTACTTAGAACTGTTGGTTGTTGCCTATTTGTCATTTGTTCTGGTGAATCAGTGATGCCAGCATGAGTGTACAGTGTACTGGTGAGTGACTGGTGTAGACGTGTAGTAGTGGTGTTCTACTTGTGGTTGATTGGTTGTGTCCATTCGACATTTCGACATGCTAAACTAGGTTCTATATGTCGATGTTTCCGCTTTGTTTTTTTATTCCGACCGTGTTCGACATGTTTCCGATCGAATTAGTTCGTTTCCGAATATTTCAATATCCCGTTTGTTCGTTTTCGTTTTCGTTTCCGACCTTTTCGAATTCGATTTCGTTTTCGTATTCAAATGTGAAAGTGAAAACGATATTGGGGTTATCCCGACCGAGTTCGACCGCTTTCAACCCTAGTTACAGCTGGCCGGCTGCTCTGTTCGTTGGTGTGGCTAACGATTGGAGCTGGGCTTGTGATGGGCCACAATTCTTATTCGGCCGGTCGGCTGTTCCACAGCAGTATCACGTGAAGGAGGCCGTAGGCTGCAGTGATTCGTTCGTCCAAGGTAGCCCACATGCCACATGTTAGTTTCGCTCGGAGGCACGAGGATTTTCCAGGATTGCAACTGCGTTTTAGATTTTTTTTAGATTGTGAATAAATAAATAAACCGAGATGTAAAAGGTTTATTTTTAGGTAATAGGTTTGCATCGAGTCGGGTCATCATCAAGGTGTCCATGCTGCAGCTCGAGGACGAGCTGCTCAAAAAAGGGTGGGGTAATGTTAGGAGTCTTATGGGCCGGCTCGGTAGGCCCATTAGGGTTAGGTCTAGGGATAAGATTAGATCTTTCTTAAGGGTCAAGTAAACCTCTCTATTTAAAGAGAGGGAGTTGTATCAATCTAATGAAGCAAGAATTAGAAGGAACAACCTTCCTCTTGCCCGGCCGTGGGCAGCAGCCCCGCGGCCGGCGATCTAGCGCCCACCAGCCCTAACATCTCCATAGATCAAGCCCTCGATCCTTGCAGCTCTCTTTCCTCGCATCGCCCACCATAACACCTTCTGCAGTCCTGTGGAGTACTTTAGAAACTGAGGAACTCCATTTGTTTCAGAATTATTTTAGAAGGATGTAGCAGATCTTGTACATAGTAAGGATGGAACACATTTGTACACATGCAGTGTCTACTGTAATTTTTAGCCTTATTTGATGTTTGGTTCTAATTTTTGGACTGTCATCATGTTGTTTGACTGCATTTAAGGCATGGCTTTAAGACAAGACTTTGAGTTCCAGATGTGGCTCTGTTGGTTAATGAATAGCTAATATGATAATGACTACCAAGAGGTAATGCCCAATCGTTGCTGGTGCTCCTGCTAATCAAAATCTAGAATATTGTTCTGCAATTCATGGCTAATTTCATGGTTGCATCTCAATTTTGTTGTTTTCAATCCTTTTGAACTATACTATAGTTTTTTCATAATGTTTTATTCTCCCTGAATTAAGGTTGATTAGTATATCATCTGGTTGATGCTAAAAAAAATCAAACCAAGATATTCCTGTTCCACCTCGATGGAGGGGAGAGGTGGCTGGCGGCCGATCAAGAAAGAGTCTAGAGGAGCAATTGGGATGGGCAGTGACAACACTGTATTTCTCCCTTCACATCAGCCACCACGTCCCCACACTTCTGCAACCCAAATCTGCCATAGGAGGTGAGGGTTTCTATCTCACGCTCCATTTTCCATGGCTCTGCATATTTGAAAAAGCAGATTGCAATCCCTTCAGTCTTAGATCACCTCTCCATTTGCGACAGTGGCGGCTTTTGTTGTTTCGGATTTTTCTTTTTTCACTGCTATGGATAAAGTCTTATGAAAATGCAGCATTCAGTGGAATGTTGGAACAGAACTATGGGAAGGAGGCAAAATGTCATCTTCAGGGGTTTTGTAGCCAAGTTAAAGTTGAGAACTAATACTCTGAAAATGCTTTTGCTCCTCGAACAGTCATCAGATGGCACACCTAATCTTTTGTGCTCCCTAGAAAGTCACAAGATTTGTATACTTTTGTGTCTCTAGCACATCTCTATAATGCTTGTTATGTTTCTTGAGAAATTCATCAACAGTATTATGGTACAAGCGAAGTAAGTACTTGCAGCACTGACTGGAATGATTTGTTGTCATTAGTTGTCTCTTGAACATTTTGTGTTTTCAGGAGTGTGTAGCAAAGGCAAAGTTGTGTGCCTGTTTAAAACTCTATGCTTCAAGTTTACGTAGTGCTAACTCATAATACAATTCTTGCTGCTTAAAACTTTTGGAACGTTTCCTGTTTTGCAGGATATTTTCAGATGCGAAGAGGATGTAATTGTATTGGTTGACGGGCAGTCTTCCTACAGCACAAGGTTTTTGTTTTAATATTTTTGCTTCTGACTCATTGCCTTTATTTGTTGTTTCCTTTTCAATAGAAAATTTATTTAATCTGATTTTTTCCTTAAAAAAAAGAAATTTTACAAGGCTGAGTAATCTGGTAGATTATCTTACTTTAGAGTTTTTACCCTGTTTACATAGATTTTTTTAAACTACTAGCATTCATAGTTAACAGAGAAGGGGAAGGGAGTCCTTTCTATGGTAAGTCAGCATGCAGTGCAATTTTGATAAAGAAAAAAATTCAGGGGAGATTGGCAGGGGTGAGGAAGTGTTTTGTTCATCTACAGTGCTTGCTCTGCATTTGTTTTGGAAGCACTATTGCTGGCGTACAAATGGTATGTCTTGTTTTATGCCATGTTGGTTTCAGTATTACGATTCTTTCTATTTTATATGCGACAATTTGTATGCATGGGAACTAAATAAGAGAGATGTTGAAATGTTAAATACATTTCAAATTTGTTTTGATGCATTGTCTTCCCATGAATTGATGCTTCCATCTACTGATTTCATTCAGTTTTGTGAGAATGCATTTTCTGGATTTCAGATGATGCCATACATATTCAGTTTTGGATGGCCATGGATGTATGTGGTGAAGTTCTGTGTGGTTTCGGTTAATTTATATCGATTACTTTATTTCCTATTTTTTGTTTCAGACCCGCTGGTTATTTTCGTTTGATTGCTGGCAAGGAACCCAACACTTTTTGATGGATCGGGGTCTAGGAGCCATGGATCAGAGGCTGAGAGGTGCCTTGAGAGGTGCCTTCTCTTCTACTGCAATTTCGTATCAGCCAGAGGTGATTATTGTTCAGCTTGAGTTCTTTCTGGAACATTTGAAACATTTACCATATCTTAAGTAAAAGAGGAAGATGCTTTGCATTACTTTCTCTCAATTTATCTGGTCCTGATATAAGGTAGAATTGATGATCATGTTCTTGAATTCCCGGTACTTTTCATAATGTGAGACTCATATGATTCGGGAATGTGGACTCTATATGTAGGAAAACTTGACTGTGTTTGGATATAAAGTGATTGTTCACGGTAGATTGGTTCCAACTGCAATAGATCCGATGAATTGGTGAGCATTAGCTAGATGCATGATACGAAAATAAATAACAACGAATCATTGCTGGATTTCATAACTAACATGTGTGCTTAACCAGGGGTATATATGTCTACCAAATGTTAGCCTGATCATTAATTTGCTACTAATCAAATACCAAATAGTCATGTGTTTTTTCTTGTGACTGGCAGTAAGGTTCTTTTTTCTGATTTTAATTCAATAAAATATGGTTGAAGGCTAATCTCATGTTTGTTACTTTATTTGAAATGCATGTTATGGGTAGGGAAGGAGCGCATGGATTTGGGCGATCTAAAAACAATATACAGTAACCAGTGCTGCCCTTGCAGATTTTCATTGACAAGGGGGTTGCACCTCGCTGGCGATATGGACAAGCAGCTGCTGATAGGCCCCAAGGAAGATTGTAATTAGCTATTAACTCAATGCCCTTAGAAAAAGGGTATATATTAATGGTTAAAAGCTTTGTTCTGATTATGTGTGGTAGAAAGTTAACTGCAATTTAAAGCAGATGAATTGAATAACACAAAAGAAGTTAGGAGTGAAACTGCTGATCTTGTAATTATGGGCCTAAGGGTAAATTTGTTTCTTATTTCAAGGAAAATTTATCTGTGTACCATCTGCTCTTAAACTTGATACTTGGCATAGAACTGAATGTGATGTCTTCGTTTCAACGGAAATTCTGTGACTATAATTGGACTCATCAACTCTCCTGTTGATTTATATGTGGCATTTTGCTCCAAGCAGATCATAAATTGAACTGTTGTCACTTTTATTAAAGGCACTGGTGGCTTCCCTTCTAATATAATACAATACTTTATCTTTATCTCGAAATTAGGAGGTACCAAACATACAAACAAATTGGGAGGCAGAGAGTAAGTCATATAGAGTCCGGTGTTACTAAATAAGCTGAAGATGTTAGCGGACCCTAAACAATTGATGTCATATTATGCTATCTCCATTCCAAAATACTTAGATGGATTAAGGAAATAGATAAAAAGTCACATTTGCCCCTGGCCTGCATTGTAATTAATTTTGCCAATTCTGCACTGTAATTAATAGATACGAGTGGAAGACAGTTCTTTAAACATTGAGAGTAGGCATAATATTATTATTGTATACCTTTGTTTTTGATTTAACCATCTTTAGTTTAGATTTTGCATTTGTCTTTGATATCAGGTAAGATCAGCGTGGCATCGGGTGGGGGTGTGCGGTGGTGGTGCGGGGGGGGGGGAGGGGGGCGGGTTTGGTAGCAATATCTGCCTATCCGCCGAAGACGCAGGGAAGAGGGTCGGGTGGGGGCGAATATGAGATTGATACGAGTGGAAGACAGTTCTTTAAACATTGAGAGTAGACATAATTTTATTATTGTATATCTTCGTTTTTTATTTCATCATCTTTAGTTTAGATTTGGCATTTATCTTTGATACCAGGTAAGATCAGCATGGCATCGGGTGGGGGTGTGTGGTAGTGGTGGTGGTGGTGGGGGGGGGGCGGGCGGGGGCGAACATGAGATGGATACGAGTGGGAAACGGTTCTTTAAATATTGATAGTAGGCATAATTTTGTTATTATATAACATCGTTTTTTATTTAACCATCTTTAGTTTAGATTTTGCATTTGTCTTTAATACCAAGTAAAATCAGCATGGCATCGGGTGGGGTGTGAGATGGTGGTGGGGGTGGTGGGTGGGCGGCGGGGGCAAATAAGAGATTGATACGAGTGGAAGACAGTTCTTTAAACATTGAGAGTAGACATAATTTTGTTATTGTATAACTTCGGTCTTTATTTAACCATCTTTACTTTAGATTTTGCATTTGTCTTTGATACCAGGTAAGATCAGCATGACATCAGGTGAAGGTGTGCGGTGGTGGTGGGGGGTGGCGGGTGGGGGGGCGGGTGGCGGGGGCGAACATGAGATTGATACAAGTGGAAGACTGTTCTTTAAACATTGAGAGTAGGCATAATTCTGTTATTGTATAAATTCGTTTTGGATTTAACCATCTTTAGTTTAGATTTTGCGTTTGTCTTTGATATCAGGTAAGATCAGCATGGCATCGGGTGGGGGGTGTGTGGTGGTGGTGGGGGTGGCGGTTGGGGGGAGGGGGCGGATTCGGCGGCGATAGTCGCCGAAGACGCATGGAAGAGGGTGGGGCGGGGGCGAATATGAGATTGATACGAGTGGAAGACAGTTCCTTAAACATTGAGAGTAGGTATAATTTTGTTATTGTACAACTTCGTTTTTTATTTAAGCATCTTTAGTTTAGATTTTGCATTTGTCTTTGATACCAGGTAAGATCGGCATGGCATCAGGTGGGGGTGTGCGGTGGTGGTAGGGGTGGCGGGTGGAGGGGGGCGGGGGCGAACATGAGATTGATACGAGTGGAAGACTGTTCTTTAAACATTGAGAGTAGTCATACTTTTGTTATTTTATAAATTCATTTTGGATTTAACCATATTTAGTTTAGATTTTGCGTTTGTCTTTGATATCAGGTAAGATCAGCATGGTATCGGGTGGGGGGTGTGTGCTGGTGGTGGGGACGGCGGGTGGGGGAGGGGTGGATTTGGCGGCGATAACCGCCGGAGACATAGGGAAGAGGGTGGGGTGGGGGCGAATATGATATTGATATGAGTGGAAGACAGTTCTTTAAACATTGAGAATATGCATAATTTTGTTATTGTATAACTTCGTTTTATTTAACTATATATAGTTTAGATTTTGCATTTGTCTTTGATACTAGGTAAGATCAGCATGGCATCGGGTGGGGGTGTGCGGTGGTGGTGGGGGTGGCGGGTAGGGGGAGGCGGTAGGGGCGAACATGAGATTGATACGAGTGGAAGACTGTTTTTAAACATTGAGAGTAGACATAATTTTGTTATTGTATACATTTGTTTTGCATTTAACCATCTTTAGTTTAGATTTTACGTTTGTCTTTGATATCAGGTAAGATCAACATGGCATCGGGGGTGGGGTGTGTGGTGGTGGTGAGGCGGGTGGCGAGTGGGGCGAGGGGGACGGATTCGGCGGCGCCACCGCAGACATAGGGAAGAGGGTGGGGGCAGGGGCGGGGGCAAATATGAGATCGATACGACTAGAGGACAGTTCTTTAAACATTGAGAGTAGGCATAATTTTGTTATTGTCCAACTTCGTTTTTTATTTAAGTATCTTTAGTTAAGATTTTGCATTTTTCTTTGATACCAGGTAAGATCAGCATGGCATCAGGCGGGGGTGTGCGGTGGTGGGGGGGTGGCGGGTGTGGGGGGGCGAACATGATATTGATACAAGTGGAAGACTATTCTTTAAACATTGAGAGTAGGCATAGTTTTGTTATCGTATAAATTCGTTTTAGATTTAACCATCTTTAGTTTAGATTTTGCGTTTGTCTTTGATATCAGGTAAGATCAGCATGGCATCGGGTGGGGTGTGCGGTGGTGGTGGTGGTGGTAGGCGGTGGCGGGTGGGGGAGGGGGCGGGTTTGGCGGTGATAGCCGCCGAAGACGCAGGGAAGAGGTGGTGGCGAGGGCGAATATGAGATTGATATGTGTGGAAAACAGTTCTTTAACATTGAGAGTAGGCATAATTTTGTTGTGGTACAACTTCGTTTTTATTTAACCATCTTTAGTTAAGATTTTGCATTTGTTTTTAATACCAGGTAAAATCAGCATGCCATCGGGTGGGGGTGAGGTGGTGGTGGGGGTGGCGGGTGGGCGGCGGGGGCGAATAAGAGATTGATACGAGTGGAAAACAGGTCTTTAACATTGAGAGTAGGCATAATTTTGTTATTGTACAACTTCGTTTTTATTTAACCATCTTTAGTTAAGATTTTGCATTTGTCTTTGATACTAGGAAAGATCAGCATGGCATCGGGGGTGGGGCACACGCGAATATGAGATTGGGGCACACGCGAATATGAGATTGATACGCGTGGAAGACAGTTCTTTAAACATTGAGAGTAGACATAATTTTGTTATTGTACAATTTCGTTTTTTATTTAAGCATCTTTAGTTTAGATTTTACATTTGTCTTTGATACCAGGTAAGATCAGCATGGCATCATGTGGGGGTGTGCGGTGGTGGTAGGGGTGGCGGGTGGGGCGGGGGCAAACATGAGATTAATATGAGTGGAAGACTGTTCTTTAAACATAGAGAGTAGTCATACTTTTGTTATTTTATAAATTCATATTGGATTTAACCATATTTAGTTTAGATTTTGTGTTTGTCTTTGGTATCAGGTAAGATCAGCATGGCATCAGGTGGGGGTGTGCGCTGGTGGTGGGGGCGGCGGGTGGGGTAAGGGCTGATTTGCGGCGATAGCTGACGGAGACGCAGGGAAGAAGGTGGGCGGGGGCGGGGGAGGGGCGAGGCCGAATATGAGATTGATATGAGTGGAAGACCGTTTTTTAAACATTGAGAGTATGCATAATTTTGTTATTGTATAACTTCGTTTTATTTAACCATATATAGTTTAGATTTTGCATTTGTGTTTGATACCAGGTAAGATCAGCATGGCATCGGGTGAGGGTGGCGGGTAGGGGGAGGCGGCGGGGGCGAACATCGTCAATCTAATCCTGAGACCCCTCTGTTTTATCTCGCTCTCTAGTAAAAGATTCACCATCTTCCTCAATTCCTTGTGGGCAGACTCACTGCTACCATGCTCCGGTAAAGATGGTCTCTGAAGCTTCTTTACTGATGTTGCTGTTTGCCGGCCAATGACATGGTTGGAGTCGTTTCAATACCAAGCTAGTGCCTCATCAGCTCCACGTCCATTCACCATCAATTAACACATCAAAGGTGAGAACCGCTGGTCTAATTCTGTTTTACATCCTAGCGTTCGTACTCACTAGCTGCTAGCATGTTGTCTCTCATTCTCACTGCACGCCAGCCACCACATGCACATGCAGTAGCTGCTGCATGCAAACTTGTCTTATTCTTGTTGATCGACCTCATAATAATGGTTGTAGTGTGGTCTGCTGATGCTCTTTTCTTTGTATCTTCACGTTACAACATGCCATCGAGATAAAGCATTCTTCTCAGTATATGTTTCTCTATGTTTATCAGCACCTTCACGCACAACAGCGCAACATTCTACACATGCTACCCTGTTCAATCCACGCTTGCATGCATGTGTTTGCCATAGCCAATTACACGCCTGGAAAGCAAGCAATTAGTACACATACATCTTCATGATGTCAGCATTACATGATGCTTATGTCATATTTTTGTTTTTCCTTCAAAATATAATTCCAGTAAATTCAGCAATATATCTTTTGTCTTTTATGTTCACCCAAGTTTCAATCACGGAAACATAATTGTCCTTTTCTCTTGCGATGCATGCCTTCCTGGATCCTCTCTTTTATTATTCGCTGGGATTGAAGGACCGACGTAAAACTCTCTTCTCCTCGCCGGCACAGAAGCACCCATGCGGCATGGCGTTCCTAATCACTGGTTTCCTATAGCTTCGTCCTCAATCAACATGCCATATCTGAGGTGAGAAGCCTGAATGCTCGCCTAATTTTATATCTAGTTTAGATGCAGTCTGCAGTTTGCCGGCACACCTTTTGTTCCACGCCGGCCAGCACATATCATAGCTAGCTCATGCATGCAGTCTAAATTCAATCCAACATCCTATGCAAACTTCAATAGTTTAATCCTTGTTGACGTCAAACATGCTTGACTTATGTGACACAAGTTACGTCACGATAATTTCAGCAATTTAATCCTTGCTCTTGTCTGACTTAAACAATTCTTTCACACATAATTTATTTAAAGTCATAATCTGTTCTTCTAGAAACACTTATCGTCTTTCTTGCCATTCTTTTTCCTTAGAACTTTATGCCATGCATCTTATCCTGACATCAACAAGCTAGTGTAGTTTCACATGTCCGTTAATACCTTGCATGATGTCATCATTTCATCATGCTGATGTCATATACACTTTGAAAAATATCTATCATGTAATCTATAACTCCTATATAGGAGCTCCCCACTAGGGAGTTCTTTCAACATGCAAGCATGCCACCTCAACAGCCCCAATAAGACCATGACATCCAGTGGTGGGCCCCATTGTTTTAACTAGCTAAAAAATGTTATAACTCAAAAATCAAAAAACCAAATTAAATTCTGATTACACCATTGGATTCCTTTTAATAAATCCTTCAAAACAAGATCTCATATGAATATATTTTGATAAAATGATAAATAGGCCTCATCGATGCTAGTTGGTATAGAGTAAAGTGAAAAATAAAAAAAGAATGAAAAAAGGAAAAGGAAAAGGAAAAAGAAGAAAGAAAAAGAATAGGAGGGTGACAATAATATTCTAACTCATAGATTTCTCCTACATACTCGCGGCAACGCGCAGGGAATTGAGGAATATAAAGGAATTGCAGCGTAGATAGTCCTAGCAGAAACATAACGATCGGATCTTTTTTCATTTGACATCATGAAATATATCCATTTTATACTAAATAGCTATTCAACACGTGAGTAGGCCCGGCACCACCCCTAAACTACGCTTAAAAAAGTGTAAGTTATGGTTTCTAAAGTTCCTTTTGGACGCTGACAATCCGTGAAAGGGAAAAGTTATTGTAAGAGAGATATGTTATTGTAAGAGAAATCGTGTAAACTGCAAATAAAGCTAGGTGAATTTTGGTGAAATACCACCGTGACTTTAGTATGTCATCATGCTAACACACGGTAACACCGATTACTCTAGGGTTTAGGGCCGCAGCAACGCGCGTGGTGTTCAAACCTAGATCAAATCTAGATCAAAGAATTACTAACGGCGGCGACGAGGTTGCCGAGATCGCCGAAATTCTCTCTTATGATCAGACGCGTGAGGTTGCCGAAATTCTCTCTTACGATCATTGCATTTTTCTTAATTCCCGCAGCAACGCGCTTCTAAAACTAAATGTTTAATTTGCATAAATCATACTTGAATATTTGTGAATAAATTTGGACTAAGTTTCACATCGTTCTTTTATATATAAATATAACTTGGTTAAATAAGCTATGCACATGGTTTTATTTAATTAAAATATATCAAGCACACAGCTAGTTTTTGTGTGTTATAATCCAAATCTCTCGATAGCTTTGTCTTTTTCAACCGTAGTTCCGTTCTCGGCGTTTCATGCGTTTGCGTTCCTAGAACCAAACCCTATCCTCTTTTTAAGCCTCTCTTGATTGGTGTATTGTTCTTAGTTGTTCTTGTTTGTCTGCTTTGCATGTGTTGTGCCCGATGTTTGCTTCGAGTAGAAGATCGAGCTGTTGTTCGGAAGTCTTGAAGATCAAGAGTATCAAAGAGCAAGAGCGGAAGAACATAAGGGTAGTTTTTGTTGGAGAAAGGCAAGTTGTCTTCTATTTTATCCTATATAATTGCATGATAATTAAGTTTATCTTTTATGATATTGCATAAACTTGATGGGAACACCTTTTAAGGACTTACCTAGATTTTTACTCATGATCCTTGGAACAACCCGGTTTAATAAAATGTTTTGGGTAGACAATGCTTAGTTGCTTTACCTTAGGATGGTTGCAAATGAATCTATTATACAAATGGAAGTTATGCATGTTTATGATGATGCTCATGGTTAATACAAGAACACCTTAATTTAATTAGAACATGGAGAACCACCCAAGAAAACAGTGCAACCACAGTCTATATGGCTCTGGCTTAGCCAATTAATTAGGCGTTTGGAACTATCTGATAGCCTTATCTGAAAGGAGCACAGGGGGCCGGAGTTGAAGGGGTATAGCCCGGTTCTTTTGGGGTAGCAGCCTTTGCTAAGGTGCTGACCACTAGGGAGGGTTATGATCTGCTCCGCTGCTGTAACTGTTGCAGGTTGTTGGTCTTTTGCATTCTTTTGTAAAGGCTTCGTAGTGGACCCCTAGCCACTCACCTCGGAAGTGTTTAAGGGCCTTGCAAACTCGGGCGACATGGGGAACACGAACTGTGGGTAAAGTGTACAACCTCTGCAGAGTGAAAACTAATCGATCAGCCGTGCTCACGATCAAGAGCGGCTTGGACCCTTACATGATAATCAAACTTAAAGATGGAAGTAAATCGTGATTTTCCTTATGGTTTTGAGATAAGATGTATTCTAAATGTTTAAGTGAGTTGGTATGAACTTACATCTAGTAATTAGGCGTTTGTTAATTAAAACTTGACCAACATTAAAATGCTAACCGCTGAAAAAAAAAACTTAGCCTATCCTTGATAGTCTTGCATCTTCCCCCACTTGCTGAGCTCCAACCATAAGTGTGCTCACCCTTACTAAACCGCTGTTCAGAGGCGTACGCAACCCCCAGTCGTTTGCCTGTGAAGTTTGGAGCCTTGTTTCCCAGGATTCTGCTGTAAATCTCTGATAATCTCTTTTCTTTACATGATATTGTTTCTGTTATTCACTAATGATGTCACTATATGTATGGAACTAGATCTTGGCATACATATAGGTAGCACTTGGTTTATTTTGGAAACCGGGTGTGACATTTGGCGGCCGCCGAAGACGCAGGGAAGAGGTGGGGCGGAGGCGAATATGAGATTGATACGTGTAGAAGACAGTTCTTTAAATATTGAGAGTAGGCTTAATTTTGTTATTGTACAACTTCGTTTTTATTTAACCATGTTTAGTTTAGAGTTTGCATTTGTCTTTGATACTAGGTAAGATCAGCATGGCATCAGGTGGGGGTGGGGTGTGTGCGCTGGTGGTGGGGGTGGCGGATGGGAGAAGAGGAGGGTCATTTGAGTTGTCTCGTTTGTGGGTTGCGCCACCACGAGATTGTTGCTGAGACTCTGACGATGGGATTGTTGTCTAAGGTAATTATTATGGTATGAGATCATATTTCTCTGCTATTCATCTTGTTCGATTGGCTGGTGTTGATTTGTTATGAAAGAAAAGTACTGTTGGTTAGGGATGAAAACGAAAACGATAATTCCCGATTCCCGGGAATCGTTTTCGAAGTTTTACCGAAATTTGACCCTAAACGAAAACGAAATTGGTTACCGGAAATCCGAAAACGAAAACGATAAAATAATCCGAAATCGAAAACGAATACGATTTGAGACTTGTCCGATTGTTTTTAAAAAATACCGTATTTAGCCGATTTTTTACCGTAGAAAATATCGAATTTCTCCCGCGGAACGACATAGCGATCTGGGTCATGCCGCTGCCGCCGCAGACTGTACCATGCAATTTGGGGAAGCTGCAGTAGTCAGCAATGAAATTGCGAGGACAAGAGAGAAGATCAGGCCATAGGTAGTCGATTTTATTAGTGCCCCATTCAAAGTGTTGGTGGACGGTGATGAATTTGTGGCCGGCGGCGACGGGTTGACTGAGCTGGGAGAGATGCGCTGCAGCCTGCAGGAGGGATGCGGCTGTCTGAGGATGATATTAGGTTTAGGTAGATACTAGGCTGGATGGGCCAACGTTTGCTTGTTGTTGAGCTGTAGGCCAAAATATGGCAGCCCAGCTAATCCTTTTCTTTATATTTTCTTCTTCATAAGCATGTTTAATTAAAACTTGGTTGATGGTTTTCTAAAAAAAACGTGGTTAATGGTTTAATTATTTGTGTTTTGTGATGTTGGGACCCTTGCTGTCTTGCTGAGGGAGGATCATCACTTATGTTAGTATGTGTGTCGTGTATGAGACTGTGTGGTGTATCATGGATGGATGGTTCATGGTTTGATACATGGATTAATGTCTTAATCGACTCGTGTGGCAAATTGTGTGCTGCAGTTTGACGTATTTATCGTTTTTCAAGTATCGTTTTGATGGGTTTCGATCGTTATCGATGAGTTGTCGATCGTATAGTTTCGTTTTCGATATTATCGAAATACCGACACCGTTCTCGTTTCCGACAATACCGTATCGCTTTCGTTTTCGAGAAAAAAGTGTGAAAGTGAAAGTGGTGGAGCCTTCTTCCGATCGTTTCCGATCGTTTTCATCCCTACTGTTGGTTGGTTGGTGCTTGGTGGATGGTACTGATTTGTTTTGAGAGAAAAATACTACTGACTGGGTTGATAAGTCATACGAATAAGGCAAATATACCCATGTACTTTCATTTTAAAAAATATATTATTTATTTATTGTATGATTTTAAACCACTTTACATAAAATAAAAAAATTAATTGTTGTGGTGAGCGCTAGGAAGGTCTTGTTTTTACTTATTGCACAGTACTTTGCTCTTACAACCAATCTACAGTACAACTTCTTACGTAATATTTTTCTCTCACAACCAATCTGCCGGCTTACGCATTTAAGACCTGACGAACATTGTCATGATTTTCTAAACACGCACGTGTCGCACGTGCATTTTACTAGTTGTGGAGAATATAAAAGAATGAAAGTAAGACCAAAATTGGTACGTCGTTTTTCCTCACCGCCCGGGCGTCCGCCAGCGCGTCCGCTCGTGGTCCTCTCCGTGCGTCATCCTCCCGGTCCCACCACGTCGCGCGTCGTGTGGTCCCACAGCAGCGTATCCGCCACCCACTTCTCCACAACCCAAACCCTAAACCGCCATCCTCCACCCCGCCGCCATCCCTCACGCCGCTGTCGCCGCCGCCGTCGAGCACTCGAGCTCCCCCATCTGCTACTGGCCTCGCCGCTTGATCACCCGTCGGCCGCTTGTCCTCCTGCACACCTATCATCCCCGAACCAAATCACTGGAGACACCCCTGACGTAGCGCACCAAGTCTTCTCCTTCTTCTCCTCGAATCGACGTCGTCGCCGCTGCCATATCGATACCTCCGACGCCCCACCGCGCCTCTTCGGGTCGCCGCCGCCACCGGATCGACGCCCCGCCGCGCCTCTTTGGGTCGCCGCCACCACCGGATCGACGCCCCGCCACACCCTACGCCGATCTCCCGCGTTCTGTCCTCTTCGACAGCCGCCGTCGCCGACATCCCGCTGAGGTAATTTCCCCATCACTGTTCTCCTTTGGTCCTCCATTTTTCCGATCCGTACCAATCCATTCTTGAGTACTCCAGTAGCTCAACACCGGCAACGTGTTCACGACGCTCGAGTCCCTACTTGGGGCGGTGTAGTAGCAGGAGCCGCAGCAGAAGGAGGTCTTCTCGGCGCCTGCGCCGCTCACCACCAAGTCCTGCATCGACGTCCAGGACGACGATGACCACTGCGCCCCCACGCTCTATCTGGGGCACCGCGGGCCATGGGGATGAGGCGGGGAAGGATGAGGAGGACGTCGAGGATCATGTTTGCAGCTCCCTTCTGAAAGTTTATTTCTCCTGCTCCTCTATACACCTCTTGATTTGCTTGTTAAGTTCTTCAAAACCTGCATTTGCTTTATGGAACTGTATAGATCCCATACCTCAAAAGTGGCTGAACTAATCCTACAACACTTGGTTACATGCGTACTCTGGTAATTGTTAGTTTTAGATCTTGTTGTAATATTAGAACTTTAAAATTCATGGTTATTTTGGAATGGTCAAATAGATTTGGTCCGATGATGCCCTGGTAAATATGGTACTTCTGGAATTCCTTCCTTGCAATGGAGATTGCGCCATTGTTTTGTGCTATGGTAGGACATGTTATAGGACTAATATGTTTATTTGTTCATTACAGAAGCATATGTGAGAGTTCATGCAGTGATTTCGAAAGATAAATTAGACATGAGTTCTCTGCATATTGGTTTAGGGTTCCTGTAGTTTACTCCCTGATATTCCAGTATAAATCGGTGTGCAATATTTGTGTCTTCAGATTTTATTGTCTGAAACTCCACAATTAGGTATGTCATCCAGATTGCACCTTGAAGCAGGGCACGAGGAGTTACGGATCAGAAGTGAATTCTGATGTCATCTTGTTGTTAAAAGTAATGCTTAGTTGTTATGCTAGCAAAATAAAGTGATACTTTGCTGAACCCTAGCCTCAAGCTCCAATGCTGAGTGATGACATCTTTGAAAATTACTATAATTTCAGAAATTGTGGAGAAAATTTTCACTGTTTATATATAAATGGAAATGAAAGGCATAAATGCATATTTCATTCTGTCTTTGCAATATCCAGTCTGCAATGTTCTTGTCCATTGCCGAGCAATATTACCATTTTTTAAGTTATAAACTCCATCCATAAAAATGTTTATTGGGCTATTTCCACATAACAATATAACATCATACTTACTTTTTGGTAGTGTTAGGATGACATGATAGCAAAGTAGTACATTTTTCTTTGTCTACCTGAGCTTATATTTTTTTTATCATGCTACAGTGCTTTGCTTGTATGGTAGACAGACGTGGGCTCCTTTGCAGAACATCTGCATGTGAGCCTCAGGGGTGACCCCATATTGCTAATTTGTTGTTGTGCATCATGTGTGGACAGTAACAGAGGGCTTGACTCGGTTCATGGCGATGACTGGTGAGTTGCTCTGAATAATTTAGTACACGAATTGGTGTCTACATTAGACTATGTTCGATGATCAACTGCGAAATTTCTCGAATCCTGAATTTCAGTTCTCTCAGTTAGTTTTACTCATAAAAGTTGGACTTATTATAGATTTCTCTTTTGCTTGTTTTATGACGAGGATGAGTGGGCGACCTCCCGATCCGCTCACTGCAGACCTGCAATGTCGTCTGACCCATCGCTGACCAAGCTAAGCACATTGGTAAGAACCTTGTCCGCCCCTGTTTTCGTTTTGCACCCTGTTTCGGTCTGGACCTGAATGATCTTGGCTTGTCAGTCATGTGATGGAGCACGAACAAATACTGGCGGGGTCACCAATGGCTTTGCGTAATTAATCCATATAATTAGTCCATGTTTCTTCACCATATACTTAGCCACTGATAAGATCATACTGCACACGTACTAACCAAAGTTGTGTGATGTTCAGGTTAGCACATGATTCATCGATCATGAGTTTCCAAGGTTCAATTAGAACTAGGTATTTAAATATACTACTGTCAGTTTGTAATGATATCCTTATTTGCGTTTTAATGTTTGCAATTTACCCAAGTCTAGATCATGAGCTTTTTTCATGTAATTTACTTTGTCAGCATAAAATTTTTAGGTCTGTTGATTCCTGGATTTTCCTTTATGCAGATCAATTTATAGTCATTCCATCTATTTGTATGTAAACCTGCTATCATGCAACATCAAATTGGCAAATGACAGTTTTCAATTTATTGGCCCCACAACTTTAGATTTTCAAGGACATGGTGAATAATCAGAATCTGTTATATGAAAAATTCTCATTTTGATATTCTGAATCATCTTATGATGGGAAATGTATTTCAGGATTGTCATTTCTCTGCTTATCTTTGTCCAGTCTACGTGCAATGTGCATCTTCAGTGCTTTGCCAATATGATCTGCTATGTATTTGGTTTTGAGGACAAAATGGTGATATGCTCGTAGATGAAGTCACAATTTGGACACTGGAAACCCTAACCTTGTGCCCTCCTCTTACCCGATGCGGCGGCGACATAGAAGGCAACTGGGCGGACGTCGAGCGCTCCCTCTCTTCCCTCCGCTCACGCCTCGCATCCTCCGTCCGCCACCACTGCCCAACGCTTCCCTGGAGCGGCGGGGAGCTCAGGCAGTTCAGGCTGGGGCCGTATGTCCTCGACCACCATGGCGGCAGGCACCCACTAGATCCGCTCGGCTCCCCGGCCGGCAGCCCATGGCGCAGCGGTGCCTGCTCGCGTCAGGCAGTTCAGGTAAGCAGTTTTTTGCTATTTTTCTACATCTCTTTCAGAAACTGGATAGCTGGATCATTTTGCTTTGTGCCTACAACAGGATAAGCATAAGTTACAGAACTGCATGTGTGTGGGATATTTGTGGATTACTTATTCATTGGTTCATTTTAATGCAGAATTATGTGATTATATGCATCTGGTGTTCTTGACTGGATACTACTCAAGGTTCCTTGGCATATTCAGGGGATAGTTAATCTTGAGACATTACAATTATTCACACAGCTAGCTAACTTTCCCGGGATTCTGAAGATATGAAACAGCGAAGCTGCTGCGGCCAAATTTAGGTCCTCTAAGTATGCCTTGCATTATTCGCGTGATTAGATAAGAATTTGTTGATTGGCATGAGGTAGTTTTATTTTTTTAGAGCATCGTATCGTTTTCCTACTGTCTTTGCTTCAAATGATTTGTATGGCAGACGGATCAATTCAGTAGGGACAACTATATAAATCATAGAAAATCTTTGTTTTATGTATCCTCTGCTGAACTGCTTCAATTAGGCAACCACTACTTCCTGGTTCTTGGACCATAACTCATTGCCACATCTTAGAAATTGATTGGTGTCCCGCAAAATACAATTCTTCCTGAGTGAATAGTCATGCCTTCTAACTATGCAAGGCAGTGACAGATATGTGTATTAGTGAATGTGTAATTTTCTCTGTTTCCTTTGCTTTTCTCTCTTTTCACTCTGCAGCTAAATGCGTAATTCTTTGAGTGAAAAGTTATCTGTTCTTTTCTCCAATCATAATGTTGTTTCATCAAAGCCTCTGCAGAGCAGTTTTGACCTGGTACATATAGTTTTGTTTCATAGGCAGTTAGTTCTACGATAGTTTTTACTACTAGCCTATTTTGTGGAGGTTTAGACTACTTCTCTAGGCCTGTGATCCATGAAATTATTGAAATCTTGAACAAAGTAGCCTGACCAGAGATATATTATTTGCATTTTTTTTCTTGTGAAATCCTGAACAATGGCCATTTACTTTCTGAATGCTGGTTCATGCATCGTAGTACATTCTTGAAGCCAGCAATCTGTTTCTCTCTTGTGATGACCATATGAGCTTTGACCGGTAATCGTTTTCAAGTTTTAGAATTTTGATGTTTTTTTGGGACTTTGATGCAGCTGACCGATTTCGGGCTATTGAAAAATGATATGTCGGTACAGTTTAATCCTTAATTAATTTTTTGTAACAAATCCTTCATGGCTTCACTTCATGCACACTGATAGACACTTGTATACATTTTTCTCAGATATATACATGTACCATTAGCATTCATACTTTGATAATTCTGTTGTTTACTTGCAGATGTTGCTTGCATGATCTCTTCTCTCCTTATTTGGAGAAAACATTTAGAAGCTGCTCAGTTACTGCAGGCCATTTTGTTGAAGATGTTATTCTTAAACAATATAATGTACTTTTGGCAAAAAAAAATCACATTATGTACTTTATTTCAAAATATATAGTGGTTATCGCCGTAGCGTTAGCACGGGCATTATATTGCCAAGATGCGGACCTGTATATTGCCCGTGCAAAGTCCTGGTTTTGCATCTCTGTTCAAGCATGACTGCATGAGTATCTCTGGAATAAAATTATTGCATACTCTCCATTACCGTGCGAATTACTCATATTGAATGTGCATCACATTTGTTGCTGCATTTCCCTTTGCAGTGGCCGCAGCCGACGCCCAGGAGCATGATGCAATTTTGTTCATGGTACCTTGTGCTATCAGCTTCTAACATTGTGGGGCCGTGGGTGGTTGTAATACTGGGCCATTATGCATATGTGTTGCTTGGTCAAAAAATTTGATTCAGCCATTGTGTATCATGTGGTAGGCCATTAACATATTGAACCCTGTACTGTTAGCTTGTAATAGTAGGTGGTGGTAATACTCGATCACTGTGCATAAGTGTTGCTTGGTGGAAATTTTGATTAGGCCATTTTGTATCATGTAAGCGGCTGCAAGCATTGTTACGGCACTTAGGTCATGTATGTTATTGGAATGAGATTGAATTTTACATGGGCATGACAAGTTAATATTAATTGTTGTTGAATATATGAATGTGCAATGACAATTATGGTACATGATCGCGGACACTTTGAGAGGTATTTTTCTTTATTATGTAGGAAATTTGTTTTGCCCGTAGTAATGCACGGGCACGAACCTAGTTGGGGAGAACGGAACGAACTCCACCCGTGCGCTTTACGACCGCCTCGCCTTTTCTTCCCCCGGCCTCCACCTGTTGACCAATCCGTCCGAAGCGTGGTGCCGTGGCGCACGGACGTCGCAGCCGAGCCGAGCCAAAAAGGAACCCCACCACCACCGCAAACCCCTCCCCCGTGCCGGCCCTATCTCGCCCCGTTCCGCCCGCCCCCCCGCCTCGTCCGCCTCCGTCGTCAGTTCTTCCTCGCCACCTCCGCGCTCTCCCACCCCGGCCTCTCCGCTGCCACCCCCGCGGAAACCCTAACCCACCTCTCGGCCCCGGCTGCCCATGACGGTGCCCCGCCGCGCGCGAGGCGGAGGGAGCGGATTCGCGACCGCGCCGCCGTCGCCGCGGTGCTAGCGCGCGCCCGGCCCCCGCCGTCCCCGCGCTCGTCCCGCCCGCGGGTCGTGCCCGCGGCATCCGCCATGTTCGAGGGCCACGTATGATCTCTCCCTCCCGCCTTCTGTATTCCCCATTCCAGTGGGGTTGTGTTGCTCGGTGGGGTCGGTCCGGGCTACTGAGTCTCTGTGGTCACCATGTTTCAGATTGGGGGGCAGTTTGGAGGGGGTTGGATGGTTTGCACATGCATATGTTGTGCAGTTTCATGTCTTTGATAGAATTCCAACTGCTCAGGATTCTATTCACTTAGCTCAAGCAAAAAAATGTTATTACATTTAGTACATACTCCCTCCGTATCAAAATATTTGTCGCTGTTGACGTTTTGTTGTAACTTTGACGATTCGTCTTATTCAAAAAATTATTGGAAACATGTAAAGGGATACGTCAAGCTTAAAATACATACAATAGTAAAGCATATAGCAAACAAAATAAATTGTACTTGCACAATTTTTTGAATAAGACGAATGGTCAAAGTTGCAGAAAAAAGTCAATGGCGACAAGTATTTCGACACGGAGGGAGTATGACACTACAACATTGCCTGTCATAGTTTCATCTGTGCTGTTGCAATTGCAATGCGGAATTTCATAGCTGCCAACTGCCCTGTACCATTTGCTTATATTACAAATTTCATAGCCCCTGTTACCTCCAGGAGATAATGTTATGACATTTGCTATAAAGTTTGGATGTTCTTCCATGGCAGTTACCTTGTATTTGCATTGATGCTATTTAGTATGACATAATGTTTCTTTGCTACATGTTGGTGAATCTTGATAGTCATTACCTCCGCAACTGTATCTCGTGTGTGTTTGATTGCTCTAACAACTATGAATGCATTAAATGGAATTGATCTTCATTGGCCTTTTAACAACCCTGATCATTTCTTGATTCTCAGTAATGTATGCAATTTTAAGCATCCCTGTTGTGATGGGAAATATGGTATGTGATATCCTTGTCCCATTGAAACGCGGGACATAAACTCATATATAGTGTAGTTTCTATGATTTGTTTTTTCAAGTAGTATAGTTTTCTCAAGAAACCGGAAAAAGATAAGTGTAGATAAGTAAGGAGGGGCCCCCTACCACACTGCTTGAGATTTCATTTGGTATTTTTCTTTTACGTTCTTGTGTATGAAACAATTATGATTGCAAACAGTGTATGAAACAACGATGCTGGTAAACAGTGCGAGTATTTTATGAGTTGTTACAGTTACTTCTAACCGTGATTCTCATTCATACAAGTACCACTTAAACCGTGAATCACCAAGATGTTTTGCAATCTATTTTCCCAACTTATTGAGTTTTTTTTTGCATGTTATCACAGTTTCATCTTAGTGTTATGTTCTGAGCGATGAGCCCATGACATAGTTGTAACTTTTTAAAATAGGTGCTGTATCTGCTACGCAAATATTTGGGTGAATATGTTGAAGGGCTTTCTGTTGAAGCTCTCAGAATTAGTGTCTGGAAAGGTATGTCTTTCTTATTGTCTCTTTCTTTTTTGCTTAACCATTATCTCCTGGTTGTATTGTAAATTGCAAATCTGATACCAATTTTTTTCGTGTTCTTATTTATGCTTCTATTTTGCTGTGGTCCGATACAACTCGTTATTTCTTTATTTAGACCAAATGATCAAACCTTAGTTTTACGGTATTGTTTATTCGGTGCTTGCCTGAAGTAGAGTGAAGTGGGTTAAGTTAAAAAAACTTTTAACTTATGATGAAGTGTTGACCAGTGGTAGAAAGCTTGCCAGTTTTCGCTACTATAAACTCTAGTAACCTAACTGTTTACTAGGATGCAGCATGCAATATTTAATATGTATGTCTGAAAACGAAAAAATGATTAAGATCCTTTCTTATTTTTGTACGGTACTCATAAGTGGTGATGCAAACTAATCTCTTCATGGAAATATAGTAGTGTTGTCTGGAAGCATATAAATTAAACTTTGTTTGGCATTGTTTCCTACTTGTCAGTTCTTGATGTATAGGAAAATTGACTTCTAGTAAATATTCCTATTAGTTGTAAAGTAAATGTATCTTGAATTAGTATACTATGGTACTTCAAGGATGCTGCTGCTGTGACAAACAAAGAATAAACCATATGCCTAACTCCCCCCCCCCTCCCCTACTGTTCTGCTTGTGTGGATATTGTATTTGTGATTTTGTGACCCTGTTTTCATTTCTGTCTGCAAAGGTGATGTTGTTCTAAAAGACTTGAAACTTAAAGCTGAAGCACTGAATTCTCTCCGGCTTCCAGTGACAGTGAAAGCTGGGTTTATTGGCACAATAACGTTAAAGGTACATTTTTTTTTAACTATACCATACATGGTTGATTTTGGTCTAATTTTGTGGTTGTTATCTTACATCACAATATTTAAAATTGTTCAATTAGTTTCCTAGTAGAGATTACAATGTACCATGCGTGACATTTCGAAACTGGATTGTTTACTTCTTTGTCCTGCTGATTTATTATTCATACGAAACTCATCTATCATATTCTGCATTTTATGTATGCAAAAGGTCCATCTGGATTAGAATCCTCTTGATATGCACAGCACCTAATCCCACAATGAGTAGTCATTTATCTTCTTCTGTTATCAGCACTTTTATTGTCCCGTATCATATTTTTTTGTTTGTGTGAGTTGTAAATGCCAAAATGTGATTTCTGATAGGTCCCTTGGAAGAGCCTGGGTAAAGAACCAGTCATTGTTCTTATCGATCGTCTATTTGTTCTTGCTCATCCTGCTCCTGATGGGCAGACTCTCAAGGTATTTAATGCTGGTATTTTAAACTGAATTGGAAACAATATTTCTATGAATGTTACTTCCTCACAGTTCTTGTTTCGGACTATATTTTGCATCTCACCTTTCCTTTTCAACTTTAGGAAGAAGATAGAGAGAAACTTTTTGAAGCCAAGCTTCAGCAGATTGAGGTTTGTTTCATGCTATGTCTTTGTTGCTTATTTGTCTTCTGACGGTCAACAGTTAAGATATCCATCCAGTATGTTATATTTACGTAAGGTAAAAAAAGCCAATTCAAAAATAAGTAACACTTGGGCTTGCATCACTTCGAGTTTTTTTGTGCCTAACTTAGACATAGGCATCAGTACTTGCTTTCCATTTGCTTGTGGTATATTTATCCTAGTAGTGTGCATCCTATTAAGATCCTTTGCTATGAGTTAGCATTGTCAATTCTTTTATGCGGTACACTTCAAAAAAAATACTGACTCTTAGCACCATGCTCTAATATCATGTATTTTTGTGATTTACTCCATTTGCTCCAAGTCTTTTCTGTTCCAGCTGCGCAAATTGATTGCCAGTTTGCCACCAAATTAACTTCAGCTTTACCTTAATGACCTTGTCATTAAGCTCCCTTTCTCATATGGTTGAAAGTTAAATCAGCCAGCCTTCTGTTTGTTACAATTTAACTGTTTTTTTATTTCTCGGCAGTCTTGCAATCTCCTGTTGACTTACGATTTAACTGTTGCACCCTTGTCTCTGCTGTTATTTTCTTGCTATCTCATTTTTGTTTGACCTGTTATTTCATTCTCTGCTTTTCCGTACAAATTATTTGTGCAAACAACTTTTAATTCTTCTCTCCTTGTTCTGCAGGCTGCAGAGGCAGCAACTCTTGAAGCAACAAGTAGAAACTCGAAAGGAGGGCCTGTACGATCATCCTATTTGTCTCTGAATGTTTAATGTTTTATGCTTCTTTGTTATTTATCCAGAATATACTACTGAACCACATTCATAGTGACTATTTTTCAGAATTACTTTATGATTGATTAAGCTAGAGCCTGGAGCTTCTCTTCAGGAAACAAACAGAAGCACAAATAGATAACACACACACACTAGGAATTTTAATTCTATATTTGGATTTGAGTGCTTGAAGCATATTGATCCTCGATTAATGGGGTGAGCAATTGTTTGTAAAGTGGGTAGGGCTTAGCGCCTGTTTGGTAGAGATCCTCCTGATTCTGATTCACTGTGAGAAGTGGTTAAGTGATTCTCTGAGAGAGGTGATTTCTCTATGTTTTAAGTATGAAGTGATACATTTTAGCTCCTAGCCCCCTACGTTGATTTCAGAGAATCACTTCACTGAATCAGCCTTGCTGCAAAAACATGTTTGGCAGAGCTCCTCCTGCATTCAGCCTAGAAGCTGCTGTGGGAGCTCTTCCAAACTGGATCTTAGTAATCTCTCTGATTCTGAAAGTGAGGGTGGTAAACATCCACACTTAGTATAGGTTCATTTCTAACTATTTGGGTGTATTAGATTGTCTTCCCTATCAAGTGGTTATCCTAGATGACCTGTTCCTGTTTTATTCTTTGCATGTTTTAGGTACCAGGTGGGAATTCGTGGTTATACAATTTAATATCAACAATTATTGGTAATCTTAAAGTAACCATCAGTAATGTACACATCAGATATGAAGATTCTGTCAGGTTGGTTGAAATATCAGTTTTCAATTTCTCCTTATTTTGTTGTATTCTTCTTTTGAAAAATGTTTCCTTTGACTTACCCTCCAGCAATTCTGGGCACCCTTTCGCCTCCGGTTTCACATTATCAAAACTTGCAGCTGTTACTGTGGATGAGGATGGTAATGAGACATTTGATGCAGGTGTTGCCCTAGATAAGCTGCGAAAGGTTAGAACACATTCTTTTATTTTTCTGTTGTTACTAGTAACCTACCATATCAGAAGCATCATTTTTATTTTGTATTGTTTGAGCTTTGACATTGAAATCTATGCCAACCTAGCTGCATAACCTAGTAGCAGTTATGGAACTTGTAGTAATTAGTACCCGCTCAGTCCCTGATGTTGGTATGGTTTCAGAATATGTAGTCGAAAACTTTGGCCACCAGTATATGTGAAACACTGTAATTTGGCCACGATACATAGTATTAGTCGATTCATAAAAGAAAGTTACTTGTACTTGCTAAAGCTCCCTATCTAATCTCCTCTTAGCAAAGTCAATGGGGTTGGTAGAATCCCTCCAGTGCTTCCTGTCCAGCCGTATATGGCCACAGGGCACTCAATTACAAGGGCAAGCATGCCCTGGTATAGTCTTGTACATATAGGAGTAGCTGTACTAGTAGGTACTCATTGTATTTTGTACTAGAGTTGACCTTGCACTCTACAAAAGAGCAGCAGCAATGCAAATTAGTTCAGCAGAACACAGGAGTTCCAATAGGAGTTGGCGTGTGTGGAGTTCTGAACTCACCTCTTGTTCTCTTCCTCTCCTTTGCTTCCTCTCCATTGCTGGGTGTGTTGCAGGTCCAGGAGCTCTGCTCAGGCCAACATTTGGCTGCAGAGCTGCGGTCGGGCTGCAAGGCAGCTGATCCTGCTCGGCCATGGCAGAGCAAGAAAGGGGGCGTGATGGTGGGCGGGCCGTGGCCGAGGGTGAGGCCACCACCACTGTTCCACCGGGTATCGGGACCAGTCTCGGTCACCGCCTCGCGGGGCGACGTATGTGGTGAAGAAGACGATCCGCGACATCTGTGGCGTGCAGTTCCCCGTCCTCACCCACAGCAATTACGCTGAGTGGGAGGTCGTTGTGAAGGTGATGCTGAAGGCCCGTGGCCTTTGGAAGGCGGTGAGCATCGGCACCAACGACGAGGAAGAAGACCAGTTGGCCATGGAGGCCATCCGGAAGGCTGTGCCCTCAGAGTACCGCGTCACGCTGGGCTCCAAGGATTCGGCGAAAGAGGCATGGGATGCCTTGAGGACCATGTGCCTGGGCAACGAGAGGACGCGGAAAGCGAAGGCGCAGCATGCGTGACGCGAGTACGACTCGCTCGACTTCCTCGACGGCGAGAGCGTCGAGGATTTCGCTCTCTGACTCACAGGCATGGTTACCCAGCTGGGAGCGCTGGGCGAGCCCGTCACCGAGGAGGCGGCGGTGCGGAAATTCCTGCGCACGGCGCCGGAGACGTTCGACCAGATCATGATGTCGATCGAGACGTGTCTCGCGATGGAGGCCAGAGGATGTCGCCGGGCGCCTCAAGGCGGTGGAGGAACGGCTCGCTGAGCGGGCGGCGAAGGCTGCCACGGCGGGCAGCGGCGGCGCGAAGCTGCATCTCACTCAGGAGGAGTGGGCTGCACGCGCGGCCGCCGGAGCAGGCAGCGACGCCAAGCTGTACCTTAGGAGGAGTGTGAGGCGCGCACGGAATATGGCAGCAGGCGGCAAGAAGTGGAAGGGGAAGAAGGGCGGCAAGGCTGCCCCGACCGACACCTGCCTCAACTGCGACAAGACCGGGCATTGGGCCCACGACTGCAAGGAGCCGCGCCGACAAGGCTGCGCGCACTTGGTGCAGGACGACGTCGAGGAGTGCTGGCTCCTGGTGGCAGAAGTGTGCGCGCTCAGCGAAAGCACCGTGAAGACGCCGCGCACACGTGGTGCTCGACGAAAGGCGCGTGGTCGTCAACCTCGGGCGCGAGGGTGACGAGGATGCTGAGTGGTGGTTCCTCGACACCAACGCGAGCAACCACATGACGGGGAACCGAGCGACGTTCATCGAGCTCGACACCAACGTGACTGGCAGCGTCAAGTTCGGCGACTACTCTGCCATCTCCATTGAGGGTCGTGGGACGATTCTCTTCGCCTGTAAGACAGGCGAGCATCGCGCGCTCACGGACGTCTACTACATTCCTCAGCTGCGTAGCAACATCATCAGTCTCGGGCAGTTGGACGAACGAGGCTGCGAGGTGCTGATCAAGAGCGGCGTGCTTTGTATCCGCGACCGCGAGCAGAAGCTGCTCGCCAAGGTGGAACGCGGGAGGAATCGGCTCTACGTCTTGGAGCTGCACATCGCCAGGCCCGTGTGCTTGGCGGCGAGGAAGGACGACGATGCGTGGCGGTGCCATGAGCGAGGCCACCAGAGCTTCGACGCTCTAGCGAGCATGGCGCGACACGACGTGGTGAAAGGTCTGCCGCTGATCGAGCGGGTGAGCGAGCTGTGTGACAGTTGCCTCGCCGGCAAGCAGCGGCGCACCCCATTTCCGAGGAAGGCCAATTATCGAGCAGAGGAGCTGCTCGAGCTGGTGCACGACGACTTGTGCGGGCCAATCACGCTGGCGACGCACGGCGGGCGGCGATAGGTCCTCCTCGTTGACGACAGCAGTCGGTATATGTGGTTGACGCTGCTGTCGTCTAAGGCAGAGGCGGCGGAGGTGATCAAGATCTTCAAGGCGCGCGTGGAGGCCGAGTCGGGGAAGAAACTGAAGGCGCTACGCACGGATCGTGGCGGCGGGTTCACGTCGGTGGAATTTGCCCTGTACTGCGCCGGCGAGGGCGTTGGAGGCCACCTCACCGCGCCGTATTCGCCGCAGCAGAATGGCGTTGTGGAGCACCGCAATCAAACCATCGTGGGGATGGCTAGGAGCATGCTGAAGGCGAAGGGGTTACCGACGATGTTCTGGGGGGAGGCGGTCACCACGGCCGTCTTCATCCTCAATCGGTCGCCAACGAGAAGCCTCTAGGGGGTCACACCCACGAAGCGTGGCACGCGAAGAAGCCAGACGTCTCGTTCTTGAGGACGTTCGGGTGCATTGGGCATGACAAGGTGACAAGGCCCAGTCTGACGAAAGGAGCGTGCCCATGGTGTTCTTGGGGTACGAATCCGGGAGCAAGGCATACCGGCTCTTCGATCCAGAGCTGCGGCAGGTGATGATTTTGCGCGATGTGGTGTTTGATAAGTGTGCGCGTTGGAACTAGGAGGAATCCGGCGACGGGGAAGACGGAGTCGACGACATCGACAGTAGCTTCTCCGTCGAGTACTCGGAGTACTACGTCGTGCCGGACGACGCCGCTGGGGCGTCGCATTAAGACAGCGCGGGCGGCTCCTCTGTTTCGGAAACAGGGGAAGCATGGAGCAGGGGAGTCGACTGCGTCGGCAGCTTCACCACCACCATCGCTGGCGGCAACACCGACACGGTCTCCTACGGGGCAGGGGACACCAACATCAGCGACATCGAGCATAGGATCATCGATTCGCTTCGTCATGTCGCCGCCAAATGCATCACCACATGTCGACGCCGAGCACGAGGGTGAGCCACTTCGTTTCAGGGCAATCAGGGATCTCGTCGGGGACGAAGAAACGCCCGGGCACGCGAAGCGGAGCTCCGTTTGGGCACGACTGAGGAGCCGGCCACGTTTGTGTCCGCTGAGCACGAGGATTGCTGGCGCGTCGCGATGCTCGAGGAGATGGTGGCGATCCAGGAGAATCGCACCTGGGAGCTCGTGGATCCACCAATTGGCTGCAGGGCGATTGGATTGAAGTGGGTCTACAAGGTGAAGTGTGATGAGAAGGAGTGTCGTGCGCTACAAGGCCAGGCTCGTCGCGAAGGGCTACGTGCAGCGGGATGATATCGATGTCGATGAGGTGTTCGCGCCGATGGTGCGGATGGACTCAGTGCGCGTTCTGCTCGCTCTGGCGGCAACAAGGGGATGGAGTGTTCACCATCTGGACGTGAAATCCTCCTTTGTCAACAGCGAGCTGGAGGAGGTGCCGTCGGGGTTCTCCATCCCCGGCCAGGTGCACAAGGTGCTTCGACTCAAGAAGGCGCTGGACGGGCTGCGGCAGGCGCCACGGGCCTAGAATGTGAAGCTCGACGGCACGTTGAGCTCACTCGGCTTCACCAAATGCGACACCGAGCACGCTCTGTACACCCGACGGTCCAGGCGGGGCCTCCTGATCGTCGGGGTGTATGTGGACGATTTGATCGTCACCGGCGAGAGCGAGGACGACACGACGGAGTTCAAGCGCGTGATGATGAACTTCAAGATGAGCGACCTCGGGCTGCTCTCCTACTACCTGGGAGTGGGAGGTGGAGCAGCGGGCGGACTTCATCACCATGAAGCAGAGCTCCTACGCGCGGAAGCTGGTGGAGCGCGGAGGTTTGGGCGACTGCAAGCCGTGCCAGACCCCCATGGAGGAGAAGCTGAAGCTCTCCAAGGAGAGCACGGCGGCGAAGGTGAACGCAACCGACTACCGAAGCATGATCGGGGGTCTGCGCTACCTCACACACACGAGGCCGGACATTGGATTTCCAGTCGGCTATCTTAGTCGAATCATGGAGGATCCCAGGGAGGACCACGCCGTCACCGTCAAGAGGCTCCTCCGCTACCTGGCCGAGACAATTGATCATGGAATCGTCTATCCACGGCGGAGGGGGAAGGCGCTGCAGCTGACCGGGTTCAGTGACAGCAACATGGCCGGGGACATTGACGGGCGGAAGAGCCCGACGGGCGTCTTGTTCGTCCTCAATGGCTGCCCCATCACCTGGCAGTCACAGAAGCAGAGAGTCGTCGCCCTCTCAACTTGCGAGGCAGAGTATATTGCAGCGGCGACGGTGTGCTGCCAGGGACTGTGGCTGAGGTGGCTGGTGGAGGAGCTGACTGGGGAGAAGCTCTCCACACCGACCTTGATGGTGGACAACAAGTCTGCCATTGCCTTGGCAAAGAACCCAGTCCTCCACGACCACAGCAAACACATCGACGTGAGATATCACTTCATTCGAGACTGTGTTGAGGAAGGGCTGATCAAGCTCGAGTATGTTGAGACTGCTCGACAGCTCGGGGATCTTCTCACCAAGCCCCTTGGGCGGCTTCGGCTCCAGAAGTTGAAGAACAAGGTGGGAGTGGAGGAGATCAAGAAGGAGCAACACAATTAGGGGAAGAAATGTTGTAATTGCTTAAGCTCCCTATCTAATCTCTTCTTAGCAAAGTCAATGGGGTTGGTAGAACCCCTCCAGTGCTTCCTGTCCAGCCGTATATGGCCACAGGGCACTCAATTGCAAGGGCAAGCATGCCCTGGTATAGTCTTGTACATATAGGAGTAGCTGTACTAGTAGGTACTCATTGTATTTTGTACTAGGGTTGACCTTGCACTCTACAAAAGGTGTAGAGCAGCAGCAATGCAAATCAGTTCAGCAGAACACAGGAGTTCCAATAGGAGTTGGCATGTGTGGAGTTCTGAACTCACCTCTGGTTCTCTTCCTCTCCATTGCTGGGTGTGTGTTGCAGGTCCAGGAGGTCTGCTCAGGCCAACATTACTTACCTTATTTGGCATCACCTTTGCTTGCCAACAGTTGGAATAGTTGTTATTGTAAAAAGTTGAGAGGTTTTGGTTTCAATATTCATGTAACTGCTGCCTTCTGCATGTACTCCTTCACCCTTCAGATGATGCTTGAACAACACTGGGTTCAAGGAATGGAAATAAGAATCTTACATGAAATATGTAAATTCCATGCCTAAATCATACTTGATATTTGTGAGATTGGCACATGTTACTATTATTTTTCTTAGGTTGACATATTTTTCAAAGCATTATTAATGTGATTATAAGCTATGATCTTCCTCTTTGATTATCAGCTTTTGTTTTACATAATTGTTGTCATCATAATCAAGATAATCATGTTTCATCCTTTTCTCGTTATTGTTTAGTCTGTCGAACTGCACAGGCTGGCCATCTACCATGACTCCGACAGGAACCCTTGGAAGCTTAATAAGAAATGGGAAGATCTAAATCCTACTGAGTGGAGTGAGGTTGTTCTTCTGTGAGTCAGAGCACCTTTGTTCTGTACCTGTTTGATATTTCTTACGCTTGAATGTTCTGTCACAGATATTCCAAGATGGCATCGATGATCACTCTGGAAATTCCATTTGGGCAGCAAATCGGAACTATTTAGTTTCACCTATAAATGGAACCCTTAAATATAAACGACTTGGAAAGAATGAAAGAGGGGATCCAGATACTCCTGTTGAGAAAGCCTCACTTGTCCTCAGTGATGTTTCTTTAACTGTGACTGAGGTACCCTTTTACTCTACTTCTTAGTGTGTTCAGTTATTCTGCTTAAAACTTACATACTGCTCTCTGCAATTCTATATACCAGGCACAGTATTATGATGGCATTAAACTCTTGGAAACATTTTCGAGGTTTAGAACACGTGTTGATGTGTCTCACTTACGGCCTATTGTACCAGTAAAGGAAGATCGTCGTGTTTGGTGGCGTTATGCTATGCTTGCTGGTCTGCGACAAAAGAAACTATGGTAGTACTCATCTGTTCAGCTCCATTTGTCCTTCATTTCTATTATTTTCCTTTCCCCGTTATGAGTGAAATAGTTAATCGTGACTTTCCAAAGGCCTTTGCCTTTTGCTTTCTGTTAGCTCGTCGGACAAAATCTTTCTCTGGTCCGGGTAGATTGTTTGAATTTCTCGTTTACTCTACTATGCACATCTACTGCTGTGTGCTCTCTCTTCCATCGCTAATTCAATATGCATATCCTCTGTCACCTCCCCCTTGATGCCATATTTAGAGGTAGATATAGTTAGTGGCAAGAATACACAAGGAATCGTGGCATAAGGTGTGTGCTTCTGTGGTATTTGGCCTTGTAGAAATGCTTTATTAGATTGTCGAATTAGGGGAGCGTCACCTTATCATTCCTTGCTGAGCGAGGATAGGTATAGGACCCAAAAATGCTAGCTTTGCTTGTAGAACTAGCTTAGTTTGGCAAGGATTTCTTTGAGTAGATGAGCCCATTTATATCTACTACTCAGGCTACCTATGACTCTGAGCTCTGGTCATCACTGCCAATGAGCTTGTCACGGGAAATCATCCTTGATTCGACCTTCTCGTAACCAAATCGAGAGTTCCTCACAATAATATGGATGCTTGGCAATGGATCTATGATGGATGTCCTTGGCCATCTTATAGAAGTAGGACATTTTAGGATGTTGAGAACCAAACAACTCACCTCATCTTGCCTTTGGTGAATTTAGGCAATGCTTGCACAACTATCCTCTGTTCGCTATGGAATCAATCATCCCATATGTCTTTTCATTTCTGCTTCTTGACTTGCTAGTTGGTTGAACTCGCATTGGGTATGTTCAACTACATCTTGAATTTTATAGTATTTGAAAGCCAATAGGATTTCGGGAATGAATAGATTGATTGATGGTCAAAGGGTATAGAGTACATATATAGGCAAAGGATTATTAGGGTTTATAGGAACACCCTGATCAACGGTGGTCCTTGCCTAATCTACCATCTATCTTAATCTCTAAGGCAGCCAACCCATTAGGCTTGGCGCCAGGCCCTTAAGGCCAGCCCATAGGCGCTATTCTAACACTCCCCCTCAGTCGAAGCGTCAGCCACTTTGCACAACGTTGAGACTAGACCTAAACTTCGTGAACACAGTGGAAGGCAGCCCTTTGGTGAAGATGTCTGCATATTGTGACCCGGTGGGAACATGCAGTACTCGAACATCACCTACGGCGACTCTCTCTTGGACGAAGTGAAGATCAATCTGAATATGCTTAGTACGCTGATGCTGTACCGGGTTGGAGGTCATGTAGACTGCACTGATATTGTCGCAATATACCAGTGTGGCGCGCCTGAGGGGGGCGTGCAGCTCCAGAAGAAGCTGGCGCAGCCAAGTCACCTCTGCAACTCCATTGGCCACCGCGCGATACTTGGCTTCTGCACTTGACCTTGACACGGTGTTCTGGCGCTTGGAAGACCAGGAGATGAGACTGTCCCCGAGGAACACAGCGTAGCCCGAGGTGGACTTGCGAGTGTCCGGGCAGCCAGCCCAGTCGGCATCCATGTAGACAACAAGGTCGGTCGGAGAAGACGGTCGCAACAGGAGGTGAAGGGTGCCTCGAATGTAGCGTAGAATCCGCTTCAAGGCTGCAAGGTGAGGCTCACGGGGATCATGCATGTGGAGGCAGACCTGCTGAACTGCATACGCAATATCTGGCCGTGTGAATGTCAAGTACTGAAGAGCTCCAGCGAGGCTGCGGAAGTCTGTGGCAGCGGATGCAGACAGAGGTGCCTCCTCAGTGGCAGCTACCTTCGGGTTGGTGTCAACTGGCGTGGAGCAAGGCTTGCATTCAGACATCCCAGCACGGCTCAGAATGTCCATGTACTGTCGCTGAGAGAGGAGACCGTCGCTACGACGCTCAACCTGCATACCGAGGAAGTGATGCAGGGCACCAAGATCCTTCATGGCGAATTCTTGCTGAAGGGCTGAGATGATCTGCCGAAGGAGGTCAGGTGAGGAGGCTGTGAGCACAATATCATCGACATAGAGCAGCAGGTAGGCGGTGTCCGTTCCACGTCGAAACACGAAGAGGGAGGTGTCTGACATGGCCTCAATGAACCCAATAGACAGTAGAAAGGAGGCCATCTGACTGTACCAAGCACGGGGCGCCTGCTTCAGCCCATACAGAGACTTCTTCAAGAGGCAGACATAATCTGGATGAGCTAGATCCTTGAATCCGGATGGCTGCTGACAGTAGACAGTCTCAGACAGGTTGCCATGGAGGAAGGCGTTCTTCACGTTGAGCTGGTGAATAGGCCACTGGCGGGACGCTAGGGACAACACGGTGCGCACAGTGGTAGGCTTGACGACAGGGTTGAACATCTCATCAAAGTCGACACCGGGTCGCTGTGTGAAACCCCAGAGTACCCAACGAGCCTTGTACCGCTCAAGAGTGCCATCAGCCCGGAACTTGTACTTGAAGATCCACTTGCCTGTCACAATGTTGGCACCAGGCGGTCGCGGTACTAGGTCCCAGGTGTGATTCTGGAGAAGGGCACTGTGCTCTTCCTCCATTGCGGCGCGCTAGTTGCGGTCGCAAGCGCGCAACGAAAGGTCTTCGGCACCGGAGGGAGAGAGGCGACGTGGTAGGCAGCAGGCATCCGGAAGCCGCTCTTGGCCCGGGTGGCCATAGTGTGCTGATTTGTCACCGGAGGGACAACAACAACACCCTTCGGCAGGTGGGCGGCTGGAGGAGTCGCAGCAGTTGCGGGTCGTCGGGAGTAGTGCTGCGTGAAGCGACATTCCGGGCGTAGGGGCGGGAACCCGTGTGGAGGTCCCGCGCCCGCGCGAAGAGCAGGCGGAACGTAGGTCGGGGAGGATGCTCCAGGCGTGCTGGGCGACGCCGTGGTCGAGCCCGCACGCAGAGCGGGTGGGATGCAAGCCGGGGAGGCTGCTTTGGGCGCGCTGGGCAACGCCGTGGCTGCGCGTGGCGCGGGAAAGGCCGGCTCGGTGGCCGTCCTGGATGGGGACGCCGTGGCCACGCGTGGCGCGGGAGTGGCCGGCCCGGTGGCCGGCCTGGAGGGTGTCCCCGGTGCCCGTAGCGCAGAAGGGACGTAGAGTGCGGGCACCGGCGAGTCTGCAGCGTCGTCAGCCAGTGGTGAGGGCGCTCCATCCACAGTCGCAAAGGGACCAGTAGGGGCGCTGGTGACAGCAGGGACGCCGGAGGAAGTGCCTGCAGAAAAACTTGTGCATCGGCCCAGTGGGGGGGGGGAGTGCACAGTCAGTAGAATCGTCCTCAAGGAACTGAAAAGCTGCTGGAGTGCTAGGACCATGGCGCTCGGCAAAGGGAAAGGCTGCTTCATCGATGACATGCCGAGAGACGATGACTCGGTTGGACGAGAGGTCAAGGCAGCGGTACCCTTTGTGATGAGCGGAGTATCCTAGGAAGACACAGAGGACAAACCGAGGGGCGAGTTTGTGGGGTGCAGTAGCTGATATGTTGGGGTAACATTTGCAGCCAAAGACTCGAATAGATTTCGGGAATGAATAGATTGATTGATGGTCAAAGGGTACAGAGTACATATATAGGCAAGGATTATTAGGGTTTATAGAAACACCCTAATCAACGGTGATCCTTGCCTAATCTACCATCTATCTATCTTAATCTCCAAGGCAGCCAGCCCATTAGGCTTGGCGCCAGGCCCTTAAGGCCAGCCCATAGGCGCTATTCTAACAGTATTGACACATCCTTGTGATATTCTTGAAAACCCGTGACATACTTTGGGAGGTAGTGGGAAACTGGGGGTAGCATGATAATGCATTTAATGATATGGTTTGTTACTTTGTTGCGAAGTATTTGGTGTAGCAGTTTTGTGTGATCTTCCCGCATCTTTTTTCTAGCAGTTTGTCACGAAAAAAAAAGCCAAATTGAGGATTGATGTATTGACTGGACCCTTATAAGTAGCCAAAAGCAAAAAAAAAAAAAGTCCAAAAATTACTTAGCATTTATACTGTCCTCAGCGACATGTTTGCCTTTTTTTGTATTGACAATTGACTTCCAGTCGCTAGGGCTTCTATGCTGTAAATGTTATGAATTGCGATGCGAGGGGAAGGTGATTGGAGGATTGGGGGCTGATTTGTGGGGAATTAAGGGTGCGGGCTACAGTACCCGTGGCGCTACAGTACCGCGGGTACTGTTCACGCCCAGGGTTGTGGTGGCGGCTAGGGTTGGAGGGGCGCAGGGAACGCCGGCCGCGGGGCTTCACCCACGGCCGGCAAGGGAGAAGGGTTTTCCTTCTAATCTCTTGCTTGATTTGATTGATACATCTCCTCTCTTTAAATAGAGAGGATTACTTGACCCCTATGTAAGGACCTGATCTTATCCCTAAACCTAACCCTAATACTAATGGGCTACGGCAGCCCAGGCCCAATAGGCCCCTCACGTCCTCTAACACTACACCCCACCTAGACATGCAGCTCGTCCTCGAGCTGCAACTCATAACGAAGACTCGACTTGAAACAAACCTAACACCTAAAAATAAGCCTTTTACATCTCGGCTTATTTGATTATTCGCAATCTGAAATGGACTCGATTTCTTTATTTTGGACTCTGAATGTGGATGCCCTTCGAATGTCGATCGTGCACTTGTGCGGCCACCTGGATCCCACGTCAGTTGTTGAAAATAGGCCACCATAGGCAGCCCACCGAAGAATCCGCCGGCGCAAGAACCACCCTAGCCCACCAGAGGCCCAAAACTTTGGGCGTGTTCCCGAGGTCGGACGAGAGCGCCGTCGCCACCGCAAGCGGCCGAGGTAGGGGAAAGGGGCGCTGGCGGCCGCGGTCGCCGTCGTGCCCCCATGTTGTGTCCGACACGGACGGCTGGGGTAGCGGCTGCGGGCGGTTGGCCTGCCGCCACGACCGCCTCCCGACCCCTCAACTGTTGGCGCACCTCCTGAAGATGCCGCCGCGTGAGGAGGCCGCGTACTGCCGCCTGCAGACGCACAACCGCGGACCTTGGACATGTACGCATCTTCGCCGCCATCTCTGTTGTGGCGTCCACTGGCTGCTCAATCTGCTGCATCTCCGCGCCTCCGTGGTGGATCTGCTCGGCGTCGATGGTGGTGGCCGTGGAGAAGCCCACGGACGGGGCCGGTAGCGCTGGCTGCGTAGACGCCGGGAGCACCGGCCGAGTGGTCGCCGACTGGTACGCACGTTGACCGCCGAGGATGAAGTTGCGGATCATCGCGATGTCCGCCTGCATCGCATCGAGGCGAGTATTCATCACATCGAGGCGAGTATTCGTTGCGTCCATGTAGTTCGCCTGATGGACCAGCAGCCCCGTTACCTCCTCCGGCGAGAAGATGTGGGCGCCCGGCGGTGCGACAGTCCAGGCGGAGGCGACCGTCATGAGGGCCGATGTGGTGAAGGGGGACGGCGCCGAAGTAGCAGGCAGCGACGCCGTCATGACCGGCAGCAGCGCCAAGGAAGCCGGTGGCGGCGCGGAGATGGCCGGCGGCGGCGCCGAGAAGTTGGGCGCCGGCGCAGCCCAGGGTTGTCTGCCGAGCGGCATGGAGATGGGCACGACAACGTAGAATCCAGCCATGGTCTCTGATACTAGATTGTTATGAATTGCGATGCGAGGGGAAGGTGATTGGAGGATTGGGGGCTGATTTTTGGGGAATTAAGGGCGCGGGCTACAGTACCCGTGGCGCTACAGTACCGCGGGTACTGTTCACGCCCAGGGTTGAGGCGGCGGCTAGGGTTGGAGGGGCGCAGGGAACACCGGCCGCGGGGCTTCGCCCACGGCCGGCAAGAGAGAAGGGTTTTCCTTCTAATCTCTTGCTTGATTTGATTGATACATCTCTCTTTAAATAGAGAGGATTACTTGACCCCTAAGTAAGGATCTGATCTTATCCCTAAACCTAACCCTAATACTAATGGGCTACGGCAGCCCAGGCCCAATAGGCCCCTCACGTCCTCTAACACTAAATCTTTAAAATTTCAATACTGCTGTCTTTGTTTGAAACGGGGAAATAACATGATATCACCTGAGTTCTGTTATCATTTAGAATGTCAGCACAATCCCCAAAGTACACATTTAAAGATTGTTATTGAATGATATCGTAGAAAAATATAAAAATGTACTAATATGGTTGTGCTGTATAGGTTTGTGTTTGATGGTATGTCTCCTAGCCTAGCTGCTCTATTGCTTGCTGGCGAGTTGCTGTTGTCTTGGAGGGTGGCTGGGGCTAGATGTTTTTCTTACCTCTTTTGAGTGTTGTTTAGGTCGGGGATGTTTGTTTGTTTGTAGGGGCTCTTTCCCCCTTTTTCTTCTTGATATAATGATACGCAGCTCCCCTGCATGTTCGAGAAAAAATGTTTGTGCTGCTGATGAATCTACAAACTTCTATTTTTCATGCTGCAAATAAAAATAATTTTATACACATTAGTCGCTTATTTTAAGTAGTGGGCTATATGCATTCATTGGGTTTATTTGTAATTAGATGCTATACATCATTCAGTTTATTCCTTATTGTGCTTTTGGTAGAAGTCTTGAATCTTGTGCAACTACTTAGTCAAATGTATGCTTTGATATTCATTAGCCTTATCTATGGCTTGAATTGTTTGTTACTGATGCTTATTTGCACTTCACTTTTCAGCTATTGGTTCTCATGGGAGAGAACTAGGCACCTCTGCCAGCTTCGTCGTCGTTATGTTCAATTGTATTCTACCCTGTTGCAACAAGCTCCTAATGTTGATATTTTTGAAATTCGAGAGATAGAGAAAATTCTAGACACGAAGGTCATAATACTTTGGAGGTGCGTTACTTACTGCAATATGCCTGAGGGTTCAGCTGTTTTCTTTGGTTGTTTGTCTGAGTTACTCTTATCCTTCTACTGTTCCATACTCCCAGGTTGTTGGGACATGCCAAGGTTGAGACAGTGAAATCAAAGGAATCATTACAAAGAAAAGGCGCCTCAAAGAAAACATGGTGGCCTTTTGGATGGTTTGTAAACATATTTGTTAGAGTATATGTGTATGAGGCCCATGGCCATGTGTACAGGCCCATCTAGGCCTAGTTGTATAGCTAACTATATACCCACCCATCTAGGGTTGGAGGAATATACTGGAAAATCATTCCTCTATCATGGTATCAGCTAACTAGGTTTCCTTCCCTCTCTCTCCCGCCGCCACCGCCGGACTCCATGGCCGGCCGGCCGCCGGCGCCGCTCCAGGCGCAGTCCTTCCTTTCTCCACCTCCCTACGCCACCGTGCCCGCCGCTCTTGCCGCCGCCGCTCCAGGCGCGGCCGCCGCGCACACGCGTCCAATCGCCCGCGCGGGCGGCTCTGCTGCAGCTGCGCTCATGGCCGGCGCAGCTCCTCCCTCCTCCGGCCCGCCCGTTACCGATCTTCCCGCGGCTGCCGGCGCCGTGGCCGTGCGCGCACACGCCCAAGCCTTCGAGGCCCAGGCGCAGCCGCATCCGCAGCCGGCCACGAGCGCCTCCGCCCCGACTCCCTCTGGGCCCGCGCCGCTGCACGGGACTCCGCCTCCTCCTGGCGCGGGTGCGCCGCCTCCAGGTGCGGGTGTGCCACCTCCCGGGGCGGCGCAGCCCCCTCCCGGCGCGGGCGCACAGCCTCCAGGCGCAGGCGGGCCGCCTCCTGCCCTGGCGCAGCCGCCTCCTGGCACGGGCGGGCTGCCTCCTGGCGCGGGGGCTTCTCTTCCTCTGCCCTACAGCCCGCTGCCACCCTCCTCTGCCCCGGGGGCACCTCCTCCCCTGCCCTACGGCCTGCCGCCGTCCTCCTCTGTCCCGGCGCCGCTTCCCTCCTCCTGGCGCCCAGCTGCGCCCGCGGCGCTCCTCGGAGCTGCCCTGGCTGCGGCCCAGCGTGCGCGCGCAGGGGGCGCCCCTTCCTCTGCACCCCCTTAGGCTGACGTCGCATCCGCTGCTGTAGGGTCTGTTGGCGCGGCGCCCCTGTCCCGTGCACATCTGCCTCTCCTAGCGAGGGCTGCTGTAGGCGCGGGTGGACCGATTCGCTCCGTCCGCCGCCGTCTGAGCTGCCTGACCTCCTCTCCCTACGCATGCGTCAATGCCGGGCCTCGATGCCCCTGCTGGCCTGCCGCGGCCCCTCCTTTGCCGGGCGCTGCAGCTGCCACGACCCCTCGTCTCGGTGCCACCGCCGCTCCTCCTCTGGTCGGTGGGCTGGCCTCCGCGGTCGCTCCTCCCATGGCTGGTGGTGCAGCCCGCTCGTGGTGTCTTCCTGTGGTCGCTGGCGCCTCTGCTCTCTATGGCGCCTCTGCTACCTCCGGCATCTCGGCTCCCTCCCGCGCGGCCGGTGCCTGGCCTGTCGCGGACCCGTTCTCGTTGGCCGCTGTCCCATATGAGTGGCCCTGGGGTGCTACCGCTGCCCTCACCGCCCCCTATTCTCCCATGCTTCGTCAGTGCACATCTGCACCTCCTGCTTCTCCCAGTGTGCACTGGCCATCCTTCGGCGACCCATGGTCAGGGCGCCTCGCGATGCACTCTCCTGGCCAGCCGGCAGCTATGTTCGCTAGCACCACTTCCCAGTGCTGGCTTCCACCCGCTCAGCCTACGCCTGCTGGATGGATCCCGGCTCCGCCGGCATTGGCTCAGTGCCATGGGGCCGGCACCGCCAGTCGGCACTAACTGGATTGCCGACTCGGGGGCTTCCTTCCACACCACACCTGATGTTGGTGTCCTCTCTTCCGTCCATCCCCCGCACCCCTCCTATCCTTATTCTGTCATGGTCGGTGATGGGTCGTGTCTTCCTGTCACCTCTGTTGGCTCCGCTTCTGGTCCTTTTCGTCTCTCCAACATCCTTGTTGCTCCTAAGATAGTTCATCCTCTTCTTTCCATTCGCCAATTCACCACAGACAACTCATGTTCTGTCGACTTTGACCCCTCTGGGCTCACTGTGACAGATTTGGCTTCCCGGCGTCCTCTTCTCCGATGTGACAGTACGGGGCCCCTTTACACCCTCCGACTTCCTACTTCCGCTGCTTCACACTCTGTGTCCACTACTTTCACCACGACTTCTTCTTCCACTACCTGGCACCGTCGGCTCGGCCACCCCGGTCGCGCCGCTCTGGCTCAGCTCCGTCACAGTGCCCATCTTCCTTGCACTCGGCCGTCTGATGAGCATCTCTGCCATGCGTGTCAGTTGGGTCGCCATGTTCGACTTCCTTTTTCTTCCTCCTCTTCGCGTGCGACGCATGCCTTTGATCTTGTTCACTGTGATCTGTGGACTTCTCCAGTTTCTAGTATTTCTGGTTGCAAGTACTATCTGGTCGTGGTCGATGATTTCTCACTACTCTTGGACTTTCCCCTTGCGTGCCGAGTCTGAGACGTTTCCCACCCTCCTCCACTTCTTTGCCTGGGTGTCCACTCAGTTCGGCCTCACCATCAAGGCCGTCCAGTGTGACAACGGGCGTGAGTTCGACAACCACACCTCCCGTTCCTTTTTCCTCTCCCGAGGTGTCCAGCTCCGCATGTCTTGTCCGTATACCTCTCCCCAGAACGGCAAGGCTGAGCGCATGATTCGTACCACGAACGATGTCATGCGCACCCTTCTCATCCAGGCTTCTCTGCCTCCGCGCTTCTGGGCTGAGTGTCTCAACACCTCCACCTACTTGATTAACCGCCTTCCTTCTACTGCCTCCCCAGCTCCCACCTCTCACCAGGCTCTCTTTGGTACCCCTCCCAGCTACGATCACCTCCGTGTCTTCGGCTGTGCCTGTTACTCTAACATCACCGTCACTGCTCCTCACAAGCTGGCGCCCCGCTCGACCCGTTGCGTTTTCCTTGGTTACTCTCCTGACCACAAGGGGTACCGGTGCTTCGACCTCACCTCTCGCCGCGTTCTCATCTCCCGTCATGTCGTGTTTGACGAGTCGGATTTCCCTTACTCCACCTCCTCCACTCCTTCTCCTGCTCCAGAGTTGGAGTCCATGTTTTCTAATCCGGTGGTTCAGCCACCCATCCCTGTTTTTCCTTTTCCTGCAGGTTTTCCTGGTGCACCGGTGCCTCCTGCTGCGACTCGCGCGGACCCGGTGTCGCCCCTCGTGCCACGCGCGGCCCCGGTGCCTCCGGCCGTGTCTGACGCGGCCCCGGCGCCCTCTCACGATCCACGCGTGGCTCCCGCGCCTCCTCCTGCGCTACGCGCGGCCCCGGAGCCTCGTGTCGTGTCCGACGCGGCACCAGTGTCTTCTGCCACACCACGCGCGGCCCCGACGCCCCCTGCGCGCTACGCCGAGCCACTGCAGGTGTACCGGCGTCGCTCGGAGCCGGTACCAGCACAGGCTCCTCCGACTTCGGTCCCAGCAGCTCCCGCCCGCTATGCGGACCCGGTGCGCGTCTTCGCGCGTCGCTCCACGGCCTTGCCGTCCCAACCCGAGCCGCCGCCCCCACCTTCGCCGGAGCCGTCGCCGCATCCACCGCCACCACCACCACCACCTTCGTCGGCGTCGTCGCCACCGCCTCCACCGTGCTGCTCTCGTGTGGTGCCCGCCGTGTACCACCTGCCGATCATCCATCGGGATCCTCGACATACTCATCCCATGGTGACTCGACGGGCGGCTGGTGTTCTTCGGCCCGCGGCTCTCTCCGCCACCGAGGGCGAGCCACGGCTCTCTCCGGTACCCTCTTCTGTCCGCGAGGCGCTCGCCGATCCGAACTGGCGCCGCGCGATGGAAGAGGAGTACGCATCTCTTCTCGCCAACCAGACGTGGGACCTCGTGCCGCGTCCGTCTGGTTGCAATGTGGTGACTGGCAAGTGGATTTGGACCATCAAGCGCCGGGCTGATGGTACTCTGGAGCGCTACAAGGCTCGCTGGGTTCTCAGAGGTTTCTCTCAGCGGCCTGGCGTGGACTACGACGAGACTTTCAGTCCGGTGGTGAAGCCTGCTACAGTGCGCACGGTTCTCTCGCTTGCACTCTCTCGTTCGTGGCCTGTGCATCAGCTGGATGTGAAGAACGCATTTCTTCATGGCACCTTGATTGAGACAGTGTACTGCAGTCAGCCAGCGGGTTTTGTGGACTCCGGTCGTCCGGATCTGGTATGCCGGCTCAACAAGTCTCTCTATGGTCTGAAGCAGGCTCCTCGGGCTTGGTACTCTCGCTTTGCCATGTTCTTGCTGACATTGGGGTTCGTCGAGGCCAAGTCTGACACTTCACTGTTCATATATCACCATGCGGATGGGATTGCCTACCTCCTGCTATATGTGGATGATATTGTTCTGACGGCTTCCAGTCCACAGCTCCTTCAGCGCATTATCACCTCTCTGCAACAGGAGTTCACTATGAAGGATCTTGGCACGCTCCACCATTTCTTGGGTATTACTGTTGAGCCTCGCCAGTCCGGGCTTCTCCTCCACCAGCGCCAGTATGCCCTTGATATCCTGGACCGGGCTGGGATGACTGCTTGCAAGCCTTGTTCCACTCCGGTTGATACTCAGGCGAAGCTGTCTCCTACTATGGGTGCTCCCGTTGCTGATCCTACTGCCTACCGGAGCCTTGCTGGAGCTTTGCAGTACCTCACCTTCACCCGGCCGGATCTCGCATATGGCGTTCAGCAGATCTGTCTTCATATGCATGATCCACGGGAGTCACACCTTGTTGCGCTGAAGCGTCTCCTCCGCTACGTTCGAGGCACGGTTGACCTCGGCCTGGTTCTTCACCGGTCCTCTCCAGCAGAGCTAGTTGTCTACACCGATGCTGACTGGGTTGGCTGCCCGGACACTCGCCGCTCCACCTCTGGCTACGCCGTGTTCTTAGGCGGCAACCTCGTCTCTTGGTCGTCCAAGCGGCAGCCGGTTGTCTCCCGCTCCAGTGTCCAGGCGGAGTACCGGGCTGTTGCTAACGGTGTGGCAGAGGCGACTTGGCTTCGACAGCTCTTGGGTGAGCTCCACAGCCCGCTCACCAAGACCACGCTCGTCTACTGCGACAACGTCAGCGCCGTGTACCTCTCCACCAACCCGGTTCAGCACCAGCGCACGAAGCATGTGGAGATCGACCTCCACTTTGTTCGTGACCGGGTCGCTATCGGCGATGTTCGGGTTCTCCATGTCCCGACCACCTCCCAGTTTGCTGACATCTTCACCAAGGGTCTTCCCTCCGCGACGTTCTCGGAGTTTCGCTCCAGCCTCAACGTAGCAGGTGGCTAGTTGTGGCTGTGGGGGGGGGGGTAATCCTTGTGATGTACTTTCTTTGTTGTCCAGTCTTGAACTCCGCTGCGTCGGTAGTTCAGACTGCGGGGGGGTGTTAGAGTATATGTGTATGAGGCCCATGGCCATGTGTACAGGCCCATCTAGGCCTAGTTGTATAGCTAACTATATACCCACCCATCTAGGGTTGGAGGAATACACTGGAAAATCATTCCTCTATCAATATTGATTGTGGACGATGCTAATTTATTATTCAGTGCTTTTAATTCTAGATTATATGTTAAAAACTAAAGTTCCCATTTCATCTCTATATGTATTTCATTTATGGAATGTGTTTGGAATTCTTTCTGTACTAGTTGCTCTTCTATATCTTCTCTCACAAGGTTGCTCTGAGTTTCTGAACCATTTCTGGTTAGAATGTTGTTTGTTGAGTTTGCATGTATACGGCTGTCATAATTTTTCATTACTTGCACCTGGGAAAGTTAATACGTAAATTTTCACTATGTTTTAAGTAGCACTAGAGCCAGCGCACTTTTTGTTGCTTTCTAGAGCCAGCACACTGGTTCTTTATTGGTAACCCTTTTTGGCTGTTGGTGATTAACTTGAACTTATGTCATTGAATTAATCAACTTTTCAAAGTTGAATTCACGCTTCTTTTTTGTTCTAAGTATCTTTTTTATTTGGTTGAAGGAACTCAGCGGGTTTACCTTCTGAAGATGCTACACATCAAGATCCACAGTCAGATGAAGAGGAGCAACTGACGAAAGAAGAGTGGCAGGCAATTAATAAGCTATTGAGTTGCCAAACTGATGAAGATCTGTCTTTCCCTCTCGAGAAGTTCCCCCCAAATGCGATTCGATTTATGATGGATGTATCTATTGGCCAGGCTGCAGCAAGGATTGTCAATATTGATAAAACTGAGGTTTTGTGTGGTAGATTTGAGCAACTTCAGGTTGTCACTAAGTTGTATCCCAAGAGCACGCGATGTGATGCGACCTTGAAATATTGTGGTCTATCTTCTCCAGAAGGTTCTCTTGCTCAGGTTAGTGCATATGAAGTAATTACTGATTGAGTAAAGTGCATGGCTGGTCCTTAAACTTGTCCAGCTGTGTGACATAGGTCCCCATACTCTCAAAATGCATTTTTGGCTCCCTAAACTTGGCATCGGGTGTTATTTAGGTCCATATACTCTCAAAGTGCAGATCTGACTCCCTAAACTTGTCTTCGGGTGTTATATAAGTCCCTAAACTTGAAATGCATTGTCATCATCCCACTAATATAATTAATGTGATAAGATCAAACTAAATGTTTAAAGCAAGCCATCATTTTATTGCTTCTTTAGCTTCATCCCCTGGAGTTGCGCTGCCGCCTCTGCACGCCGCTCGCACCCGCACCGTGCCTCCATTTGCCGCCGTGCCTCTTCGATTCGTGCCTCCGCCGCGCGATCTGTGGGCGCCGCCGCCGGATCCGAGCCTGGGAAGGGGAGAGGATGACCACCAGCCACTGGATCTGGGCCGGGAGGGGATGCGCCACCGGCCGTTGGAGTGGGCCCGTGCGCCTAGGGTTGGAGCTCGGGGTGGAGCATGGGAGAGAGGTAGGGGGTGGGAAGGATAAGCTCTTGATACCAATTGTTAGCCCAAAAGGATCTTTTCCATTCACCACACCCTTCCAAAGGGGTCGTGGGTTACATATATAGGTGCCACCAAGGGGTAACATGTTGGCTAAGCATAGGGGGTAAAATAGAAATAAAAAGTACAAAAAGATACCTAAGCTACTACACTTATACTAACAAATACCACCACTGTTCCCCAATATCACCTGATAAAAAACATGCATTGCATGTGCACAGTTACTAGTAATTCGAAAAACCTGACTGATCATTCTTTTTGAAGAGGAAACCATACCTCAAGGGACTAGTCTGGCTTCTGAGTTGGGGAACTGTAGTTGAATCAGGGCAGTTTCTAGTATCTAAAAGCCGGGAATAGTCAGGCCAGAGGGGTTTCTTCAGTCATCAAAACTACAAAACCAATATTCTAAAATCATTTTGATGGAAGTGAGTTTCAATGCTCTCAGCTTAAGGTTTCAGGGCCCAAAGTGATCCACGCTGAAGGAAATGAGGAGAATAAGCATCAAAGCCTACAGTACCTAGATGTTCGTTCTATTTATTAGTTAGTTATTGTACTAGTGTTGTGAGTAGTAAACTGACAATAGTGACAGTGAACAGGCGAATTGGAAGGGGGCCAGTTTAATGATCAAAGGGTTGCATGAAGGAGTCATTGTTTATTATCAATATAAAGCTTGTATACACATATGCAGGCTTGAACTCTGAGCCTGTAGAGAGGCAGTTTCAGAGGGAGATAGCTGAATTACTTGTCATTGTGTGTTGCCTAATGCAACACTTTGTCTATCTGCACTCATCAGTCCATCTCCGCTCTCTTTACGATCTTGTCCCTTTGAGTGCCCAGATCACATCCAAGGTGCTAAGTGGTGACTGCAAACATGCGCTTGTACACAATGTCCATTCATTTGCTGTTAAAGTTGGTGTCGACTTCTTACTGATGATTTTTCCATGTCCATTCATTTGCTGTTAAACTTGGTGTCGACTTCTTACTGATGATTTTACCTGGCTCATTAACTTTGCTTTTCAAGTAATATGCTTTTTTCTTCTTTGCATGTCATCCCTTGGTACTTTTATTTTATGGCATTCACTTTTCTAGCAATACATCTTCTTGTCATTCATTGCAGAGTGTTGTTAGTGAAGGAAAGAGCAATGCTCTTGATGTCAGTTTTGTGCGTGCACCAAATGGCATGGACCTGGATTGGCAGCTAATGGCAAAAATATCACCATGCCATGTTATGGTACTTATCTAACCCAAGTACTTAATGTGAACCTTATCTATAGTACTGGTCATTCAGGGAAGTTTTTTTAAATGGTTTGGAGACAAAGGGTAATTTTTATGGGCAGGGAAATATCTATTGGAAAAAAAGTATAGGGTTTTTGTTTTAAGTTTCATGGATGTGAGAAAACTGCATAACTCCAAAAGCATTAGGAAATGATGCAGGACACTATAAGTGCTGGTTTGGACAGTGAAACAGTCACCAAGACACTCCTGTTACCTTTATTAATCGATAGTGTGAAACACGTGTAAATTGTAGCAATATATTTTTAACTACTTTTGGTGATGAATCTAGCCATACTATTTACTTACCTTCCTCCCCATGCCCCTTGATGAGGCAATGACCTTGAGTTCGTGACCCCTTGGTGCCACATTATCCTCACGCCGGTGACCCCAACCTCGTCGGAAACTGATCCCTTCCCCAACTTTTCCTGTCATTAGCGGTGTCCTCTTGTGGCCTTTTCCCTCTTTCCCCACTACTCCAAATAAAAGCACTTCTTTGTTTGTGGTGGAGAGGATGCTCTGGCTGTTGCCATGGCCTTTTCTTCTTCATAGCCCGCCTTCTTCCTCATATCCGCCATCAAACCCGATCCTGCCAGCTGCCTTCAAATTCGTTCCCAACTGCCAAACTCATTCTTGCCACCAGAGTTGACCTGGCCTGCCAATCAGATTTGATCCTTCTCTTCTTCCTCTTCTATCCCTACTGCTCTAGATCCGGCTATTCTTCACATACGGTGAGTTAATGTCCTGCTGCAAAACACTTATGACTTGACACAATTCTAGTTAAAAGGCAACCAAACATGAACCGCATTTGGTTAAGATTTCGATTTCCACATCATACTTTCTTTGGCAACCAAACACAAAAAATTGGACTCGGAGAGCAATGCACCCCTAAGAAATGGAACCAAAGAGATATCGATGGTCAAAATTTAAATTTATACGTCTTTTACTGCATGCACCCTGAAGAAAGATTTGAGTACTTTGCAAAAAAAGTTTGGTGAATTGATGTCTGAAACTTGTGAACACAATTCAAAGTCCAATTCTAAAATTTACTGAAGAAGTTGACATGATACATGTAAGTATGTAACGATTGTCTTTCTTAGGTTCATGGGATTTGCTTATCTACTTCAACATGGGGATTCAATGCTTTCTTATACTTAAAATAATTAACAAATTCAGCTCACATACTTTTATTTCTATTATAATGGGAGGATATATGTTGACATGGTCCACATATATCTACTTCAACATGGAGATTCAATGCTTTCTTATACTTAAAATAATTAACAAATTCAGCCCACATACTTTTATTTCTGTTATGGGAGGATATATGTTGACATAGTCCACAAATTGGTGACTGATGTGATATATGATTTACTTTGGGATGCAACTGTTTACTCAGCTTCTGTGAAAAATACCTAGTCACCCCAAATCCATTTACATCCCTCATGCTCCAGCACATCTTCCTGCCCAAGCATCTCTACCCACCCTCCTCTCACCCATTCAATCGGAGAATAAGACTGTTGGTCAACATAAACTTGCCCTTTGCACTTTTTATGGTATTTGTTGGTTCTTATTTCATGATGTCGCCTTGTGTTGCACTGCCTGCAACACCCTTAATTGCTCAACTTTTGTTAATTGGTTAATTGGCTTTTGCTAAGGGGTAACAATGTTGATGGTTATTTGTTTTCTAAACATGTTTCTTTATTTTTTATTTACGTGTTGGGTTATTTGTTTTCTAAACATGGTGGGGTAGGACACATATTGTATTGCATGAACCTGATGATTTATGACTAGTAGGAAAAAAATGCATAGCTGAGCCAAGTGCCCAAGTTTTACCTGACATGGAAGATATTTATGTGCTTTGGAGCTAAGGATGATAATCATATCATGCACATCAAGCCAAGTCTATGAGGTTCTTGATGTGGATAAGGTGGATCAACTGGTTGGCCACAATGCTCCAGAGGAGCTCCTACCACACCAAGAGTCTGGATTTGAGCATATTAAGAATTGCAAGGCAACTTCCCTTGCATGTTGCAAATTCATCAGATATTGACATTTGTGGAAAAGATTACAGGAGTTGTTCTAAAGAACACATCGTACTTGTTCAATATTTATCTCAATTTCTTATGAGCCTACTCTATGATTCAATACTCATCTTGTGCTAATTTATAAGCTACTACATGAATTGTTGACATTCTGCTTTGTTGCTAGTTGTTTAAATTCTTTTCTTCTGGTCTTTAAGGCTCATTGATTGTGTATCAATTGGTAGGTTCTCCAGGGGAGTTATGAGCGTTTTCTAGAGTTCATTAAGCGAAGCAATGCCGTTAGCCCAACAGTGACTATGGAAACAGCAACTGCTCTGCATGTACGTATGCCACCCTTTTCTTCCTTGGATCTCATAAATCATATGGACTCCTGGTTTGAATGAATTCTCATTTCTAATTGTACAAACTGAGAGGCAGGTGTTTTAATATTTGCTCTAATATTTTGAACTACAGCTGAAGTTGGAGCAGGTTACACGAAGAGCTCAGGAGCAGATTCAAATGGTGTTAGAGGAACAGAGCAGGTATATGTGCTTCTGCGATAACATATGCTTTAAGAGGTGCATTTACATGCCTTGGTAGATTGAAGAATAGAGAGTGGGAGAGGTGTCAAAGTTAAAGCTGGAAGTATGCAGAAGCAGCATTTACATTACTTTCTTCTTATGAGTAGCGTCAATGTTCCATAAATGATTCTTATAATTAAATAAGTGTCCCCACCCCACTTCCCGTCTGAATTTTATTTTCCTTACCTAGGCTCATTATTTTATTTTATTTTATTTTATTTTATTTTATTTTATCAAAGATCGTTTTCTTGCACTCTGCTCCATTTTTGTGTTAACCTTTTATATTGTATGCTTGAATCCATTCTGTGCTTGTTTTTTGCTCACAGTTTGATGACCATTTTCTAGATTTGGACTTGATATTGATCTGGATGCCCCAAAAGTTAGGATTCCCTTGACTGCTAATCAGCCTACGGTGGGCAATGAATACTTTGTTCTGGATTTTGGCCATTTTACATTGCATACCAGAGTAAGTTCTTGAACCAGGAGTATGTCATATTGTTGCTAGCTTTTACTAACTATTTGTTTGATTACAGGATGGTACACGTGATGAAGAAAGACAGAGTCTCTATTCACGCTTTTATATTGCCGGGAGGGATATGGCTGCTTTCTTTATTTGTGATTTAGTTCAAGACGTATACTCAATACCTGAAAATTTAGGTCAAGATAACCTCCCAGGTCATACCTCTGACAATAATCAGTTTAGTTCTCTTCTTGATCGCTGTGGAATGTCAGTTATTATTGACCAGGTATAAATGGTGTTCCGTTTGTATTACACGTTTTTAACTATTGAAGTATACACAAGTTAGTTATTCTTATGCTGCAAATCCGTCAACACTCTTCTTTGGCTCTCTAAAAACAATGGGCAAAATGCCCCTTTTTATGCTAGAGATTTTTATGCGCAAGTTAGCTGATATTGTGAGATGTCTATGTAATTTATTAGTTTTGCATTGAAACAAAATTTGCGTGTAGAAATGACCACTATGATTGAGCTCATCGGAGATATGTATGAGTACTTTCTGCGTCTGTTATTGAAGTGTTCTTTAGGTTTGAATTTTGAATATTTTTTCCCCTAATTTTTTTTTTGAACATCTTTGGTCAATTTATTCTGTAGACTGCTTGTGGGAGAGAACCATAGTGCATATTATCCTTGCACTTCATACTTGTTGGTTATATAGGGAAGAAAGCTGTTTAGTCTAACAAATGCAATTTAAGTTATGCTATGCTATTTTTGTCTAATGAAGTGCATACAAAAGCATTTGACTAATTATTTTTGTGATGGCATGAAGATCAAAGTTCCACATCCGAATTATCCATCAACTCGTGTTTCTTTTCAAGTACCCAATCTGGATATTCATTTCTCACCAAAAAGGTATTGCAAGATAGTTGAACTGCTTGGTGTACTTAACGATCTGAAGGGAAGCAGTAATGAAAATTCAAATGAAGACAAAAGTGGTAGCCTGCCTCCTTGGTATCCTGCTGATCTAGCTGCTGATGCTAGAACTTTGGTTTGGAGGGTATTTCTCGTTGAAAGTTCTATTCAATCATATTTTACCTGAAAATTCTGAAGAGGTTCATTTGTTGACTATGCTAATGCCATTCTTGTATGTTTTATTTTTGTCTAGGGTCTTGGCTATTCGCAAGCTGAATGGCATACATGCTACATTGTATTGTCTGGGATGTATCTTTATATTTTGGAGTCAGAACTGTCCCGGAATTACCAACGGTGTTGTAGGTTTGTACTACAGTTTCCTGATCTGAATTCATAGTGAAGGAAAGTACATGGGTACACTTTCTGAATTCATTAGTGACGGAAAGTACATGGGCACACTTTCTGTTTTAGCATTCGTGACTGTAGCAAACTGCATGTCTGTTCACATAGAGTACAACTTCTAACCTGCATTTTATTACAGTAAAATTTGTCTTATCGAATACACTACTCTTAGTGTACTTAGAAAGCGGAATGAAAGATTTAGAGAATCTTTTTCTTAGAGAACAGATGGCAAGCATGATGTCATTACATGGGTTAAAAAACATTCAAAATCTTTCTGAAACAGGTAGAAGATTATAGGATGATCTTTGTTGGCATTGATGCTCAAATTATTTTACTCTTTTTATTTGTTTGTAATATGATGGTGCATTTTTATTATTAATGCATTTTGGTTATTGGTGTTGCAGCATGGCTAGTCGGCAAGTATTTGAAGTGCCACCAACTAGTGTTGGTGGATCTCTTTTCAGTATTGGTGTGTGTTCTAGAGGTGCAGACACACAAAAGGTAAACAATTGGGCTGTCTTGGCATTTTTACATTGATCTTTTAAGGTTTGTCTTAATTAATATTTTTTTGCTGATTGCTGCCGGGAGTTCTGAAATAGTTTGTACTTGCCAAAAAAGTCAATGTCCAAAGTCCATTGTTGATTCAGTAAATCACTAATTATTTGTGGTGCCAATGTACGGAGCCATTCTTTCACTCTAGAGCCCGCCCGCTTGTAGAGCCATTAGGTATGATAACTGGATACATATATTTAATGGAACTGCTAGCGCCCGGACGTCTGTTCCGGGCGCTAGCGTCGGACACCTCCGCAACCGTTGGATCCTATGATGCTCAGCCGTCAGCCGTTAGATCTAAAAGTCCAGCGAGTAATGTTGCGAGCATGTTGCGAGCGTGTTGCGTGCAACATCCAACATCAGAGGGCCTCCTCCCTCCTCCCCCTGGCACAACACCCAAGCGACCCATGTTGCGACCCGTGTTGCGTGCAACATCCAACATCAGGAGCTCTCCTCCCCTCCTCCTCCTCGACACAAAACCCAACATCACATGTCTGCAACATCGAAACTCAACATCCGCAACATGAAAATTTAATGTTTGCAACACCCAACGTCACATGTCTGCAATATCGAAACTCAATATCCGCAACATCGAAAATTAATGTTTGCAACATCAAAAATATTTAGATCTAATTTTAAAACATTCACATGGAACACTCGCAACATATCAAGAACGCGGATGCAATATGTTCACAACGATTGCAAATCATCGTTCAAAACTATCTCATATCAGTAAGACGAACAAAAAATGCAACATCACAGAATTGCATGTTGGAACATGAAAAAATCACTGGTGAACATTTCTTTATCATGGTTGCAACATCACAAAATCTCAATTGCAACATCAGAAAATCTCAATCGCAACATCAGAAACCCAGTCGAAACAGCACAAATCTCACTGGCATGAATCGTCACATGGCCAGACTCGTTGAGGCGGGAGAGCTCGCCGCTGGCCTGGTGCGACCACTCCCCATGGAGGAGCTCACCCACGGGTCGGCGCACTGCTGCTCCATGCAGGGGAAGGGGGATAGGGGCCCGGACCTGGCGCTGCCGTTCCCGAAGCTCCACCGTCGGACCTCCAGGAAAGGCCCACTCGCTCCCGCTCGTCGCCGTTCGTCCTCACGAGCTTATGCATGCGCCCGCCGTTGGCCGAGAGAGAAGGTCATCGCGAGCTCCCCCATCCCCTCGCCGCCGCACCCCTTGCTGCTGCTCCCTGCAGGCGGATCTCGTCACGGGCTGCAATTGCTCCGCTCGGCGCCAGTCAGCACGACATTTGCGTGGCCGCACAGCAGGCCCGCACGGCCGGCGAGGCCCACCCCAGCCGCGGGGGAGCAGTGGCTAGCGCAGTGCGTCTGGGAACTCACCGCCGCATGCCTCCTCCCTGGAGTCCCAGCAGTCGCTGGTGTGTCCGTGTGATTGTCTGTGTGGACATAGATGAGGAATGAATGGGTGGTAGAGAGATGCCGTGATAGATAAGCCTAACATCGAGTGGGTCCGCGTCCGATTTTTTCTCACTGTTGGACGACTGTACCATAGCATTATCGTATATTTAATTTAGAACAAAATGCATCAGACATCCATCAACTTGTAGCAGGATATCATCTAGGCGCACAAAACTTCGAAAGAGCATTTTGGGTCCATAAACTTCTCAAGTTGTGTCACTTAGGTCCATACCCCTCCACGTTTATAGCTAGCGATGATGTGGCATGCTGACCAGACGGCTACTCTCATCTTCCTCTACCATCTCATCCCTCTCTATCTTCCTCCCTATGCCATGGCTATTGATTGGGCATTTCGTCGAGCAAGTAATGTGCGCAGGTTCTCGTTTCCTTTACCATAGTTCTTGACTCGCAGTCAACAAGGTTGTACCGCTGTCTGCAGCTTGCTCTCCCGATGATCTGCTTCTTACAGTGCGTGCGTGGGTCGAGCGCGCCGTAGTGGAGTTTGAGTACGGTGAGTCTGAAGTCCGCCGCCCCTCTCTTGTAGAGAGATAGAATGGAAAAGCACCACACCCTTGGATTGGGGTGACCTTTCATATATATAGGTTGCTTGGTGTCAGAAGTCTTAGTGTAAGGAATAGGTTGCTTGCCTTGGGTCCTCTACTCTTAAGCCCCCCCCCACCCACCCACACACAGTGGTAGAAGTCGGTGAAGCTGACATTGAAGTAGAAGCGTCGTGAGGTCCACGGGCGGTGGGCGACTCAATCTCGGGTGTCCACTGGTGCTGTTGCTGACGTCCTATCCAAGGACATGAGAGCATTGATGAGTCCCTGCAAGGCACCTAGACTATAAACTACTCCTTCCTGGTCTGCAGCAGATCGAATACGAAGCAGTCAATCAGCTGCTGGTTCATTAATGTCCATAGATTTATACTCCTTCCCCCTTCCCTTGTACGCAAAAGATCGAGAGGGGCCCGAACCAAACCGAGAATGTAAACAGAATTCGGCTCACTCGTATGGCTCGCTGGTGCAGAAAGACCAAAATCGACATGAATGGAAGATGCCTCTGGAACTTTTTGGTTCTTTTGTTCGGGAGTCCTTTTTCTGTCTTGAGGGTTTTATTTGAAAAAAATTGAAATGCTTGAACTTGATAAATTGACTTATTTCTCACAATTATTCTGGTTATGCCTTCTCTTTACGTTTTATATTCTTTTGATGGAATCGGAATCGTCCGGCCTGAAACGTGGAAGAATCTCTTCTGTCGTAGAGGCCTCATCCAGTGCTTCCACTACGCCAGGAGATGATGATCCACGGAAAAACAAAGTGGGACGTCAAGACGCCCATGGCAAAGATGAGTTTCGGTCAGAGCCATCCACAAGCCACACCCCGGCAAAAATCAAATTAGTTATTCGATCTTGTCAAAGAAAAAATCCGCCACCTGAAACATTAGACAAAATTTGCGGGGTTCTGCACCTGAATGATGCGAGCCTAGCTGGCGTTACTTGTATCCGACATGGTGGCGGATCGATTCCATGAGCCACTAGACCTTGCGTGTTGGGGGGTGGGGGTAGGCTCGTGAAGGTGGCACGCCCGAGGAGGGCCGTAGGAAGATGGTGGCGCGAGACGAGGGGCGCTGCTAGCGCTAGGGGTTTGGGCATCGGAAGAAAATAGAATTTTGGCTCTTTACCATGTAGAGAGATAGAGAGGGAAAAAACCACACCCTTGGATGGGGGGGGGGGGGGTGGTCACCTTTCATATATATAGCCAAAAAGTCTTGTTGTACAAGCTGGGGTGTTGTTGCCAGAAGGTCCTGCACTCCTGCGCCTGGAGAACCTAGTGCGCTATGGCCAGAAGGTGATGATGCTGAACTTGGTGCCAGTGTGGATGGAAAAGATGGCCCATACCCTGTCCTGCGAGGCACGCAAAGTAAATGTGCTGCTGCAGCTCGAGCTACAGCAGGCTGCACACGCGCAGCATGTTGCCGCAGCTCTCGTTCCGGGTGGTAGCGAGGCATGCGGATGGGAGCATAAGAATCGACTTGGATTAAACTGTGGCAGAAACAAAGGAGGAGCACCTCCTCTGGAGAAAGAGCACCCCCTCTGCTTGTTCTTGGGTAAGGCTGTCCGCAGCGGTAGCCTGAGAAGGCTCCTGAACCCCAAAAGTGGAGGTTATTACTTCCTGGAAGGCCTGCAGCGGCAGCCTGGAAACCACCATCTATCATCCAGCATCCTGGCCGTGTCCCCAAAATGTCCCGCGCGTTGGGTCTCCCTGCATTGCTCTGCCGCTCGACATCGCCACCACCAAGGGGATGCCCACCACCTCCACGATGCAGGTAGCCTCCTTCTGTCCTTCATCGAGTGGGGATGGCCGCGGCCACGGCGGCTGCCGGCTTCGCCAACGCAGATCACAAGCAGCAGCAGTCGTCAGGACCTGGCATGCAATGGCTACCCCCGCGACCGTTGACTACATCGGATTCACGCACCCCTGGAAGGCCGCCGGACATGCGGGGGTGGTGGCGGCCGACGCGGAAGGAGGAGAGGCGGCCGACGGAGGGGCTGCGTCACTAGGGAGGAGGAGCCCATGAAGACACCGCCTTTCTTGACGTCGCCGACGACATCAGCCTGATCCGCGCCGCCCCTGAAGCACCTGGTGCTACTCGGCGTCCGTGAGGCCGACCGACGCGGCGCCACGCGGCAGCCTTGAGCCACGCCACGCAGCCCTTGCAGCACGCCTCGCCCAGCGCCGGTACTCCTCGGCGGGCAAGCTCCTTCAACTGGCGCCGCTACTCCTGATGCTCCCGCCGCCGCTCCCTGCGGCCGCCGGATCCGTCCCGTCCTCTACCACCTCTGCCGACAGGCCTCGCGGCGGCGCAGAGAGCCCCTACCACTCTGTCCCCGCGGTTGCCGGCCCGCCACCGCCTCGGCCCTTTCGTCGCGACGGGCACGCCGACGTGACTGGCGTCGGCCGTGCATGCCGGTGGGATTGGCGCCGAGGGCGCCATCGAGTCGTTCCCTAGGGTCCACGACGGAGGGATCTTGGGCTATAGGTCAGGGAGGAGGGCCGGCGACGGTGGTTGGGAGACGCCGACGGTCAGGGACAAGGCCGCGACGCCAAGCTTCCGTGCCGCTCTCCGAGGAGGACGTCGCGCTTTGCGCGCGGCTCGCCAAGGTGGAGGCCGACGCCGCCTGCGCTGGAGGTGGGGCGCCGCCTTCCTCACACCCACGACGTCGGCAGAGGCTCGGGCGGTCTATGTGTCGGCGGAAGCTCGGGTGGCCTGCGCGCCGGTGGAGGCCCGCACTCCCGCCTCCAGGGGGCCGGCAGGGCACCCTGCCGGCGGGGAGAAGAGGGGGCAGGCCCATGGGATGTGCCGGCGGGGTGGTATGTGGTGGGAGGAGATAGATAAGGATAGAAGGGGAATATTTCCTTTTGAGGGTGCAAAATAGAGTCTACCGCTCAGTGCAAATGTATTTAGAGGGTGAAAAATTTTAAAGGACCCTGAAAATATTCATTTGGTGGGTGATACATAGAGGCTACCGCTGTGGACAGCCTAAGAGAGATTGGAGCTGCTGCTGGCTGCTCTTTTCTTAACCGGGAAAGAATATGAACAGTGAATGGGTAGCAAGCTTCATGGAGGATGACACCTTGTGCAAGTAAAGAAGGGGATGGAAGAGGGATGAGACGTCTGGTCAGCGCGCAACATTATCTCAACTTGCACATGTGGATGGGTATGGACCTAAATGAAAAGTTCAGGGACCCAGAAATGCATTTTCGGAGTTTGTGGACCTATATAACACCCTCTTACAAATTTATGGACCCGCGGTATATTTTACTCTTTAATTTACCTTAATAGATACCATATGTAGCGTTTTGTGGAATTTGCTTTAAAACCAACTCCTAAACAATGCTGTGCTTTCCACTGCTTATTCAGTTAAGTTATCATACTTTTTAATTTAAGAGCCTGGCCCTGTTTATCTGTTGTGTAGTACCTTAGCACTATCTAATATCGATACAGTTCATTAATGGTCAAATCGTCCTTGGAGATGATAAATGAAGAGAGAAAAATGATCAGTTTCTGGGATGGAAATGGAATCAGAAGGTCATGACAACCAAAATCTATGCCTTGTGCTGTGTCCATGTGAAATCAAGAAAAAGTAGAAGAGGCTAGGCCATTTGTTCATTCATTACAAGCAAGTGTTTTTGTGAATACTCTCTTAAACACTTGAGAAATGTTATTAAGGCTTCTTTGTTCTACTCCCACTTTTATTACCTTCATTTTTAGTTTTATGTACTATATTTTGTGGCTGTTGGTGATACACCTCTTGCTTTTCCCAACTTTGCTGTTAGCATTCTGTTGTATTCCTCCCAAAGTGGTCTTTTGATGACCTACCTTTTTGGAGCTTCATTTTTTGTTTGATTTTTTGTTGGAGACTAGCCAGTTTACAGTTTTTTTTTTCATTTTGTTCTCTTTTGATCTAAGCCTTATTCCATATGCAGGCACTGGAATCGACTAACACACTTGTAATTGAATTCCTTAATGAAATTGAGAAGGCTAATTGGATGAAAGCACTTGTCCAAGCAACATATCGAGCTTCTGTATGGCTTTATTAATTTTATCATAGTATGAGATACTACGTGCAGCCTGTAATGGATCTTATATTTTTCCTTTCCCTGCTTGTTGTAGGCGCCTCCTGATGCCAACATATTAGGGGACCCTGTCAGCCCTCCTCCAGAACCAAGTACACCAAGGCTTAGTAGCCTGGGATCTGTGGATCTTGTGGTGAATGGCTCTGTTATTGAAACTAAACTTTCAATTTATGGAAAGGTAAAGTATTGTGTCAACTTTTGGTGATTTGTTCTGAAATGTGACCCTGATGCCATATGGTATGGGTTTGCATTTTTGAGAAACAAGTTAATATCATGTTGATTATTTTGTTTTTTTCCCATTTGTCCCACTATTGCAGTTGGACAGAAAGAGCAAAGATCCGCAAGAGCTTCTAATGTTAGAGCTCCTCGGGAATGGGGGCAAGGTATCTGTTTCAGTCTTACTTTGAGTTAGCAACATAGCATTAGTAATCAAATGCAAAACAAGTATTGTAAATAACTATGACATTCTTATTTGCATGTATAATTCTCATATGATAATCTGTCAAAATGTTTTAACGAACATGACAAATGCATGTATGTCTCTTTCCTTGAATGGAAACTGTTACTACCATGATAGCAATGGCAGGCTACATTTGGCAACACTGAGATTTAGTTAGGTGTATTCTAATTTCAAAAGGTCCCACATGTGATACCTATAATGTAGGATCCTTCCATTTTTTTCCCTTAGCTCTATTACATTGCTTATATCAAAATGTTCTATCATGCTTATTAAAATTTACATTATAATGATTTTATTCTCACGGTTTTCCTTTCCCTTCCATTCTTTCACCTTGCAGTGATTACCTAGGTGTCCTGCTGTATTTGTATCTGTTATTCTCGCTCAATTGTAGAAGTACTGACCAGTGTGTACTTCATGTTTTTTAAGTGCAGCACTTGTGCATTGTGGGTTACCGGTTCTATCTTCATTTCTTCTGACTCCATTAGTTATTGCTATGTACTATTGTAGGTTAATGTTGTTCAATCTTCCCGTGGTCTTAGTGTGAAAACAAAATTGCATTCGTTGAAAATAAAGGATGAGCTACAAGGTCGTCTTTCGATGTCTTCAAAATATTTAGCATGCTCTATTATTGATGAAAGTGTGGAAGGTACCTGTTCTAGTACACCCGATAAAGAGGGTGACATAAGCACCTTTTCTGTGGATGAAGATCCTTTCATGGATGCATTGACGGATTTTTCTTCAGACCAAAACTGTAATATGCAAGAAAATGAAATTCCGAACTTTGTTTCTGAAGCAAGTAATTATACTGAAACAAGTTCAAAAGATGGTATATGGTTTGATGGGGATCAACAGAAAGTGAAACCTTCTGAAGTATTTTATGAGGCACAAGACAATAATGTGACAGATTTTGTTGTTCTGACATTTTTGAGCAGAAGTCCTGATTCTTGTCTTTATGATGGTATAGATTCACAGGTAATCTAAACTAGTTATTAACCTTCTTATTTCTCTGTTCATCATTAACAGTACAATTTAAATAAAGTACAATAGATATACATTCCTTTAATAGCTTGTGTGACGCAAATACCCTTTTGTAATTGCATTGTTTATCTGCTCGTTTCAGATGAGTATTCGCATGTCTGCACTGGAATTCTACTGTAACAGACCCACACTAGTTGCTCTCATCGAGTTTGGATTTGACCTTAGTATAGTTAATTCTGTGCCAAGAAATAATTCTGATAAGGCACCTGCAACACAAATTGTGAAACTCTCAGGGAAGGAAGATGGTGCTCCCACCATTGTAAAAGGATTGTTAGGTTATGGGAAACGCCGAACAATTTTCAACATGAAAATGGATGTGGATCGGGTATCAATGTTTCTTAACAAGGAAGATGGTTCTCAGCTTGCAATGTTTGTGCAAGAGAAATTTCTGTTTGATCTGAAGGTGAGTTTAATGTATTAGGAATGAATAGGGAAAATATGCTAGATTTGTATGTGCATGAATCTGGATTGTGCTGCCTGATGAATTCTGTTGTACTGTATTGAGTGAAAAATCTAGTTATTTCAATGCATAAAGTTCAAAAATGTCATATCTGAATAAAATGATATTACAACAATTCAGTAATACATGACACATGTTAAATCTAGTTATCTCATTGCATAAAGTTCAAAATGTCATATCTGAATACAATGATACTTGATCCATTCAAGAATACATGACACCTTTATTTTAGCTTACTGTTCAATGTTGGAGATTGGGGTAGCATTTTAAAATATGAAATAATTATGAATATACTATGAGAAACAACAACAAAGCCGTGCGGTCCCAAGCAACTTGGGGTAGGCTAGAGTTGAAACCCAATTGTAGCCGCTAAAGGTAATACTGATCATCCTGACTTGGTCATTTAAGCTTCTTGGTTTCAGTTGGGCTTGTTCTTTGGAACTCTTTAGAGATGCAGTAATACTGAATATGTGATGCAGTAACTGGCCTGACGTGCATGCATCGATATATGTGATATTTGTACACTAGTGTAGTGAATGTGCCATGCTTGAGTACTTGTGTCATAGATTTAATGTCTCGTGAGAATGGGAGTGGGTTGTCATTGGTTAAATTGTTTGAAGTTTGTTAGTGACCAAGCGCTGAACACTGTGACTTGTCTTTTCTTCTAATGTAATTACTTGCTTTTAAAATACCAGTAAACATTATACCAGGTAGTTTTTTTAGAGGCTTACCTGAGAATTGTGTGTGCATTAATACTGCTGCTATTATATTTCCTTGATAGAATCATGATTTACACAGGATAAGGGATGAGCTTGATACCTCACTGCAAAAGTATTTCTTGTTAATTGGTATCTCTGTGTGTATGTGTATCTTCATCATCTGTATTTTACGTTCTTTTTTTTGTCTCGCTTAATTTTGATACCTTAACACCACAAAATATTTTCGTTAATGAGTATCTCTTTGTGTATGTGTATCTTGATCTACTAAGTGTTACATTTTTTTTTGTCTCTCTTAATTTTAAAATCATTTATCAGGTTCATCCAAGTTCCTTTTCAATTGATGGTATGCTGGGAAATATGAGATTTTGTGACATGTCCCTTGGACCAGATCATCGCTGGGGTTGGCTCTGCGATATAAGGAAACCTGGTGTTGAGTCACTTATAAAGGTATTCTTGACTGTTTCTTTTCACATATACTGGCTAATGCAATGATTTGTTTGTCATGTATTTAATGTAGGGTATCTTATTCTTGCTCATGCAAGTATGTAATTTATGCTATCTGTGGATTTTAGGTTGGCCGACAAGATAAAAATGATTTTATATTTTGGCTATGATGTAGCCACAAAAGATATGTGAATTTAAACTACCTGCGGTAGCTAAGATTGTTTCGATCTTGGTTTGAAGTCTTAAGAGAATAAATTATAAAATTGCTAGGGCAATATCCCACATGCAAAGCTCCAGGGGTGGAGGTGGATCAACCCTGTAGACTTCAGTAGAGCTCCATGTGATCCAAACAACTAGAGGGGCATGGGTCAACTCAGCATGTCCATTTGCCCCAATGGATCCCTTGAATTCACCCGTGTAGTTACATCAGCTGAGGGAACCACGCCATGAGGTTGTCAGCAGCTTTATCAGCGCAACGAACCTAGGTCAGCGTCCAAGATGTCTAGGTGTTTCTTCACTATGTTTGCCTTCAGTCTGCACTGCCCCTGCCCCAGCCTTATGAACATGCGGTATCCCTCTTTTTCTAAGCCAAAGGTCTTAGCGATCTTTTTTGGACATCCTGTAGTCATTCTTGACTATTTGGTTGCAGCCATTATGATCAATCGCGGAGACCCTGAGAGGTTATTTGCCTTAATTTACCTGGCCTTTCCCTAGTCTGTCTCACTGCCACCTAATATTGCCCATGGTGTTTTCTTTCTCAGCCAGTTATTTTGATCTTGTACCTCAATTAATTGGTAACTTGCTTCGGATAATATAATATGTGGAAGCAAGGTCATCTCATTGCTTGTTAGCGTCTGTACCTCAATCCATTGGTAACTTGCTTTGGGTACTAGAATATCTGAATGTAAGTGTATCTTGATGCTTGTTCCAGTTTGGCTTACTTATGTTTCATATTGTCTTGAAGGTTGAAGGAGAAAAACTGTCAGATATGCAATATTGTTTATGAATTTTCTTCAGTTTCTGAATGTTCAGTTAAAGCACTATAATGATGTTAGTTGTCCTGTCTCCTGCAGTTTACGTTCCAATCATACAGTGTTGAGGATGAAGACTTTGAAGGGCACAATTACAGCTTGACAGGGCAGCTTTCTGCTGTCCGTATTGTCTTCCTCTACCGTTTTGTTCAAGAGGTGCGTGTTATTATTGCAACTTGTATTATCAGATTTCTAATGGTAATTTTTTTAACAGGCCTTGTATTGTGCAGTTCACTTCTTACTTTATGGAGCTTGCCACGCCTCATACTGAAGAAGCAATTAAGTTTATTGATAAAGTTGGAGGTTTTGAGTGGTTAATTCAGAAGTATGAAATAGATGGTGCTTCTGCTATAAAGCTGGATCTTTCTCTTGATACACCTATAATCATTGTTCCGAAGAATTCTCAGAGTGAAGAGTATGTTCACATTACCAGTGATTAGCTAACTGATAATTTATACTCTAAGAACCCATTAAAAATTAGTTCCTCATGATCTACTCCATCCCAAATTACTTGTCGTTTTGGATTTTCTAGATACATTCCTTTTGTTATGCACCTAGATATGTACATATGCCTAGATACATAACAAAAAGAATGTATCTAGAAAAGCCAAAGCGACAAGTAATTTGGGACGGAGGGAGTAGTTATAAATCCTTCTTAGCATCTGATAATAGCTACTCTAAGCACCTGTTGATATTTAGTTCCTCGCGATCTTGTTGTTAAAAGTGTTCTGTACATTCGACATGATATGTTGCCAGTGTTCAGTTCCTATTCATTTGAGCTTCACATAGGATATTTTAGATGTCTGCCTGTTAGATAAACTATTGGGTTTGTATATTTTCTAGTTCTTTCTTTTTGCCAATTTCTTAAAATGCATTGTTCAAGAAAGTGGAATTAATCATGCGCCTAGCTGTGCTTAAGCACAGTTGGACCCTTAGCACGTCGTTTAGGCCATAAACACCCAATTAAGCGCTGGGCAACCCATGGGCCCATGGATGGTGAAGAAAACAAGAGATAAGATGAGTTTTGGATTGCAAAATGGTTCATTAGGGGTGTAATTCCACCAATGCTTACCGCATGGTGTCCATGTCACTCGGTTTTGATCGTCCTCTGCTCGATTTGCCCCCATGGGCCCATGGATGGCCATGTCGTACGTGCTGGGGGAGCAGAGGTGGTCCGAGCGGATGGGGGCGCGTGCTGGCGGACCAGAGGAGTGTCATGGAGGGAGAGTGTGGGGTGTTGTGCCGGTGAAGAATGTGGTGGGGGAAGGTGCGAGATGTGGGAGATGATAGGAACCCAGAGGAAAGCTTTATTATCTGGCGAGAATGGCAAGGTACAAGGGGCTGATCCGTCCTCCCTAAGGAGGCTCTGAATCCTAACAACCTCTAATCCTCCCTCAAACTAAATCCTAGCCAGCTTATATAACGCCAGCTCTAGCCAACCAATCTCAACCAATCTCCTACTAATCTGCTAACAAGATGCTAACAACCAACTAAGTGCTTATCCTCTGCTAACTAATCCTGGCGCCTACTCAGCCTGCTCTGCCGGCGGCTGCTGCTGCTCTGCTTTCTTCTTGCGACGCCCAAACTGTCTACCATAGAATGCGTCCATAACACTTCCCCCCTCCTTTACAAACAACTCGTCCTCGAGCTGGAAGCCAGGGTGATCTTGCTTGAAGTCATCCAAGAATTCCCAGGTAGCAGCTCCAGCAGCTTGCCCCTCCCAACGCACCAGGACCTTCCAGCGGCCGTGATTCAGCCGAGTGTTGACGATCTTGGATGGAACTGGAAGCACGGCCATTCTTGATGGATGGGAGCTTGATGATGTCAGTGGGAGGCTCACCCACAAATGGCTTGAGGAACACAACATGGAAGACATTATGAATCCTTGAGCGGGGTGGCAATGCCAGACGGTATGCTAGGGTACCCACCCTTTCCAGCACCTTGAAAGGCCCATAGAAACGTGGCTGGAGCTTCCGCGCCGCTCTGTCCGTGATGGTGGCCGCCAGACGCTGATGCAGACGGAGCCAGACCGAGTCTCCCACGGCATACTCAGCAGGGCGATGCTTGGCGTCGTATTGCACCTTCATAAGCTCCTGGGCGTGAAGGAGGCGATCCCTGATTTCTGTCAGGAAGGTGTCCCGATCCAGCAGCTGGCGATCGAGGGCCTGGACCCTGGCAGTACCAGCCTGGTAAGGCACCAGTACCGGCGGATCCCGCCCATAGACCACACGGAACGGCGTTGTGCGGAGGGCTGACCGGAACGACGTGTTGTAGCAGTACTCCGCCCAAGGCAGCCACCGTAGCCCTCCCTTGGGTCGATCACCGGCGAGGCAGCGCAAATAGACCCCCAAAATTCTGTTTGTCACTTAGGATTGGCCGTTCGTCTGTGGGTGGAAGGCCGTGCTGAGGCGCAGGGACACGCCGGCGAGCTTGAAGAGCTCCTCCCAGAAGGTGCTGGTGAACACGGGATCACAGTCGCTGACGATGGAGTAGGGGAAGCCGTGAAGCCGCACGATGTTGTCGAAGAAGACCTGAGCGACGGACATGGCGGTGTAGGGGTGGCTGAGGGCGATGAAGTGGGCGTACTTAGAGAATCGATCAACGACGGTCAGCACCACCGTCTTGCCGCCCACACGTGGAAATCCCTCAATGAAGTCCATGGCAATATCTGACCAGACCGAGCTGGGACCTCGAGTGGCTTCAGCAATCCAGCCGGGTGGAGGTGCTCTGTCTTGTTCCTCTGGCAGTCGGCGCAACTCTTCACGTAATCCCGCACCAGTCGGTGTGCTTGCGGGTTGAAGAAGGATGCGCGGAGCCGAGGCAGTGTCTTTTGGGCGCCCTCGTGCCTGACGCCATGGGCCGTGGCCAGTAGCTTTGGCCAGAGCGCGGACGAGGACGGCACGAACACACGGCCATCGTGAAGCACCAAGCCATCCACAATACTCCAAGCCTCTGAAGTTGTGCCGGCGGCGATCATCTCCTTCGCCTTGATAATATCCGGCAGGTTTTCCGCCTCGCGGCGGAACTCGTCGTAGAGCTCGAATGTCGGCGAGGACAGCGCGTGCGCCGCGCCAACCTCCTCGTCGCGTCGGGACAGCGCATCAGCCACCGTGTTGGTCTTGCCAGGATTGAACTCCACACTGAATTCATACCCGAAAAGTTTGCTTACCCATGTGTGCTGGGGAATGGTGGAGAGGCGCTGGTTGAGCAGGAATTTGAGGGAGTAGTGGTCCGTGCGCACCATGAATGGCCTCCCCCAGAGGTATGGGCGCCAATGGCGGACTGCCTTGACGAGCCCAATCAACTCGCGCTCGTAGGCCGCCAGCTTGGCGTGCTGTGGCGCCACCGGCCTGCTGTAGAACGCAATGGGACCGCCGTCCTGGGGCAGCATCTCGCCGAACCCGCTGCCGGAGGCGTCGCAGTTGACGATGAAGGGCTTGGTGAAGTCTGGTAGTTGCAGCATGGGGCCGGAGGTGAGTGCGTGCTTCAGCGCCCGAAATGCATTGTCGGCCGCCGGCGACCAGGAGAACGCCTCCCGCTTGAGCAGCTGCGTGAGGGGGCGCGCCACCGTGCCGTAGTCCCGGATAAATTTCCGGTAGTAGCCAGTCAGCCCGAGGAAGCCGCGGAGGGCGCGAACGGATGACGGCGTCGGCCAGGCCAACACAGCCTCGATCTTCGATGGGTCCATGGCGACGCCGGAATCGCGGATGACATGGCCCAGGTATGCTACCTCCTGGGCACCGAAAGAGCACTTGCTCTGCTTGAGGGTGAGGTTGTTGTCCTGCAGCACGGTGTGGACATGCTGCAGATGCTCCGTCCACGTCGAACTGTAGATGAGGATGTCGTCGAAGAAGACGAGGACGAAGCGGCGCAGGAAGTCCCGGAGCATGTCGCTCATCAGTGCTTGAAAAGTAGACGGCGCGTTCGTCAGCCCAAACGCCATGACCACGAACTCAAAGTGGCCGTGGTGAGTCCGGAACGCCGTCTTGTCGATGTCATCCTCGAACATGCGCACTTGATGGTAGCCGCTGCGCAGATCCAATTTGGTGAAGAAGCGCGCGCCGCGGAGTTCGTAGAGGATTTCATCGACGATCGGGATCGGAAACTTGTCCTTGACCGTCTTGGAATTCAGCGCGCGGTAGTCGACGCAGAAGCGCCAAGTGCCGTCTTTCTTGGGGACGAGAAGCACTGGCGAGGAGAATGGAGAGGTGATGGGGCAGATAATGCCCTGCCGCAGCATCTCAGCGCACTGCTTCTCGATCTCGTCCTTCAACAGCTGCGGGTACCGATACGGCCGCACAGCTACAGGCAACGTTCCTGGCAGCAGGTGGATGCGGTGGTCGGCGCGGCGAGGGGGCGGCAGGCCCTGCGGCTCAGCGAAGATGGCCGCAAACTCGGCGATGAGGAGCTTCAGCAGGTCGCTGTTGTCGAGAGCGCGAAGGTGGGCGCCGGCAGGTGCGTCGAGGCCTTGCCAGTGCACCTGGCGGTCGATCCGCCAGAACGACATGGAGAGCTTGTCAAAGTCCCACAAGATTGGGCCCAAGGTGCGAAGCCATTGGCACCTGAGCACCCCCTCGTACCCGCCCAGGGGGATGACGAAGAAATCACAGGTGAAGTCCTCGTTTGCGATGCGGAATGGGACGGCCGGGCAGAAGCCAGAGCAGGGGATGCAATCGCCGTTGGCCACACCAATCGTCAGGCCGGGTCGCGGAACCGGGGTCAGGCCGAGGCGGCGTGTCGTCGCGTCCGCAACGAAGCAGTGGGTGGACCCAGAGTCCACCAGAGCGTGCGTGGCTGTGCCTGCCACCTCGACATGCAGATGCATCGTCATGGGCGCGGCGATGCTCGTGATGGCGTTGACGGAGATTTGCGGGTCGTCGTCGGAGGAGCTGTTGTCGGTGATGGGTGGATCGCCTTCCACCTCCAGGAGGTAGACGCCCTTTCCGGGGCAGTCTTTCAGATGTTCCCGCGAGTACTTGGCGGGGCAGTTGTAGTAGAGGCCGGTGTCGCGGCGCTGCGCCATCTCCTCCTTGGTGAGCTTGGTGAAGTGGTTGCCCGGCCCCGCCTTAGGCTTCAGCGGCGCGTTCGGCGTGACGGCCGGGGCCGAAGCGGAGGATCCGGCGGCTGTCACGGCCGGGGATGACGGCGAGGAGCGGTGCGCGGCCGTACGACTGGAGGGGCGCCCGGCCGGTGCGGCGGAGTTCGGCGTGGTGTTGCGGCATTCGTAGGAGCGGGCGAGCCCCATTGCATCTTCCCAGGACACCGGGCGGTGGAGTTCGACGTCGACGCGCAGGGGTCGCCGAGGCCAGCGGTGAAGATGTCAATCTGCTGGAGCTCAGTGATGCCGTCGCAGCGCGCAAGGAGACGCAGGAACTGGTCGACATACTGCGCAACTGTGCCGGTGCGTTGCGCCTTGATGAGTTCCCCAAGGGGATTGCTGTGCGCCGGCGGTTCGAAGCGCCGGGAGACGAGGTCGGTGAAGCGGGACCACGACGGGACGCCCTGGTTCCGCTCGACGCAGAAATACCACTGCTGAGCGTCGCCGTCCATGTGGAAGGAGGCCAGCCAGACCTTCTCGTCTTCTGGGGTGCGCTGCGGCCGGAAGAATTGCTCGCATCGGTAAAGCCATGCGAGCGGATTTGTGGAGCCGTCAAATTTGGGGAAACACAGCTTGTACGTCGCCGGTGGCGCGCCGCCCGCAATAGTGCCCGCTACGCCGTTGTCCTTTTCACCGGAAGAAGAGGACTTGTCCGGGAACGGGACGCGTGAGGACTAGACGTTGTTGACGGCGACGTGGAGGCGTGCTTGGTCGACCTTCAGGGAAGAGATTTCCCCGGTCAGGTCAACGATGAGCTGCTTCAGCTCGGACAGGGACGGTTCCTGTCCGTCGCCCATGGTGGCGGCGGCGGAACGTGGGTGGGAATGGGTGGGGATTCGGAGAGCTGGTGAGTGGCGGCGCAGGGGAAAGGGTTGGCTTGCGGCGGCGGCGCAGATGGGAGCTGCTGCGGCGCTCGGCGCAAGGAAACAGGGGAGGGTGGGTGGGCACACAGGCGCAAGATTTGTGGCTCTGAATACCAAATGATAGGAACCCAGAGGAAAGCTTTATTATCTGGTGAGAATGGCAAGGTACAAGGGGCTGATTCGCCCTCCCGAAGGAGGCTCTGAATCCTAACAACCTCTAATCCTTGCTTATCCCTCAAACTAAATCCTAGCCAGCTTATATAACGCCAGCTCTAGCCAACCAATCTCAACCAATCTCCTACTAATCTGCTAACAAGATGCTAACAACCAACTAAGTGCTTATCCTCTGCTAACTAATCCTGGCGCCTACTCAGCCTGCTCTGCCGGCGGCGGCTGCTGCTCTGCTTTCTTCTTGCGACGCCCAAACTGTCTACCATAGAATGCGTCCATAACAGGAGAAGCGAGGGTTCTGCGTGAGGACGAAGATGATGGCTGCTGGGTATCGTGAAGTAGTAGGACATTGATGGGGTGGTATGGTCTTTAGATGGGCTAGTGGGCCACTAGGATAGTTGGCTGTACTGGGCTGTTGAGGCATTCATCTTCATTTCTCATTTATTTTTTCATACATATGCATCTACATCAGTATGTCTAAACTGTTAAATCCATGCTTAAACGCCACTGCCTAGCGCCTAGCTTTTTTGGTACCTTGTTAAAATGAAGTCGCAGAATGATGATATTCTGGTATAAAAACATTAAACTGACCCTGGTACCTTCTTGCAGTTATATACACCTTGATCTTGGACAACTAAAAGTAGTAAATGAGTTCAGTTGGCATGGAGGTGAAGAGACTGATCCTTCTGCTGTGAGGCTTGATGTTCTCCATGCAGAGGTGTGCATTGGGATGGAAAATTAGTGCTCTCTGCTTATTTTGAGTGTTTTCTCGTATTTGATATTTTGATTCATGAATGCAGATAAATGGAATCAACATGGCAGTTGGAGTAAATGGAACTTTAGGGAAGTGTATGATTCGGGATGGTCATGGCATTAATATAGAGGTGCGACGTAGCCTGCGGGATATCTTCCGGAAGGTCCCAATGCTTTCTATGAAAGTTCAGGTAATAAATTTGTTTCCCTTGTTCAGTGCCATTTTGTTTCACTTCCTATTTGATCATGTTAGTGTATATGAGTGTGGCCCATATGGCATGTGTATAAGGCCCATCTGGAGGCCTATGTACAACTAACTATATTGCCCACCCTTCTAGGGTCGGGAGGCCGCGCACGCGCGCGTCCAGGTCCTCGTAGCCGCGCCGCCCTCCTCTGCTTCCCTATCCCTGCGCCGCCTCTGCCCACCCTTGCCTCCGCTGCTCGCTCACCCCTGCCGCCGCTGCTCTCGCGCGCGTGGGCCCTGCTCCCGTCCCGCTTGGCGCTGCTCCAGCCCCGCTACAGCTCGCCGCGGGCACGCATCCTCTGCTCCAGTCCTGTGCTCCGCCCGCGGGAGCTGCTGCGCCCAGTGGCGAGGACAATGGTTTCCGCCGCTCTCCTCCAGGCTGTCCCACCGTCTGGCACTGTCAAGGAGTTCCCCACCCTGCCGCCGCTGTCCCTCTTCTGCCTGGCGTGTTGACTCCCACCACCGGCGCTCCCTAGCCGGCACGTTGGCCTTCACAGCTCCTCCTCTGCCTGGCAACCACACGGCCCTTCCGCGGTGCCTTCCCGCGGCCGCTGTCGGTCCTCCTTTGCTTGGCGGTCCTGGCGGGTTACCCTCCTACTTCGGCGTCCCTCCTGCTGGGAGTGTTGCCGCGGCGCCACACGTGCCGACGCAGCCGCTACCGGCACGCCTGCCGGCGTTGCCGCGTCCGTTGTTGCTGGTGCTGCTCCGAGCGCCGCCGACCTCGCCTCCGCCGCTCGCATGAGCGCCGCCACAGCCCTGTGCAAGTGGCTTGGGATGCTGCCACTACCCTCGCCGACGCCCCTTCTCCCCTCGCGGCCACTGCTCCTTGCCCCGGGCCGCGCGGGGGTGGCGGAGGTCGTGGTGGACGTCGTCGACGGAGGGGGCATCGTCCGAGCGCGTCTGCACCTCCTTCTCCCGATGTGCCCTGGCCATTCTTCAGGACCCATGGTTAGGGCACTTCTCGATGAGGCTGTCTCAGGCGCCAGGGGGAGGTCCTCGCCCTCAGGTCCAACCGGCGGCCATGTTCGCTAGCTCTGCTCCCCAGTTCCAGTTCCCACCGTCCTAGATTCCACCCGCTCAGCCTAGGCCTGCCGGTGCCAGATGGATCCCCGATATGCCGGCGCAGGCTTTCAGTACCATCAGGCCGGCACCGCCAGTCAGCACCAGCTGGATTGCCGACTCGGGTGCTTCCGTCCACACCACACCTGATGTTGGTGTCCTTTCTACTGACCATCCCCCACACCCCTCTTATCCTTCTATCATGGTTGGTGATGGATCTTGTCTTCCTGTCACTTCTGTGGGCTCTACCTCTGGTCCTTTTCGTCTTTCCAACATCCTTGTTGCTCCTCAGATGGTTCATAACCTTCTTTCCATTCGCCAATTCACCACCGACAATTTTTGTTCAGTCGACTTTGACCCCTCTGGGCTTACTGTGAAGGATTTGGCGTCCCGCCGTCCTCTTCTCCAGTGTGACAGTACGGGCCCCTTTACACCCTCCGTTTTCCTACTTCCGCTGCTCCACATTCTGCGTCTCCTGTGTCCGCTGCTTTCGCCACGACTCCTTCCACTACTTGGCACCGCCGGCTTGGTCACCCCGACCGCGACGCTTTGGCTCAGCTCAGTCGTAGTGCACCTATTTCTTGCACTTGGGCTTCTAATTAGCATCTCTGCCATGCGTGTCATTTGGGTCGCCATGTTAGACTTCTCTTTTCTTCTTCTTCCTCGCGTGTGACGCATGCCTTTGATCTTGTTCACTGTGATCTGTAGACTTCTCCTACTCCTAGTCTCTCTGGCTGTAAGTACTATCTGGTCGTGGTTGATGATTTCTCTCATTACTCTTGGACTTTCCCTTTGCGTGCCAAGTTTGAGACCGTTTCCCACCCTCCTCCACTTCTTTGCCTGGGTGTCTACTCAGTTCGGCCTCACCGTTAAGGCCGTCCAGTGTGACAACGGGCGTGAGTTCGATAACCACACCTCCCGTTCCTTCTTCCTCTCTCGGGGTGTCCAGTTGCGCATGTCTTGTCCCTACACCTCTCCTCAGAACGGCGAGGCTGAGTGCATAATTCGAACCACGAACGATATCATGCGCACCCTCCTAATCCAGGCCTCTCTGCCCCCGCGCTTCTGGGTGGAGAGTCTCAACACCACCACTTGCTCAACCGTCTCCCTTCCACTGCTTCCCCTGCCTCACCAGGCCCTCATCGGTACCCCTCCTAGCTATGATCACCTTTGTGTCTTCGGGTGCGCTTGTTACCCCAACATTGCTGCCACTGCTCCTCACAAGCTGGCGCCCCGCTCGACACGTTGTGTGTTTCTCGGTTACTCCCCTGACCACAAGGGGTACCGTTGCTTCGACCTCACCTCTCGCCAAGTCCTCATCTCCCGACACGTTGTGTTCGACGAGTCGGATTTTCCCTTCTCCACCTCCTCTACTACTCCTGATCCTGAGCTGGCGTCTCTGTTTTCTAACCCGGTGGTTCAGCCACCTATTTCTGTTTTCCCTTTTCCGTAGGTTTTCCCGGTGCACCACCGTCTCCGGTGCCCGCGCCACACGCGGCCTCGACACCTTCTGTTGCACCACGCGTGGCCCCTGTGCCTCCTCCCGTGCCACACGCGGCCTTGGCACCAACTGTTGCACCACGCGTGGCCCCAATGCCTCCTCCTGCGCGACGCCCGGTCCCGACACCCTCTGTTGTGCCACGCGTGGCCCCGGTGCCTCCTCACGCGCCATCCGCGGCCCCGGCACCCTCTGCTGTGCCACGCGTGGCCCTGGTGCCCCCTCCCGCGCCACACGCGGCCCCGGTACCCGACTCACGCTACGCCGAGCCGGTGCAGGTGTACCGACGTCGTCTGGTGCCGGCACCGACATAGGCCCCTCCGGCTCCGGCCCCGGAAGTGCCCGCGCCCTATGCGCCTCCTGTTCGCTTTGTCTACGAGCGCCGCTCGACAGCTCCGCCTCCACCACCACCTTCACCAGAGCCGTCACCGCCTCCACCTCAACCGTCTCCACCTCCACCGCCGCCTCCACCGTGCCCTTCTTGTGTGGAGCCGGTATTGTACCACCCGTCAATCATCCATCGGGATCCTCGTCATACTCATCCCATGGTGACTCGGCAGGCGGCTAGGGTTCTTCGGTCCACGACTCTCCGCCACCGAGGGAGAGCCGCAACCATCTCCGATATCGTCTTCTGTCTGCGAAGCCCTGGCGGATCCTAACTGGCGTCGTGCGATGGAAGAGGAGTACGGGGCTCTTCTTGCCAACCGGACGTGGGACCTCGTGCCGCATCCGTCTGGTCGCAATGTGGTGACTGGCAAGTGGATCTGGACTCACAAGCGTGGAGCTGATGGTACTCTGGAGAGGTACAAGGCTCGTTGGGTTCTCTGGGGTTGCTCCCAGCGGCCTGGCATTGATTATGATGAGACATTCAGTCCAGTGGTGAAGCCTGCTACAGTGCATACAGTTTTCTCACTTGCTGTCTCTCGCTCATGGCCTGTGCACCAACTAGATGTGAAGAATGCTTTCCTCCATGGCACTTTGTCAGAGACAGTCTACTGTAGTCAGCCAGCGGGATTTGTGGATTCTAGTCGTCCGGATCTGGTATGTCGGCTCAACAAGTCTCTCTATGGTCTGAAGCAGGCTCCTCGGGCTTGGTACTCTCGGTTTGCCACCTTCTTGTTGACATTGGGGTTCATCGAGGCCAAGTCTGACAGTTCTCTGTTCATCTATCACCATGAGGATGGGATTGCCTACCTACTGCTCTATGACAGCCTCCAGTCCGCAGTTGCTTCAGCACATTACCTCCTCTCTGCAGCAGGAGTTCGCTATGAAGGATCTTGGCAAGCTTCACCATTTCTTGGGTGTTACTGCCAGTCTGGTCTTCTTCTTCACCAGCGACAGTATGCTCTTGATATCCTGGAGCGTGCAGGGATGACTGATTGCAAGCCGGTTATCTCGTGTCTGATCCTACTGCCTACCGGAGTCTTGCTGGAGCCTTGCAGTATCTCACTTTCACACGGCCGGACCTCACATATGCCGTTCAGCAGATCTGCCTTCATATGCATGATCCGCGGGAGTCCCATCTTGCTGCGTTGAAGCGCCTCCTCCGCTACGTCCGTGGCACGGTTGACCTCGGCCTGGTTCTCCACTGCTCCTCCCTCTGCTGAGCTGGTTGTCTACACCGACGCTGACTGGGCTGGCTATCCGGACACTCGCCGCTCCACCTCCGAGTATGCCGTGTTCCTGGGCGGCAACCTTGTCTCCTGGTCGTCCAAGTGGCAGCCGGTTGTCTCCCGCTCCAGTGCCGAGGCGGAGTACCGGGCTGTTGCTAACGGTGTGGCAGAGGTGTCCTGGCTTCGACAACTCTTGGCTGAGCTCCACAGCCCAGTCGCCAAGACCACGCTCGTCTACTGCGACAACTTCAGCGCCGTGTACCTCTCCACCAACCTGGTTCTTCATCAGCGGATGAAGCATGTGGAGATTGACTTGCACTTTGTTCGTGACCGGGTTGCCATCGGGTCTGCCCTCCTCGACGTTCTCGGAGTTTCGCTCCAGCCTCAATGTAGCCAGTGGCTAGTTGTGGCTGCGGGGGGCCCTGTGTGTGTATTTCTTTGTTGTCCAGTTTTGTCCTTCGCTGTGACGGTAGTCCAGACTGCCGGGGGGGGTGTTAGTGTATATAAGTGTGGCCCATATGGCCTGTGTTTAAGACCCATCTAGAGGCCCATGTACAGGTAACTATATTGCCCACCCGTCTAGGGTTGGAAGAATATACTGGGAATTATTCCTCTAACAGATCACCATTATTCTCAACTCGAAGGCGAACTTTGTTGTTTGTGGCATGCAGTTTTTATGGCGTTTTGTTTTGCAGCAATTTATCAACTTGTTCACTCTCCTTAAGTGTTGTACTATAAAACCTGTTCCTCAACCTAAATGATATGTTGGATCTAGATTTTCCACTACTTGAATAATTTATGCTTATACTCCTTCTGTCTTGATTTGTGGGTCATTTTGACTTTTCTAAGTGCATAGTTTTAGCACACCTAGATATATGCTTATGTCTAGATACATAGTAAATACTATGAATCTAGAAGAGCCAAAACGTCCTATGTTTTGAAACAGAGCGAGTATTAATTAACTGGCGTAGTAAGTGCACACCATGGTTCAAGTGCCTAATCAACATATATATCCTTTTGTTAAAAAGAAGAAAAAGGTAAATCCTCCCAGGATTGAAGAAATAAAGAAATCATATTCGGAATTGAAAAGTAAAAAGGGGCCTTACAAATTATTTCATTTACTGATGATTTCTTTAATGCATTATAGCTATTGCTGACTACGTCCTCTGACTAAATTTAAGAAAATTACGGAGCGATTAGAAGTTATCCGTTTGTTAATTACCTACCTTAATGTTTTAGCCTATGTTGACCTAAGTTATGAAGTTTCTTTTCTCCTGTTTTTATTGTATAATATATACATATATATGTTTTCTTTTCTTTCTGCAGATAGGATTGCTTCATGCTGTCATGTCAGATAAGGAATACAATGTGATCACAAACTGTATTTCAACAAATCTATCAGAGACACCTAACCTCCCTCCAAGTTTTCGTGAAAATGTGAACCGGACAAAGGAGTCGATTCGTCTACTTGCAGATAAAGTCAACCTTAGTAACCATCCATTGCTTTCGCGTACAGTAGTTGTCATGACTGTGGAGGTTCAGTATGCGTTACTTGAACTTCGCAATGGCCCAGATGCGGAGTCTCCTCTGGCGGAGCTTGCTGTGAGTATTTCTAAAAGTTAGTTGCACAATTATACTTTATACGAGAGTGCAGTACTCCATTGATGTTATTGGAAATATATCATCTCATATTCTCATGTCATTTATATTGTACTTCCTCACAATAGGAAGGCATGCAAATGTGCAAGTCTATGCATACATTATGTATACGAAGCCTCTGCAATACTGGGCCCACGTGTACCCTGCGTCCACACACACTGACACACGCACTCACCTTTACATCCCTTTAAACCCCCACCCACCCTGCCCTCTTTGTCTTCCACTCATGAGTGGTACCCTGTGTTATATAGTAGGTAGTGAGAGAGTAAATGGAGCTGGTGAGAACTGATTGCTTGTGCCAATGGAAATGCAGGGATATCATTGTAATATTGATTCGCAAAGGATGCATATGAGAATTAAGTATAGACTTTAATTTTTGTCGGGATATGGTGCACAGTATATATATTCTCTTATGCTTTTATCATGTTTACACTTGGTCTTTTCTTTTCTGCAGGTAGAAGGTCTATGGGTGTCTTACAGGACTACTTCAATGCTTGAAATGGATTTATATTTGTCTATACTTAAATTCTCGATACATGATATCCGTCCAGATACAAAGTCTGAGATGCGTCTGATGCTAGGATCTTATTCAGAGACTGCTAACCTGTGCGCTGAGGACTCTTCAAATGATGTGGGGGTTTCTAACCTCACAATGCTAATACTGGATTATCGTTGGCGTTCTTCCTTCCAATCATTTGTTATAAGAATTCAGCAGCCTCGTATACTTGTTGTGCTGGATTTTCTGCTTCCTGTTGTTGAGTATTTTGTGCCTTCTTTAGGCACAATAACTGGCAGAGATGAAAGTCTGGACCCAAAGAATGATCCTCTTATGAGGTCTGATGATATTATACTTTCTGAACATGTTTTCTTGCAAAGAGAGAATGTTATTCAACTCTCTCCTCGAAGGCAGCTAATAGTTGATGGTTGTGACATTGATGAGTTCACTTATGATGGCTGTGGAGGCACTATATCGTTATGTGAAGAATTTGATAAGAAGGGCCAGCTATGCTCTGGGACTATAATCATTATTGGGCATGGTAAAAGACTTCGGTTCAAAAATGTTAAAATTGAGGTACTGAATGCTATGATTCTATGAACTATTTTCTTAGTTGGCAATGTTTCCTTTGATAGTACACTATTATGGTGATGCCTACCTCACACCTTTATCATTGTTTGTATGGTGTGTACAAGAATGGTGCCCTTCTTAGAAGATGTGTATACTTGAGCACTGGAAGTAGCTACTCAATCGCTGCTGAAGATGGCGTGGAGGTTTCTGTATTAGAAAGTTCTTTCGGCAATGATGATGCGGACCTTTTAAAACTTGAAGAACATGACAAGAGAACTCTCCAGAATGCCAGTGATGCTCCTGCAAACCAAATGTTGAATTTTACATTTGAAGCCCAGGTATCTACTAGATCTCAATTGTGTAAATTCCTGTTTCTTTTGCAATTTATGGGAGCTATTTAAGCTTTTTTTAATCCCCAATTTGTGACCCTTGTGGGGTTGATACCATCTTTTTTCAAACCGATAATTAGGACCTCTGGTTCTGATCCCTAATGTATGCATTTATTCCAAACATGGACAATCATATTCAACAATAGGCTGATGCCATGTCAACTTGGTCCATGGCGCATGATAGGCAGTACTGAAATTATTCTCTGTTAAATACATGGTGATGCAAGAACTCCACAAGTTACACAAATAATGCAGAAAGAGATAGGTGCTAGGCATTCCCTAGTGGTGGTACCTTTTGCATATTAAACCAAAGAATTTTATCATACATTGAGACTTCAATAAGCATAGTTCATTTTCTTCCATCAAATTTCCCACTTCCATACATAAATAAAACCTTAAATGCTCTAGGAGGAAACATGTCGGTGCTTGGTGTGGTTGTGCATGTGGCGATCCTTTCAGAACACTGATGAAAAGGATAGATCCCCATAATCATGGAAATGAATTAAAAATAGTTTATGAAGTCTAGATCTGTTGGAAGCGTACAAGGAAGGTTATAGTCTGTTAAATGGCAACATCCTGATGTCAACCTACATTATATGCATATGATTCTTAGTAGTATAATCTGTTACATGTGTAATGTTCTCTTTCCTCAACAACACAAGGTTTTACTCAAGCTTAGTCTAGTAAACTTAAAATACTAACGGGTTCAAACGCCTCACACTGAATACGTAACTTTAGTAAATCATTAATTGCAACCCACTTTGAATCTGCTCCATAAGACTGGCTGGACTGGCCAAGGAAATCTTTGAGCAATTTGAATTGTTTTGCGGGCAATGGAGTTCAGCTGCATGCAATCATACACGTACTATCTCGAATATGCGGGACAGCTGCATATCATTGCATTAAGAAAGGCGAGTTAGGCCAAAATAGCACAAACACAAACACACACTGTTGGAGTATAAGTGAATTGCCCACCTTTCCCCATCAGCTTAAGCTGTTGGGTTGAACTGGTTGGTGCATGCAACTCAATATGGTACCAGAGCCAGAGGTCTCGAGTTCGAATCCTGGCGGGCGCGTTAATTAAAATAATTACAGCCCACTCCAATATCCACGTATGCGGCCTGGGGGAGCCTGCACGTGAGGGGGAGTGTTGGAGTATAAGTGAATTGCCCACCTTTCCCCATCAGCTTAAGCTGTTGGGTTGAACTGGTTGGTGCATGCAACTCAATACACACACACACACACACACACACACACACACACACACACACACACACACACACACACACACACACACACACCGAACACTCTCTCAACAGCACACACCCAAGCGCACAGACCCACGACGCGTGCGCACCAATCCAACACTTCTCCCTAGCCTCAGGCCTTAGCCTTACTAGTAACACTCGCGCCAGCAATACCAGCGCCAAGACCAACAGACCAGAAGCCCAAACAACTCAGAGAGAATATTGGCGACCACAGCACTGAGATCCTTTGCCCCAGCAAGCATCCAGTACTCAGCTTCTTCCCGCGCAGCAAGGAGAGCTCTATCAATTCTGGGAGCGGCTCCATTGAACACCACATCATTTCTTATCTTCCAGAGAGTCCATGCTCCTAAGGCGACCAGGGTGTTGAAAGCAGCCCTCACGTTAGTGCTCATTCTATCACTTGTTTGCTGCCACCATAGGAAGAACTCTGTGCAACCAGCTTGAAGAGTGACATCCGGGAATCTGAAATGGTGCATTAGCCGATGCCAAAACTGCCGGGCAAAGTCACAAGTAGAGAAAATATGGCAGATCCTCTCATCTTCTTGCTCAAAAAGTGGGCAGCGTTCTGGATGGGAAAGCCCACGGCGTGCAAGCCTGTCCGCCGTACACTTTTTAAATTAACTTGTAACTTTCTTTGTTACATTGTTTTGAGCATGTTTATCCTATATCCACGTGTTTGCTGATGTACATAACTTTTTTTTGGAAAATATTCAGGTTGTATCTCCAGAATTTACCTTTTATGATAGTTCAAAGCTATCGATGGATGATTCCTTGCACATTGAGAAGCTTCTTCGGGCCAAGATGGATTTCAGTTTCATGTTTGTCCTCCTCTCACTAACTTTTTTGACATCTTGAATTTCTCTTCTGATTTCTTTTGTGAATGACATATTTTGCATTAAAACAGGTATGCTTCAAAAGAAAAGGATATCTGGGCTCGATCAGTCGTTAAGGACCTTACAGTTGAAGCTGGCTCTGGTCTTCTTGTTCTTGAGCCTGTAGATGTTTCATGGAAATATACCTCAGTCAATGAAAAGACCAACATAGTTTTAGCATCGACAGACGTGTGCATCCATCTTTCGCTGAGTGTTGCCTCTCTCATGTTTAAACTACAAAATCAAACTCTTGCAGCTTTGCAGTTTGGTAATATTAGCCCATTGGTTTCTTGCACAAACTTTAACCGAGTTTGGAGCTCACCAAAAGGTACTTGTGTTCTGCCTACACTTTTGCCTCAAACTGGCAGGAGAGCTGCCCATCATAATATTGAGTAAAATCAAAAGTACATGTGTGCTCTGGAGGGAATAATGATTCCGGTGTATTCTTCCAACCCTAGAAGGGTGGGTAATATTGTAGCCTAACACACAGCCCCCCCCCCCCCCCTCAGCCACAACTAGCAATGTTGAGGCTGGAGCGAAACTCGGAGAATGTCGAGGAGGATAAACCCTTGGTGAAGATGTCGGCAAACTAGGAGGTGGTCGGGACATGGAGAACTCGAACATCGCCGATAGCCACCCGGTCATGAACAAAGTGCAAGTCAATCTTCACATGCTTCGTCTGCTGATGTTGAACCGGGTTGGTGGAGCGGTACACGTCGCTCACATTGTCGTAGTAGACGTGCGTGGTCTTGGCGAGCGGGCTGTGGAGCTCAGCCAAGAGCTGTCGTAGCCAAGACGCCTTTGCGACGCCGTTAGCAACAGCACGGTACTCCGCCTCGGCACTGTAGCGAGAGACAACCGGCTGCCGCTTGGATGACCAGGAGACAAGGTTGCCGCCCAGGAAGACGACGTAGCCGGAGGTGGAGCGGCGAGTGTCCGGACAGCCAGCCCAGTCAGCATCTGTGTAGACAACCAGCTCAGCAGGGGAGGAGTGGTGGAGAACCATGATGTAGTCAACCGTGCCCCGGACGTAGCGAAGGAGGCGCTTCAGCGCATCAAGATGTGGCTCCCGGGGATCATACATATGAAGGTAGACCTGTTAAACAGCATACGCCAGGTCCATCCTGGTGAAGGTGAGGTACTGCAAGGCACCAGCAAGACTCCGAAAAGCCAGGAGCACCCATATCTGCAGACAGCTTCGCCTGAGTGTCAAACAAGATAGACAATAAGGAACTGTGTCTAGCTCAGTTGGTGGAAGGTGTGGGTGTAGACCCCTGCCACCCAGGTTTGAGTCCTCTTTGACTCAAGTTTGAGTGCCTATTTCCCCTTACTCATGGTTTTTAAAACCGTTGGGAACTGGCCGGCTAACCGTGATAACCGGTCTTACCGGTCCGGTAGCAAAACCGACTGGTTTTCCGACCTCAAACCGAACCTAAAAAAATCCCCATCTCATTTAACCGGTCGGTTTTACCGGTTAATCTGTCCGGTTTTTTGGCCGTGGTAAGCCGGGACCGGTTCCGGTTTTGTGAACCCTGCTTACAATGCCACGTAGTTCCTCTTAGTTTGGCCAAGTTTTTTTAGAGTACAAATCTTTGATGTCTTCGATCCAACTATGATCAATCCCCTAAGCCTAGTTCCTCTTAGTTTGGCCAAGTTTTTTTAGAGTACAAATCTTTGATGTCTTCAATCCAACTATGATATGTTATCCCCTAAGCCAACAGGTGACAATCGAGGACACTCTTTGCAACTGCTGCCACTAGATTGGGAGTAAACTCCATGAGCTAGTTCCCATTAAGCTATTGCATGTCCAAAGGAAGCTCTGACAAACCTTTGCCCAAGCGACGACACAATGTCCTTTGACATCAGCTTCTCCTTTTTGCAAAACAGCCCTTATGACTTTTTTAGTGCCTCAGTGGCCATGATTGCCCACTTGGGGATACCCATCTCTATAGGTTACTCCCTCCGTCCCAAATTATAGTTTTTTTGGCTTTTCAAGATAGATCTCCCAGATTCTCAAGGAGATAGAGGAGCTTTGTTAGGGAAGAATAACCCAATGTTAGGGTTACATATACATGGGCCTAATGGGCCAAAGGACTCTTCTCCTAATGAGTGGTCTTCCCACAGTGACTGCAGGGAGGCTTGTGAGAAACCTTAGAGGAGGTTGCTGCGGCAACTTCAACTTCAACAGGTGAAGGAGGAACAGCCAGAACTTAAGCCGGGTTTCCTCAGCCATGAGAGCAGATAGCGTCTCAGATAGAGTAGGAAGGGTTGGCCGCCCCAAAAGTTGAACATGGATAGGTTCAAAATCAGATCGCAGACCCATCACAAAATCAAACATAGTGTCCTGTGCATCATATGTTTCCCTGGCAGTCCATTCTGGAGTACAACCATGGAAGCAATTTGATTTGATATCTTGTTAAAGGCATCATAGTACTCCTCAATTGACATGTTCTGCTGCTGAAGATGGTGAAGATTCTGACGAAGTGAATAGCAAAGGGCTGAACTGCTTTGTTGGTAGCGACTCTGTAGGTAATCCCACATTTCCTCATGCAGATGATGGCCATCACACGGTCATCAGTAAGACGCCATGCTTTTATCTCCTTCTCATTGGTAGCAGTAGCTGCAGGAGGAGCGTCGGTGAGATGAGAAGCAGAACCACCATATTTCAGCAGCATCTTGATGGAGAATGCCCATTCTCTGTAGTTGGAGCCTTCTAGCTTCACATCCAGAACAGGAGATCCATGCGAAAGGCCATTGAAGGGAGTAGCAGCGGATCCCATAGCAGCAATTCAGAGGAAGGAGAAGGCACGGCTTGGAGCAGGCAGACCGCGGCCCCAATCGGCGGCGCGAAGCAGAGGAGACGGGTGAAGATGAGACGGTGCAACGTGAAGTAGAGTCGTCACCCACGCGAAGCAGATGTGCGCGGCGAAGAGGAGACGGCGCGGCGCGGACGTCACCTCGACCGGCGGCGCGAAGGAGATGTGCGCCTCCCCGATGGGCGGCGCGGACGGAGATGGGTGTGGCCTCAACCGGTGGCGCAAATGGGTTGGGGAGGGAGGGCCGCACGGGATCTGGTCAAGCTCGCCGGCGGCAGAGAGGGACGGTGGAGCTACGGCCAGCGGCCGAGGTAGGGGCGGCGATGGTGGAGAGCCATGGCTCTGATACCATGTTACGGAAGAATAGCCCAATGTTAGGGTTACATATACAATTGGCTTAATAGGCCAAAGGCCTACATGGGCCAGAATATACATACACTACCCTAACAGTCATGAGTTGTCCTGGTTTTAAAATTTGTTTCAGTCATAGATCCTGTAATAGGGCAGCACATCTTTCTACCAAACAGTTCTCATTCACTGGTCCGAGGTGAGTGGTTAGATACAGCACCCCTTCCGGTACGTGATATCCTGAATGAATCTAAACAAGCCAAATTGACTTATAATTTTGAAAGGAGTAATAAATGGGAATAGTGGTCAGAATATTGTATGCTAACTGGAACGTGAGTATTACTTTTGTGCTTATTCTGGTTCAAGTAGATGATCATCCTTTGCTAACTGATTCAGTACTGCAGGCGACCTACCTGGCTACAACCTCACGTTCTGGAGGCCACAAGCTCCTTCAAATTATGTGATTTTGGGTGATTGTGTGTCTTCGAGGTAAATTTGTCCCCTCATCATGATGGTGAGGCTATTTACTTTCTTCAAGTGTTCTTAGAGTTTTGGTTACTGTAATAGTTCTGTCTAAGTTTTGGGTTTATGTTCAAGATACAAGCTAAATACTAGACTTGGCTTGACACTATACTGATAAATAACATTAGGATTGACGAATAATGTTTTTAATAAGAGTATATAGTCCGTTTTTGACCATCTAATTATCTCAGTTTGGTTTTGACCATGAAATTCCAAAACCAGGAATTTTTTACCACCATTCATATTTAGCCATCCGGCTGTTTTGGTGGGTGGTTTGCTGAAGGTGGATATTGCATGTTGATGGGACCCACACGTCAGCACCTCCTCTCTTCCTCCTTCCCCTTCCCATCAACCCTTTCGCCCGCTGCTAGCTGGGCACGCGTTGGTGCCAAGGCGGTATGTGGAGAGTAGGTCCCACAGCTCCGGCGTGGCATTTGGATGGCAGGGCCTGCGGCTCCGGCGCTGTAGCCGGCAAGCGACATGGTGCCGAACCCTGCAAACACTGTCACAGGCTGGCAGCGTCAAAGGGGCAGAAACTATTGTCATTGGCAAACTATCGCAAAACTACAGATTTTATGTGCCAATGTTTACAGAGTACACGCAAATACATATCTAGGAAAAATGTGTCGATATATCCCAAAAATATAGATTTGATATGTCTATTTTTGCAAAATTACAGATTTTGCATGTTAATCCTGTATTTTTTTCTGATACATAGAAACTAATATATCTGTAATATTAACAATTTCAGCAGTTCGGTAATGCAACACATTAAATTTGTATCTTGCAATATTTGACTTGTTAAATCTGCTGAAAATTCAGTAGGTTTGCAGTCTATACATAGTTTAGAGAAACTTACTTGTAAATTATGCAAGAAAAGATGCAAACTGCAATGGACTTCTTGTACGAAGGAAATGACATAATTCTGTTCCTCTTACCTTTATTTCCACCAGTTGTCTGAATCTTAAGAAAATGTATATTGTATATGCTGAAACCGATATCTGCATCTTTACAGGTCTGTGCCACCTTCTCAGGTCGTGGTTGCTGTAAGTAACACTTATGGCCGTGTACGGAAACCTCTTGGATTTAGGCTTGTTCACGTATTGCCTGGCCAAGATGTCATTGATTCTTCTCAGTCAACTGAAGCAAATGAGTGTTCCATCTGGATTCCTGTGCCACCACCTGGATATTTAGCTCTAGGATGTGTGGTAAATACTGGAACGCTACCACCTTCAAACCATGTCGTGTACTGCCTTCGTTCTGATCTTGTGACTTCGGCAACATTCTCAGATTGTATACATACATACTCACAGGCTGCCGGGTATGACATTATTATCTCTTTCTTACTTGCCATTTGTGCAGTATGGTTATTTTCTTTCTTCTGTAAAGAGTGTATGAAGAAGTACCAGCAATTTGTGAATGGTTCGCTTGTTTTAATTTCTTGAGCAGAATAATGTCTGGATTTAGTATCTGGCGTGTGGACAATGTGATTGCTTCGTTTTGTGCACATACTTCTACAGAACAACCCAATAGGACAGAAGCTCTTGATTTGCACCATGTTCTTCTTCGGAATCCAAATTGCTATATTGTTAAAGATCTAAGTGCAGATTCATCTGTTGAAAATGACCCGTCTTCCGATCAATCAACTCACCACCGCAAAAGTACGTCTGGTTGGGATGTCCTTCGCACTTTGTCGAGACCAAGTAGCTATTGTATGTCTACTCCGCACTTCGAAAGGATATGGTGGGATAAAGGCAGTGATACAAAGAAGCCATTTTCTATATGGAGGCCATTACCTCGTTTTGGCTTTGCTTCAGTTGGTGACTGTATAACTGAAGGGTAATGGTTTCGTTATGCACATTTGCTATATACTATTCTTTGTGATATATTATTGACATGCCCCTGTATTTTTCAGGTTTGAACCGCCTACTCTTGGCGTTCTTTTTAAATGTGACACGGTTGTTTCTGAGAGGCCTGTACAGTTTACTAGAGTGGCACAAATTGATAGAAAAGGCCTTGATGAAATATTCTTCTGGTATCCAGTGCCACCTCCTGGTTATGCTTCCCTAGGATGCATTGTGACAAAAACTGATGAAATGCCAAGCAAGGACTCTATTTCTTGCCCTAAATTGAGTTTAGTGAGCCAAGCAAATATTGCAGAGGATCCTATCACCAGGTCTTCTAGCTCGAAGGGTCCTAACTGCTGGAGCATTTGGAGAATTGAAAATCAGGTGATCCTTCATGCTTACCCCCATTTCTTGTAGCTGTTGATGGAAGGGTGGACCTGGTCAGTGGTAGGGAATCTCCCACTTGTGGCCTGGAAGGCCTGGGTTAAAACCACCCTCTTTGCAGAATTTGAAAAGAATTTTGCAAGGGTAAGGCTGTCTAGGAATTCACTTCCCTAGGACACCTTGTGTGGAAGCTTTCAGCACTGGTTACACCCTTTTTCTTATTATTATTTCTACTCATGCTTTAGACTCTGTGTTCTTTTGGGTTATAGGGTTGTACATTCCTGGCAAGGCCTGATGTGAAGAAACCATCCGCTCGGTTGGCGTACCGTATTGCCGAACATGCAAAGCCCAAGGCACGTGAAAATATTGCTGCTGAGCTGAAGCTCGGATGTTTGTCAGTCAGCATCCTTGACAGCTCTTGTGGAATGGTGTGTAGGCCTGCTAAACTATGTCTGTCTATTTGGAACTCAAAAGTTTAATATGCTACAATCTTTCATTTAGTATTTACAGATCAACTAATGTTCCAATTTTTTAGGTCACACCAATTTTTGACATTACAATTGCAAATATTAATCTTGCAACGCATGGAAGATTTGAAACAATGAATGCTGTATCGATCTGTTCAATTTCCGCATCCACATTCAATAGACACTTGGAGGCATGGGAACCTTTAATTGAGCCATTTGATGGGATCTTCAAGTGAGCCCTGCTTAATCATTTTGCATTCTCTTCTACAATTTTTGAGCAGCAACATTAACACTATTCTTTTATCATTGAAGGTTTGAAACATATGATACCAGTGAGCACCCTCCTTCAAAAGTTGGTAAGAGGATTCGTGTTGCCGCAACAAGTCCTCTAAATGCCAACCTGAGCTCTGCAAATCTTGAGCTTCTTATAGAAACTTTAGTTTCATGGAGAAGACAGATTGATCTAGAAAAAAACTCATCAATGAAAAATGGGGTATGATCTTATCCTTTCTACTACTTGGTCACTTATGATTTCTTGTTTATTTTATTGATTCATTATGTGCATATCCATGTTACAGAACACTGTTGGGAATATGAAAAAAGCTGATGACTCTTCCTGCCCTGCATTGAATGAAGATGATTTCCAGAGAGTGATTTTCGAAAACAAATTAGGATGTGATGTTTATCTTAAGAAACTGGAAGACACTGAAAGCATTATTGAGCTCTTACAGCATGAGAGTAAAGTTTCATTGTTGATGCCACCTCCCAGGTTTTCTGATAAACTAAATGTGTTATTGAATTCTACAGAATCAAGATATTATGTTGTTATACAGATTTTTGAGTCCAAGGTAGTACTTGAACTTGTGCGATCTGGAATCCAATTTTTTTTTTTTTTTGTAAGAATCTTACAGTTTGGTTTTCTTCATTGTCAGGGCTTACCTATCATAGATGATGGCAATGGTCACAGCTATTTCTGTGCTTTACGCTTACTTATAGGAAGTCCTGCTTCTGACCAGCACAAAGTATTCCCACAGAGTGCCAGGACAAGATGTGTAAAACCTGCGAAAACTACCGACTTACAGACTCATTATGCTAAATGGAATGAGCATTTTATATTTGAACTTCCAGAACAGGTAACTGACAATCTATGTTCTTGTAGTTTCCTCCTGCAGCTGGCATCTTTTGTTGCATTCACAGCATATTTTGTAATACATAAGCTCTATCTTGAAAGAAATAACTGATGCCATTTTCATTTTTTCACTGAATTGTAAATAAACCAAATGGTTCTCATTGGTACAGCTAAGGTTTTGTGTGCCTAGTTTCTTTCCACTTTCTTTTGCAATGTAGTGTACCTTATTTCTAATGTATTCCCCTCTTTCTTCTTGAACATCAATGAGATTGCAATAAGCCTAACAAGATACTCTGCAGGCAACAGCTAATTTAGAGATTGAGGTAACAAATCTTGCATCAAAAACTGGGAAAGGTAACTTCCAATGCTATAGCTTCAAATCAGTATTTCACTAGTTGTCTTGAGTTTTTTTTTATCAGTGGAATATATGGTCCGTCACATGTCCTGTCAAATCCCGATGCAGATTCAAGGGGCACATTTATGTTTTGCTGTCTGTTACTAAGTTAAAATGGAATGTTTATTCACTTTAGTGCCTTTATATATGCCTTATAAGATTTGCAATGTTTGTTGTTGCCATTTTTCTTAAAACATAGCCATTCTAGACCAAACATTTTAACTAGGACTGTTTGATGTTTATATTATGTTAGCTCATCATAGACAAACTGAGGCTTGAGATCCAAGATAATACTGGTTCAGGATTATGGATACCCCTTTATGTACCTTATGTGCTTATTTCTTCTATGGCTGGAAAAATAAACGTTCATGAGAGCTTTTTGTAATCATTTCTGTCAGGGTACTTGAAGGTATTGAAAGGGAAGTTAAAATGTAGGTTGAAATGATATAATAAAAGGAACATGTTGGAGAAATTGTTTACCTACATGAAGAAGGAATTACTATTGACAACCAGCCATAGACCCTAGCAAACAATGTTCGACCATGGAAACTTATCTGTTACATAGAATTTTTCTACAAGGGAACTAACCTTAACAAGTAATCCTCTCTAGTTTACAACTTATACTACTTTGGTGGATCATGCATGGACAACTATGGTGCTGCACAATAATACTTTATATTTGAATGTTTCTGTTAAATTATTTATATAGCTGAAAAATCATGTTAGTGCTCTTTTTGCTTGGAATTGCTGGGTGGTCTTCCCCTTGCGGGCAAGATCTCATACGTAGTTGCTCCTTAATCTTTTAAATACAAATGATACGCAGCTTAACTGTGTGTTTTGATCAGAAAGAAAAGTTTTTTTCTTGGAAAGGACAAGAGCTAATATTCAGGGCTTTTCATAGTTTTAGGTTTTTGGCTCTATAATTTGTTAACTTCTTCTATTTATTTTGGAAGGCGAAGTAATTGGGTCTTTGTCAATTCCAATTGGACGAGGAGCAATGACATTGAAACGAGCTCCTTCTATGAGGATACTTCAGCAATCTTCTGATGTTAAACGAGTATTAACATGTCCTCTTACAAAGAAGGTAACACTTTGTGTTTTCTTGGTCTTGCTCATCTGTCAGGATAGCATACAAAATTTATGTTGCATTTTTATTGACTCTGCTGTTCATTCCATACTGAGAGGAGAACCATATTTTCCAACTTCTAGGGTCAGGTGCCTAGTTTTGAAGACAGGAAAAACTGTGGTGTTTTAGTACTCTCAAGCTGTTACGTAGAGCGATCTACTCATTCCAACTTCCAGAGCTTGAAAGACAGCATGATCAATGCGGAGAGTGACTTCTGGATAGGACTCAGCCCAGATGGTCCATGGGAAAGCTTTACTGCAGCTTTGCCTGTGGCAATACTTCCAAAATCGCTTAACAATAATCATTTTGCATTTGAGGTCAGCATGAGGAATGGAAGGAAACATGCAACCTTGAGAGGTCTTGCAGTTATTGCTAATGATTCTGACATAAAACTTGAAGTATCTATATGTCCTGTAAACATGCTTAATAGCTCTGTGTTGAATACTAGATCAGTGAGTTCCACCAATGCTATTGATGAAGTATTTGAAAATCAGTGGTACCGACCAATTATGGGGTGGGGACCTAACCCTTCTAGTGATCATCGAAATGACTTAAAGCAATGGAGCACAAGGGACTGCTCGTACTCATCAAAGGTATTTTTTATATATGTTGACAAATGGAGTCACTTTTCCTAGAATTTAGAAAATAATTACATTGGTTATTTTGGCTTATATCATGTGACTTAATATATAATGATCTATTAGCTCCTAACAGAATTTATGAAACCTATTGTGAAGGTATTTTTTGAGACTAATCTCCTATCGGGTTGGAGATGGACCTCACCATGGAAAATTGAAAAGTCAAATTTTGTGGATAATGATGGATGGGCATATAGTGCTGATTTTCAAAAGTTGAATTGGTCGTCATCTTCCTGGAGAACTTCTAAATCACCTCATGACTTCGTGAGGAGAAGGCGTTGGGTACGTTCGAGACAGAAGCTGCAAGAACAGGGTGCGGAAATTCCTAGAAAAATACTCGCTACTGTCAGTCCTCATTCGTCTACAGCATTGCCTTGGACAGCAATGATTAAGGATATGGATCTGTGCTTGCAAGTCCGTCCGTATTCTGAAAATTTAGAGGAATCATACAGCTGGAGCCAGGTTTGTTCACTAGGTTCTGAGAGCATACCTAAGCAGCAGCAGCTGCAATCTTCACTTTCTAGGACAAGCACCTTAAAACAATCAGCAGTACCATCAGGGGATTCCTTTCTTAAGCTTTCTGAACTTGAGAAAAAAGATGTGCTTTTGTATTGCCATCCTCCTGTTGGCAATGAAAGATATTTCTGGTTTAGTGTTGGAATCGATGCTTCTGTTGTTCATACAGATTTGAACGTGCCTATCTTTGATTGGAGAATTTCTTTCAATTCAATTCTTAGACTTGAAAACAAGCTTCCGTATGAAGCTGAATATGCTATTTGGGAGGTTTCCACTAATGGTAATATGGTTGAAAGGCAACATGGTATGGTCGCATCAGGTGGAAGCGTATTTATCTATTCAGCAGATATACGGAGACCTATTTACCTCACATTATTTCTCCAAAATGGTTGGATTTTAGAAAAGGTATTGTATCTATTTTATGCGGTACATGTTAGATGTCAATTTAATGGTTCAATGTATTATTAGTTTACCTAGAGTTCCTGCATTCTAGGATCTACAGAACAAGGTTTTATTCCCTCACGTTTTGATAATACAATGATAAGTAGATCTCCTGCATGTTCGAGGAAAAAAGGTAACGGTCTCAGACGTTCCGTAACGGAGAGTATATATCTGGCCTTTTCTTCTCAACATGCATGAGATCTGCGTACCTTTATAATAAAGAAAGAAAGAAAAAAGAGGGGGGTGGGGGTGGGGGGGGGGGTGAGTACTTTCTGTTAGTGTATATGAGTGGGGCCCATAGGGCCTTGTGTATAACGCCCATCTAGAGGCCCATGTACAGCTACTACATTGCCCACCCTTCTAGGGTTGGAGGAATACACTGAGAATATTCCTCTATCATGGTATAAACACCCTTGTATGATTAATTGTTGTCTAGAGAACGTGTCCGTGACTGAATTTCAATAACGGCCCCACTCAAGCTTAATAATATTTTGGCTAAACAGCCTTCTGTGAATTTCTCTTTCTGGTTTTTCTTTTTCTGTCTTTTTTTATCTATATGAGATATATGAGAAATACCACAGTCGCGGCTTCCTTGTGTATTTCGCTAAAAAATAATATTTTGTATTTTTTCTTTCAGGATGCTGTATTGATAATGGACTTGTTGTCCTTGGAGCACTTTTCTTCTTTCTGGATGGTTCAGAAACAAAGCCAAAGGTTTGGAAGCTTTTGTGACAATCCTATGTCCTTTTTTTTATCGAATTCACAATCTTGTGTTTTGCATGAATAGTAGTATCACTTTCAGTTTTTTCAACCATGATGGTATTGTGTTTCATTTATTTCACTTGTAACAAAACTGCAATATTTAGGTTGAGTAAATTACATGTACAGTGTTTGCATCTTGGACTGCGTTCTCATGGCATATCATTGTGTGCCACTAACTTGATAACCTGAGCCAATCTTCACTACTAATGTTCAGTGTTAGTGTATATATGTGTGAGTGGTCCATATGGCTTGTGTACAGCCTATATAGAGGCCCATGTATAGCTAACTATATACCCACCCTTCTAGGGTTGGAGGAATACACAGGAATTATTCTCCAAGCATGGTATCAGCTAGGGTTTCCTTCCTCTCCACCTTCCTCTAGCACCAGCAGCCGCCCGCCGCTGCCTGCCAGCCATGGACGGTCGGCCGTCGGCTCCTCCCCTTTCCACCCTCCCTCCTCTCTCCTCTGCCGGTGTTCTAGCCACCGGCCTGGGCGCGGACGTGTTCGCTCATGGGCTCGTCGCCCAGCACAAGCCGCCCCAAGACCCGCCGTCGCTGCCGTCCCTCCCATCCTCCTCTGCTCCGGCGGCCGCGGACGGTACCTCGGTGGATTCGACCGCCGCCGACCCTTCTTACCCTGCTATTCCGCCGCCCCCGACGCCCTGGACCCCGCCGCCGCCCTCCGCGCGGCGCTGCTGGGCGCGAGGGTCCTCGTGCCGGAGCTGGAGGACCTCACGGCCCTGCTGGGCGCGGGAATCTCCCCCGCGACGGCGGCAGCGCTTGCTGCCCAGGGCCCCTCCGTGGTCACAGCCGCCCTGCGCGTCCTCGAGCCATGCGCGGGTGGAGGAGCCGCCCCCACCCTTCCCGCCGCCGGGTGCCTGCAGCCCTGCGCGGGCGGAGGAGCTGCCCCCGTCCTTCCCACCGACGGGGGTCACCACCAGGCTGCCCCTGTCCTGGCCGCCGACCGCGCCGGCCTCGATGGCTTGGCTGCAAGCGGCGGCGGTCTGGACACTGATCTGCAGAGGGCTGCTGTCAGCCGCGCCGGCCTGGATGGCCTGGCTTCTGGCAACGGCGGCCTAGGTGCGGACCTGGCAGGGCTCACTGCCGCCATTGCCTCCCTCTCGGCCGGCGACACTCCTCCTGGCCCGGGTGGTTTTCCCATGGGCACCACTGGCGTCCTTCCCTTCGGCGTCACAGGCGTCCCCCACTTCCCATCCGCGCCCTTCTCCGCCACCGCGTTCCTCCGTGGACAGTCGCCGCGTCCCACCTCCGTCGCCGCCGCCAACAACGCCCTCGCTGCGGCCCTGGCGACCACCAAGACCGAGGCAGTCGCCGCCCAGGAGCGTGTGCATGTGGCTGCCCTCGCCTTGGAGCACGAGCGCACCGCGGCTGACGGCCTTGCTCGTCGGGTCGCCGAGGCGGAGCACTTCCTCCACGCCTCTGCGGGGGAGCACGTCGCCTCCTCTCAGCACGGCAGAGTGTTGGACCCCTGGGTGGCGTGGTGGACCCCATGGTCGCCTACCTCCACCTTCAGGCCGCCGGGGTCCCGCACATCAAGAACCTGGTCACCGTCCTCCTCGACTCCACCTCCACCTCCTACGCTCGTTGGAGGGACCAGGTTCTCGCGCTCCGTCGCTACGCCCTCGACGGCCACGTCCTCTCCGACACTCCAGCTCGAGCTCGCGACCCGACGTGTCAGCGCCGCGACAGCATTGCCATGTCCTGGATCTTTGGGACCATCTCCCTAGACCTGCAGGACATCGTGCGGACTCCGCGTGCGCACGAGGTCTGGCTTGCCCTCGAGATTCAGTTTCTCGGGAACGCCCAGACTCGCGCCCTCCAGCTTGACGCCGAGCTCCGCACGCTCGAGCAGGGCGACTTGTCCGTGGGCGAGTACTGCAGGAAGATGAAGAGCACGGCTGATGCTCTTCACGACCTCGGCTACCCGGTTCCGGACACGTCTTGGTCCTCAACGTCGTGCGGGGCCTTCCCAGCAGCTACGAGGCCCTGCGGACGTTGATCACCCACCAGCGGCCAACACCCACCTTCCTGCAGGTCCGGTATGCTCTCACCCTGGAGGAGCTCACCCGGGGCCTCCACACCACCCTGGCTACATCTGGATGGAGCCCATCCACGGGTTGTAGAAGCTCGGCCAGCGATTGCCAGAGGCGGGCTGCTGGGTGCCGGCGGGCTGCTGGTGACCACCCGTAGAGGTGCGCTGGCCGCCGGGTGCTGCACCTCCTTTGCCGCCGCCACCGCGCTTGCCGCGGCGATTGGTGGCGTTTTTGTTGCCAACGTTGCCGGGGCCCGAAGTCGGCTGGGAGGCGGCGGTGGTAGAGGATAGCAGGACAGTGGCGGGAGCCTCCTTCTTGTTCGCCTGCGAGAGCTCCTCAAGAATGAGGTCGTCCCGGGCCTCCAGGAAGGTGGGGAAGGGACGACTGCGGCGAAGGAGCGCCCCAACGTGGCTGAACCGCTCGTTGAGACCCCGGATCACGTTGAGGACCAACGTACGATCGGTGACGACCTCACCGAGAGCTGTGAGATCATCCGCCATCTTCTTCAGCTTGCGGCAGTAGTCGGTGATGGAGAGGTCCCCCTGGACGAAGTTGCGGAACCGCGTCTCGAGGTGGATGGAGCGAGCCTCGCGGTTGCCGAGGAACTGGGACTCGACGGCGAGCCAAGCGTGGCGCGCGGTGGAGCCCTGGGCGGAGATGATCTCGGCGAGGTCGTCGGTAAGTGTGGCCACGATCCACGACTTGACAACACAGTTCATCCGGGACCAGTCAGGGGAGGTGGCGGCTGGTGCATCCTCGAGGACATGGCCCTGCAAGGAAAATTTGCCGAGGATGAGGAGGAACTGGTCGCGCCAGCGGTTGAAGTTGCCGGAGTCCACGTCGAGGATGGTGGTGACGTGGTTGCGGATGTTGCTGACAGCGACTGCTTGGGCGTGGAGTTGAAGAAGGGCCACGGCCTCGTGATGGAGCATGGCCGCATGGCCGCCTGGAGGTCTGGAGGAGGGGCAGCACCGCCTGGAGCCCCGCCTCCAGAGGACCCGCCGGCGCCTCCAGGGGCCAGGTGCGGCGCGAGGGCGGCCGCAGCCGCCGCGCGCTCCCTGACGGCGCGGTTCAGGGCGTCGCGAGCACGTTGGGCGGCCGCATCGCGCTCCCTGGCCGCCGCGGCAGCCTCCTCCGCCTGAAGGGCGCGATTGAGGGCGTCGTCGTGGGCGGCCTGGCGCTCCGCGGCCTCCTTCTTGGCCTGTTCCGCGGCGGCTGCGTCGTCCGCGGCGGAAACAGAGGAGGCGTCCGCGTCGTCGGGGGCGCGTGGATCGGTCATGGCTCCGGCGGCGGCGCACAGGGCAGGGCGCGATCAGGGAAGTCGGCGCGCAGGGGGTGCAGCGGCACGGCAAGGAAGGCCGGCGCGCAGGGGGTGCAGCGGCACGGCAGGGAAGGCCGGCGCGCAGGGGGTGCAGCGGAAGGAAACCTAGGCGTCTGATACCATGAAAGCCAATAGGATTTCGGGAATTGATGATTGATTGATGGTCAAGGGTACACAGTACATATATAGGCAAGGGTGATTAGGGTTTATAGAAACACCCTAATCACGGTGATTACTTGCCTAATCTACCATCTCTCTATCTTCTCCCTCAAGGCAGCCAGCCCATTAAGCTTGGCGCCAGGCCCTAAGGTAGCCCATAGGCGCATACTCTAACATTATCTAGTTTTTATAGTTCAACAAAATATACTTATCTAGTTTTTATCTAGTTTCACTGCAGTCATTAAGTAATCCTCTTTCTCTTGTTTACTCACTGCCACTGCCCGATACTGGAGCATAAAAGTTGCTGTATCCTTTTCAGTCAATCTCTAATTGGCTACAAAAAGTTAATCTGTTGTTTTCGTTGGATTTGTAAGCTAAAAATTCTACAATGGTTGCCTAGGCTGTGCAGAAAATGCAAGCTCATGGTTGCTACATGCTACTGCTGATGATAATCCACTCTTCTACCACATTTTTCATGTGCATCAGCCGTTGAGATTTATTTGATAATGTAGGATGAATTATGCTTTTGATTCTTTTGTTATATTTTTTAATTTCACTTATTTTTGTGAACATTAGGAGACTACGTGTTAGTGTTGAGCATGACCTAGGAGCAAGTGATGCTGCACCAAAGACGCTGAGATTATTTGTTCCTTACTGGATAAAAAACCATTCTTCAATTCCACTATCTTATCGCATTGTTGAAAGGGAAACCACAGAAAGCTCAGATGCAGACACACTTAGTAGACCAGACTCGCTAAGTAGAGTCGCTAAGTCTTCAAAATTTTCCCTCAAATATTCCTCAAAGTCTCTTGTCAGACGAGGCACAATATCCAGAAATATGCAAGTACTTGAAGTTATTGAAGATTGTAGCACAACCTATGTGATGCTATCTCCTCAAGATTACTTGAACCGGTCTTCTGGTATGCGCTCTGAATCAAGGGATAACAATTTCAGCCCAGCTCGAGTTGCAATATCTGTGGCTGTTGGTAGTTGCACTCAGTACAGTATAGGAGTGTCTCTTTTTGAGCTTGAAAACAAGGTATATTTTGTGTAATGTATGTGTTTGATCTATTGCTTATCTTTGTGAAGCATTAATTCATATATATTGCGTCATTCATCTTCAGGAGCATGTTGATGTTAAAGCATTTGCTTCTGATGGGTCATATTACTGGTTCTCAGCTCAATTGAAGATGACTTCAGATAGAACTAAGGTTTGAGTCTCTATGTTCCCAAATTTTTTGAATGTTTGTAGTATGTTATTTTACTATGTATCTTGACATAGCGTATACTCCCTCCATACATCTATGCAAGGCCTATTTTTTCTTGGCTCATAGACCAAGGAAACCACTCCCATCAATAGTTTTTCTTGGGGAAAAACAACCAGCTTTTATTGTGAATTCTTTTACTCTCTGCATGTGCTTCACTCCCGAGGTGAATTACTGCTGTACCAATTCCCAAAGCATCACTCCCAAGGAAAAATGAGAATGGGCCTTGCAAAAATGAACTTTTGAGATTTTATAATAGGCCTTGCATAGATGAATGGAGGGAGTATTTTGGTAGATTCAAAAGCTATGTGCCAGCCAATTCATGTTAATTGGTTATACAATTTAGTCACAACCAGATGTTCTATGCACCAATTGCGTATCATTTTGATGAACTTGTCAGATGTAAATGTGTTAGTATTTTGTTTCGCTTCAGCATGATTTTATGTGTGCGAGATATTAGGCATCAAGATAATTCTGCTAAGGATTTTGAATTTGTGACCAATTTGGTAATATATAAGTACAAATACTGGCAATTCCTTGGAAAGTTATTTCTGTGTGGATTGTGAGTGATTGATTGGTTATTGAATTTGCAATATAAGTCTACATTTTTTTTAAAGTTAATAGTTCAGGTTCTTTAAGCTCAGACATATTTTCTGATCAACTTTATGCTTTTAAGTATTATTACTGTTTTATTATGTAAAACTAGCAAAACAGGTTGACTGTCCATTCTGGTTCTATTAATGGCATAGGTGATAGAGTGACAGGCCATTTAATTTCGAAAACACGAATTGAATTTTTTATACTCTTGTTTTGAAATATATTTGATTTCTTTTAGGTTATTGGAACCTTGTTTGATATGTATTGTTAATAATATTTCACTGTATGCTTTGAACATTTCTGAAAATTTTTAGCTGATAATTCAGGTGGTAAATTTTCTGCCGCGGACACTTTTAATCAATAGAATTGGGAGAAGTATTTTTCTATCCGAGTATGATGATGAGGCGGAGGAGCTCTTACAGCCATATGAACCTCCAAAAGTATTTCGATGGCGGTCAGAATTTGGAAGTGAACTTTTAAAGGTTATTAGCTTGAACTGACAGTTATTTGCCAACTTGTTATGTTTTTTTTTTTTTTTGCGAATGACTACTTGTTAATGTTATTACTCCCACCTTTTTTAATCTTTATTATGCTTGCAGTTGCGGATGGAGGGATACAAATGGAGTACACCATTTAGCATCAATGCTAATGGAGTTATGTGTGTGCTCATGAACAGCATTACAGGAAATGATCAAGCTTTTGTAAGAGTAAATGTTAGAAGCGGAGCAAAAAGTTCACGCTATGAAGTTATATTTCAGCTTGATTGCTGGTCCAGTCCATACAGGTACTACTCTGCTATTCATTTCAACTTCACATAACTTCTTACACTTAATTAAGAAAAAAAAATGTAAGCAGGGTGGAGAATCGTTCCATGTTCTTGCCTATACGGTTTCGGCAGGTAGGTGGTGACGATTACTCGTGGCGTAGTCTTCCTCCAAATTCATCAGCTTCCTTCTTCTGGGAAGATCTCAGCAGAAGGCGTCTATTGGAAGTATTGGTTGATGGGACTGACCCTATAAACTCCGTGACATATGACATTGATGTTGTTATGGATCATCAGCCACTAACGAATTCAAGCGCTCTTAAGAAGGCTTTACGTGTCACAGTTTTAAAGGAGGGGAAATTGCATGTCGCTCAACTTAGTGATTGGCTACCTGATAACAGAAATCGGGGGCAGATGACTGAAAGGATATTATCACCAATCTTTCAGCCATCAGAGATCGACTATGGGCAGTCATCTCCAGATCTGGATATTGAATTTCATGTTACATTGGAACTAACAGAGTTGGGCATTTCTGTCATTGATCATATGCCTGAGGAAGTTCTTTACCTCTCAGTGCAGCAACTATTACTCGCATACTCATCTGGAATGGGCTCCGGCGTAAATCGGTAACAAGAATATGCTATATTATGTTTGCTAGGTTGCTTTTTCTCAATTCTCATAAATTCCCATTTGTGTGTTCTCAAATATTTTACATTTTATGACAGGCTTAAAATGCGGATGCATTGGATTCAAGTAGACAATCAATTGCCATTTGTTCCGATGCCTGTCCTTTTCTGTCCTCAGAGGATTGAGAATCAGTCAGACTACATTTTCAAATTCTCTATGACAGTGCAGACTAATAATTCTCTAGATTTCTGTGTCTATCCATATGTTGGTGTGCAGGTGATGGTCCCCATTTTTTTTACAACATTTTAGTAATTAAACTGTACAAGGAGAGCACAAAAGCTCTGTATTTTCTTTTGGTTTTGCAGCATCATTCACCTGGCTATTTCATTTTTTTATTTTATCCCTTGTAGGTCCCTGAGAGTTGTGTGTTCTTCGTAAACATACATGAACCAATCATTTGGCGCCTGCACGAGATGATTCAACACCTAAAATTTGATAGGATATATAGCAGTCAACCTTCTGCTGTTTCAATTGACCCTATACTGAAAATAGGGTAGGTAACTAACCACATGGTGTTCCCCTTATTTTTTGGTCCCCATATTTATTACACTGAACCATTTATTACAGGCTTCTGAACATCTCTGAGATTCGATTTAGAGTATCTATGGCAATGTCCCCTAGCCAAAGGCCAAGGGGAGTTCTTGGGTTCTGGTCGTCCTTGATGACTGCATTAGGAAACATGGAGCATATGCCGGTAGGTCAGCCATTGAATTTTTTCTATCTTCATCATCTGTACAGTATAACTGTTTCCATATGTACAAACATGCAATCTGCCTGCACAATTGTTAAAACTATTCCCGTGAGTCCATCCTTTATACACTGGTGTATTGTTTCACACAGGTGCGTATAGCTCAAAGGTACCGAGAGGAGTTGTGCATGCGGCAAAGTGCTCTTATGAACGCAGCTATATCCAACATTCAAAAGGATCTTCTTAGCCAACCTCTTCAGCTACTTTCCGGTGTTGACATTCTTGGTAATGCTAGTAGTGCTTTGAGTAACATGAGCAAGGGTATAGCAGCGCTGTCTATGGACAAGAAATTCATTCAGAGCCGAATGAGACAGGTACATTTCTATCTTGTTTTCTTGTACTACACTTATGGATGTATTTGATTTGCAAAACTAGGATATGTAAGAAGAATCGTTGTGCTGCTGCTTTGTTTTATCCAGGATAGCAAAGGTGTGGAAGACTTTGGTGACGTCATAAGAGACGGAGGTGGTGCTCTTGCAAAAGGCATCTTCAGAGGTGTCACTGGCATATTGACAAAGCCCATCGAGGGTGCAAAATCTTCTGGTGTTGAGGGTTTTGTACAAGGAGTCGGAAAGGGCATTATTGGCGCTGCTGCACAGCCAGTTAGCGGAGTTCTTGATCTTTTGTCAAAAACTACTGAAGGTGCCAATGCGGTAAAAATGAAAATATCATCAGCTATAATGGCTGAGGAACAATTGCTGCGTAGGCGTCTCCCTCGAGCTATTGGTGGTGATGGTTTGCTCTATCCTTATGACGAGAATAAAGCAACTGGCCAGGTAATTGGTTCTTTCTAGGCCAGAGCCTTAGTTTACTATGAAATAACCTCTCTGATGTGGTGACTTTTTTCCAATTTTTGTCTTGTGCAGGCTATCTTGCATCTAGCTGAATGTGCTACATTCCTTGGTCAAATTGACATTTTTAAAATCCGAGGGAAGTTTGCTTCTACAGATGCTTATGAGGATCATTTTGTACTTCCTAAGGGGAAGATTCTTGTAATTACTCATAGAAGAGTACTATTGCTTCAGGTAAGACAATTTTTGCTCTTGTTATGCCATGCTTTTCACTTGTCAGTCAAATTTTATTACATTTTTGCATGCTTGGTTTCAGCTACCAATGATGACCCAGCATAAGTTCAATCCTGCAAAGGATCCTTGCTCAGTAATCTGGGATGTATTATGGGATGATCTGGTAACGGTGGAGATGACCCATGGAAAAAAAGACCCTCCAGGATCATTGCCTTCAAAGCTTATTTTGTACTTGAAAGCAAAACCTTCAAACTCAAAGGAAGTTGTTCGTTGGGTCAAGTGTAATCGTGGTTCAGATCAAGCAACTATCATTTACTCTGCAATTGACAGAGCTTATAAAGCTTATGGTCCAAATTCAATAAAGGTATGAAGTAACTTGTATCTTTTATACACTGAAACGACACAGTTATCAATATAATCGAATAGCATGACTGTACGAAGTTTGTTAGTTACCTAGTCTATTCTGAGAGTAAAATGTTTTACCTTGCTCTCAAGTAAATTTTTTAGTGAGTCTCAAACATAATCCGTATCTGTCAGTTATCAATATAATCGAATAGCATGACTGTACGAAGTTTGTTAGTTACCTAGTCTATTCTGAGAGTAAAATGTTTTACCTTGCTCTCAAGTAAATTTTTTAGTGAGTCTCAAACATAATCCGTATCTGTACATTGGTATCTTTTTCTTTATTGCTCCACGGTTTGAATAACCTGACAGCTGCCCTTGTCATTCAGGAATTATTGAGATGGAAGGTGCCAAGACCATATGCCCCTCGCAATAATAGTGGTCGAAGTTTCCAAGACTTTACATTTGTTTAAACATCAAGAAACTTATGATATGCTAAAATGTAGGAAATTGTGATAGCTAATTGTTAATAGCATGATACAAGCAACATCCTCCTAGATTTAAGGTAAGCTCATTTGAGTGCCTTTTCTCAATAACACTAAATGTGTCACTGCACTGCTAAACAGTACGGTGTAAAGAATTGTTTCCTGAATTATGGTTATTTGCTTTGCAGGTATTTTAGGTTCACATATTGAGTTGTTACTGGTTAGCATGTTAATGAGGCAGTTTGTTACATATATACGGTAGGGAGCAGGATCGGTTTTTCTTTTTATGTAAATAGCTTTTAGGTGGCGCTAATATGCTTATGTAAATGATGACCATATCTGTGATAAAAAAATTCTGTTGATGCAAATACTGTTATCATTTTTTGTAGTTCTTGATGCAAATGTTTTTTCTCGAATATGCAGGAGAGCTGCATACCATTGCATTAAGTGAGAAGAGTTTAAGCCAAAATAGCCATACAACACACCACTAACCCCAAACACTTGAGGTTCTTGATGCAAATGTTACTCTGGTGACTCCTTTCTATGTGTGCACGTAGCTATTCCATTTTTCATCATGTAATCATACCAGTAGAATTCTGGACATTTAATAGTCCCAACCAACTACTAGCTATAATCCATTAGCCGATAGACTGTGCACAGCAATCCCCTCATCCCATCCCTCACCTTCAAAATGAGCAACCCAACGCTACTGTAGTGCCTCCAATAACTCCCTCACCTCCATGTCTCTCCTCTCCCTCATCTCAATCTTCCAACTGTTGCCCGCCTCCTTCACCCCGCGGCCTCCTCTCTCCAACTCGCCTCCCCTGCCTCCTCCCCTACCCCGCCGCCTCGTTCCCCGGCGCCCTCCACCACCACCGCATGAGTCCGCGCCGCCGCGTAGGTGGAGGCAGGTCACGCCACCGTGCGAGAGGAGGCTGCAAGAAGGCGGCGGCGGCGGATCTCCCTCGATCCGGTGGCGGCGGACGCAGCTCGGCTGGCAACAGCTCTAGCATGACAGCGGCGAAGGCGGCTCGAGCTCGACGGCGGCAGCTTGGCCACGACGGTGCAGATCCCGCCGGTGTGACTTTTCTCTCCCCTTTCCCTGTCGGTGTGTCCGCGCCACCGCGCGACGTGATCGAGGCCGGCGGCGAATCCTCCGCCCCGTGCGCCTCTTCCTCCTGCGGCGGCCTCCCTTCCCCCTCCTTCCTGCCTCGCTCTCTGCCATCCGCCGTCGCCGCCTGAACCACCCTAGCGCGGATCCGATCCGGCCGGGGGCGACCTCCCTATCCCTCGATCTGGTCGGCGCGATTAGACCCCATCCCGAGCTCCTCCACCTCGATGCTCGCATTCCTCGGGGGCGGAGCTCGCCGTCGGCTAGTCGCGGCCCTCCGAAGCCCCCCCCCCCCCCGAGCCCCCCTAGGCCGGAGGTGGAAGAAGAAGAGGGGAAGGGGGCTGGAGGAAGAAGCCGGCAGCGGGAGCCTCCCCTGGCCGCCGGTGCTGGCTTCGCCGCTGCTCCGGTTCTAACTACTTGAGTTAGGCTCACTTCCTCACTTGACGGAGCCCTTGTTGCTGTGGTAGACTGGTAGTATGCTTCGTTCCTCCCTACGGGTGTGTTTGGCAGATTTGATGTTGATTTGTAGTTTGTACGTAAGATTGGCGGCTCCGAGAGAGAAAGTATTACGGACTGATTTTATTTGAGAGAAAATACTGTGTAAGAAGAGGAAAGAAGTCGAATATACGACAAACTCGATGTCCCTGTCTGGTGGCATGCCAGGCAAATCATCAGGGAAAACATCTGTGTACTCACATACTACTGGAATTTCCTCAAGTTGAGAAATGATAGCCGCAAAGGCACAAGAACCACCGGTAGAGAAAGAGCCTTTGGTACGCCCCTTTAGTCCCGGTTCAACTTTAGAGCCGGGACTAAAGGGGTTTCATCGACGTGGTCACTAATGCCATGAGTGCTCACCCCCTTTAGTCCGGGTTGGTAACACCAACCGTGACAAAAGGCCCCCCCTTTAGTCTAGGTTCGTGTTACGAACCGTGACAAAAGGGTCACCCCCTTTAGTCTAGGCTCGTGTTACGAACCGAGCCTAAGAGGATAGCATCCTCTACTCAGTCAGATGTGCTGTGTAGGTGAGATGGTGAGGAAGCTACACGTGAGGCTGGAGGTCACGAGTTTGAATCCCCGCACCCGCGCACGCGTATATTTCGCGTGAAAAATCGCGTGACTTGTGACTTGCGGCGTGCGCGTGTGTGGGCCCCCCCTTTGTCTCTCATCATTAGTCCCGGTTGGACTTGAGAGACCTATACCCCTTACCAACCGGGACTGAACGTCCTCTCTCTACTAGTGAACCTTGATAGCTTTGGGAAGGGAGGTAAAGAGTTGAGTTTCCAACAATATGTGAATTGATTTCTATCATTCTTTCAGAAATATCCAAGATAACCTTGTGTTGACTCAGCCAATTCATTCCTAGAATAATATCTACCCCTTCTATGCTCAGAGTGACAAGATTGGTTGGAATAGTCTTGCTACCTATCTAAAGTGGTACGCTTAACGCTACGCTATTGGAAGCAACTCTTCCACCCGGTGTGGCAATCATATAGGCTTGGTTTGTATGACACCACTTTAAACCCAATTTGCTCATAGTTTTCCCATTTATAAAGCTATGTGTAGCACCAGAATCAAATAATATTGTAACTTGGTGACCTCGGATAGAGAGTGTACCCGTCAAGACTGGTGCTCCCTCTAGAAGATCAACCACTATGGTGAAGTTCAGTCTACCCTGTTTCACCCGAACAGTCTGCTTCTGCCCTGATTCCCTGGCTTGGAACCTTGCCCTTGACACTGCTTGTTGTTTTGCTTAGGGCGAGGACATTTATTAGCATAGTTCCCAAGTTATCCACAGTTGTTGCAACGACGATCATCGCTATTGCGTGGAGGTGGGGGTGCATTGGGCCTTGAAACTTGCTGCTGGGTATTGTGGAAACTGAAATTTCTAGAAGGTTTATTCTGTGATGGTTTCATCACCCAGCGTCCAGATGAAGATGGCTAGGTGGAACCCAACACATTCTTCTTCACAAATTTAAACTTCTTTCCTTGCCCACTACCCGAGGCAAGATTAAATTTTCTCTTTCTATCATTTTGAGCCCTCTTCATGACATCCTCCTGAGAGATAGCCATATTCACAAGCTCAGGGTAGCTGTCAAGCTTTACTAAGTTCAGCCTTTCATACAGCTCACCATCAAGATCATGCCTGAAACGGTCCATTTTCTTCTTATCAGTGTCAACATGGTAATCCCCATAACAGAGGCTATTGAATTTATGAGCATACTGGTACACAGTGTTGGACCCTTGCTTGAGGTATTAGGGTGTATTAGGGTCATTAAGATTGGTATCTTTTAGCATGATGCAAGAGCGTCCTATACATCCTCACCAAGTAATTAAGCTTAAAAAATCGAAGTTAGTGCCAGTGGTAAGGCATAGATACGACTCTCCCTATAATAGCTAGTCGAAAGCTATTCGTTTCTTAGTTACCATACCTAATGAATCATGGTTAGTGTACCTGCAGAAAATCATAGAACATCCCGAACCTTTCGTGCCAGCACTCACGAAAGCGTCCACATAAATTACCGTTCACTATAGAAACGGCATCCATGCATAAAGCCGCTGCATGGACAGCGTCCAACCTCAGGCACTCTCTATTTGAATGGAGTGCATCCTTGCCTCGCATCTTTGTGATACGGAACGTCCACGTATGGAAAACGTGGCGAGACACAACGCGACGGTGGGTTCCCTTTGGAATAGGTCTCACCATCCCTCACATGACTTCCATGTGGCACCACACACGTATAGCAAAACATGGTGTACTAGTACGGTTGTGCGAGAAAGTAAGTTTTGACAGATAATAAAATGTGCTGGAAGTCAGTTTAGATAAACCATAGAGTACTAGCCACCTGAAAGAACCCAAAAATTCCCTCTAGGGCCTCTCGGACTAGTTTCATCCTTAACGTCCTAAGCATTTTGCAAATACGCTTATTCTTGGCAAATTTTATTCCAAAAACAAGTTATTAAGGTAGTTTTAATACTCTGGTGCATACTAATCGCTCTGATGCCAGCTGTGACAGACCTATCCAAAATAATTCCGTATTATTGCCTAAGCCTGTCCACTTGGCCATTAAAGCAATAATAAAGAAGTATTCTGTCGTATCTGCCGGGTCAAGCCCGATGAATCACTTACAACACAGGATCGATAATATGCAACAAAGCCCACACGAAGGCGGGTCCAGAGTACGGATTTAAATTACCGAACAGCCCGCAGGGTTAATTTATTACAAACCAAGTTTCATGCATAAAAGTAAAAGTTCAGAGTTTAAAACAGCGGAAAGGTAAACTAGTCATATGATACACATGGGAGGCCATCCATACATATCACTCATCGTCAGGACCACTCTCCCACTCAAGTTCCCAACCCGATGGGATTTGGCCAGGCCAAACATCATTACTTGAAAACAACAACAAAAACGAAACTGGGTATACCAATACTCAGCAAGACTTACCCGACAAAATAAATTAAAATTAGACATACAAAACTTATCCGATAAAATAAATTAAGACTTGTTCCCCTGCGGCCGCGGCTGTGGTCCTGGCCTCACTCCCTGTGCCACACCGACACCTCTTCCTACCACCGCCGCGCCGCGGCCTAGCTCCTCTTGCCTCCGCGCAAGCACCTCCTTCCTGCCGCCGCCGCCGCCGCCGCGTACATCAGGGAAAGGGAGTCAGAGAGGGTGAGGGAGATAGACATAATTAGATAAGGGTGTGTGGGTGGGAAGAGAGAGATAAAAAAACGGAGGAGGGAGGAGTCAAAGCTTCAATTTTCATTCATGGTAAGCCTGTGGTACATGTATACAATGGTGTTTACCGAGTGCTCTCCACCACTCTTATTTGTAAATCTATAGATCATAATGGATGACACAAAGTTACAGGTGCAAGTTTGGCCTCCATGCTGGAACCTGAGTTAAGTCTGGGTACAGTGTTTCCAGTCGAGCTTTACAGAAGTGACGGGAAGAGATTGTAATTCTACCATGTTCTTCTCGGTAGCTTTGGAAACAAACTTTTGATATGTTTTGAATACCTCCAGGCTGCGGGATCGTGCTGCTGATTTATGTGAACCCATGACGACTAATAACTCAACAAATGAGCATACCGGTAGGGGGACCATGTGGGAGATAGCTGGAATGCAGAAGCCGGGAGATTGAGGAACATGTACAGGCAAAAAAGGTGATGATCACATAACTACTTCCAAAGGTCTTTGCATTTGACAACCTAAAATTTCCTGCAGCAACGCGCGGGGTATCATCTAGTTGTATTTACAATAGAGAATATTTCATACCATGATGTTTGATACTCGTAATTGAAATTTGTGATGCCCGTAGCAACACACGCACAAGATCGTAGTCTCTATATACTCCTAAAAAGTACGAAATGGAGAAAAAACCCGTCCCTACATTTTCCGCGCTCCCGTGCGTTCGCCTTCCGCTCCGCATGCCCTCCTCTGTTCCCACCACGACCCCGTCTTCCCACGTCCACCCTGCGCACATGTCGCCTCTACCCAAACCCTACCGCCGCCAATCCGCCGCCTCCCCTTCATGCCCCCTCCGCATGCCGCCTTCACCTCCCCCTCCGTGCCGCCTGTGACTGCTCGTCGTCTCCACGCGGGCGCGGGGGAGGAGCCTGGCGGCGAGGACCTCGAATCCGCGCCCGAGGACGGCGAGGGCGTCCTGGAGGGCCCGAACGCGCACGCACGCCGAATCTGGCCGCCGCCGTCGGGGGAGGAGCCCGAGCTCGACCCGCCACCGCCAAGTTCTCGTCCGCGTGCGAGCTGCGAGATCTCCGCCATGCCACCACCTGCTCTTCACCGCTTCCCCTGCACCTCTCCCGCCGGTGCGCTGCCCTGCTTCACCGCCGTGCACTGCCCCTCCCTCTCCGCCGGACGGGCTCCTGGCGTCGGCCGCCAGCGAACCGCGAGGCTGCTCTGCCCCTCCCCTACCCCCTCCGCCGGGGAGGTGTAAGGTCGTAGGAGAGCAGGGGATTCCTGCGGCGGTCCCTCGATCTGGGGTAGAGGGGCAGGGGACCCCTACGGTGGCGTGAGGACTAGGGTGGCGGAGTCCCCAAGGACGGTTGTGGCAGCGCGGAGCTCGTAGGCGTCGGAGTCCCCGACGACCCTTTCTCTCTCTCCCTCTCTTTCTCCTGCAGGGCCCCGACACTGATATGGCAGAGGTCGCCAAGATCCACGACACCGTCAAGGCCAGCCAGAGCTTCTGCGGCCAGCTCCTCAACTACTGCAAGGATGACACGCTCTTCTGGAACCTGTTCACCGTCACCCCCATCTGACAATGGCAAGGTCATCAAGTTCATCGGGTACGTTCTCGATGCTCTCTCTGTTCATGCTCTGCTTCGTTTTGAGGTTAATTGGAATTCGTTTTTGATTAGTTGGTTGATCCGTGGCGGGATGCAAGTGGAGATGAGCAAGTACACGGAGGGGATCGGTGACAAGCTCATGCGGCCCGACGAGCTGCCGGTCTCGCTAATCCACTACGACGGTGAGTCTTCGCCGTCGCCGGCTGGTGGCTTCATGCCAATACCAATGCCGTGGCAATAATGACCATGTGTGTCATCTCTGTTCTTGGAATGAACTCGCAGACTGGCAATACGATGATGTCGTCGATAACGGAGGTGGTGCAGAAGGTGAAGGACCCGCTCGCGTGCTCGCAGGAGGAGGAGCCCATGGAGCCCCTGCCGCCCGTTACACTGCCGCACGCCCGCGCCGCGGCCCCGGTGCCGCCGGCCTCAAGGGGATTGAAATAGACAACATTATACTCATTTTTTTCATTTGGACATATCAATTCAGACGTTGTGCTCCTTTACTTTCTGCACTAATATTATTAGTTATGTTCTGAGAGGCTGAGAGACGCATAAGGTTTGATACATATTCAGTTTCAAGTGTTTTGACAGATGAGATTAGGCTACAACTATAAGAGGATACATCATGTATTTGAAATCCAGAGAAATTAAGGTGTGGTAACCTCTTTCATTTATGTTTGAAATCTAGAGAAATTAAGGTGAGCATCTCTCTATAGTAGAATAAGATAGTTTGTTCCTGGAGCGAAGGCCTGATAACGTTTGCTTTTATACAATCATTAATATCATTTGGTTTTGGAGAGTATGATTTACTTTGTAAGATTCTTCTGACTACAAAGTTAAGTTGATTATTCATTTTTCCACTTTTGCTTTTTCTAGGGCAAAAAGACAACCATTTTTATCAGTAAATATGTATGTCTCGGTTCTCCTTCAGTTGAGTCCTGATTCTCACATGACGAGGATGTTCATCTTCATTGAATCTTAAATCTGCAGGTGATTTATCACTTATACTCCACCGAGGTATGCAATATCATAAATTGAGGGGCTTTGCAACTGAAATTATTTGTTTACTCAATTATTCTAGAACTTTAAATTATAGATACATAGATGTGTATATATCAACTTTAGATTGAACTGTATCCATTTTTTTGTTGATGTCACAGATATTTGCATCAGATAGCTTTTGCAATTGGCAAAGTATTGTCATTAAGAAATATTGACAAAATATTCTCTTCTACATAGCCAGTATCCTCACGTTGTTACTGAAGACTTCTCACCACTTGCAAACAAAGGGAAAGCTGGGAAGGATGGCTGGTTAGTTTCTTTCTTTAAGTTAGTTGTAATAATTCTTCCCGTGACTATTCCCAATGAAATCTCACCTTCATGGATATTTATGCTGAAGGCTTTTAGTTATAGTTTGGATAATACACCATTATAGTTTATCTGCATAAATGCAATGCCCTCATCTGACTTGTAGTTTTTTTATGTGATGAAGGTACCCTCCAGGGCATGGTGATGTGCTTCCCTCTTTGAACAACAGTGGGAAACTTGACATCTTATTGGCTCAGGTCAGCAAAAATGTGTTATTCTCGTCTCAGTAGTTGTTAAGCATAAGTGGTTCAGAAAACTATTGGTTTATAATTTTCTTAATATATATTGCAGTAACTTTAAATGATTTTAAATTGATGCATCTGAATATGAAGGTTTTACTATTTCTCGAAAAATAAAACATGTTCTATTCTTTTATAATGTAATTATTGTCATGCTTTATTCATAAAACAATATTTCACCGTTAAGGCTCTTAAATTCTTTCTATGTAAAGAAGGTTTGATTCAATTCATTGAAAATATAAGGCATTATACTAAGCCGGTGGGGGAAAAATTAAGGCATTATAAATCGAGTGATCCACTTACAAGCATTTATACTGCACCTGTTCGATCAAATGTGTGACCTTGCACTATTTTTATTTGATTCTGGATGGTATCTGTTGAAAGGATTGGGGTGGTTTGGTGAAAGGATGGTGTCTGGTCATATATTAGACATCATGTTAGATATTTGCAATGCTTGGAAAAAAGTTTACTTTTTTTTCTTTATTTGCACTACACCTGTTCGATGAAATGTGTGACCTTGCACTAATTTTATTTGATCATATTATCATATCAGATGCCTAACTAGATCCTTCACTAGAAACAAGGATGACAACCACCTACTTTTTTATTTTGCTATGATACAAACAAATTTGCTGATCTTAGGGAACTGAATGGTGAGAAAAGCTGAGGAACATGTATGGATTGTTTAAACGCTAATAATATCTTAGCAACAGGGATGCAACAACATGTTTATCTATTTTTATTGAGATATGTATACCTGCATTTCTCATCTGAAGATCTCATATGGATCTCTTATTTTGTCATTGCCGACACAAGTAGCATTGGCCTTTACTATCCTGCCATGCTGGTTTAATCAGTTATTTTATCTTATTTTTTGTTTCACAAATGTAGGCTTGATAGAAGTTCAAATGTGGAGTGCAGTTGGTCGGGCACAATTATGGTCAGGTTAGTTAATCCCCTTCGTGTGGCTTTGTGTTTTCAGTTGCAGGAGTAATTAGGTCTTGATCTGTGATAGTTGGTATGCATGGTTTGACTTGAATTAGGGGAAAATCAAGACTTGATTAAGATAGTGCATTTGTGACTGTCTTGAATTCTCACATTAACTTATAAACTATAACAGCAGACTCCTTGTTCCTTGAATTCTACATGTTTGTTAGTTGTTACCTTTTGATGGCAACATTTGTTCTTCAGCCATGCATGTGCACTTCATCACTCTATTTTATACTGCCAAAATTAATGTAATTGATGCATACCAAGTTCACTATTGGGCAATGGCAGCAAGTTGGATTTCAGAGTGCATGTGTGAAGAAATTTTCATATCACTTTCACATCAATTTAACTTTTCGGCGCACATTATATTTGTCATTAGATAGGGTGCATGTGTGAAGAAAATTTCTGGCAAGAAAAAACTTGAAGATAGCATGGAAATGTTGAAGTATATCTTCATTTATTAAGTTTTCATATTCAGTTTGCTGGTGAAATTTTTTCGAGGGGTTGCGAGGCTAGGTGTTGGAATAGACTGCTAACTCTAAGATGCAGTATTGTCTAAAACGTGATCAGTATTGGCTTTGGACTATTTCCTGGCGTTGAAGTTAAAGCCAAAGAGTAAGTGTATAGGAAAAAGTGGCAGAAAACAAAAGCAAGAAGAGGAACTATGGCCGACGTTGAGCTGATACATTGTGAAACATTCTCTTCCCCCTCATTATGATGCTTTCATGCATCATAGGCAAAGAGATAAAATAGACAGAGAGATAAAATAGATGACTTCTCAGTCACTAAGGCAAATTACTTGTCAAACATCAAGAAGTGTGCTCATTTTGATATGATGTCTCAAATTAAGAAATACAATGTTTTTTGCATGATATACTTTAATGCAGTATTATGATTTACTGATTTTACTTCTGTACTATATAATTTTATTGAATGTTTTGTGTATTTGATTATAGATATTTGACGCCCGTAGCAACGCACAGTCATTTTTCTAGTATATGTAGATTTTGCATCTAATCATCGTCAGATATTTAATCGGTGGGACGGTCACACCATAGCGCACTAACAACACACACGTGCGCAGCCCCAGAAAGAAAACCTACCACATCTCGTAAATGCACTCAGTAGCCCATTGAAGGACCGGATTGGCGACCAGAGAGGGGAGGAGTGAATGGGAGCCGATAACAATTCTTCTTCAAAGAACTCGACCTATGTCCCAATCGCAACTCCAAGAGTCACACACAAACAAGCGGAAGGAAGCACACACCTCTCTAGAGACCCTAGAACAAGGATTGAAAAGCTTTGACGCAAGATGGAAGCAACCGCGAACAAAACGGAGCAAAACCGAGCACTGCAGCAACCTACCGGAACATACGACCAAGAGGTCGGAACTTCCGGACCAAGCCCGAGCCCCATCGGAAGATATTTTCAGAACTTTCAGCGAAACCTAGAACTGCAGCAACCTACCGAAACATACGACCAAGAGGTCGGAACTTCCGGACCAAGCCCGAGCCTCAACGGAAGATATTGTCAGAACTTCCGGCCCCCTACCGGAACATACAGCCTCAGGGTCGGAACTTCCTGGACAGCCCAGAAAAAACGCCCGTGGGTCAACTCCAAACTTTCGATCGATGGATCTCCCAAACCACTTGGAGCCTTGAGACGAAACTTTGGGGAGATGATGAACACCCCAAGGGGAGGATATACCCCAAAAATTTCGGCCTCTAACTCCCTACAACTCTCGGAATCGCAAATCCTTGCCAAGAATACTATGAACTAGGGTTCATCCGAAAATCAACGAATCGAAGTCCAAATCCGGCGTTTGAGGAGTCAAGATCATCCCCAAAGAGGCACAAGGCACTCACCCATGACCCCCTCAAAGAAATCCAGAGAGAAGCGCCCTCAAATCGACGAATCGAGCGACGAACGAAAACCTCCAAAAATACCTCCGAAAATCGCAGAAAAAGAAAAACGGGAGGAGCAACAAGAACACTTGAGGAAACACGCCAAACCTTCTATACACACCATGAAAGATTCATACAAGGTCTATCTTGCCTCCTCAACATCCATCCCTCTCTCAAGATCTCACCATGAAGCTCTCAAGCTAGTCCTATGGAAAACCTAAGGAAAATAGGAAGGGAAAATAGCAAAGGGAAATGAGCTAGGGTTCCAAGAGATGGCTGCCATCCTCTCTCCTCTAAGTTTATATGGAGGCAACCGAAAGACGAAACTACCTTTATTACATAATACTAGGATACACACCCCCGAAGGGCACTTTGGGAATTCTCGTCGTAGCACCATCGGACGGATGCCCGGCGACCGCACCTCGCTTAGCCTCGACGCAAGCCTTGCGATCCCGACGCGTGTCCTCCGCTTCGAAGTCTCTCGGCGCGCCCGGATCCCATCTCCGCCCGCCGAGCCTCCGGTCTTGGTTTTGTGGCTCAACCAAATAACCCGACGGTTTTGTGGTGAACCGCCGCAAATCCCGCGTGCAGACTCCGGTCGTGAGCCGCTACCCTGCACCGGCTCCTGTCCACGACTTCGTCTTGCTTTTCTTGCCACCATGCGGCCCGCACTTGATCCCGTTCGGCCACCGGGTCCATCGAGCCGAGCCTACTTGTCTCTCCACTCCTCGGAGGCCCCGCAAGGCTAAGACCTTTCGCGCCCGCTCTTCACCTGCACCAACGCAAATCAAGCCGCAACCTGCACCTGCAATACTCGGCCAAGAGTCAGTCCACACCACGTTGTCAATCACTCATCACACTAGGGAGCGACCATCCACCGGTCCTCAGACGCTCCGGTCCTCAATCTCCCCCTTGATGAGTGCATTGACAACACACATAGTAACCAATTCAGAGAAAGAAAGAAAAAGAATGGAAACGAACCAAAAACTCAAACAAGTGATCAAAAGCCAAACAAAAGCCAAAGAAGATCACTTAAAAGAGAAAGTCTCGGTCCCCTAAGGCAAGGGCAACGGCTCAACACAACCGAGACAAAATGCTCCAAAATTGCCGACTCCTCAAGGTAAGGCAAAAGGGCTCGACACCATCGGCAAAAGAGCACAACTAAAATTAGGCGAAAAAGAGCTCCCAAATGCATGAATGCAAGCTCCCCCTGACCAAATGCGCCCCCTTGACCAAATGCATTCTCCCAAATTTTTCTTCCCCTTGATGCAAAACTCCCCCTGGATGCATGAATTGGGTACTTTCCTCCCCCTTGTTGGTAATGCATGAATCAAGTCAAAATGAAACCTAGAGCTTCTCAAATAGACAGAATTCAACACAAGATGCTACACATGTTCAAATGAGCAAGTGAGATACTCTATAGCTTCGTATGCACATTAGCTACAAGATTACCAAGTTACACATCCATTGAGCAAAGCTAAGATAAACATGAGCAATTTTTCGAAAAATCACTCTCTCATTAGCAAAGTTCTAAACATGAGCAAAACATGTCAAAATGGCAGAGCCATACAAACTTCATGCTAGGACAACCATTCTAATCATAAGATCATCATAAACACCCTCAAACATCTCATGTCATGTCAAAGCCACCGAGTCATGTGCCTACTTCTATGTATGAGACTTCTCATTGGAAGGCATCATGCAACGGTTTAGCACCCAAAGCTATAAAAGTTAAGTACATATGACATGGGATCACATTTTCCAAGCAATTTACATTTCATTTTCAGATTCACAATGGTACATGAAATGTCTTTGTGACAAAAAGGAACTTATGCCCCTCCACAAGATAAAGCAAGCGGGCTAAACATTCATGATGACAAATGAGCCTTTGACCCCATATAATCAAAATAAGCTATCCAATCATAAATTAAGCATAGCCAAGCCACAAAAACATGTCCGGATCATATAAAGTCATTTACCCACAAGAGAGTATACATGTAGCATTTTTCAAAAACATAGCTAGCAACCATGGGCATAAACTAAGATCATCCAGAGCTAAGACAAACTAACCATAGCATACCAAACTAGCTCACAAGATTATGTATAGCACTTCATGGTGAACAAAGTATATAGGAGAAGCTCATCTCTAAAGCATATGATACAAATGCAGTCTATGATACAAAGATGCAAGCTTGATATAATACAGAAATGAACATGCAACATGCATATGTACACGAGATCCCCCCCAACCAAAACTCAAAAAGGAAAAACCACACCAAGCTCACCCCGCAAACATGAAAATGTAGTTTGGTCCAAAGGCTTTGTCAGGATATCGGCGAGCTGTTTCTCGGTTGGAACATGGATGAGGTCTATGTTTCCCTTCTCAACATTGTCTCTCAGAAAGTGATAGCGCATTTCTATGTGTTTGGTTCTTGAGTGAAGCATAGGATTTTTGGCTACGCTTATGGCACTGGTGCTGTCACACATGAGAGGTACATGGGAACACTCCTCACCAAAGTCACTCAAAGTGTACGTGATCCAAAGCAGCTGGGAGCAACAACTAGCGGCAGCGACATACTCGGCTTCTGTAGTAGACTGAGCTATACTTGACTGCTTCCGAGATGACCAAGAAACAAGCGAGGAACCCAGAAACTGGCAAGTACCCGAAGTTGATTTCCGATCGACTCGACACCCCGCAAAATCGGCATCCGAAAAATCAAGAAGCGAAAGGGAAGAGGACGCCGAGTACCAAATACCGAGCTCAGGAGTGTGTCGAAGATACCTGAAGATCCGCTTGATGGCCTGCCGATGTGAAGTCCTCGGCGACGCTTGAAAACGAGCGCACAGACACACAGAAAACTGGATGTCCGGCCTCGTCGCCGTCAAGTAAAAGAGGGAGCCGATCATGCTCCGGTACTCCTTCTGGTCCACGGGCTCTCCGTCCTCGTCCGCATCCAGCGCTGTAGTCGTACTCATCAGTGTCGACAGGGGCTTCGAGTCGTCCATCTTGAACTTCTTGAGAATGTCCTTCGTGTACTTGGCTTGATGTACAAAGGTTCCCTCCTTCGCTTGATCTGAAGCCCGAGAAAGAACTGCAATTCTCCCATCATGGACATCTCGAATTATTTGCTCATATCCTCTGCAAACCTTGCAACCAAAGAGTAAGACGAGCCGCCAAAGACAATATCATCCACGTACACCTGAACAATTAGGATATCATCGCCCTGCCTGAAGAGAAAAAGAGTCTTATCTACCTTGCCCATCTCAAACCCCTTGCTGAACAAGAACCCCCTCAAACGGCCATACCAAGCACGGGGAGCTTGTTTCAGCCCATACAACACCTTCCTCAGCCAATACACCCTGTGTGGAAACTCAGCACTCTCAAAGCCCGGTGGTTGCTTCACATAAATTTCCTCCTCCAAAAAACCCATTTAAGAAGGCACTCTTCACACCCATTTGGTACAATTTGAACCCTTTAGCCACGGAAAAAGCTAGAAGAATCCTAATTGCCTCCAAACGGGCTACAGGAGCAAATGTCTCCTCATAGTCTATCCCCTCCTTCTGACTATACCCCTGAGCAACCAACCTCGATTTGTTTCTCACCATCTCACCATTCTCACCCTCTTTGTTCTTCCACACCCATTTTGTCCTGATAGGTTTGCAATGTGGTGGTGGCTCTACCAACTCCCAAACTTGGTTTCTCTCAAAGTTCTCTAACTCCTCATGCATTGCGTTCACCCAATTAGGATCAGAGAGGGCGTGTCCAATGTCTTTCGGCTCAAAGGTAGCAACAAAAGCCGAATGAGCAAAGTGAGAAACATTCTTGGACCTTGACCGTGTCGTACGTTCATTGATGTCTCCGATGATTCTTGAGGGAGGATGATCAAATTGAACGCGCCTCGGTGCCTCTCGCCTGGAGGCAACCTCCCCCTCAGCTGCAGCTTCCACTTGATCTTGCTGGATCGTAGTCGGTGTAGGGGCTGGGCCATCCTGCACCGTAGTCGTCGTAGTGGAAGTAGATGGTACATGATCGGCTGGAGCTTCACCATCATCACCATCATCCTCTCCAGCATCATCTTCCTCATCCTCAAAGATCTTCTTGCCAATCTCGTCGTCACCTGCACACTCAAAAACAGACGAATTGCATGGTTGGGTCTCGTCGAAGGTAACCTCGCAAGTTTCCATGACTAGGTTAGTATCAAGGTTGAGCACACGGAATGCTCGAGAATGACTCGCATAACCCAAAAAGATCTCATCGGAAGACCTCGACTCAAACTTATCAAGCCTACCCTTCTTGAGAATAAAGCACTGACAACCAAACGCTCTGAAATGGCTCACTCTAGGTGCTCGCTCGTGAATGAGCTCATAGCACGTCTTGTTCAAGAAGGCCCGAAGAAAAATCCGGTTCCCAACATGGCATGCGGTATTCACCGCCTCAGCCCAATATCTCCTCGGAGTCCTATGCTCGTCGAGCATCGTTCGAGCCATCTCACAAAGGGAACGATTTTTCCTCTCAACCACACCATTCTGACAAGCCACATAGGAAGAAGAGAATTGATGTTCGAGACCCAAATCACGACAAAAGATTTCGAAATGAGAGTTTTTAAATTCAGTGCCATTGTCGCTACGAATAGCTCGAATAGCATCTCTATTCCTTTCATTCTTCAACCTCAAGATTAGATCCCGCACAAAACCAAACGTCTCTCCTTTGTCAGCCAAAAAGAAGACCCAAGCATAGCGAGAATAGTCGTCCACTATCACAAGGATGTACCATTTCCCACCCGCCGAGCACACACGAGCTGGACCAACCAAGTCCATATGGAACAGCTCGCATGGCCTCTCTGTCATAACGGATGTTAGAGGCGGGTGAGAGGCGGCGACCATCTTACCATGCCTACACGGAGCACATACCAAGTCCTTTTGGTATTTCAACTTAGGCAATCCTCGGACCAAACCTAGCCCACTCAAGCGTGACAACAAGTCAAAACTCAAGTGGCCTAGTCTCCTATGCCATTTTCAAAGCTCTGCCGAAACACCAGCAACCAAACAACAAGAAGAGCCGACACACTGAGAAAAATCAGCTCTGAAAATCTGACCCTCGAGGATGATCGTGCACACAAGATCACCTCGAGAATTCAAGACACGCGAAGCGCCCGTTTTGAAACGGACCTCAAAACCCTTATCAAGAAGTTGGGAAACCGAAAGAGGATTGAACCCCAAAGACTTGACAAGAGCAACACGCCTAAGAGTCACAAACTCACTCACCTTCACCGTGCCCACTGAAAGCACTCTACCTTTCCCATTATCCCCAAAAGTGATGTACTCTTTGGTCATCACCGGGGTGAGGCTGGAGAACCACCTTCGATCTCCGGTCATGTGTCGAGAGCAACCGGAGTCGATCAACCAAAATCCCTCCATGCCTCTCACCTGCAAATCAAAAACGAAAGTGAGAGTGAGCAAACAACTCAGCATTGGAGTTAGTACAAAATGAATCAAACCAGTGCCGTGCCATTTACTCAAAAGTGGGGTTAGCAAAATCCATCCTATCTCTCCTAGGTGGAACACCCACACGTCCCCTTGGAGGACTACGCGTACCACGAGGTGGAGACCGTGGCCCATAGCTCCTCTGAAACCTAAAACCGTGATCGTTCCCCCCATACTCGTATTGGCCACGAGCGAAGGAACGTCCAGCAAACTCACCACGCCCAAACCCAACACACCTACCACCATCTCTTTGTGGTGGCTCACCTCGAGGCACAAACTCACGCCTCTCCCGAGGGTAGATGGTACGCACCACACCCTCGCCCCTTGGCACCATCCTAGGCTCAGGCACACCACGAGAAGGGCGGTACCTGTCCTTGTTTACCATCTCCCTAGCAAACCTCTCCTCACGCTTCCTCCTAAAGCAAAACTCAGCTAGGTGCCCCTCCCTCCCACAATGCTCACAATGGAAGGGTTTTGGTTTTGGTTTTGGTTTTGGGCTCTCTTTGGGCTCTGGCTTCTCCTCACTCGGTTTCTCTCCTTTTTTCCCAAAGAACTCATTCCCCAAGTCACTCTTGAACTTGATGGGTTTCTGGAAGTTGTCTGTGTGTGGAGGAAACACGGGTGGAGCTGGGGTTGTGTCTAGTCGGTTCCTAAGAGGATTTGGCTTAGGAGCATAGGCATTTTTGTGGTGGGTTTTTGGTGGTTCTGGGATATCACCGATCTTCCCTTCATTCTCACCACTTCCCTCACCAACCTTATCCGCCCCAAGCGCTTGCCCATCATAGCGCTTGTATGCCTCAATCATCATCCTGAGCTGAGGCTCATGACCCGACAACCAACCCATCATCTTCCTCAACTCATCATTCTCATCCTGCAAGCGATCAACATAGTGTGCAAGCTCCATATTCTTCACAGCAGTTACTTCACAGGTAGAGCATGATGTAGGGATAGGAGCTTTCAGCTGAGCCTCTAGAGATCTAGCATAAGCAAGCGAAACATCTAGCTTCTCATGCAAAACAGGACAAGAAGTGCAAGCACCAAGCAAGGAGGGCCTAGATTTCATCTCATCTAGCTCTACCTAAACACATCTAGTTCCTCAACCTTGGAGGCATACTTTTCCTTAAGCACAGTCAAATCACCAAGGAAAACAGAACAATCAGTGCATTCAGGTTCATCGGTCACAATAGGAGCAGACTTAAGAGAATCTATTTGAGTCCTAGCGTCAACAAGCAAAGACTCTAGCTCAACCACCTTCTCCTTAGCCTCTCCAAGCAAAGACCTATACTCCCTGTTCTCCTTGTTGGTTTTTCTAAGCACATCATCACGGTTGTCAAGCAATTCACTCAACCTAGCATTCTCCGCTACCAAGAAGGATGGATCATTGTTTACCTCATCCTCGGAGTCGGAGTCCGAGTCATCCTTGTTGCTCTTTGTGCTTGCGGAGCTGTGTGCCATGCCGCAAAAGCCTTGGGTGGCGAAGCACAGGCCGTTGATGTTCTTGCTTGACCACTTGCCCTTGTGCCGGTCTTCATCACTTGAGCTCGATGAAGAGTAGCAGGAGCCTGAGTCGATGTCGCTCGCTCCGGCAACCATCGCACGCTCCTTCTTGTGACCACCACTCTTCCTCGGCCTCCGCTCGGACTTGTTCTTACCCTTGTGGTCATCCCTCGAGCGGTGCTTGTGGTCGGTCCTCGGACGGTGCTTGTGCTCGGGCTTGACCTCCATGGCTTCCGGGCACTCAGCGATAAAGTGCCCATGCTTCCCGCACCGGTAGCACATGCCCGAGCTCCTCCGAGCATTCTTCCGGTTCGTGTACATGCGCTCGAACCGCCTGCTCAGCAACGCGAGATCCTCCTCGCCCAGCACGTCAAACTCCTCATCTGGCATGGACAGAAGACAAGACAAAGAGAACTGTCTCGAATACATGTTAGCGTTAGTCCTTGGTCCAGAAACGAGAGCCAGACTATGAGGGTCAGTCGGGTTCTCGATCCTTACTCGCACCCCACGGTCCACCTCGGACGACTTGAGCTTGGAGAACAGCTCGTCCACCGTGAGGGTCTCATACTTCTCTGACTCAAGGATGGCCTCGACCTTCTCACCCCACACAGTACGATCCAGGCCGTGCAAGAGCTTCACAGCCCTGTCATGATCATCGTACGGGAGCACGGCCACATTAGCCCTCATGTTGTACACAATCACAGTGAACCGCTGGAACATGCTGTCAATGGACTCACCGGGGAGATGAGTGAAGTTCTCGTACTCTCTCCGGTAGGTCGCGAACAACCGAGCCTGAACATGAGCATTTCCAGCATGAGCATTCTTCAACTGCTCCCAAATCCTACAAGCCAAGTCCTCTGTCTGAACCCGATCGAATTCGGATTGACACAGAGCACGAAACAAGTAGTCGACCGCCTTGTTGCTGGCGTCGAACATATCCCTCGATCCTGGAGCTAGGATGTTAATCGGATGAACATAAGCTGTGTTCAACGTAACATCCCAAAGGATCTGACCCTTGCCGCGGAGGAAAGCAGCCATCCGCCTTTGCCACATCTGGTAGTTCTTACCATCAAAGTGTGGAGGACCCGAACCCCGTTCCTGGTACGCCATCTTTGGATCTTAGACTGGTTAGAATCACGAAGATCCGTAACCGGCTCTGATACCAATTGAAGGACCGGATTGGCGACCAGAGAGGGGGGGGGGAGTGAATGGGAGCCGATAAAAATTCTTCTTCAAAGAACTCGACCTATGTCCCAATCGCAACTCCAAGAGTCACACACAAACAAGCGGAAGGAAGCACACAGCTCTCTAGAGACCTTAGAACAAAGATTGAAAAGCTTGGACGCAAGATGGAAGCAACCGCGAACAAAACAGAGCAAAACTGAGCACTGCAGCAACCTACCGGAACATACGACCAAGAGGTCGGAACTTCCGGACCAAGCCCGAGCCCCATCGGAAGATATTTTCGGAACTTTCAGCGAAACCTAGAACTGCAGCAACCTACCGGAACATACGACCAAGAGGTCGGTACTTCCGGACCAAGCCCGAGACTCAACGGAAGATATTGTCAGAACTTCCGGCCCCCTACCGGAACATACAGCCACAGGGTCGGAACTTCCTGGACAGCCCAGAAAAAACGCCCGCGGATCAACTCCAAACTTACGATCGATGGATCTCCCAAACCACTTGGAGCCTTGAGACGAAACTTTGGGGAGATGATGAACACCCCAAGGGGAGGATATACCTCAAAAATTTGGGCCTCTAACTCCCTATAACTCCCGGAATCGCAAATCCTTGCCAAGAACACTATGAACTAGGGTTCATCCGAAAATCAATGAATCGAAGGTCAAATCCGGCGTTTGAGGGGTCAAGATCATCCACAAAGAGGCATAAGGCACTCACCCATGATCCCCTCAAAGAAATCCGGAGAGAAGCGCCCTCAAATCGACGAATCGAGCGACGAACGAAAACCTCCAAAAATATCTCCGAAAATCGCAGAAAAAGAAAAACGGGAGGAGCAACAAGAACACTTGAGGAATCACGCCAAACCTTCTATACACACCATGAAAGATTCATACAAGGTCTAGCTTGCCTCCTCAACATTCATCCCTCTCTTAAGATCTCACCATGAAGCTCTCAAGCTAGTCCTATGGAAAACCTAAGGAAAATAGGAAGGGAAAATAGCAAAGGGAAATGAGCTAGGGTTCCAAGAGATGGCTACCATCCTCTCTCCTCTAAGTTTATATGGAGGCAACCGAAAGACGAAACTACCCCTATTACATAATACTAGGATACACACCCCCGAAGGGCACTTTGGGAATTCTCATCGTAGCACCATCGGACGGATGCCCGGCGACCGCACCTCGCTTAGCCTCGACGCAAGCCTTGCGATCCCGATGCGTGTCCTCCGCTTCGAAGTCTCTCGGCGCGCCCGGATCCCATCTCCGCCCGCCGAGCCTCCGGTCTTGGTTTTGTGGCTCAACCAAGTAACCCGACGGTTTTGTGGTGAACCGCCGCAAACCCCGCGTGCAGACTCCGGTCGTGAGCCGTTACCCTGCACCGGCTCCTGTCCACGACTTCGTCTTGCTTTTCTTGCTACCATGCGGCCCGCACTTGATCCCGTTCGGCCACCCGGTCCATCGAGCCGAGCCTACTTGTCTCTCCACTCCTCGGAGGTCCCGCAAGGCTAAGACCTTTCGCGCCCGCTCTTCACCTGCACCAACGCAAATCAAGCCGCAACCTGCACCTGCAATACTCGGCCAAGAGTTAGTCCACACCACGTTGTCAATCACTCATCACACCAGGGAGCGACCATCCACCGGTCCTCGGACGCTCCGATCCTCACCCATTAACAAACAATTGCGGCCTCACAAGGCCTGCAAGCCCAAGTACACTATCAAAAAAATTCTCAAAAAAAAAGTACTACACTATCAAAAAGTAATCGATCAGTGATAAAAAAATATCTTCTTAAGACCGAACGCTAATATGCTATGCGGATAGAAGAGTACATTTGCAGCGCTAGTCAGGCGCTTGGCTCGGGACGCGCAGCGAAGCGCGGTGGCTCGCCGCGTGTCAGAGCATCTCCAGTAATAGCCCTTATTTTGAGCTCCTACTTTATTGAGTAGGGGCTGCCCCAACTCTTTAGGGGGTTGAATTTAAGCTCCAACTCCAGCAATAGCCCCTATTTCACAGCCCCTACTTGCATATGACATACAGGACCCATCTGTCAGCTGGTCATCCGGTCATCCCCTCCACCACCACAACCTTATCCTCATCTCTCCCACCCCTCTCTCCTGCGGCAGCTCTGCCTGCTCCATCTCTCATTCTCTCTCTCCCTCTCCCACCACTCTCTCCCGAGCGAGCTCGCGGGGCCGGTGAGCTCGAGCTCCGGCCCGACGCTGCGTCAACATGTGGGGGATCTTGACCTCCGGCAACACACGACGGGAGGGAGCTAGATCTCGCGGGTCTCGTATGTGGCCACGCTGAGCTCGATGGCCCCGTGGGGGGAGCTCGACCTCTGGCGGGCGCGAAGGCGACGCCACGGGGAAGGTCGACCTCTGGCCGGGCGCGACGGCAACGACGTGGGAGGAATCGATCGGCGGCGCAAGCTCGCCTTGATTCGACCTCAGGCCAGGCGTGGCGGGCGGTACCGGCGACCTCCAAAAGGGAGCTCTGCGCGACGGGCAGCGGGGGAGCCCCAAGATCTAGGTTGCGACCGGCGGGAGAACTCAAGCTCCGAGCGGCCGGGTGGTGGTGGATTTCAAGCAGGCCGGGCAGCGGCGAATCTCGACCTCGGTGGTGGATCTCGAGCAGGCTGGGAGGCGGCGGATCTCGACCTCCTCGACAACGTCGCTTCGGGCAGGGAGTGGCGGAGGCGGGGGAGCCCGAGCGGCGGTGGCGGCGTGCTCCGCGCGGCGGCACCGTTCCGCGCAGCAGGGGAGAAGGGGCGTCGTTGGCTGCCGTGCTCGCGTGGGAGGATGAACGACCGCAATGCCCGAGTAGGGGCTCCCTTCCCCACCCGCATAAGAAGGGGCTGGAGGGGGGGGGGAATTGGGGGCGTGAATAGTGTTAGGGGTGGAGTAGGGGCTCTGCTGGAGTGCGATTTTTTGCTTTCGACCCCTATTTTTCGAGTAGGGGGTGGAATAGGGGGTCTGCTGGAGTTGCTCTCAGGAACCAGCCGGCCATTCAGCTCTCTTCCAGTTTCGTCGGGGAATGGTTCCTGGGAATATGTGGTAATGCCACTTGGATTACAAATGCCCTTGCAACATTCCAGTCCCTCATGAATTCAGTATTGGCACAATTTCTTAGAAAATTTGCACTTGTATTTTTTGATGATATCCTCATCTATGGTAAGTCAATGGCTGATCATGTTGCACACTTGGAATTTGTGCTGGAGGTGTTGAGACAAAATCAACTGTTTGCCAAGCTAAGTAAATGCACATTTGCTCAAACAAAAGATTGAATATCTAGGACATCTAATCAGTTCAGAGGGAGTGGCAACAGACCCATCAAAAATTGACATCATTCAACAATGGTCATCACCTACTAATGTGACTCAGTTAAGAGCATTCTTAGGTCTTACAGGATATTACAGGAGATTTATCCAAGGATATGTAGTCATTTGTAGACCATTAGGTGTTGAGACAAAATCAACTGTTTGCCAAGCTAAGTAAATGCACATTTGCTCAAACAAAGATTGAATATCTAGGACATCTAATCAGTTCAGAGGGAGTGGCAACAGACCCATCAAAAATTGACATCATTCAACAATGGTCATCACCTACTAATGTGACTCAGTTAAGAGCATTCTTAGGTCTTACAGGATATTACAGGAGATTTATCCAAGGATATGTAGTCATTTGTAGACCATTATCCAATGCCCTAAAGAAAGATGGGTTCTCTTGGACTACTGAACAGGAACAAAACCTTTCAGCACCTTAAAATAGTCATGTCTACACCACCTGTACTAGCACTCCCAGATTTTATCAAACCATTCATTCTAGAAGTTGATGCTTGTGGATCAGGAATTGGGGCAGTGCTTATGCAAAATGGGCAACCAATTTCTTTCTTCAGCAAGACCTTAGGACCTCATGCAACAACGACATCCACATATGAGAAAGAAGCAATTGCTATATTAGAAGCACTCAATAAATGGAAGCACTATTGTGCAAGCACATCCCTAATCATCAGAACTGATCAAGAAAGTCTGAAATACATCCAAGAACAAAGGCTGGTGGAGGGTATTCAACACAAATTATTGATCAAGTTATTGGGATTCAATTACAGGATTGAATATAAACAAGGCAAACACAACAAGGTGGCTGATGCTTTATCCAGGGCTACCCATCCACAAAAATACTAGCCATATCAACTGTTGTGCCTACTTGGATCAATCAAGTCACTCAGAGTTATGAACAAGATTCTCACTGGTCTGCTCTGATCACAAAACTAAGTATTGATCCTCAAGCTATTCCCAATTTCACTTTCTTTAATGGGCTACTGAGATATAAATACAGGCTATTCATTGGTTCCAATGGCAACTTGAGGCAACAATTATTACAGAGTCTTCACAACTCTGCATTGGGAGGGCATTCTGGTGAAAGAGCTTCTTATCAGAGAGTGAAGCTTTATTCTGTTGGCCAAAAATGAAGCAACAAGTGACTGACTTTGTGAAGACCTGTGCTGTCTATCAAAAGAACAAGTCTGAACATGTCCCTTATCCAGGCTTACTACAACCATTGCAAATTCTAGAATTGGCTTGGACACACATCTCAATGTTCAGGAAGTAGCACAGATCTTTTTGAATCAGATTTTCAAGCTTCATGGGCTCCCTCAAGTGATATTAATTGACAGAGATCCCATTTTCACAAGTACAGTATGGCAATCTCTGTTCAAGAACATGGGAGTAGAACAGAACTTAACCTCTTCCTACCATCCACAGACAAATGGTCAAACCGAGAGGGTCAATCAATGCCTTGAAAACTATCTAAGATACATGTGTTTTCAAAGCCCAAAAAGGTGGCATTACTAGCTCTCTCTAGTTGAATGGTGGTATAACACTTCCTTCCATACTTCTCTTCAAATGACACTATTTCAAGACTTCTATGGGTTTAAACCCCCAATGGTTGGTGAAGTCATCCGTGTGGATTGTCCTGACATTTCAATTCAAAAGTAGCTCAGGAATAGACAAGTAGCCCAACAAGTTATCAAAGACACATTATGAAAAGCACAGGCAAGAATCAAGGACCAGGCTGATAAACATAGAACTAACAGAGAGTTTGTGATTGGAGACATGGTTTATTTAAAGTTACAACCTTACAGACACACATCACTCAGTGCTCACAGGTCACTTAAACTACACTCTAAGTTCTATGGTCCTTTTCGAGTTCTAGAGAGGACTGGTAATACAGCATACAAGTTTCTACTTCTTGATGATTGTCAACTACACAATGTCTTCCATGTCAGCCAATTGAAGAAACATTTGGACCAAAAGCTGTACCCAGCGCTGAGCTTCCACTGGTTGAAGCCAAAGGTACTGTCAAAGTAGCTCTAATGTCAATTCTGCAGAGAATAATGATCCCCAGGGACAATGAGCTTGTTCTGCAGTGGTTGATTTAATGGCAAAACATGCCCAACGCCGAAGCAAATTGGGAAGACGCTGTATTCATTCGCAAAGTCTTTCCCTCATTCCATCCTTGAGGTCAAGGATGCTAAGGAGGGAGCATTGTCATGAACTAGCCGACCATTCAGCTCTTCTTCAGTTTCGTCAGGGAACCATCGCCTGGAGGGGAACTCACTGATGTTGTCCATCTGGCTACCAACGGTCGTCGTCGCTTCAAGCATTTAACCTTTCTCTTACTGTTATTTCCTTCTTTGACTCGCTGGCAACATATACCCTGTTGTAACGCTCTGTGGAGCTCACAGATTAAAGGGCCGAACCTTAGTAGTCTGTAGTAGTTGTTCCTCGCCGCCGCCATCTCGGTGGCCGTCAGCGACTCAGACCTGGTACTTGAATCCTTCTTGCAGTAAAGGCAGTGCTAGCCGAACTTGCTTGCTTCTCTCCCTCTGTTTTGCTTGCTCGTTCAACCTATTCCTACAACTTTTCCTTGTTCGAATGCTTCAATCCTCACAAGACCCAACACGGGGGGTCAGACCTAGCGGGGGCCCTGACGTTGTGGCCTTACGTGCAATGACACCTGCAGGGAGCAGTTGACTGCAGAGGATACGCTCGCTCCACGGGCACGCGCAGCGCAGTGACGGAGCTGCACGGGGACATTGTAGGCGCCAGGAGAGAAATCTTTTCCTTCTTATCCACATGCACACACCTGATGTCCCACACGCAGGTGCCTGCACTGCTGCAGGTGTCACGGTCGCCGAACGCGCTGCTGGCACAAGCGCCGGGGCGACGGCGCAGTCCCCGTGAGGGAGAAAATTGCAAATATAGGACTCTTATCATTGTGGCTTCGCATTTTTGCTATTTGTAACATCGCACATGTAAAAATAGGACTTCAAACATGTAGCACTTTTTTCTCATGCCATTATAGGTATTTCTCCTCTTTTCTAATTATTTCTCTTGTATTTGTGGATGTGGAAGTAAAGGACTATGCTACCCTTCTGTTCTTCTTCTTGCCTCGAGACGAATTGAATCGATCGATCTGCTGACTGCTGTACGTACGGTCGTACGGATAGGAATCGATCGATCTCATACATCCAGATGAGGGGAGCTTGTTTTTTTGGCTGGCTGGCTGTACGCACGCATGGAAATCGAACAATTAATCGATCAATCTGTTTCATCCAGACGAGGTGAGCTTTTTTTTCTCCGGCGGCCTGGAACGGCGGCCGCGCGTGCGTACAACACAGCCAGGTCCGGCGGCCTGTTTTTCTCAAATAGCTCCGGCGGCCGCGTGCGTACAGCAGCAGATCGATCGATTCCATTCGAGCAGATCGATCAATTCGATTCGAGGTGACACAGGTGAAAAGAACATAAGGGTACAGTAGTCTTTTCTTTTCATAAATACAAGAGAAATGATTAGAAAAGAGGAGAAATACTCATAATGGCATGAGAAACAAGTGTCACATGTTTGGAGTCCCAATTTTACGTGTGCGATGTTATAAATGACAAAACTGCGAAGCCACAACGATAAGAGTCCTATGTTTACAATTTTCTCCCCATGAGGGGAGCACCTGTGTCCTGGAGGGCAGTGTGAAGGAGTGGTCATATGTTTTTTTTAAATATTCTTGATGTTGAAAGCTACATGTTACTGAACAATTTTTTTGATGTTGGGTTCGGTATTTTGAAATGTTGCAACAAACTTTGTGTTCAATTAAAAAGATATTTAATGTTTCATGCAACATTGTATATATGTTGTGGTGGGAGTTTATTAACAGGACCGTCTGATGCTACTGGAGTTTTTGTTGATGGGATGCTACGCCCAGACGTCGACGTCTGAGCGCTACCAAGTCACTTTAGTTAATTGACAAGAATTCTCTAATTTCATATATTTTTAGTCCATTTGTGTGCCATGGCATCTTAATTCAAAAAAAAAAAAAACAGATGGCCTTTTCTTAAAAGAAGAAACAAAGGCCCCAGCAAACAGCCACAACCGCTAGAATAACTTCCAAGGGAACGAATGTCTCTGCGCACTTGACACAAAGTCCTTTCGCACGCCTCCCTTCTCCTAGAAGCTTCCTTCCAGCGCCCTGTCCGTCCCCCTCCCATCCGCCTCCGACGACCTCGTCAGAACGCATCAGGAGCGGGCTCCGCCTCCACTAGCCTGTAGTTAGTAGTAGTAGATACTGTACCTTTATGACTTTTTCCTCCCGTGGTAAGTGCTTCTCGAGAGGTGCCACCGTCGTCGTCTCCGCCTCTGTCGTTCTTCTCAACTCCCTCGTCGCCGTCGACATCGCTGCCCAGGCTACTTACAAAACATAAAATTGCTCCCTCATCCCCTCGCCCCTTCCTCCGCAGAACGGATCTTTTGTCCCCTTCCTCCACCCCGCCAGATCCGTGCTGCTCCGACTGGCCACCACCGTAGCTCGCCTCCGCCTCCACATCTCCCATGTAGCCTCAGTTTCTGTCGACCCAGACTTCTACCAGACAGCTCCACATCCGGCGTTGGCTCGACGACTTCATCACCCCTGGGTCTCGACTTCGGGCTTCATCTTCAACCTCCGGTGACGACAAACAAACTACCCTTCGGTCGCTTGGTGTGCGCCTCCTCAACAGCTCCGTCGACCCATCTTTAACCGTCGCCTAGCGCGGTCTTTCCATTCGGGTGTATGCGCCATCGACGCCTCTATGGCCCTCTGCCGGCGAGCTCATCGTCATCACTGTCTCCATTGTAGCTGGTGCTATTATCCGGTCGCGGGACTAAGTTGTAATTCGATCTTCTTCAGAGGACTTTTCTGTAAACTAGCTGCTTAATATATAATATTCGCAGTTGTAAAAAAAAAACTTACAAGAGAACGACAGCCACACACAGGACAGGAGCACCCGAGCATGATGAACACACCAAGAATGGCATCCCCTTCCTCCTCGCCGGCGCCGTCACCCGCCGCCGTTGCCACCCATCGAATCTCCTCTCTGCGGTTATCCCCGAAGCACAGAAAGCCCCGCATCCATCGCCTCGCCACGGCCGTCTCAGCTTCAACGCGGAAGGCAGACCGCCGGAGCCAGAGCCGGACCCCAGCCGGGCGGCGCGGCAGGGTGGGCTCCATCTGGGTCAACCCGAGCTCCACACCGCGGCCTGGAGCCGCCAACCGTACGCTCCGCCGCCTTGTCGAGCTCGACGACCTCGACGCCGCGCTGCGGCTGCTGCTCGGCGGGCCCTCCACAACCCCCACGCCCGCGGCCTCGGACTCGGTGGCGGAGCCGCCGGCCGTCATCACTTGTAACATCCTCATCAAGAAGCTCTGCGCCGGTCGCCACCTCGCGGACGCGGAGCGTGTGCTCGCGATGCTCAAGGCATCCGGCGCCGCTGACTCCGTCTCCCACAACACCCTCGTCGCGGGCTACTGTCGTGATGGCCGCCTCGCCGACGCGGAGCGCGTGCTCGAGGCGGCGAAAGCCTCCGGCGCCTCCAACGTCGTCACCTACACTGCTCTCATAGATGGATACTGCTGCTCCGGCCGCCTCGCCGACGCACTGCGCCTCATCGCCTCCATGCCGGTGGCGCCGGATACCTACACCTACAACACCGTGTTGAAGGGCTTGTGCGGTGCTAGGCAGTGGGAGGAGGCTGAGGAGCTCATGGAGGAGATGATCCGGAACAATTGTCACCCAAATGAGGTGACATTCGCCACGCAGATCCGTGCTTTCTGTCAAAATGGATTGCTTGACCGTGCTGTGGAACTTCTTGAGCAAATGCCCCGGTACGGATGCACTCCTGATGTTGTTATCTACAGTACTCTTGTCAATGGGTTTGCAGAGCATGGGCGTATCGACAAAGCGCTCGAGCTACTTGACACCATGTTATGCAAACCTAACACAGTTTGTTACAACGCTGCATTGAAGGGTTTGTGTATTGTTGGGCGATGGGAGGAAGTTGGGGAGCTGATAGCTGAGATGGTTAGGAAGGATTGCCCACCAAACGATGCGACATTTAGCACGCTGATCAATACCTTGTGCCAAAACAGGTTGGTTGAGTATGCAGCTGAAGTGCTAGGGAAAATGCACAGGTATGGATACAAGCCAGATGTTGTCAGTTACAACACAATCATCAGCTGTCTTTCTGAACAAGGGCATGTCGATGATGCCCTCAAGTTACTGAATAGCATGCTATGCAAGCCTGACACGATTGGCTTCAATGCTGTATTCAAGGGTTTATGTAGAGTTGAGCGATGGTGTGATGCTACAGAGCTTATAGCTAGGATGTTTAAGGAGGATTGCCCTGTAGTTGAAATGACCTTTAATATACTCATTGATTCACTATGCCAAAATGGGCTGGTCAACGATGCGATTGAAGTGTTTGAACTAATGTCAAAGTACGGATGTAGCCCTGATATTGTCACATACAGTAGTCTTATTAATGGCTTTTCTGAAAAAGGACTTGATGAAGTGGCCATTTATTTATTTAGAAGCATGCCATGCAAGGCTCATATCTTTAGCTACAATGCTGTATTGAAGGGTTTATGTACAGCTGCACGATGGGATGATGCTGGAGAGCTTGTAGCTGATATGGTTAGAAAAGATTGTGCCCCAAATGAAGTGACATTCAATATACTAATCAATTCCCTGTGCCAAAAAGGATTGGTTGAATGTGCAATTGAAGTTTATGAGCAAATGCCAAAGTATGGAATTACACCTGATATTTTCACATATAATGCCCTTATCAATGGTTTTTCTGAACAAGGCTGTTTGGAGGATGCCCTCAAGCTGTTGAGCACCATGTGTTGTGAGCCTGACACCATTTCCTACAATTCTGTATTGAAGGGTTTGTGTAGGGCTGAGCGATGGAAAGATGCAGAGAAACTTGTTACTGAGATGCTTAAGAAGAATTGTACTCCAAATGAAGTAACATTCAAGTATGCTAACCAGTTGTTTATGTCAAGTAAGACAGGTTGAATGCATAACTAAATTCCGTGAGCTGTGAGCATATGCCAAAGTGTGGGTGAGCTGCCTTTTGTCATGTATGCTGCCTTCATTGATGGCTTTTCGTGGATGAGGTCTGCTGCTGATCCTCTGAGCTAAGAAGCAGCATAATTGTGCAAGCCTAGTGAAGTTTTCGATTGTGCTGCGTCATAGTAGAAATGAACAACAGAAGAATTCAAAAGCTTGTAGCTGACAGTGGCAACTAGAGCATCCCAGGGTTTGCAGTTATGATGGATATGAATTCATGCTCCAAAATGAAGTGTAACTCGGTATACTGGTAAGAGGCAGTTGAATCTGCTTCATCAGGAAATGGCAGAACAAGGTTTGTTGATGGTGTCTGCAGGGTGTGATTCCAAGGGTTTATGCAACAGCAAATATTATAGAATGCTTGTGAGTTCATGCCCTTTTAAAGGATTGTCAAGGTACAATCAAAGTTACTGAGCAAATCCCAAACAATAATTAGTATTTCGTAGTATCAATGTATCATGTATAATGCTCTTAAATATGCAGTCATTCTAAGAATGTTTGTAGAATTGATCGACAAATGGGTATGTATCCAAATCGATTGTATGTAAGGTACCCCTTAGTAATGTCAGAAAATTCCTTCAGCCTATTAATCTGCCCTGTTGACTCCTCTAATTTTAAATGTTTAGATATCCTGTTGACAAGGACTAGTCTGCAAGGTGTTTTTGAAATTAAAAGTTATTATAGGTAATTGATTACAATATTTGAATTGTGTGTAATAAATTTTGAAATATTGTGGTTATTCCAGTCACAGTGATGGAAGTGTTTGAATGCTACCCTTTTACTTCATGAACTTTTTAATTTAATATGTCTGTAGTCTTTATCTTCTATTGAATGTTCTTCCATTCCAACTTTCTTGTGTTTTAAATTTGCCAAGACATAGGAGTTCGAGTAGTAGTTCCATTGTATTCCGATAGAATGTTTAACATTGCCAGAACTGTAGTGGTGACCTATTATAGTATCATTGCTTGCTTACCATTTATTCAGATGCAAGTTTTTTTTACTTGGTTTGCATTATATACCATGATCAGGCTTTACACCATTAATGGAGCATATTCATTGTGTCGATGGATCAGGATCCTCAAGGATCTTTGCTATGCCTCAGATGTATAAATTTGCAGCATGTTTCTCTCTGGAGAACCTCTTGCACATCTCAGGAATAACATTAAGATTTTCCATGTAAAAAAGAGAGATTTGATACATATATTGGCAGGCATGAAGCTGGTGTAGAATGATCTATTGAACATGCTGCAATAGGAGACTATAGTCATGCAAATATATTGCATATGTTTTGTCTTTAGTGACCCTGCTAAGACCCTGATGCTTCACAATTCATTTCATGACCATCAAAATTCTTTGATCCTGGAAAACTTGATTCACATATTTTTTTCGATTTGTTGTTTTCCCAGTTAATACACTATTCTGGGCAATGATATATCATGTGCAGCACGTTGTCTCAGAATAGGAAAATGCTTGCTTCGAATCTGATGTTAAATTCCCCCCTTTTATTTCCCTTTAAATTTCTGTTTCCAACATTTGGGATCAAACCTGAAGGCTATGGTCATAGTTGAAAAGCAGCTCAGGATACATACTGGTAACTGGTGTGTTTAATATTTGATATCGGTACAGTGCATTGGATGACATGTACCATCAAATTGTAATGGAAACCTCTAAACCATTGTGTTTGTTAACTGACTTGAGGACTTCAGAGGTCGGTAGCAGCACTTGTATCAGGGCATTTCAAACGATGGCATACCTATAGGGAGAGCTTGCTCAAATTTAAGTTGTAAAGGGAATTCAAAATTCAGTCACTTCTAATGGGGTTTCTGCAACGCCCCAAATTTGATTCAAATTCTCAAGGACCCGTACTCACCTGATCCCCCCCCCCCCCCGAGTTGTAATGGCTTCTGTGTCTTGTTCATGACCGAGTGACCTGGCCATGAGTATATTTATATATCTTGTACAGAGCCTTTTGTTGTGGATTTCTTAATTCTCGCCTTCTTGGAGAATAGAGAAACGGTACATGAGGATGAGTTGTATAATACTTTTTCGTCTTTTAGCCAGCAGGCAACAAGCTTTATACAGCACAATAGGGCTTGTTTGATTTCCTCCCGTTAAACGTTAACACCAGTCACATCCGATGTTTGAACACTAATTAGAGTATTAAACATAGGCTAATTACAATCGAGGCTCCATGAGACACCAGTATTGACACATTTGTACAGCTAGGAAAAAAATGTACTTGTAGCATTTTGGGGTTCTCCAAGGTAATCCAAAGTTTTACAGCTCATCAGTAATGAAACGTAGCAAGGGGGAGGTGCTTGTTCAAAAAAGTGTTCAGCCAGGGGTAGGCAGACAACAATTTTATTGATCAGACGTCATTCATTTCCAGAATTTTTCTCAGGCGCAGATTTCAAGCAGCACATTGGCACAACTAGAAAGCAAAGGCATGTTTGAATTGAACATTACAAATACTCAGTACTGATGCAAGAGGATCGAGAAACTTTAGCAATGATATTGAATGAAAGAATATATATCTATGAAAATTAATCCAGTATCCATGACCATCCAGACATCCACTCAACCCTGAATAGTGCAGGAATTTTACCTTCAAAATCTACCATTACACCCCTCTGAAGTTCAAAGGAAAGTGGGCAATGCAAATTCAGAACTGCCAAAAATGACGGGTATTTCAACTGCTGATAGAGTGCCAAGCCACTAATTGACAACATTAGCGCATAGGCTATGCTACTAAGGCAATGGGAGTGTATATAGCGGAAACAGAAAACAGTTACCAGATACTGCCAAAAAAAGGCAACTGAATAATCCAGTACCACATGGAAATTACCATTCAAATCGTGACAATCATGAATCAGGTGGCATGTTCTGTTTCTCATCTTCCTTGGGGATTTCTCTCCGTCGCAGTTCAAAGCGGTCCCCATCAGCAGAGGGATCAGGGTGCCCGGGAGAACCAGTTGTTTCCATGCTCATCTCTGGGGATGTGTCGGTGTTGAGCTCCTCATCTACTGTTTTTAATCCTGACTGCTCACTTTCGTCACTACTGCTGTACCCTTGGTTTGACAGCAGCATATCACCTTCGCTCACCTTGGAGTCTACTTCATCAATCGTCACTTCTGTCTGAGGGAGTCTCTGCTGGATAGGCACAGCATTGCTGATAGGCTGGCCTGTCATCTGTTCTTCTTTATAAGCAGCCAACTGAATCCGGTATCGCTCCTTATCCTGTACGCCTCTTTCTTGGTATACCTGAAATACCGGTAAGATCACAAAAGGCAAATATATATAGCATCACCCGCACACAGCTGCTGGTTCAGCATAGTGAACATTAAAGATTTTGTCTACTCTTACAGCTTTATCTTCAGGACTCAGATTGTTCCAACGTTCACCGATCATTTTACTGATCAGTCTGTCTTGTCCAGGATATTGTGGCTTAAGGATTCTGTGATGATCCTGGAAGAAGAAATTATAGCCACTCCTGTTTGGTTTGGGGTGCTTTGGGTCTGTTGTACTTAGTTTCTTCCTACGTCGCCTTCGGCGACGTCCACCCTTCAGATCAGTGCTGTTGCTTGCAACAGGTGGAACTGGAGTTGGCAGAGCAGGTTCTTCAGCGCAATTATAGAGGATTGCTTTAGTGGATTTTGCTCCGATAATAACAGTTACTATGTAACCATGTTCAAACTTGCCATCAATTATCACATCTACATCAACATTATCTGAAGACGAAGCTGGATCTGAAATAAATGAAGCAACAAGATCTGAATGATCAAATTGTAAACAGTTTTCCTTGAGCATATCAAATTAGCAGAAAGTATTCGCTCTGTTAATTATCCTAGTCGCAACAATGTTTTCCTTAATTTATTTTCTGTTCTGTTTGACAGCATAAGGAATAAACTAGCAAACGTTTAAGCAGGTTATAGAACAATCTACACGTAAAATTTGATGAACACACAAGTTAAGATTTGATGAAGACAAAAATACCTTGAACGTATGTAGATAGTCAGTATCTTGATATAACACAAACTCACCTGAAGGAGATACATTGGCGCCCCTTTTTCTTTTATGAGAAGCTTGGGCTTCAGTTTTTACTTCAATGGAGGAATTCGTTCTCAAATCTGCAGACGACAGGGGTATTTGTGAGGTGAGATTGCACCAGCTAATTAACAAGAGTATAAAACTCTGCAGATCACAGACCTATTTCTTCTTGATACCACCCTTTTACTCTAAAGAAGTATAGCTGCTCAAAATGATATAAGAGTGACATATAATATTTCTTCAACATAAAAGAAGCATTTGTCGCAGTGGCAGGGAAAACAAATGATGCAGTCACTTCCCTCCATCTATTCTCTGCCTTCACCTGAGATAGAAACAAGATTCAGTTATCTATCCGCCAGACTGAGTTTGAATGCTTGCAAATCAAGTGAACTAACAATCAGATAATGAAAACACCACAATATTTGAACAAAGCATGACTTCAATTTAGCTTTTATTAATTAGACAAAGATTATACTTGCCTTTTCACAACAACATAATTTTCATGCTAAAAAAAATGCATAAAGCATCACTATAAATGTGCCAGACAAGGGGAGATGTGGAGCCTTAAGGCCAGGGTAAACCAAAAGATAAGGGCTTAAACAAAGTGAAGTTTTGCATATATGATAAGTGTAGAAAGGTGGGATTGGTTTAACTGGATGGTTGTATGGCATTGAGGCCTTGGCCGGTATATATGAGAGTACATAACTTGGGGTGCAAGGCTACCCCGGATACATATGGCAGTCTACGATACGTATATCTACAACTACCAAACATACTCTAACATTCCCCCGCAGTCACAGCGGGAGCACCACAGACGGTGAGACTGGAGAAGAAGCCGTAGGCGAGAGCCGACGACTGACATCCCCCCGCAGTTGGAACGTCGGTGTGGTGCAGACGCTGCGACTGGAGAGAAAACCAGCGAGAAACTCATGCGGATGGTAGCCCTTTGTGCCGATGTCGATGAAGCCGAGACGGAGGGTGAATAGCCGTGGTCGATGATGCCGTGCGTAGGGTAGCCGTGGTCGACGTGGAGCTGTCGAGGTTGCCGAGGGTAAGGAGCTGCACAGGAAGCCGCGGGCGCTCAAGGAGGCGCTGGGAAGACGGTGGCACGAAGGGGAAGCCACCAAGGACGAAGACAGCGACGCATGAGGCAGTCGAAGAGGGGGTCGATGCCGAAGTCGATGCAGTCAAGAGCCGACGGGCGAGACATTCCCGGGTTTACCAAGCCCGAAAACACCTCAGGGACGATGGCACGCATCGGTGTTGCCAATCCCGGACGTGCGAGGGAGGGTGCACCACCAGGTGCCGTCGTCTGAGGGATCAGCAGAGAAGGCCTCTACGACGGTCACAGGCACACAATGGCGAGGAGAAGATGCCGATGCAGCCCGCGGTTGTCGGAGTAGAAGGGATGACGACGCTGGCCACGAGGTGGTACTGGACGAAGTGAAGAGGTGTACCCGGACGATCTGGCGCAATGCCTGATGATCCGGATGACGCGGCGGCGGAGCTCGAAGAAGACGGCGAAGAACCCGAACAGCGTGATGAAGACCGTGCACGCAAGATGCGCACTGACGTAGTCGTAGACAAAGTCGAGGACGTAGTCGACGGCGATGAAGATGCAACGGCGGAAGACCAGGGAGTGCTGCCCTACTGCCCGAAGAGGCGACACAGCTGCAACCCTCGTGTCGGTGTAAGGTGCACGCATACGTTGTCGAGGTAGGTGCACGGGCGGTCGATGGGCGGTGGACGGGCGGTGGGCGACTCAATCTCGATCAGTGATCGAGCAAAAATTAGAGAAATTACCAAAAAGAAAACATCAGCAGCTTCTCGTGTAGACTCTCCGGGGTACGCCTAGCACAACCCCTCACCCTCTTATCTCTTTCTGTCTCCCACGAGCCACGGTCAACCGCGCAGTCGTGTGAGAGAATAAAAAAAATAGAGGGAGAGGATGACCCGGCGGACGGCGATGGAGAGGAGGGGTGCCGGCGGCGCTCGGGTTTGGGCAGCGAAAGGTTGGATCTCAAACCCTAAACTCGTGATACCATGTAGAAAGGTGGGATTGGTTTAACTGGATGGTTGTATTGCATTGAGGCCTTGGCCGGTATATATGAGAGTACATGACTTGGGGTGCAAGGCTACCCCGGATACATATGGCAGTCTACGATACGTATATCTACAACTACCAAACATACTCTAACAATAAGTTAGATATTTATGATATATCTTAAGTTTCACGGAAGGATCATTCCACTCTAGCTACCGATGCAAATGTAAGCTTGGATTTGTCTGTACTTTCTACCATATAAAAATTCAACACCTGAAAAATGGCAGAGTTCATCTATTTGAACACAAGCTTAATCACAATGTACCTCATGAAAACTATTAATTTGCATAGCACAATAACCTTCACAATTAAATTACAACAGGTTGCAGATTTGAAAAGGCTGATATGGACCCACTGACCACATTATCTACTGTATCTAGTAAAAATAGTAAAATGAGTTAGGTATGCCGTATGCCCCTGAAGGATCATACATAGAGGTCGTAAACTATCACAATTACAAGTTAATAATGACCAGGTAAATTACTTTGTTAAGGAAATTTAAAGTTTGAATCAACAGCATTCTATCCATTTCTTGCCTTATCAATACCACCTCGTGATGTGACTTCCTTGTATAGCTGATGAAGATCCAAATCTTTCCCTCCAATAATTGGCACCCTTACAAAAAAAGAGAGAAAACAAATGTTAGAAATAAACCAGATGAAGCATGGCAAATAATAAATTAGGTGAAACAATTAATGAACTCAGAACAAGTTAGCAATACAGTTACTAGCTGACATATATTGACATAAATAAGTATGTTTGTCTAAACATGCCTGTTAGATCTTTTATACAAGTCAGCTGAAGTATTTTCTTTGACAAAAGTATGTTGGTTTATTTATACTTTAATAACTCAAATTAAGCTAAATGTCAACATCAAATGAACAGTGACATAAAATGTTTAATAATCTAAAGCCTAGAAGGGAAATATTTTGAGAAAAAAGGATCCAAGAAGCTCCGAGCTCTCTTTCTAGTTAGCACATAGTATTTTATCTATTTATCTTGCATAATTAATTCATTTGATGTTAGGAACGCAGCAGTTATATTTCCTTGCATAAACAGTGGGCAGATACAAAGAACAGGATAAAAGAGAATTGTGTTTCTTTGCCTGGGTATCAAATTGGGTTTGCCATACATGTGAAAGGACACTAAAGCTCGAAGCCAAATAGACCATGCGGTTAGACCCTTGCAACTTGCAACAGCCTCACAAGCAAAGCCAACAAGCAGCAACACATCAGAAGACCGATCAGTTCTTTTGCTGAGGAAAAAACAACCTGTTTGCCCCTATCAGACAGCATTTTCATCATTCACCAGAATTTCAGACTCTGAGATATATAGGTTATTATTACTAATACCAGAAAATAAGAGGAAAAAAATAAAAGAATACATATACGATCCAAAACCAATGTTTCAATACAGACGTCAACAAAGTAAATATAAGTGGATCAATATAATTTCCCCGGATAAGTCCCAAAGTAGAAGAATCGTATTTCACTCTTAGCTGAAACAAAAACTTCCTAAATGCAACAAATGATTTGCCAACAAACCACCTCAATCTAAAAAGGGGAAAAGGGTATTCATAGGCAAGCAACGTTGCCTATCTAAAAGATTATTGGCTGCAATCCCCTAACCGTGTTAGCAGATTTGAGCCACACATAAATATTAAAGGGACACCAGCACGGGTAGATTAGTCAAAACCGGTGAAACCCGCAGGCATTTGCATCACACATCACAAGGATCGCCGCCGCTCCTCATACTTCTCTTTCCCCACCACGCATCTTTATCAAGTTGCAATTTTCGTGCATTGAATTCAAGAAATAAAGGTAACAGCAACAATGATAACAACTGCAACCGCACCAAGGAAAACGCGGAAGGGAGATTAAAATGCGGCGGCCGGATCGGCGCCGGCGGCGGGGGCCCGAGAACGGATGGGAAGTCGGAAGGAGGCTTACTTGAGCCTGGTGCCCATGTGCGCGTGCAGCCTCTCGAGCGCCGCCCTGAAGCGCGCGGCGTCCGCCACCACGTCCGCGTGCTCCGCCACCGGCGCCGGGTACGCCATGAACCGCCCCCTCCCGGGCTCCACCGCCACCGGCAGCACCTCCGCCTTCTCCTTCCCCTTCGCCGCTGCAGCAGCGTCATTGGCGACGGCCTTCTCCTCCTCCGCCGCAGCCGCCGGTGCCGGCGCGCTCATCTCCCCTGCACACACGCGACGGGACCGTCGTCATCGTCGCCCCGGCGGCAGAGACGCGTGGAGGAAGGGAGAGAGACAAGGTGGCGGTGGCCGCCCGCCTCCTCCTCTCTCCCTATCTCTCTATCTCAAAGATATAATCTTTTTGTGAATGATGAATCTGAAAAAGAAGAAAGGCGCCATGCCATGCCCATGTGGTAGTAGTCTAGTAGAGTAGTATGATCGATGCGCCTTGCTTACCTTAACCTTGTCTTCACCTCCTAAACAAACTATGCCGCCGCGGCGAATATTTTTGGTGCTCGCACTTTGGCTTCCGTCCTTTAGGTTTTTGGCCGGGAGGAGGGATTACTGTGAGGTTAACAATCTCTTAAATAAAATAATATACTACTCCTCTACTACACATGGAAACGGATTGGATTGGTAGACACAGAAGGAGAGAGGGGAAGAGATAACGTCATAACCTAAGGTTGTTCCGGGGTGGAGGCAGAGAGCCATATGTGTTACCGTCAAATAAAGAAGAGATAAAGATGGCATGTACAATGAGTCCGCTTGTAATAATAGACATTCATGATATCAAAAATATATTAATGGATTTTCTCGAAAATCTTGATAAATAAATACTAGGTGAGAGAGACTAATCTTTGATGTATGTGTCTACCTAGATGTTAATGAGTATGTATGTTAACTACCTCCGTTCTTAAATATATGACGGTTAGGACAGACCAAGTTAGTTGTTCAAAAAATACTAATTTACTTGTTCTAAACGATATATATTAAAGAATGGAGGAAGTATAAAGTTAATGCTTCGAAAGATGTGTTATAGGGCATGATTGAGGTTCTCACTTAAAATAAAAATGAGCTATAGTTTTTAGTGGTATGCATGCCTTCTAATAATGAAGTATCTATTTTAGTCATACAACTACTATGATGTCTTTTGGCTTAGAATTATTGACCAACAATAGAGGCCCTTATTTTTCTTAGGGTGGTGTAGTGTAGATAAGCAATTTTTTTCATCAGCTCAACATGATTTATGTGTGGGGGGGGGGGGGGGCATGATGAACTGCCATGTGTAATGACTTTTTTTATCTGTCATTGTCTAATTAAGTTAAGAACGTATTAGAAACCGCAATAGCGGTTCGATACCTCACCATAATTGTACTAAGTGTGACACCTCGATCATAGAGATAGTTAAGAGAACGCCTACCATACAAATCAAATTGCAAGAATAGCAATTGAGAACAAAATCCTTAGACTAACATTAGCTGTTTCCCACCTTTGCTTGCTTTATCGTCAATTGGAATTGATGTGGTGGTGACAAGAATGGACGTACGTGGATCGACAGAAAGTACAAAATAAGAGTAGGATCTAGTATTCATCCTGTATGGACAATAATTCGAGCCGTGGCTTTCCTAGTTTTTTTCTCACTGCCATCGTTGTCAAGGGAGCCGTGTAGGAGGAGCACTGTTCCCGGTGACTGTCAGAGCCAACCGCGAGATGTGACGACTGTGAGCTTTTCTCTCTTCTTTCCCCTCCTGAAGTAGCTTTCCAAAAAGATAAACTTTTTTTTTTTGGAAAATCCAGCTAGGATCCAAGTTTGTAAACTAAGCCAATATATATTGATATACCTATGGTAAAACGTAAATGTAAGCTGTTTAGTCATTCTCATTTTAGTTGAAGTTCGTGCTCATACGTTTTGAATTCCTCATTTTATAGGTGAACTATATGTGAATTTGCTTGCTTCTACTTCTTTCCAATAATTATTTAAAAATTTAGCTCCTATGATAAATACTTGACTTTTGGATGAGATTTCGTTAAACTTTCAAAACTTTGGTTTGCAACAACTATTCTAGAAAAAATATTCTCACCACTTTGTGATTCATTACATTTGTGAACTTGCTGTATTAAAAAAGAAGTGCTTAGAGTTGCATACAAAGTGTTTCTTTCTTTATTTTCATACCCTTTTACACATATATAACAAAACCCTCCCCTAAATTTCAAAATATTTGTTCGACATACGAACCCGACTACCCATCCATTCCAAAAGATACCGAATGCACAACTTTTGTATTATAGTAGTGCACATTCAATGTATACCTTTTTTTTTACAACAATCATCATACAAAACTATATAAGTGATCCCCACTACAAGACTTCTCTCAATTCTTAGTGACCACGTCAGCAGATGACGTTATTTGTTTACTTTTTGCACCCGTGTCTTTACTTCTCCACCATAGCCCCGTCGCCTACCTGCAGCAACCACCTCGCCTATCCGCCGCCTCCCCCACCGCAGCCGCCCGCAACCCCCTCGCCTCCCTCATGCAGCAAGCACTGGAAACGCCCACCGCCCCCCTCACTTCTGCACTGTCTCGCCTCCCCAGTCCCCACCGCCACCATAAATTGCGCCAAGCCCGTGCCTCCCCCAAGCGTCGCTGCCCCACCTCAAGCTGCCGGCGCCCACTACGTGAAAACCTCAAATGGGTCACGCAACATTGGTAACGGGCGCACAATGTCCGTTACAAGGTCCCAGATTAGTAACGGGCGTCAAACAACGCCCGTTACCAATAGTCTATGTCCGTTACATATAAGACCTCCAAGGTGCAGTCCAAATTTATTAGTAACGGGCGTTCATTAATACCCGTTACCTTTAATATTTGTGGTAACGCACCTCATAGTGTCTGTTACCATTCCTGAGTCCCGGACCCGAAGTTTCGTTTCAATCGCGTTAATTTCAACTCGCGTCCGCATCTGGCCAACCATTCTCGCGTTGCGTCCGCCCTATCCCCCGGTCCCCCCACTCGCGTCCACTTCCATCCCTCTCGCAGCTTTCCTCTCCTCCCTATCCCTTCGTTCTCCCCCACTCGCCACCCCCGCGGAGCGAAACCCTAGCTAGGGTTCTACCCGCCGTCGCCACCTCCATCGACCAGGACTCGCGAGACCTTCACGCGAGCATGCCGTGGAGGCCGCCGGCCACAAGAGGGCCGCCCCAGAGGGCGCCAACAGCACGGTCGGCCCCATGCGCCGCCACTCCCCTGCGCCAGATGCGCGTGCTGGCCGGCCATGGAGCTCCCTCCCAGCCGGATCTGCCTTCTCTGGCCCCGAAACTCCTCCCTCCTCTGCTTCTCCGCCGCATCGAGGCCCGCCGCCACACGCCGCGAACCAAGGCCAATCCAGCGGGGGTGCATCGTGGAAGGTACGTCGCGTCTTCCCCTCCCTTGATCTCCTCCTCGAGTGATTCCTTCCTCTTCATCCCCTTTTTCTTGCTAGGGTTCGGCGGATGGGTGCGGCAGGCATAGCGATGGCGGTGCGGCCTCGTCGGCAAGGGAAGGCACGACGGCAACCAGTGGCGCAGCTGGGCATGGAGGATGGCTGATGCGGACGAGGAAACCCCGCAGCTGAGGTCTCTGCCGCCACGAATCAGTAAAAAGTTAAAAACCCTCACCCGGGTTACCTAGGGTTTTGTGTTTTGCTGCTATAGGCACGAATCGAGATGCAGTAGATACCAGTTGAAATTAGTGTTTGCTATTCCCCATTATGCAGCAGTAAGGCTTGGACCATATAGCGCTGGATTAACTTGCTCAAGGAATCGCACATTTAGAGCCCAGAACTGTTTATACAATTTAGGTGAAATTTCTGTAGGGGGGAATAGTTCATTTGCCCCATTTTTTTTAATTGTAGTTACAAATAACACTGCCCTTCGTGTTAACAGATTCACTTCCGTTTGTAATGAGCATTTGCATTATCTTATATCAAACGAATTTGAAGTATCTCTAGCTTTGGTGGAATGTTTTCTCTTGAGAGGTTAAACTTCTTTGATCTGAAAAGGGCTTATGTAGAATTCCACTTCTGAATTAGCTTTTTGGCATACTATTTTGTGTGGCAAACAAATTGTGGTTATTTGACTCATGATTTGCTTATCATCTCATATTATTAGTCATTTGAACAATTTGAGGTTATTTGACTCATGATTTGCTTGTTCATGTTTGTTATTCGTCATTTGGCTTCTGTTACTACTGATTATGGCCAAGGAAGGTTGTTTTCCTTTTGCATTCAATATATGTTTGGTTGGCTAATTACACAACTCCTTTGGCAGGTTTGTGTTTTACATAATGCCTTTTTTTTCTTGCTCATTATACTGAAGCTGTCTTTGATGCTGTACGTAGCATGAGTTGTAGCTTGTAGTATTTTCGTATCTGTTGCATCTGATCCAAATAAGCGAACTGCAAGTCAATAATAGCTATTAGCACAATTAAGATTCCATTCCTTTGCAGGTCTGTCATTGAGGTCCATATATGACTTATGAAGGTATGCATACATGCATTTCTTACCTGAGCCTCAGTTTGGACTCTAAATTAAGGGAATAATTCTTTATCTGAGCCTTTCTATTTTTCTATGTATATTTTGCTTGTCAGTATCTTTTGACCCAGTTGCAATTTTGTCAGTTGAGATCCTGATGATAAAATTACATTGACCCAGTATCCTTTTGCTTGCTGATTCTCAAATTGATTTCATGTTTCCATTGCCAATGATCTTGTTGCTTCCCTATTTCTGTTATCCAGAATTGTGGCCTGCTGTCTGGAGCAATGTCATGATTAGATAACCCTATAGTGCCAATTCCAAGACTTGCTGTACTAAATGATGTCACCTATGCAGTATGCACTATCCCTAATAAACTGCAAGTGCCCTGAATGTTCTAATTTGTGAATCCGTCAAGCTAAATGGTTTTGAATGTAGTGTGTTGGTGCATTTGCTCATCTTTATCTTGTGCAGTAATCTTTGTATCTTTGAACTGGTGCAAGAGAACTGCTTAGTGCTGCTCTGTTGTGCTAGATTGCAGTAGTCTGTAGGATTTTCTAATCCCCGTGCTCATCGATTTTTTTCTAGATTTAGCACGAGTCATATACTCATGTGATTTGCTCACTGAATTTTATGCTTGTTGGCAGGAGGAGCAGATAGTAAGTCCGGTTGGTTTCGACTGTGTTCAGAGATTGATTTCACATTCAGTAGCAGCAGGCCACTGCATGCTCGGCCGCACCATCTCAAGCGCTTATGGTCCTTGTGCTTCGACAACCAGAAGGGCAAGTTGTACAAGATGGCCATGGGGTCGAGCTTCAGTCAGTCGATCCTTGTGAATTACAGCAGAAGGTGAGAGATGATTGTATGCTTTTGTGAAACTAAAATACTTGTACATTGGTTAAGAGGGATATCAGTAGGACAAATACATTGGCTAGGTTGATAAATAGCTAGTACTCAATTACTCACAAAACCATGTATTTTTTGCATGTGCTGTTGTAGACTTGAACCTTTCAGCAATAGCTTGATAGTAGTAGAATTCATAGAACAAGCAACTTCTATTCTATCCATTGATTGAATTACAGATTGGTGAGCATGTATAGATTGGTGAGCATGTATGGATGTAATTGAGTGTGTTTTGTGTAACTGAGCATGTATGTATGTAATTGTATACTTGTGTGTATACATGTATGTATAAAAATAAAGAATATAAGGTTTTCTGATTTTTTTTATTTTAACGGGCATTTGCCTGTTACCGATGATGGGTTATTTGTAACGCTTGATCGGTAACGGGCGCGATGCCCGTTACCAATAGCCATCCGTGCCCGTTACCAATATCTGTTTTTCACATAGTGGCCACGCCTCTGGCATCCCTCCTCCGCCTCCCCTCGAGCTTGCGGCGACCCTCCTCTGCCCTGACCCACACCGACGACGCCCCTGAGCTGCTGCTCCTCCACCCCTCGAGCCAGCGGTGCACCTGCTCCACCTCCCGATCTGCGCGTCGGCAACCTCTTCTTCCCGATCTGCAGACCGACGTCAGCGAGGAGAAGGGAAGGATGCGGCAGCGACGGTTGTGGAGGTGGGCAAGGCGCATGAATCCGACGAAGAGCTCGCGAGGATGCTTCAGGTATGTCATCTCCCCTTCCCAATCTGTAGGCGGCAGCGGCGGCCGTGGGGGCGCCCAGGGCGCAGGAATGCGTCGAGGAGCTCGCGAGGATACTTCAGGTGCGTCACTTCCACTTCCCGATCTGCTCACTGGCATCAGCGATGAGAACGGTGAGGATACGACAGCAGCAGCGGTGGCCGTGGATGCGGCCAGGGCGCAGGAGAAGTCTTACAAGGACCTCGCGAGGATGCTTCTTTTTTTTAGCCTCTCGCGAGGATGTTTCAGATGCATCAGTATCCCTGATGGCCTGATCATAGCTTTGCTTCGATTTTGCTAGATTGATTGCAACATGCATTATACAGCATTGCCGGCAGTTGGTGGCAGATACACTTTTGGTAGATGATTGATAGGGTTTTCAAGGACGTGACATGGAATTGGGTGGGTTTCAACTAGAATAGTAGGCACAACTATTGATCTTATTGACAGTTGTTCACATGTTTAAACTCTGTAGTTACATTTAGTTGTTGGCTGATGTTTGAACTAGGCCGGTGGGCTGGGAAGTGTGCCTTCCATATAGGTGCTGACTAAATCACTCGAATCACAGTTTAATAGTTTTTGTAGTTGGGACACTAGGTTCTTTTGTTTGGCCATGGAGTGAGGAGAATCAACAGAAACATAGATGATCCCATCAGATCAGAATGGAGCCAGTAAGATTGTAAAAAAAATACCATTAATTAACGAACTTTTGAAACTTATTAGATTGAGTCATTCCCATATGTAGCATCTTTGCCATGAAATTGTCATTACAACATATAGTATCCACTCATCTCAAGCGGCCACCATATTTATTCATAGTTTATCAAAAAGCTCTCTCAAATCCCGCAGCAACGCGCGGGGAATCACCTAGTTCAATGTATACCTTGATATCATAGTTCTCTTTTGAAATAAGTAGGATCCAAGATTAAACTAAGTGGGTCTAGATAGCCAGAAAATAAATGAATGGCAGGGGGGAGTCACACATATATAGCCATTATTCATACTTATAACAAGAATAAAGAGGCCATGAATGTGATATTGTATGGTTCACAAAGTGCCACTTATGTGCCAAGAAAATTCAAGATGTGAAAACGAAAGGCCAAGTTTATCCCTATTCTCTCTTGTCTTGCAATTCAACGAGGAACTTTATCGCTTGGTTTGCCATCATTTCAGATTAATTGACACTTTGTGTGTGGCTCTTGGTGACCTTATCTAGGGACAGAAAAAGTTGTACAGGTATGTGTATTAGTCATGGATATAAATGTGAATATATATGGATATGATGCTTTGAAGTTTCAACATGAAGTATGTTCGTAATTTTGCGCTTCGCCTCAAGAAACTGTGGGCCTTTTTAGGCTGGATCAGACAAGAATTCACATCGTTGATAGCAGGCTGAGTTTGTTTAATAAGCAATATAGGCCTAAACAACTCGAGCGTGTAATGGGCCTTTTTGGTCTGGATCAGACAAAGTTCGCTTCGTGGCATGGAGAAACAGTCCGAGTCTTTCGTGTCCGGGTTTCATCCCTCATCTCCAAAACCAGATATTTGCAACCCACCAACTATCGAAACCGTTTGATCTACCCCCTCTCTGGTTTAGATGATGGTTTTAGATGATGTGGCAGTGGGCCCCACATGTCATAGTGGGCCCGGTTGGCTTTCTTCCTCCTCTTTATTTACTGTGCCTCCTTCCCACACGTCGGCCTTGCTGTGACCCCGCCTCCACGTGCCCCACCGCATTCATGCTCCCCCGCTCCTCGCTGCCGGCGGCGGCCTATCCTTCCCTCCCTCCCTCACACTCATGCGCGCACGCTAAAGAAGTGGCCTCCTGAGGGAAAATCGAGGCAGGCCACCATGGAGGCACTGAGAAGGTGCCTGTACTCGTGGTAGATGGCGAACTCCATCCAGTCCCCATGGTGGCACGACGCCACGAGCGCGACGCCCACGAATGTTAGCAGCGCGTCGGCCTTGCACAATGCCAACACCGTACCGTTGAGCGCTCGACGTTCATCTGACTTCGATGCAGTGATAGTGGTGGTGGCGTGGTCGTTGTAGGAATCGTATCCAGCTGCGGTCTTATGGAAGCCCGGCGGCGACGACGACTTCTTGGCCATGTAGGCGGAGCTATTGCTGCTGCTTCCTTTGGGATTGGGGGTGGTGACCGCTAAGGCCATGGCCGGCGCTCTGGTGGTGGATTGGGGTGACGAGATGCGGCAAAGCTGCACACTACAAGGAATGTGCCGACTAGTAACGCAAAAAAGGTCGTTTCTCATCATAAACCACGACTAATGATGCCGGTTGTTACGAAAACCTTGCGTCATTAATCGAGCATCATAAACCGTGATTAATGATGAGACCTTATTTCATGGCGTCATGAATTTAATGATGTGTATAAATTCGTAACACTTGTCGTCATAAACCTATTTCGGTGGTTGCGCCACGTCGGACCGAGATCCATCGTGGCTCCGATGTGGCAGGGGGTTATGATGATTTCAGTTCGTCACAAATTGAGGCCCAGTCTATGTAAGAGCCTTTGTGAGCCTAATATTGTTGGACCAATTTTAGTCCGTTTTAGTTTTTCGTGTTATTTTTTTGGCCATTCTTTAAATGTTTGTTGCACGCTATATTGGGCTGTTTTATTTTGGGCCCTAGTCCATCTAACGAACTTGGTCCATATTGCATTATGCAGGGACATTTGATTTTGGTCAATTATCCCTATGGCCTTTACTGGGTCTCGGCCCATATTGCATTTCGTAGGGTAATGTATACTATTCTGGCTGCTGATCGCCAACATATAATTAGACAACAAAACAGAACATTTCTCACTTCCATATAATTCACACCACATTTAGGGAATAGTTCAACAAGTGCAATTATGCAACATACATCAAGTTAGCATCGAATCGAATCAACGTACAACAAGTCATCAGCAACACATGTTCACCAGGACCACACTTCAGTTGAGAGGAGGATAAACCCGTCTGAAATTTATCAAGCCTTGGATCAGATTATGCATGTCTTTTGTGCTCTTCTTCTGTTTGAGACATCAATGTTGTCTCCTCTTGTTGAGCCTTCAATCTCAGTTCGCTCACCACGGCCTCCTGTTCAACAATCTTCTGCTGCAGTTGTGCCCCCCTTGCTTCTCATTGTCAAGTCCAACTCGTATTTCCTGAACCTAAAGTGCAGTAGTAACCCTAGTCTTTTTCATGGAGGGCGGGCGAATGCCAGCAACCTCCCGAAAAGTCCTAGATTGGACAACTTCCGCCACTACTTCAGTAGCAGTCTTTCTTGGTTGGTTGCCTTGAGGTTCATCGACAATTTGTTCTAGTATTGTTGCAAAGAAGAATGCAAAAGCAGACAAGTACTTACAATGGCTACCTGTACTGGAGCGGTGAAGCCATTCTTGCTGCAGTGGAAGGACTTGAAATAATCAAGTGGACTTAGCCCTTCTCCTTCAGCAGTATACTTCTGCCTCTAAATATGTTTTGAAAACAGGCATAATTATTAAAGTGCTAGCATTGAAAATTGATGCATGAAATAAACTACAGAGCAAAAACATGACTCGTTCATCTGCTTACCACAAGATTAGCTTGTACAACGTAGCTTCGAGATCTCGTGCGCTGATGGTACTTGACCTTTCCTCGATTATTGGTGTTTGTACTACACCTCGCCTTTACAATAATAAGAACTCATGTAAGAAATAAAAATAAGAACAATATATCAGTACATGGAAATGTGGTAGTGACAAGTTGAAGTTCTATCATACCCTGTGCTCAGGTGAAGACCACATGTTAACTAGTGCCTTCCATTGGGCATCAGTCAGATTGGTCACATGAGATTTAGTTGGGACCGCATTTGCTGGAACGTCATTGAAGTACTTTTGCTTCAGGCGATACCTCGTCTGTCTTTGTATCGACTTCAGCATGTCACTGCATGCCACCCTTACAGGCTCACTGGTGGTGTCAATGTCGAATTGTACCTAGCACAACACAATTATCAGGAAAAAGGATGACAAGAATAGATGTAAAGAACTATGGTAGTAGATGAGTGGACATATGCACATCGCTAGTTTGCCCATGTAGTTCTTGAGATGGTCTTCAGTCTTTTCACCATCCTGTTGGTTCTTCTTCAGCTTGTAGTCCTTCCAGCAAGGAAGGATCGGTATGTGCCAATGCACTATGATCCCACCTTCTGATGCAAACTTTGCAGCTTGCATTGGTGCCTCTGGGCATTTGAGCCCTTCTTGAATGTGTATAGGGATCTTGCCATTTAAGCCTCGACTAATCCGGTCCAGATCTCTGCCTAATATTCTTGAATCCCGTGGCACCCATTGTGCTCTGGAAGGGTGTGCATCACATAACAAGTTTGTTACAACCATACAAGTTAATAATTATTCAGTTGGTAATTAGGACATTCGAATATGAGATCAAATGACTTGCCTTCTGCAGTCGTCATGTCGATGATGTTCTCATCGTGCGTTGCTGTTGCTTGGTCTTTAGTGGGCAATTCTTGTACATGAGTTTTCCCACTCCCATCAGCTAAAGTCAATTCCCTTGTCTTGGTCCTAGTCAGTCTAGGAGGCATTCTGGTAGGGTCATCGGGTGCCCGAATTCTCTTGGTCCCTCTTCCTCCACTGACAGGTATGCTATGAGTGACCTGATTACACAAAATTCAACAAAAAAGAGAAGATTAGAAGCAATCCTACATAACTAATACATGAAACGAGTTCATCATAATATTACCTTTTGTTGACATGTCTCTTGGTCAGATTCATGTTCATCAGACGGGTTGTACTCCGGATCCGGATCTTATATTCTTGTATCGTTGGTAGCCTTTCTGCTTGGCCAGTCAGGTGGTAAAAGTGATTTAATTTTATCGAGGCCAAGCGTAGAGAAGAATGTGTGATTCCTCAAGACATTAATGTCCCTCTTCCGCTCGTAATCGCAGCACTCGTCTACTTCTGTTAGGAAAGAAGAGAAACTTATGTAAGGTTGGCCTACCACTGTAAATAAAACTAGATCTAAAAACTTCTATAAGAACCAGTAGGATGTTCCTAGCCGAAACAAGATCCCGAAAAAGATGTTCCTAGTCAAAACAAGATCCTGAGAATAACTAGTGTAGACATGGGATCTGTCAGATCTAAAAACTTTTATAAGACCCAGTAGGATGTTCCTAGCCGAACAAGATCCTGAAAGGATGTTTCTAGTCAAAACAAGATCCTAAGAAGACCTACTGTAGACATGGGATCTACCTAATAAAAAAAAAATTAGTGCACACATGGGATCTAGCACATGGGAAAACACGCAAGTACGAATCCACTGGGGAAGCTGAACCGAGGAGGAAAACATTGTACCTTATTCTGGATATTTCCTTCGTACGGCCTTCCATCCTGGTGCCATTGTGTTATCGCCGCTGGTTCTACAAAGGCAGATGGGAAAGGGGCTAAAGCTATGAGAGGTAGATTTGGGATGATGGAGGAGAGGAGGTGAAGATTTTGGCTGACGGCGAGGAGGGAAGGTGTAACACCCCAGGTCTTTAATTAGTGCTAATTAGTGCTAATTACCTCCTTAACCAAGTCAACAATCAGTAGAATGGTCAAAACCCTAGTCAACATGGTCAAATCCCCTGGTGTCCATAACCCTATCCTAGGACTTTTACCGTATTCTCCAAATTTCATCTAAACAATAAAAAATCGGCCAATACAAAAGTTGTTCATCTTTTCATGGGACACAACTTCCTTAATTGGCGGCATTTGAGATTGAGTGGAAGACGTCCTAAAACTTGGTCAACACCAGGATCTGCATCTTGGCCGCGCCGAGAAAAACGCCATCTTGGCATGAATTTTCTGGCCAAACTAAATATCAAAACATAGGTCAGCTTTTGACAATATTGTAGAGGGATCGAAGGTCTACAACTTTGCTATTTGTCCATTTGGTCGCTTAGTTCAAGAATCTTGAATCAAACTGGGTCAAACAGTCGTTCAGCAAAATTGAATCGGTGCGTGACGTCACGTGTCGCCCCGCGCGCCACGCGGCCGCCGCCGTACCTTAGCGACCAGGCCCCGCCCGACCCACAGTGCGGCGAGGATGCCAACCTAATCATCATGCGCCCCTCCTCGCATCCATTTTGGCCTGGGGGACATCGCTGTGCCATGTGGAGCGCGTCGCCACGCCACCACTGTGCCCCCTTCCGCTCCGCATGGCCGGCCGGTCGGCAACACACCATCGTCGTGCCTGGGTCTTCCCTCCCGCCCCCAAGCCTTCAACGCGAAGCGTTCCCCTCTCCTGTACGCCTCGCCCGCCTATAAAAGGAAGCCCCCAACAGACTCGCATGCACACATGCCTCCACCATTCACCATTGCCGCCGCCGCTGCGAGCTCGCCCCTCCGCTAGCTCCCACCACCGGCCAAACCCTAAAACCTCTTCCCTAGGTTCCAGTAGAGCTCCCCCAGCCATCCATGGCTTAGCTCCGCACCTCTTCTCGTCGGAATCCCAGCTGAGGCAGTAGCTCCGCTGGAGCCTCGCCGCCGCCGCTCACCGGCGTCCTCTCCGTCCAATCCACCACCACCACTCGACTCCTGGTGAGCTCAAACTCCACCGCGTGCCGCTTGTTGCCCAGCTCCGACCGCCCCTCACCGCCGGCGAGGGCACATTTGTGAGATTGAAATCTTCCTATGGACCTAAGTGTAGAACCGAGTGTATACTTGTGAAGAACCAAATCTTTCCAGGGGCTTCCGTGAAAGTAGATACTTAAGTTTCTTTTGAATAGATCCAGCATCTTAGAAAAATCCTAGAAACTCGTAGAAAAATCAGAAAAATGCAAAACCAATTTTGTTGCATTCCTTATGACCAGATCTACAGCCTTTGCAAAGCATGACCACATTTTGACTGCTAGTTTTTGAACTAAAATTCAAACTCAGTTTGACATACTTTTGCTGTAGTTCAAAACCTAGATAAGATTTGGAGCTGAACTTTCGATATGTTGTTAGATATGCCATGTGTAGGCTCTGGACCAAATTTTGCACAAAGTTACTGAGTAGATCCTTTAATATGATTTATCTTGTATTTAAGCTAGATCTTCCTAAATTATTTTTGTAGCAAGAAATGAATATATTTTTTTGTGCCCAACTTCTGAGTCTAGTCTTAATATGACTAAATTCACCCTTGCTGATTTTATCATGGTTTTAGGACTGTTATAAATATTTATAACAGTACGATCAAACCGACCTTAACTTGTGGTTTAGATTGATCCTCATAGGCGGTGGAAGAACATTCCGGAAGCTGGGCCCATTTGGCGCCAGGGGGGGGGGCAATCGGCCCCACCACCAGGCCGATCGGGCTGGGGTGGGCCCCCTCGGGGTCCACTTCGGCCAGGTGGGTTCTTGATCCTTCTAGATGCTTCTTTCTTAGGTGCTAAGTCACGTTGAGTTCCGGAGCCTTCTGGAGTCTTCTAGAGTGGTTTCTTTGCATATTTTCTGAATAGTCCCTGTAAATTCATAGATTCACCAAAACTCGTGGAAATTGTCAATATAAACCCTAATAAGGTGATCTAATTATATTTTAGTCCTTTTTCCAGTAAATGTGAGGGGAAATATTTATAGATAAAATGTGCCAACAAACTCCCCCACACTTAGGCTTTTACTCGTCCTCGATAAAAGGATGGTTTACAACCGTAGAGACAAGAATCAACATAATTATACTCCTTAGTCATATCTGTACTTAGGGGATATTTGAGCATAGTTAGAAACAGATCACCTTTATTTCTCAAATCAAGTCAATGGAGAGAGTTTGAATAAGTTTTTAAAAAGAAAATGCAGCCTTGCTTACTCCTTTGTGATACTCTCAAATATATGTGAAGTTTTTAGAATGTAAAGATGTAGCAGACTTACTTTGCATATATTGCTGGGTCAAAATCTGTATCCATGACGAGGCCTGTCATAGGTCGTAGATCAAGATATGTGCGTGTGTCAAATTTTAAAAACCACTGCTCTAACTTTAGAATCTTCTATCTTTTCCCATTTTTTTAGAGGTATTTAGCTATTTTGTGGAGAGTTGGGTTCTACTCACCCTCGGACACGCGTCCATTATTACTCTCTCACTTATTATTTTAGAGAAGTGGGCCCTACTCACCGTCGGACACATGTCCATTATTCTTCTCTTTTTTTATGCCTTTTTTTTCTGAGAGGGGGGTTCTTCTGACCCGTAGAACACTTGTCCATTTTCTCCTCTCTCTCACTTTTCTCTCCACTCATAATTTTTTTTTCTTTTCTTTCTTTGGCTTTTTCTCTCTTCTTCTTTTTTTTAGCTGTACCTTTTTTCATGATATGGGAGACAGAGATCAGAAATCTTAGAGCATAGAAACTTTAGTGAAAGCAGTGTACGTGATCTTGATCATAGACTTAGACAAAACTTCAACATAGCTCTTAGATTTGACAAAGCTCAATACAAGTAAGCAGCATTTAATCAAATTTATTTTCAATGAAAGTTCTGTTGGGTTATATTATTGATCACAAAGGAGAAACTTAGCTAATGATTTTTAAAGCACTCTCCATAGACAAGATAAAAGAAAGATGGTTCTCATTATTCTAACCTCATTCTGATCATCCCAAAAGCAATAAATATTTCTAAGAGCATAAACATGTGAAACTTTATCTTTTAGGTTATCAGGACATTTTAGCAGGGCATCTTTATTTAAATTTGAAACGGAAAGCAAATTACAAAAATTTAAAAAGTTCAGGAAGCAAACCGAGTGGTGGACGAGACGTGGCCTTGGAGTCCTCCACCATGAACTTCCTCACAGTGTCTTTGGTGTACTTGGCTTGGTCCACAAATGTTCCTTCCTTCGACTACTTGATCTTGAGGCTGAGGAAGAACTGCAACTCACCCTTCATGCTCATCTCGAATTCCCTGCTCATGTCTTCTGCAAACCTTGCAACCATAGAGTTAGATGAGCCACCAAAGACAATATCATCCACATGCAATTGAACAATCAGAATGTCATTTCCTTGCCTGAGGAGAAATAAGGTCTGATCTACCTTCCCCATCTCAAAGCCTCTTTCAAACAGGAACCCCCTCAACCTACCATACCAAGCTCTAGGCACCTGCTTCAACCCATACAACGCCTTCCTCAACTTGTACACCCTTGGGGGTACTTCTCACTCTCGAACCCCGGTGGTTGCCTCACATACACTTCTTCCTCCAACACACCATTCAGGAATGCACTCTTCACATCCATTTGGTACAATTTGAACCCTTTAGCCACTGAAAAGGCTAGAAGGATCCTAATCGCCTCCAAAGGGGCTACAGGAGCAAATGTCTCCTCATAGTCTATCCCCTCTTTTTGTGTGTACCCCTGAGCAACCAACCTCGCTTTGTTTCTCACAACCTCACCATTTTCTCCCTCTTTGTTCTTCCACACCCATTTTGTCCCAATCGGCTTACAACCTGATGGAGGCTCCACTAACTCCCAAACTTGGTTTCTCTCAAAGTTCTCCAACTCCTCAAGCATTGCATTAACCCAATTGGAATCAGAAAGTGCATGTCCAATGTCTTTGGGCTCATAAGAAGCAACAAAAGCAGCATGGGCAAAGTGAGAGTTGTTTCAAAACCTCGACTGTGTAGTGCGTTTGTTGATTCCCCGATGATCCTCAAAGCCGGGTGATCCACTTGTACTCACTGGGGAGCTTCTCGCCTTGAAGTCACCTCCCCCTCAGCAACAACTTCCTCTCGATCTCGACACGTCGTCGTGGGTGTAGGAGAGGGTCCATCCTCAGTCGTGGTCGACGTAGTAGGTACAAGCTCAGCCGCGGGCGCCACACCACCATCTTCATCATCTCCTTGCTGCTGCACCTCATCCTCAAATATCTCCTCGCCAAGTTCTTCATCACTTGCACACTTAAAAACAAGCGAACTACGTGGCTGTGTCGAAGGTTACCTCACAAGTTTCCACGATTTGGTTAGTTTCAAGATTGAGCACCCGAAAGGCTCTAGAATGAGTAGCGTAACCAATGAAAATGCCATCAACAAACCTAGCCTCGAACTTGTCCAAACTCTTGCCTTTCTTAAGAATGAAGCATTTGCAGCCAAGGACGTGAAAGTGACTCACCTTGGGGGTACGACAATGCATCAACTCGTAGCAAGTCTTCTTCTTGTGGACTCGGAGAAAAATCTTGTTCGACACATAGCACGCGGTATTGACCGCCTCAGCCCAGAACCTCCTCGGAGTCCTATGCTCATCGATCATCGTCCGAGCCATCTCACACAGGGTTCTGTTCTTCCTTTCCACCACGCCGTTCTGAGGAGGCGTATACGGACTCGAAAACTGGTGTTCAAGACCCAAGTCAAGGCAAAAGGTTTCGAAGCGAGAGTTTTTAAATTCCGAGCCATTGTCACTGCGAATCGCTCGTATGGCATCTCCATGCCTCTCGTTCTTTGTTGACGGTCGATTTTTGTACACCTAGCTATGAGTTTACTGTCAACATTTGCACGTATTTGATATCCTAACTAACGGTACTAACCCCCTTGATATGACAAGTTCGCATTCGCATGTGGTTTTTGGAGTATGTTGTTTACCCAGGATTTAAGTGCTTAAAGGAGTACTTTCGGGTAAAGTTCATCAAGCACTTCAAGAGAAGATCATGAAGCCCGGCACAAGTCAAGACACATGATGAACATGACTCCAAATGGCCCAGGGACCGAAGCATGAAGCCGTAAAACTCCAGGGACCTGAACAGAAGATGCTGATGCGCGACAAGGAGCTCTATCTAAACCGTGGAGAAGACAACGTCAAGGGCCCACATGCAGAAGGGGCAAGTCAACAATTGACCGAGAAGTGTCGGGGAGCAAGACGGGGCCGAACCGGGCCTGGGCCGGTCGACCCAGGCTGGCCGGCCTGGCCTGTTCTGAGCCCGGTTCACACTCCCCTTTGACCAAGGTGCTCCTCAATAAATTGCCTCTGCCTCCGACGGTCGCCACATCCATCCATTCATCAGAGAGCCGCCGACACGAAGGAGAAGCACCGGGAGGAAGCCGACGGCCGCCGCAAGTCCTCGAGTTGCCTAGGAGATGGCCTAGGCCATGCCCTAGCCGCCATGGTTGGCCCTGCGTGGTGAAGCCATGGTGGAGTTCCGGAGCCCATGCCTTGATTCCATCAAGGCAATTGTACACTCTACATTCGATGGTGATATAAATCATGTCTTTTCCTTACTTTGAGTTACTTCGATGCATGCCTCATTCATATGTGTAGCTAGCATATGCCCTTAGTAGGAATAGAGTAATTGTTGACGGTGTATTTTGGTACACCAAACATGTTCATTACACTTTGGTTTGGACTTGATTATGAAACTAACCCGCCACTAGGCACACTAATGATATAACAAGTTCATCTTTGTATGTGCATTTGGAAGTGTTATGTTTTTGCAGGAAAACATGGACATAAAGGACGGAGTCACAACAAGTTCAAAGGAGCAATTGAGAAGTCTCATTCGTGTTCGAGAGCATGATGAAATCACTCCCAAAGGTGGCAAGGACCGAAGTGTTACAAAGGAACATCCCCGAGGATTGAAGCGTAAAAGACCGAACTTCATGCGAGAAGACCCTCCATCTTGGACGCGAGGATGACATCGTCAAAATGGTGCAATTGGAGGGGGCAAAGTGAAAAATGTCAAGAGGACCCACGTGTGTGAAGGGGCGACCGAACCGGGCCGAAATGGGCCTGGGCCGGTCGGCCCAGGCCGGCCGGTCCAGCCTGTTTCGACGTCGGTTCGGCCCCCCATTTCTTGAGCATGAAGATGATGCAACCCTAAGTACGTGGAGGCACCGCCATTCGGAGAGGGAGAGCCATTCGCCCGAGAGGCCATCCACAAGCTAGAGAGGGAGAAGAGGAGGGAGATCATTCGCGAGTAAGATCGCTCTACTCGAAGGAAGCAACCACAAGTGGTGGAGGACGTCGAGGCCCTGCCAAGACACCCCCAGAGGAGAAGGAAGACACCGTCGGAAGCGTCACCATGATCAACGGTGCTATGCCTAGCACCTTGATGGGGTAATCTTCTCATTTGTCCATGGGTTGTAATCGATCTTGAGATGTAATCGCTACTTTGTATGGTTTCTATCTATCATCTAGTGTTGAATATGCCTTCATGTTTAAGGTTAGCTACCATGCCGTGTAGGGAGTATAGATCTCACTTCTCCCTTAGAACCATTAAATACGCCGTAATCATCATAGGTCTAGTCACGAATACCTCCGCGTAGTGACAGTACGGGGGGAGGGAAAGGGCGAAACCGTGGTCACAACCCCCGATAGATTAGATCGGTTTTCATATCTTAAGCAGTTGCATGTTCAAGTATCGTAGACCCTTGGGCGAGTGTCTTTTATATATCTTGTGAGTTTAATCGTTCTCTCTAGTGTAGCGTAGTTGTTCTCTAGATTAACCGTAGATTAGGGTTTGGATAAGTTAGTTAGTAGTGCTAGATCGAACGCTTGTAATCCCCTTGCTCCGGGGATTGATAAGAACCTAGGGAATCCCCGTGGTGAAAAAGGTGTAGGTCCGTACGCTTGAGGATCGTAGGTGGATACGAGTTTTATCCATCAACAAGCCCCTTTTTCTGGCGCCGTTGCCGGGGAGCAAAGCCAGTTTACATCGTTTGGTTTTGCATCTAATTTTGTTTTAGTTTTGTTTATCGTTTATCGCTAACATCTAACCCCTATTACCTAGAAAACCACTTTGTTTTGTTTTTGTTTTTATCTTGTTGTCTAGATGGCGTTCCTCAACCACCCCGTGGAAGAACCGGAGAAATCGCTAAGGGATTACGCTAGTCCTCGATGTGAAGATATAAAGGTACAAGAGTTGGATTCAAAGCTTGAAGCGACCAAGTATGAAATCAAAGCTAGGATCATCGAGATGGCGGCGGCAACCCCATTTGAAGGGATGGACACGGAGAACCCATATAGGCACATAAGGCATTTCACAACGTTATGGAACACGGTGCGTCAAGAAGGAGTTCCCGATGAATGGTTCAAGTGGAATCTCTTTCCCTACTCACTTGCCGGCGAAGTAAAGAAGTGGTACTCGTTTGCATCCTTTGAAGTTGAAGGCAATTGGAACAAGTTGATGAAGAAATTTTGCGAGAAGTTTTTTCCAATAAGCAAGGTCCAACATCTAAGGAGGCAAGTGATCTCCTTCACGCAAGGAGAAGAGGAAGGGATAGACCAAGCTTGGAATAGATTTAATGAGTTGATTGAACAAGGACCAAGACTCGGCTTCTCCGGTGACGTACTCATGCATACATTTTTCTTTTCCCTAACCCCTAGTTGCATGGAACATGTTCAAATGTGTGCAGGTGGGGATCTCATGGAGAAAACACTCACGGAAGCCGCCCAACTTTTACAAAAGATTAGCAAAGCGGCGGCCATGCGAAGAGATTGGGAAACAAGACTTTCGGGAGAGCCGGAACACGATTCAAGGATGAAGACATGTGCTGAAATTTCCAAAAAGGCAACCCCGGAAGACAAGAAAGAGGAGCTAATCCCGGAAAAGCTTGAAGGAGTACACACCGAGGCAAGAACTACCCCAAGCGTTGACTTCGCCAAGTCAAATGAAACAAACAAAAGGAGTATGTCAAGCGCGAAGCCATTAAGGGAGTTCGAGCAAATGGATTTGGTTCCAATCGATTACGGAGAAGTATTCGACAAGAGAAGACCGTTCCCTAACCAAAAGGGGATGGCGAGAGCATTGGAAGCGGATTTCCCACCGGAAAAGCAAGCGGAGAATTCGTACGATCTTGAAACCACCGGTGAGATCTTTCAAAAGCTCTTTAGTGATGATGAAGTGGATCCGGATCACATAGCCGAGGTGAAAAGAATCATAGGGATCAAGCCTGAACATCGCCATACGCTCGCCTCACCGAAGTTTATGCAATAGGATCCGATCAAGAGGAGAAGACGACACCACACTTGAGTTGCGAGATCAACGGAGTTCAATGCAAGGCTTTATGCGACATCGGAGCCCAAGTAAGTGTCCTATCCTCCAAAATTTACGATAAAGTTCAAGACCACAACCTAGACTTAGCTCCAACTTCAACAAAGTTAATCATGGGAGATGGTAGAACTATTAGACCTCTAGGTATTGCTTGCAACATTAATGTAATCATCTCTGGAAAGTGCATACCAACCGATTTCTTTGTCATAGATGCTTACTACAATAATCATGATCACATAATCCTAGGTAGGCCTTTTCTTAAATTGGTTGATGCCGTGTTGGATGCCGGAGAAGGCAAAGTGACAATAAATCTTAATGGAAAGAAGTACACATATAATTTTCTTCGCGTTTCTAGTCACCCTTCAACTTTTCCTCCCGAAGATGAAGAAGTAGAGGAGGTAGGTAGTCTTTGTTTTGTTGAAACCCTTAGAGACCCGCTGCAAAGAGCGATGGAGAATCAATCCAATGATCAACAAGACGAGGAACTAGAGGAAGCAACGAAGGGATTAGAACCACAAGATGGAAGCGTGGAGGAGGAAAAATTTGAAGATATAGGAGACGAGCCACAAGTGCCCGAGGTAGATCTCAAACCTTTACCCAAAGGATTAAAGTACGATTTTTTGGGTCCAGACAAGACTTGTCCAGTCATCGTGAGCGACGAGTTGAGTCCCGAAGAAAATGAGAAGTTGCTAAATTTATTGAAAAAGCGCATGAAGGTGATTGGATATTCAATCAATGATCTCAAAGGACTTAGCCCAGCCTTTTGCACTCATCGTATACCTATGGAAGACCAATGTAAGCCCATAGTGGACCATCAAAGGAGGCTAACTCATGCCATGCGAGAGGTAGTAAAGAAGGAGGTTATCAAGCTACTTGATGCCGGAATTATCTACCCGGTGCCGCATAGCGAATGGGTGAGCCCGGTACATTGTGTGCCGAAGAAAGGAGGTTTAACCGTGGTGAAGAATGAGAAGAATGAGTTAATACCGCAAAGAACTGTGACCGGGTGGCGGATGCGTATCGATTATCGAAAGCTAAATAAAGCAACGAAGAAAGATCACTTCCCCCTACCGTTCATTGACGAGATGCTCGAGAGATTAGCAAACCACACTTATTTTTGCTTTCTCGATGGGTACTCGGGGTTCATTCAAATTCCCATTCACCCGGATGATCAACACAAGACAATGTTTACTTGCCCTTATGGAATGTTCGCATATAGAAGGATGCCCTTCGGTTTATGCAACGCTCCGGCCTCTTTTCAATGTTGCATGATGGCAGTGTTCTCAGAATTTACCGAGGAAATTGTCGAGGTGTTCATGGATGATTTTTCCCTTTATGGGAAGACGTTCATGGATTGCTTGACAAACTTAGATAAGGTTCTCACGAGGTGTGCGGAGGTAGACTTAGTGCTAAATTGGGAAAAGTGCCACTTCATGGTAAAGCAAGGCATAGTGCTCGGACATGTTATATCCGAGAGAGGAATTGAAGTGGACAAAGCTAAAGTAGAGACGGTTGAGCAACTCCCACCTCCAATGGATGTTAAGTCCTTGAGGAGCTTTCTAGGCCATGTCGGATTCTATAGAAGATTTATTAAGGACTTCTCAAAGATCACTATGCCTTTAACACAACTTCTTCAAAAGGATGTGACTTTTGACTTTGACGAGAAGTGCTTAGTGGCATTCCGGACCTTGAAAAATGCTTTGGTGAGTGCTCCCATCATTCAACCTCCGGATTGGAGTCAACCTTTCGAGATCATGTGCGATGCAAGTGACTACGCCGTAGGAGCAGTTTTAGGTCAAAGAAAGGAAGGCCGAGTTCACGCCGTGTACTACGCTAGTAAAACTCTTAGTGAGGCACAATTAAATTACGCCACTACAGAAAAGGAGTTGCTAGCGGTGGTGTTTGCCTTTGAAAAATTCAGATCTTACATCGTGAACTCGAAGGTCATCGTCTATACCGATCACGCGGCCATCAAGTATCTTTTGGCTAAGAAGGATGCTAAACCAAGATTTATTCGTTGGATCCTTCTTCTCCAAGAATTCGATGTTGAAATTCGTGACAAAAAGGGGATGGAAAATATTGTGGACGATCATTTGTCTAGGATGAACCGTGGACAAGATGATAAAGAGCCCATAGAAGATAAGATGAGAGATGACCACCTCTACCGAATACTCGACAAGGATACTTGGATGATCGATATCATTCGAGCGATTCGGAGAATGCCTCTTGATCACTTAGATAAAAATACTCAAAGGAGGATAGTCGCCGAAAGCCGAAAATATTTTTGGGATTCACCTTATCTCTTCAAACTTGGGAATGATGGAGTTATGAGAAGATGTGTACCAAGAGAAGAGAGGCAAGAAATTTTGAGAAAGTGTCACTCGGCGGAGTACGGTGGACACTATAGCCACTTTCGGACCCAAGCAAAAGTGTGGTCCAGCGGATTCTTTTGGTCGGAGATGCATGAAGATACTAAAAGATATGTTGCATCATGCCCCGAATGCCAAAGAACCGGAAACATTTCTCAAAGGAATGCCATGCCCCTGAAATACAATCTACAAATCGATTTATTCGATGTTTGGGGAATTGACTTCATGGGGCCCTTCAAAAACTCACATGGATTTGAGCACATTCTAGTCATGGTTGATTATGTATCCAAGTGGGTAGAGGCCATGCCATGTCGTAAAGCTTCCACGAAAGAATCCATTGCAATGATCAAGAGTGTGATTTTCCCTCGCTTCGGTACTCCGAGAATTTTGATAAGTGATGGAGGAACTCACTTCACCAGGAAGAACTTTAAGAAGTGCTTGTCCAAGTTAGGGATTGAACATAGAGTCTCTACGGCTTATCATCCACAAACCAACGGACAAGCGAAAACATCGAATAGGCAATTAAAGAGCATCCTTAACAAAACTATAGAGAAGGGAGGCAAGGATTGGTCAAAGAAGTTGGATGGAGCTTTGTGGGCATATCGAACGGAGTTTAAGACACCGATAGGTATGACCCCATATCAATTTGTTTATGGCAAGGCTTGTCACCTTCCGGTTGAGCTAGAACACAAGGCCTATTGGGCTATAAAAGAGATGAACCTCGATCTAGACGCCGCGGTGGGAAAACGGAGAATCCAAATAAGCGAGCTAGAGGATATGAGGTTGAAAGCTTATGAAAACGCAAGCATATACAAGGAGAGAATCAAAAGGTGGTATGACAAAAGATTAAAGAAGAAGGAGTTTAAAGAAGGAGATAAAGTCCTCCTCTATAATTCGAGATTTAAAACTTTCAGAAAGGGGAAATTGCAAAGCAAGTGGGATGGACCTTACATTGTTCATTCGGTGCTCTCCAATGGAGCGGTTACTATCATGGATATGAAAGGTGATCAATTCATGGTGAATGGTCAACGGCTTAAGGTTTATTATGAACCCGACGTTGTGCCCCTTCACCATATTGATATTTTCATCATGGAGGACGAGCCCGAACGTCAAGCCTAGGACGTAAAACAAGGTGAGCATTTTGTAAATAGCTCTTCTTTTAGTTTTCTAGAGTTTCTCGCGAAGGTTTACCAGGCCAACTTTTTCACATGGGCTAGCATTTGAAAAATAGTGGGGCACGCGAAAAACCAGACCGAACCGGCCCGCGAAACAAGGCAGGCCGGCCGGCCCGGTCCGATCGGCCCAGGGGGCCTAGGTGGTGGTTTGCCCCCAGTTTTCTCTGGGACGCGCGTCTTCGACTTCCTTGTTTGGTCAGAAAATTTTAGGGAAGTCAAGAAAAGCAAAAGATGGGTTCTAGGGCATTCCTTCTCAGACTATTTAAGGGGACGAGGTTGGAGCTCGGGAATCCATCCCAATTCACATCCTTTTGCACCCAAGCAGCAGCCATGACGTCCCCATGGAGCGTGGAGATCAAGCTAGGTGTCGAGAAGCCTTTGAAGCTAGAGGAGGCGAAGCGATGCAAGCTCAAGCCATCAATGGAGATCAAGAGAACCGCCCGCATCCGTTGCGGAGGGCGTGTCCCGACCGGGCCAATCGCATCTCGCCACCACGTCAAGGAGGAGAGGGTCTCTACTCCCGTCCGTAGATCAGAGCGAATCCGAGGCATGAAGAGGAAAAACTACAAGGAGGTGTCGCCCGAGCCGAAAGATTACGGGGGGAGTGACTACTCCGACGACCGCAGCCCAAGCTCGTGGGCAGCCGCCGGGAGGGACGACAACGACCTCTTCTATTGGGAAGAGGTGCCCAAAGAGAAGACTCCCGAAGGTCCTAACGTTGGCGGAGATCCCGACGACAGCGGCGACAGCGTCAACGGCGACGACCCTGGCAATGTCGACCCTTTCGGGATGCATCCATTATGTTGTGCGGCTTGCCGTCACTCCATCTCGGATCTCTACGCATCGGTCGAGGAGTGTTTCCAGGCAATGGAGGCAACATATGGAAGATTTGGAACGAGTAGTCGATGACGACTACAAATTCCTCAATCAGAACGTGCAGAAGTTGTTTGGAATGGTGGGCAATATGAAGAACAAGTGGTGCAAGAGCTGTGGAAAGTTCCACTAGGAAGTAGGGTCTTTCCCCCCTTAGGATTTTTGTAAGATACGGCGAGGGCGTCGTATGGTTTTAGCGTGGGGGAGAGCTAGCTAGCTAGATCCTTTTGCTTTAGTAAGTTTAGTTCGGTTTGGTTTAGATTTTGCGAGAGTTTGAGAGTCTTAAGTTTTTTTAGGTGTGCTTTTTAATTTTTCAAAGTTCAAAGTGTCTTAAATTTAGTATTCGAGTCAAGAAAATAAAAAAAAGTGTCCTTTAAATTTTTGTCTCATGCGATGCTTTTTCTTTCTTTACTCATATGTTTGTCTTTAATTTTTAATATATGAGCATGAGCAATTGGTTTGAAACGTTTACCGTGGTGCTTAGTGGAGTTTTTACCTTTAAAAGTACCCGCATCATGTTTTGATCTAGAACTTCGTTTCGGTTGTGCTAAGTTTGATGCTAATATTGGAAGAATTTAATTCTGAAAATTATATGAAAAACCCTTGTAATAAAGGTTAGCGAATTCTCTTTTTCCAAGTTGAGAGACAAAGAAAAATCCTATACAAGCCAATTCAATATTCGTTCCACCATAAGTGCGGTTAGCATAATGAGTTGGGCTAGGATTCTTCTCTCTTGGAAGTTTTAATTTCGAGCAATGACCATGTCCTTGTGTTTATCTTTTATTGCTAGCCTCGTCATGCATTCGGTAACGAGACTCTCACATCGAAAGTCCCGTACATCGCCGAATTCCATACCCAAACCATAAAATCTCTTTTGTACATCGTATTCCTTGAACACAACCTATGTTCGAAGTTTCGTCTCGTCTCTAGCATGGTTTTTATTTTAAATTCAGATTGTGTTTATGCAAGAAGAGATGAGTAAGGAGCTTTGAAAGAAAGGTAAAGATGTCAAAAGAGAGAGAGAGAAGTAAAGAAAAAATATGTGTATGGAAAAGAAAAGAAAAAAGAGAAAGAAAAGAAAAGAAAAAAAAGAGAAAGAAAAGAAAGAAAAAAAGAAAAAGAAGAGAAAGAAAGAAAGAGGAAAGGCAAGAAAGATATGAAGAGGGATGAATCGAGTGAAGGTTAAATAAAGTGTAAGGAAGGATGCCACGTTGTTGGTAAGAGACGAAACTTCCATTCTTTTTCCAACCATGTGCAATCCGACAACGAGGACGTCGTCGGTGCCTCGTAGTCTTATTTTCTTTTGCCCTTGCACATGTCCACCATTCTATATCTTCTTATCCTTGACATCCCCACATTATGGTTGTATTCTCATGATCATTGGCTTTGAAAGGTAAACAACCACTAGAGGAAGTTCTTAGCTTGACAATACTCGTGTTAATTGCACTAGCCATACCTATAGCTCCACTTTACATAATATATGAGAGACTTATGGGAGGTGAGAGTTTTTGAATTGTTTAGGATAGCCACTTCATATGAGCGACATGTGAGAACTTGGAGAAAGGTTTTTGTCTAATACTTGTTGCAGGAATTTTATTTTTGAAAAATCATGAAAACCCTCCGATGGAAGCAAAGAAGTAAGCATGTCTAGAATTGAGGACCTCGAGTGAAAGGTATGAGTTGTGGGGTAAATCTCAATTTGGTAAAAATTCTAAACGCCCATGTTTATGTATGATGATCATTGCTTTATGTTTATTATATTAAAGATAAAGGATTGACTAACTTGTGAAGAAAGAAATAGCGGAGCACGATTTCAACACCTTGGACAAAAGTTCTTTTACGAGTACTTGCTCGAGGACGAGCAAGATCTAAGCGTGGGGGAGATGTTGACGGTGTATTTTGGTACACCAAACATGTTCATTACACTTTGGTTTGGACTTGATTATGAAACTAACCCGCCACTAGGCACACTAATGATATAACAAGTTCATCTTTGTATGTGCATTTGGAAGTGTTATGTTTTTGCAAGAAAACATGGACATAAAGGACGGAGTCACAACAAGTTCAAAGGAGCAATTGAGAAGTCCCGTTCGTGTTTGAGAGCATGATGAAATCACTCCCAAAGGTGGCAAGGACCGAAGTGTTACAAAGGAACATCCCCGAGGATTGAAGCGTAAAAGACCGAACTTCATGCGAGAAGACCCTCCATCTTGGACGCGAGGATGACATCGTCAAAATGGTGCAATTGGAGGGGGCAAAGTGCAAAATGTCAAGAGGACCCACGTGTGCGAAGGGGCGACCGAACCGGGCCGAAATGGGCCTGGGCCGGTCAGCCCAGGCCGGCCTGCCCAGCCTGTTTCGACGTTGGTTCGGCCCCCCATTTCTTGAGCGTGAAGATGATGCAACCCTAAGTACGTGGAGGCACCGCCATTCGGAGAGGGAGAGCCATTCGCCCGAGAGGCCGTCCACAAGCTAGAGAGGGAGAAGAGGAGGGAGATCATTCGCGAGAAAGATCGCTCTACTCGAAGGAAGCAACCACAAGTGGTGGAGGACGTCGAGGCCCTGCCAAGACACCCTCGGAGGAGAAGGAAGACACCGTCGGAAGCGTCACCATGATCAATGGTGCTATGCCTAGCACCTTGATGGGGTAATCTTCTTATTTGTCCATGGGTTGTAATCGATCTTGAGATGTAATCGCTACTTTGTATGGTTTCTATCTATCATCTAGTGTTGAAGATGCCTTCATGTTTAAGGTTAGCTACCATGCCGTGTAGGGAGTATAGATCTCACTTCTCCCTTAGAACCATTCAATACGCCGTGATCATCATAGGTCTAGTCACGAATACCTCCGCGTAGTGACAGTACGGGGGGAGGGAAAGGGCGAAACCGTGGTCACAACCCCCGATAGATTAGATCGGTTTTCATATCTTAAGCGGTTGCATGTTCAAGTATCGTAGACCCTTGGGCGAGTGTCTTTTATATATCTTGTGAGTTTAATCGTTCTCTCTAGTGTAGCGTAGTTGTTCTCTAGATTAACCGTAGATTAGGGTTTGGATAAGTTAGTTAGTAGTGCTAGATCGAACGCTTGTAATCCCCTTGCTCCGCGGATTGATAAGAACCTAGGGAATCCCTGTGGTGAAAAAGGTGTAGGTCCGTACGCTTGCGGATCGTAGGTGGATACGAGTTTTATCCATCAACAGTAATCATAGTGGTTAGTCTATCTCTTGCGGATACATCGTAGTAGTGCACGGACCGAGGTTTATCGTTCGGTGATGAATATCCTCGCGTAGTGACAGTGCGGGGGAGGAGAAAGCGGCGAGCGAACGTGTAATGTTGAGTCGATGACTCATTCTCATGTTGTAGGATTAGATTGGTTTGTCACCTTGGCTGGAACGGCAACAAGAAGACGATTGGCTAGGGTTACCTTTTGATGTTTACCTTTATGGCTAGGTGGATGTGATCCATACATCCTTTCATGTATGTTTAACCTTTATGCAATCAACACTTCACATAGGGTTAGACCGGTAGGTTAGATAGAGAACCTTAGCGGTTTGCTTCAGATCCTTGGATTGACAAACCTTGGGGACCCTCCTTGGTGAAAAAGGCACCAAGTCACCCGTACGCTTGCGGTGAACTTCAACATGGTTTTGAACCGTCAACATTCTTCAACCTCAAGACAAGATCTTGAACAAAACCAAACGTCTCCCCCTTTTCCTCCAAAAAGAAAACCCAAGCATACCGAGAGTAGTCATCCACCACAACCAGGATGTACCACTTCCTACCCACGGATCGCACACGAGCTGGGCCAACAAGGTCCATATGGAGCAGCTCGCATGGATGCTCCGTCATCACATCGGTGAGGGGTGGATGGAAAGCAGCTACCATCTTAGCATGCCTGCATGACGCACACACTAAATCTTTCTCGAACCTCAACTGGGGCAATCCTCGGAGCAAGTTAAGTCCACTCAAGTGAGACAAAAGGTCAAAGCTCAAGTGACCCAACCTCCTATGCCACTTCCACAACTCACCCGAAGAACCAGCCACAAAACACCTAGCAACACCAGAACACTGAGAGAAATCCGCTAAGAATATCTGACCCTCAGGAACAACCATACAGACAACGTCACCTTGAGCATCAAGTATCCGAGAAGCACCAGACTTAAACAACACATCAAAACCTTCATCAAGAAGCTGAGAAATCGACAACAGATTAAAACCGAACGACTTGACTAAGGCAACACCCTTCAGCACCACTTTGTCACTTACCCTCGCTTCACCTTCTGAAAGAACACGCCATTGTCTATTGTCCCCGAACGTGATGTACACCTCTGAAACCACCGGGGTGAGGCTGGAGAACCACTGATGATCTCCAGTCATATGCCTCAAGCAACCGGAGTCGATCAGCCAAACGTTCCCCAAGCCTCCCACCTGAAATTCAAAAATGAGCATGTGAATGAGCAAACGACTCAACACTGGGGTTAGTACCAAAAGAGTAAAACCAGTGTTGTGCCATCTGCTCCAAAGTGGGGTTAGCACGATCCATCCTATCATTCCTACCAAAACTGGAATCCATCCTACCACGACCATCAAATCTCGAGTTCATCCTAGCATCTCTACCAAAACTAGAACCACCACGGGGAGACCACTCCCGTCTCGCTGGAGGAGTACGAAAGCCACGAAAGGAAGATCGTGGACCATAGCTCCTTTGAGACTCAAAACTACGACCTCTCCCAAACTCGTATTGACCACGAGGAGAAGAACGTCCAGCAAACTCAACACCACCAGACTCAACATGCCTTCCACCTATACCATGACCAAAGGAACTGAAACGACCATCTCCATGAGCATGAAACACAAACTGGTCACCCTCCTGCCTCCAAACTGGTCTGACCGGTTTCAATGTACGGGTAGCCCAAACTGGTCTCACCGGATTCAAAACTGGTCGGACCAGTTTAACCCATCCAGCAGGGTCCCTTCAACCCAAAGCACTCTTGACTCCCCAAGCCGGAACTGTGTGTACAATGGCTTTACCCCTAGGTAGTGGCATACGATGCTCAGGCACACCATGAGAAGGATGGTACATGTCCTTGTTTGCCCACTCCTTAGCCATTCTTTCCTCTCACTTCCTCTTGAAGCAAAACTCATCCTTGTGACCATCTCTCCCACAATACTCACAATGGTAGCGGATTGGTTTTGGCTTGGGCTTTGGTTGTGGTTCCTCACATGGTGAAGGACCGATTAGGCGACCAGAGAGGGGGGGGAGTGAATGGGAGCCGATAAAAATTCTTCTCCGAAGAGACGAACTCGACTATGTCTCAAAATCAAAAGCAAGGGTTCCCACACGAACTTGCTAAGGTCACGTAGTCACAACGGACCTACCAACCCTAGGAACAAGTCTCAAACCAATCTAAAGCGGAAGCACAACACAAGAAGCAAAGGACTTAGGCAATCTGCAGTGCCTGGGACGGACGGTCCGACTGGACCTGGCAGACGGTCCGACGCACCCGGACGACCGGTACATAAAAGCGAACACAACCACCAGAAACACCCCTCAAAAATACGGACGGTCCGATCCAAGCCTACGGATGGTCCGATGACAGTGTGAGAGCCTGTGTGGTTCGAGGACCGGTGGATGGTCGCTTCTTGGTGTGATGAGTGATTGACAACGTGGTGTGGACTGACTCTTGGCTAAGTAATGCAGGTGCAGGTTGCGGCTTGACTGGTGTTGGTGCAGGTGAAGAACAAGCGCGAAAGGTCATTGCCGGTGAGGCCTCCAGGTGTGGAGAAGACAAGTAGGCTTAGTTCGAGGGACCCGGTGGCCAGCGGAGTCAAGTGCGGGCCGCATGGTGGCAAGAACATCAAGACGAAGTCGTGGACGGTTTCTTGGTTGAGCCTCAAAACCAAGGTCGAGCCGGGACAACATGGGAGCCGAGTCATGAGTGGTGATTGGCGGAGGCTACACCGAGTTCGCGGGGTTTGCAGTGGTTCACCAGAAAACCACTGGGTTACTCAGTTGAGCCACAGAACCGAGGCCGAAGACTCGACGAGGAGGTGTGACCACCCAGGCCGATTCAACCGCCCAGAAGGGGCGGTCTGACCGCCCGGGTCATAGCCACCGAGAAGTTTCAAAGCGGAGGACACGCGTCGGGATCGCAAGGCTTGCGTCGAGGCTAAGCAAGGTTGCGGTCACTGGGCATCCGTCTGATGGTGAAAATCTGAAGACTTCCAAATTCGCCCTTGAGGGGCATGTATCCCTAGTTATCTAGTAAGGGTAGTTTAGTCTTTTGGTTGCCCCCATATAAACACTTGAGGGGATGGATGGTAGCCAACTCTTGGAACCCTAGCTCATTTTCTTTGTTATTTTTCCTTCCTATTTTCCTTAGGATTTTAGTGGACTAGCTTGAGAGCTTCATGGTGAGATCTTGAGAGAGGGTAGGATGATTGGGAGGTAAGCTAGACCTTGTATGAACCTTCATGGTATGTATAGATGATTCAGCGTGGTTCCTCAAGGCTTTTGTTGTCTCTCCCATTTTCCCTTTTTGGTGATTTTTGGAGCCTTTTCTTGAGATTTTCGTGGTGGAGTTTTGGAGGCGTTTGTTGGCGGGTTTTGTTGTGGGAGTCACACATGAGGACCTTGTGCCTCTTTTCTTGGTGACCTTGCCCCTCCAAACCCATGGAAAGCTCTCTGATTTGGTGGATTTTGGTGGAGCCCGAGATCTTGAGGTTGAGACACGAGATTTGCGATTCCCCATGATTGAGAGCGTTTCGGTTCAATTCCTTTGAGGGAGAGGTCGTTCATGAGGTGACCCAGGCATCCCCAAAGTTTCGCTGCAATCCGTTGGGTGAATCGGGAGATCGAGTGATGCAAAGTTGAGAGTTGACCCGCAGTTCCTGTTTTTCCCGTTCTGTCTGGGGAGGATGGTCTAACCGCATGGGGGGGCGGTCTAACCGCCCCGGGCTCATCCGGAGAAAGTTTTGATTTTGGCCAAGATCTCCTGGTAGCATGTTGGCCTTGACCAGGGGATTCTATGGTTGAAATCTTGGTGCATTTCGAGTCCGTGTGCCTTGGTTTTTCACTCGGATCTTTGTGCTCAGGGGAGGGAGGTCTAACCGCCCCTAGCACCCGGTCTAACCGCCCTAGGCCTTTCCGAAGAAAGTTTGATTTTGCCGTATCTTTCTCTGTGAGTTTGTTCGCCTTGATCAGAGGAGCATTCTGGTGAAATCTTGGCTCGTTTCGGTGCGGTTTGCTAGGAGTTCTCGGCTTGAGTTCGTTGCTGGGTACAGGAGGTTAGACCGCCCCTGGTAGCCGGTCTAACCGCCCCTAGACCCTTTGGGTGAAGTTTCGGTTTTTGCCAAGATTCTCTAATAGCTAGCTTGGTCTTGACCAGAGGATCCAGTGGGTGAAACCGTGGAGAATTTTGGACCTCAGAAGAGGTGTTTTGGAGGGTTTCTTACCTGCCCAGGAGCAGGCAGTTTAACCGCCCCCCTACCCCGGTTAAACCGCCCCTGCTGGCTAGACAGCTTCCGAGTTGTTTTCCGCTGCCGTGTGTGTGTAGGAGCTGTGGCTGCAGGTAGTGTTTGTTCCTAGGACCAGTAGCACTCTAGTGGCTACGTGGTTTTGGCAAACAGAAGGTTGTGTGCGGAGCGTGTGATTTTGTGTACCCGACCAAGTTCATCTTGTTGGAGTTGTCATCTCCTTCGAGAAGAATTTTTATCGGCTCCCATTCACTCCCCCCCTCTCTGGTCGCCAGTTCGGTCCTTCAAGTGGTATCAGAGCCGGTTACGGATCTTCAGATTCTATCCAGTCTAAGATCCAAGGATGGTGTACCAGGAACGGGGTTCGGGTCCTCCGCACTTCGATGGCAAAAACTACCAGATGTGGCAGAGACGGATGGCTGCGTTTCTCCGCGGCAAGGGACAGATCCTTTGGGACGTTACGGTGAACACAGCTTATGTTCATCCGATTAACTTCCTTGCTCCGGGATCGAGGGACATGTTTGACACCAACAACAAGGCGGTCGACTACTTGTTTCGTGCTCTGTGTCAGTCTGAATTCGATCGGGTTCAGACAGAGGACTTAGCTTGTAGGATTTGGGAGCAGTTGAAGGATGCTCATGCTGGGAATGCTCAGGTTCAGGCTCGGATGTACACGACTTACCGGAGAGAGTACGGGAACTTCACTCATCTCCCCGGCGAGTCCATCGATGCCCTTTTCCAGCGGTTTATGGTTGTGGTGAACAACATGAGAGCCAATGTGGCCGTGCTCCCATATGATGATCATGATAGAGCCGTGAAGCTCTTGCACTCGTTGGATCGCACCGTATGGGACGGAAAGGTCGAGGCTATTCTTGAGTCCGAGAATTATGACACCTTGACCGTGAACGAGCTGTTCTCGAAGCTCAAGTCAGCTGAGTTGGACCGTGGTATGACAACTAAGATCGAGAGCCCGACTGACTCCCATAGTCTTGCTCTCGTCGGAGGCTCTAGTGCTATGACTAACGCTAACCCATCCTCCAGGATGTACTCTTTGTCCTCTTTGATGTCTTTGCCAGACGAGGAGTTTGACGTACTTGGAGAGGACGAGCTGGCGTTGTTGACACGGAGATTCGAGAGGATGCACGAGAACCGTGTGAACTGAAGAAGGAACTCGAGGGCGTGTTTCAAGTGCGGCAAGACCGGACACTTTTTCGCTGTGTCCGAAGGTGAACAATCATGACAAGCACAAGTCCAAGGACAAGGAAAGAAGGTCCAAGAAGAAGGAGCATGAACATAGGAGGAAGACACGGACCCGAGAGAAGATCAAGAGATCAAGCGACGTCGACTCTGACTCTGAGGACGCGTCATCAAGCTCGAGTGAAGAAGAAGAAGAGGGCGAGAAGAAGAAGAAGAAGAAGAAGAAGAAGAAGAAGAAGAAGAAGAAGAAGAAGAAGAAGAAGAAGAAGAAGAAGAAGAAGAAGAAGAAGAAGAAGAAGAAGAAGAAGAAGAAGAAGAAGAAGAAGAAGAAGAAGAAGAAGAAGAAGAAGAAGAAGAAGAAGAAGAAGAAGAAGAAGAAGAAGAAGAAGAAGAAGAAGAAGAAGAAGAAGAAGAAGAAGAAGAAGAAGAAGAAGAAGAAGAAGAAGAAGAAGAAGAAGAAGAAGAAGAAGAAGAAGAAGAAGAAGAAGAAGAAGAAGAAGAAGAAGAAGAAGAAGAAGAAGAAGAAGAAGAAGAAGAAGAAGAAGAAGAAGAAGAAGAAGAAGAAGAAGAAGAAAGAAGAAGAGGAAGAAGGACTTCGGCAAGTACCTCAACGGCCTCTGCTGTACCGCAAGCAAGACTCTGAGAAGCTACAATAAGAAGGATGGACTCTGCGGCATGGCGCGCAGCTCCGACAGCAAGAGAAGCCAGAAGAACGCCTCGGACTCAGATTGCGAGGATGAGGTATGTGATGAACTCTCTTCCTTGCGCAAGGAGAATGAGGAGTTGGTTGACTTGCTTGATAACCGCGATCACATGCTTAGAGAGGCTAAGAAACTTAGGAAGGAGCTTAGGGCTTTGCTTGAAGATGCTAGGAATATAGTGGCTGAGCTAGAAACACAGGTTCTCGATGCCAAGCTTGAGATAGATTCGCTTAAGGCTAGTCCTGTTGTTTCTGATGAGGTTGATTGTGGTGATTGCTCTGTTTTCCTAGCTGATTTGACTGCTCTTAAGGAGAAACATGCCTCCAAGTGTGAGGAACTAGATGTGCTTAGGGTTGAGTTGGCTGAGCTGCAATCTAGACCCACTTTGCTTGGTGCATGTACTTCTTGCCATGGTTTGCATGAAAAACTTGCTGAGCTTCGTTCTCGCATTGTTTCGCTTGAGGCTGATTTGAAAGTTCCTATTCCTACTTCCTGCTCTACTTGCAAAATGCATGCTGTGAAGAATTTGGAACTTGCACAATGTGTTGATCGCTTGCAGGATGAGAATGATAGGTTGCCTGAGGTGTTGAGTTGGCTGTCCAGTCAGGAGCCTCAGCTTGGTATGATGATTGCAGGTTTTAAGCGCTTTGATGGTTGGGCTTTGGGATCTGATAAGTTTGGTGAGAGCAGTAGTGAGAGAGAAGGGAAATTTGGGAATAGTCTAGTTCCACCACAACCTACACCCAAAGACAAGTTTACACCCAAGCCAAACCAGTTGCTTAAACCGAGAGAGAAACCATGTGAGAAGCCAAGTGAAAAGCCTAGTGAGAAACCAAGTGGGAAACCTAGTGAGAAGTGAGAGCCATGTGTGGTTCGAGGACCGGTGGATGGTCGCTTCCTGGTGTGATGAGTGATTGACAATGTGGTGTGGACTGATTCTTGGCGGCAAGCTAGACCTTGTATGAACCTCTTTGGTATGTATAGATGATTCGGCGTGGTTCCTCAAGGCTTGGATGTGTCTTTCCTGTTTCTCCTTTTTGATGATTTTCGGAGCCCTTTCTTGGCGATTTTCTTGTGGCGGATTCGAGGCCTTTCTCTTTGGGATTTGGTGGGGGAGGTATGCTTGAACCCTTCGTGGTTCTTTTCCCTTTGATTCCCCTCCCAAATCCGTGAGCAAAGGGGCTCGATTTTGGGGTTTTCTCCTCTCTAGGGTTAAAGGCGTTCTTGGTGGGATTTCTTCGATTCCTCTCGATTTAGCAAGTTTTGACGGACCAAATCTTAGCTATGGAGTGCCCATGAGGTGTTCCTACTATCCCCAAAGTCTTGCGCAAATCCGTGGAGCGATTCGGGAGATCGGGAGTTGGATTTGGGGGTGTTGACCCGCGGGCGCTGTTCATCCCGAGCTGCCCAGCCTGACCGGTCTGACCGGTGCAGCTCACCGGTCTGACCGGTGTAGAGGCTTTGTGGGATTTGCCTTGGGTGAACGTCTTGGTGAGTTCCCTGTTGCCTCGTGTAGCTGCTGTTTCGAGTTTGGTTCATTTTGGAGCTCGGGAGGTCAGGTTTGTGATTTTGGGGTTTCCTGGCTTAGACCGGTCTGACCTGCGTGCTACACCGGCCTGGCCGGTGTAGGAGCTTTCTGTGGAAGTTTCTCAGGATCTGTCGAGGTGCTCCAGCAGGGACCGGTCTGACCGGTGCTGCTCACCGGTCTGACCAGTGCGGTCCAGTAGCTGCTCGAGTTGGTCTTTCCGCTGCGTTCTCGGGTTAGCTTAGGTGGTTGTTGGTTCCTAGGACCAGTAGCACTCCAGTGGCTGCGTGGTCTTGGCCAACTTGGGTAGTTGAGTCGGAGACGTGCTTTGGAAGCCTTGTTCATCTTGTTGGTGTATCCATCTTCTTCGAGAAGAATTTTTATTGGCTCCCATTCACTCCCCCCCTCTCTGGTCGCCAGTTCCGGTCCTTCAAGTGGTATCAGAGCCGGTTACGGATCTTCGGATTCTAACCAGTCTAAGATCCAATGATGGCGTACCAGGAACGGGGTTCGGGTCCTCCGCACTTCGATGGCAAAAACTACCAGATGTGGCAGAGGCGGATGGTGGCTTTCCTCCGCGGTAAGGGTCAGATCCTTTGGGATGTTACGGTGAACACAGCTTATGTTCATCCGATTAACTTCCTTGCTCCGGGATCGAGGGACATGTTCGACGCCAACAACAAGGCGGTCGACTACTTGTTTCGTGCTCTGTGTCAGTCCGAATTCGATCGGGTTCAGACAGAGGACTTAGCTTGTAGGATTTGGGAGCAGTTGAAGGATGCTCATGCTGGGAATGCTCAGGTTCAGGCTCGGATGTACGCGACTTACCGGAGAGAGTACGAGAACTTCACTCATCTCCCCGGTGAGTCCGTCGATGCCCTTTTCCAGCGGTTTACGGTTGTGGTGAACAACATGAGAGCCAATGTGGCCGTGCTCCCATACGATGATCATGATAGAGTCGTGAAGCTCTTGCACTCGTTGGATCGCACCGTATGGGACGGAAAGGTCGAGGCTATTCTTGAGTCCGAGAAGTATGACACCCTGACCGTGAACGAGCTATTCTGGAAGCTCAAGTCGGCTGAGTTGGACCGTGGTATGACAGCCAAGATCGAGAGCCCGACTGACTCTCATAGTCTTGCTCTCGTCGGTGGCAAAGGGGCTAAGTCTAACGCTAACGCATCCTCCAGGATGTACTCTCTGTCTTCTTTGATGTCTTTGCCAGACGAGGAGTTCGACGTGCTTGGAGAGGACGAGCTGGCGTTGCTGACCAGGCGGTTCGAGAGGTTGCACGAGAACCAGGTGAACACAAGGAGGAATCCACGGACATGCTTTCAGTGCGGCAAGGCCGGACACTTCGTCACCGACTGTCCGGAGAAGATGGGGAACAAGGACGGCTACAAGCACCGGTCGAACAAGGACAACAAGTACCGATCAAGGCGCGATCACAAGCACAAGAACAAGCACAAGGACGAGCGACGGTCGAGGAAGAAGGACGGCCGCGGCAGGAAGGCCCGAGCGACGGTCGGAGCGAGCGACGTCGACTCCAGCTCCGCCTACTCTTCCTCGAGCTCGAGTAGCAGTGAAGATGAAGGTGATCAGCGCAAGAGCAAGAAGTCATCCAAGAACATGAGCGGGCTGAGCTGCTACGCGAGAGATGGCTTCTGCGGCATGGCTCGTAGCTCCGGCAGCAAGAAGAGTCACCAAAGCGACTCGGACTCCGATTCCGAGGATGAGGTACGTGACGAGCTTCCCTTCTTGCGTGAGGAGAACAAGCGTCTTGGCAAGTTGCTTGATAATCGTGATGACATGCTTAGAGAGGCCAAGAAGATGAGGAAAGAGCTTAGGGCCTCACTAGAAGATGCTAGGAACCGAGTAGCTGAGCTAGAAACCCAGAACCTTGATGCTAAGCTTGAGATAGATTCGCTTAAGGCTTCTCCTGTGGTTTCTGATGAGATTGATTGTGGTGATTGCTCTGTGTACCTAGCTGATCTTACTGCTCTTAAGGATAAGCTTGCTTCTACTTGTGATGAACTAGATGTGCTTAGGGTTGAAGTGACTGAGCTTAAGTCTAGACCTGCTTTGCTAGGTGCTTGTACTTCTTGCCCTGTTTTGCATGGAAAGATTGATGAGATGCATGCTTACACTATTTCGCTTGAGGCTAAGTTGAATGAGGCTATTCCCACTTCTTGCTCTACTTGTGAGTTGCATGCTTTGAAGAATCTAGAACTTGCACATTATGTGGATCGCTTGCAGGATGAGAATGATGAGTTGAGAAAAATGCTGGGTTGGTTGTCGGGTCATGAACCACAGCTTAGGATGATGATAGAGGCATAGAAGCGCTATGATGGGCAAGCGCTTGGATCGGATAAGATTGGACATTGCAGTGGTGAGGGAGGAGAGAAGATTGGTGATATCCAAGCTCCACCAAAATCTTTCCACAAAAATGCCTATGCTCCTAAGCCCAACCCACTGAGAAACAAACTTGACACAACCCCAGATCCTCCCATATTTCCTCACCCCACAAATGATTTCCAGAAACCCATCAAGTTCAAGAGTGACTTGGGGAATGAGTTCGTTGGGAAAGAGGGTGAGAAGCCGAGTATGCAAATGCCCAGGGCCAAGGCGATTGTGAGGACAGTTCCGGCTTGGGGAGATCGAAAGGTGGCAGGTGGTGCTGTTGGCTGAGCACCACCGGTCAGACCGGTGCAGTCCACCGGTCAGACCGGTGCTGGTCTGGGCAGACAGCAGTTCGGGTTCCGTGCTCGTGCGGATGCTCGGTTCGGTTCTGGTGGTCGTGGTTCTGGTGGTTGGTATGGAGAGTTTGCAGGTGGTCAGTTTGCTAGACGTTCCCCACATCGTGCTCAATACGATGGTGGGAGGAGTCGTAGCTTTGAGATGGAGAGGAGGAACGGTCCACGGTCTTCCTTTCGTGGTTTTCGTTCTCCTCCAGCGAGACAGGGGTGGTTTCCTCGTGGTGGTTCCCGTGGTGGTTTTCGTGGTGGTAGCTTTGATAGGCGTGATGATTTGGTTTGTGCTAAACCCACTTTGGAGCAAATGGCTCGGCACTGGTTTTACTCTTTTGGTACTAACCCCGGTGCTGAGTCGTTTGTTCACTCACGTGCTCGTTTTTGAATTTCAGGTGGGAGACTTGAGGAACATTTGGTTGATTGACTCCGGTTGCTCGAGGCATATGACCGGAGACAAGGGGTGGTTCTCAAGTCTCGTCCCGGTGGTGTCCAAGACATACATCACCTTTGGGGACAATGGGCGAGGGCGTGTATTGTCAGAAGGTGAGATTAAGGTAAGTGACAAGGTCACTCTCAGGCGGGTTGCTCTTGTTCAATCGCTCGGATTCAATTTGCTTTCTGTTTCCCAGCTTTTGGATGAGGGCTTTGAGGTGTTGTTTCGGCCTGGTGGTTCTCGGATTTTGGATTCTCGAGGGGACCTAGTTTGCATGGTTGTTCCCGAGGGTCAAGTGTTTCGAGCGGATTTCTCTCAGTCTTCTGGTGTGGAGCGTTGTTTCTTGGCTGGTTCTTCGAGTGAGTTGTGGAAGTGGCATAGGAAGTTGGGTCACTTAAGCTTTGACCTTCTGTCTCGCTTGAGTAAACTCAATTTGGTCCGAGGATTGCCACGGCTGAGGTTTGAAAAAGAGTTGGTTTGTGCGCCGTGTAGGCATGCCAAGATGGTAGCCTCTTCTCACCCGCCCCTCACCGATGTGATGACGGAGCGTCCATGCGAGCTGCTCCATATGGACCTTGTTAGCCCAGCTCGTGTGCGATCTGCGGGTGGGAAGTGGTACGTCCTAGTTGTGGTGGACGACTACTCTTGGTATGCGTGGGTTTTCTTTCTTGAGGAGAAAGGGGAGACGTTTGGTTTTGTTCGAGATCTTGTCTTGAGGTTGAAGAACGAGAGGCACGGAGATGCCATACGAGCGATTTGCAGTGACAATGGCTCGGAATTTAAAAACTCTCGCTTCGAAACCTTTTGCCATGACTTGGGTCTTGAACACCAGTTCTCTAGTCCGTATACGCCTCCCCAGAACGGCGTGGTTGAAAGGAAAAACAGAACCTTGTGCGAGATGGCTCGGATGATGCTTGATGAGCATAGGACTCCGAGAAGGTTCTGGGCTGAGGCGTTCAATACCGCGTGTTATGTGTCGAGCAGGATTTACCTCAGGGTTCACAAGAAGAAAACTTGCTACGAGTTGATGCACCTTCGCACACCCAAGGTGAGTCACTTTCATGTCTTTGGTTGTAAATGCTTCATTCTTAAGAAAGGGAAGAAGTTGGACAAGTTCGAGGCTAGGTCTGTCGATGGCATTTTCTTTGGTTACGCATCTCATTCTAGAGCATATCGTGTGCTCAATCTTGAAACTAACCAAATCGTGGAGACTTGCGAGGTAACCTTCGACGAGACACATCCACGTAGTCAGCTTGTTTTTGAGTGTGCAGGTGACGATGAGCTTGGTGAGGAGATTTTCCAGGAGGAGGAGCATGAACATGGAGATGATGAAGATGGTGGTGTGGTGCCCGCGGCTGAGCATGTACCTCCTACTTCGACTACGGTGGTGAACGGGCCCTCTCCCACACCTACAATGACAAATCCAGATCAAGGTGAAGCTGCTATTGAGGGGGAGGTAGCATCAAGGCGAGAACCTCCCCGGTGAGTTCAAGTGGATCACCCAGCTTCGAGAATCATCGGCGACATCAATGAACGCACTACACGGTCGAGGGTTCGAAACAACTCTCACTTCGCTCATGCTGCTTTTGTAGCTACTTTTGAGCCCAAAGACATTGGACGCGCGCTATCTGATCATAATTGGGTTAATTCGATGCATGAGGAGTTGGAGAACTTTGAGAGAAACCAAGTTTGGGAGTTGGTGGATCCTCCACCGGTGTGTAAGCCGATTGGGACAAAATGGGTGTGGAAAAATAAAGAGGGAGAGAAAGGAGAAGTGGTGAGAAACAAATCAAGGCTTGTTGCTCAGGGGTACTCACAGAAAGAGGGGATCGACTACGAGGAGACCTTTGCTCCCGTAGCCCATTTGGAGGCGATTAGGATTCTTCTAGCCTTTTCCGTGACTAAAGGGTTCAAATTGCACCAAATGGACGTGAAGAGTGCTTTCCTGAACGGTGTTTTGGAGGAAGTAGTGTATGTGAGGCAACCACCAGGGTTTGAGAGTGAGAAGTACCCCCACCGGGTGTACAAGTTGAGGAAGGCGCTCTATGGGTTGAAACAGGCGCCTAGGGCTTGGTATGGCAGGTTGAGGGGGTTCCTGTTTGAGAGAGGGTTTGAGATGGGGAAGGTCGATCAGACCTTGTTTCTCCTCAGGCAGGGCAAAGATATCCAGATTGTGCAGGTATACGTGGATGATATTGTCTTTGGTGCCTCGTCTAACTCCTTGGTTGCAAGGTTTGCAGAAGACATGAGCAGGGAATTTGAGATGAGCATGATGGGCGAGTTGCAGTTCTTCCTCGGGCTCCAGATCAAGCAATCAAAGGAGGGAACATTCGTGCACCAAGCCAAGTACACTAAGGATATTGTGAGGAAGTTCAAGATGGAGGACTCCAAGGCTATGGCAACGCCTATGAGTACGACTACAGCTCTTGATGCGGACGAGGAAGGTGAACACGTGGACCAGAAGGAGTACCGGAGCATGATCAGGTCACTCCTGTACTTGACGGCGACGAGGCCGGACATCCAATTCTCGGTATGTCTGTGTGCTCGTTTTCAAGCGTCTCCGAGGACTTCGCATCGGCAAGCAGTCAAGCGCATTTTCAGGTATTTGCGTCATACTCCCGACTTCGGCCTTTGGTACTCCGCATCCTCTTCTTTAGCTCTTCATGGTTTTTCAGACGCGGATTTTGCCAGGTGTCGGTTGGATAGGAAGTCCACTTCTGGGACTTGCCAGTTCTTGAGTTCTTCTTTGGTGTCTTGGTCTTCCCGCAAACAATCGAGTGTTGCTCAATCCACTGCCGAGCCAGAGTATGTGGCCGCAGCTAGTTGTTGCTCACAGCTCCTTTGGATCACATACACCATGAGTGACTTTGGTGAGGAATATACCCACGTCCCACTTCAATGTGATAGCACCAGTGCCATAAGCGTTGCAAAGAACCCAGTGCTCCACTCCAAAACCAAGCACATAGAAGTGAGGTATCATTTCCTGAGAGACAGCGTAGAGAAAGGAAAAATCGCTTTGATCCATGTACCCACACATGACCAGCTAGCCGATATTTTCACCAAACCCCTAGATCAAGCAACTTTCACTCGTTTGCGGGGGGAGCTTGGTGTTTGTTTGATTTCTTGAGTTGGTGTGTGGGAGCTCCTTTGTAGCATATGTATAGCTTTCCTTTGTGCATTTCTTGCTTTTGGCATGGCATATGTAACATGATGTATAGTCATCTTTGGATGATAGGTTGCATGCATTTTGTATCATATGCATTGAGTAGGAAAAGCTTCTCCTATATACATTGTTCACCATGGTATGATATATATGTCCTTGTGAGCTAGTTTGGTAAGCTATGGTTAGTTTGGCTTAGCTCTTGATGATCTTGATTTATATCCATGGTTGATGGCTATGTTTTTCAAAAATGTCATATATATGCTCTCTTGTGAGTAAATGCCTTTATATGATCTTGACATGTTTTTGTGGCTTGGCTATGCTTAATTTGTGGTTGGATAGCTTATTTTGATCATATGGGGCCAAAGGCTCATTTGCCATCATGAATGTTTAGCCCCCATGCTTCATCTTGTGGAGGGGCATAAGTTCCTTTTTGTCGCATAGACATTTCATGTACCAATTACAAATCTGAAAATGAAATGTAAATTGCTTGGAAAATGTGCTCCCATGTCATATGTGCTTATTTTACTTGCTTTTGGGTGCTAAACCGTTGCATGTTGCTTACCAATGAGAAGTCTTGTATTTAGAAGTAAGCACTTGGCTCGGTGGCTTTGACATGACATGAGGTGCTTATGGGTGTTTACGATGGTCTTATGCTTAGAATGGTTGTCCTAGCATGAAGTTTGTGTGGCTTTGCCATTTTGACATGTTTTGCTCGTGTTTAGGACTTTGCTCATGAGAGGGTAAATTTTTTCGCAAAAATAGTCATCTCTATCTTAGCTTCGCCAAATGGTTGTGAAACTTGGTGATCTTGTAGTTTTTGTCCATACGAAGCTATAGAGTATCTAACTTGCTCATTTGGAGATGTGTAGCATGCTATGTTGAATTTTGTCTATTTAAGAAGCTCTAGGTTGCATTTTTTGCATTTTTGGCTTGATTCATGCATTGTCAACAAGGGGGAGAAGTTTGAGCATGTTTTGGCTTGCTGCATGCATTTAGAAGGTTTTCAAGTGGTTTCGAGCTATTTTTGAGCTCGTGCAGTTCCCAGTTTTTCCCAGGTGGTCATCGGCCTGACCGGTAGGATGCACCGGTCTGACCGGTGTGAGTGTCAGGTGCTGGACGATCTTGTCCACCAGTCTGACCGGTGAGGAGGACCGGTCTGACCGGTCAGAGCAAAGCTGAAGCAGCTGCTCTGTTTCGCGAAGTGTTTTGCATGCATTCGTCCAGGGGGAGTTGCATTGGTTCAGGGGGAGTTTGCATGTGTGCAGGGGGAGCTCTTTGTGGTTTTCGAGCTTTGGATTGGTGGTTTGTGCTCTTTGCTTGAGCATGTTTTTGTCTCGGATGTGTCAAGCCGTTGCCCTTGCCTAAGGGGTCCGAGACTTGTCTTCTTCAAGTGATCTTGCTCTTTGCCTTTCCTTTGGCTTTCGATCACTTGCTGAAGTTTCTTTTAGTCGTTTCTTTTCTTTTCCTTTTCTCTTTGGTTACCAAAATGTGTGTGTTATCAATGCACTCATCAAGGGGGAGATTGAGAGCCATGTGTGGTTCGAGGACCGGTGGATGGTCGCTTCCTGGTGTGATGAGTGATTGACAACGTGGTGTGGACTGATTCTTGGCTAAGTATTGCAGGTGCAGGTTGCGGCTTGACTGGTGTTGGTGCAGATGAAGAACAAGCGCGAAAGGTCATTGCTGGTGAGGCCTCCAGGTGTGGAGAAGACAAGTAGGCTTGGTTCGAGGGACCCGGTGGCCAGCGGAGTCAAGTGCGGGCCGCATGGTGGCAAGAACAGCAAGATGAAGTCGTGGACTGTTTCTTGGTTGAGCCTCAAAACCAAGGTCGAGCCGGGACTATGTGGGAGCCGAGTCATGAGTGGTGATTGGCGGAGGCTACACCGAGTTCGTGGGGTTTCCAGTGGTTCACCAGAAAACCACTGGGTTCCTTGGTTGATCCACAAAGCCAAAGACCGAAGACCGAAGACAGAGGTGCAGCAGCATCGAACCGGTCTGACCGGTGGGTCTGACCGGTCTGATCGGTGGGTACCGGTCTGACCGGTGAGGAGCACCGGTCTGACCGGTGTGCGACGACGCAGTCCGGATACTTCGAAGCGGAGGACACGCGTCGGGATCGCAAGGCTTGCGTCGAGGCTAAGCAAGTTTGCGGTCGCTGGGCATCCGTCCGATGGTGCGAAGACAAAGTTTCCCAAAGTGCCCCTCGGGGGTCTGTATCCTAGTATTAGGCCTTAGGGGTATTTTAGTCTTTCGGCTAGCCTCCATATAACCAAGTGGTGAGAGGATGGCAGCCATCTCTTGGAACTCTAGCTCATTTTGTTTTGCTATTTTCCTCTTCCTTTTTCCTTTGGAATTTCTAGGACTAGCTTGAGAGCTTCATGGTGAGATCTTGTGAGAGGGAAGGATGATCGGGCGGCAAGCTAGACCTTGTATGAACCTCTTTGGTATGTATAGATGATTCGGCGTGGTTCCTCAAGGCTTGGATGTGTCTTTCCCGTTTCTCCTTTTTGGTGATTTTCGGAGCCCTTTCTTGGCGATTTTCTTGTGGCGGATTCGAGGCCTTTCTCTTTGGGATTTGGTGGGGGATGTATGCTTGAACCCTTCGTGGTTCTTTTCCCTTTGATTCCCCTCCCAAATCCGTGAGCAAAGGGGCTCGATTTTGGGGTTTTCTCCTCTCTACGGTTAGAGGCGTTCTTGGTGGGATTTCTTCGATTCCTCTCGATTTAGCAAGTTTTTTGCAGACCAAATCTTGGCTATAGAGTGCCCATGAGGTGTTCCTACTATCCCCAAAGTCTTGCGCAAATCCGTGGAGCGATTCGGGAGATCGGGAGTTGGATTTGGGGGTGTTGACCCGCGGGCGCTGTTCATCCCGAGCTACCCAGCCTGACCGGTCTGACCGGTGCAGCTCACCGGTCTGACCGGTGCAGAGGCTTTGTGGGATTTGCCGTGGGTGAACATCTTGGTGAGTTCCCTTTTGTCTCGTGTTGCTGCTGTTTCGAGTTTGGTTCGTTTTGGAGCTCAGGAGGTCAGGTTTGTGATTTTGGGGCTTCCTGGCTTAGACCGGTCTGACCGGCGTGCTACACCGGCCTGACCGGTGTAGGAGCTTTTTGTGGAAGTTTCTCAGGATCTGTCGAGGTGGTCCAGCAGGGACCGGTCTGACCGGTGCGGTCCAGTAGCTGCTCGAGTTGGTCTTTCCGCTGCGTTCTCGGGTTAGCTTAGGTGGTTGTTGGTTCCTAGGACCAGTAGCACTCCAGTGGCTGCGTGGTCTTGGCCAACTTGGGTAGTTGAGTCGGAGACGTGCTTTGGAAGCCTTGTTCATCTTGTTGGAGTATCCATCTCCTTCGAGAAGAATTTTTATCGGCTCCCATTCACTCCCCCCCTCTCTGGTCGCCAGTTCCGGTCCTTCAAGAAGACTTGTGAAGAGCCTCATCCCAAGCCTAAGCCAAAACCAATCCGTTTCCATTGTGAGTTTTGTGGAAAGGATGGTCATAAGAAGGAGTTTTGCTATAAGAGAAAGACAAAGGCGAGAATGGCTAAGGAGTGGGCGAACAAGGACAGGTACCACCCTTCTTATGGTGTACCTGAGCCTCGTATGCCACTGCCTAAGGGAAAGGGTTTTGTGCGTAACGTTCCGGCATGGGGAGATTAGAGATCCCGTAGCCGAGGTGGTGGTCTGGAGAGGGCGGTCAGACCGGCCAGGCACGGCGGTTAGACCGGCCCTGCCCAGGGGGAGGCGGTTAGACCGGCCTGGCTAGGCGGCCAGACCAGCCCTCCCCAGTTTTCTGGGCAGTTCGGTTTTTGAGGTCGTGGTGCTGGTGGTTTCAGTTCCTTTGGTCATGGTGCAGATGGTAGACGCTTTGAGCCTGGGGGTGTTGTGTTTGCTGGACGGTCTCCACCTCATGATCAATACGAGTTTGGGAGAGGTCGCAGCTTTGAGTCTCAGAGGAGCTACGGACCACGCTTTCCCTATTGTGGTGCTCGTACTCCTCCAGCGAGACGGGAGTGGTTTTCCCATGGTGGTTCCAGGTTTGGTAGGCTTGATAGGTTGGATCGTAGTTTTGATAGGCGCGGTAGGATGGATGTTGCTAACCCCACTTTTGAGGAGATGGCTCGGCACTGGTTTGACACTTTTGGTACTAACCACAGTGTTGAGTCATTTGCTCGCTCTTGCTCTTGGTTTTGAGTTGCAGGTGGGAGGCTCGGAGAACATTTGGTAGATATCGGGGGTGGTTCTCCGGCCTCATACCCCGGTGGTGTCAAGGAGGTACATCACTTTCGGGGATGGTGAACAAGGACATGGGACTCCTGATGGAATGATTGAGGCAAGTAGTTTTGTGACCTTCGCGGGTGTGGCATTGGTCAAGCCACTCGGTCTTTTGCTCTTTGCCCTATCTCATGTGTGTGGGGTGAGCTTTGTATGCTCTTTGGCCCTAACGCATGAGTTTAGGGGGAGCCTGTGTGCTTAGTGTGCTCTTTGCTCTATCATGTGTGCTTAGGGTGAGCCTTGTATGCTTTTTGGCCCTAGTGCATGTGTTTAGGGGGAGCGTGTAAGTTTTGTGCTCTTTTGCTCTTTTGCCAGTGGTGTCGAGCCCTTTTGCCTCCCCTCGAGGAGCCGGTCGTTTGTGAGCTTTGTGTGTGTGGTTGGTTTCCTGAGTTGGTGGTGAAGCTCCTTTGTAGCATATGTATAGCTTTCCGTTTATGCATTCTTGCATTTGCATTGCTTATGTATCATGATGTATAGGCATCTTTGTATCTTAGGTTGCATGCATTTTGTATCATATGCATTTTGTAGGAAAAGCTTCTCCTATATACATTGTTCACCATGGTGTGCTATATATGATCTTGTGAGCTAGTTTGGTATGCTATGGTTAGTTTGGCTTAGCTCTTGATGATCTTGGTTTATACCCATGGTTGATAGCTATGTTTTTGAAAAATGTCACATGTATGCTCTCTTGTGGGTAAATGCCTTTATATGATCATGACATGTTTTAGTGTCATTTCTATGCTTAATTTGTGCTTGGATAGCTTATTTTGAGTATATGGGGCTAAATGCTCATTTGCCATCATGAATGTTTAGCCCCCATGCTTTATCTTGTGGAGGGGCATACGTTCCTTTTTGTTGCAAAGACATTTCATGTACCAATTACAAATCTGAAAATGAAATGTAAATTGTTTGGAAAATGTGCTCCCATGTCACATGCGCTTATTTTACTTGCTTTTGGGTGCTAAACCGTTGCATGTTGCTTACCAATGAGAAGTCTCATATTTAGAAGTCGGGATCGCAAGGCTTGCGTCGAGGCTAAGCAAGGTTGCGGTCGCTGGGCATCCGTCTGATGGTGAAGATCTGAAGACTTCCAAATTCGCCCTTGAGGGGCATGTATCCCTAGTTATCTAGTAAGGGTAGTTTAGTCTTTTGGTTGCCCCCATATAAACACTTGAGGGGATGGATGTCAGCCAACTCTTGGAACCCTAGCTCATTTGCTTTGCTATTTTTCCTTCCTATTTTCCTTAGGATTTTAGTGGACTAGCTTGAGAGCTTCATGGTGAGATCTTGAGAGAGGGTAGGATGATTGGGAGGCAAGCTAGACCTTGTATGAACCTTCATGGTATGTATAGATGATTCGGCGTGGTTCCTCAAGGCTTTTGTTGTCTCTCTCGTTTTCCCTTTTTGGTGATTTTCGGAGCCTTTTCTTGGGATTTTCGTGGTGGAGTTTTTGAGGCGTTTCTTGGCGGGTTTTGTTGTGGGAGTCACACATGAGGACCTTGTGCCTCTTTTCTTGGTGACCTTGCCCCTCCAAACCCATGGAAAGCTCTCCGATTTGGTGGATTTTGGTGGAGCCCGAGTTCTTGAGGTTGAGCCATGAGATTTGCGATTCCCCATGATTGAGAGCGTTTCGGTTCAATTCCTTTGAGGGAGAGGTCGTTCATGAGGTGACCCAGGCATCCCCAAAGTTTCGCTGCAATCCGTTGGGTGAATCGGGAGATCGGGTGATGCAAAGTTGAGAGTTGACCCGCGGTTCCTGTTTTTCCCATTCTGTCTGGGGAGGGCCGTCTAACCGCGTGGGGGGGGGGGGGCGGTCTAACCGCCCCGGGCTCATCCGGAGAAAGTTTTGATTTTGGCCAAGATCTCCTGGTAGCATGTTGGCCTTGACCAGGGGATTCTATGGTTGAAATCTTGGTGCATTTCGAGTCCGTGTGCCTTGGTTTTTCACTCGGATCTTTGTGCTCAGGGGAGGGAGGTCTAACCACCCCTGGCACCCGGTCTAACCACCCTAGGCCTTTCCGAAGAAAGTTTGATTTTGCCGGATCTTTCTCTGTGAGTTTGTTCGCCTTGATCAGAGGAGCGTTCTGGTGAAATCTTGGCTCGTTTCGGTGCGGTTTGCTAGGAGTTCTCGGCTTGAGTTCGTTGCTGGGTACAGGAGGTTAGACCGCCCCTGGTAGCCGGTCTAACCGCCCCTAGGCCCTTTGGGTGAAGTTTCGGTTTTCGCCAAGATTCTCTGGTAGCTAGCTTGGCCTTGACCAGAGGATCCAGTGGGTGAAACCGTGGAGAATTTTGGAGCTCGGAAGAGGTGTTTTGGAGGGTTTCTTGCCTGCCCAGGAGCAGGCGGTTTAACCGCCCCTACCCCGGTTAAACCGCCCCTGCTGGCTAGACAGCTTCCGAGTTGTTTTCCGCTGCCGTGTGTGTGTAGGAGCTGTGGCTGCAGGTAGTGTTTGTTCCTAGGACCAGTAGCACTCCAGTGGCTACGTGGTTTTGGCAAACGGAAGGTTATGTGCGGAGCGTGTGATTTTGGGTACCCGACCAAGTTCATCTTGTTGGAGTTGTCATCTCCTTCGAGAAGAATTTTTATCGGCTCCCATTCACTCCCCCCCCTCTGGTCGCCAGTTCGGTCCTTCACGGTGGACGGTCCGTGGACCCAGTGCGGACGGTCCGACCTGCACACGGACGATCCGACACCCTACGGCAGACAGTCCGTCAAACCTCCAGCAACAAAACACTAAGGCCCCGAAAAATCGACGACCCTACGGACGGTCCGTCCCATCCACTAGCTTTTCATGGATCTCCCAAACGGCCGCATGGATTGAGACAAGATTTGGGAAAGATGTGAAGCGTCCCTAGGGGATGCTATGCCCAAACCAACTAAATCGCCGGAAATCGATCACAAACCAATCTCAAGAACAAAGCTAGGGAACCACCCGAAATCCTTGAATCCGAGGCCAAATCCGGCATTTGAGGAGTCAAGATCAAGCACAAAGGTGCACAAGGCATCTATCCATGATCTCCACAAACAAAACCGAACACAAACGCCTCAGAATCGAAGGAACAAGCCGCGCACGAAAATCCCACAAAATAGCCCGAAAAAGACACTAAAATCACTCGAGCCAAGAGAAGGAAATCGACGCAACCATGAATGCTTCCATACAACCAGAGGTCAGATTCTCTACAAAATCATGAAGAAAATCTAGCCTGAAGAGCAGGGAAAATGAGAAGCAGTCCGGATGGATGAGTTGCCCTGGATCCCTAGAGCTATATGTATGAAGTCTCTCCGGGTTGGGCAAATGACCACGCTACCCCTAGAACTCAAATAAAGATACACACCCCTCAAGGGCACTTTGGTCAAGACTTGGTATTTCTCATCGGGCGGCCACGCCTTCACCACAGTCCGCATCCTCCCAGCGCAAGCACCGCGATCTCGCCGCGTGTCCCCCGGCATCGAAGCTTCTCAGCACGCCCGGATCCTGTCTCCGCCCGCTGAGCCTCCGGTCTTGGTTTTGTGGCTCAACCAAGTAACCTGACGATTTTGTAGTGAACCGCCGCAAACCCCACGTGCAGACTCCGGTCGTAAGCCGCTACCCTACACCGGCTCCTGTTCTCGACTTCGTCTTGCTTTTCTTGCCACCATGCGGTCCGCACTTGATCTCGATCGACCACCAGGTCCATCGAGCCGAGCCTACTTGTCTCTCCACTCCTCGGAGGCCCCGCAAGGCTAAGACCTTTCACGCCCGCTCTTCACCTGCACCAACGCAAATCAAGCCGCAACCTACATGTTGACAGTCTATATGTGTATCAAACTTCGTTTGGACTTGCAAGCGGACAAGTCCTCTGTCGTAGTCAAGGGACCCTTCTTCCCTTAAGTGTGAACCCAAGGTATCGAATCCGTGGAACAATGTGTAACGCAAGATCCAATCTAATAAGCGGAAAACACTTTGATCTTCAAAAGGGGTTTTGCATCTAATCTATGGAAGAACCATAAAACACATCTAATCTACTAAACACCGGAGGTAGCAAGAGAAAGAGAGGGGAGAACCAATCTAGAGATTGGATCGGGTCTTTTGTTGAAGTTCCAAAACCGAGAAGAATAAGGCAAACGAATCTCATTAAAAGCTTCTTTAAATCATGGCTTCCATTCCAACTCCGAAGACGCCCACCTTTTGGAGCCACCGTCCTGTCACAACGCACTCCAATTCGTGCGGGTTAGCCTAGGGCGAGTTCAAGAAGAACAAGTAGAAAACGCTCGATAGGTCAGGGATGCACCTCTAGCCACCATGGCTACAAGAACATCCTATGCAATCTATCCGCGGAATAGATTGGAGAATAAGAAAACCCAAGTGAAGACAAAGTCGTAGAGAAAGCACTTGATCGCTAGAAATCGGATTCAATCTTGCAAATTCAACATCACGAATGTATAATACATGGACAAGATCACCACCGGGATCCTACCTTGATCTTGATCCTAGCTCCGGGAACTCCGACGTGGTCTTCCATGCAAGGTTCCCACGTCGGCTAGGGAAGCCCTAGTCAACCATCTCGACCCTCTCCTCTCCGGAATGGTGTCCCTCTCTTCTCTGCTCCTCGGCGGCGGATGACGAATGAATTGATGCGTGGCTCTTGGTAGGGGGACTATAAATAGCCCGAGGGTCATCTAGGTCAAAGGGGGCGCCGAACCGATGCCAGAATGGGCTTGGCCGGCCGGCCTAGGCTGACTGGCCTGGGCCCATTTTGGCTCGGTTCGGCCACGGTTTTCTTCCCGTCGCTTCTCGTGTCTTCTAGAATTTTCCCCAACTGCATGTGTGTCCTTGACGTCAGTTTCTCCGCGGTTTGGATAGGGCTCCTTGTCGTGCAAGCTTCAGCATTTTCTGTCCAGGTCCTCAGAGTTTTCTGCCTTCATGGATTGGTCCTTGGGTCTCTTGGAGTCATGTTCACCTCGTGTCTTGACTTGTACCGGGCTTCATGACCTTCTCGCAAAGTGCTCAATGAACTCTACCCAGAAGTCCTCATTTAGGTGCTTAATCCCTGCGTAAACAATAAACTCCAAATACCACATGCGAGTGCGAACTTGATATATGATGAGGGTTAGGATCGTTAGTTTGGATATTAAATCAATACCAATATTGAAGGTAAACTCATGGCTAGGTTGGCGGAAATTCACCGTCAACACTACACCTGCAATACTCGGCCAAGAGTCAGTCCACACCACGTTGTCAATCACTCATCACACTAAGGAGCGACCATCCACCGGTCCTCGGATGCTCCGGTCCTCACACGGCTTCTATCTTGGTTTCTCTCACTTCTTCTCACCAACCACATCTCCCTTAGAACTCACAAATCTCACCGGTTTTTGGAAGTTGTTTGTTTGGGGAGGAAACACTGGAAGATCTGGGGTTGTGTCAAGTTTGTTTCCGAGATGGTTAGGCTTTGGATCAAACTTGTTCTTGGTGTTGTTTGTGGTGGGATAGGGATCTCTCCAATTTTCTCATATCTTTCACCACTGCTCTCTCCAATCTTGTCAGCCCCAAGTGCTTGACCATCATAGCACTTAAAGGCGGCAATCATGATGCCAAGCTGAGGCTCCTAACCTGACAACCAACTCAAACATTTCCTCAACTCATCATTTTCATCCTGCAAGCGATAAACATAGTGTGCAAGCTCCAAATTCTTTACAACATCTAATTCACAAGCAGAGCATGAAGTAGGAATAGGAGCTTTCAATTCAGCATCAAGCAAAACAATGCGAGAACGAGACTGAGGACCGGAGCATCCGAGGACCGGTGGATGGTCGCTCCTGGCTGTGATGAGTGATTGACAACGTGGTGTGGACTGACTCTTGGCCGAGTATTGCAGGTGCAGGTTGCGGCTTGATTCGTGTTGGTGCCGGTGAAGAGCGGGCGCGAAAGGTCTTAGCCTTGTGGGGCCTCTGAGGAGTGGAGAGACAAGTAGGCTCGGCTTGATGGACCCGGTGGCCGAATGGGATCAAGTGTGGACCGCATGGTGGCAAGAAAAGCAAGACGAAGTCGTCGACCAGAGCCGGTGCAGGGTAGTGGCTCACGACCGGAGTCTGCACGCGGGGTTTGCGGCGGTTCACCACAAAACCGCTGGGTTACTTGGTTGAGCCACAAAACCAAGACCGAAGGATCAGCGGGCGGAGACGTGATCCGGGCGCGCCGAGAAGCTTTGATGCCTGGGGACACGCGGCGGGATCGCAGGGCTTGCGTCGGGAGGACACGGACTGCAGCTAAGGCGTGGTCGCTCGATGAAGAGGAGTGCTACTTGACCATATTGCCCCTGAGGGGTTTGTATCTCAGATTAAGTGCTAGGGTTAGCTTGGTCTTTTGCCCAACCCAGAGGGACTCATATATATAGCTCTAGGGTTTCTAGGCAAACCATCCATCCGGACTGCTTCTCATTTCCCTGCTCCATAGGCTTAGATTTTCTTCACCATTTTGTAGAGAATCTGATCTCTGAGTGTATGGAAGCTTCCATGGTTGCGTTGATTTCCTTCTTGTAGCTCGTGTGATTTTCGTGTCTTTTTCGGCTATTTTCGTCGGATTTTCGTGCGCGGCTTGGTCCTTTGATTCTGAGGTGTTTGGGTTCAGATTTCTTTATGGGGATCATGGATAGATGCCTTGTGCATCTTTGTTCTTGATCTTGACCCCTCAAACTGCGAATTTGGCCTTGGATTTGAGGATTTCGGGTGGAACCATAGCTTTTTGTTAGAGCTCGGTTCGAGATCGATTCCCGACAATTTAGTTGGTTTGAGGCCTCAAGTTTTGGGGCATAGCATTCCCTAGGGACGCTTCACATCTCCACCAAATTTTGCCTTAAGAGCTCAAGTCGTTTGGGAGATCCATGGATGGATAGGTGGAGTTGACTTTGCGTTTTCGTGCAAGGGCTGTTCTGTTCGAAGGGGACGGACCGTCCGCGGGGTCCCCACGGACCGTCCGCGCGCTCCCAGTTCTTGCAAGCTCGCGCGTCGATCTTTAGGGGTGCCAGGGTTTCGTTGCAGCTGGTTTGTCAGACTGTTCGCCCGAGGGTCGCGGACCGTCCGCGAGTGGGATGGACCGTCCGCCGTCATCGGACCGTCCGTGGTGCCGCATCGGACCGTCCGTATTTTCGGGGGTAGCTACTGGAGGTTCTGTCTGTTAATACGGACCGTCTACCCAGGACCGTCAGACCGTCCGCCTGGTCCAGTCGGACCGTCCACCGGGTCAGGTCGGACCGTTCGTCCTAGGCGTTGCAGATTGCCTAAGTCCTTTACCTCTTGAGTTGTGCTTCCGCTTGGGATTTGTTTGGGGCTTGTTCCTAGGGTTGGTAGGTCTGTTGTGACTACGCAACCTTGGCAAGCTCGTGTGGGAATCCTTGGTTGTGGATTTGGGGCATAGGCCGAGTTTATCCTTTGGGAAGAATTTTTATCGGCTCCCATTCACTCCCCCCCCTCTCTAGTCGCCTAATCGGTCGTTCGATTGGTATCAGAGCCGGTTACGGATCTTCATGATTCTAACCAGTCTAAGATCCAAAGATGGCATACCAGGAACGAGGTTCGGGTCCTCCACACTTTGATGGTAAGAACTACCAGATGTGGCAGAGGCGGATGGCTGCTTTCCTCCAGGGCAAGGGTCAGATCCTTTGGGATGTTACGGTGAACACAACTTATGTTCATCTGATTAACTTCCTAGCTCCAGGATTGAGGGATATGCACGACACCAACAACAAGGCGGTCGACTACTTGTTTCGTGCTCTGTGTCAATCCGAATTCGATCGGGTTCAGACAGAGGACTTGGCTTGTAGGATTTGGGAGCAGCTGAAGAATGCTCATGCTGGGAACGCTCAGGTTCAGGCTCGGTTGTTCGCGACCTACCAGAGAGAGTACGAGAACTTCACTCATCTCCCTGGTGAGTCCATGGACACCATGTTCCAGCATTTCACTGTGATTGTGAACAACATGAGGGCTAATGTGGCCGCGCTCCCGAACTATGATCATGACAGGGCTGTGAAGCTCCTGCACTCTCTGGATCGTACCGTGTGGAGTGAGAAGGTCGAGGCCATTCTTGAGTCGGAGAAGTATGAGACCCTCACGGTGGACGAGCTGTTTTCCAAGCTCATGTCGTCCGAGGTGGACCGTGGGGTGCGAGCAAGAATCGAGAACCCGACTGATCCTCATAGTCTGGCTCTCATTTCTGGACCAAGGACTAACGCTAACATGTCTTCAAGACAATTCTCTTTGTCTTGTGTCCATGCCAGATGAGGAGTTCGACGTGCTGGGTGAGGAAGGTCTCGCATTGCTGAGCAGGCGGTTTGAACGCATGTACACGAACTGGAAGAACGCTCGGAGGAGCTCGGGCATGTGCTACCGGTGCGGGAAGCACGAGAACTAGATGTGCTTAGGGTTGAGCTAGATGAGATGAAATCTAGGCCCTCCTTGCTTGGTGCTTGCACTTCTTGTCCTGTTTTGCATGAGAAACTAGTTGTGTTGGTTGCTTATGCTAGATCTCTTGAAGCTGCCTTGAAAGCTCCTATTCCTACATCATGCTCTACTTGTGAAGTAAATACTGTGAAGAATTTGGAGCTTGCACACTATGTTGATCGTTTGCAGGATGAGAATGATGAGTTGAGGAAGATGATGGGTTGGTTGTCAGGTCATTAGCCTCAGCTCAGGATGATGATTGAGGCATACAAGCGCTATGATGGGCAAGCGCTTGGGTCGGATAAGGTTGGTGAGGGAAGTGGTGAGAATGAGGGGAAGATCGGTGATATCCCAGAACCACCAAAAACCTACCACAAAAATGCCTATGCTCCTAAGCCAAACCCACTTAGGAACCGACTAGACACAACCCCAGCTCCACCCGTGTTTCCTCCACACCGACAACTTCCAGAAACCCATCAAGTTCAAGAGTGACTTGGAGAATGAGTTCTTTGGGAAGAAGTGAGAGAAACCGAGTGAGGAGAAGCCAGAGCCCAAAGAGAGTCCAAAGCTAAAGCCAAAACCAAAACCCTTCCATTGTGAGCATTGTGGGAGGGATGGGCACCTAGCGGAGTTTTGCTTCAAAAGGAAGCGTGAGGAGAGGTTTGCTAGGGAGATGGCAAACAAGGATAGGTACCGCCCTTCTCGTGGTGTGCCTGAGCCTAGGATGGTGCCTAGGGGTGAGGGTGTGGTGTGTACCATTTACCCTCGAGAGAGGCGTGAGTTTGTGCCTCGAGGTGAGCCACCACAGAGAGATGGTGGTAGGCGTGTTGGGTTTGGGCGTGGTGAGTTTGCTGGACGTTCCTTCGCTCGTGGCCAATACGAGTATGAGGGGAACGATTGTAGCTTTAGGTCTCAGAGGAGCTACAGGCCATGGTTTCCACCTCGTGGTACGCGTAGTCCTCCAAGGAGACGTGTGGGTGTTCCACCTATGAGTGATAGGATGGATTTTGCTAACCCCACTTTTGAGCAAATAGCACGACACTGGTTTGATTCATTTTGTACTAACCCCAGTGCTGAGTCATTTGTTCACTCTCGCTCTCGTTTTTGATTTTCAGGTGGGAGGCTTGGAGGGCTTTTGGTTCATCGACTCCGGTTGCTCTAGACACATGACCGGAGATTGAAGGTGGTTCTCCAGCCTCACCCCTGTGATGACGAAAGAGTATATCACTTTTGGGGACAATGGGAAAGGTAGAGTGCTTTCAGTGGGCACGGGGAAGATGAGCGAGTCTATGAGTCTTAGGCGTGTTGCTCTTGTCAAGTCTTTGGGGTTCAAGCTTCTTTCGGTGTCCCAACTTCTTGATGAGGGTTTTGAGGTCCGTTTCAAAATGGGCGCTTCTCATGTTTTGGATTCTTGAGGTGATCTTGTGTGCACGATCATCCCCGAGGGTCAGATTTTCAGAGCTGATTTTCTCAGTGTGTTGGCTCTTCTCGTTGTTTGGTTGCTGGTGCTTCGGGGGAGCTTTGGAAATGGCACAGGAGACTAGGTCACTTGAGTTTTGACTTGTTGTCATGCTTGAGTGGGCTAGGTTTGGTCCGAGGATTGCCTAAGTTGAAGTACCAAAAGGATTTGGTATGTGCTCCATGTAGGCATGGTAAGATGGTCGCCGCCTCTCACCCGCCTCTGACATCCGTTATGACAGAGAGGCCATGCGAGCTGTTCCATATGGACTTGGTTGGTCCAGCTCGTGTGTGCTCGGCCGGTGGGAAATGGTACGTCCTTGTGATAGTGGACGACTATTCTCACTATGCTTGGTCTTCTTTTTGGCTGACAAGGGGGAGACATTTGGTTTTGTCCGGGATCTAATCTTGAGGTTGAAGAACAAGAGGAATGGAGATGCTATTCGAGCTATTCGTAGCGACAATGGCACTGAATTTAAAAACTCTCATTTCAAAACCTTTTGTCGTGATTTGGGTCTCGAACATCAATTCTCTTCTCCCTATGTTGCTTGTCAGAATGGTGTGGTTGAGAGGAAAGACCGTTCCCTTTGTGAGATGGCTCGGACGATGCTCGATGAGCATAGGACTCCGAGGAGATCTTGGGCTGAGGTGGTGAATACTGCGTGTCATGTTGGGAACCGGATTTTTCTTCGGGCCTTCTTGAACAAGACGTGCTATGAGCTCATGCACGGGCGAGCACCTAGAGTGAGCCATTTCAGGGCTTTTGGTTGTCGGTGCTTTATTCTCAAGAAGGGTAGACTTGATAAGTTTGAGTTGAGGTCTTCCGATGGGATCTTTTTGGGTTATGTGAGTCATTCTCGAGCATTCCGTGTGCTTAACCTTGACACTAACCTAGTCATGGAAACTTGCGAGGTTACCTTCAACGAGACCCAGTCATGCAGTTCGTCTGTTTTTGAGTGTGCAGGTGATGACGAGATTGGCAAGAAGATCTTTGAGGACGAGGAGGATGATGCTGGAGAGGATGATGGTGATGATGGTGAAGCTCCAGCCAAGCATGTACCCTCTACTTCCACTACGACGACTACGGTGCAGGATGGCCATCCCCTACACCGACTACGATCCAGCAAGATCAAGTGGAAGCAGCTGCTGAGGGGGAGGTTGTCTCCAAGCGAGAGGCACCGAGGTGCATTCAAGTTGATCATCCTCCCTCAAGAATCATCGGTGACATCAACAAGCGTACGACACGATCAAGGTCCAGGAATGTTTCTCACTTTGCTCATTCGGCTCTTGTTGCTACCTTTGAGTCGAAAGACATTGGACATGCCCTCTCTGATCCTAGTTGGGTGAACGCAATGCATGAGGAGTTAGAGAACTTTGAGAGAAACCAAGTTTGGGAGTTGGTAGAGCCACCACCACATTGCAAACCTATCGGGACAAAATGGGTGTGGAAGAACAAAGAGGGTGAGAATGGTGAGGTCGTGAGAAACAAATCGAGGTTGGTTGCTCAGGGCTATAGTCAGAAGGAGAGGATAGACTATGAGGAGATATTTGCTCCTGTAGCCCGTTTGGAGGCGATTAGGATCCTTCTAGCCTTTTCTGTGGCTAAAGGGTTCAAATTGTACCAAATGGATGTGAAGAGTACCTTTCTGAATGGGTTTTTAGAAGAAGAGGTTTATGTGAAGCAACCACCGGGCTTTGAGAGTGTTGAGTTTCCTCACCGGGTGTATAGGCTGAGGAAGGCATTGTATGGGCTGAAACAAGCTCCCCGTGCTTGGTATGGCCATTTGAGAGGGTTCTTGTTCTGCAAGGCGAAGGAGGGAACCTTTGTGCATCAAGCCAAGTACACGAAGGACATCCTCAGGAAGTTCAAGATGGATGACTCGAAGCCCCTGTCGACACCGATGAGTATGACTACGGTGCTGGATGCGGACGAGGACCGAGAGCCCATAGACCAGAAGGAGTCTCGGAGCATGATCGGCTCCCTTTTGTACTTGACGGCGACGAGGCCGGACATTCAGTTTTCTGTGTGTCTGTGCGCTCGTTTTCAGGTGTCATCGAGGACTTCACATCGGCAGGCCGTCAAGCGGATCTTCAGGTATCTTCGATACACTCCTGAGCTTGGTCTTTGGTACTCTGCGTCCTCTTCTCTTTCGCTTCTTGGGTTTTCGGATGCCGACTTTGCGAGGTGTCGAGTCGATAGGAAGTCGACTTCGGGGACATGCCAGTTTTTGGGTTCTTCGCTTGTTTCTTGGTCTTCTCGCAAACAATCTAGTGTAGCTCAGTCTACCACAGAAGATGAGTATGTCGCTGCTGCTAGTTGTTGCTCACAGCTGCTTTGGATCACATACACGCTGAGTGACTTTGGTGAGGAGTGTACCCATGTTCCTCTCATGTGTGATAGCACGAGTGCCATTAGTGTTGCCAAAAACCCTGTACTACACTCCAGAACCAAACATATAGAGGTGAGGTACCACTTCCTGAGAGACAATGTTGAGAAGGGAAACATAGACCTCATCCATGTACCAACCAAAAAACAGCTCACCGATATCCTAACAAAGCCTTTGGACCAAGCTATATTTGCTCGTTTGTGAGGGGAGCTTGGAGTGGTTTTGCCTTTTTGAGCTTCGGTTGGGGGTCAGATGTACATACAAGTTGCATTTTCATTTCTGTATCATATCATGTTTGCATTTGTATCATATGCTTTAGAGATGTGCTTCTCCTATATTCTCATATCACTATGATATGCTAGATGTGAGCTTATGACCTTGCTAGTGATGCTCATGTGATGTATAGCTATGCTCTTGGTAGTTTTGGGATGTATATGCATGTGGATGGCTTATTTTTGAGAAAATTCTATATATGATCCTCTCGTATGAGTTGAATGCCTCTCATGTTCAAATTGTGCGCATATGGCTATATCTTGCTTAATTTGTGCTTGGAAACCATGTTCTTTTCATTTGGGGTCAAAGACCCATTTGTCATCATGAATATTTAGCCTACATGCTACCTTGTGGAGAAGCCTAAGCTTCTTTTTGCCGCAAAGGCACTTCATGTACCATGCTTAATTTGAAATCATGAAATTGGTATATGAAATGCTTGTGCTTGAAAAATGTACTTCCATGTCATTTATGTGATTTAAATTCCTTATCTTGGGTGCTAAACCGTTGCATGATGGTCACCATTGAGAAGTCTCATATTTAGAAGTGGACACATGGCTCAGTGGCTTTGACATGACATGAGATAGCTTGTAGGTGTTTGTGATGATCTTGTGATGAGAATTTGTGACCTTGCATGAAGTTTGTGGGTTATATGTTCTTTGTGCTCATTTTGGCCATGTTTAGGTCCTATGCTCATGAGAGGGTAATTTTGTGAAAAATGCTTTATTTTGATCATGGCTACATCACATGCTTATATGTCCCTATCTATCTTGTTGGGGATGCTTGTACTAATTTGTGGCTATCTTGCTTGTCTATGTCTCATTTTTAGCATGTTGTAGTGATCTTTGTCTATTTGAGAAGCACATGCTTGCATTTGTAGACTTGATTCATGCATTTGTTCATGCATCCAGGGGGAGTTTTGCATCAAGGGAAAAATGCATTTGTTCAGGGGGAGCTTGCATTCATGCATTTGGGAGCTCTTTGTCGCCTGATTTTAGTTGTGCTCTTTTGCCGATGGTGTCGAGCCCTTTTGCCTCACCTTGAGGAGTCGGCAATTTTAGAGCATTTTATCTCAGTTGTGTCGAGCCGTTGCACTTGTCTTAGGGGACCGAGATTTTTCTCTCTCAAGTAATCTCGTTTTGGTTTTTTGTTTGGCTTTTGATCACTTTGAGTTTTTCGTTCGTTTCTTTTCTTTCTCTCTTTCTCTGAATTGGTTACTATGTGTGTTGTCAATGCACTCATCAAGGGGGAGATTGAGGACCGGAGCGTCCGAGGACCAGTGGATGGTCGCTCCTGGCTGTGATGGGTGATTGACAACGTGGTGTGGACTGACTCTTGGCCAAATATTGCAGGTGCAGGTTGCGGCTTGATTCGTGTTGGTGCAGGTGAAGAGCGGGCGCGAAAGGTCATAGCCTTGCGGGGCCTCCGAGGAGTGGAGAGACAAGTAGGCTCGGCTTGATGGACCCGGTGGCCGAACAGGATCAAGTGCGGACCGCACGGTGGCAAGAAAAGTAAGACGAAGTCGTCAACCGGAGCCGGTGCAGGGTAGCAGATCACGACCGGAGTCTGCACGCGGGGTTTGCGGCGGTTCACCACAAAACCGCCGGGTTACTTGGTTGAGCCACAAAACCAAGACCGAAGGCTCGGCGGGCGGAGACGTGATCCGGGCGTGACGAGAAGCTTCGATGCCGGGGGACACGCGGCAGGATCGCAGGGCTTGCGTCAGGAGGACGCGGACTGCAGCTAAGGCGTGGTCACCTGATGAAGAGGAGTGCTACTAGACCATATTGCCCCTGAGGGGTTTGTATCTCAGTTTAAGTGCTAGGGGTAGCTTGGTCTTTTGCCCAACCCAGAGGGACTCATATATAAAGCTCTAGGGTTTCTAGGCAAACCATCCATCCGGACTGCTTCTCATTTCCCTGCTCCATAGGCTTAGATTTTCTTCACCGTTTTGTAGAGAATCTGATCTCCGAGTGTATGGAAGCTTTCATGGTTGCGTTGATTTCCTTCTTGTAGCTCGTGTGATTTTCGTGTCTTTTTCGGGCTGTTTTCGTTGGATTTTCGTGCGCGGCTTGTTCCTCCGATTCTGAGGTGTTTGGGTTCGGATTTCTTTGTGGGGATCATGGATAGATGCCTTGTGCATCTTTGTGCTTGATCTTGACCCCTCAAACTCCGAATTTGGCCTTGGATTTGAGGATTTCGGGTGGAACCCTAGCTTTTTGGTAGAGCTCAGTTCGAGATCGATTCCCGGCGATTTAGTTGGTTTGAGGCCTCAGTTTTGGGGCATAGCATCCCCTTGGGACGCTTCACATCTCCCCCAAATCTTGCCTCAAGAGCCTAAGTCGTTTGGGAGATCCATGGATGGATAGGTGGAGTTGACTTTGCATTTTCGTGCTCGGGCTGTTCTGTTCGAAGGAGACGGACCGTCCGCGGGGTGCCCACGGACTGTCCGCGCGCTCCCAGTTCGTCGTGTGTTCGTCCAGTTCTTGCAAGCTCGCGCGTCGATCTTTAGGGGTGCCAGGGTTTCGTTGCAGCGGGTTTGTCCGACTGTTCGCCCGAGGGTAGCGGACCATCCAAAAGTGGGACGGATCGTCCGCACAGGGGTCACGGACCGTCCGCCATCATCAGACCGTCCGTGGTGCCGCGTCGGACCATCCGTATTTGCGGGGGTAGCTACGAGAGGTTCTGTCCGTTAATACGGACCGTCCGCCCAGGTCCATCGGACCGTCCACCAGGTCCAGTCGGACCGTCCGCCGGGTCAGGTCGGACCGTCCGTCCTAAGCGTTGTAGATTGCCTAAGTCCTTTGCCTCTTGAGTTGTGCTTCCGCTTGGGATTTGTTTGGGGCTTGTTCCTAGGGTTGGTAGGTCCGTTGTGACTAAGCGACCTTGGCAAGCTCGTGTGGGAATCCTTGGTTGTGGATTTGGGGCATAGGCCGAGTTCATCCTTCGGGAAGAATTTTTATCGGCTCCCATTCACTCCTCCCCCCTCTCTGGTCGCCTAATCGGTCCTTCAGAGACTTAGCAAGCTTTCTATGCAAAACAGAACAAGAAGTGCAAAGCACCTAGCAAAGTAGGTCTAGACTGCAGCTCAGCCAACTCAACCCTAAGCACATCTAGTTCCTCTCACTTGGAGGCATGCTTTTCCTTAAGAGCAGTAAGACCAGCTAGGAAAATAGAGCAATCACCACAATCAACCTCATCAGAAACAACAGGAGAGGCCTTAAGCAAATCTATCTCAAGCTTAGCATCAAGGTTCTGTGTTTCTATCTCAGCCACCCTATTCCTAGCATCATCAAGCGAGGCCCTAAGCTCTGTCCTCATTTTCTTAGCCTCTCTAAGCATGTCATCATGATTATCAAGCAATTTCCCCAGCTCCTCATTTTCCTGGCACAAGAAGCAGAGTTCATCACGTACCTCATCCCCGGAGTCAGAGTCCGAGTCATCCTTCTGGCTCTTCTTGCTGCCGGAGCTGTGTGCCATGCTTATGCTTCAGCCCTATGAGCATATGCTTAGGAACGTGGAACATTTGAGAAAATGTGCTGTGTCATTGAGGGGAAGAGCGAGTCTTTCGAAGGCATCTTTCTGAAGGAAGAGTGTCCCTTCCATTTGGATACAGTTTCAAATTGTTAGCTAAAATATAAAGGTGTATTGTCATTGAAGTTCTATAGATGGTGTCTGTCTCACTATCTGTTTGAGTGCCTGAAGGCCCCTGGAGGAGTAGTTCTGTGAGTTGTATTCAAGCTCGCCCTTAGACCAAGTAAAGTTAGCGATAAGAGTCAGCGACTTTTGCCTTGTCATTCGCTTTGTTGCCATATAGATAGGTTGGAGTGCGGGTGTCCACTAACCCAACGAACGAACTTATGTGTAGGTGTGATCCTATCTGCTCTTCCACTATAGGACTAGAGAAATCCAGTACAACCAAACCATGTCCCTTTCGCCCAGGGAAAAGCCCTCTTTGAACGAGATTCCACTTCTGAGCACCAAAGGCGGGCATCCGACGTCACCAAAAAGAAAGAGAAAGGCTTTCAGGCACCGCAAATCCAAGAAACTTTGAATACCGGCCAGCACGAAAAGCGAAATGACCCAAGTGATTGGGGCAGTTTCGGCAGCAAAAAAGTGTCACTATGCTAAACACATCGAATATCCGTCTCTTTATGTGGGAGCGAACCATCTTCACTTACAGGTCTACCGATCCTATAGCTCCGATATAGATTTAGGTAACTTGGCAGCGGGCCCTGCGACTAAACGGTTTTGGATGGAAAAGGTAGATGAGAAAGACTTTCCACCTAGAGTCAGAAGTCCACGCTAGATGACCGATCTTTATGACCTTGAGGATAATTACCTATCTTGAATTAATACACCAAAATCGGCTATGTCAATCGATCCACAAAATAAATTGATCCAGCTCCAAAAAACCTTCAGCGGAATCCTCATTTTCCATTACAGTGATAAGATTCACGGCGTCTTCCCAAAAACCGCTTTGTACACCATACTGCACAAAGTCCGGCCCAGATTTCTTGAAGATGTGGTAAGTCTTGGTCCCCAATCACCATCTGGCTAAAATCCAGGGCAGACCATTCAGCTGGAAAAGTATTTCCGGTTTCTTCCAAACAAACAGAAGACGGTTCCCGATATCTTTAGAAATATAATCCGAATTCACTTAGAATATGGCAAGTGTGATTTATCATTGTGGGGTTTTTCTGGGAGGGGCACTTCATGCGTACACTATAAAGACAGGATTGGAACTGAATTGTACAATACAATACGAAGCTCTCTTACCAAAGAAAGGGAGACACTATTTTACTATTTTATGTGTTCTTTGAAAGGCAAAAAGAAAATACAACGATATAATGAAAAACGTGAAACAAACTACTACTACATGTAGCATAACTGAAAAGTGAACTAATGGTTTTTATGTCCCTCTCACTATGCATGACTATGAGTCGATGCTGATTTAGCGTATTGGATCATTACTGAGGTCGGCCCAGAATGCCTCCTATTTTGTCTTTCTCAGTCAGCTAACGGGGCCACGACGAAGCACCCTGCGGCCTTGCAACTGCTTTCTGGCCGCTTGAATTGAGCTCTGATGGCATGGGCTTTGATCTATGTATTTTGACAGCATCGACCACCTGCTTCCACAGACGGTGTATAGGATTTCCGTAACGTAATAGTTAAAGAAAGGTGGAATGTAAGACTGGCTATCTGCTTATCTAGGCATTCCGTTTTCTCCATTCCTTCCTATGGTGCCTTCTCCCGAACTGATGCCTCTCTCCTCACCAACACAAAAACAAAAAGTGAAAGAAGCCCCATGCCCACTCTTCTTTCATTTGCATTTTGATCTTTAGTAGAATCGAATAGAATAGTAGGCACTGTCAAATCTCAATAAAGTAGCTTGTGCTACTTTCTCTTTCATTCCTATGTGATTGTTTATTGAGTCGAGGATAGATATGGCAAATTCTCTGGCTAATTCTCTTGTTCTCTGCTTTCTTCCTCTGATTTCTCAGATAAATAGGAAACTTAAGATTCATATGCTAGGAATCATTCTTTCCTCAATCTCAATGGCCAATCTGCGTAAGTAACAAACTATCCTCTTTCTCCTTCTTGCTCCATGCATAACTCACTGCTTACTAGGTTTAAGGTACAGCTATCCTCGTTCGTCGTCTGGAACTGTTCTATTGTTTATATCGATCGCTCTTATCCCCGTTCATGATCCCCGGGGCAGGCTCCCTGTTGACGGCTGTTAAACACTATATTTATAACCGTCAACTCCTGCATTTTATACTGACAATTTCCACAAGTTGTGGTGTATATTTGAATGCAGGAAATTAGTATGAGAAATAGAGCAAAAGCACACCTTATCATTCCACCTCATCAAGCCAAGCCTCTCCACCTCAGCCAATAAGAGCCTGCCATGCAGAATGCCAAGGATCGCTGACGTCATCAATCCAGAGGAAAGAGGCCCGACGAGTCAGGAGCCGCCACATGTCTAACACAAGGATTCAAGGGCCCACAACCCGAGCAAACCGCCTTCAACCGACCCATACATTGGGAACCACCTTGGGTGTCACACCTGTTTTTCCAAAGAAAACCAAGTGCATAACTATATGTATGTCAGGATCTATTTTCATACATATAGTGACATATAAGTGAATACAGAAACAGTATCACGTAAGAAAAAGGAAGATTATCAGAGATTACGCTAAATCCTGGAAACGAAGGCTCCAAACATCACAGGCAGTCGACTGGGGGTTGCGTACGCCTAGAACTCAGCAACATCTTCACAACAACTTCATAGCAGCTTCCTCTTTCTGAGCAACATTGTTTATAGCAAGGGTGAGCACATGTCGTACTCAGCAAGTGTGGGGAAAATATGAATGCAAAGGCTTAAGCATGGAAAGGCTGACAGGTTGACTACATTAAGAAATTTTAGTTGGTCAAATTTTATTAGCACCTGATTACTAAGTCATATGTATATACCAACCCACATTAACCATAAAGATAAGATGCACCATAAGAATATGGCAAGCAGAACCATAAACCACGATTTAAGTCCATCTTCAAGTTCAATTAATCATGTGAGGGTCCAGGCCGCTCTTGACTGTGAGCACGGCTAACCAGTTAGTTTTACACTCTGCAGAGGTTGTACACTTTCACCACAAGTCGCGTAAAAGTTTCGAAGAACTTTGGACCCAACCATGCGATGCTAGCTAGGCACCATACCACACTACCGAGGTGTGATTGCATAGGGATGCTACGAGGCCTTTACAAAGGTTCCCCAGCAAGTTGTGACCCACAAGGTCCGGATCAGTTAGCAATGTATAAAGCCCCCTAGCAGGTCAATACCCCACCATAAAAGAACAAACCCAACTCCCCGCTAGGGCGGGTCCATACCCCACAGTACCGCCGATCCCTTGTCCTTATCAGGTAAGGTCACCCCAAGCTAAAGTTCCTAATTACTTGGCCAAGACCAGTGCCCGTTTAGTCTTGTGGTTGCACTGTTTTCCTGGGTGGTTCTTCATGTTCCAATTAAGCATGTGGTCTTGCAATTAAAATTATCATAAAGGAGCATAGAGCATAAAAGGGTAACCAAGTTGATTATTACCAACCCAGTTGAGCAAGCTAAGCAACATCTACCATCAATATTAATTAAACAACCCGGCTATACAAGGCAATGGTAAAAAGAATACTAGTCATTATGCTTAATAGGAACCCATCAAAATTAATGCAAGCAATGCAAAGTGATTAAATAGAGTTATCGGGACAAACGAACAATGACACACTTGCCTTTAACCAGAGTAATGTTGTTGCTCCGAGTTCTTCAACCTCTTGCTCTTCAAAGCTCTCGAACAACGTTCGCGCTACTCGCATCAATCACTGGGCACAAGTATAAAAAGCAAACAAACAAGCAAACTAAGAACAATGCACCAATCAAAAGAAAAGATTTAAAAGAACGCACTAAAGGATATGCTCGATTCTATGGATCACTAAAGCACACAAAACGTGCTTAGTGAAGGACCGAACTGGCGACTAGAGAGGGGGGAGTGAATGGGAGCCGATAAAAATTCTTCTCGAAGGAGATGGCTACTCCGACAAGATGAACACGGCTAACCAAAACACGTCTCCGGCTCAACTACCCAAGTTGGCCAAGACCACGTAGCCACTGGAGTGCTACTGGTCCTAGGAACCAACAACCACCGAAACCTACTCGAGAACACAGTGGAACAAGCAACTCGAGCAGCTACTGACCACACCGGTCAGACCGGTCACCTGCACCGGTCAGACCGGTCAAGGCCGGATCACCCGGACTAAGCCGCTGGATCACCCGACACCCTCCAGAGACACACCGGGTCACCCTGGACCCTGAGCCGGGTCACCCAAGCAAAACCTGAGGACTTCCACAGAAGGCTCCCACACCGGTCAGGCCGGTGTAGCACGCCGGTCAGACCGGTCTAAGCCAGGAAACCCCCAAATCTGCCAAACAGACCTTCCGAGCTCCAAAACTGACCAAACTCGAAACAGTAGCAACACAAGACACCAGGGAACTCACCAAGACATTCACCCGAGCACCCAACCAAGGGTCGGCACCGGTCAGACCGGTGAGAGGCATCGGTCAGACCGGTCAAGACCTGGGCTCTCGGTATGAACAGCAACCCGCTGGTCAACTCCTCCAAATCCAAATCCCGATCTCCCGATTCGCTCCACGGATTCGCACAAGACTTTGGGGATAGTAGGAGTACATCATGGGAATTCCATTGCCAAGATTTGGTGCACCAAAACTTGCTAAATCACGAGGAATCGAAGGATTTCCACCAAGAACGCCCCTAACCCTAGAACGAAGAAAACCCCAAAATTGAGCCCCTTTACTCACGGATTTGGGAGGGGAATCAAAGGGAAAAGAACCACGAAGGGTTCATGCATACATCCCCCACCAAATCCGAAAGAGAAAGGTCTCAAAACCGCCACAAGAAAATCGCCAAAAAAAGGCTCCGAAAATCACCAAAAATGGAAAACGGGAGAGACACAATCAAGCCTTGAGGAGCCACGCCGAATCATCTATACATACCATGAAGTTTGATACAAGGTCTAGCTTGCCTCCCAATAATCCTTCCCTCTCACAAGATCTCACCATGAAGCTCTCAAGCTAGTCCTAAAAAACGTAAGGAAAATAGGAAGGGAAAATAGCAAAAGCAAATGAGCTAGGGTTCCAAGAGATGGCTGCCATCCTCTCACCACTTCGGTTATATGGAGGCTAGCCGAAAGACGAAACTACCCCTGTTACATTAAACTAAGATACACGCCCCCGAAGGGCCTTTTGGGAAACTTCGTCGTAGCACCATCGGACGGATGCCCGGTGACCGCAAACTTCCTTGGCCTCGACGCAAGCCTTGCGATCCCAACGCGTGTCTTCCGCTTCGAAGTCTCCGGACTACGTCGTCACACACCGGTCAGACCGGTGTACCCCCACGGTCAGACCGATACACACCAGTTAGACCGGTCCTGGTGCTGCTGCCTCCGGTCTTCGGTCTTGGCTTTGTGGATCAACCAAGGAACCCAGCGGTTTTCTGGTGAACCACTGGAAACCCCACGAACTCGGTGTAGCCTCCGGCAATCACCACTCATGACTCGGCTCCCACGTAGTCCCGGCTCGACCTTGGTTTTGAGGCTCAACCAAGAAACCGTCAATGATTTCATCTTGCCGTTCTTGCCACCATGCGGCCCGCACTTGACCCCGCTGGCCACCGGGTCCCTCGAGCCAAGCCTACTTGTCTTCTCCACACTTGGAGGCCTACCCGGCAATGACCTTTCGCGCTTGCTCTTCACCTGCACCAACACCAGTCAAGCCGCAACCTGCACCTGCAATACTTAGCCAAGAGTCAGTCCACACAACGTTGTCAATCACTCATCACACCAGGAAGCGACCATCCACCAGTCCTCGAACCACACAGGCTCTCACTTAGAAGGGAATGGTCTGATTAGCTCCACATGGTTTGAGCTTGAGCTAACACTAGAAAGATTTAGAGCTTCAGATAGACTTGATCAAAAGAGATACTGAGATAAAACTGAACGTCTAACGAACAATTTGCATTTATTAGAAAACAAGACTATGGCTAGGTTCATTTTAATTAACAAAAATATGTAAAGGATATTTCATAATGAAAATACCCTAAGTTGGAATTAATGCAATATTATATTTAATTTGCAAAGACCGAAGTAAGAACCTAGTCAAATTTTATTTATAAATGTTTATGTATAATTATACCAATTAAACAATTTACTTTAGAAATGTTAGAACAACTAATCGAATAAAGGCATGTGACGTGTTGAGCTAAACAAACTTTATTTTGAAAGCACATGCATGTTGACATTAGTCCAATTAACATTTATTATAAAAGACAGTGTAAAAGCCTAATCAATTTTTAATTTGAAAAATTAATGAAATATTAAGCAAATTAACATTTAGTTTATAAAAACCGAGGTATAGCTCTACTTAGATTTTATTTGCAAAAGTATATGAAATAATCATTATTCAAATTAACATTTATTATGAAAGCGATGTATATAACCCTAGGTAGATTTTAATTAAAGAAAACATGTTTAATAAACATTAACCAAATTGATATTAAATTTATTTCAGAAAGCACGAATGAAGAAAACATCACCACTAACATGTACTTTACATTATTATGAATCTACCGCAACTTGAACGGATTAAAACAGAGCTAAAACATGGATTTTATAGATAAAACAAGATTGTGAGGACTTAAACGAGATTAACTCTAGACAACAGGGAGTAGCTGATAAGATTGGCAAGGCACATTCAACAGTGCTCACGAAAAGGATAAAGGACAGGGTTAGATCTGAAAAAGAGCTCGGTTGGATTTATGTGTGAAAGGTGGGATTTCTGTAGGGGGTTTTCCACAAAACGTACAAGACACATATCTTTGGTGGGGAGTTTCTTTTTCTCCAGGGATCTAATCGTAAAGCTGCCATCCTATCTTCTTCCTCCAGAGGCACGAAGCCACCCACGAATGCACGGATAGGGGACTCCCGGGCGTTGGCCTTGCCGGCTATTGGCGCAGTGAGGGGCTCGGCCGGGCAGGAAAACGGAGAGAGGAGGTCGAGGGGAGTTCGCAGGAGGTTCTCACCGCGGCAGGGACGAAGGGGAGCGGCCGGAATCTGGTCGGCGACGGAGGTGTAGTGGCGCCGGAAGCTCGATGGCGCGCCGGTGCTCCGATGGGTCTCCGGCGATGGGAAGGGGTTCCCCAGACGCGGCTCGGTGTAGCGCAACTCCTGGCGATGACAGCATCGCCCGGCAGCGCTGCGTCGCGACGAGCTCGGTGGTGAACAGGGACGGCGGCATGCAGCCCGAATGTGCACGGGATGGCGGCGTTCCAGTGACGAAGAGGCGACGAGGGCCGGCTACGGAGCTCCGTCTCGGCGTGTGGATGCTCGTGGCGGGGTCGGCCTCGTCCAGAAGTGCTCTAGAGTAGCAAATCGCAAGGTGGCGACGGCGGCACACGGCTCGACTCCGCGGCTTCCGACGGCGTTGTTGCACTGGGCAGGGGCAAAAGGCGGCGGTGATGCAGCAGGGAACGCGGGGATGCTCACCTCGGACTTTATAGGGCGTAGGGGTGGGCTGCGGCTTGGCACGCACGGCAAGGCTGCCTTGCGGCGGTGACACCGGCCGTGTCCGCCATAGACACTGGCCACGGCCGGGGTCCAGAAGCGGCTCGCGCGGGCCTGCGGTTGGGCCGGTGGAACGGGTCGGGCCTACGGGCTCAGCCCAAACCGGAAGGATAGGATTCGTTTTTTTTCAGATAATATTTTTTAGTGCAAAAGTAATCGCAGAAAAAGTCTAGAAATTACTTGAAAGCACGAAAAATACTTAGAAAATCCCAAAATTTTCAGGAAAAAAATCCCAGAGATAGATTGGAGCAGGAACAATCCAAATAATGTATTTGGAGCTCATAAAAATGATTTTAGAGCCTTCTAATGAATAGAATTAGCTCGAGGAAAAAGAGAATAAATTCCGGAAAAAGTCCGAAAAATTCCGATAAGGATTTGGTCAGCACCTAATTGCATTTTAAATCCTTTTTGCACTCATGAAACACCAAGATGCATCAGCATGAATGCAACACTCACAACCATTTATTTAATTTAGAAAAACAAATAATGACTTTTTTCATATACTGTATTTCCTGTGAAGAAAATAAATCTTGGGAAAATTTTAAAATTATGAGAAAATTGTTATTTAATTATTCTCTTTATTCAAATCATGAATTTGGAAATTTCAGGGTGTGACATTGAGGACCCACCTGGCAGCCACCTAGAGAAAGCACAAGGCGAGTGGGGCCACCCTGGGGTCGGTCGACCCCTAGGATCGGCCGAACCGACATTATGTCGGTTCATCTCGGCCTTCCATGTGGTTGTCTCTGGTTGGTTCCTGGTTGCATTCCGGGGGTGCTCGGGGTGTTCTCACGCTGATGCTCTGGCCTATAAATAAAAGTAGAGGGGGTAGGAATAGAGACACACACTTCTTCTCCTCATTTTGCCTTTGGGCTCCTACCTCTCTAGGAGAGGAGTGCCTTTGCATAGGTTTAGTGCTGGCTTGCTAGTGCTTTAGAGATTAAAAGGAAGGTGAGGGGGTGACTTGGGGACGTGCCATGGTGTTTGGCAGCATTCCCCAAGAATGAACCTCTACGGAAGCGTTTGTTCTTCATTTAGAATAAAGTGAGTATTTCGACATTCTCTTTTTAGACTAAAGTGGCTCCTTGCATGGGTGAATAGTTCTTGTGTTCTTCACTTATTCATGATTTAGAGGCTTGTGTTCCTCATGAGCTTAGCCTTTGATCTTCTGGTGTAGTTCATAAGTTGCTAATTCCGTTTGTATGCCTGCTAGTCCAATTAGAGTAAAGTGGATGCTCCTGCATTCTAGTTTAGACCAAAGTCCTTCCGTGATCCTTGTATAGATAGCGGTTACCTGAGTAAGTTCTGGTCTCTCCCTCGTGGGTTCGTCACTTCGTCTTCGTACGGAGTGCTATAGTGTTGTTACGGGTCGACATACGTAGTCGTACTATAGTAGTAACCGTTGGTGCAGACGTGGTGTCTAGACGACAGGTTATCCTTCGATTGCCCTGTATCCCACATTTGTCTTGGGGTAGGCCGCGGTAGTGACAGCCGTTGGACCCTTTCGGAATCCCCCACGTCCGGATACAGGTGTAGGCAACCATTTGCCGTGAACCAACTATTATAGCCAGGAGGGTCCGATGTCCGAAACGAGACTCCCTGACCGAGAGATTGTTCTCAACTCTGCCCACTATCAGCAGGATCCTTTCCATCTTCATCTCATCCTATAGAGTTGTGTCCTTGGACCGTTCTCCTAGGGTAGAAGGTAGTACACACCATTCCTTGGATTCGATACCCTTGGGAATACTCTTGAGGTGAAGTGCTACAATGGTATTTCCGTGCGCTTGCGGATTCTTTCGTACCCGTCGGTATACCCAGGTGGATCTTACGCTCACGCTAGGTGCATAACTAGTGGTGAGGTTAAGAAATACCAACAAGCATTTCTGGCGCCGTTGCCGGGGAACGGTTGCTGTATCTATCTTCGAACCTAGTGGTCCTCGTATCTATCTTTTTCATTTTCATGAATTCTACCTTTACCACCGCTACCCATTGAGATGCCTTCCTATCAAAGCCTCTGTACCCCTAGGGGCGATTTTGTTTTAGAGCAACCATCAACTTCTTCATGTAGCTGCAAACTTCATCCCGGTTTTATAGCCATGGTTCGGAATCGACCATTCTCTAGAGCCATCAGTGATGATCCCCACGATCATTTGAAGGAGTTCGAAGAACTGTGTTCGTGCTTGGTAATCCCAGGTGTGACATAGGAAACTTTGAGGTGGAAGTTGTTCCCTTTCTCTCTCATAGACAGAGCGAAGCAATGGTACACCCGCACGATAGGGAGTGTAGACAATTGGGTAGAACTACGAGATGACTTTTGTCACTCGTTCTCCCCTTTTGGACGCTCAAAGTTGCTATCGTGTGAATTCCGTGAATTTGGCTAATTAGAGGGTGAGTCTATAAGTGCAGCTTGGGCTAGGTTCTCACACCTGGTGGAGCTTAGCTCAGACTTGTATATACCTGAAGATGTATCATTGTGCACCTTTTACACGAGGTTAGACATGGAATCTGCACGAGAGCTCGACCATCTAGCTGGAGGTTCGTTCGAACATCAATCCCCAATGGAAAGAAGTAGGGGTGGGCATTCGGTTTAAACCGACTATTCGGTTTGGTTTTTCGGTGCACAAATATTTTGGTTTTCTGAGAACGAACAACCGATCGGTGTATCAGAAAACTAGAAACCGACGTGTTCAGCTTCGGTGTTTTCGGTTTGGTTTTTCAGTTGCACCGAACAGCACCGAATTTTCATACCATGCATTTTAGGCGGACATCAAGCAAGTAGGCAAGTAGTAGTTCAGATAGACAAGATACATGAGTTAAAATTTCCTTTTTTTGTTTTTCTTTCTTCGCATCCCCCGGCTGCTCTCCTTGTCTAATCTGTAGTCTCGCCCATCAAGAAGATGGCAATCACGATATTGGGGATTGGAGAAGTTGAATCGAAGTAGGAGTACATGTACATGACATACGCATAGCAAATCCGGCCGCCAGCCTTAAGGTAGATGCAGCCCAGGACATATGCAGATCCGGTAGCAGGCTTAAGGTAGATGCAGCCCCGGGCTCCTGCTGCGCCGCTTCCTCTCGTGCTAGGCCGCGCATGCACCGCGGCACCGCAAGCCGTCGATTCGCCCGTGTTGACGTGCGGAGGAGCTATGGAGGCGACGAGGGATGAGCAGGAGCAGTGGAGCCGCCGCCGCCTGGCCGGTGGCCGGTCTGGGGACTGGGAGGAAAAGAATTGTGTTAGGGTTTGGGACTCGAGGGTGAGTGCATATTATATTTGCTTGTGAACATGGGCCGAGGTGGGCCAAAATTACTTGTTGCGGCCTGCGGGTGGGTGGCAAACTGCATGCACTGCGTGAAACTTCGGTAGTTCGGCTATTTCGGTTGGTTCACTACTAAAACCGAAGCCGACACCGATAACCGATCTTTACAAAACTGAAAACCGAAACCGAACCGAAAAAACCGAAAAACCAACATTTCGGTTCGGTTCGGTTCTGCTCGGTGTTTTTTTCGGTTTCGGTTTAAAATTGCCCACCACTAGAAAGAAGAGAGATCCTATAATTCTTCTTAGAAGCCTCTTCTTCCCATACCAGTCACAATGAACCCCACCAGGAATTAGAGTCGATCCAAGAGAGTCTCTTAATAGACGAATTTGAGCTTCGACCCTGCACATCCCATGATTCGTCTAGAGAGCCTTCTCCCGAACCGCGAACACAGAAGAAAGAAGAGATCCAACCTCCGGAGTTCTCTCACAAATTCGAGGATGATTCTCCTAGAGATATTATAAATGCCTTGAATCACTATAGGCACGAGAACCCTACGTCATCGATAGACTTTTATGAGGTCCTCGATGAAGTTTGGAATCATGGGACTATAGTGGATTGGTCACCTCAGGAATTAAGGCCTACTTCCAAAGCAATTCGGGTTAGCTCGATTTCCATGACCAGCCACTGTTTCACGAGGGGAAACACCTTAGATGTTGTTCATGACCCTACCGCTGGAGCTTGCATCATACCGGAGTGCCTTCTGGACACTCTGGTGGGTGACATGCCCCTCACCCTAACTTATAGATATTTCCGAAGTCCCAAGTGGAACTACTTTTTTCCCATGTCGAGGGATTGCTAGGGACGTGCTGGTCATCATAGACGAGATCGAGGTGTGCTTAGATTTTCATATCTATGACATAATGGATTTCGATCTTCTCCTAGGCTTACCATTGGATGAACTTCTTGATAAATCTCAAGGGAACCTAGATCATAAGCTTAGGGAATCCGATTTCGCCACTTCTATCATAGGTCTAGGACCTCCACTGGCAGAGCCTCTTCCCACTGGCCCATATCTTGTTGCTTTCGATCATGATCGAGAGTCGATATCGAGCTTTCATGATAAATCTCTTGAGATAGAGGACGCATGGGCCATGGAAATTTGTGAGGCACTGACTCTGGAATTCATAGGAAAGGATTCCTTGACGAGCATGGTAGCTTCATCCTTGATATACCTTATTAACCATGCTCGCATAATTCCTCTCCAGTGTCAGTCATGCTCAGTGCACTGACCACACATGAAGGCTACAACCACCTTCTGGTCCTCTTTTGCAAAATGTTTAGAAGGTTGATTGTGGATGCATATGTTTACCGTAAGCATATTAGATTTCGTGTGTGCGCTGTGGTACTGACCTTGCAGCAAAAGCTTCACTGATACATCGAAGATTGGTGGTAAGATGGGAATGACACCACCAATGATAGCTGCAAGATGAAGTTCCCATGGTCGAGCTTATGACCGTAATAAACGAAGCACTACCAGGAGATAGCCTAGATTAGCTTAGGATTTATTTTCCCTTTTCAAATAAAAGTAAGAACATGTTTTTAAGATAAAGTTGTCCTTCGGGTATTTTTGGTCACTAACCTTTCAGGTGGAGATTGAAAAGAACGATGGACAGATGATGCCTAAGAACATGTCAGCTACATCAACTACAACACTTTGGTAAGATTTTGGTGGGGGAACATTTACAAAGGAAGCTTGATCTCCACACACTTGAGTTTCGTTGCTTAGCAATGCAAACTCCAAGTGTGGGGGAGATATGTGAAGCATCCCGAGTAAAGTTCCTCTCATGCCAAATCTTACCCTGGTTTGGAGATGATGTAAGCTCTTTCATCTTGCCCGACTAGCTAGGTATGTCCTGCTTTTGACTTTAAACAAAGCCCTTTCGGGAGGTTGCCCGATGTTCACTGTCACATGCTCATGCTTGTGTTCCTTTGAAAACAGCTTAATCATGCTTCCTTCATCTGTGTTCATATGCTCTGGTTTGAATATATGTTTCGCGACCACATTCATAGATAGTTTCTAAAATAAGCATGGTGCTTAGGTTAAAACTGTCTTCTTCAGTCAAAACAAGACATGGTGTTGAGTTTTGATTGATGAACCTTAGAGTTACGCATTCATAAGATCTTGGTTGCATGTATATGGACTAACCCCTGCAGAAAATCATCAAATTCAAATGGGTAAGTCATTAAGTTAGATTCATATGGGAAGGTAAGTTAAGGTGTTAGACTCATGCTGCATAACATACAAAGGAGCTACATGTGACCTCTCAAAGGTCTAAGGTAAGTAAATTCCCCTTTTGTTTATGGAGTGCAATATTGGTCTAACCCTGCTTGAGTAAATGACATGGTGATGATAAAAAACAAAAACAAAAATATTTGCTTTAAATAAAGGCTCTATGGTTCTCGAACCAGTAGAGTCCATCTTTTGTTCCCACTTTTGCTTGAAGAACAACACCAGGTACAAGAACAAGTGTGGGGGGTCCTCTTGATCTCATCATCATCATATCCACTCGAGAACTCCCACACAAGGGCTGCACGACATCGACTACACCTTCATGACAAGGGCAAGGTAAACTAGAGTGAGCTGGATACCCCACGGGTTAGCCAAATCACCACTAGTCTTCCTTGTTCCCCATATCCTTCAGGAGCGATGGTATGTGCACCCTTCATCTCACTCTCTACCTATGAGTTTGAATGATCTTCAATTCTTATCTAGTGAATCAAACTCAAATAATGGTGCTCTGCTTGCTCTACATGATTACTGTGGTTGGCTTGCATATGTTGTATTCCTTACTCATTATCTTGATGCTTGTGAACAAATATCATTAGGGAACTCATGTTTATCTAAGTAGTTGGTGTTTGAGATATGGTTTGATGATATGATCTTCTCTCTTAATGCTTGAGTGCTTGGGAATTTTATTTGAAAAAAATCTGAAAACTCTTTGCAAAGCTCCTCTTTGATATGCCACAGCACTACCACAGCCATATGATGTTATTAGTTGAAAACCTTATACTCATATGCTGCTTGTTATTGCATTGAGCTTGTCAAATCCTGTGACCCTTTCGGGAAATTCTTTTCATGCTCTCATGATTAAGATTCATGTGCACACCACTATTTCCCCCTTGCTATGCTTCTACACTAGAAGTTACCATGGTATCATTCATCCATTCCACAAAATAAAGCTCCAAACAAGTACCATGATTTATTCCTCTCCACATATCTCCAAAAGAGACTGGGCTATTCAAAAAAAGAAGAGAGAAAAGAGAGGTAGCCCATGTCTCGAAAATTTCAAAAAGGAGGGTGGAGTAAATCATGCAAAAAGGAGTTCCATAACTTAGATGGTAATAACTAGTACCTATTCCAGGGCTAGTGTCCACCTTACCATCACCATAGCATTTCATCATGTATGGTAATATCTAGAACCCATTCCGGGCCTAGTATACACCTTACCATACTCATCACATCCATACAAGTGCACATCTTGATCTGATTGTATGAATTGCTTTTCTCTTGGATCCGATTTTTGACTTTGCAATATATGTGATGCAAGTATGCCTTGTCATTCATACCTACCCTTAGCTCCACATAAGCCATCATTAGAAGTAGGATGAAGAAAGGCAATTCTACCTTGGTAAGGACATATACACATCGAGTGATCTAAGAGAATCAAATGAGGAAGCTAAGCAAGGTTTGTTTTTGAAAACTTATTCCAAAACCCCAACTTACTTGACATGATGAGCAGAAGTGATTTGATTTATAACTGTTCCATTCCTCAACTACCCAAGATGACATGATAGACACTCCACAAAGTTCACAAGTACAAGGTATGGTTTGGAATATCTCTTATGCTCGATATCTCTGGATATCATGTCCCACTTGATTTGTTCTCCCTTTACCCAGGACGAGTAAAGGTCAAGTGTGGGGGAGTTGTTGACGGCTATTAAACACCATATTTATAACCATCAACTCCTGCATTTTGGCATGATAAATATACATCCACAGTAGAATAGGGGTTTATACTGACAATTTCCACAAGTTGTGGTGTATATTTGAATGCAGGAAATTAGTATGAGAAATAGAGCAAAAGCACACCTTATCCTTCCACCTCATCAAGCCAAGCCTCTCCACCTCAGCCAAGAAGAGCCTACCATACAGAATGCCAAGGATCGCTGACGTCATCAATCCAGAGGAAAGAGTACCGACGAATCAGGAGCCGCCACATGCCTAACACAAGGATTCAAGGGCCTACAACCTGAGCAAACCGCCTTCGACCGACCCATACATCAGGAACCGCCTTGGGGACCCACCTGCCAGCCACCTGGAAAAAGCATAAGGCGAGTGGGGCCACCCTGGGGTCGGCCGACTCCTAGGATCGGCCGAACCGACATTATGTCGGATCATCTCGGCCTTCCACACGGTGGTCTCTGGTTGGTTCCTGGTTGCATTCCGGGGGTGCTCGGGGTGTTCTCGCGCCGATGCTCTGGCCTATAAATAGAAGTAGAGGGGGTAGGAATAGAGACACACACTTCTTCTCCTCATTTTGCCTTTAGGCTCCTACCTCTCTAGGAGAGGAGTGCCTTTGCATAGGATTAGTGTTGGCTTGCTAGTGCTTTAGAGATTAGAAGGAAGGTGAGGGGGTGATTTGGGGACGGGCCATGGTGTTTGGCACCTTTCCCCAAGAACGAACCTCTACAGAAGCTTCTGTTCTTTATTTAGAATAAAGTGAGTATTTCGGCATTCTCTTTTTAGACTAAAGTGGCTCCTTGCATGGGTGAATAGTTCTTGTGTTCTTCACTTGTTCATGATTTAGAGGCTTGTGTTCTTCATGAGCTTAGCCTTTGATCTTCTGGTGTAGTTCATAAGTTGCTAATTCTGTTTGTTTGCCTGCTAGTCCAATCGGAGTAAAGTGGATGCTCCTGCATTCTAGTTTAGACCAAAGTCCTTCCGTGATCCTTGTATAGATAGCGGTTACCTGAGTGAGTTCTAGTCTCTCCCTCGTGGGTTTGTCGCTCCGTCTTCGTACGGAGTGCTATAGTGTTGTTACGGGTCGACAGACGTAGCTGTATTATAGTAGTAACCGGTGGTGTAGACGTGGTGTCTAGACGACGGGTTATCCTTCAATTGCCCTGTATCCCACAGTTTGTCTTGGGGTAGGCCGCGGTAGTGAAAGCCGTTGGACCCTTTCAGAATCCCCCACGTCCGGATACAGGTGTAGGCAACCATTTGCTGTGAACCGACTGTTATAGCTAGGAGGGCCCGGTGTCTGAAATGAGAGTCCCTAACCGAGAGATTGTTCTCAACTCTGCCCACTATCAGCAGGATCCTTTCCATCTTCATCTCATCCTATAGAGTTGTGTCCTTGGACCGTTCTCCTAGGGTAGAAGGTAGTACACACCGTTCCTTGGATTGGATACCCTTGGGAATACTCCTGAGGTGAAGTGCTACAACGGTATTTCCGTGCGCTTGCGGATTCTTTCGTACCCGTCGGTATACCCAGGTGGATCTTACGCATGCTAGGTGCGCAACTAGTGGTGAGGTTAAGAAATACCAACACTCCCTCATCACTCAATCGCTGCACTGATTCGACATCTACCGCCTTCTTTCCTTCGATCTTTCTCGCATAAAGGAAATGCTGGCTTTGTGGAAGTACGAGGTTTATCAGCTTGAGTGGAATCTTTCTCAACTGCTTTAACCTGTTCAGTCGCGACTCAGCGTTGAGCACCTGTTTGATATGTTTTATTGCTCCCTACAGATTGTTTCGGATAGGACCTAGGTCTATGCGCCGACCAAGGAAGGGATTGATCAACTAGATCGATAATTGGGACTCACACCCACATCTGGATTTCAGTCCGCTAGAGCAGTTGCGCGAACCGTTGTTGGAATGATATGAGAAAAGAAGGGCGATGATCCGCATAGTAGACTAACAAATATGAAAGATCCCACTACATTCCCTTACTAGTCAAAGAAAGATTAGCTTTTCAGGAGTTCGTGTCGTCTACCACTAGAGGAGCACAAGTTGGAGTTGAGTTCGTGATAGGAAGGAGAAATGGAAATCAGGACTTGGATGAGGAGGGGTTAGGTATTCGTCTACTTTTGGTACAGTTAAGGCTCGTCAGAGGTTCTCGCACTACTGCTGCCCTCACACACCTAAGCCAAGCCTAAGGAAATAATGAGAAACCTGAGAATTGGCCAGATAAATCAATTGGAATTACGCATAGTCGAAGTAGGACTACTAAAGACAGACACCTAATAAGAAACAAGAGAAATAGCCAATCAAGAAGTAGGTGTCTCATAGCCATCCCACGAGAAAACCTACCTTCCGCACAAATTCTTTCGTCCGGTCTTTCTCTTAAATAGTATTAAAAATAGCGAATCACGTATTTCTTTACTGCTGGTTCGCGTGAACCGCGCGGCGTACAATAGGTACTTGTCAATGCGAGCCAATAGGGCACTGACGAAGTCAAGTGCTTAGCTCAAAGAAAGAAGGGGTTGGTCTATAAGCTACACCTCCGACCTGTGCTATCCATTCTAGTGCACCGCTTTTCCCAACTCCACGGTTCCTCTCATCTTTCTTGTCGGAGAAAGCCTGTCATCCCCGAACAAGACGCTCTTCCTCAAGAAAACAACATTTCTCTTGAAACCAGATTCGTTGTTGAGGCTGGCCTACATCCTACATTTTCTACTCCACTAGGTTAGGTTACCGATTTTCCTGTCATAGATAGTCTAGTGAAGCTAGCTTACTAATGCCAAGAACTACTACTCACCAAAACCTATCCTTACTAATACACGACTATATGATATTCTTATTATTCTATTTCTATATTTACTCATATTCTAGTTTCATAAAGATATACTTTAGAGAAGGAAAGAGAGATTCTAGGACCAATTGCTCATAAGAATAAGAATAAGAATAAGACCGAACATTACTACCTGTAACTGTCCCAACTACCCATGTGTACTAACCCCCCGAAATCACTTTCCTTACTGCTACATTGAAATAAAAATGCCCGCCTCCAATCCGCTTAGTTAGACCAGACTCTCATACATATGATTGTTGAGTTAGCCAAGTGAGGGGTTCGTTCAGCCCGTCAATAAAGCTATTCTCCGTACAGAAATAGAAATAGGTAAGAAGAGATCCAATTAGGGGCAGGCGCAATAAGGAAGGTAAGTCAAGAAGCCAACGGATTAGATAGAAATAGGCTTGGTCAAGTGTTTAAAAAAGAGGTGACCCGAACGAATGATTTCAATCCCGTGAGTGATTTATCATAACAAAACTGTAATTTCACCCACCTGTGCAGCTAAGGGCAATAAGAGCTAATAGACTGAGTTAAGGCTGAAGAAATTGGCTAATAGACAGACTCTGTTAAGGCAACAGCTTATATGCATGCTACTTTTCAGAATGGAACTGAAATTAGCCCTCGTCAGACCTATCCATCAACAGGAATCGCTTTGGTTACGCAGTTCAAGACAAGAAGAGAGGCTACCTCCCTACATCTGCGAGTATAAGGGAAGGGGCCTCTAGTTTCTACCGGAACTCATTACCAGCTTGTTCTTTTCTTTCCAGTTTTCCAGTATGAATAGGAAGATTTTTGAGCCCAGACCTAACACTCTCTTTTGGTTGGTTACTTCATTGAAATAGAAAGTATATCTCTAACTCTTGGCTAACGCGAATCATTCAAAAAACTACTTATCGGGTTGGGCAACCAACACGTGAAATCGATGCCGGGCGACACTTCCTTCAATTAATTGTTTAGGTTTACTTTGGTGGAGCTTTCGATCCAGGTGTGGGAATCATTCCGACATCATGTATTTTCCCTAGCCTGTTGGGAATGTAGGTGTCCGAGAATGAAAGCTCGGCAACAGAGCAGACCGGAAGATGTACCTCATGAAGCAAGGACTAGCCAGAGCTAGTAGTATGGCCACATTTGCTGGATGAATCCGTTCACTGCCAGCTTCTCTATCGCACTGGAAGACAGCCTAGAAAGAGTGCAAACAGGATGCATAGAGCCTTGAGAAATAGAGCCTTGAGATGCTGTCCACAACCTCTAATGTTCCAAAAGAGATAATCCATCACTCGCTCCAGAGACCTCAGTACCGTGCCAACTCCAAGAATTTTCTTCTTTACTACATAAAAATAAAAAGCATCAGCTGCTGGATAGAAAGCAAAAGCATTTGTTTATAGCTGACAGTTAGCTTTCACTAGATTTCTTTCTTGTCACCTTTTCTTTTACATTTGTTTTGATTGTAGATTGGGTCGGTGTAAATAAAGGGTGAACTCCAAACTACAGTGGGAAAGGCCAAGTATACACCAACCATACTTTGGAGTGAGAAGGAGATCCTAACTAAAAAAATAAGGCATCTGATACTATGCTTCAAAGTCCCGTTTGGTCACTTTCAAAAGAAGGATGCGCCGCTATTTTATCATCATCTGGCACTGCTTGACTTGCTTTCACAGCTTTTAGCTTGAACATGGCACTAAAGCCTCCATGTCATCTAAAGAAAATAGTTCAAGACAGTAGAGCACTGAGGGAATTACCAACATGAGTTCCGCATTTCATTTAGTGAATGCGGAGATAAAAGCTGCTGCAATTGATGCAATTGGACTGCTCACTTCGCTCCTTGACACAAAGGCTATAAGAATCATAGGAAATACAGGGCGTAAATGACTTTGTAGTTCAAACCAGGCAAAGTCCTTACTTACTCTGCTCTTAGGCTCGTTTCATTTCCATTACACCAAAGCCAAAGCCAAAGTAAGTAGAATGGAATGTTGTAGATGTACGAAAGACGAGAGAAGAACTGGAGGACAGGAGACACCAACCGACTTGAAAGAGGACTGAAAGATGCCACTGAAAGACTCTACTAAGACAAAAGATAGGTTCTAAAACTGGTAGAGGATGTAGGATGGGCTGTTAGTCAGATCAAGTATGTACTATAGTTGGAGTAGGCGGTTCTCCTAGGCTTCCCTCATCTGGGATCCCAGGGTAAGAGGATCAAGTTGGCCCTTGCGAATAGCTTGATGCACTATCTCTTCCCTTCAACCCTTTGAGGGAAATGTGGCAAAAGGAAGGAAAATCCATGGACCGAGCCCATTGTCTCCACCCCGTACGAACTATGAGATCACCCCAAGGATGTCGAGCCTTTATTGTGGAATTAGTAACTTTCCATTCCTTGCCGGTAGGTTGCACCACTCACAATACAAGAGAGAAGATTAGCTCATCAAATAGCACAAGCACTCTTTTTTTTCGAAAGACGCAGGAGAACTGCGCTTCATTATATTAAGAAGGAGAAAAGGGAAACATTCCCTGAGAGTACACAAACACAACTTAACTCAACCCAACACACGCCAACACACTCACCCTCCACCCTAAGGGATTCCAATCAAAAACTCACCCGTGACAGAAAAGATGAACGACCAAAAAAATCTTTCTTTCTTTCTAAACTACAGAGGTAGGGGCTGTTAAGAAAGAGATTCCACGTGCCCCTACCATCGACCACAGCTTCCTTTCCTCGCTCGCAAGAGTAAGAGCTCGTGCCATCTCAGGAGTGGCTCCATCAAAAACACATCTATTTCGCTGAGTCCACAAAGTCCAGGCCCCCAGAATAGTGAGAGAATTGAAACCTTGTAGCTGCATACCGCTCAAATCATTACAAGCCCTCTCCCACCAGTCATAAAAACAAGAATTAGAAAGCTGAGGGGAGAGGGTTTGCAGACCGACTTGCGAGAAGAAATGAAACCAGAATTCTCTTGCAAAGGGGCAGTTGACTAGAAGATGGTTAATAGATTCTGGTGCTTGATCACACATAGGACAACTTTCCGGATGAGGGAGACCTCGGCGCGCTAGACGATCAGCAGTCCAGCATCGGTCGTGAGCAACAAGCCACATGAAAAAAGAGCATTTGCCAGGAGCCCAGGATTTCCAAATTTTTTCCCACAGTCTGAAAGTAGTTGCCCCAAGGAAGAATCCCTCATAGGCTGTCTTAGCAGAGTATTGACCACTAGCTGAAAAGCGCCAGACGTGCCTGTCTTCAATGCCGGGCTGAAGCTGAAAGTCTGTTAAAATGTCCCATAACCGGAGGTAATCAACAAGCACTCCCACAGGGAGACCCCCTTGAATATCATAAACCCAAGCATGGTTGATAAGGGCCTCTTGCACCGTTCGCTTCCGGCGTTTTCTAACTAGGATAACTTCCAAAAGCCGAGGCGCAAGATCTGCAATACTTTGACCATGGAGCCAGCGATCTGTCCAAAAGAGAGTAGTTGCTCCACCCCCCACCTCAGAATATACAGCTGTAGCGAAGAAAGCCTTGATCTGTTCTGGAACATTAATAATGAAATCCGCCCATGGGCGATTCGGTTCTATCTTTTGTAGCCACACCCAATGCATTTTCAGCGACCATCCCAAGGTTTTAAGATCTGAAATTCCAAGACCACCAAGCTCTTTGGGTCAGCAAACTTTGGGCCAAGCAATTAGGCAGTGACCTCCAAGCGCATCCTTGCGGCCTCTCCAAAGAAACCCTCGTCTAATTTTGTCAATTGCTTTGATAGCCCAAGCTGGAAATTCAACAGCCATAAATAGGTAAATGAGCATGCCAGTGAGAACAGACTGCACCTGAACCCTTCTTCCAGCCTTAGTCATCAGATTTGCCTTCCAACCTTGAAGTTGATCTGCAATTCGATCAATGTAAGGCTGCACTTGTTCCTTGGTAAGACGCTTTAGGGAAAGCGGCAAACCAAGGTATTTGCATGGGAAATCAGCAAGGGCACAAGGCAGCAGTGCCTGAATATTTCTAATATCACTGTCCTCACATCTGATGGGCAAAACATTGCTCTTTTGCAAGTTAGTTTTCAGACCTGTAGCCTCACCAAACAAGTTGAGAATGTCCAAAGTAATCTCGATGTCTTCAGCAGCAGGACGGAGAAAAAGCACCACGTCATCTGCATACATAGAAACTCGATGCTTGAATGCCCTCCTGGATAAAGGCAGCAGTAACCCAGCATCAGCGGCCTTTGAAATCATACGCCCAAGCACATCCATGACCAAAATAAACATCATCGGAGAGAGGGGATCACCCTGTCTCAGACCTTGACAAAGAGAAATACGACTACCAGGGACCCCATTCATAAGCACTTGAGTGGTCGAGGTGTATAGAAGCCCACAGATTATGTCCCGCCATATCTGTCCAAACCCCAAGTGCCTCAAAATATCAATGAGAAAAGGCCATGACACTGAATCAAACGCCTTAGAGATGTCAAGTTTCAATAGAATGCGAGGCTGTTTCTGTTGGTGGAGAAATCTCGCAGTTTGCTGCACCAACATAAAATTGTCCTGAATGAAGCGCCCCTTGATGAAAGCACTTTGGATAGGTGAGACCATTTCCTGGAGTTTTGGAGTGAGACGATTAGCCAGCCGCTTTGTAACTAGTTTGGCAAAACTGTGGACCAAACTTATAGGTATGAAATCTTTGGGTTGATCCGCATCCTCCCTCTTAGGGAGAAGAGTGATATAAGCTGAGTTGAGAATCCCAAAATTAACCAACTTCCTACTCCAAACAGCGGAAATTGCAGCCATGATATCTTCCTTTATAATAGGCCAACAAGTTTTATAAAACCGTCCTGTGTATCCATCGGGACCAGGTGCCTTATCTGAAGGCATTTGCTTAATGGTGCTCCACACCTCCTCTTCAGAAAAGGGAAATTCAAGATCAGAGAGATCATGTACCGGGATGCCCAGCTCCTCTAGGTTGATAGTACGCTCTCTAGTTGCACTCCTTGCTAAAAGGTTCTCATAGAACTCATCAATGACCGCAGCTTTCTCATGTTGGCCGGTGCAAATTTGATCACCAGAAATCAGCTTTGCAATAAAATTCTTCCTTTTTCTATGCCGAGCATGTAGATGGAAAAGTTGTGTGTTAGCATCTTCCTCTTTAAGCCAACTGATACGTGACCGCAACCGTGCCATTGTACGCTTAAGAGAGGCGAGAGCTAAACTATCCCTTCTGGTAGCAAAAGCACTCTTTAAGTTCTATTGTCTGTTGATTGAATTCAGTCTGAATCCATCCCAATTCTTTCAATTATTCATCTAGTTTCCGATGTTGTTGTTGATGATGTTTTAGTAGCTTAGGGCAGGTAGATGTAGACAGGTACCTTTGATGTTTGAACTTATTAGCTATTTAGCTTTTAGTAGAACTTCCTTTTCTAAGTCAGATCTCTATGGAACGAACTCCCTTGAGCGTATACAGACCTATTCAATATGTCATTTCCGAAACCGTACCCGCCTGCTCAATCTTAGACACTGTGGCTATGTGCCTTCAAACCACCGGGGTTCCGTCTTATGTCCGCCGTCAGGACTTCTAGAGCCAAGGCAAGGAAATAGAACTTCCACATCCTCTATTCACGCTACTTGGATTGGAATTGGTTCCATCAAGATATACAGACTTGAAACAGGAATTTATTAGTAAGTGCTTCTTCTTTGAAGCAAGTGCTTTCGGGTTGGCTGTTCTGATATGTGTATTTGCTACCCATACGGAACAATTTCATTGATGAAAGATGGATGGCTATATGATCAATGGATTGGAAGAGAGTATTCTATGGTGGATAGGATGAAGAATAAGAGGTGCACTTATGAAAGAAAGAGAAGCAGTAGCTTCAATCTAAAGCATGTAATTTGAGCTGTCTATCCCGATAGGAAGTCAAGACCTAAAGTAAGCAGAAGCCAATCCTTATGAGAATGATAGGAGGGAGGCTAATCTGAGTAGTGGTTGATGCTCTTTATAGCTGTTCAATATAGCTCTTCAAGCTGAATGCGAGGAATGGAAGCAGTAGCACAACTGACTCATTCTTTGCTTCATTGCAATATTAGGGTTAGCTTTAGTAGAATCAAAGTAAGCGGGACTTCTCTCTATCCCATACCTTTGGGCGGTAGGTGGTAGGTTCCACGTCATCGTGGCAGCTCTCAGGGCGGGCATTGCTTGGTTCCAGAAAGGGCTTTTAGCTCGTTCTTGCATTTTTCTTCCATCAAATCACTTATTTCTGATTCATTCTAGCATTATCATCTACCAGTTCATATTGGCTCATTCAAGAAGAGGGTCTCAAGGTAATTAGAGACTGTTGAAAGCCAAAAACCATGCATTCAAAGTGGAAAAGAAAGAAGACTGCCGTTGCAAGAGCCATTGATTCAACACTCCGGCTGGGAGAAGGGAACTAGAAATGGGAGAAAGACCGAACTTCTTGCTTCGAGTCCTGCTGCCCGCTGCTCCCGGTTTTCCTCATTTTCTCTCTCTTACTGAAAGAAAACCTTAAAACTTTGTCTGACAGGAATCCATTATAATCAGATATAGTAAGTAGTTGGTTGGTACAAGAAAGCCCTGACTGAATTATGAGCCTTAGATAGAATAGAATGAGGAGAATGCTTGGGACAAAAAGGAGAGGAAGACTACTATGATGCGTGGAAAGGAATGCATGGAATGAAAGGAGCCAGGACAGACGTAGAACTCTGGAAATGGGTGGGTGACTTCTCACGCGATCTATAATGCTATGTTGATAGATAGAAGATTTCTGAATAGGCAGAAGAGAAGGGCAGAAGTTCAAAATGGAGCTATGTATGCTCCAGGGCGTTATCAAGGAAATTTGATTTTTAGGCATGTTTTGACCAAAATGTGATCCGGAACCATAACCTTAGTAGCAGTAAAATCAAAATAGAAGTTTTGAATTATCAAACCCGTGCTCAGAACTCAACTTCTGACTCTAGCCTTCCAACCTGGCATGGTACCCCCATCCTACCCTCGCCCAAGCGGTCAGTGAACTCCGGAGCGGGAAGGTAATTCTAGCAGTTGGTCTTAAGGGAGGGGGCGTCTATCAAGGATCTAATACATTTTCCCAAGAAATATGAAAAGCAAAGAAAAGGAATCCGTACAATGGGAAGCACCCAGAATAAGGAATCACGGTGAACATCCCGATAATAGGGGGCATGTCAAAAGAGGCACGATGACAAGCAAGACTAACTTCCTACCTTTGATTGAAGATCCACCTCTCCCCACACTCTTGGTGACTCCAAGAAAGAGAGAAAACTCCTCTATCCTGGGCTCCACAACAAGACAAGGTCTTCAATGGGCGACAGCCCGATCCAAGATGCCCTGCTGCAAGAAGAAGCTCTTTGATCACCATCTATCGCAAATAGAATATAGTGAAAAGATGATAAAAAATGCCGCTTATTGAAGAGCCCTAAATAAGCAAAGGTTCCCATGACTGCAAATCCATGTTTATGTGGTTAGAGCAAAGGACTCAAAATCCTTCAGTGGTTCGAATCCATTGCCTGAATGAATAAGTGGCGGGAGAAGAGAGTAGTAGCCACGGGTGATTACTCTATATATATTGAAGTACGGGCTTTCCCGCTTCCGTGATCTAAGGTAAAAGGTACCAACCAGAATGTCCGCCTTCTTGGCGATTAATGAAGTGCAAGGTCAAGTAAAGCAACTAAGACTGTCACTTTCATAGTTTACGCGCTTGGCAAGTCATGAATCTGGCTTTCTACTGACCCCAGCTCCAAGGACTATAGAATAAATCCTTTGGCTCACACCGCTACTATAGAAGATAGCGGAGACCTACAGCAGCGAGGCTCTTCGCTTGCTCAGCTCCTCTACCCTGCTGTATATTTCGGGTATTCCAATCCTTTGATTGCTTTCATTCCTTCTGCTTCTACGATTCCAAATCAATAAAGGCCTTAACTAAGTGACTTCCCGATAAAGGCTCGCATTCTACTATTGCCTCTGAGGGGCCCTTACAACATAGAATAGGCTACTCTGACCAAACCTCTAAGGTGAGGATCCTCCTCGAGTTCTACCGGGACCTGGCCCACCCAAATCCAGTGTTTTTAGTGAACTTGTGCACGCAGAATCAATCTTACACGCCATACGTGACTGCTTTCATCACCAATGCAAGAGGAGTTTGGGAACAGGTTATTCTTTCTAATCTTTGGCCAATCTTATTTTCTCTAAATTGGAAAGAATGGTTGACCTGTAATCAATTAAATAATGGAGATAATTATAAAGAAGTTTTTTATTCAGGGGATGTATGGCAGCTGTCTACGATCGAAGGAATGAGAAAACTTTTGTTCATCATCGAATGCTAGCGATCGACCGACAAATAGAGAAGAGCTTATTTCTTTTCTTGTGAAAGCTACTTGTAGGGAAAGAACAACCATCAGTGTAAGTCTATCTGTTGGTTTTTTGTACCCACTGAAGGTGATAGTTGTAGGCGACTTGCTTGTTTGTAGGCAGAAGTCTTCTTCCATGGATTTTCCCATGATTGTTGCATGAGGATCTATTTTAGGAAATGGGCTTAGTCTTCCTCGATTGTAACTCCGACATAGTTGATTGCTATCCCCTAGGCATTGAGCATGATCAAACTGAAGCTATCTATTTTCTTGCTCACCAGTTGCCAAATCCCGAACTTTCCTTTCCTAAAATGACAACAAAAAGAAGTACATGATGAAAGGGATGGAAGCGAAGTGCCCCGTACATGGAAGGCAGTATGGTGACAACCATAGCGCAATCAAAGCAGCAAGCGTTGTTTCAGTACTAACACCTTTCCTAACGCGAGAGGTTCAACCTTCATAAGCCCTTGAGCATTGAGGGTTATAGAAAAGTCGCCTGCATCTACTGAATTTATGAATTAAAGGGTCTAGGATTGGTTTTGTTAACTAGAGATCTTTTCCAGGTACACCTATTCCATTTATAAGCAAAGCTCATTTTCGAGTACTAAGCATATATATTACTTGCTACTTGCCAATATGTAGATAAGTGAGTGTAAAAAAGTAAATGCCCGACCGTGGCTATTGAATCCTCGAGGTTGTGTTAGTGAGCAGCTCTTTTAGTCTACCTTTTACTCAAGGATGTAGTTGTCTATGCATAAAGAGTAGTTGCCCCTCTGAGTGTAGTCAAAGTCTTGATGGATGGATATAGTGCCAAAGGGATGGTCCTTATAGTGGTTAGTACGACTCTGGGGAAGACCATTCCCTGTAAAGATACTTTTTTCAATCCTGTTTTTGAAGCTCTTTTATTTCCAAGGGTAATGAGGAAGGATTCTCCCCAACAGTGGACTCATTGTTTACATTCCAAGGTGGGAATGGGTGAGAGGTAGTCTATCTCTGGCAGGGATGAGAGTCAAAAGTAGTATTCTTCTTCAGTGGAAGGCTCTGGGAATCCCTCTTTTAGTTGGTAAGGTCAATCTACTCAATGAAGCAAGCAATTTGATGGACGACACCTTCCTCTTCAATAGCTTTCTTTCTAGTTCTGAGTGTGTAGAAAAAACGGAGTTTATGCTACACAGATCATAACTCACAACCTATATTTACATGCTTTTTAGGCTAGAACTTTTCACAACCTAAATGTAAAGCAGAACGCACACAAATAGATGTTCCTCAACTCGGAAATATGCCTCGCGGGTGAAGCAGTGTGTCATTGAAACCTCTTACAGATGAAGAACGGTTCCCGCTCAGACGATTCGTCACTAGAGGCTCCTTGGTCGAGAGCAACCGCGCAATAAATCTATATTGAATGAGCCCGCCTACATAACTGGAATTCCTTTTTCTTTTATTAGAAATCAGAAGTAAGTCTCAGACCATATGTAGTTCTTTGCCTCGTTAGACACTAGAAAATGAATGAGATCAGAAAGGCCATCATTGAGGCAAACAATGCAATAGCTTCGGTGAGAGCAAAGCCCAAAATAGCATAACCAAATGATTGTTTAGCCAATGAAGGATTTCACACCACGGAATGAATCGAAGAACTGAGGACGTTTCCAATACCGATAGCAGCTCCCACTAAAGCAATTGTAGCAGCTCCGGCACCTATTGATTTAGCTCCTTCTAACATGTCGAGTAGCGACATGACATTGTTTCATGCTTTTCC